>CM073516.1:15445000-16807365 GCA_037074615.1 Leucaena leucocephala
TAAAAATAATATTTTTAATAATGAATTGTTATTTGTGTTAGAAATCGTGCCCTAGGGGCCAATCATTGTCTTATAAACATTATTGATTTAGGAATTTATTAATTGTGTTATCATATTATTTGCATGTTTACTATGATGACCATCCTTAGATAATACATGATCTTATCCTAAATGTCCCTAGTCGGTCATCTTGCGGGAGCACAGATGAAATAAGACCAGTATGACTTTAATGATATATAGAGATATAAATCAGAGTCATAGGCACATGTAAGAGTACAAGGTGTTGGACTGACCCGCTATGAGAGAACTGTATGGGTAACGTCATAAGTTTCTTTCATATATAAACCATGTCAATATGCCCTTTGACCTGAGATCATCATGGATTCCTACATGACAAACGCTCAGCTTTGACCTAGTCAAAAGTCATTTTTGACCGAGTGATCATAAAGACTATGTTCGGGTTTAGTGGTTTTTCATGTGGAGAAATGTGAATGGTCAAGATGGAATTTGTCCCTCACATTCGTAGAGAGATATTACTGGGCCCCTCGATGAGTGAGTCTAAGAAATGTATGGCCATACTGTAATGGAAAGGTAGTTCCATTTCTACAGTCAGACTACTCAGAGATCAAGAAAGTAACGGTCAGGAATAGGAGGATGATATTATCCATGCCTTAACCAGGACCAAAATATCGCGTGACAAAAGGGACATGATATAGTTGTATAAAAGGTTACATCCTTTAACGATCCTCATATAATTTGGGTAGTCGTTATGTCTTGCTAGAGACAGCTTACAACTTGTGGGCCAGTATAGCAAATGGCCCACTACCAACTTCATATGGGCCTACAGGATCGCACACAAAATAGCCCAACACGAGCTATGATGTCCAGATTCATTGAATCTAAGACATGTCCAGATTCAATGAAAGATCCAGGGTAGATGTATATATTTATTTATATTTATATTCGTATATATATATATATAAATTCGTATATATATATATATTATATAAGAGATATATCAGATTTAATTTATAAGGATAAATTAAATCTCTATCATGTTTGAATTTGAAATTCAAATTGATAGGATATCTCATATAAGAGATATTTATAAGATTTAATTTATAAGGATAAATTAAATTCTTATCACGTTTGAATTTGAAATTCAAATTGATAGGATATCTCATATAAGAAATATTTATAAGATTTAATTTATAGGGATAAATTAAATCCCTATCACTTTTGAATTTGAAATTCAAATTGATAGGGTATCTCAAATTTGATTTATGAGAATAAATCAAATATAGTTCAGTCTCATCTTTATTTAAAGTTAAATAAATAGGTAATTAAATCTGTGCGACGGATTTAATATTATTTATTTAATTAGTTTCTTATAAAATTATACAATATATGATATTGTATTAATTTTGGAATTAATATAAGATTAACTCCAAAATCCAATTCGGTAGAGAGAAAAACACATATAGCATCCTATATATCTGATTTTAGGAGCTATATTTTCAGATATACACACAGAGAACACAGAAAGGTCGAAGGGGAATCTGTGAAAGGTTTACAGATAAGAAACTATCGAAATAGAGACGGAGAGGACGAATTCTTGAGAAAGCCCTGGAGGTACAAGAGACGCTAGCACATCATTCGTGGTTGGAACGCTGTTCATGTGGATACCAGTAGAGGAAGCTGACCTGAGTCATCGACTTCTTGTGATCGGAAAGGGAGCACGAGCCGCGGAGAGAAGCTGTGAACATCGTGAGCAGAAGCTGTGGAAGTCGTTGAGGAACACTGAGGGTAATGCTTCTTCCCACTTGACTTAAACACATATGGTAGATCCTGGCAAGGAATAGAAAAATTTTTAAATTAATTTCCGCTGCGTGTCTTCCAATTCCTTTCAATTTGATATGTTATAATTAAAGTGTTAAATTTTAAACATGATTTTCTAAAGACTTGGTTCTTTGAGTTGAAGGTTTTGAATTATATTATTGGTGTTTCATTTCACTTGGGTCATTGTATAACTATGTTTATGTGTGAAAATGAATAAAGAAAGTTTTGAAAATTACTTTGGTAAATGTTATATTAAATTGATTTTCTTGATAAAATATTTTTATTTGGATTTTACTGTTGAAATATTTATTCCATATGAACTAAAGAAATCTTTTGATAATTATTCTGATGTTCGTGTTGGGGTTTCATAATTATAAATATTCTTACTGAAAATTGTTGCATTGGAAATTATTGTGAGTATTAAATGCTAAATGGACCCCATGCATGTTAGAAAGGTTTTTAGAGAGAATTGAATACAGAACGCTGGTTGCTAACAGTAGTACTGTTAGTCTTTGATCCACCATAGTTAAACTCGAGCTTGATAGATATTCATGGGTTTCATACTCACGCCAGTTATTTGTGAGATTTATTCTTGCACCTGTTCCTCGTAAGTCTTGTACCTGTGCCTATTATTCGTGGGTCTCGTAGTTGCACTTATTTCCTAGTGTCGTGCTACACTTCGTTACTTACCATCGGGACTATATCCACACCTATTTTTGTGGCTGAGAGTCACGCCAGATTGGTTAGTTACCCTCATGGACTATGTGTCCATGCCTATTTTTGTTCTATTGAAGTCTTACAGAAAAATGATAGTTTTGAAATAAATATTTTAAATGGATTTCCTGAAATAAAATGTTTACTGGAATATTTGAATTTAATTACAAAATATTATGATTTACATTTAAACATGTTGAAATTGTTTATTTCTGTATTTTAAATTATATTTTTGGGACGTTATTCACGAGTAGATTATTTTGGCTTCAGATAGTGCTGTTGACCCTATTCCTGTAGCTGAGCAGTGAAGAGCCTCATTCTGATCCGAAGCATTGATTATTTTGGTGTATCAACTTTTAATATAATTATGAATTTATAAAAATACTTGTATTATTTTGTTGAAAGTTTAGATGTTTCACCTAGTCTATAGATAAGATTCTAGTTATTTTAAAAATATTTGTAGGTGATTTGAAACATTCGCAATCTGTTGTAAGATTTTTAGAAGGTTAGTATACAAAGACGATCATGTCGAAAGTCTTGTTGCTTTAATGATTCTTGATGTGATTGATTTTGATGTGATATTAGGCATAGATTAGTTAGCCTCTTGTTATGCTACTGTTGATTACCACTTGAAAGTGATAAAATTTAATATTCCAGGTGAAACTCCTTTTGTATTGCAAGCGAATGAAGTAGACATGCCAACTAACTTGATCTCTGCTTCAAAAGCCCAACGATTATTGATTGTCAGAAATTTTTAGTTGTAGTAAAAGATGTTGATAAGCTTATTGTCAACTTAGATCAAATTCTACTTGTTCGGGAATTTCCTGACATCTTTCCAGAGGAATTGCCTGGCTTACCTCCATATAAAGAGGTAGAATTTGGTATTAATGTTGTTCCTAGCACACAGTCAATTTCCATTCTGCCTTATAGGATGGCACCCACAGAGTTAAGAGAATTGAAGACTTAGCTGTAAGAATTGTTAGATAAAGGGTTTATTTGACCTAGCACTTCTCCGTGGAGTGCACCAGTGTTGTTTGTGAAAAAGAAAGATGTATCTTTAAGGTTGTGCATTGATTATCATAGCTTAATAAAGTGACCATAAAGAATAAGTACCCGTTGATGCGCATTGATGATCTTTTTAACCAGTTGTAAGGAGTATAGTATTTTTCAAAGGTAGACTTACGATCAGGGTATCATCAATTAAAGATCAAGAAGGAAGATATTCCAAAGACTGCATTCAGAACTTGATTCATTACGAATTTTTGGTGATATCTTTTGGTTTGACAAATACTCTTGCAACATTTATGGACCTGACGAATCGGGTATTCAGAGTATTTCTTGATAAGTTTGTAATCGTGTTTATTGATGATATCTTGGTATACTCCAAGAGTATAAAGGAGCATGAGCATCATTTGTAGTTATTGTTGCAAAGATTGAGAGAGCAATAACATTATGCTAAGTTTTCTAAATGTGAATTATGCTTGAATGAGGTCACTTTTTGGGGTGTATGGTGTCGAAATATGGTATTCAAGTTGATCCTAGCAAGGTTGAGGCAATCAAAAGTTGGCCATGACCTACAGCGGTTACTAAGATTCGCAGTTTATTAGGCCTTTCAGGATATTATCGTCATTTTGTGAAGTTTTTTTTTCAAGAATAGCCACTCTATTAATAAGTTTAACTCAGAAGAATGTGAAATTTATTTGGGATGATAAGTACGAGGGAAATTTTTAGAAATTAAAGGAATCTTTGACTTTTGCTCCAGTTTTAAGCTTACCTTCAGGAGTTGGGGAATACACAGTGTATTGTGATGCAGAATGGGCAAGTAATTGCTTATGCCTCTAGAATGCTTAAGAAGCATGAACAAAATTATCGAACTCATGATTTAGAAATGGTCGTAGTGGTGTTTGCTTTAAAGATTTGGAGACTTTATTTATATGGTGAAACTTGTGAGATTTTCACTAATCATAAAAGTTTTAAGTACATTTTTTAGCAAAAGGATATAAATCTCTAATAGAGAAGATGGTTAGATTGCTAAAGGATTATTATTGCATGATTCTGTATTATCTAAGCAAAGCGAATGTGGTGGCTGATACTTTAAGCAGAAAGTCCATGGGTAGTCTGGAACAGATAAATGTTGAAAGAAGATCATTAGTACAGGAAATTCATAAAGTGAAGCAAGAGGGATTCGAATTTGAAATCGTTGATAGAGAAGCTTTTTTAACTCATTTGCAAGCTCATTCCTATTTAAATGATCAGATTATGGAGGCCCAGTCCTCTGATATGAAATTATTCAAGTTGTGAGATTTGGTCAAAGAGGGAAGTAATACAGAATTTGTAATTGACCCTTAAGGTGTTCTGAGGTACAATAGCAGGATTTGCGTGCCTTAAGTTCAAGATTTGATCAAGCAAATTTTAGAGAAAGCTCATCATTCGGTTTATACTATTCACCCTAGAATCACTAAAATGTACCAAGATTTGAAGTAATTGTATTGGTGGCATAGTATGAAGAATGATGTGGCAATATTGTTGCACGTTGTTTGTTGTGATCACAAGTTAAAATGGAGCATCAGAAGCCTGTAGGACCATTACAATGATTGGAAATACCTGAGTGGAAATAGAAAAAGATAACATAGGATTTCATCATTGGTTTGTCCCATACTGCTAGAGGTGTTGACTCTATCTGGATGATTGTTGACAAGTTAACAAAGTCTGACCATTTTCTTCCAGTGAAGACAACTTACAGTACGGCTAGATATGCCGAGATTTATATTGTTGAAATTTTATGGTTGCATAGAGTCCTAATGTTTATCATTTCGGATAGAGGATCCTAATTCACTTCTTGATTTTGGGAATCATTTCAAAAAGTATTGGGTACTCGAATCAATTTAAGTACTACTTTTCATCCTCAAACTGATGGGAAATTCGAGAGAACAATCAAAATAGTTAAGGATATGTTGAGATCTTGTAGTATAGATTTTGATGGAAGTTAGGATAATCATTTACCATTAGTGGAATTTGCCTATAATAATAGCTATCAATCAGGTATTCAAATGGCGCCATTTAAAGCATTATATAGAAGACAATATAGGTCTCCAATTGGATGGTTTGAACTTGGTGACAGAGAGATTTTAGACTAGATTTAGTTCAAGATGCTAAAGAAAAGGTGAAGGTAATCAAACAAAGGTTATTGATAGCTTAAAGCTGACAAAAATCTTACATAGATCATCATCACAGAGAATTATAATTCATGGTCAAAGATAAAGTATTTTTAAAGGTGTCGCTAATGAAAGGTGACATTAGATTTGGGAAGAAAGGCAAACTAAGTCTGAGGTATATTGGTACCTTTGAGATCTTAGATAAAGTGGGTGATGTAGCCTATCGATTAGCCCTATCACCAGAGTTATATGGAATTTATCCAGTGTTTCATGTGTCGATACTATGGAAATACCTATAAGATCCCTCTCATGTCGTGGAATATCAAGAAGTTGGTGAAAGTGTTATGGCGTAATAATTCAGAGGAAAAGGGTACTTGGGAAATTGAAAATGAGATGCAGAGCAAGTACCCGTACTTGTTCGAGAGTTGAGGTGAGCATATTTTCAAATTTGGAGGACTGAATTTCTTAAGAGGGGAAGAATGTAATGACCCTAAGAATTACGCTGATATGAAATCATTTTAATGAAGTATATATAATTTTTCTTGTAGTGCTATCACCAAGAGAAGTTGGTAGTTAAGTGGTTGAAGGATGTATCATGAGTAACGAGTCCCCTATTCCAATCCCAGAACCTACAAAAGTGGAATTTTATTTTCTTCATTTAGCTTACAAAATTACCAAATTGCCCTTCTGTTTAATTTAACTGCAGAACACTCCTTTATTCCATTTTGCAACAGACGCCGTGAGTATGGGGAAAGGAGATATGGAGAAGTATCATGAAAATCCTCATCGTCTTGTCATTGTAAATTTCTACCATCTTTGCTACTCTACGGTGATCGTGTTACTGCTGTTGTTGTAATTTGCCATTTGCTCGTTTGCCATTCTCCTCCGTTATGTCGATCTCAGTAGCTATTGAGATTCTGTCAATTGAGCTATCGTTGTTGTTGTATGTTCTTTTGCTTAGAGTTTAGCTGTTATGTAGCTTTTCTTTCTCCTTTTCTGCTGTATTATTACATCACCGAGTTGCTATCACACTTTCACTATTTTTGTTGCCAACTTGTATGCCATTATCACTATAACAATACCAGATCTTTCACTTTCCACCTTCTTTATGGATGCTGAGATTTTATAAAGAAGTGAGAGTGGAGGAATGAAGTGTTAGGAGCTGTGAGTGCCCTTGATCTGGAAGCTTGGTGGGGAGGGGGTTACAGTTGCTATTAGACGTCAGTTACAGCACCATTTTTACTATTGTAGCCAATGTTTTCCATCCCTTCTACCATAGAAGATCACCATGAAGTGTGGTGTATAGTAAGTCAACATCTTTCCCCTCCATTGATAATTCATAGCTTTAAGTTAGAAATTGACTTCCTTCTTATTCCTCTGTTGACCGAATCTATAAAGACTCAGATGTTTGGGGTTATGGAACCTCTGTGAAATTGAAACTGTGTGGTAAGCTTCCTCAACTCCTGCTCACCATTTTTGGCGAGCTGTATCATTATGGTTTTGTGTACTGTAGCAAGAAAAAAAAGGAGAGAAAGAAGAAAGAAGGATAACGTGGCTGTTGTCATGTGATATATATAAAAAACACATAGAAGAAGGAAGAAGGTGTTGGACTTTGTTGCTGATATATACCTATATATGGTGTTGCTGGAGGTATATATATACATGTATAGTTGAATTAGGAAGCTAATGTAAGTTAATAAGTATATAAGTAACTTGCAGTGATAGTAATAAATCAAAAGTATTTGATATAGAAGAGGTGAATTGCATTTCTTTATGGAATATAGAGTTTGAGAAGTATGATGAATTTATTCATCTTTGGATGCTCATTAAGTGTGATAGAAGGATGGATAAGAAAAGATAGGCTTATTTGGATAAAGGTTGTTTAAATTTTATATGGTTGCAATGTTTGAAAATTTTCAAAGTCAAAGGTTGTGGTTTTTCATATTTCAAGTGTTATAAAGAAAATAGTATTTGGTACAAAAAGAGATGAATGGTATTCATTGATGGAATGTTTTATTTTCAAAAAATTTAGGAACATAAGGAGAGAATATCATTTTGAAGAATAAAGCAAGAATAAGCTATATCGAATTATCGCAGGTGAGTAAATAACGTCCCCTAAAAATGATATTTTTAATAATGAATTGTTATTTGACATGTTCTATTTAAAGTGTTAAATTTTAAGCTTGATTTTCTAAAGACATGGTTCTATAAGTTGATGGTTTTGAATTATATTATTGGTGTTTCTTTTCACTTGGGTTATTATATAACTATTTTTATGTGTGAAAATGAATAAAGAAAATTTTGGAAAAGACTTTGGTAAATGTTATATTAAATTGATTTTCTTGATGAAATATTTTTATGTGGATTTTTCTGTTGAAATTATTTATTCCATATGAACTGAAGAAATATTTTGATAATTATTCTGATGTTCGTGTTGGGGTTTCATAATTATAAAATATTCTTACTGAAAATTATTGTATTGGAAAGTATTGTGATCATTAAATGCTAAATGGACCCCATGCATGTTAGAAAGGTTTTTAGAGAGAACTGGATACAGAACGCTGGTTGCTAACGGCAGTACTATTAGTCCTTGATCTACCATGGTTAAACCTGAGCTTGATGGATATTCGTGGGTTTCGTACTCACGCTAATTATTTGTGAGATTTATTTTCACACCTATTCCTCGTAGGTCTTATACATGCACCTAGTATTCATGGTTCTCATACATGTGCTTGTTTCATGGCCTCATGCTACTCTTGGTTACTTACCCTCATGGACTGTGTGTCTACGCCTATTCTCGTGGCCTTGAGTCATGCTAGATTGGTTAGTTACCCTCGTAGACTGTATGTTCACACCTGTTTTTGTTCTGTTGAAGTCCTATAGAAAAAGAATGGTTTTGAAATAAATATTTTTAAATGGATTTCTTGAAATAAAGTTTTTATCGGAATATTTGTATTGAATTACAAAATGTTATGATTTACATTTAAACATATTGAAATTGTTTATTTTCGCATTTTAAATTATATTTTTTGGACGTTATTCACGAGTAGATCATTTTGGCTTCAAATAGTACTGTTAACCCTATTCCTCCAGTTGAGCAGTGAAGAGCCTCATTCTAATTCGAAGCATTGATTGTTTTGGTGTATCAACTTTTAATGTAATTATAATTTATAAAACTTGTATTATTTTGTTGAAATTTCAGATGCTCCACCTAGTCTATAGATAAAATTCTAGTTATTTTGAAAACGTCTACAGGTGATTTGAAATATTTGCAATCCGTTTTAGGATTTTTGAAATGTCAATTATATAAAGACATTCCTGCCAAAAGTCCTACAGATGACTTGCCTTTTTTATTAAAGTGTAATATAAATTATTATTATTGCTTTAAACATTTTATTTAAGGTTTTAGGCTTAAGGAATATGATATATACCTTAGCTACTAATCTTGCCTTAAATTTGTCTATATTCCTTTCTCAATCATATTTAATTTTAAACACCAATTTATAACCTACGACCTTTCTACCTCTTGGGAGTGGAACAATTTCCCAAGTCCTATTATTTTGTAGTGCTTTATTTCCATTTCTATTGCCTTGACCCATCTAGTGTCCTTTATTACTTCCTCATAACTCGACGGTTCCGTTATATAATCAATGTGACACAAATAACACATGTATGATGCAAAGATATTGGAGTAAGAGATATAATTTTCAATAGGATATAAACATTTACCTTTGTTCTTACTACATGCAGAATTGACAAAAGTAATTATGTTGTATATGTAATCCTTTGACCATATATGTGGTTTTCTTTGTCTAATTGATCTATTGTTAGCATGTCCCACTATATGCATCTCTTGGGTACTTATTTTAGAATGAATGTGCTCACTGTGTGCATTTACTTGGTTATTTTCTTGTACCTACAGTTTTGTGTCCCTTTGTGATTTATCTAAAAGGTATGTTAATGGGATCACAAACAAAAGGGTCTATGAAAGGCTATCTATGTTCCAGAAGGCTAACTCCCCTTGATTAGTACGTTTCATTTCCCTGAATGGAAATTGATTTTCACAAAATATTACATGTCTACTAATAAAGATCTCTCTTGTCTTTAGATTAAGTAACATAAACCCTTTTTGATGTCGTGGATATCCTAAGAAAACACACAGTGTGGCTCTAGGGAGAAATTTATCTGTGACCCTTAAATTTGTTGCATAGGCCAAAGATCCAAAAACTCTTAAATCACTATAAGCTAGTTTCTCCCCACGAACCCTCTCATATGGCGTTTGTTATGCAATAATCTTGAAAAGGACTCTATTGATCACATGGGCTGCCATTTTTATACACTATTCCCAATATTCAATTGAAATTCTAGATTGTATCATTAAATTCCTAGCAACTAGAATCAGGGTTCTATGCTTTCTTTCCACAACCCCAATATGTTGTGGAGTGTAAGGACATGTGCTCTCATGTAAGATGCATTTTTTTGCCAAAATATTGCGTGAGATGATTATTAACAAATTATGTTCCATTGTCGCTTCTACTTTCTTAATCTTGGTTGAAAATTGATTCAAAACATATGCAATAAAGTTTTTGAAGCAGATAACATTTTCTGATTTATTTTTCATTAAGAAAATCCAAATAGCTCTAGAGTATTCATATACTATTGTAAGGAAATATTGTTGACCTTGATGTGTGGGTACTCTATTTGTTCCCCACACATCCATATGGATCAATTCAAAGTAAGAACTAGATTTGATAGAACATGATATAAATAGGAGTTGTGTCTGTTTTGATTGTATGAAGACATCACAAACTTTATTTATTAACATATTCTTGTCCTTTTACAATGTCCAAGTGTTTCAATAAAGGCATAGGTGCATGCCCCACTTTATTATGCAGCAACCAAACATCAATCTATGAGTTTTTCAAATTATGGCTTGATGAATTCAGGATATCACATTTAGGTTTCAATTTTAATATGTAAAGATCTTCTATGAGTTTACCAATCACCTTTACTTTCCCATCCTTAAGGCCCTATATGTTGCAATGATAAGAAAAAAATGTTGTCATGCAATGTTGTTCTCTAATTAATCTAGGGACTGAGATTAAATTAAATTTTAATTGTGAAGTATACAAGACATTAGTTAGCATTATTTCATCTGTGAGTCTAATATTACTTGTATGAGTGACATGTATTCTTTCTCCATTTGGTATTTGAATTGTTTTTATAAAACCATTATTTTCCTGATTGCTATAGAACAATGTTAATTCTCCTACCATATGATTAGTAGCACCCGAGTCAATTACACAGGTAGTGTGTGCGTGTGTATGATGAATGGATTTAGTCAAACCTATTGTAGTGCCTGTTAAGGCATGTATGGTCCCTTCAGAATCCCTTTTGAGGATGTATAGGAGCTTGTCATGCTGCTTTCTGGTGAACGTTGGCACAACTATTTCATTGGTGCCTCTCCTTCAGCATTACTCTCCATGTTGAGTTGATTAGTTATTATGCCTTGATTCCTTTTGCCTCTGTTACCCTTAAAGTCTAGCGGGTACCACACAATTTCCCAGCAAACATCTTGAGTATGCCCCTTCTTATGGCAGTGCGCACACTCAAGTATTGGTCCTATATGTCCATGGCATCCTCCTCTAATATTCATAGCAACTCCCTTAATGGGGCTATTCTTAGATGAACTTACAATTGATTTTTGTGCTTCATCTTCAGTTATCATTATGAAAGCTTAGTTCACAGAGGGAAAGGGCTCATCATAAGGATCTGACTCCTCATCGTGGCAAAGCAGTGGTTCAACCTTAGCAAAAATTAAAGTAAGTTTTGCTGTTAGATCATATCAAAATAGGCCTTTGACGTTTCACACTTGCAAGAAGGTATGGGAAACAACATTGATTGCTCTTCCCATAGTTCCTTTAGTTTGGAATAATATCCTGAAACTGTTAGAGACTCTTGATGCAATTTAACTATTTCACGATTAAGGCAAAAGATCCTAGAACCGGTGACCTTATCAAATCATTCCTTAAAGTCAATCCACACCAGTTATGCATCTTGGTAAAATATCACACTGCTGGCCAATTCTTTAGAGAGGGAATTCAAGATCTAGGAAAGAGCAATGGTATTACATTGTTCCTATTGCTCTTTGAGTGATTCTTATTATGCATCTTTAAGGCACGTCCCATGAATAAAGCCTAATTTATGTTTTCCTCATAAGGTGATGCCATGGCTCGTGACCATATCGTGTAATTGTCAGTTTTGGTAAGGACATGTTGGACAATGGTAGTGGTCTACATTTTAGAAGGGTGGAGGAACAGGGGATGGGTAAATGTCAATTTTTCGATAGATAAACCTTCTGACTCTTTCTTAGGATCCGTCGCTCTATAAAACACTTACCTAAGTTCCTGAGTTATTGCTTTTCTTGGTTTAGACCTCGCCTTGTGTTGAGGTGTATGGATCTTCTAGAATTCCTTTCATGGTGTGAAGATCGGTGCTAGAAACTTTGGTGCTTGGTAAACCTTCAAGAGCCTTCAATCCCCTATCAATGTCTTGGGTGCTTGGTAAACCCCTTTTCTTGGGTTTCTTCCATCATCCTACCAGAGGATAATTAGTCAGGAACACATTATTGTGCCGTGAAGGCCTTCATTCGCACTATTGATGCCATCCTCGCCTGGTGAACACCAGAGGATAATCGATCAGGAGACACAATGTTGCGTCGTCCTCTTGTCGCACTAGAAAGGGATAAGGGCAATGGGTTCTAGATACTTTCTTGTTATTGGTACGGTGGATGTGTTGTTGATAAACCCTTTTTCTTTGGGTTTCTTCTTGTTTTTCAGTCGAATAGTGGACTCTTTCTTGGGCCCTTTTCTTTGTGCAATTTCTGGACTTTCCAGTGTAACCCGCTCTAGTACCATATTAATACTAAAGACATATATGACAGAAAATGATATGTGTATTAATCCACACTTAAAATATTTACAACACCTATTTATATAGACACATATGGACCCAAACTACCATATTATACAAAACACACTGTCACAAGGAGCCTCTGGGCTTTGGGCTATAGGCCTAACACTAATATTCTAAGACCTACTTCTAACAATGACAAAAGCAACTCATCGTCTGTGGGTTCAGCTGGCGAAGCGGTGAAACATGCGACCATTTGGAGCCTATTTGAACCTTGGGGAGTACCAATTTATTGTGGCTCTAGTCACAGCATTTGGGGAGACATCCTAACTCCTAGGTGCCTAGGTTTACGCCTGAGGGTAATAGACGGCTCGCTCTATCCAACATTGGTATCGACTAGGAGGAAGGGAGACTTCGCTTTGCCCTTGGATCATGGGTGAGCCCAACCCCTTTCCAAAAATTTTTGTACCAAAAAAAAATGACAAAAGCCATATCAGGATTTTTCTCCCCTGAAAGAAGACAAAAGTTGCGGGAAAAGAGGTGAGTAAAAGGAGAACAATTTTTTTATTACTTAAAAATCCAATATGGAAAGAAATTGAGCTAGATGCCATATGGGCATGCCAAATAAGTAGAATTAATATTGTTAGTAAGACATTATATTTAACACCATTAATTTTAGAGAGATTAACGACCACAAACAGAATAAAGTTGGTGACCAAAACCTGTTTAAAACTTGAGGGAACAAAAATTAAAATAGAAGCAAAATTAAGGGACTAAAAATAATATTAACCCTTGTTTTTTTAATTCAGAAAAAACATGGATTGCACAGAAAGAAAGGAACTAATGGAATAGTTAAATAATTACACACACATTATTTTAGTTTTTGAAAAGTGTACATTAAAAGAACACATTCATTCCCTCAAGAAAAAAAAACAGTTTAGCATTCTCTTTTTTATTACATTAAGACAATTTAATTAAATTTTAGACTTACCACTTCACTCATACTGTCTAAGTAGGCCTCATTATGCGTCTTGAAATGATTGCAACATTTTATCATTGTACAAGCTATTTTCTTCTTTTCTTTTATCTCATCATAAACAAAATTCTTTTAGAAATTATCATTTAAACTTAATTTAAAAGATAAAAAAATGAGGAGAAATAAATCAATATTATGCAGATGAAAGCATTAAATTAATTAAGATTTAGAATACACAAATCCTGACCCAAAAACCTACTCAAGAATAATATATTCCTCACTTCGAGCATCCCTCTTAGAAAGATGAATATTAAATGCTTAAGAACTCTCTTGAAGAGTCAATATACAGTCTGAATGATAGAGGTTTTGAATGTAATAAGAAGCGTAAAATAAAGTTTAAGCTCTGAATTAAAACAATTGATAATTCTCCACCAATTCAATGATAGAGTATTTTGACTAAAACTTAATTATTCAAACATATTGTAGATGATAGAAAATTATCTTTGGAGAGCTATACCGCATTAATTAAGATTTACAATAGGGTAAAGTAGCATCTAGCACCCTATGTTATTTTAATTTTTTGATGCATCCAGTACCCTAATCTTATTTATGATTTATAGTGCTTAATATATCATAAATAAGATTAGGGTGCTGATGCAACTAAAAAATAACATCACTGTCAAATCATATCCCAACAACCCACTCAAGGATACATTCACTATTGTAGAAAATACTTTTTATGGTGGTTAAAAAGAAGTTTTCACAACGGTTTTAGAAGCACCATCAATAGTACCACCATTATAAGTTGAAGGATTACATAGCGGTTTTGTAACGGCAGTAGAAAGTGACTTTTGATGGCTGTTATATTATTAACATTTATTATTTAATTTAAATGTGTGATTTAAGTTAACTAATGGATTATCTCAGTGAACAGATGAGCACCAACTTCATCAATAGATAGACTGAGAGTTTGAGAACCATAAAAAAACATCCATAGAGAGAGAAAATTGTCAAAAGCTGTAAAGGGTAGTTTTTCACTTGAGTCACACAACCAAAGCAGTTGTGACAAATTTGGATAGCAAGAACTGGTCGTAGTTTGTGAAAAGTGCTAGCACACCATTAGTATTTGCAACCCTATTAGTGTGGATATCGGTGGAGGTGTTCATTCAAGGAGTAGCACCTATTATTTGAATTACCAAACAGAGCCTTAAAGATTACATCGTAAGTTCGATTAGTAAGTCTCCCTTCTAATTTGATTTAAACAATGCCGATGGATCTGTTGGGGGGTTCAACAAAAAAATGAATTTTTTATTCCGTTGCATGAGTACTGACACCCAACATTAAGTACTTTAGCTATTTATATATGTATTTTTTTAACTATGTGATATTTAGTTGTTGACTTTGTTTATATGTTTAGCAATTCTATTGATAGATCTTGAAAGTTAGCTTTATTGTGATTTTGACTCTTTAATGTTGAGTGCATGGCATGGTAGTACTAGGTGCATCCCATTGAATGAGCTTTCCTTAAATGAAAAATAATTTTTAACCAATTCATTCATACCTATTGGCATTGAGTTTAGCACTAGGGTTTAAGTATCCCTAATTAGGTGAAGAGTCATTTTGATGTTAAACTCATTTAGGTTGAGTGTCCTTGGAAGTAATTCCAAGTGAATCCTTAGGCTGTTGAGAGGTGTGAGTTGTGGGGTCTTGTGCATCATTTCCACTAATTAACTTGTTTAAGGAAATAATTATATCAACTAAACATTTTTCCACCTAATTTTGCCAATTGAATGAACCAAGGTTTTTATCAATAAAACTTAATCCAAGAAAGCCCATCCATATCATTTGATTTCACACCATTTCCTATCCCATTCCCACTGTATTCCCGAAATCCAAAAATATCTTTCATTACATAGCTTTATTTTAGTTTTCAAAATGACTTTTATAAAACCCCATGCTTTATTACTTTCTCATACACTTAGGCTTCTAAGGTAGTTCATAAGGCTCCACAAAGAGAGATGACCGAGGTTATGGCTTGCTACAACATTTCAAAACAAAATTATTTGCATTGAACCCCCAAATGCCTACTTCATCACAATTTGATCAAACATAATCAATCAACTATTCTAAACAAGGTACCACATTTAATGATAAAATATTATATTTGTTAGACTCTAATATTTTGATGATGACAATTGAAAAATGATTTCAAAACTTGAATTGTTCCTATAAGATCATTTATCGATAAACTTATTGATAAAGTGTTTGTTCGATAAATAAGAAAGAAATTTGTAAAGCAAATATATTTTCTGAAGCATATTCATTGAATAAATATTGGATACGATTTCTTATCGATAAGACATTCGATAAATGAATTGAGAAAAACTATAATTCTGTTTTAGAAACATTTATCTACGAAGACTTGTTATAAAAGGCTATTTACTAATAAAGCCTTCGATAGATTTAAAAATGACTTAGTGTATTTTATGAAAGCATTTATCTAAGTATTTATTGATTAGAGTGTTAAAATATTTTTGAAGAGAATTTATTGAAGTCTTAATCGATAAATGGGTTTACAATAAAGCCTTTGATAAATAAAATAAATCAGATGATTTTTTTTCTATTTGAAGAACTTATCAATTTATTGTATAAATATGAAGTCTGTTAAGATTTCAAAGACTCAACTTATCGAAGTACTATTCGATTTGGACATTTAAAGAAGAAAACTCAAATAAGTATGAGAAAATTTCACTCACAGACTCGCTGACTTCAAACTTAAAGTACTTGCAATGTTTGAGTGATTTATTGAAGTGTTATTATATAAGGCTATTCTTTGAATAACACTTTTATAAATTAGATACAATAAATTTAAATGAAGTCTGATTTAGCTATGATATTTATCAATAAGCTATTCGAATATGCCATATATCGATAAGATGTACAACTGTTCATTGAAGGATTTCATTCAAGTTTTATCGAAGTCCTCTTCAATAAACCATCTTATCGATGAACTCCTCAATAAATACTGACATATTTTTAAACGATTTTCAAAACAAGATTTTGACATTTCATATTAAACTTAGTGCAATCACTCCTATATATATTTATTATCATTGCTTATTGCACTCACAACATCTGCCTAGCATGTTTACATTACAAACACTTCAAATTGGAAGTTGCAGCTAAACACAAACTATTAGATAGCACATTTAATGCTACTGCCTACTATTGTCAGCTGCTAACAGTTTTGTCTCCACTTCACTCAAGCCTTAGCGTGTTTAAAAAATAACTTATGAAAAGAAAAAAGTTCAACAACCTACAAGAGATCATTTAATCTCATTCATTGTTATTCTTTGAGCTTTAGTGTATATTCTGTTATACTCTATTATTCTTTGCATAAACAGAGAACTTTCTGAGAGATAAATTTCTGTATTTCAGTGAATATCATATCTTCCCTATTAGAGAGGCTTATTATTTCTCTATCTTAATATGAGTTTCTCAAGAGTGTGGGACTCTTGGTGGTATGTAACCTTACAAGTTGTAAGGAGAATGAGAGGGATTCTCACGTTGAATGTACTGAAGAACCAAGAGCCCATGTAATTTTGGAGGATATAGTGAAAAATCTCATACGAAATTTGATGATTGGACGTAGGCTAAGAAGTTACGTCAAAATAGGATAAATAATCCCTATCAACTTTCTTCCTTAAGATCCCAGTAATATCATTTATAAACTCATTTGTATTATTTCCTGAGAAGTTTTTAAATTTTAAATATCACATAATTCACTCCCCTCTTGGATGTAATTGCCAAAACTAACAAGATTAACCAAATCCAACATCCATACGACCAAATTAGAATGAAAAAAATACAAAACAAGTACCAAATTATTGAATCTCAATATCTAATCCATAATAACAATATTACAACCATAAATCCCAACTTCAACATCATAATCCAACAACCTAGCTAACTTAGGTTGTTAGAAAATGGGATGGAGAGTGGGGTATATATGAGTAATATACCCCTTATAAGAGAAAAATGGGAGTTACCCCATCCATAGTGCAGAGGAGAATGTAGGGCAATGGGGAGTTACCCTATCCACTTCCCTCACCTCATGCGTGAATATACGAGATGAAAAATAGAAGCATAAGTGTGCATATGCATTTTCGTTAATTGGCTCCTTTGCTCCTCTGCTCCTCTCTCTGTGTCAAAACCTTTGGCTCTTCCTTCTCAGTGAATTTGCTATGAGACATAACTAGATTCTAAACAAGTGCTTTGGTTTCGTGTGGATACTTAGAGAGTCAAACTCAGATTTTAGTTACGCCTGTAATGCTACATTGGTACCAAAGCAAGGTAATATTTTTTATTGCCTCTGTGATTTTTGTTTCTAGTTTAGTGCAATGTTTTTGTCTTTATTTTGGCTTAAGGTATTTTTTTTATGTTAACATACATGGAGCATGCATCTAAATCATAAAATACCAGAGAACACGTATTGTACATGCTTCTTTGTTAAAAAAAATTAGGTTACTAGAATGTACATTTTTGGGCCTTGAAATTAGTTCCATTGTGTATAGCACAAAAAAAAAAGAAAATGATAACAAGAACATAAAAAATGGAAGTCGAATGACGAAGTTATGGATGAGGGAAAAGTCTGGTCTAACAACCCATACCCACACTTCAATCAGGTCTGGTATGACCCGGCTAGAGGTTAGAGATTATCAAAATGCACCATTTTGATCTTCCCCAAAATGGCATCGTTTTGGGGCTGCATGACCCTATCTATTTTTGGCCAAAACACAGCATTTTGGCTTTCCAAAAAAATTGTTTGGGCCTAATCTATACTGGGCAATAACAAAAAAAAGAGAGGAGGAAACTAGGCTTTGGAATAGGTCGGATCAATAGATCCCACCTAGATCTAGTTAATAATTAAAAAAAATTATGGCAGTAATACCACGTGGAATGTGGGACCATGTGGGGCTCGAGAATGTCACGTGCCTACCCCAGTCAGTATATCTTAGTGCATGGCAACCTCCAGGACGGTACGTGTCATACTTAGCTGTGACCATGGTAGCGAGTAGTGTGCACACACGGTGCTGAGAGTGGGATTATGGTTTTTCCTATTTTTCTAGAATTTTTTCACTCCCTCTCTTTCTAAGGCCATGTGAAGGCATGTTTAGACTCCAAATGAGGCACAATTTGTCTCTAAAAATTCCTAAATTCAAGAGTTTCAATTGTACATGTAATATGTATTTTTTGGAGCATAAGAAGGTCATTTTGTCCCTTTTTTAGGCTCTCAATTCTATTTTTTTTTGTATTTTTTGTGTTTAAAATCCTAAAATATTTGTACACACTCATTAATTCTCTTCTAAATTTATGTGAGTTTAATGAGTCGTAAATGCACTTAAACAAAAGATTTGTTCTTTTGATTGTTGGTTTCATTGGAGAACCTACACCTAAGTATGAATCTATAGGAGAGGATTCAGAAAATGGAAGAGATATTGGTTCTTAAACCTCTTTGTAATAATCCAAACTTTTAGAGACATGTGACTGTGAGTGAAGCATGGAATATGAATATGCTATCTTGGGTAATAACCCTTGAGTGACAACTTGTAAGGACAATATCCTAATGAGGGTCTAGAGGAAATGAATAAACAAAAAGATTCATCAAATATTAATGAAACCCAATCCATCCACTAATGTTGAAACCGTAAAAGATTTGAAGGAATAATCTAAATTTCTTTGTGAAGAAACTAAAGTTAATTGCATAAAAAAAACATTTGCAAATTTCCTTCAAGAAAATGGAGAAGCTCTGAGAGCTAATCAAAACAATAAGGGACTCATGCGATACAACAAGATGACTCTTCAACTTCCAAAGATACTTTGCATATTACAACTGGACCAATCACAAGAACAAGAGCTAAAAGATATAAAAGGATTGAATAGGCTAGTGCAAGAGGTGTTGACAAAGGAAATGGAAATTGAAGCAACAAATCAAATTATAAATGCTGAGGAAGTCACTAATTTCATTTGTGCTGAAAATGGAGCTACTAAACCTATTTTAGATTTGGAGACCAATTTAAAGGCCTTAGACCAAATAGTACATAATAGAAGACTCATTTGGGTATAAATAATCACTTTTTGTGCTTAAAATGCTGATTCTATTTTTTCCTATTGTATTTGTGTGAAAATTAGTAATTAGTTGACAGATTTGTCTTTTGGATTTCCAAGTTATTTGAATTAAGTCATTGTTATTTTATTTAAGTTAGTATTTACTATTTTGAGTCCTAGGTTACATTTATTGCTTTTTATTTCATATTTAAAATATATCTCTTAAAATACATTGTATGACTCATTTTATAATCAAATAGATTGTTATTGAAAAGTTGTATTGCTGCACTTTGTTTCTTGAGAGTGGATTCTCTCTAGGATTCTTATAGAACTAACAAACTTATCAAGGCTTGATCAACCTTATGGCATCTTCCAACACTTTGGGTCCTTATTCTTCTGTGTTCAAGGTTCAAGTGGATCACCAAATCTTTGTTTAGCGTTCTTAGGATACGTATATTAGGATTAGTTGTGGGTTCATGGGATTTTCTCTTGTGGGATCATGCTAAGGAACATGATTCTTGAAGTCATGCCAAACAATGGTTATGAGAACCTATCCAAATTTGGTTTGTAGAGCATGAGGTTTATCTAGGTTAGAGATGTGTTTTGGCTAAGAATGAACTTCCAGAATGAAGATAAATTTATTTTTCAAGAAAAACTCAATTTAGCAGCTATCCCAGCTCTCAAATAAAAAGACATTATAACCATAATGCAGTGAGAGTAATAAAGAAATATACGCCAAATACTCTTTGTGAGTGAGAGTACTTAAAAAATAAGTCTTCTAAGGGTATGTATACTCCATTATTTGAGTGGGAGATATTAGAGAATGAATCCTATAAGAATATCTTAAGCATTATTTGAGTGAAAGTGCTTAAATAAAAAAAGATAAATAAAAATAAATAATAATAATATTTTAAGAGCATCATGTGCTTTATTTGAGTGGGAGCTCTTGAAGAATGAGTCTACTAAGATTCGTTTATGAGCTTATTGATTGATGTGCTTGTATGAAGTTCTTGATAAATAGTAATGACATTTCTAGAATCTGTGATGGGAGGTACAAATGTATTCTCCTGTCATACTTGTTCTTGGTTCAAATAATAAAACCCAAAAAAAATGTGAGATAGTCTTATGAATACCACCAAGAACATAAGTGACAAACTTCATGGGGACAAATAGTATATTTGACGTTAAGAGGTCTCATAATGATAAAGTAACAAGATGTTATGGAGCCATTGACTGTATGGTCATAGTGAAACTAGAGGTGGAAAAGTTTGTTCGGCATAGGAGAGGTATTGAGACCTATATGTGTTGGAAATCGTGCCCTAGGAGCCAATCATTGTCTTATGAACATTATTGATTTATGAATTTATTAATTGAGTTATCATATTATTTGCATGTTTACTATGATGACCATCCTTGGATAATTCATGATATTATCCTAAATGTCCCTGGTCGATCATCTATGTGGGAGCACAGATGAAATAAAACCAGTATGACTTTGAAGATGTATAGAGATATAAATCAAAGTCATAAGCACATGTAAGAGTACAGGGTGTTGGACCGACCCGCTATGAGAGAACTGCATGGGTAACATCATAAGCTTCTCTCATATACAAACCATGTCAATATGCCCTTTGACCTGAGATCTTCATGGATTCCTACATGACAAAACGCTCAGCTTTGACCTAGTCAAAAGTCACTTTTGACCGAGTGATCATAAAGACTATGTTCGGGCTTAGTGGTTTTTCATGCGGAGGAATGTGAATGGTCAAGATGGAATTTGTCCCTCACATTCATGGAGAGATATTACTGGGTCCCTCGATGAGTGAGTCTGAGAAATATATGGCCATACTGTAATGGAAAGGTAGTTCCATTTCTATAGTTAGACTACTCAGGGATCGAGAAAGTAACGGTCGGGAATAGGAGGATGACATTATCCATGCCTCATCCATGACCAAAATATCGCGTGACAGAAGGGACATGATATGGTTGTATAAAAGGTTACATCGTTTATCGATCCTCATATGATTTGGATAGTTGTTATGTCTTGCTAGAGACTGCTTGCGACTTGTGGGCTAGTATAGCAAATGGCCCACTGCCAACTTCATATGGGCCTACAGGGTCGCACACAAAATAGCCCAACACGAGCTATGATGTCCAGATTCATTGAATCTAAGACATGTCCAGATTCAATGAATGATCCAGGTGAATGTATATATATTTATTTATATTTATATTCATATATATATAAATTCGTATATATATATTATATATATATGAGATATATGAGATTTAATTTATAAGGATAAATTAAATCTCTATCACGTTTGAATTCGAAATTCAAATTGATAGGATATCTCATATAAGAGATATTTATAAGATTTAATTTATAAGAATAAATTAAATCTCTATCACGTTTGAATTCGAAATTCAAATTGATAGGATATCTCATATAAGAGATATTTATAAGATTTAATTTATAAGGATAAATTAAATCTCTATCACGTTTGAATTCGAAATTCAAATTGATAGGATATCTCATATAAGAGATATATATAAGATTTAATTTTAAGGATAAATTAAATCCCTATCATGTTTGAATTTGAAATTCAAATTGATAGGATATCTCAAATTTGTTTTATGAGAATAAATCAAATATAGTTCAGTCTCATCTTTATTTAAAGTTAAATAAATAGGTAATTAAATCTGTGGGACGGATTTAATATTATTTATTTAATTAGTTTCTTATAAAATTATACAATATATGATATTGTATTATTTTCAGAATTAATATAAGATTAACTCCTAAAATCCTTTTCGGTTAGGGAAAACGCAGAGCATCCTATATATCTAATATTAGGAGCTACATTTTTGAAGACACACACATAGAACACAGAAAGGCCAAAGGGGACTCTGCAAAAGGTTTGCAGATAAGAAACTGCTGAAATAGAGACGGAGAGGACGAACTCTTGAGAAAACCCTGGAGGGACAAGAGACGCTAGCACGTCGTTCGTGGTTGAAAAGCTGTTCGTGTGGATACCATTAGAGGAAGCCGACCTGAGTCGTCGACTTCTTGTGGTCAGAAAGGGAGCACGAGGCGCAGAGAGAAGCTGTGAACGTCGTGACCAAAAGCTGTGGAAGTCGCTGAGACACACTGAGGGTAATGCTTCTTCCCACTTGACTTAAACACATACGGTAGATCCTGGCAAGGAATGAAAAATTTTTAAGATAATTTCCGCTGCGTGTCTTTCAATTCCTTACAATATGGCCTAAGATAGTGTAGTCCACACCTTATTGAATGTAAGGGGTGATGAGTCAATGTACAAACTTGTACAAAATCCAATAACACAGACCATATTAATCGCATTAAAAGCAAGGTTTGGGTATGTTTACCATCAAGCTGAAGAGATTATCAATTAAATTTGACATGTTTAAGCCGAGGCTTGACACTCCTATAAGACAACATCAAAGTGAGTTTACTAGCAAGACGAGAACTGAAATAGACTAACTGCAAATTGCCTAATAGACATATATGAACCATCGTTAAGTTGTTCCCTTTCTAGGTGGGAATAAATAGAACTAAACTCATAGCGTACTTTTACTTATATGGAGAAGTACTTGGAACTTCAGTCTAAGAGGTTTATAGATCCTCTAGATAAATTTTTTCTCCCCAACAAAGTCCTTCACACTCTAAGCCCAAATCAAAGTAGGGTGAAAGGTTATAGAAATATAACAAAGGATGGTCTTAAATTTAAATAGGGCAATACCTTCTTCAAGTAAAATGGAAAGAAAAGTGGGAGAAGAAAATTGACCTATCAGAGGTCAAGGGCCCTCTCTACCACATGGTTAGCCATTTTTTGAAGGATTGTCCTAACAATAATGATCACAAGACTGAAGCTCCATAGAGCGTGAGAATAGGATCAATGATTCTTTTGTGTAGCACCATGGATTGATGAATAGATGCAAGTGGCTTTATTTTGGCAACACGAGTGGATTAAGGTGAAAAGTTCACTTTGCAAAATAGAATGACTTTAATTCTGCATGTAGATTTTAATGCACATGACTTTGAAAAAGTTAAGTATTCATCCCATATCATATAATTTATGGATTTTACATAATCTTTCATAACACTGTGTGTTTGTTTCTGAGAAAATTCTCTGTTCAAATCACTGTTGGTAACTCAATGTGTGCTCCATTGCTCTATTCCTTTGTCGATCATTGTGAATGAGATATTGACTTAAATAAGTCAACATACAGACAATATCATTTATATTGGTACCAAAACTAGCATAATGAGGAATGCAAAGTTTAACCTCTAATATAAAAAAAATGTATTTCTATGCTAGAATTGTCTAATAGGTAAGAGCAATAGCAAAGCCTTACAGTAAGGCATCAATGGTTGGATAACCATTGCGATTAATCTATTCAAATTTTTGTGGGTCAATGAGTTTGAGGGAAAAGCACAGAGTTTATTCACAAGAGATCATGAACATTTGTTTTTTGCAAGTCTGAAGCTCGAGTGCTTTGATAGTACCTGAACAAGGTTAAAAATAAAATGAGTAGAAAAAATAAATGTTCTATAACATGACCAAGGACGTGAATATTTATCTGGCACATTTAAAGGATTCAATGAATAAAGGGGTAATTAAACAGTTAGTTATCCCTAAATATTCCACAACAAATGAAGTTACTAAGAAACTTAGTACAATACTGACTTGATTGGGTTTATCATGAGTCTTATCAAATTCACCCTTGATAGATTAGGATATCTGGTGTTATTGAGTGTGGTTTACAGTTAACCATAAGTACTTTGAATTGGTCACTTATACGCCTTATGAATTATGGATCAGATTTGAGTTTTTGAAAGTCCATTATGGATTAGATTTAGCTTTCACATGTCCATGGTTTCTATAAACCATTATTATAGACTGTGACAAATGGATGATCATCAATTGTCTCATTGTATTAATGTAAGTGGGAGCTTAAAAAGGTCATTAAAAGAGACCTAATTCCATATTCTATACATGACACCTTGTCAAGTCCCATTGGTAAAAAAATAGATGAAAGCAATAGAGAAGATGAACTCCATGATGAGTAATAAAGTTTTGGGAATTGGTTGATCTAACTCCAAGCTACAAGGCTATTAAGAATTTGTAGGTTCTCATAATTGACAGAGCAGATAGATCAATTTCATAAATACAAGATTCAATTAGTTACAAAGGGGTATACATTATAGGAATGATTAGGGTTTGAGGATACCTTCTCATATGTTGTGTATTTCAATTTCATTAGATTAATACTGGCAATAGTAAACTATGTGGATTTAGAGATACATCAAATTGATGTAACACCCACATTCTAATGGTGATATAGATGAAAAACTATATGCAGTGGTTAATAGATCTCACCACATCAAGTAGTGTTTGAGGTTTTATAGAGTTATAAACCTCATAATTTTGCATTGGTTTATTAGTGGACTAAAGCAATCATCTATGAAGTGGTCTTTAAGGTTTCATGCAGGTGATAACCTCATAATTTTCATATGATTAATGAGAATCACTATAACAAGTGGTTAAAGACAACCTTGTGATAATATCCCTTAAAACGGATTACACTATTAGCCAACATAGTTCAAATTCAATTGTGACTATTTAAGGGTAGTCTAAATCGAGTTTTATGAAATGAATGATATCTTGTAGTTGAGATCCAAGAATATCACTCAAGAAGACACGTTTCTTTATCTCAAGAGTATTACATGGAGGAATTTTAGAACGGTTCAGTATGAAATGCTGCAAACCCCTGAATACCTCAATGACTTCAGGTGTGAATCAACCAAGAAGCAAACAGAAAGCTCCATATGTAAATGTTGCTGGTAGTATGATGTATGCAAAAGTGTGTACAAGATCATATATCTATTTTATGTTAGGACTTGTATGTACTAGTCCAACCACTATGAGGGTCAAGAGACACTTGTAAGGCACACTAATTGTAAAATTGTGCTTATGGCATGTACTGTAGTAATACGAGTGGCAATGTGGCTGATAATGTTCATAGGACATTTTGGATTTGAAAATGAGGATTTGAATCCAATTATAGTGTCTTGAGGAAGCACTACAACTGATACTTAGCAAAGGCCCTAAGTGTCATGGTGAGACTAGACATGGAGATGTCAATTGTAACTTTTGTGAAAGTTGCTATAGTATATAATGTTGTTGTAGGACAACATGTTCCTATGCAAAGTACCCTAACTAAGCCTATATTCAAAGAAGTATATGAGAAATGCATTAAGTTCCTTGACTTGCATAGGAAATAAAGTATTAGACACTTCATCATGGCTTCACATGTGTGTGAAAGTATACAAATGTCTAGTATGTCATACAGGTTAAAAAGGTTAGTTCTCTCACATTGGCAAATGCCTTTGATGCTAAAAAGAAGTATTCAAAGATTAGACATGTGGTCACCAGTAAAGTAACAAAAGTGCTTATATGGTAGAGAAGAAACACAGTAAATGTCACCGTAACTTAAAAAGTGTAGTAAGTCTAGATAAGATCCTTAAGTATAGATATGGATCAAACTATAGATACCTATGGATCAAACTATGGATCCATGAAACATGTTGCCAAATAACAAAGTTTTCAAAATTAACATCATATTATGTTAATAGAATTGAAGGGTTTGAGTTTAGACACTGAGTGTCTGGACTTAAATCTGTACAGTATGATTAATATAATCAAAATGACATACATTCTTATAGTATAAGAGGAACACTATAGCATGTGATTCATACCACATGTGCTAAAGAATTGCAAATAGAAAGCAAGTGAATCAACCCTGCTTCATTGTTGTGTGAGTTCTAGAAAGGTACAATCTTTTCATTAATGTCTTTTGACTTTGACTTTGACTATATCATAGAGGTTTGTTTCAGCACCTACTACTTTAGTATATGTCCTAGGTCAAGTTCTATATGAACCAAAGATATTATGCTTTGAAAATAGTTGATTTATATCAAAATAATATATGGGCAAAAGGAAAATTATCAGAATATACATATCCATACTGATGTTTGTGACCGTCCCTTGTGATACTATTTTGTTAATTTCATAAGTGTGGACACTATGCATAAGTGGAGGCTATCTAAGTTATATGCTAACTCAAGAGAGATTAGATTAGCCATAAGAAAAGTATATATGGATAAATTTAGTACATTCAAGGCACTATAACTTATTTTGTTCGATCTATATAGTAAAGGGTTGCTTTATGCTGGTCTCTATAAAAGAGATTTATAGTACAAACGCCCGAATAGAGACATCATGCCTACGTAGTCACCACAAAGCACCTAGTATGAAAGAAGAAAGAGAATGAGATTTGACCCATAATATCTAATTCACCAAATGTGAGTGGGAGATATTGGAAAATAGGTTGATCTACTTCTGGTTGATTAGCCCCAACCTAATAGAGATTGGGCTATTGTGAGAATAATGGAGAGAGTGGGATAATATATATATATATATAATATACCCCTTATGAGAGAAAAATGGGAGTTACCCTATTCGTAGTGCAGAGGAGAATGTGGGGGGAATGGGGAGTGATTTTAGATCCCACTTCCCTCCCCCTCATGCTTGAATATATGAGGCAAAAAATAGAAAATTAAGTGTGCATATGCATTCTGGTTAATTGGCTCCTCTGCTCCTCTTTTTGCGTTAAAAAATTTTGTCTTTTCCCTCTCAATGAATTTGTTGTGAGACGTAACTAGAGACTAAACAAGTGCTCTGATTTCATATGGATACTTAAAGAGTCAAACTCAGATTCCAGGTACGCCTGTAATGCTACACAGGAAAATTGAAATACAATGAAAAATCTAATGGAAATATGAACAAGAAAAATGAATTCTCAAGCTCAAGCATAAATCAATCTCCTTAGGGCAGCAACGTTTAGCTCCTCATACCGTATGGAAACACCTCTTCAAGCATATGAAATTGTAGCTCAGCCATGATAGATGAAGATGGAATGGAAGTTTGCAGAAAAATGATGGAAAGTAGAGAGCAATTGATTAAAAGTGGAAGTAAAATGGTCGAGAATCTTCAAGAACCCTTGAGGGATGAAAATGAGAGTGTGCGCGCCAAAATCATGGCTGGTTCTCCCCAAATGATAGCCAAAATGAACTCTAAATAAAAATTCACACATGTATAGAAAATAAATATTCACCGCGTTGAAGAGACAGTTAGCCCAAAACGATGTGTTTTGATAAGTTGGGTCCGTTTTTGCAGTTTTGAAATATTTTGGTCCTTGATAGTATTTTCTTCAAGTCCTTTACTACCATTTCCAAATTTGATCCCAAATTCAAATTGAAATCATTGTAATATCTCATTTTCTTAATATTCACTTAAATAAACTAAATCAATGGAATAGGACAATCTTCCCCTTGAGGAGTGCAAAACACATGAAATCACCCTCAGTTCCCAAAATACCCTTAACTAACACAAAATCACGCAATTTAGCTCAATAAAAGTCATAAAAACTCATGAAATGGCATCAATTAATAGGGCAAACTGGGTTAGATCATTGTACGTTTTGCTGAATTTCTATGCCCTTCACTCTAGCGAAATTATCATAATGTTGTAAAATTTTCTGATATCTAGATCAAACCATAAGCATGGAGAGGCCCCCAGCCATAACTCTGTCTCTAACACTCCCATCTCGTTGCCAAGAGTTCTTGAGAGTTCTCCACCATTTCCCACCCATTTTCCTTCAATTCTCACCGCGACATTCTATATTTCTACAATTACTTCATCCTTTTCCATCTTCCATGGCTGGTATTCCGTTTTTGGAGCTTTGTGAAGAAATTCCAACACTCATGAGAAGCTGAACATGTTGGAAATTGTACCCTACGGGCCAATCATTGTCTTATGAACATTGTTGATTTATGAATTTATTAATTGTGTTATCATATTATTTGCATGTTTATTGTGATGACCATCATTGGATAACTCATGATCTTATCCTAAATGTCCCTGGTCGGTCATCTATGCGGGAGTAGAGATGAAATAAGACCAGTATGACTTTGAAGATGTATAGAGATATAAATCAAAGTCATAGGCACATGTAAGAGTACAAGGTGTTGGACCGACCCGCTATGAGAGAGCTGCATGGGTTAAGTCATAAGCTTCTCTCATATACAAACTATGTCACTATGCCCTTTGACCAAAGATCATCATGGATTCCTACATGACAAATGCTCAGCTTTGACCTAGTCAAAAGTCACTTTTAACCGAGTGATCATAAAGACTATGTCCAGGCTTAGTGTTTTTCCGTGCGGAGGAATGTGAATGGTCAAGATGGAATTTGTCCCTCACATTCGTAGAGAGATATTACTGGGGCCCTCGATGAATGAGTCTGAGAAATGTATGGCCATACTGTAATGGAAAGGTAGTTCCATTTCTATAGTCAGACTACTCAGGGATCGAGAAAGTAACAGTCAGGAATAGGAGGATGACATTCTCCATGCCTCATCCATGACCAAAATATCATGTGACAAAAGGGACATGATATGGTTATATAAAAGGTTATATCATTCATCGATCCTCATATGATTTGGGTAGTCATGATGTCTTGCTAGAGACCACTTGTGACTTGTGAGTCAGTATAGTAAATGGCTCACTGCCAACTTCATATGGGCCTACAGGGTCGCACACAAAATAGCCCAACACGAGCTATGATGTCCAGATTCATTGAATCTAAGACATGTCCAGATTCAATGAATGATCCAAGGTGGATGTATATATTTATTTATATTTATATTCGTATATATATATTATATATAAGAGATATTTACAAGATTTAATTTATAAGGATAAATTAAATCTCTATCACGTTTGAATTTGAAATTCAAACTGATATGTGTCATATCCTAAATTTTCCCTATCTGTATAGTACTGATAGTGGAAAGAGGTTTAGAAAGGATTATGACGAAGATCAGACAAAATAATAAAGGTTAGATAAGTCTTAAAGAAAGAGAATGACCTAAACGCAAATTGGAAAAGGTTAAAGGCCAAAAGTTAAAGTAGAAATAAATATTGGGCCAAAAGTGATAATTTTCAAAAGTTTAGGGACCTAAATGTAATTAAGTAAAAAGTCAGGGACCCAAATGTAATTATGGAAAAGTTGAGCTAAAACAGGCCAAAAATGCCCAGAATCATATTAGACTCAAATTTTACCAGTAGATAGACATAATTATTCTGGTCAGTTTAACGCAACACAGAATTTTGATTTGAGGTCTCGATTAATTGATATAAATTCCTGAAGTCAGCAGGAATTATTGCAATATTTTTCATATCTCAGAATCAGATGAAACTTTACCGTAAATTCTTATATTTAATATATGAATTTATCAAACTGACAGAGTCAGAAAAGGAATCCTGTAAAATTCTTACGGGATTTTATGGTAAAATAGAATACCCGATAAATAGGATCGGGAGAGGTATCTTGGGATTTGTGCCATAAAGGGCATAAAGGCAATGAGCCCAAACCAAGGCCCAAATGGCGCCATAGTAGGCCCAATGTGATGACTAGACAGTTAAGTGGGTCATAGTACAGAGCAGTCTAGGATAAGTGCGAAATTACGAAAATATCCCTAGATGCCCATACTGTACCAATGATGGATGGAGGTCATTTTGATCATTCTGGACAGGCCAAAAACGTGGGACATAGTATAAATATGATTATATAGAGTTAATATATGCCCTGAGGTAGTACAAGAAGGGGTGAAATGACAATTATGCCCTTAGGGTCAGGACAGTGCAAGAAAGGACACCAAGGGTATTTTGGTCATTTTCCAAGGGATGGATGGCAGATAAATACTCAGTCTAACATTTTCAATGGTATGAGAAGTCTAGACATTAATTTCTAGGATAGAATACATATCCTGGTATATTATAAAAAATTAGGAACAGAACACAGTCCGGTTGTTGTGAAACTGCACTGATCGGTACCGGATTGGACTAGAATTTCTCCAGAAGGTTCCTTACACTATGAGCACGCCACCTAACCCCTTGAGGTGTCCCTTGATGGGTCCCACATGATGTCATAATTATTATTTTATGAAAAAGTTAAATCCAAGATTAAATGTGGGCCTTTAGATCAAATAGTAACCAAATCAATATTGGCCATTCATTTTTCTTGAATTTTGGCTATAAATACCCCCTCATTCTGCATTAAACCATAGCTTCATGGACCCTTGGGAAAAACTCTTGCAAAATGGAAACTCAAGCCAAGACAAAGAAGATTCAAGGTTTCAAAGTTCAAGCAAGCTAGAGATTAAAGGTAAGCAATCTTTCCTAGCTTATTCTCCTTTGATTTGGGAGCTTGAACTTAGGGTTTTCATGGGGAAAAAGTTGAGTTTTCTCTAAGGGAAGGTGCTGCCCAAAAACCTTAAAGGAAAGGGGAAAGAAGAAATTATAGAACCATATGATTGAAGCTTAAACAAGCTAGTTAAGTGGTTGGTTGTTGAGTCAAATTGATATTCTTGACTTTGCCATGGTGTGCCCTGTTTGGTCTGCACTGTTCATGAGGGAAGGAAATTGAATTTCAATGATTTAATGCTTCCATTGAGTTTGTATGATGATTTTGTGTAGGATTGGAAAGGTTTTGAACCTAGAAAACATTAAAATCTCAAGGTTGTAGTCTTTGAGATTCCTTACGGGTACTGTTCACTCGCATGAACAGTGATTAGAATTTCATGATTTTGATGGTTCCAATGGTTTTAAAATGAAAAGTTGTGTGGGGTAAAGTGGAGAAACAAGTATGGGAAGCATTAGAATCAAAATGAGAATTTTTGAAAGAATTGTATGCTTATGTTCAGTTCTGTACAGCAGGACATGAAGGAGCTGGAATTTCATGATTCTAAGCTCATAAATGGATTCAAAAGATGAAATTGTGTAGGGTAAAGTCAAGACATCAATTGATTCAAAGGCCAAGCCCATTAGTGAAGATTGGAGAAAGTTGTGACAATAAAGAGTGTAACAAAGTTAGTCTTAAACATGGTTGGAGTTCATGAGTCCTAATGAGTTATGTGATGAATATGAATGTGTTTAGGACCATGAAACATCCAAGAAGATGTTGGGAAGTGATTGACATAAAGGCTTATTGGTTGGAAAGCTAGGGAGCAAAAAGATCAACAGGAAAGTTTAAGTGCAAGGTAGTGAACTTATCTCTTTATGTGCTTGATGTGGTATGCTTATGTGTTGACATGTATATGTTATTTGAATGATGTTGTGACATGATAAATGATGTTGAATGTATTGTGAATAACATGTTTCCATGGCCATGCACTTTATGTAAAAGTTTGTAGCATGTTGGCATGTCACTAATCAAAGAAAGTTTAATGAAATTATATATCATGCATTAGCATCCATCTTGCATATTTAAGTGGTAATGTTTGCTACTGAGATTCCCTAGAATCTCACTCTCCCATAACCAACCAATTTAGGTCAAGCATGAAGAAAAGGTATGCATGGAGAAGAGCTAAAGAATGGAAGAAAGGAAGTGAAGTATTGAGATTTTAGCATATACTATAAATTGTCTATGTATGTAAATACCATGTAAGGTGTCCATTTATGTGATGAAACTATTGTAATACTTATGGCATATGTACATGATGTATATGAATGTTAAGAAGCTTATTTGATGGCTTGTGCATGCTGAAACAATTATTGGAAATGAAAGAAAAAAAACTGAAATGGTAAAAACGTAGGTCCTGAAGCAGTTTTGTTGTGGCTTCAGTTTGACCTAGCAAATGAAAGAATTAGTTCACGAAATTTTATGAGCATGTAGCACACATCCATAGATTTAAGTGCATAGGTAGAACGTTTCATTTGGATGTGTATATCAAGAGAAATGAATTTCCAAAATCAGGGACCAGAATCTGTTTCCAGAGTTTTTGACTAAATGAACAGTAAACTTTAACGAATAAACTGTATCAATTGGATAATCATTTGGTCTAGAAATTATTTTTCACTTAAATTTCAAGATGTTATCTTCATGTATCTTTTTGAACCACTTCATTTCTAGTTTTCTAGAATTAATTATGATTTTTTGAAGTTTGTTGCGTAATCTGGAATACCATATGAACAGTAACCCGAGAAATAGTAAAATTCCAGATTTGGCTAATAGACTTCCAAGGTCTTGTAAGTGGTTCTAAATGCTACTGAATAGTCCCTAAGATGTATAAAAGTAAGGATGTTATAATATGATATCTCATATAAGAGATATTTATAAGATTTAATTTATAAGGATAAAATTAAATATCTATCACGTTTGAATTTGAAATTCAAATTGATATGATATCTCAAATTTGATTTATGAGAATAAATCAAATGTAATTCCATCTTATCTTTATTTTAAATTAAATAAATGGGTGAATTAAATTTGTGGGAGGGATTTAATATAAACACTATTTATTTAATTAATTTCTTATCAAATTATACAATATATGATATTGTATTAATTTCAGAATTAATATAAGATTAATTTCAAAAATCTAAGTCTGTGGTAACACACATAGCATTCGATATATCTTATATTTATGAGCTACAGTTAGGACAGAAAAAAGAGTGAACGGGGAATCCGCAAAAAGGTTTGCAGATAAGAAACTGCCGAAATAGAGACGGAGATGATGAATTCTTGAGTAAGCCCTGGAGGGACAGGAGGCGCTAGCACGTCATTCGTGGTTGGAACGCAGTTCATGTGGATACCAGTAGAGGAAGCCGACCTGAGTCGTCGACTTCTTGCGGTCTAAAAGAGATCAGGAGCCGCGGAGAGAAGCTGTGAACGTCGCAACCAGAAGCTGAGAAAGTCGCAACTGAATACTGAGGGTAATACTTCTTTCCACTTGACTTAAACACATACGGTAGATTCTGACAGGGAATGGAAAAATTTTTAAGTTAATTTCCGCTACGTGTCTTCCAATTCCTTACAGAACATCCATTACTTGAGAGCCATGCTGGAGCTTTGGAGTTTCATTAGGGAATTTTCATATTCCATTTTCACTTTTATAGCCAGTTTGTCCAATTGACCCTTGTTGGATTGTTGGATTATTATGTTAGAATTGTTGAGGTTACTATTGTTATGTTATTTGGGATTTGAATATTGAGATTACATGTTTAGACACTTGCTTTGTATTGGTGAATACTCTTTTGATTAATGTCAATGTTAGATTTTGTTAATCTTGTGTTAGTTGATCAATTTGAGTATTTGGTCTAATTGAATGGTGCATTTAGTTGGTGATTTTATAGTCTTTGCATTTAATCTCAACCAATGGTACTTAATTGAGTTAATTGGTGTCATTGTGGCTCTTTGGGTCAAAGTGATCATTAATGCATTAGTTAACCTAAGTTTAAGTGGTTGCTTAAACTATCTTAAGGGATTGGTGATTTTGAACCCCATTATTCATTTAGAAGCTAGGATAGAATAATTTGAAACCCCAAGGGGATATCATTATCATTATTTTCAAACATATCATTTTCTAAATATTTTACCACTCATTTCATCACACTCCTATTTTATAAACCAAAAAGCCAAAAATACTTTACTTCTTTCACACTTTTTATTTTAATTGCAATTTTAGTTAGTTTTTTAAAATCAAACCCAATTGACCCTTTTTCACAATGATTTGTCACTTACATTACTTATGATCCATTAAGGGTTTTTTTTTTTTACCCACCCAATTCACTGGAGCTTTACTCCGACTACATCCGGATCCGACTCGAGTTGCACACCTGATTATGATGGGTGAGTTTCTCAACAGGAACTTTCTCTAAAAGCCATTTTCTAAAAACTGTCCAAAAGCTATTTTTTTTTATAAGCTATTTTTTAAAAGTCTATCAAAAACACACATTATGTTTTGTTTTGACACCAGAGTGAAGTGGACAATCAAGGGTTCAAGCCCAATACAAGTGGGGCTCTAATGTGAATAAGGAGAAGTAAGGGCCGACAGAGGGAGTTTTCGCTTGATGATTTAAATTAAACCATATAACCACCAATACGTATAGTATAACGGACATGAGGGAGTCACTTTTTCAAGGATAGATAACTCCCTCGTTATGGAACTCCTCTCTACGAGTGTGAAACTTTCTCCTTCTCATATTTGCTATGTGACGAGTTTGAATAAGTGCTCTATTTTATGCAGGTATTTTAGTGAGTTAATCGCATTCTAGGTAGATATTTAAGTGAGTTAATCGTATTCTAGATATACTTAAAATCCTTCACATCCTTCTATATTCTCTCACAATTATGTTATAATAAGTGGATCCCTCTTTAATATTGTTTTTTTAAAAAAAAATTGTTACAATATTGTTTTTTTAAATTGTTAATTGTTCTTTGTGAGAGAATATAGATAGTAGTATGCACCAAAAATTATAGCAGACATTTACAATTCTTAATAGAAAGATGCATAGGGAGCTAAATATTCATGGCATCTAGCCTCTCCTTTTGTATCACATTTTGTCATAGCGCCTCTTATTAAAAGAAGTTAAGCTATAGGATTTATATATATGGTAATAAATGGACTCATATCTTATAAGGATATAAATTTAATTCTCTCTGTCATTGTGAGGATTCCTTTAATAGGTGATATCATAAATCATGTGTAAGCATTCTCTGAATCCTAAGACTATACTCTAATTTTAGTAGGGGATCAGTACCGAACTCATCTAAACTTTTATGTAATAAAAAAGAAGTCAAAATAAATGTTTCCTAAATTTTTAAGAGTGAATCAATCTCAACATTTATTTTTCTTAAAAATATTAACATATGGGATATATTAATTTGGATAAAGAATATTGTTTTAAAATTTGGGTTTTTTATTTTAATATTACAGTGATTTAATTAGGTCAACCCATATAACTTGTGATTAACTTATTTAACTTAGGGTTGGATTTTAAGATCATAATCTAAAATATTTTTAAAACAAGCATCAAGTACATTTTTCTTATCAACTCGTTATACTCCTTTTTTTTTTTGTGAAAGGGCAACTTCATTGACTCAACTCATTATATACTACTTTCCATTTTATTTTTCTTATCACCATAATTTCAGGAAGCTAGTACATATTTTTGAGGGCCCAACTGTCAAAAAGATTATTTATGAATATTGATTGAAATACTTCAATTTTTTAATAAATTAAATATATTGTTATTTAGTTTGTGATATCCCTTAATATGAATTTTGGCATAAAAAACAAGTTATCATACCGGTTTTTTGGAATTTTTTTTTTCACTTTTATTAAGTTAAGAAATTCTTACAAATAGAAAAACTTCGCTTAATATTCTCACAGATTCGCTTATCGCGTCTGATGCATTTGCTAATTTTATTCAAAAAAACACAAACTAAATTTGAAAAAAGATATAAATTGTTATTAAGCAACCACCTACATTAAAATAATAAATAGATAAATCAACAATTCTTTTTTTTTCATTCACCATCTAGTTTGCACTTTTCTCATCAATAAAAGCGTGCTATATCTATTGAACTACCTTTGATCCTCTCAATGGACCCAGCAAATGTATAATCCAATATTGTGAAGTATGGATAATGATCGGTATGTTCAAACTCTACATGTTTACCCCAAAAGAACTTGTACGAAAAATCAATATCCCCTGCAAACTGCATTTAGCTCATTACATTCAATTCCTAGAACCTACATATTCTCCCAACAGAACATCAGCAAAAGATAGATCAAACAATGGCCAAAAAGATGAAAACATCTATTAGACAGCCTAAGTTATTCCAGTCTATACACTAAAATACACACCAAGCATTGATCACATTACCTCCACCACCAAAACTGTCTAAACAGGTATACCTTTCTCATCCGTGGATTGTATGTCATAAATGCCCTAGCTTTGACAGGATCCGCGTTCAAATATTCGAAAGCATACATTTGTCTCCCCTCTTCTAACCCATCGATCTCCATCACGGCCTGCAATAACTCATTGGCATCAATTGAGCATTTGCTTCTCTCCACTGAATCAGCCAAGCGCCTAATACTTGTAGCAACAGCCATCAATGCATCCTGAAGAGCATCGGAGCTGCGAGACTGTTTGCGAAGATGTCCAAGAGGCTCAACTGAAGGAGGCTCTTGGAAACCATCAGGCCCCGGGTCATGCTCTGGAGGCCCAGTGTATGACTCAGTTCCATCTGTCTCGCTCATGTCTTCTGAAGTCGGAGACACAAAGGAGGCTGATTCATCATCACAATTCTTTATGTCCATTACATGGCTTACATCCTTTATTTTAGCCCAATGCCCAGGGGCCTGGTAGTTTCCACATACAATTTTAAGTTCATCATACATCTCTATATGCTTTCCGCGGAAGCCTCTTGCAGCAGGGTGTGCCTATGAATAAATTAAGACTGGATTACGTACTGTATGTAAATTGAATAACATACAAGGAGAGAGAAAGATGAAAGATAGACTTACTGAAATGTATCTCTTCCAAAGCTCATCACTGTCACACTCTATTATTTTTGTATTTGGATTCCACCAGAAACCATCCTGGTTCAGCATATCTTTCATTACTTTATACCTCTTCTTTATTGTCTTGAGACGGTTGATCACTTTCTGATTATTCAAATTCAAGTTGAAACGAGTGTTTACAGCCACACAAGCAGAAGTATATGCATTTTCATTGAAACATTTGTCAACTTTGTTCCCATTTTTTGCCTGAATGGCCAGGGCTTCAATTAGGCACTTGTCCATTGCAGCTGACCAGACAACATTTCTTCCTTTGTGTTTCATATCTCTTCTTTGGCATTGCAAGGCAAAGTGCTCCATTTCTAGAGACAGAAATTGCAGAATTAAACGCAACATTAGACATAACAAAGCATGCATAAGTATACCATTTAATTAACTAGGTTTGTCTCTATTAGTTTAAAGATAATATGAACTGGGAAATGTGAAATGAATAGAAGATTTACAAAGATGCAATTAGTGATCTGCGACAACAATTGTGTTTTGGTACTTAAGATCCTAGAAACTAGAAAGGCACCAAAGCAGACCACCATTTCACAGACTCTGAGACTGAGTGCCCGACTATAAGGAAGTAATCAAACCTGGAAACGTAGCCCTAAAAAGGTTACATCCTACAGCAAACATATTTCCAGGCTTAATCAATGAACATAAAAGGAAAAAATAAAGAAATTCAAGTTTCATCCACATGAGGAGTTTAAGTAACCTCACTTTACCAGAAGTAACATTGAAGCCAATAACTTTGTTCTACTAACACAAAATTATAATTAAATTCCAATGTTAACCATTCTTCATTCCATAACAAATAAATAGCATTCTGTAAATACTGCCTAGATTTCTAAGGCCACTGAGCTGTGCTCAAAACATTGACAACCTGATTATCTTAGTTTGAGAAAAGAACCAGTTTTGAGCATCCTTATTAAAAAACGAAAACAGAGGGGGAAAACTGTAGCTATCATGGGTCATTGTGTTCAGCTTTCATAGGCTCCCACAAAAACAGGGCTTTAGAAACATTTATTCTGAAGCAATAGATCAAATTCATCAGTTGGTTAATTCATACAAAACAGAATCAAATCAGGTAAACCAATCCCATCGGGATATGTCTAGAAGGAGAGTTATGATAAGCAGTAGATGAGAGCAGTTAAATGTATTGGAAATCTACTAATCATGGGTTTCACAGCAGCTAATGTATAGAAAAGCTACTAGTTATGGGTATCTGAGGATAGCTCAATACAATCCACATTTGATGTCTAGAAAACTTTACAATTCAATCAAAATAAAATTATTTTCAAATTCAGAACTGCAGAAGCCTCTGCATTAGTGGATTATATATGTAAATTAATTAGTTGAAGTTATGTTTAACTAGAGATAAAAAATGTTCAACGACTAACCCATACTAAATTTAACAGTTTAACTTGAGATTTCAGGACAAACCAACACGGAAAAATTTTTAACTAGGCTGACCAGGGCGCATTCCTAATTTAAGCTACAAAACACTCCGTCTGGAAATTAGAGCCACACCCTGAATATCAGAAAGATGGCTTAAGATGGCCCTAGTCAGCTCCTCCATCCAATCAAATTCTGTCAAGATTTTAAGTCCAAATTTAATGCAACCTGTCAAACATTGCTTATAACCAGAAATTTATTGAGATACAAAATTCTTATTCTATTGACATAATTTCTAGCACACAATCCTTCCTTCTTCCCAGAAAAGCATACTTACCCACAAGCATTGAATACCAATACTCAATCACTCTAGTATAAATGCTTGTGCTTCATAATGACATAAACAGATCAGAAATGGCCAAAAAAGGACCAACTCAAGTAATACGAGTCTCAAATCATTCCAAGCAAACACATGAAAATAAAATTAAGCTTGAATAACTTTAACCAAGTGCTTCTAAGAGTTTACAGAACTCAGAAAAATATGATTACATTGACAAGTTAAAGTATAAAATCAACAAGTACATCATAGCGCAGAATATAGAGATAATACCAAGAACATAGTCCTTACACTTCCTTTAGAATTACTTGTTCTATTCATCAAACACCCAAGTCTCACGTTCTTCTACTTATACCATTGCGTCTATTAATGATGAGGAACTAATTCCATATGGCATGTGTTATAGAATTTAGATGGGAACAAAATAGAGAGAGGGAAAAGGAGAAAGGAAATAGAAAGATAGAGTGCAATAGAGAGAATCTGGAATAAGCAGCAATTAGAATCCAAAATCATAAATCAGGTACACTACTGCCTCTTATTTATGGACATTATTCTCATCTAAATATATACCATAATCTATCCAAATTCTACTAATATATAAAATCCTATCTAAACTTAAATAGTCTAAATCTAATCAAATCTTAACCAATTCTTAACTCTTTTCTTATTTAATATTTGTAAAATTGTAATAATAACATGACAATACCCCCTCCCAAGAGACCCTTGCCCTCAAGGGCCAAATACACAGAAAATTGTGCCAAAGCAGACCCTAACAACAAATTAATGAAACTCCCTCTATAACAAAACATAACCAGAAATCGTGTAGAGAAAAATTGAATAAACAAGGCCCAATCATATCACTTCTGTAACAGCCCATTAATAATGACATCTAGACCCAGCAGAAGAAACCCCAGTGATGTCAACTCTTGGAAATTCCCTATGCATACCAGCTGTACCCATAACTTCTCTTCCTGAGCAACACCCAGCCACGTGGAAACTTCTAAAGCTTGAAACACAATGTGGACAATTGTCTTCCCAACAGCTCGATTGAAACAGAATGCCTTCTCAATTTCTAGAGTATCCCAAGGTCCTTGGCAGAATGACAAAACCTTCATGCCTCGCTAGATACTATCTTATGGTAAGGGAGACCCATCTTCTAGAGCATAACTTTGCCTATTGTTGGCAAACCCACTATTTTCTTGAGGTCCAGTGGCATGTGTCCCCATATCTGCCTTATTGGCCTCTTTCATAACTTGCCATTGAATTACAATCTCTTGCATGCGGGCATGACTTCTTGATCCCTTCTATAGTTCCCATTTGACTAGTTCACCCAAAAGTATAAGCAACTTAGTCAATTTGTGAACATCGAAATTGAATTGGTGTGGAAATCTTAAATTTTCCATTGATATAGTTATAAAGTTGATAAACTTGCACTGATTTCATACATATGGTTGTAAGGCCCTCAAAGATGGGATACCGATTGGATTAAACAAGACAATTCTACAAAGTTTGTCAAAATTCATAGTAGGCGATGATGATAAAGAGAGATAGAGAGCTAAATTGAATTTATAAAAAGAGCTTAACCTTAGATATGGATTGATCATTAAGAAACTTGGTTCAACAAGAGATGTCAAGGAGTATGAGGATGTTAATTTGGAAGCGAAGATAATCCCCATGTCATTGACACTTGATTGGGAAATGATATAAAGGGGGAAAATTGTGAGACTTTGCAATGATTAGATAACCTTGCCCTTATCCAAATGTGAAGCAATTGACAATACAACATTTCTCAAGGGTAAAGCTTTCATTTTGGCTTTTGTCATTTATAAATGTTGCACTAGATATCATTCATTGTAGAAATTGTCAATTCATGCCAACTTTGGTAGGATTTATTTCTCTTTGTATGGAATATATGGATGTATTAGGGCACAAATTCTATAAAGGATCTTCGTCATCAACTACCCATTATATAAAGTCGCTATCCATTACAAAGATAGACATAGAAGCATTAACAGATAAATAGATGCAAAATCTCACGTCCCTTCAACATCTTTGTATTTCAAGCTTATCAAGTCTTGTGAAACTATTTTGTCATGTGACATCTATGTGCTACACTTGAAGAATTTACAATTTGTTCCATTCATAATTTTGATTCATGGGGTAGTGGTGAGGATTATAACAGTACCATTGATGCCTACGTTCTCTTCTAAAAATCAATTTTTTCTGCTCTAATAGTCTCAAGGCTTTATCAAATAAGATTTGTGATCTCCAATCAATTTGATTTCTCTGCATTACAAAATATCTATAGTTGAGGTCACTTCCAAAGGAATGTATAACCTCGCTAATTTACAAAGCCTACAATTGATTGGAGTTCCACATTTAAAGAGAAGATGCAATAGTGCAAAAGGAGCAGACTGGCCCAAAATTGCTCTTATCTCCAATATAATGGTTGATTTCCATAAAATCTAACTCTTCATTGCATCCATCTCAAGAACAATCTTTTTTTAAAAAATAATTATTAAAGGCAAAACTAATTACTTACAGCTGCCGTCATGTATTAATTTATCACTAGAAATGCTTTGAAATTGTTAAAAGTTCATTCCTTGCTCCTTAGCTTTTAGTTGCAGCACAACATCTTTCTCTGTGATGAAGACTTCACATGTGAACCCCCAAATTTGTGTCTAATCCATCCACCTACTAATACACAAAATTCGGGTCTAGATTGCATATGAGAACCCCAATCAAATCTCTACATAAATTGCATATATAGTGAACATTGACAAAATTTAACATGATTTCAAAGGGAGAAACTAACCTTAAAGCAGAATAAACAATGCAAAGATAAATATTATTAATCAGTCAAGGAATTAAGAGAAATTCGTTTAAAAAAAACGCAAGTGCTACTGCTACGTGTATTTGCCTCCAACTTATAATAAATGCTCAATATAACTACGAGAAGCTATCAAACTCCACTTTTATTTTCCACAAATAAAGGACCAAACATTCATAACAACTAACCACAAATAGCTGAGGAATTCTGCTAAATAATGACAAGTACAAATGAAGATCGCCAAGAGTCGATCACATTGCCAATTGGCGATCATATTGCCATATGGTATAAATAAACAGCAGATCAACCCATAAGCAAATTAAGCCCCAATATTCAGCAGAAGTGTTGAGAGAATATGAAACTGGTGGTAGAACCAGAGAGCTTGAATAGAAAGCTCAAAGTGCAACGTGCAAATTTCCAGTCCACAATCCGCAAAAATGCAACATCACAAACTTGTAAAAGAAAGATATCAAAGAAAATAGTAAAAATTTCACTTCTAAGGGGGGAAATTGAAAAAGTCTTCCTTAAACGATTTGAATTCAAGGAATCGGAGGGAGAGATGTACTCACATCGAAACCGCGAGCTGGAGAAAGCAAAACCCTTGCCTAAGTTAACAAATTAAAATCGCAGAGAAAATTTATTATCACGAATTTAGCCGAGTCACGAGAAATACCACAAACTATGACAAGAAAACATTATTGGAGAGTAACGAAACTTACTGGAGGAGGTGAATAAAGCGATAAGAACTAGCTCAAGAGTCCCAAGGGACGAGAAGAATGTGAGTAAAGAACGAGTAATGGATGACAAAATAGGACAGAAATGGCCAGAGGAGGATGCAAACAGCACCGTGGCTAGGAGGATGGTGGCTTGGCGTCAAACAGGTTGAGAATGGCGGAAAGAGAGGAGGTTGACGAAGGCTCGATGGCTGGAGGGAGGGTGGAGGGAGGGTGAAGAGAGGCTGGCCAATAGGGAGGAGATCTCATGCCTCTCTGGGAGGGTGATTTGGGTGTATCATGATATCTGGACCGACGGTTCAGAACTTTAGATTGAAAATTTATAATTTATATTTATAATTTATAATTTTTTATAAGAAAATAAAGGGTGAGCTTTAATCTTAAAATTTCACCCAATTTGTTTTTAAAAGTGCACATAACACCACCTAAAATATGTTGTAGTACAATTTTACTTAATACTCTATTAAAATGGGTTTAATTTCACCCATTAGCTCATAAACTTAAACGTCTATGTATCACAACCTTTCCTTTTATTGGTAATTTCCTTTTATTGGTAAACTAGTAGAGGGAGAAATAGGTTAGAGGAGATTTTGCTAGCCCAAATCCCTTTAAATAGCAGTATTTTTAATATTTTTAAAAAAATTATTTTTAAATTTTTAAAATATTAATAAAAAAATTTAATATTATATTAACATAATAAAAAAATTAATAATGTTATATTATTAAAATATCATATTTTTTATAAAAAAATTAAATTTTATAATTATAAATTTAAATAAATATTAACATAATATTAATCAATTATAATATATTAATATATATTAATAAATAAATAATTACCTTTACTAGTACTCGATAATAGAAATATTTAAAATAATATTTAAATAAAATAAATAATAATATTAAAAAAAATAAACCAATGGATATGTCCGTCACGAACTCATCCTCTTTAATATCTAACATTGATAGTAGCGATTAATCACTTCATTATGGGGCCTCCACTTAAGGGTTAGCTAGCTATAAGATATTTTCCATGTCTAAAGTTAAGATTTGAACCCCACCACTTGAAGTCCTTTTTTGCATAAGGTGTGTTAAAGCAAAGAAGCATGGGTTGCATATAAAAGAAGCAGAAACCCATTTAATTATTCTCGTTGCCAAGGGTGACTGTTCTCGTTTTTTTAATTGATGATTATTGGTTGTAACAGAACAATCAATTGCTTGTTTGGATTGCACTAGAAAGAAGCAATAACCCATTTGCCAGAACTGGAGGAAAGAGATGGAATTTCTAGAGAAATGGGAAACATAAGTGTTTGATCTAGTATTTTGATGATAACAAAGCTTGAGAGGTAATTTGTTTTGTAGGATATATATATTTATAATATAATACTTTTTTAAAGAAAAATATTTTCTAGAATCAACCTCGAACACTATCTTTAGTTATTCTTAACATAGTTCTTGAGTTAAATGAAATTTCATTTTGAAGTCAAATTTACATCGAGAATGACCGCGAGTTTTAGTACCATAACCTTTATCCTTTCTCGAGTAAAATGCAAGTGATATAGCGAGTCAAAAAGGCCTTGGCAAGCATCTCAAGTTTCACGGTTCAAATCACAAGTCTAAATATCGATCAATATGAAAGTCGTGCTAAAAGTCAAATTTGACTCCAAAGCCTTCTCGAGTTTTACAGTATGCTTCTCTCAACAAATTCGTTGTAAAGCCCGTCTTGTGAAAGATGATTTGAAAGTCAAAAATACCTCCATAGGTATTGAGTTATACTCCAGGCTTAAGTTATAAATCTAGGACCTATTTAGATAGAATTTTAAAAATGGGCTTATAAAAAAAAGAAATTTTGGGTAACTTATAAAAAATTGCTTTTGGAAAATAACTTATGAAAAAAAGTGGTTTTGAATAAATGAGTGTTTGGATAGTTATTTTCAAAAGTATTTTTATTATTAGTAAATTACGAAAAAGGGTATGAGTATTAAATGAGGAGAGATAAAAGATGAGATGAGAGAGGGTGTAAGAAAAGAGAGGAGAGAGATTGTAAGAAAAAGTAAGGATAATATAGTAATTAGTTAGTTCATAAGCTCTTTTACTATTCCATAAGCTACTCTGATCAGCTTATCTGAAACTTTAATTTTAAACCATATTTGATCCAAAATCCCGTTTGAACAAATATGGCTATTTGTTTTAAAATTTCTCCAAACCTAAATTTTGCCCAAAAAAGCTTATAAAATCACGGTTTTCATGGTTTCCAAACAGGCACCTAGCCCAATTACCCGAGTATTATGAGAGTCATCCTAAAAGTCAAAAATCACTCTAGAACCCTCTTGAGTTTCCAAAGCAATTCACGTTATAAATCTAGCTCGATTACTCGAGTCATGTGAGAGGTGTTAGAAAATCGAAATTGTCTACTAAAACAATTTAGTATAGCTATTAGATAAATGAGTTTCTTAAATATGATATCCTGGGTTCAAATCAGGTCATGAACATGAAAAATGACTTCGTTAGGAGAGGCAAAAATCACATCAGTGATCTTTACACCTCTGAAGGATTAGTCTCTAAGCTATCTGTTAGAAGATATCGCTTAGTTTCTATAAAAAAAAGTTCAAAATTATTTTGAGACCTATCACACTTTAGCTCTACACTATATTAGGGTTCATTTCATATACATTGGAATCATTGTAGATGGCCTAAGATTTAAGAAACCAAATTTAGAATTTTTAATTTATTCAGGTACTGTTCATTTTATATTTTCAAAATTTGTGTCTAACTTTAAAAATTTATAACTAATTTTAGAAAAATTAAAATTGAGTGATTCCAAATCCTACTAAAAGCTATTTAATAGTTATTTAAAGGGAATATAGTTTTAGGAACCCATTCATTATTGAACAGTACTATATTGGTATGGAATTTCTACTATTCATTTGATCAAAAACTATGTTCCAGATTTCTAACCTAAATTTGAAATTTTAACATAAATTGTACACAGATCAAATTTAAGTGTTCTACCTATATATTTAAAGTTTGTTGTGTAAACTTTAAGCATACAAAATTTTAAAATAAATTTTGAATATTTACTTAATCAAAACACAGTTCAAATGTCACTGCCTTATACATGGTCATACATAATGTCATAATTAATTTCGTACAATAATAAACTTCAAAATATCATGGCATAAGTACACTACTCTTCCATCAATATGCCCTTACCTCTTGATGGCTCAGTCCTTAGATGCTTGATCAATTGAAAGAGTGGGATTTCAAAAAAGTCCCAATAACAAGTTACTATAAGGAATTGGAAGACATGCAGCAGAAATTAACTTAAAATTTTTTCTATTCCCTGTCAGGATCTACCGTATGTGTTTAAGTCAAGTGGAAAGAAGTATTACCTTTAGTATTCAATCTCGACTTTCTCAGCTTCTGGTTGCGACGTCCACAGCTTCTCTCCGCGGCTCGTGATTTCTTTTCGATCGCAAGAAGTCGACGACTCAGGTCGACTTCCTCTACTGGCATCCACACGAACAGCGTTTCAACCACGAACGACGTGCTAGCGCCTCCTGTCCCTCCAGGACTTACTCAAGAATTCGTCCTCTCCATCTCTATTTTGGCAGTTTCTTATCTGCAAACCATTTTGCGGATTCCCGTTCACCCTTTTTTTCTGTCCCAACCGTAGCTCCTAAATATCAGATATATTGAATGCTATGCGTGTTACCACAGACTTATATTTTTAGAATTAATCTTATATTAATTCTGAAATTAATACAATATCATATATTGTATAATTTGATAAGAAACTAATTAAATAAATAGTATTTGTATTAAATCCGTCCCACAGATTTAATTCACCTATTTATTTAATTTAAAATAAAGATAAGACAGAATTACATTTGATTTATTCTCATAAATCAAATTTGAGATATCATATCAATTTGAATTTCAAATTCAAACGTGATAGAGATTTAATTTTATCCTTATAAATTAAATCTTGTAAATATCTCTTATATGAGATATCATATCAAAAATAAGTCCTTAGTCCTTCTTAAGTACTTAAGGATATCCTTGACAGCAGTCCAATGGCCCTCACCAGGGTCCTGTTGATATCTGCTAGTCATACTTAAGGCAAACGAGACATCCGGTAGAGTACATAACATGGCGTACATGATAGATTCTATGGCCGAGGCATATGAAACTTTACTCATGCGACCTCGCTGATCAGATATACTAGGACACAAATCTTTGCTGAGGTGAATACCATGAGATATGGGTATGAAACCCCTCTTTGATTTGTGCATACTGAACATATGCAATATTTTGTCTATATATGTACTCTGACTGAGTCCTAGAAGTCTTTTAGATCTATCTATATAGATCCTGATTCCTAAGATGTAGGTGGCTTCACCCAAGTCTTTCATCAAGAAAGACTTTCCTAACCAAGACTTGACAATTTGCATGGTAGGAATGTTATTTTCAATAAGTAGGATGTCATCAACATAGAGTACCAAAAATACAACTGTGCTCCCACTAACCTTCTTGTACACACAAGGTTCATCAATGTTTTGAAGAAATCCAAACTCTTTGACTATTTCATCAAAACGATGATTCTAACTCTGAGAGGCTTGCTTCAGTCCATAAATAGACCTTTGAAGCTTGCACACTTTACCAGAGTCCTCGGAACGCACAAACCCTTCAGGTTATGTCACGTACATATCCTCAAGGAGCTTTCCATTAAGGAAGGTTGTATTGATGTCCATCTGCCATATTTTATAGTCATAATATGCTGCTATGGCAAAGAGAATTCTGATTGATTTGGCTATTGCAACTGGGGAAAAGGTCTCATCATAATCCACACCATGAGTTTGAGTAAATCCTTTTGCAACCAGTCGTGCCTTGAAGACATTTACATTGCCATCCATGTCAATTTTCTCCTTAAAATCCCACTTGCACCCGACAGCTTTTACACCTTTAGGTGGGTTGACTAAGGTCCAAACCTAATTGTCGTACATGGATTGCATCTCAGACTTCATGGCATTAAGCCATTTTTCAGAGTTTGGTCCCACTACAGCTTCTCGATAGGTAATCAGCTCATTATGCTCAATGAGCAACACATCATGACTGTCAGAAATCAGAAATCCATATCTCTGAGGCTGAAGTCGTGTCCTATTAGATTTCCGTGGACCTTGCGTGACTTGAGGAGTCTCAACAACTTGTTGTGAGTCTTCTTTATTTTTCATCTACAGTTTTGTGGTGTCTTGTGGCTCTCAAACTTCTTCGAGGTGTACCTTTCTCCCACTGGTTCTTTTAGAGATAAATTCTCGTTTGAGAAAGATACCATTTCTAACAACAAACACTTTGTTATCAGCAGGATTGTAGACATAGTATCCCTTGGTTTTCTTAGGATATCCTACAAAAAGATACTTTGAGGATTTGGGCACTAATTTGTCTGAGGCTTGTTGCTTAATATAAACCTCACATCCCTAAATCTTGAGGAAAGACAAACTAGGTGTCCTCCCAGTCCATATCTCATATGGAGTCTTTTCAATTGCCTTAGATGGAATACGATTGAGTGTGAACGCAGTTGTCTCTAGGGTATGGCCCCAAAAGGAGGGTGGAAGATCTGTTTGACTCATCATAGATTGAACCATATCTAATAGTGTTTGATTCCTCTGTTCAAAAACGTCATTCCATTGTGGTGTCCCTGGAGGAGTCAATTATGAGACTATCCCACAACTCCTAAGATGATCAATGAACTGTTAGCTCAAATATTCACCACCCCGATCAGATCAAAGGGCTTTAATTGTTTTGCCAAGCTGGTTTTGTACTTCATTTTGAAATATTTTGAGCATTTCAAAAGATTCGGATTTATCCTTTATCAGATAGATGTACCCATATCTGCTAAAATCATCTATGAATATTATGAAGTACGAATAACCTCCTCTAGCATTTATATTCATCGGTCCACACACATCTGTATGTATGAGACCCAATAAATCAATGACCCTCTCACTGTGCCTAGTGAAAGGTGAATTTGTCAGCCTTCCTAACAAGCAAGACTTGCAAGTGTCATATGATTCAAAATCAAATGAGTTGAGAAATCCATCTTGATGGAGTTTGGAAATGCGTTTCTCATTTATGTGACCCAGACTACAGTGCCAGAGGTGTGTCAGATTCAAATCGTTTGGTTTGACCCTTTTGGCGGTTATGTTATAGATATTTCCATGATTAGGTTGTTCCAAATTTAATATGTAATGATCAACATGCAAATCACCATGAGCATAGAAAATATCATTACGATAAATAGAACATCTACTATTCCCAGCAATGGAAGTGAAACCTTCCTTATCCAAATAAGAAAGTGAAACTATGTTACTACTTAAAGCAGGAACATAATAGCAATTGTTCAAAACTAACAAAAGCCCAGTGGGCAGAACTAATTCATAAGTGCCTACAACTAACGCAGCAACCCTTGCTCTGTTTCTAACTCGTAGGTCAACTTCACCCTTTTTCAACTTCCTACTGTCCTTTAGTCCCTGCACATTTGTACAAATATGAGAACCACATGCAGTATCTAATACCTATGTGGTGGAAGTAGAAAGATGAATATCTATAACATAAATACCTGAAGCGATAGCCCCATTATCCTTCTTGTTCTTTTTCAAATCTTCGAAATAGAGTTTGCAATTCCTCTTCCAATGACCAGGTTCATTGCAGAAGAAGCAGACTCCTTCCTTCGGAGGCTTTGCCTTCTTTGGCGCAGGCTTAGTTTCGGGCTTGCCTGACTCTTTGGTCTTACCTGATGAGCCATGACCCTTCCCCTTGCCTTTGCCTTTCTTTTTCATACCCTTTCCTTTCTGAACCATCAAAACAGTACTGGGCTTCTTCTTAAGACTCGGCTCAGCAGTTTTAAGCATCCCATGCAGTTCAGAAATAGATTTATCCATGTTATTCATGTTGTAATTCATGACAAACTGGTCATAACATTCTGGGAGTGAGTTCAAGACCAAATCCGTAGCTAACTCCTGGATCATGGGAAATCCAAGCCTCTCAAGGTGATCAATATACCCTTTCATCTTTAAGACATGAGTACTGATTGATGCACCTTTAGCCATCTTGCAGGAATGTAAGGCCTTAGTGGTCTCATACCTCTCTTGCCTTGCCTGTTGCTAGAACATTTCCTTGAGATGCACAATCATCTCATAAGCCTCCATGTGTTCTAGATCTCTTTGGAGTTCCAGAACTATGGTGGCTAGCATCAAGCATCTCACATCGACAGAGTCTTCCTTATGCTTCGTGTAAGTATCTCTTTGAGCTCTAGGAGCATTGGTTGTTGGCTCCTAACGAATGGGTTGATCTAGGACATGTGCCTTTCTTTCCTGCTTGAGAACAATTCTCAAGTTCCTAAACCAGTCAAGAAAGTTTGTCCCATTGAGTTTGTCCTTCTCAAGGATAGATCGCAGCGATAATGTAGCAGTATTACTAGTCGTCATGATTCTACAATTAAAATATGCAATTGAATTAGCAATCTCCCACTAAATAAACAACCCTCAATGCAATAGTTAGTGGGTTAAGATCCATATTTGGCTCAAACTTAAGTCCACTTTAGCAGGACGCTTAAATTAAGTTATTTAGGTAGGTAACACCTTTACCAATTACATCAAATGTAACTCTTAGATATTCATGGGATTCTATCATCATATGATCTGGCATGTTTTTAATCCCATCTAATGCCTTGAGACCCAAAACTATTTTGTTAATCTCAATTAATGCAAACAATAATAAACATGTGAGAGTAGCACCATTACTCTTGGTTATTTCCCCAACATAACTCAAATACACCCACTTTGGCAGAGTCCACAATTGAGCGATCGAGGTTTTGACAAGTGTTCATAAATTGACGGCATTATGACTTAAGATTTCATTTAGAGGGCTTAATTTAACTATCTGGTTTATAAGAATGCATGTTTCTCAGTTTGTATCTCATACAAGTAATATGCATGTGCTGATATAATTATAAGATACATAATTTAAACGTGATATAATATAGCTCACCTATCCTAAATCCACTCAAGGTAATGAGAGGAGCTATCTAGTAAGAAAAGGAAAATTACATATAGAAACCTCTTCTAACATTCAAGGGGAGTGAGATGAGAAGAAAATGTACATTAACAGTATATAGAGGAAGGCACGACACGCAGGCCGTATTTAAAAAATTATAACACTTGCAATCTAGAGCCATATTTTCACCAAACCCAAACATTCAAGAATCAATATTCAGATTTAATTGAAGGGCAATTAATGTTTCAAAACTAAAACATTCACAAAATAGTATATGTTACGGTTATATTGTGCTACGAACAGGTAGCCACGGCGGTCCCGCTAGCCGGTTAGTGGGCGGCGGTCCCGCTAGTCGGTTAGCGGATGAGGTCTAGGGCAGTGGCATGAGAAATTTTTTTTTGTTTCATAAATAATCACGAATCTGAATTCGTTTTTTTAGACCCCATCAATATTAATTGATCAAATCAAAATGCATGCACCACCAATATCAATTCCCTTTCAGATTCCTCATATGTCATACATAAAATGGATTCCTTATATGTCACACATAAAACACATGTTATCATATGATTGGCTACGACTAACACATATCATATGAATCAACAATCAAGCCTAACTTAAACACAAAATGACATGGCTCTGATACCACTGTAAGGAATTGGAAGACACGCAACAGAAATTAACTTAAAAATTTTTCCATTCCCTGCCAAGATCTACCGTATGTGTTTAAGTCAAGTGGAAAGAATTATTACCCTCAGTATTCAGTCGCGACTTTCTCAGCTTCTGGTTGTGATGTCCACAGTTTCTCTTCGCGGCTTGTGATCTCTTTTCAATCCCAAGAAGTCGACGACTCAGGTCGACTTCCTCTACTGGTGTCCACACGAACAGCGTTCTAACCACGAACGACGTGTTAGCGCCTCCTGTCCCTATAGGGCTTATTCAAGAATTCGTCCTCTCCGTCTCTATTTCGGCAGTTTCTTATCTGCAAACATTTTGCGGATTCCCATTCACACTTTTTTTTCTGTCCCAACCATAGCTCTTAAATATCACATATATAGGATGCTATGCGTGTTACCACAGACTTAGAATTTTAAATTAATCTTATATTAATTCTAAAATTAATACAATATCATATATTGTATAATTTGATAAGAAACTAATTAAATAAATAGTGTTTGTATTAAATCTGTCCCACAAATTTAATTCACCCATTTATTTAATTTAAAATAAAGATAAGACAGAATTACATTTGATTTATTCTCATAAATCAAATTTGAGATATCATATCAATTTGAATTTCAAATTTAAACGTGATAGAGATTTAATTTTATCATTATAAATTAAATCTTGTAAATATCTCTTATATGAGATATCAGATCAATTTGAATTTCAAATTCAAACGTGATAGAGATTTAATTTATCCTTATAAATTAAATCTTGTACATATCTCTTATATATAATATATATATACGAATATAAATATAAATAAATATATACATCCACCTTGGATCATTCATTGAATCTGGACATGTCTTAGATTCAATGAATCTGGACATCATAGCTCGTGTTGGGCTATTTTGTGTGCGACCATGTAGGCCCATATGAAGTTGGCAGTGGGTCATTTACTATACTGACTCACAAGTCGCAAGCGGTCTCTAGCAAGACATCACGACTACCCAAATCATATGAGGATCGACAAACGATGTAACCTTTTATACAACCATATCATGTCCCTTTTGTCATACGATATTTTGGTTATGGATGAGCCATGGAGAATGTCATCCTCCTATTCCTGACCATTACTTTCTCGATCCCTGAGTAGTCTGACTATAGAAATGGAACTACATTTCCATCACAGTATGGCCATATATTTCTCAGACTCACTCATCGAGGGCCCCAGTAATATCTCTCTACGAATGTGAGGGACAAATTCCATCTTGACCATTCACATTCCTCCGCACGAAAAACCACTAAGCCCGAACATAATCTTTATGATCACTCGGTCAAAAGTGACTTTTGACTAGGTCAAAGCTGAGCGTTTGTCATGTAGGAATCCACGATGATCTCAGGTCAAATGGCATAGTGACATGGTTTGTATATGAGAGAAGCTTATGACTTAACCCATGCAGCTCTCTCATAGCGGGTCGGTCCAATACCTTGTACTCTTACATGTGCCTATGACTTTAATTTATATCTCTATACGTCTTCAAAGTCATACTGGTCTTATTTCATCTCTACTCCCATATAGATGATCGACTAGGGACATTTATGATAAGATCATGAGTTATCCAAGGATGGTTCTCACAGTAAACATGCAAATAATATGATAACAAAATTAATAAATTTATAAATCAACAATATTCATAAGACAATGATTGGCCCCTAGGGCACAATTTCCAACAGTTACATCAACAATAACATCAACAAGCATGATTATTGATGAACTAAGAATAATGCTATAATTAGGGAACTAACTTTACCTCATCCTAACTCAAACATACATCAAGTCAATACATCACAATACAAAGAGTAGTATCACTTTAACATATCAACATTTTTAGTTCTACCAACAATCATGGCAATATCATATATAACGATCAAGCACGTTAATATTAAAGTTGAGTAATATTGCTATTTTGATCAAGCAAACATTAGCTCTTGATCTTGACTTTAGTTTCTTCCTCCACAAATGTCAAACCTTATTCCAATATGACAATGGGAGAAAAATACCAATATACAATCAACTAGCTATAGTTTAAACAAAAACCCTTGAAACTCATAGTCTTTTAACTTGATTTTTAAGATTTTATTTCTACCAACTAACAAATTATTCTCTTAGGTCATTCCTATATAATTTTTCATGTACAATCCAAATATTGACTTGAATTTATGAAAATCAAGCCACCCTTGAGATATGATCATTGTGAAAGGAATTGGAAGACACGTCTTAGATTCAATGAATCTGGACATCATAACTCGTGTTGGGCTATTTTATGTGCGCCCCTGTAGGCCCATATGAAGTTGGCAGTGGGTCATTTGCTATACTGGCCCACAAGTCGCAAGCGGTCTCTAGCAAGATATAACGACTACCCAAATCATATGAGGATCGATAAACGATGTAACCTTTTATACAACCATATCATGTCCCTTCTATCACGCGATATTTTGGTCATGGATGAGGCATGGATAATGTCATCCTCCTATTCTTGACCGTTACTTTCTCGATCCCTGAGTAGTCTGACTATAGAAATGGAACTACCTTTCCATTACAGTATGGCCATATATTTCTCAGACTCACTCATTGAGGGGCCCAGTAATATCTCTCTACGAATGTGAGGGACAAATTCCATCTTGACCATTCACATTCCTCCGCATGAAAAACCACTAAGCCCAAATATAGTCTTTATGATCACTCGGTCAAAAGTAACTTTTGACTAGGTAAAAGCTGAGCGTTTGTCATGTAGGAATCCATGATGATCTCAAGTCAAAGGGCATAGTGACATGGTTTGTATATGAGAGAAGCTTATGACGTAACCCATGCAGCTCTCTCATAGCGGGTCGGTCCAACACCTTATACTCTTACATGTGCCTATGACTTTGATTTATATCTCTATACATCTTCAAAGTCATACTGGCCTTATTTCATCTCTGCTCCCACATAGATGACCGACCAGGGACATTTAGGATAAGATCATGAATTATCCAAGGATGGTCATCACAATATACATGCAAATAATATGATAACACAATTAATAAATTCATAAATCAATAATGTTCATAAGACAATGATTGGCCCTATGGCACATTTTCCAACACATTGGCCAAGAGGTATACCAAGGAAGACCTAAATTTTCAACTTTTATTCCCATGCTTGGAAAACTTGTTTCTTAAGTATACCCTACACCATTTTTCATGTTAAACACATTGGAAGTATCAAAATAAACTCCTAGTAAAACATCCTTATTTTTACCTCTCAGAGTATCCATTTGGAAGCGTTAGGTATACGAAAACTTTACTTAGGCCCAAAAATTAAAACTTTATAAATTAGTCCTAACATACTGCTCATTGTACATTTTCTAGATTTGATTGTCTAACTTTAAAAATCATAACTAATTCTACAAAAACTCATATGGAGGTTCTCCAAATTTCTAATCTCTTTCAATGTTATTTAAGGAAAAAGTATAAATATTATTGGACCAATTAATCTGTTAATTATTAATGTTCATTTGATAAATTTTGAAATTTTCATATTCTGAGCCTCAACCTTAGAAATTCAGTTCTCTTAACACACACGTCTAATTAAGGAAAACTACTTATATTTTTAAAGCTTAGGATGTGTAGCACATACTCACCAAATTTTATGGACAGATTCATCCATTTGTTAGGTCAAACTGGAGCAAGAAACTTGTTGCTCTAGGACCTACGAATTTGGGTTATTAACTTCTTTCTTTAATTCTTATTAATTATTCTAGCATGCATAAACCATTATCTTGTACATTTATATACTCATGTAAATATTCCATAATTGTTATACATAATGCTATAAATTAATTGGCACATTACACAATAATTACATAATTGGAAGATTTAACATATCATGTTAGAACATGTAATTCTCTACGTTTTATCTTCCATTCATTAGCTCTTCTTCATGTATACATCTTCCACAATGCTTGAATTATATTGGTTGGTTAAGGGAGGGGTGAGATTCTAGAAAATCTTAGTAGCAAATATTACTAATCAATGCATGCAAGATAGATGCAAGTGTATGACATGTTTTTCTTAACTTGCTCATGCTTCTAATGACATGTTATCATACTCATAGCTTGATACTATTATGCATAGCCATGGAAACTCATAGGAACAGAGAATATATCATTCATATAAGTCATATATCATCATCTCATAATATACAACATATTGAAACACAAGCTTATACATCAAACACCAAGAAGGGTAAGTTCACTACCTTATGGCTTTATCATTTTCTTCTTGCTCCCTTTACCTTCAACCAACCAATGATTGCTTGCTCAACCTCTTTAACTCATCCTCTTTGATGTCTAAGTCCTAAACATAGCCACATTGATAATACAACTCATTAGGACAAATAACTCACACCATAGTTAAGACTTTGCTCTCTTAACATTTTTCTCTTAATTTTAGGATTAGTGACTTAGCTTTCTAAAAATTATTCTCGTATGCCAATCCTACAAAATTTTGTAAGAGGAATCCAAATATGAGATTGGATATATCAAACTCATACTCCTTCCCTATGAATCTACATTGTCCAAGAGGTTGATCTTCTTGGTGCTCAAAATTCTACTTTTGATTCCAATACTTCCAACCTCACTTTCTCAACTTGATTCCACATAATTTTTCATTTAAAATCCATTGAAAGCCTTAAAATCATCAAAATCACATCCTAGGCACAAGAACCAGTCAAGGCCGTGGCACTCCTCTAGCAACCAAATTATGAAATTCAATCAACTACAAGTTAAAACCACTTGAATCCTATTCTTTTCTATCCTTTTAAACATATATCATCATCATGTTATCTCTCTCTAAAAATTCAGATTCAATCTATGGCATAATCACAAGATTTCAAGCTTCCAAATCTATTAAAATTCCTACCAAAGCTCAAGAATATAAGCTACTAGAAAATCAAGAGTTAGAGTGGTCATTTTATCCTAAGTTTGAATTTTGCTCTTGCTTTCTCTCTCATGCGTGTTGACTTCTCTTTCTCTCTCCTCTTTTCATTTCAAAAGCATTTCCCCTTGGTTTTCCATGCTTGTCTGTGCATTCCTTGGGGGGTATTTATAAGCATCTCTTGCTAAAATGCCCTCCAAATTTCATAAAATTACAAAGGTACTTGTTCTCTTATTATTGATCCACATATGCCTCTTTGTCCACTTCTAATTAGTCAACATATTAGCCACTTATCCTCTTCTTATTAGTCCACATATCCTTAGTTATCATTACCTTATCCTCTTCCTTGCTAAGTAGCAACTCTTCATGGGTCCACTTGGCAACAAGTGCCTTCTTTTGACTGGTCCACATGTCTTTCCTTTAATTGGTCCATGTGTTATTAACTAAATTTAATAAATGATTGGATTCCATAATAATATTATTTTATTCATGAATTTAGTCACATGTTGTCTAACTCTTCCAACCAATCATGAGGCTTCACATGGCGCCATTCTAAGTGGAATAAGAGGTTTAGAAAGCTTCCACAACAAGCTTCCATTCATCCTATCCAATATATACTTTATCAGGTACTTTTTCTAAACTCAATTCTTTTAGAGGGCTCAAATATTTGTAACATCATCTTTTTGACATCAACATGATATGTGACGCCATCTTGCAAGAAGGAGGAAGATAAGATTAAATCTTAGCCCTTTGATAAAACTTTTAATAATAGAGAGTTTTTTTTGCCATAATTCTTCCTTTAACTATTTCTTTTTGAATTTCCAAAAAAATGCCACTTACTGACATTATGAGCTTCTAGTATTTATATAGCTCACACTACTAGCCTTTTGAGAATGAGACTAATTTTATAAACTTCTTTAGTCTATTAGCTATTTATTTTCCATTTTTAGGCCTCCTTGTGACTCAAATAATCATATCCACATAAATACCTCGAACTGAGCCATTATACTAAAAATTCTATTAAAGTTACTTTAAGGGTATTTCTATTATTTACACTCATAAAAGGCCTCTATGCCTCATTTCCCATTTTCTAGGATTTTTTTAAAATTACAGTTTTGCCCTTACTCAAGCTCAACCTCATAAATACTTTGAGGTATCTATCTCAACCTTAGGCATGTAACTATCCTCTTTTATGTTTTTGAGCCCTTGAGACTCTCTTGGAGTCCCTAATTTTATTTATATATTTTCCCCAAGAACTTTCTCTATTTGCACTTTAGTCCCTGTATTTTCTCTATTTGTAGTTTGGTCCCTACAAACATTCTATTTATTTCTATAAAAAGACATATTAGTAATAAGTACTTCGTTTAAGAATGCAGGGGAAATGATGAAATTCCTTCTTCCTTTTCTCTTCCCCTCTCCTCTTTTCAGAGCCTTTTACTTTTACTCCATTCCCCCCGCTGCCATTGCTGCCATGCAGACCCTTCTTCTATCTTTCCTTCCCTTCCCTTATCCACTGCTTCTCGCTCCAGGATTTGACCAATCCTCCCTCCTTGTCTTATTCTGCTCTTTCTAGTCCCTCCAAATCTAACCATTCTCAGGGGTTGACCTTTGATTTTGCCAAACCCTGTAAGGTTAAGATGGCACCGATTAAACCTTCGACTGAGTTATCCGTGTCTTAGTACTCCAAGGACACTTTTACTTTTAGTATCTCCCCTCACATGTACTCCATTGGCTCCTCCTTTATGTCTTCTATCTTCGGAGAAGGCAACGTTTTTGACCGCAAAATAAGCCCCTCGCTGCTTCCTCCACCCGCTCCTGTTGTGTTATTACAGGAAATCGCAAGTTAAAAAGATGATCCATGTGCCGGCAATAAGCTCTAAGAGCACCGATATTATGCCAGACGAGTATTCCTGGAGAAAGTTGTAGGCGGAATATGCAAAATAACAAAGTTTATAGTTCGAGTCGCGTCCAAGGACACTGTCCTTAAGAGATATTCCGCGACTCCTTATCAAATTTAGAAGCGACTCTCTCTAGGACTAAACTAACTATTTCTATAAAAATACAGGGCAACATAACTGGTGGAAGATAAAGTAATCTCAGAAGATTGATGTATCATTCTCTCTTTGTCTCTATATTTCTCTGTGTTCTTCTTCTTCATCTTTTTATAGATTGTGAAAAGTCACGAAACATGTTTTTTAGACATATGTCCCTTAGATTCAAGAGTTATATTAGAAAGACTCTTTTTTCTTCAACATACCCTTTCACAATGAAGAGTTATGTTAGAAAGACTCTTCTTTTTTCAACATACCCTTTCACAACGAAGAATTATGTTAGAAAGGAATTTCTTTCTTTGACACATCCTTTCACAATATTTAAAAATATTTCCAACAATCCCCCACATGTGTCAAAGAAACACCATTAGCTGAGTTACACAATTAGACATAATCATTGTATCCAGTAGTCCTTTGGACTATGAACCAGACCTAGACTGATAATACTTGATACATAGAGATGTCAGTGGTCATGTGGACTATGAACTAGCATTTCTTTGGTGTACACCAGAGGTACTAACAGCCAGATTATACCCCCACATTTTCACTATTTACCTCCCGGTTTTGCGCTTTAGGCAGCCATACGCGTGTCCTATTTTTAACGAATGCTCTAGAGATTTTGCCACGATCTCATAGGAGTGGCTCACACCACTCATTCGTATAGGTGATTTCTTTAAGTGTATCTTGCACATAATACACCATCCCGTAGGATTTGAAATCATTAAGAGCTTTGCTCACCCTCCTTTATGCAATCTAGCACTTTTTTGTACACCATAGGAAAGGACCAGTAATAATATTTGGTGCTAACAGAACTAACAAACGACTTATTCTTACCCATTAAACCTTCTTCATAGGATCACCAATCATAAAGGTTGGGTTGCCATCGCTGTCATTATCAAACTGGCTTTAGTCCTATTCCCCTCGATGTCTCAACAATTTGTTTTCTTCCCAGGGTTTTGTTTAACGAATTCGATAGGTACATCTTTGTTATCATTAACAAAGGTTATTGCCATTTGGCAAACACAATTTATTAACATTAAGCATTGCACATCTTTGTTCTCTCAACAAAGGTAATTGCCTTTTGGCAAACACATCTCATCAACACTAAGTGTTGGTTTTACATCAAAACAATTGTTAGAATATTTTCAACCACTTAGCCTCAGTACCATTCAATTCCAAAACAGTAAATTCTTAATCCCTTTTGGTTAGAATTGTTTGCTTGGATGATTTCCATGAGACTATACTACCACCAAGAATAAACACATAACCACTAGTAGATTTTAACCCTTCTGAATCTAAGATCCAGTTCACATCACTTTATCCTTCTAATACAGTAGTAAATCTACTATAATGTGTACCATAATTCATGGTGCCTTTAAGGTATCTCAATAACCTTATTAGAGCATTTCAATGTTCACTACTTGGATAGTGATTATATTTGCTCAATCTACAAAGTAATAAACTCAAGATAAATTACCACTTATCATCCGTGTATTTTAATACAACGGGATTTCACCATACATGATACTAATAATTATGGTACCCCTCAAATATTTCATTCTCCTCATGAGATTATGCTCAATCCTCCACATAGTATATACTATATCATAAGAATTAATTCTAATGCACCAAATTCTCATAATTTGTGCATAAATAAATTGAGCAAATAACATTCTAAAATAATATATTATCATCATAAAGAATGACCAAAATTTGAAATACTTTTCAAGATGATATATTCTTTTATGATTTTAACACCTAAAAACATATTTAATTCATGCTTTCAAACTCAAATTTAAAATAGCATAACATTATAATATGTCATCCACATCATATATATTTATGTTAAGATAAATATATATCCACAAGTAATAATATCATTAAATATATTTATCTCTCCAATAGATAAATTATCAAATTTTTATGCTTCCATCATAATGCTTATTTTAAGCCACACATAAAATTTTGATAATAATCAAATTTAGTGTCAACAACAAATAATAAAGCCTCCATTTAATTTGGTCATAACATACTTCATAATTATAAAATGAGGCTAACATATACATAATTTTTTATTCATAAATTTTATACACATTTTAGACACCCCTACACTTTTAAATATCAAATTATATCTCAATAGGTTATCAATAATAATTCTAATTAAATTAAAATTTTATACCATATAATCTCTTTCCATTCTAATTAAATTAGAATTTCCCAAAAGATTTTGTGACTTATGAGATAAACCATTTTCCAAATGCTATATTATTTGAAAAATCAAATGTCAATAATCAAATACTCGATATGAACCAACGGCACAATAAAAAAACTCATATACCCAGCAGAGATATCAATCGTAATAGATATTAATTGGCATTGACACTTGATGCCATTTGAGGAATTGCCGTTGTCATGATAAAATAATAAACTATCATTTAATTGAACGTTAGGGAATTAGTTTCACATACCGTTGAGAATAATTACCGTTGGCATATGTTGCCACTCCTCAATTTGGCTTTCGGAGGCTTCCTTCCAATTCCAAATACTGCAAACGGCAAAACGAAGCGCTAACTCTTATTCATGGCCGACGATCCCACTTAGCAACAACTTGCCTCATCCTTGGCGCCAATTCGTCTCACTTCGTGTCCCTAACTTCCAATCTTCTCCACCAATGATCAACGTGTTGGAAATCGTGCCCTAGGGGCCAATCATTGTCTTATGAACATTATTGATTTATGAATTTATTAATTGAGTTATCATATTATTTGCATGTTTACTATGATGACCATCCTTGGATAATTCATGATATTATCCTAAATGTCCCTGGTCGATCATCTATGTGGGAGCACAGATGAAATAAGACCAGTATGACTTTGAAGATGTATAGAGATATAAATCAAAGTCATAAGCACATGTAAGAGTACAGGGTGTTGGACCGACCCGCTATGAGAGAACTGCATGGGTAACGTCATAAGCTTCTCTCATATACAAACCATGTCAATATGCCCTTTGACCTGAGATCATCATGGATTCCTACATGACAAAACGCTCAGCTTTGACCTAGTCAAAAGTCACTTTTGACCGAGTGATCATAAAGACTATGTTCGGGCTTGGTGGTTTTTCATGCGGAGGAATGTGAATGGTCAAGATGGAATTTGTCCCTCACATTCGTGGAGAGATATTACTGGGCCCCTCGATGAGTGAGTCTGAGAAATGTATGGCCATACTGTAATGGAAAGGTGGTTCCATTTCTATAGTCAGACTACTCAGGGATCGAGAAAGTAACGGTCGGGAATAGGAGGATGACATTATCCATGCCTCATCCATGACCAAAATATCGCGTGACAGAAGGGACATGATATGGTTATATAAAAGGTTACATCGTTTATCGATCCTCATATGATTTGGGTAGTTGTTATGTCTTGCTAGAGACCGCTTGCGACTTGTGGGCTAGTATAGCAAATGGCCCACTGCCAACTTCATATGGGCCTACAGGGTCGCACACAAAATAGCCCAACACGAGCTATGATGTCCAGATTCATTGAATCTAAGACATGTCCAGATTCAATGAAAGATCTAGGTGAATGTATATATATTTATTTATATTTATATTTGTATATATATAAATTCGTATATATATATATATATATATATTATATATATGAGATATATGAGATTTAATTTATAAGGATAAATTAAATCCCTATCACGTTTGAATTCGAAATTCAAATTGATAGGATATCTCATATAAGAGATATTTATAAGATTTAATTTATAAGGATAAATTAAATCTCTATCACGTTTGAAATTCGAAATTCAAATTGATAGGATATCTCATATAAGAGATATTTATAAGATTTAATTTATAAGGATAAATTAAATCTCTATCACGTTTGAAATTCGAAATTCAAATTGATAGGATATCTCATATAAGAGATATTTATAAGATTTAATTTATAAGGATAAATTAAATCTCTATCACGTTTGAAATTCGAAATTTAAATTGATAGGATATCTCAAATTTGATTTATGGGAATAAATCAAATATAACTCAGTCTCATCTTTATTTAAAGTTAAATAAATAGGTAATTAAATCTGTGGGACGGATTTAATATTATTTTATTTAATTAGTTTCTTATAAAATTATACAATATATGATATTGTATCAATTCGGAATTAATATAAGATTAACTCCAAAATCCAATTAGGTTAAGTGGAAAAACGCATAGCATCCTCTATATCTGATTGGAGGAGCTATGTTTGAAAATAACACAGAACACAAAAGGCCAAACGGAATCTGCAAAAGGTTTGCAGACAAGAAACTGCTGAAATAGAGACGGAGACTTGTGAAAGCCTTGGAGGGACAGGAGACGCTAGCACGTCGTTCGTGGTTGGAACGCTGTTCGTGTGGATACCAGTAGAGGAAGCCGACCTGAGGCGTCGACTTCTTGTGATCGGAAAGAGACCACCGTCTGCGGAGAGAATTTGTGAAGGTCGCTGAGGAACACTCCGTCGATTTCTTGCGATCAGAAAGAGATCACCACCCACGTAGAGAAGCTGTGAAATTCGCTGAGCAACACTAAGGGTAATGATTCTTTCCACTTGACTTAAACACATACGGCAGATCCTGGCAAGGAATGGAAAATTTTTAAAGTTTATTTCCGCTGCGTGTCTTCTAATTCCTTACACAACGCTCTTAGGCCGAGTGCAGTGGTGGGCTGACGGGGTTAGAGGTTGCGCCTGCGGTGAAGAGAATGCGCGATGCAGGTTCCCAGGAGAAGATTACATAACTGTGCCTTTTCTGTTTCTCGGTTTGGCATTTGAATGACTGCGGAAGAAGCAGGACGGATTGGGATTATAGACATAGTGTGCAACATGATGAGGACTGTTATAACACTACACCCGAGGATCTGGTGGCTGTTGTTTATCTTTCCGCAGATAAGATTGCTCTAGCACATAAAGGGAAGGAATTGGGAAAAGGGGATGCTTCAATTATTGAGGCGCTTGCCGAGGTATGAGGAAGAACTAATAAGGGGCATATAAAGATCAGTATAAGGAAACAGGTGATTTGGGCCTTGTTGCCAAAGCATGCCAATCATCTCAATCAATAGTGCGGAAACATCAAGGGACTTCTTGTTACTGCAACTAATCGTGAACATCAAAGTCTCTTAACATTGTTTTCTATTTAGAGAAAATGCACCAACAATATCTCCATGACTCTCTCTTGATTTCTAAAATTGCAGATGATATCTCTTAAGATTGTAGGCGAAATCTACAAAATAACAAAATTTATAGTTCGAGTCACGTCTAAGAACATTGTCCTTAAGAGATATTCTGCGACTCCTTATCAAATTTAGAAGCGGCTCTCTCCAGGATTAAACAAACTCTTCCTGTAAAAATACAGGGCAACATAACTGGTGGAAGATAAAGTAATCTCAGAAGATTAGTGTATCATTCTCTCTTTGTCTATATGTTTCTCTGTGTTCTTCTTCTTCATCAAGAAGCCCTTTTTATAGATTGTGGAAAGCCACGAGACATGTCTTTTAGACATATGTCCCTTAGATTCAAGAGTTATGTTAGAAAGACTCTTCTTTCTTCAACATACCCTTTCACAATGAAGAGTTATGTTAGAAAGACTCTTCTTTCTTCAACATACCCATTCACAATGAAGAGTTATGTTAGAAAGACTCTTCTTTCTTTAACATACTCTTTCACAACGAAGAGTTATGTTAGAAAGATATTTCTTTCTTTGACATACCCTTTCACAATATTTAAAAATATTTCCAACAAAAGTATGGGCAGAAACCGATCAAGGGCTCACCCTATCCTCGGTATGAATCCATTACTTTTTCTTTTCAACATCACCGCACCAAACAAGTTGAATTTCTCAAAGTCAAGTACAAATCTCCCAACTTTTGAAGTTGGATACCCAGGCGGCATCTTCAATAATCACCTGGTTCTGGTGAATCTCAAGAACAAGGTAACAATAACTGCTTTGAACTTCCATTTATGCTTCATTAGTTCTGCTTTGTTATAAATTTATCACTCCTCACTTATTTATGGGTTCTAGACTTCTATTCATAAATCTGATGTTACTTTATTTTCATCTGGATGTTAATTCAAGAATCTTTTGAGAAAAAAAAAATAGAGTATGTAAGATCCCTGTAATTTGTCATCCTACAAGATCATTGTTTTCTTTTGATTCTTTGTGCAGGGTATTGATGGCTCCAGAGTCGAGAAGGTCTTGGAATCAGTTTGATATTGCAGCCAATAAAAACACTGTTCCTGGAGACGTGTCTGCTATGGTCCCTGGTGGCATCAGGATGGGAACAGGGTCTTCAGCTTATTTATTTTGCTTTTATTATCTTTAGTTAATTACTCAGATAACTGTTGTGGATTTCAGGAACCCCTGCTCTTACTTCTAGGGGATTTGTTGAGGAGGATTTTGCTAAGGTAGCGGAGTTTTTTGATGTAGCAGTAAATTTGGCTGTGAAGATTAAGGCAGAAACCAAAGGTATATTTATGTTACATATGCTTCCTGAGTTTGAGCTTGTTTTATCTTGGACTGCCTATAAAACTGTTGCTGTAGTATTGTTGGGTGCTTGAAAGAGCTAACATGGGGTTGCTGTTGAATTTTTTGAATCGGGCACAAAATTGAAGGACTTTGTGACCACTTTGCAGTGCCCTAACTTTCAATCAGCGGCTGCAAAACTCCGCTATGATGTTGAGGAGTATGCCAAACAATTTCCAGCAATTGGTTTTGATAAAGCCCCCATGAAGTACAAGAACTGAGAAGAACTAAAATAAATTCCCTTCAGGTATGATTTTGTTTCTGAAGATTAGAGTAAAGAAAGGTTCTTTGAAAAAATATCTAATGTTTGCAAAGGCAATGATTCTTAGATACATAACCAAGTTTTATTCAATGGCAAAAGAGGAGGATGAGATGTCATGAATATTATTAATTATGGGCCTCAATTTATATTGTACTAATGTAGTAAAACTTGTTGAACGTCTTCATGAAATGTATAAATATATATGCGTTGGAGGCTTCAGATACCAAGTTTCTGGAACCTGCTCGTTTATTTTATTGAAATGCTGGTAACTACTAATGAACCAAATTTGCCACTGCATGATATTCTCTGCCCTGGTGCTGATATCAGTTTTCATTTCTGTCATATTCTTCACACTATATAACATACCTATCACAACAGAATAGGATTATCTATCTTTTGTTAAGGCATTTACTTTATTTAACAACTTAATTACTTACAAATAATTATTTGGGTCAATTACTATTTATATAATAAGATTAATAATTTTTGTAATGAATTTGAATACCTGCACTAAGATATTTATTACTCTTTTGAATAACTTAATTATAAGTAATTATTTTAGTAAATTATTACTTATGTAATAGAATTTATAACTTTTGAAATAATTTTAATTTTACTAAAGATATTTATTCCTCTCTTTAACAATTTATTTCCAATTACTTGGGTCATTATTTAAATCTTTTATTACATTTGCAATAATATTGACAACAAATTTAGTCATTATTTCTTTTCTCAAAATTTTTTTAAAAAGAGTAGTAAATATCTTTACTAAGATAGTCAAAATTATTACAAAAGTTATCAATCCTATTACATGAGTAATAATTGACCCAAATACTTACTTACAACTAACTTATTAAAAAGAATAGTAAATATATTGATTAAGATGGTCATAATCATTACAAAAGTCATCAATCTTATTATACGAATACTAATTGACCTAAGTAATTGTTTATAATTAAATTATTAAATATAGTAATAAATATTTTAACTTAAATAGTCAAAATCATTATAAAAGTTATAATGTAATCGATTTAAGAAATTATTTGTAACTAAATTGTTAAGAGAGAAGTAAATCTCTTAACAGAGGTAGTCAAAATATTTATAAAAGTTATCAATATCTATTATATGAGTAATAGTTAACCCAATTAATTATTTATAATTAAATTATTAAAGAAAATAGTAAATATCTTAACGTAAGTGGGCAACATTATTATAAAAGTTATAACTCCTATTAAACCAGTAATAATTGATTTAAGAAATTATTTGTAACTAAATTGTTAAAAAGAGTAATAAATGTCTTAATAAAAATAATCAAAATTATCACAAAAATTATCAATCCCATTATACGAATTGTAATTGACCAACATTAATTATTTACAACTAAATTTTTAAAAATAATAATAAATATTTTCAGTACAATAGTAAAAATTATTATAAAAATTATAACTCTTATTATCCAAGTAATAATTGATTTAAAAAATTACTTATAATTAAATTATTAAAAATAATAATAAATATATTAATAAAAGTGATTAAAATTATTATAAAAATTATTAATATTATTATATAATAATTAATATTATAAAAATTAATTAAAATTATTACTAAAATTGTAAATCACGTTAAACATGGTAAAAACATTACAACTTGTGTATTAAAAGCAAACTTGATAACCTATCAGGGTTCTGTTTGATTCCTTGACTGAGCTTACTCTCTGTCTCCCTACTTCTTGTACAGAAATGAGTTGCCTTCTTCTTGGGGGCAGCAACCCGTTTAAGCAGGTGATCAATATTATACACACTAGATTTAGCAGGGGCAACTGCTCTAGACACTTGAAGGCGGCTCCAGTCAAGTAAAGCTTTTACTGTCTGAATTGTAGAAATTGATTCAATCAGAAGGGCAAGCTGCTCAAAAGGCATCGACTTGACAGATTTCTGATTAATTCCCATGCTTTTGCCAAGGCAAAAGTTGTTTTCGTCAGACTTAGGAATTGCCTCCAGCACCTACAATGAGCAATAATGTTACAATTGATGATCTTGAGTAATAACAAAAAAAATCAGTCTCAATATGAATGCGTAGTTGGGACAAATGGGTTTCTGTGGGTCGACGGGTTTTCGAAGGAGGCGGTGATGGCGGAGGCAGGGTAGATGAAGAAGTCGAACCAGATCCTCAGAGCCTCCCTCCTCCTCTCACAACTTCTCCTTCCACATGCATCCCTTCGTTCAGATCTACATGCACGCGGCGGCGACCAAGGGGGTTGGTGAATCTTTCACAACAAGGAGTCCAGTTTTAGTGATTTCCAGAGTAAGTCCGCGAGATTTTTGCTGGGTTTTTCGCGATTCACGACCCAGACGTAGGTGGGAAGCGGAACGGACGCGTACCGAACGGCCAAGTTATAATTAGGTTCACCGCCATTGAAGTTGAAGAAGCCAAGCTCGAATGTCCGATTGGTCTCGTTTCCTCTGAACAGAACACGATTCTCTTGCAGCTTCCTCCCTCCGCCGAAAGAATTTGCTTCAGAAGAGGAAAAGGCGAGTAGGTAGAAGAAGAAAGTGAAGGGTACGACGAAGGAACGAGCTATCTATACATCTGCCAACACTTCTGTTAGGATAAGCAGGATCATCTAAAGAGGTGAATTAGATATTTATGGGATTTAAAAACTTATTCAAAATTCTTTTATCTTTTACCATCTGTTCAATAAAATAGATAAGTTTAAAAATTTTGATCAAATAATTAAAATAAATTATTGAAAATATAAAGAGTTAAGGAAGAAAAAAATTATATAGAATAATTATCTTAGTTCAATCCTTTTTTAACATACATCTAGTCAGCAATTTTTTATTTAGATTTATAATTTACTATCTCCAAAAGATTATAATAGACTTTTGGTAACTTTTACAGCCTCAATTTTAACGACTAATTAAAAATCTCCTCAATCTTAAGGTAATACCACTCTTTGGTAGCAACACTCCCCTTATAGAGAGACAAAAGCAAATCCCACTTTAAATTCCCAATTAGAAAGTTTGCTCTCAAATTTAGATAAGGATGATGAAAGATAAAACTCTCTCATATAGAGTAAATAATACATTGTAATACACGATATTTTTCTTTATCAAGATATGATAATGATACATAATAAAGAACAGAGAATTAGAGGCTTTCTCAGTTTAACGATATTTTGGTATTATAATTATACTTTCATAGATTGTATATCTTATCTTCTTAACTTTGAATGATCTTCTATTTATATATGAAATTGAGTTTTTGACCATTGAGTATAATCGCTTTCTCCATTGAACTTTTCTTCTTCTATTGACAATATGATCGTTAGAACTAGCCGTTGAAGCTTCTGACACAAAGTATTTTTTTTTACTGTTAAGAGTCCTTAATAGTTCAAACCTAGTAAATAATCTATCCCCATAAATATCTCTATGTTTACTTTCCAATAAACTAATTTTGACTCTAAAATTTATTATAGACAGAAAGATATGATCAATTTAGTGAGTATATATCATGATCAAAGTGTTAATCGTCTGTTCCATATTACGAATAATATATCTCCCTCATATAAGACTCTTTGGTGATGACATTGGTGTCATTGAACTGCATTTTGAGTTTAGTTTCATATTAATCAAGTTTTACCTCAATCGGATAAGTAGAGTTTGAGATATGGTCGAAGTACTCAACTTATATCGATACAGAGTAAAACTGAGTAGTGAAAAATATAGAAATTAATCGATTAATTTAGCAAAATAGGTATATTTGAATTGTTTTATTGGTCATTATTTTCTCTCTTTGCTATTATTTTACTTATTTGTTTAGACAATCAATAGTTTGATTAATTTTTTGAGTTTTGAATTGAATTAGTGGAATTCATAGTCTATTAATTCCTTCTTCTTCCAATATCTTCTTCACAATACCTTCATATTAATTGAATCCAAATTTGATTAATTGTAATTAATGGAACTATGTTCAATTTCTACACTAAACCGATTACCCAATTTATGAATGTCTCTATATTCTATGTGTAAACTGAACTGAAACCTTAGTTTCTAATCTTAATCCTGTAATAATTTCATTTCATTGAAATGTTAGTAGATAAAGACTTTATATATGAAGTGAGGATTGATGCAAGTAGTTTTAGTGTAAATGAAGAAGTATAATTGAAATATATGAAGTTAATTGTACAACTAATCTATTAATTTAAATTATTTGAATCCTTAATGGATTGATATCTCTGGAAAAATTGACATAGAAAGGTTTTCAAAACATATTAATCGATTAATGTAAGTTAATATAATCCTTAGGTGATTATTGTCTCTGGAGAAATTTACATAGAAAACTTTTCTAAACATATTAATAGAATAACTAATCAATTAATATAAGTTAATTGATTCTTTAGTCGATTAATGTCTTTAGAGAAATTTACATAGAAAATTTTTCTAAACATATTAATCTAATAACTAATCAATTAAAGTAAGTTAATTAATTAACTAATCAATTAATGAAGTTATGTTTGATTTTCTTAAAATAATTCTGAACAGATTAATTAAATAAATAATTGATTAATTAAAATTAATTAATTAACTAATTGATTAATTGACTTATCTTTTCAATTCTAAAGAGTAATAACTTTACATTAATCGAATGATCAATTGATTAATTGACACTCATTAATCAATTGATTGTTCAATTAATTTATATTAATCGATTAATATAAATTAACTTTTGAATTTTAGAGAGTAATAACTTTACATTAATCGAATGATTAATCCATTAATTGACATTAATTGATTAACCGTTAAAAACTAATCATAAAATATTTTGGATAATCTATTAACTAATGTATTAATTTACATTAATCGATTGCATGATTGATTAATTAAGTAAATGATTAAAATAATAGTATTGATACATAAGCAACTTGAATCACATTTGGTATAATCAAAATATATAATTAATCAATCTTGTATTAAAAATAATTTATATAAGGCATTGAATCAGATGTTGCTATAGATAAATTAAGTATGAATGCAGTAACTAAATTTCAATCGCATTATAACAAGCTTTATTTTTCCCTATTTATTAAAACTTTAAAATTATTTTCTCAAAAATATTATAAAAATATTAAATACTTTATTAAATATTTTAACATTTTTAAAAACTTTTTATCATTTATTATCATCAAAATATAATTTCCAACGCCTTCTTCCTTCACTTGTCCTACCTTAATATACGTTCTACATAACTTAGGGGTAATTTCATCATTTCTCCAATACTTTTAAAGGACATTTGGGACTAATATATCATTTTACAAATTTAGTTACCTTTTTTAAATTCTGAATTTTATAAGGTATTTTATGGTAATATTTAATTTTACTATTTCTTTATTTCCCCACCTTTGGGGTGGTCCCATTTTTCTTGTCATGATTCTGTCCATTTTACTCTAATGGCAATGACGTTATATATAGTGAAAGAACTAAAAAAAATAGGTTATAATTAATTATTTATAATTATTATAAGTTATTATTATAGGTAAAAATTTAAATATTATAGAATTAATCAAAATTACTGATTATTTACTATCATAGTTTAAGTTTTTTTAAAAATTAAAGATATTTATGATTATTATTAATCATTATTATAATTAAAAATTTGAAATATTGCATAATTATTTAATATGATTACTAACTAATTATTACGATTGGGCTAAAAAAAATTTTAAAATTAAAGTGAGATTATTGATTATAATTAAGATTAAAATTTATTGATGATTGATTATTGGATTTTCTTCCTGCTTTTCCGCATGTGCACGCTGCAAAATAATGAAATCTAATTTAGGTCATGTAAATTTCATTCAAATGTTATAAATTATGTTTAAGAGATTCAATATATTATATTTAAAAATATAATAAAAAGTGTTGAAAAATAAATTTTAAAGCAAAGTTATCTTTGGTATTAGACGTTGGTTTTCTTTATTTATGCTTTTCTTTCGTTATGTAGTTCTCCCCTCTTTAGCACTTGTAGAAAACCGATCCATCACCTATTTTACATTTTATTTTTAATTTTCAGATATAAATTTAATGATTCCATTAAGAATTTATGTTTAAATAGGATCCCCAATAGAAGAATATTTTTGATTTACTAAAAAATTATGATAACAAATATTTTTCATCAAATTTAGGATATCAATTAATATTTAATATCGTATCCACTCAATTTATTATAAAAATAAATATTTGATTTTGATGATAATAATAGTTGATGAAATTCTTACATAATTAAATTGCAACAAATCAGTTATATGTAAATAAAAAAGATATTTTGAAGTAAAGAATGTATAATTTATTTATTTATTATTGTGTAGACTTAATACTCTTATGGTAGAATATATATTAAAATAGGATAAAATTAAAAAAATTAATAAATTTTAAAATAGAGTTAATAAAATTTAAGTTTTTTTCTTAATTGTAATTAAATATGTTAAAAATATCTTATAAATAAAATAAGATAAATATTGTGATATTTGCTATAAATGACAGCAAAGGACCCCGCCGCTAGATTTATGCAAGCTCTATTTGTATAGGGTAAATATTACATTAAAAAACAATCCTTTATTTAATGGTTGATAACTAAAAGTAAGGTGTACACTAAATATAGTTTATTACTTCCTGCAAATATAAAATATAAAATCTAACTTAAACGCCTCATCCAAAACTTTTCACCAATTTTGTTTAGGAATTGGTTCATCGTTTCTATGGTATAATTGGTCAATTCAAGGTGAACATAATCGAATCACGTTTTGTCAAAACGACCAAGTTGGATCCATCTGAAACAATCTAATAGCAGGAAGAGGCACTTGTGTTCTTGGCTGTTCTTCACGGTCACAAGCAAGCTTTCCTTTGCCTCCATTGTGTTTGCAATTGCAAGAAGGACCAAAGCCTCTGGAAAAAGAGACGAGATGATACCATTCTTCATTGTACCATCCTCAGAGATCTCTCACACTTTGGTATAGCATCAAAATGAACATTTCATAATCAAGATATAATGTGGACTGTTGAATAATAATAAAATAGTACGAACGTACATGAAATTTATTACATACCAAAGTGTTTTCTCTGTAAATGGCACAGTGAAGAATAGTATCTCCTCCTTTCTTGTTCAAGAGGCTTAGGTCCTTCTTACTACTTCAAACACAATGGAGATGAAAGAAAACTTGCTTGTGACCCTTAAGTTCAGCCATGAACAAAGGTCTCACTCTCTCTATATATTTGTTTATCTCTCAGACTACCTCTCATATTCTTGTGCAAAACTGCATTATATATAAGCCTATATGCTCTAATTGTTTAGGTCCTTTTTTCACTATGTAATAATGTGGTTACTTTAAATATTCCCCATTGCAATAAAATATGGTTTCCTTTCTTTTTCTAAAGTATAGTAATACGTTATATACATATAAGTTCATTAGGGGAAAAGACATAAAAGTGTCCCCACATATTTAAATCATAATCTAAGACCCAAAATGACATAATCACCATGAAGTCTTTAGAGACTAGTCTGGGATTAAATTTTGAAACGAGATTATTTACATGCCCTTAATTTGAAACATAAAAAATGAAAAAGCATAATGACAATAATAAATTAACAAGTAATAACTTTAAATTATCAAATGGTAACAACAGCTATAAGGTAGTAATTTCACAAAACTTTTTGCTTCTACATTGACAAGTGTTAGTAGGTTGCTAAATAAATTAATTGTCACTGTCTTAGTTATTATTGTCATAAGTTAAAGATGTTACGTATTAAACTATTGTTGTCACTTCATTTTTCCCTCAAATTGAGGGAATTTAAATAATTTCACTATAAAACTTAATCAAAGACTGGTCCCTTGAGTTTTTGCAGTGATTAGGTTATTTTAGGGTCATAAATTGGGATTTACATATTTGATGAGTGGTATTTGTGTGTCTTTCTCATTATTCATTAATCTATTGTGCTTCCCGAATAAGGTTTGAAAGCTTAGAAGAGTCATGAAGTTATGTGGTAAGGATTAAAGACGATAGGATGCTGTTTGATATAAAATATGTTTTTAATTTCTGTCCTAAAGTTAAAAAAAAAACAGAGAAAGTTTTATTTTATTCATGAAACAATTTCCTATAAATAATTCTCTTAATTTTGATATAATTCTCTATCGCAATATAGAAAACACTCTTTTAGGTGAAGTAAAGTAATAAACAATTGAAGCCATACGGAAGAAAAGCAAAAGTAGCAACAATATTGACTCAGTCTTCGCGAACGTACGTTTCTTGATTTATTTTAAACGTTTTGGTTCCTTTCTTGCAATGTTATTCATGTTTCCGATTTCAATTTTGATTTCCTTTTAAAAAGAAAGCATGCAGAAGAATCAATATGTGAAACTAAATCCTTTTTTATTATGCTTTTGTTAAAGAGGCAATTTCTTAAAATTTTCCTAGGAATGCGTACATTTTTTACCTAGTTTATGAACTTTAGAAAAGAAAGGGAAAGGGACATCTCCATTACCCTTCTTCTCTATTTTGTTCCCCCCACCCCCACCAATAATCTTTTTGTTCATCCAAATGATTCTGTTTGGATCATTGTGTAATGACTATAGTATATGCTTAGATATGATGTAGATTTATTAAAGGACATATATTATTTTTTGTAATGAAATTATAAGAGTAAGTGATTCGTTGAGTGGTTGAAGATAGGAGAGTTAAATAGCAGGTTCAAAGTTTGAATTTCAGAACTGCCCTCTGACCTTTTTATCTCTGCAACACGTTTTCCTTCTTCTATTCGCTTCAGCTGTTAGCGAGAGAGAGAGAGAGAGAGCAGAGGAAATTTCAGAGAAGCTTCACGACTGGTTAGTACTGTAACTGCGGTGAGATCCATCGCCGTGCAACGGTCTGTTTCCTCTGCTTGTACTACGGCCAGAGATGTCGTCTCTCCTGCAATTCCTGTGGATGCTTGAGGAGTAGAGCGAGAGCGAAAAGAGAGGAATGTTGCAGAGGGTGGAAGAGGAGGAAAGGTTGTCGGTGGTTGCTGTGGGAGCACGTCGTCGGTAGTTTTCAGTCATCCTCGATGCATCGACGTGCAAGCCGTTGCCACTGTCACTCGCTATAGTTGCTGCTGTGAGATTCCCTCCGCTGTTGTTGTAGCAGCTCGACCCCCGATTTCTTTCCTGGTGCAGTTTGCTGTGGGTGAGTGGTAAGTAATGTATCTCTTCTTTTTCATGGTGGGTTCGTGCCTGTGAGTTAGAAAATGCTGTGGATCTGCAGATTTAGTTACTGTAGATGCTACAGTCTCCAACCTCCTCTCCGGTCATTGTTCAGAGTGATGTGAGTAGTGCTCGCCATTTGCTATTGCCGCCTTCCTCCCACTCCCTTGTCGCCAGGAGACCACCGGGTGTGGTGTGGTAAGTTCCTCAACTTCCTTCCTTCTATTTTCCGTGAACTGTAATGAAATGAAGGTGGAGGAATAGAGTGTGGGTGCTGTGATGCTGGTGTCTGGACAGCTTGTGTGTGTGTATATGCGTGGCGTTAATGACACCAAATCTTGGTTAGCTTCTTATTCATTTTTGCTGCTCTTCTATGCGACCTTGAAGTTGTGTGTAGTAATGGTGGAAGAGTGAATTGGGTGTGATGTGAAAACCGTGGTTCACTTGGAGCTGTGTGTTGAAGGGGTGATTTAAATTTTGTGTCCTTCTGTTTGTTGAATATATATATGTCGTTGCGGTAGGGAGTGTTTGGCCAGCCTGTGGGTGTATATATATTGATGTCTTAGTAGTTTTGAACCTTGCTGTTGGTTATAGGCGTGTTTGAGCTTATAAGGAAATTGTTTTAGACAGCATTTGTTTATACATATATAGAAGCTAGCGGTTCTGTACAGTGTAGCCTCTGTTATGGGAAGAATTTTTATTTGTGTAGTGGACTTTGTTTGAGTTTTGGAGGGATAATATTTAAAATAAAAGCTAATGGAAGTTAATTGGTGGAATTAAAGGATAAGGAAAATTATTGGAATATCTAAGTATTAATAAGTATATATGGGATTTATTTGGGTTGTGATAAATAAATGGTACTTGGTACAAAAGAGATTAATTTCATTTCTTGTAGAAATATGGAATTGAATAGCATGGATAAAGAATTATAGATGAGGTTTTAGGGAATGATTATAGTTGTTTGTAAAGGTTGAAATTGTTTATGGTTTTCAAATGTTAGCTTATAGAATGTTTTATTTTGGGAAATTTAGGGAAATAAAGAGATATTGATATCCTGAAGCTTAAAACAAGGGCAAGTTATATCAGAATATTTTATATGAGTGAATAACGTCCCTTAAAAATATTATTTTTTTTAATAACTTGTTATTTGATGTATTTCGTTTAAAGTGTTAAATTTTAAATATGATTTACGAAAAGCAAGTTATATAAATTAATGACTTTGATGAAGATCATTGGTTTTTCTTTTCAATTGGTTTATAAAATGATTATGGTTATGTATGAAAATGGATGAAGAAGTTTTATAAAAAAAACTTTGGCAAATGTTATATTGAGTTGATTTTCTTCATGAAATATGCTTACGAGAATTTTATTATTTGAAAAATTATCCATATGAATTGAAGAAATCTTTTGATAAGTTATTTTAATGTTCATGCTGGGGTTTCGTGATTATGAAGTATTTTTAGCGAAAATTGTTATATTAGAAAGTGTTGTGATTATTAAATGGCAAATGGACCCTATGCATTTAATTGTTTTGGTGGCATTTAATAAATTGAGACTTTGAAAAGTATTTTGTGAGAATTTGATGTGATTCGGTTGTTGAATTAAAAGTTTAATTATAATTTTTTATTTATTATTTTTAACTCCCATATCTATTGAAACTATGCTTGCATGTGTTATTGAATTGAAGTGTTGCTTCTATCACTATTAATTACTTGTATTTTCATTCCATTCTCTACCCATCGCTTAATTATTAAATTAAAAATACTAAAACTATTTTATTCAAATTCATTTTAATCCTTGGCATTTCAAATCGAACCCCATTTTATAGTTTAGGTTGCATTTCATTTAGTTAATTAAGTATTTAATTTTATTTTTAGCTCTTTAAAGAGAATAATCCGAGGTTACACTATCTCCAATCATTGGTTAAAATTTTGAAGTATCCCCAAAGTGACATTGGAAGTAGGTCTTTTCAAGTGCTACCATTGCCAGGGAGCCAAGAAATTGGTTCCCTAGTAACTAAGTGTTAAATAACATTGACTTAGATTTATTTGTTGAGCATTTGTCTTAGTCAGTGGTTTAGTTAGTTTGTTGTAGTGTTTTAGTAGTAGATTGTGTTTTATTTTAGTAGTAGATTAAGGCAACACTCAAGGAAATTTTTTCAATTAAGGGGCATCTTCTTCTTTTTCAAATGGTGATGCAATTGCTATGATTATGGAAGGCATTGCCAGGAGACCCAAATTGAGGCTGAGTTGAATACTATGGAGAATAAGATGGACTCCTGACTACAAACTGTATTCTTTAAGTTGGAGCATGAGATTAAGTATGAGAACTTGAACGCTTTTGTTACTCAAATATCCAACAACTCGAGTGAATAATAAGCAAAGAGTACTAGTTCTATACCCTCCAACACAGTGATAAATCCTAAATATTTGAATACAATCACACTGATAAGTGGTAAGGAAATTGATGCTAAGAATGTGCAATCCAAAGAGAATGAAGAGGATGGAGAGCCAAATGATACGGAAATAGAAGTTGAATCTCCTCTTGCTAAGACTACTAAAAAAAAAATTCAAGCTAAGAAAGAAGCTTATATTCAACTAGTTAAACAACTAATAGTGCAAAATTATGAAGAGACAACAACTATCATGAAGAGACCAGTGGAGAAAGGATCACTTTCTGACTCCATAGGTGATGAGGATACTGATGTGCATGAGCCTGATAGGTATGCCATGGTTGTGAAGCATGATGATGCATCTGAGTGTTTATCCTTCTCCTATTCTTTTGATTTCTATGCATGTGAGGGTGAAGTATCATGCATATATTTATTAGAGACAAATAGGCTTTTCCTTTTCACATGATTTGATGTATCGTTTTGTTTCAATTATGATATTACTACTAATTATGCACTTGATAAGCTTGATAAAGGTGTTTTTGTTGTATTGCCAAGATCTAAGGAATCACATAATAAAGTAAAGGCTACCACAATAATCAAGGAAGTCGCTCTAGCACCATAAAATGTCAAAACAAAGAAAAGGAAGCATAATACCAAAACCAAACTATTGCAAATCATGCCTATCATTCAGGAGGATGAAAATGAGGGTGCTGATAAGGATGAAATATTACCATGTGATTTACCCATGATAAATATTTAATCACTGATGGTTACATTCCAATTCTTCATGTTGAAGTCAAGACTCTTACTAAAAGGAGTCTTATTGATTTTATTCGATGTGAGAAATACTTGTGTTCTTATATATCTTATAAAATTCTCACATCTATCTATGTTACTAACCTTGCAAGCTTGAAGGCTTTTTATGGCTTCAAGTATTTTGATTCTTGTCCCATACTTAGAGTTAGAAAAATGTGTTGCTTGTGTTTTGTCAAATCTCTCGTAGGTACCTCACTTAGGAAAATTGTATGGTGATCACTATATCCACTATATTAGGTCTCCTCCAATTGATAAGGAATCACCACCATCAATGAAAAATAATGTAGGAGAAGGAGCTACAATGAAGAAATACATGTTTCTCATCAGGGATAAGAACTTGTCTTACAAGAGTTTGAAGAGATTCCGTTCTCAAAGTTGTCCCTTTCCTTCTTTGCCTCCTCACCTTTTGTTTTATTGAACTTTATTGTTTGAGATGAGTATAGGGAGGGATTATCCCAGTAGTAAAAGGTAGAATAATTTAGATTTATTACTTTATGTCTTTTAATAATTTTTTAGAATATGTTGCATTTAATGATTTCTTAGTTTATGTTAGTTTTTCTTTGAATAAATCTCTTATTTAGTATATGATTCTCTAACCATATTTCCTTCTTCTTTGATATATGCTTTAGTGCAGTGTTGAGGGCAACGTATGGTTTAAGTGTGAGGGAGGGATTATATTTATTTTGCCACTATTTGGATTGCCATAATATGAAAAATTTAAAAATTTTGAATGTTTTTGAGCTAAATTGATTGGTTATGTTGCTGTGATTCTGACCTTTTGGCTTGACTTTTGTAATGCATGGGCTTTGTTTTCAAATCCTTGTTGCTTTATGCATGCGAATATTGGAATGTCTTGGTAAGAATACATTTTAATTTGAGTAAATTTTATTCTTATTTGATTAACATAGTTGAGTACCTTTGGTGCAGTGTTATTAAGTTTGTTTCATAGCTTGATTTTAAGGAGAAAATATTATAGAGAAAGCCTTCGTAGAATGATTGTTATAACATCCCAAATTTTAATAGAAGGAATTTGTAAGAAGTGGTTAAGGTCAAGAGTATTTTTTTTTAAATTAAAATGTCTTAAAGGTTAAATTTTAAGAAAAAAAGGTAAAAGAAATAATAATCATTAAAAATATTTTGGGGCTTAGAAAAATTAATGAAAAGTTAAGGAGTAGATATTTTCTGGATTTAGAAAATTTTAGAAGAGTTTATTTTTCTAAGAGAGCAATTAACAATTCAATAGCTATTTTTTTTTCAATTTTTGAGGCATTATTTTTTTAAAAAAAATCACGATACTAAATAAATGATGAATTATCCATAAATAAGGTTGAGAGGGCATAAATATCATTTCATTTACCCACCTCCACTTGTCCCTCTCTACCCATTCATCACCTACTTCTTCCTTCAATAGAGTCATACAAGAGAGAGAAGAGAACAGAATTTTCTGGATTCCTCTTGCATCTTCATTATACTTCTGCATCATCTGTTACTCTCTTCTTCTTGTCATCGATGTGTGAAGATGAGATCCAATTGTTAACATTTTCTTCCTTTGTTGTGATCGGTGCTACTATGGTGTTAGTCTGCAGCTGTATATGAAGGAGGGAAGGAATTTTGGGGGATTCTAACCATTATTTCCTTTTCATTTTTCTTCTTATTGTTGCTGGTGTGTGTGGGGAGCTTTGATTTTTCCCTCCTCCTCAGCCTTTCTGCATCGTGTTTGGTCTCTGCAGCCACCTTCTACTTCTCGTTTATAACTTGTTGTAAGCATCTATTCTCTTCTCCATTTATCTTCTCCTTTCTTATTTATTGTGTTGTATGTGGTTGTGTGAGGGATGAATCCTTGTTTTATTCTTCTTCCATATATTTGCCGCCATATGATACTAGAATTAGGGGAATAGATTTGTGTGGGTCATTGCTGAAAAGGTTGAATAAGATGAAGTTTACTTTGGTACTTATTATTATATAGGATGATTGGATACTGATTATGTGAGTCAACAAAGTTAAAGGAGTTTCATTTCTTGCCTTGGATGTGTTTTGGAAACTGAGTTTCAAATTGGGTTTATTTGAAAAAAATTAAAATGTTGTTCTACTCAGAAAAGAGACCATTCTTATTCTGTTTGCTTGAAAAGGATTACATGGGTATCTTCCGTCCTGCATTACTCGCTAATTTATCAGCAATTTGGGATTGAGTTGCTATGATCAATTAAGTTTTTATTTGTCATTTTTTTCTTTTTCAAACTATATTTGTAGAAATTGGGAACTTTAGTTTGGTTTGGAAATTATTGTTCTGAAAGAAGTATTGGACTTGTTATTTGAAACTGTCATACTGATTTTCTGTAAAAAAAATTAATGAATGAAAAGTAAAAATGTTTTCTTTTTAATTTAAATTTTTATACATGTTAGGTGTTTCATAAAATGTGTAAAAGGGAAATTTGGTTGGATTAATAGTGTTCCAGTTTATGTTGATTAGGAGGCACATACCAAGTGTTTGATGATATGTTCAAGACAGAATATAGGTTATAAACTCAATTGATAGTTAGCTTTATTGGTGAAAAATTTGTTTACATTTACAAATGGTTTGAGGATTTTATTTTCATATTGATATGTAAGTAAGACACTTCATTGATGCTTTGAAACCTATGTTTCGTGATAGTTAATGAATTGAGATGTTTGTTTTATGAGTAAATTTTGGATGCCTAAAAGGTGGTGATGAAATATTTGAGAGGGGAATTTAAACGTGGGGGAATAGCTCATTGTGTTTTCAAGAAATATAGACTAAATTGTGGAATTGAGTAAACGTTTAGAAAAATTATTTTTATGCTTGAAAAGTTTAGTTTCATTTTAACCATGAGGAGTGATTTGGAACTTTGTTCATGCATTAAACATTTGCTTTGATTACACATGAATACTCCTAGATAATTTGGTTCATATTATAGGATGAAAGTTTCTATAAATTGTGAAATTCCTGAAATATTTAAGTATTAGTAAGTATTATGGGGCTTGTTGTGGATGTGGTAAATTGAAGATATTTAGTATAAAAGAAATGAATGGATTCTTAAAGCTCTAAAGTATGGGTAGATTTCTATAAGGTTACAATTAGGTAATAATGATGTTATTTGTCTGATAGGAAATTTAGGTTAAAGCGTACTAAAAGCTATATTATAGCTATTGGGATTACTAGGTGAATGAATAATATCCTATGATAATAATATTTTGCTATTTTATATATTTTATTTAAAGTGTCAATTTTTAGTTTGATTTCTAAGAGTATATTTATATGAATTAAGAGCTTTGATTATTGTTATTGATTTTTCTTTTGAATGACTTATAATAATATCATTATGCTTATGTATGGAATAGACAAAAAAGTTTTGAAAGATATGTTTGTAAATTTTTATATTGAAATGATTTTTCACTCTGAAACATTCTCATGTGAATTTCTATTATTTAACAAGAGTTTTATTGAATTTAACTTGAAGGGAAACCTTTTGATATTTTATTATGATTTTCATGCTGGGGTCTTTGGTTATGGAACATTCTTTATGAGATTTAGTATTGAAATGTCTTGTTCTTTGTTAACATTAAATTGACCCCATGCATGCTTGGAAATTGATTTTGAGAGGACTGAATATAGAACGTTGTTTACTAAAAACATTACTATTAGTCCTTGGTACACCATGGTTAAAATTGAGCTTGCCTAACATGGAGCATAGTACTCACGTCGAATATTTGTGAGTCTTGTACCTATACCTGTTATTCGTGGGTCTTGTACTTGTGCATGCTATTCATGGGTCTTGTATATACGCCTATTTGTGTGGCATCGAGTCATGCCATAATGATTAGTTACCCTGGTGGACAGTGTCCACGCCAGATAATTAGTTCTGTTAAAGTCCTATAGAAAAGTGAGATTTGTGGATTATGGTTTTAAATGGATTTCCTTAAATAAAATATTTTACTGGATATTTAGATTGATTTGATTAATGATTTTTGTACAGTTTATTATTGCTATGATTCTATACTCTGAAAATTTACATTCATCAACAAGCTTTATTGTTCAAAGCTAAAAATATGTGCTAAATTGTTTCTTTATGTATTTTAAATTAGTTTTAATAATGAGACGTTACTTACTGGAAGATTATTTTGGCCTCATATACCACCGCTAACCTTGCTCCTCTAGCAAAACAGAAAAGGCCCTCCTGGCTAATCAAAACTTATAGATGCTCCACGTAATCTACAAGTAAGATTCCTGTCCCTTTTTTTCTTTTCAAGATGTACAAAATATGTTCATATCTAAAAATTAAAAATATCTTATGCATTGTCTAATATTATTATATTAATCATAATAATTAAAGGTTTATAGAATGTGAGATCTCTCATATTCTATGCCATCACCACTTGATTTTTAGGGCATGACAATTGTTGATCCTCACTTTTCTTTCTTATCTTGTGTGATTTTCACCTAATTTTGGTTAACCTCTAGAACTTGTTTAGATTCTTTTTCAAAACTGCATTAATACCTAGATCTGTGGGCATGATTGGGGTATTCATTTCTAAACCTTTTTACCCAAACATAGGGCATCTCAATTGATATTTGCTTATCACTTTGAGCCAATCACTTTCATTTCATTCCATTGTTTTTGAACAAGTGCTTTGCATGAGTTATATTATTTCTTCATGGTTAAATGTGCATCATTGATGTTGTTATCTTTATCCTTTTAGATTAGGTTTGCCAATATACAAAAAATTAAAAAAAATAGAGCAAGAGAAAAAGGGAAGACAAAACAAAAAAAATAATTTGGCCAAAAAGAATAAAGTCTGAAATAAGGCATCTCTTGGTGGTTGAAGATTAAAACTTGGTTCTGTTGGTGCATTGGTGTTCATTTTATGGTCACATTTTAGCTCACTTTGAGCTGTTTCTTAACACTCATGCATTGAACTCATTTTACATTCTATTTCATCAATTTATTAGCCTTTCACCAACATTCCAAGCCTACAAAGTCCCTTAGATCATGAATATATGGTATGATAGTGGTGGAGATAGTAGAATCTTTATAAGTCTATGGTAGGTACTAATCTAGATAGATTGAGTGAAAATTTTCCATATGTGAGAGTTGAGTGAGACACTTATATCTAAGAGAGATCTATTATGTTTCTCGTCCTTCTATATGCTATGTCTCTTGTATTAATTTCTTTGCACTGAAGAATTCTATGATTGTTGATTGATGAGGGATAGAGGTTGTTTAAGTTGATTATATATTCTTGTATTGTCAGTTTTATGTCTACTTGCATTGAGTTTAACTGATGGATTTCTTTTTACTAATATTTTGCCCAAAAGTGCAAAAGGTTAAGTGTGAGAGAGTTGACAAACTATATTTTTATATATTTATTCATATTATTTTGGTGGACTTTTGTCATTATTTTGGTCTTTAATTACATTATTTGTATTAATATGCCTTATATTGAATTAATGCTTAACAGTGCATAATTGTCATATTTTTATAGTTTCCCCAAGGTACTATATTATTATAATTTATATTTTAGGTATTTAGGATAAATTAAAATTTACAAATGATAACAAAATATCACATTCATAAATTACACATAAGGACCTATAGACCAAATTTTGCAATTTGACCTATTAGGTTTTGTCTTCTTTTTCAACATATATACCCACTCCATCTGCACAGACCCCTTGCCCCCTATCATCCCCATCCTTTTCCATTCCATCTTCCATCTTTTATCTCCACTCCATCTACCTCCATCATACCCATCATCATCACCGTCTATAACCCATCATCATAGCATGAGACATTCACCCCCATACCGCTATCATCATTATATCTACTCATCACACACCTCCATTCCACCTCAAGCTGTGACTCCACCGTCCTTCTTCATAAGCCGTCATCATCAGTCATCTTGTTTACACACTAAGGCCAACTCCATCACTCTACCTCCATAGCCTCCACCACTCACTATCGTTTCCACCTCTGATAGAACGACGGTAAGCAGTGAGAACAAAACAAAAATAGAGAGCAGATGCGACGAATACCAGAGACGTGATAGTAATGACAATAAACCCTAAACCCTAATACCAAAGATATTATAGTAACGACATGAATATAAGTGACGGTACAACGACGGTGCCCAACACGACCATGGGTGGCCATGAAAACTCACTAGTGGCAGCTTCTTTAAGGGCAAACTGTGGCTAAGCGTCTAAATCCCCTAATTCAGTGGCAAATGCATGAGTTTGAGATCTAAAAGGGAAGTTTAAGTTACTTTAATTCTTTACCCATTAATTATTTTATGATTCTTAGGTCTTATGATAATTTTATAATTATTGGGAAGTTTTATAATGATTTATTTATATTTATTGAGGATTATTGTAACTGGATTACCATTTAGTATTTGATATTGAGTTGATTATAACTTAATTTCATTATTTTATTTTAGGTCAAGACTTTGTATTGAAATTTTAGTGAATATTTAGTGATTTTTCAAGGTGACTTGAATTATTGGATTATTGTATCTCTTGCTAGTTTTAATCATATTTTTATGAATTATTGAGTTAATATTAATCATTGGTTTTTAATATCTTAGCTCTATTTTATTATTCTGATGGTAGTTAATAAATTGAGACTTTAAAAAATATTTTGTGAGAATTCGAGGTAGCTTGGTTGTTTGTTTAAAAATTTAATTATAATTATTTTACTCTCATATCCATTAAAACTATGATTGCCTGTACTATTGAATTGGAGAGTTACTTCTATAATTGTTAATTATTTGTATTTTCATTCCATGATTATTAAATTAAAAATATTTTATTCAAATTCATTTTAATTCTTCATATTACAAATCAAATCCCATTTTATAGATTATTTTGAATTGTATTTAGTTACTTAGAAATTTAATTTCTTTTTAGCTTCTCAAAAAAAAATAACATGAGGTTGTACTATATGTAATTATTGATTAAAATTTTAAAATAACCCTAAGGCTGGACATAGGTTGTTTCAAGTAGTTTTTTTGGGAGAATTGCAATAAGGTCTTGTGAAAGATAATTAATTATAAAAAACTTTTTGAAAATTATCAAACATTAAATAGTCCCAAAGAACTTCAGGGTAATATATTTAAATTGTAAAAAATCACAATTATCCCTGCTACAGTAGCATGTTCCTTTATTAGTGATAGGGTTTGTGTTTCATTATAACAAGGCTAATTGTGTCTTTTTACAATTCAAATAGATTATCCAAGATCCCTTGAGATTATTTAATTATTTGATAATTTTGAGAGATTATTTTATAATTAATTGTCTTCCTCATAACCTCACTACAATTATCCGTAATTTAATTCCAATGTGAATATGCTTTAATTATTACCTATTAGACTAATTAAGTAATAGGAAAATCTCATTCAGGCCCGTAAGCAACATAATGGCATTTAAGGCCAAAAGAATTATGGAAATTTTTATAGAAATTTTTCTTCAAGCCTAAAGAAATACTCTTCCGATATATTAAAGATATAAATAAATTAGTTAATTATAATTAATATAAGAGTTAATTAATTTTAGTAGATTAAAAATATATAATATAAATTTATTTTAAAAATTTTAATTTAATAATAATTAACTGATTTATTTAATTTTTTATATTTAAATTAATTAATTAAATTTTATATTTTTTTATCTTAAGATCAAATTAGGAGCTACTGTCAGAGCATTAGAACTGCCAAACTCGTGACCCCCTGGAGCTCTGAAAAGTCTTGTCAACTCTTCTAAAGATATTATTAAGTAATATGTAACAAATCATACTTTTTTCACAAAATATGTATACTACAACTTATTTATTTAATTCCGCGTAATTTATAAGAAATTTGTCAAATTTTAGCCGTAATTGGCTCCAAGCATTATATGTGAGCGCGTGCATTTTTTTCCTTTTCCTTTTCATTTGTTGTAGTGCGTGTTTAGATTTACTCTAAATTTACATTTTAAAAGAGCTTATGGTCTAAATATTGGTTTAGAAAAATTTTAAAATAAACAATTATATTTATTCAAAAGGGCTTTTGGAATAAATTATAATTTAAAACTAAAGTTTTAGATAAGCTATTAAGACTATCTTCTAGAATAGTAAAATAACTTATAGATTATCTAATTACTATTTTATTCCTATTTTTTTCCACTCTCTCCTTCCTCTCCTCTCTCTTCTCTTTCCTCTCTGTGCCATATGCTCGCCAAAATCAGCAGAAGTTTGCTGCCTTATACTAGCCGGAAGAAGGAAACGTGCATCTCGCCTTGAAAGAAGACGTCACCGTAGAATATTGCTGTCTAGCCCTGTGCTTGCCGTTCTTCGTCACCAGGAGAGGAAAGAAGACGAAAGAAGGGGTACAATGGAAGAGGAAATAAAGGGTGAACAATACCGATGAACAGTCGGTGAACAGTACCAAATGAACAATGTCTTATGGATAATATTTTTTTATCTTATATATTTTTTAATAATTTATCAATTATAAAAGCCTTTCTAATAATAAATATACAAACACTCATTTATTTCAAACTACTTTTTTTATAAGCTCTTATTTAAAAACTTTTTTAAAAAAGCTATCAATTTTTTTTTTCATAAGCTATTTTTTAAAAAATTATTCAAATATACCTATAATGTTAGCCTTAGCCGTGATTTTGGCATATGCTTTGATATCATTTACTTTAAAAAAGTGAAGAATTATATGATTAGTTAATTTAAGGAAATAAAGCGAAAAGAAAATATATATCCCTTTTCTTTCTTTTTTTTCCCCTTTCCCAAGCCCTTCTTTTGTCCCACCCATATCTTTTTATTCATCTGGTCCGATGGAATTAATGTTTAATTTGGAGTGAGAATTAGCATCGATTATTTAATCAGAACTAGTTTATGAAGTAATCCCTCAATTTTCTCCTTTTATATCTTGAGAGGTTTATGTTAATTCATCAACCATAGCAATAGCATAAGGAGACGAGGATAGTATTCTTCTTATCTTTATGTTATGACCATTAATAATGGATGCTAAATCATTTAATATTGGTGGTCAAAGGATGGGTCAAAGGTTTGTTATGTTGTTATGATTATTAATAATAATTATATAATATTATTGTATTCTATCAATAATAAAATATTTAAATAATTTAATTAAAAATTATATTTAATAACTTTTGTAAGTGTTCTCTTAAGTATTTATGTCATTTATTCTTTTTTAGATGACTTTATATTATTTGATTTATCCTCCTCACTAATATATCTAATATATTTCTTTATATATATCTAAAATATTTTAAATAATTTTTTACTATTTTTTTCAATAGATATCACTTCAAATCTTTTTCGTATATATTCAATATTACATATATTTTTTTTATATAATGAAATATCTATCTCAACAGCTGAGTTACCTTAACTTTAGTTTTTATTTCCTTTAAAGCTAAATATTCACTACTTTATAATATTAATATTCTTTTACCATTTCGTTCCATCTCTAGCAAAATTCTCTAAAGAATCCTCTTCATCTATTCATCTTCCCTATATTATGAGAGAACACAATCTCCCAGTCTGAATAAAAAATAAAAGAATTACGGAACACGTAATTCCTTCATTTTTTGAGACTTTTTTTTTTTAAATTATTGTTAAGTAATTTAAAAATAATATAATAAAAGAATTACAGCACACTCAAAATTTATAAATTAAAAAAAATAAGACTTTTCACCATGAAGTGTTTATATATAGGTATATGCGTGTATATTACAAAAATTGAGAATAATTGACAATATATTTACCTTTATTGACTCCATTTTGAAACAGAAACATGTGAACCACAACTTTAATCCTCGTTTCTTGTCTTTTCTGTAAGACTTGAATTCATTGCTCAAGAGTCAGGAATGGATCAACATGACATCCTATAATTCGTTGCTTTGCTTCTCTCGTCACGTTCAGGAACTTTATGCCATCCCAACTCAGCATAACCATGCATGTTATCACGTTTCAAAATTTAAAGTGTAACTAGTACATAATATAAATATATTCATAATTTTTAAATTTAAAATCTTAAATAAAATATTTAAAACAAAATCATAATACATTATAATTTATAAATAAAAAATAAATTTTCTATAAAAATCTCGACAGAATCGTTATTGTATAATCAATCTCCCAATGATCATATAACAGACTGTAAACGTTCAAATCTTCTATAACTTTTTTCTAAAATAACTAGAATTTTTATTATAAACTATGTGGAGCATTTACCCTTTTATCAAAATAATACAAGTACTTAATAATAGTAATTACATCTAAAGCAGTCTTATAAAAAACAACACTTCGAATCTACAACGAGGCTTTTCACTACTCAACGGAAGGATCAGAGTCAACTGCGCTATCTGAAGCCAAATAATCTACTCGTAAATAACGTCCCAAAAATATAATTTAAAAAGATACGGAAATAAACAGTTCAATATATAAAATGTAAATTGTAACATTTTGAAATTTGATATAAATATTTCTGTAACCATTTTAATTTGAAGAAAACTATTTGAAATAATCATTTCAAATCGATCACTTTTCCGTAGGACTTCAACATAACATAACTAGGCGTTGACACAGTCCACGAGGGTAACTAACCAATTTGACACGGCTCGAAGCCACAAAAATAGGCGTGGACACACAGTCCCCGAAATAGGCATGGACAGATAAATAACAGGTATATGTACAAAACTTATGAATAACAAGCGCATGTATGAAGCCTACGAATAATAGGCGCGAGAATAAATTTCACGAATAATTGTCGCGAGTATGAAACTCATGGATATCCATCGAGCTCGGGTAACCAAGGTGCACTAAGGACTAAGAGTACTCCTGTTAGTAGCCAAAGTTCTATATTCAGTCATTTCTAAAATGTTTTCAACATGCGTGGGGTCCATTTCACATGTAATGATCTCAACTGTTTCAAATGCAATAATCTTTTGTAAGAATATTTTAAATTTCAAAACCCCCAACATGAACATTTAAAATCAAATATCAAGATACCATTGAAACATATGAAATTCATATGAATATTTCATGAATAAAATCAATTCAATATAATATGTGCCAAATTCTTTTTCTAAACTTCTTCATCCCTTTTCATAATCGTAATCTTCTGTAAGTCAATTGAAATAAATCATTTCTAACGATTTAAAATATGAATTTGTAAAATTTATTTTTCGTAAATCATATTTAAAATTCAACATTTTAAATAAAATAATTATTTATTAAAAATATTATTTTAAGGGACGTTATTCACTCATTTATTCTTGTTTTATCTTTAGAATATCATTCTCCCTTTTATTTTTCTAAATTTTTTGAAAATAAAATATTCCATTAGGAAATACCATTCATCTATTTAATACTAAGTACTATTTAATTGACATAATGGCATCAATTCTCATATCTACATGCTAACATTTAAATATTCTAATAATTTCTCTCATCATTGTTTCCATTTTCAAAATAGTGAACTCACTAGTTCATTTTAAATTTCCATCCTTAATATTTGAGCTCCACATGCTACTAAAAGCTTTCATTGGCCTTGAACATGACTTCACCCGTCCAACACTTGGTTCATATTAAAAATACCTTCATTGCATTCAAATTTTAGCTTAAACAACTACCATCTAAACATTACCGTGAAACCCCATAACATACTTTAATAGTTTACAACTCTCAAAACAATTTAACCATTCAAATATAGGTTACCCAATTAATTCTTTAACTATTACCATTCATAATTCTAGGCTTTCATTATTGAAGGGTTTCAGGCGTACCTGGAATCCTTTTCTAGACTCACTTGATACCAACACGATGACTAGAGCACTACAGAAGGCTCTGAATCACGTTACACAGCAAATGCACCAGAAGAAATGAAGAAGCTTCAGAAATAGAGGAGGAGAATGCTTGTTCTGTAAGAAAAGTTGCACACCTGACTTCTGTTCGCGTATGCATATATATAGCCTATAGGGAGGGGAGTTAGATAACCATATCTAACTCCCTCATTTCAAATTCAAACGGTTCCCTATTTTTCACGCAACGGGTTCCCTCCCCTGCTCCTCACAGATCGGGTTTGATCCACCATGGGTGGATCGCCCGTTTCCTTACATCTCCCACTCACACATGGTGGATTAGATATTATGGCTCCAATCTCATTTTCTTCCTTCTTTCATACTAGGTGCTTTGCTGTGACCGCGTAGGCATGACGTCTCCTTTCGAACGTTTGTACTAGAAATCCCTTTTTCAGAGACCAGCACAAAGCAACCCTTGAGTGCAGCTTGATCAGAATAAGTTATGGTGCCTGGATGTCCTAGATTTGCCCGTATACACTTTTCTCATGGCTAATCTAATCTCTCTTGAGTTAGTTTATAACTCAGATAGCCTTCCACTTATGCATAGTATCCACACTTATGAAATTAACAAAATAATATCACAAGGGACCGGTCACAGACACTAGCATGGATATGTATATTCTGGCAATCTTTCTTTCGCCCATATATCATTTTGATATGAATAAACCGCTTTCCTAGCATAATAATACCTTGGGTTCATATATAATTTTAACCATAGGACATATACCAAAGTAGCAATCGCTAAAACATACCTCCATAATATTGTCAAAGTCAAAGGACATTAATGAAAGGATTATACCTTTCTGAAACTCACACAACAATGAAGCAGGGATTGATTCATTTGCTTTCCATTTGCGGTTCTTTAACACATGTGGTATGAATCATATGTTATGGTGTTCCTCTTATCCTTAAAGAGTGTACGTTTTTTTGATTCTATCAATTACACCGTACAGACTTAAGTCTAGACACTCACAGTATCTAAACCCAAACTCTTCAATTATATTCACATAATATGACGTCAATTTTGAAGAATTTGTTATCTGGTAACAGGTTTTATGGATGTGGGTATCCATTTTTTAATCCATACCCTTACTCATGGATCTCATCTCGACTCACTGCACTTTTAAGCCAAGGCGACACTTATTGTGTTTCTTCTCTACCATATCAGTACTCTTGCTATTTTACTGGTGAACACATGTCTCATCTTTGAACGCTTCTATAGCATCAAAGGCGGTTGCTCGTGTGAGAGAGCTACCTCTTTTAACCTGTACGATATACTAGACATTGTATACTTTTATCCAGACATATAAGTAATAATAAATGACATGATATCATTAATAAAAACAAAAGTATTACATACAGTCTGCAACTTTACATTTTTAACATGTCAATAGCTTTTACATGTTTCTCGAATGTTTCTTTGCCTATTGGCTTGTTCAGGGGATCTACAACCATACACTTGGTTGAAATATATTGTACAGTTACAATTTTCTGTGCTATATAATCCCTCACAAAGTTATATTTCATATCAATGTGTTTGGTCTTACTGTGATACTTAGGGTCTTTTGTGTAGGCTATAGCTGCAGTATTGTCACAGTGTATCAACACCGGATTGGTACTCTTGTTCCCAAATCCTAGGTGCTCGATAAATCTCTTCAGCCAAACAGCCTCTTGCGCTGCTACAGTGCATGCCACAAACTCAGCTTCCATAGAGTGTAAAGCAATGCACGTTTGCTTCTTGCTACTCCAACATATGGCGCCGTTGTTAACCAAGAAGGTATATCCTGAAGTCGATCTTCATTCTTCTTCATCACCGCCTACATCAGCATCAGAATATCCGATTAGGCGTAGATCCCTCACCAGGGTTGGACTGGAATCTGCTAACCAGCCATATGGCATAACAAATATATGGTATTGTACACATCATTGCATACATCAGGCTACCAACGGTACTTGCATATGGAACTCTTTCCATTTGCTTTTTATCTGATTCAGTTTTGGGACACATGTCAGAACTCAAAGCCACTCCAGTGGCCATAGGGATATCCATGGGTTTGCATTCACTCATATTGAATCGCTCAAGCATCTTATTGATATAATTCTCTTGTGAAAGAGTGAGGATTCTTTTGGAACGATTCCTTCGAATCTTGACTCCAAGTATGTATTCTGCTTCACCTATGTCTTTTATCTCAAAATTTGATGAAAGCCATTCTTTAATAGCTATCACAGAGTCAAGATTATTTCCAGCTAATAGTATATCGTCTACGTATAAGGATAATATCACAAATTTACCCTTAAACCGTTTAACATAGACACAATGGTCTTCCTCTATCATCTGGAAGTTATATGAGGTAATCGCCTTATGAAACCTCAAGTACCACTGTCTGGATGACTGTTTTAATCCATAAATAGATCTTTTGAGTTTACACTTCTTGTGTTCAAACCTTTTTTCAATGAAACCTATTGGTTGTCCCTATAGATTTCTTCATCCAGATCGCCATTCAGGAATGCGATTTTTACATCCATCTGATGTAACTCTAAGTTTAAACTGTTTACTATTGCCAGAATAAGTCTTATTGAATTGAAGCGCACAACAGGTGAAAAAGTATCCTCATAATCTATACCTTCCTGTTGTGTATATCCCTTTGCAACCAATCGAGCTTTGAATTTGTCAATTGATCCGTCTACCTTTCTTTTGATTTTGAGAACCCACTTGTTCCTAATGGCTTTAAGCCCTTTTGGCAGATCAACCAATTTTCAAACTTGGTTTTTCATCATTGAGTCAATTTCCTCTTTCATTGCTTTCTTCCATTCCTCCTTTGTAGGACCTGCTAAGGCCTCATGAACAGTGCAGGGTTCATCATCCCCTTCTGGAGTAACTAAGAGTGCTTCACCTTCTATTTGGAATCGTCTCTTTGGAATACTTTCCCTATTACTCTTTCTGATAGGAGCAACTTGCTTATCTTTTCTCATTTGGCTCGGTCTTTGTGTAAACCGTTCTTGGCTCCCACTCAGATTGACATGCCTAGACGATTCTGGTCTGGCAATTTGTTCAGCACTGTCCTGTTCCTGAGTCTCATAAAGAGATACAGTGCGGTCAATATCTCCCCTACTGGGAAACTCTGTCTCAATAAATACAGCATCTCTTGATTCTGTTTCAGTCACTGTTCCATCTTCAATTTCACTTATGAATACATATCCTTTTGAGGGTTTAGAGTACCTTATAAAAATACATTTCTTCCCTCTAGGACCCAGTTTCCCATGTCTATGAGAATTGTCATGGATGTACGCCGTCGAGCCCCAAGGTCTAAGGATGCTTAGATTTGGCTGACGTTTAGTCCATAACTCGTAGGGTGTGGAAGCGACTGATTTTGAGGGCACACGATTAAGTATGAAGGTTTCCGTCAATAAAGCATCACCCCAATGTGAAATTAGAAGGTTTGCCTGGGCCATCATAGGCCTAACCATGTCTAGAAGAGTTCTGTTTCTTCTTTCGGCAACCCCATTCTGTTGAGGTGTGCCAGGGATAGTTGGTTGCCTAATAATCCCTTTTTCTTCACAGAGCTGTTTGAATTGATCTGAAAGGTATTCATGACCTCGATCAGTGCTTAATGCTTTGATTCTATTGTCCATTTGATTCTCTACTTCATTCATGTATCGTCTAAAGCACTCTAGTGCCTCAGACTTATGTGAAATCAAATAGACATGACCATATCGTGAAAAATCATCAATAAAGGTAATGAAATACCAAGCTCCGTGTCTTGCCCTCACACTCATTGGACCACAAATGTTAGAATGGATTAATTGCGATGGGTTTTTAGCTCGTATTCCCTTACCAAATGGTTTCCTGGTAGCCTTACCAGCTAGACAGCTTTCGCATAATGACATATCCATGTTAGGGATCACCCCCAACAAGCCTTCTTTAGCCATTTTAATCATTTTATTTTGATTAATATGTCCTAGCCTAGCATGCCAAATATTCATATCAGGATTATTTGAAGCAATAGCAAAGCAATCATGAACATTAAAATCATTAGCAAGATCCAAAATAAAGAAGCTTTGAAACTGAAAAGCTGAACCATAAAATATTGAGTTGCTACAAATGTCTGCAACTTTATCATGAAAGTTTACATTAAACCCAAAGTCTAGTAAGCAAATTACAGAAATTAAATTCCGTCGGATGTTAGGAGCATGAAGCACATCATGCAGTATCAAGGTTTTTCCACTACGCAAAACAAGTTTGCAAATGCCAATGCCTCGAACCTCGATCCTTGCATTATTGCCAATGAAAAGCCACTTACTTTGATATGGCAACCGACTGTATTCCACGAAAGATCCTCGATCTTGACTTATGTGGTCTGTAGAGCCTGAGTCAATAATCCAAGAAAAAGAAATAGGTTCTGTCAGAAAAACAATGCTAGAAACAAATGAGACATGTGAATTCACATAATTCACTATTACCTTTTCGCTCTCGGCCTATTTAGAACAGTCACGTGCGAAATGTCCCATTTTCTGGCAAGCAAAGCATTTGACCTTCTTTAGGTCTAGCTTTTTCTTGCCTCCTTTCTTTCCCTTCTTCTTGAACTGTTGCTTGCCCTTCTTGGGTGGAGGACCGCCTTTCTTCCCATTTTTCTGAGATTTCTTGCCCTTTTTGGATTTAGACTTTGATTGGAAAGGACCAGCACCTTCGGTCATATAGGCTTGTCCAGTGGCTTTATAAGCCTCCAGACGTTCATCCTCTAGCTCCAAATGCTTAGCTACATCACTAAAAGTAATGATATTTTCATTATGGGTCAGATTAACTTTCATGTACTCCCAACTGGCAGGGAGCGATCTGATGACAGCTTGCACTTGCTGTTCGTCAGATAGATTATGTCCGGCTTCCTTCAGTTCATGGATCATTGTGGACATCTCTCGTAGATGTTGCCTCATAGGATTATTTGGTTTTAGCTTATAGGTATCGAATTTAATCATTAACCTCCTAAGCTTAGTCGTGGACACTCCTCCAAACTTATCCTTTAAGGCAATCCACATTTCCTGTGCCGTTCTGTGTGTCTCAAACTCACACATTAAGTCATCAGCCATTGCACTCAATAGAGTGATTCTTGCAATGCTATTCTTCTTTTTCCAGGATTGGTAAGCTTCCTGGTCTCTCCTGTGCTGGGCCGTATTATCAGCCTCAGGTTCTACCATGGCCATTGTTAATGGCTCAATAGCATCCTGTTCTTCTAGAATATATTGGACCTTTCGGTGTCAAATATCCCAGTTGTCCCCGTTGAGTTTTCCCCCTTGTTTAATTCAGCAATAATGTTCTTTGATGCCATTGTTCAATATCGGTTCTGTGACAAACCTTTTCCACATTAATTTATTGAACCATAGAACATTTAAGTGAATTTACATATATATATATAGCACATGTAAAGTATACAATATCATGTACTTTTATTAATTTTTTGATCAGAAAATAATATTATCACTAGACCCATGATCAGGAGAATACATTTGTATCTCCCATCACACAAGCACTAGCAACGCCATCATTCTCTATCAAAATTAATATAAGTACTTTTCTTATGAAATATTGCTTTTCAGAATACTCATCATCTAAAAAACCTCCCACTTATAAAAAAATATACATGAATCATAACATATTAAGAATTAAAATGAAACATGTTTCTCTTGCATACAAGGCATGTAATAATAATAAGTCTTTACAAAGAAAGAGTATAAAAATATGTCTTTAATAAAGTAAAGCAATGGAAATCAAAGTAAAAACATACATCATTCGATATGAGTTTTACAATATTCTAACATTGCTTTTCTTAGCTTCTTAAGCTCACGAGGTGGCTTTTTAAGGTTAGATAATAATTCTATTCTTGTAAGCCAATTTTTCTTTTTGATGCGTCCTGGATTGGGCTTTCCTCTAACTCTTGTAACTCTTATAAATTCCATTATGACTTTCAAGTAGAATTCAGTATGCTTCTTATCAGTCATGCCTTCGATGTATTTACCAATGAAGCCATTAATGCCTTTCATGTTTGTTAACATAGCTACATCTCTTTCAGCTATGTTCATGGCCAAAATAGAGGTAAGAGATTGATTCACTTCTTCTCCATCCTCAACTTGAGGTTCACCGTTAAGAGTAGGCACCATCTTGGAGTTTAAATCTGAAGATACCATTAAAGGCTGTAGAGGAAGTGGTTCGATGGGGAATAATGTTTCCGAGCACAGTCCGAAATCATCTCTTTCTTCTAGTTCCTCTTGTGGAACTTCCTCCACCAACTCCTCTGGGTCTTCTTCAGAAAGATTATCAAGATCTTGCTCTGGATCCTCCTCAGGTTCCCCCTCGGGATCCTCTTGAAGGTTTTTCTCTAGGTTATTGAACTCATCCAAAAATGAGATATTATCATTTAAAGTATATCCTAGAGATTCAGTGCTAGATGAAGTCATTTTCACCTATATAATAACACATATTAATTATCATAATTTTCTGGAATTTTTAAACACTAAAAAAATGCCAGAAAATACACTGAATATTCATAAATAGGTCCAGAATTGCCTCCAAATTAGGCAAATTATATGTCAAAATAAAGATCTTGATTTTAGGGATTTTTAGGAACAAACCGCACCTCAATTGGAGGTCCCACGCTCCCTCACGCACCCCAAGAAGGAAAATTCAGAAAAAATAAAAAAACTAAACGAAACCCACTCTCGGCTCTAGCGCGTGTACTACACGCGCCATTCTGGTGTTGCCACGTGTCGCCACCAGAATTTCCCCAAATAATAATTTTTTTAAATTAAAAAAAATGAATTTCTTTTTCTTTTTTTTAATTAAAACAAAATCTGGGCCCAAACTTTTTTTTTGTGTGTGACTGGGTTGGACGCAGCCCAGTCCGCATGAACAGTGCCCCGTAATTTTTTTTTGTGAAAGAGGCAAAATGACGTCATTTTGGGGAATGAACAGTGTCATCCCCTACCTCCAGCCGGGTCTGCACAGACCCAACTGGAAAACGGGTCGGGTCCAACGACCCGACTATTTTTTCATCCATAACTTCTCCGTCTAACATCAGATTTTGACATTCTTGGTGTCATTTTCTTCATTTTTTCGTGCTCTACGCAATGGGATCATTTTCAAGGCCTAAAAACTTTATTTTATAATGAACCAATTTCAAAAATGAAAATTTTCAATGCAGTTTACGTTGAAAATGCTTCTCTTTATCATTTAAATACATGTTCTATTCATATTATCACTAAACAAACACTTTAAGAGATATACATGCAACAGAACAGTGCATAACCAGAAAAAAATGAAAATAGAGAGAAGCATGCGAAAGCAAATAACCATGCTCTGATGCCACTGAAGGGTTTCGGGCGTACCTGGAATCCTTTTCTAGACTCACTTGATACCCACACGACGACTAAAGCACTACAGAAGGCTCTGAATCATGTTACACAGCAAATACATCGGAAGAAATGAAAAAGCTTCAGAAACAGGGGGAGAATGCTTGTTCTGTAACAAAAGTTGCACACCCGACTTCTGTCTGCGTATGCATATATATAGCCTATGGGGAGGGGAGTTAGATAACCGTATTTAACTCCCTCATTTCAAATTCAAACGGTTCCCTGTTTTTCACGCAACGGGTTCCCTCCCCTGCTCCTCACGGATCGGGTTTGATCCACTATGGGTGGATCGCCCGTTTCCTTACAGTTATAATTATAATACTTGCTCCTCAACAATTATGCTTTAGTTTTCCTTAACCATTTTCCATAAGATTTGACAGCGTTTAACATTATGTATATATACATATATATACCCTATGTTAACCATGTCTTTCTTCTTTCTTTTCTATATCAAAACAGTAGCATACATATATCCAAACAGACACACAAATTAACATGACGACTTTACCTGTATGCATATTTATTGTCCAACTTCTCCTGGCCACAGCAAGTCATATCCATATATATATATATATATATTCTATGCTATTCATTGATCAAAACAGTAGCTTCAACAACTTCTTCCTTTGTTTATGTTAACTATCGCCATGTATATATATAAGCATATATTGTTCACAATTCACAGCAGCCCATATATACACACACATACAGCAGCAACGTTCACACAACAACATGCCTCTGTTTCCTCTTTCATTTTACAGCATTAGCACACATATATATCTTCACAGGGCACGCATACACAATATATATATCCACATATCATTCACACAGCAGTATATTAGTGTGTTCATGTATATATGTACCTTCAACCATACTTACTGCTTTCCTTCCATCGAGACAACAAGTCTCATCTACCTCGGCCAGATACAGAGAAGACAACAAAAATTGATTCGCCACACACATCAGAACATACCCCAAATGCAGTAATCTTTCATGGTTCAATCAGTAGTTCAACCACAGAATTTCCAATCCCAGTGTCAGTAAACGGAAACAGAGTCAGTTACTTATCGCCTATCGCCGATGACTCCGCAGCTATGTCTCTGGCATCGCGATCTGGCTTCTTTCCCTTCTTTTGTCGCCCTCTGTTTCCTTTCTTTCTATTTCTTTCCACTAAATCACCATCCTTCACTGACATCGAGATGGGGACTAAATACCGATAGAGTTACAGTGCCCTTTTTCTAAAATACGATGACAACCACTGCTAATAGCACGGTAGCGGCGGTGATAACTGACCTCAGAAGCATCTTACAACAGCGTCGACCCTCATCACTCTTTTCCCCTTCATCGACCCCCTCTGATTTCCCTTGCTGGCTCTATTTATCAGAAAGATGTAGCTTGCCGACTGACTGATGACTCCAATGGTGATGACACAGCAGAGGGAATTGACGGAACACTGGAGAGGATAACTACACGATATCGATGGCGTGAAGTTCCTTCTTGCTCTCGCTGCTCTCCGTCTGCATCGCTGCTTTCAGAGGACTAAAGGAAATGGAGGTACAGCACAGAGTAAAAAGGGGGAGGGGCAAAGTTGTAATTTCACGTGCTGGGAAAAATAAAAGAAAACCTCGCTTCTGCAGCTTCCAGGGTTCGAACACGGAATCTTTGAAGTTAACTCCCACTACTTGACCACTCTGTTAACATCTCTTCATTGACATTTTCTGCATCTTTAATATATTTATCCTTTGTTAAATTGAATCCAAAAATTCCATTACACGTGATGAATTGTGATTTTTTTTTTCAATCGACTAAACCCAACTCACAATTTAAATTTTAATTAATCAATTTTTTACTCAACCTATGTAAAAAATGTTTCAAAAAGTAGCATACATGCCTGTGCTTCTTTTTGTTTTTAAATGCATCACTGTCTTTTAGTATTTAGATGATCAATCATAGAAATTCAAATCATAATTACTGCACATGAACGTTCATTACTTAAAATATAATAGTGGAAATAAAAAAAAATGCTCCTCTAGCGTTAATATATATAGGTCATAATTAAGAAGTTGATCTTGATCCTAAATATAAAATATATTTATAATATTTATCGACTTCCTTAAATATCGCTATTATCCCTTAACAATAATTAAATAAGAGAGGGAATGGGGGTGTTAAAAAATATATTTATGGTATTCTAAATAAAATATACCATATTAACTAATTTAATTAACTTATTTAATTTAATCAAATTAGTTAAATAAGTCTTATGTTATGGATAAGAGGACTATAAAAATTAGGACAGTCCAAATTAAAAGAATAGAGAAACTGTGCTCGTGTCCAGTTGAATATTGTGATATATTAATGTTCTGCCATGAATGAAAACTGTGTTCACATGCCATGAACTTGTTCTTGAAAGGAATTGGAAGACACGCAGTGGAAATTAATTAAAAAAAATTTCCATTCCTTGCCAGGATCTACCGTATGTGTCTAAGTCAAGTGGGAAGAAGCATTACCCTCAGTGTTTCTCAGCGACTTCCACAGCTTCTCTCCGCGGCTGGTGATCTCTTTTCGATCGCAAGAAGATGTCCACAGCTTCTCACCGCGGCTCGTGCTCTCTTTCCGATCGCAAGAAGTCAACGCCTCAGGTCGGCTTCCTCTACTGGTATCCACACGAACAACGTTCCAACCACAAACGACGTGCTAGCGTCTCTTGTCCCTCCAAGGCTCTCTCAACAATTCGTCCTCTCCGTCTCTATTTTAGCAGTTTCTTATCTGCAAACCTTTTGTAGATTCCGTTCGGCCTTTTGTGTTGTGTGTCAAAAACGTAGCTCCTAAAATCAGATATATTGGATGCTCTGTGTTTTCCTCAACCGAATTGGATCTTGGAATTAATCTATATTAATTCCAAAATTAATACAATATCATATATTGTATGATTTGATAAGAAACTAATTAAATAAATAATGTTTATATTAAATTTGTCCCACAGATTTAATTCGCCTATTTATTTAATTTAAAATAAAGATAAGACGGGACTATATTTGATTTATTCTCATAAATCAAATTTGAGATATCATGTCAATTTGAATTTCAAATTCAAACGTGATAGAGATTTAATTTATCCTTATAAATTAAATCTTATAAATATCTCTTATATGAGATATTCTATCAATTTGAATTTCAAATTCAAACGTGATAGAGATTTAATTTATCCTTATAAATTAAATCTCGTAAATATCTCTTATATGAGATATCCTATCAATTTGAATTTCAAATTCAAACATGATAGAGATTATAAATTAAATCATATATATTCCTTATATATAATGTATATATACGAATTTATATATATATATATATGAATATAAATATAAATAAATATATACATCAACCTTGGATCATTCATTGAATCTGGACACGTCTTAGATTCAATGAATCTAGACATCATAGCTCGTGTTGGGCTATTTTGTGTGCGACCCTGTAGGCCCATATGAAGTTGGCAGTGGGCCATTTGCTATACTGGCCCACAAGTCGCAAGAGGTCTCTAACAATATATAATGACTATCCAAATCATATGAGGATCGATAAATGATGTAACCTTTTATACAACCATATCATGTCCCTTCTATCATGCGATATTTTGGTCATGGATGAGGCATGGATAATGTCATCCTCCTATTCCTGACCGTTACTTTCTCGATCCCTGAGTAGTCTGACTATAGAAATGGAACTACCTTTCCATTACAGTATGGCCATACATTTCTCAGACTCACTCATCGAGGGGCCCAGTAATATCTCTCTACGAATATGAGGGACAAATTCCATCTTGACCATTCACATTCCTCTGCATGAAAAACTACTAAACCCGAACATAGTCTTTATGATCACTCGGTCAAAAGTGACTTTTGACTAGGTCAAAGCTGAGCGTTTGTCATGTAGGAATCCATGATGATCTCAGGTCAAAGGGCGTATTGACATGGTTTGTATATGAGAGAAGCTTATGACGTAACCCATGCAGCTCTCTCATAGCGGGTCGATCCATCACCTTGTACTCTTACATGCGCCTATGACTTTGATTTATATCTCTATAAATCTTCAAAGTCATACTGGCCTTATTTCATCTCTGCTCCCACATAGATGACCGACCAGGGACATTTAGGATAAGATCATGAATTATCCAAGGATGGTCATCACAGTAAACATGCAAATAATATGATAACACAATTAATAAATTCATAAATCAATAATGTTCATAAGACAATGATTGGCCGCTAGGGCACATTTTCCAACAACCTCCCACTTACACTAGGTACAATTATTAATTTGACTAATTCCCATTGACCTAACGTGACGCTCATGCTTTACCTGCACAAGCGGCTTTGTTAGAGGATCGGCGACATTGTCTTCTCCTGCTACTTTGCATATTTTTATATCACCTCTATCATTGATTTCTCTGATGAGATGAAATCCCCTGAGTATATGCTTGGTCCTTTGATGTGACCTAGGCTTTTTGGCCTGTGCAATGGCACCGCTATTGTCACAAAGCAAAGTTATTGGATCTGAGATGGTAGGTATCACCCCTAGTTCTGTGATAAACTTCCTGATCCAAATGCTTCCTTAGCTGTATCAGATGCTGCTATATACTCAGTTTCTGTTGCAGAATCTGCTACAGTGCCCTGCTTAGAGCTCTTCCAGCTTACTGCTCCATTATTGAGGAGGAATATATATCCAGACTGTGATTTTTGGTTATCCTGGTCAGTTTGGAAACTCGCATCTGTGTAACCAGTTACATAGAGTTCGTCATCCAATCCACCATAGACCAAGAACAAGTCCTTAGTCCTTCTTAAGTACTTAAGGATATTCTTGACAGCAATCCAATGGCCCTCACCAGGGTCCTGTTGATATCTGCTAGTCATACTCAAGGCAAATGAGACATCCGGTCGAGTACATAACATGGCGTACATGATAGATCCTATAGCCGAGGCATATGGAACTTTACTCATGCGACCTCGCTGATCATATGTACTAGGATACAGATCTTTGCTGAGGTGACTACCATGAGACATGGGTATGAAACCCCTCTTTGATTCGTGCATACTGAACCTATGCAGTATTTTGTCTATGTATGTACTCTGACTGAGTCCTAGAAGTCTTTTAGATCTATCTCTATAGATCCTGATTCCTAGGATGTAGGTGGCTTCACCCAAGTCTTTTATCGAGAAAGACTTTCCTAACCAAGACTTGACAATCTGTAAGGTAGGAATGTCATTCCCAATAAGTAGGATGTCATTGACATAGAGTACCAAAAACACAACTGTGCTCCCACTAACCTTCTTGTACACACAAGGTTCATCAATGTTTTAAAGAAATCCAAACTCTTTAACTACTTCATCAAAACGATGATTCCAACTCCGAGAGGCTTGCTTCAGTCCATAAATGGACCTTTGAAGCTTGTACACTTTATCAGAGTTCTCAGAATGCACAAACCCTTCAGGTTGTGTCATGTACACATCCTCAAGGAGCTTTCCATTAAGGAAGGCTGTCTTAACGTCCATCTGTCATATTTCATAGTCATAATATGCTGCTATGGCAAAGAGGATTCTGATTGATTTGGCCATTGCAACTATGGAAAAGGTCTCATCATAGTCCACACCATGAGTTTGAGTAAATCCTTTTGCAACCAGTCGTGCCTTGAAGACATTTACATTGCCATCCATGTCAGTTTTCTACTTAAAAACCCACTTGCACCCAACGATTTTTACACCTTCAGGCGGGTCGACTAAGGTCCAAACCTTATTGTCGTACATGGATTGCATTTCAGACTTCATGGCATTAAGCCACTTTTCAGAGTTTGGTCCCACTATAGCTTCTCGATAGGTTGTTGGCTCATTATGCTCAATGAGCAACACATCACGACTGTCAGAAATCAGAAATCCATATCTCTGAGGCTGAAGTCGTGTCCTATTAGACTTCCGTGGACCTTGCGTGACTTGAGGAGTCTCAACAACTTATTGTGAGTCTTCTCTATTTTCCATCTGTAGTTCTATGGTGTCTTGTGGCTCTCGAACTTCTTCGAGGTGTACCTTACTCCCACTGGTTCTTTTAGAGATAAATTCTCGTTCGAGAAAGATACCATTTCTAACAACAAACACTTTGTTATCAGTAGGGTTATAGACGTAATTTCCCTTGGTTTCCTTAGGATATCCCACAAAAAGGTACTTTGAGGATTTGGACGCTAATTTGTCTGAGGCTTGTTGCTTAACATAGACCTCGCATCCCCAAATCTTGAGGAAAGACAAACTAGGTGTCCTCCCAGTCCATATCTCATACGGAGTCTTTTCAATTGCCTTAGATGGAATACGATTGAGTGTGAATGCAGCTGTCTCTAGGGCATGGCCCCAAAAGGAGGGCGGAAGATCTATTCGACTCATCATGGATCGAACCATATCTAATAGTGTTCGATTCCTCCATTCAGAAATGCCATTCCATTGTGGTGTCCTTAGAGGAGTCAATTGTGAGACTATCCCACAACTCCTGAGATGATCTATGAACTCTTGGCTCAAATATTCACCACCCCGATCAGATCAAAGTGCTTTAATTGTTTTACCAAGCTGGTTTTGTACTTTATTTTGAAATATCTTGAACTTTTCAAAAGATTCAGATTTATGTTTCATCAGATAGATGTACCCATATCTGCTGAAATTATCTATGAATGTTATGAAGTACGAATAACCTCCTCTGGCATTTGTGTTCATCGGTCCACACACATCTGTATGTATAAGGCCCAATAAATCAGTGGCCCTCTCACTGTGCCCAGTGAAGGGTGACTTTGTCATCTTTCCTAACAAGCAAGACTCGCAAGTGTCATATGATTCAAAATCAAATGAGTTTAGAAATCCATCTTGATGGAGTTTGGAAATGCGTTTCTCATTTATGTGGCCAAGATGACAGTGCCAGAGGTATGTCGGATTCAAATCATTTGGTTTGACCCTTTTGGCGGCTATATTATAGATATTTCCATGATTGGGTTGTTCCAAATTTAATATGTAATGATCAACATGCAAATCACCATGAGCATAGAAAACATCATTACGATAAATAGAATATATACTATTCCCAGCAATGGAAGTGAAATCTTCCTTATCCAAATAAGAAAGTGAAACTATGTTACTACTTAAAGCAGGAACATAATAGCAATTGTTCAAAACTAACAAAAGCCCAGAGGGCAGAACTAATTCATAAGTGCCTACAACTAACGCAGCAACCCTTGCTCTGTTTCTAACTCGTAGGTCAACTTCACCCTTTTTCAACTTCCTACTGTCCTTTAGTTCCTGGACATTTATACAAATGTGAGAACCACATGCAGTATCTAATACCCATGTGGTGGAAGTAGAAAGATAAATGTCTATAACATAAATACCTGAGGCGATAGCCCCGCTATCCTTCTTGTTCTTTTTCAGATCTTCGAGGTAGAGTTTGCAATTCCTCTTCCAATAACCAGGTTTATTGCAGAAGAAGTAGACTCCTTCCTTCGGAGGCTTTGCCTTCTTTGGTGCAGGCTTGGTTTCGGGCTTGCCTGACTCTTTGGTCTTACCTGATGAGCCATGACCCTTCCCCTTGCCTTTGCCTTTCTTTTTCATACCCTTTCCTTTATGAACCATCAAAACAGCACTGGGCTTGTTCTTAAGACTCGACTCAGCAGTTTTAAGCATCCCATGCAGTTCAGAAATAGATTTCTCCATGTTGTTCATGTTATAGTTCATAACAAACTGGTCATAACTTTCTGGGAGTGAGTTTAAGATCAAATCGGTACCTAACTCCTGGCTCATGGGAAATCCAAGCCTTTCAAGGTGATCAATGTACCCTTTCATCTTTAAGACATGAGTACTGATTGATGCACATTCAGCCATCTTGCAGGAATATAAGGCCTTAGTGGTCTCATACCTCTCTTGCCTTGCCTGTTGCTGGAACATTTCCTTGAGATGCACAATCATCTCATAAGCCTCCATGTGTTCCAGATCTCTTTGGAGCTCCGGAACCATGGTGGCTAGCATCAAGCATCCCACATCGATAGAGTCTTCCTTATGCTTCGTGTAAGCATCTCTCTTAGTTCTAGGAGCATTGGCCGCTGGCTCCTCAGGAATGGGTTGATCTAGGACATGCGCCTTTCTTTCCTGCTTGAGAACAATTCTCAAGTTCCTAAACCAGTCAAGAAAGTTTGTTCAATTAAGTTTGTCCTTCTTAAGGACAGATCGCAGCAATAATGTAGCAGTGTTACTAGTCGTCATGATTCTACAATTAAAAATATGCAATTTAATTAGCAATCTCCCACTAAATAAAGAACCCTCAATGCAATAGTTAGTGGGCTAAGATCCATATTTGGCTCAAACTTAAGTCCGCTTTGGCAGGACACTTAAATTAAGTTATTTAGGTAGGTAACACCTTTACCAATTACATCAAATGTAACTCTTAGATGTTCATGGGATTCTATCATCATATGATCTATCATCTTTTTAATCCCATCTAATGCCTTGAGACCCAAAACTGTTTTGTTAATCTCAATTAAGTCAAACAATAATAAACATATGATAGTGGCACCATTACTCTTGCTTATCTCCCCAAGATAACTCAAAAGCACTTACTTTGGTGAAGTCCACAATTGAGCGATCGAGGTTTTGACAAGTGTTCATAAATTGACAGCATTATGACTTAAGATTTCATTTAGAGGGCTTAATTTATCTATCTTGTTTATAAGAATGCATGTTTCTCAGTTTGTATCTCATACAAGTAATATGCAGGTTTCTGATATAATCATAAGATGCATAATTTAAACGTGATACAATATAGCTCACCTATCCTAAGTCCCCTCAAGCCAATGAGAGGAGCTCTCTAGTAAGAAAAGGGAAATTACATGTAGAAACATCTTTTAACATTCGAGGGGAGTGAGATGAGAAGAGAAGGTACATTGAGAGTATATAGAGGAAGGCATGACACGCAGGGCGTATTTAAAAATTACAACACTTGCAATCTAGAGCCATATTGTTCACCATGCCCAAACATTCAAGAATCAATATTCATATCTAATTGAAGGGCAATTAATGTTTCAAATCTAAAACATTCACAAAATAACATGTGTTATGATTGTGTTGCGCTACGAACAGGTAGCCACGGCGGTCCCGCTAGCCGGTTTGCGGGCGGGGTCTGGGGCAGCGCCCCGAGAAAAAAAATTTTATTTCATAAATAATCACGAATCTGCATTCGGTTTTCTTAGACCCCATCTATGTTAATTGATCAGACCAAAACGCATCACCACCGATTTCAATTCCCTTTTAGATTCCTTTTATGTCATACATAACACGGATTTCTTATATGTCATACATAAAACGCATATTATATGAACGGGTACGACTAACACATATCATATTAATTAACAATTAAGCTTAACTTAAATACAAAACGGCATGGCTCTGATACCACTGAAAGGAATTGGAAGACACGCAGCGGAAATTAATTAAAAAAAAATTTCCATTCCTTGCCAGGATCTACCGTATGTGTCTAAGTCAAGTGGGAAAAAGCATTACCCTCAGTATTTCTCAGCGACTTCCACAGCTTCTCTTCGCGGCTGGTGATCTCTTTTCGATCGCAAGAAGATGTCCACAGATTCTCTCCGCAGCTCGTGCTCTCTTTCCGATTGCAAGAAGTCGAAGCCTCAGGTCGGTTTCCTCTACTGGTATTATTACATTAAATTAATCATTTTTTGAAGAGTGGAATACAAGTTTATAAACACATCTCATTCAAGTAAGAAATTAGAGCAAACGCATATATGGATTTAGAAACAGATTAAGGAGTGGTTCAAATAAATGAGAAGCTCAAGAGCCATGAATCTAATTCTTCAATGGATATTCAAAAATGGAAGAAGCATTGTCTTTACGAAATATACCATCCTGTGTTGCAGACCTCAACAAGAAAGCTTACAACCCCCAAACGGTGTCGTTTGGTCCATACCACCACATGAAGGAGCATTTAAAAGCTATGAATTAACACAAGCATAGAGCTCTGATTCACTTTCTCAGAAGGTGTAATGGGAAGATATTGAAGCTGTTGATCGAAAGCATGGCGAAAGTAGAAGAAGATCTGAGGCACTGTTACAAACCGCTTGTTCTTGATCAATGGACCGACAAGAAGAAGGAGAATAATGATCATAGTTTCTTGAAGATGGTGATACTTGATGGGTCTTTTATGCTTGAAGTTCTCAAATCTAGAGATCGTGATGACAATGGTGGTGATGGTGATTATACAGATAATGATCCTGATTTTAGTGGCCATGGAAGATTGTATGTAATGCCATATATCAAACGTGATATGCTTATGCTTGAGAATCAGATTCCTATGAAGGTTCTTGAGACATTGACTGAATTTGAGGGAAACAATACCCAGGTAATTAGTTAATTAATTATGGAGTTTAATTATCTCATATGTTTTTAGCTATGCAAGCGCCTGTAGTTTCATCTAAATCTCCATGGTTTGTTTTGTTTTTATGGGATACTTTAATTTCACCTTATTTTAATTTGGTCATGTTGTTCTTCTTTTATCCTGACCTTATAATTTTATTTAATTTTTAATTTGAAGTATTTTTTTCCTTTTTATCAGTCACTTGAAATTACAGAACATGATTCAAAATTAGATAAAGTATATGGACTTGTAGATTTATTTTCTGCTTTTTTTTAAAAAAACTTTGGTATTTATTTAAAGGAAGATAAAACTAAAAGTAGGGCCCATTCCACTTGATTTATTCTTGTGTAATTTAGCGATTGAGAGATTCTAAATCTTTTTATAATCATCACTGAAGACCTTTTAGTCAAAATAGCGTGTGAAAAATAAGCCTATATTATTCCTCAAATAAAGCACATGTTCTCCGCTTTCTTTCCAATTTCTTGGAAGTAAAAATAATAAAATACGTCAAAGTTGTTCTGTTTTTTTTTTTTAATTTTTTTTAGAATACATCACTATTGTTTTGGCAAAACACTTCATAAAAATTATTTATCAAACATGCTTTTTAACCGAATCCCTTTTAGTCAAAATAGCTTGTGAAAAAGAAGCCATTATTTCCTCATAGAAAAATAATTGAAAGTTATTTGTAGGAATCAGATGGTCGTGGAAAGTAATTAAATAGTATATTAATATTTGTTACTCAAACAAGAAATAATCGTCTTGTTTATAATCTCTCCTTATTTTTACTGAATTTGTTCCTTTTGTATTAAACGAATGGCGTATATGATCATCATCGTAGCGAGGAGCCAGAGTTCTTGAACACTCCAATCCTCAAAAGCTTCGAAAAAAGCTTACACATCTTAGATCTCTTCAGAAAAAGCCTTCTTATGCAAGAGAGCTTCAAGAAACAGGCATACTTACACATCTTAGATGTCTTCAGAAAAAGCCTTCTTCAAAACGAATCCACTCATCCAACAACAATTCCCACAGAACTCAAATCAAACAGAAGAAGAAGAAGAAGAAGTCAGGCTTCCCTATGCAAGAGAGCTTAAAGAAATAGGCATAATCCTCAAGCCAAGCAAAAGAAATCATGATTCCCTCTGCAAGAGACCTTCAAGAAACAGGCATACTTACACATCTTAGATGTCTTCAGAAAAAGCCTTCTTCAAAACGAATCCACTCATCCAACAACAATTCCCACAGAACTCAAATCAAACAGAAGAAGAAGAAGAAGTCAGGCTTCCCTATGCAAGAGAGCTTAAAGAAATAGGCATAATCTTCAAGCCAAGCAAAAGAAATCATGATTCCCTCTGCAAGAGACCTTCAAGAAACAGGCATAATCTTTTGCCACAAAGACGTCTCCTTCAATGTGGAATCCTCAGAATTCCTTCAATCATCATAGACGACTGCACAGAGACAACATTATTAAACCTCATAGCCTTTGAACGCAGGCACGTAGGAACAAGCAACGAGGTTTCTTCCTTTGTCTTCTTCATGGATAACATCATCGATAATGAGGTTGATGTAGTGATCATTTTGCATCAGAAAGGGATTATACAGAACGCACTCAGAAGTGATAAGGCCGTGGTGAAGGAGGATCAGGAGGTTTGGATATAGTGCAAGTAAGTGTGTGTAGATATTGTAAGAAGCCATGGAATAAGTGGAGAGCTAATCTCATTGAAACTTACCTCAGAAATCAGGGGCGATTGTGTCTTTTGTTGCAGCAATATTTCTCTTTGTGTTGACAATTATTCAGACTGTGTACACTATTATTCCATTCTACCATGATGCTAACTCTAATAATCTATGTCCTCCTTGTTCTCATAGGCCATTTGTTCCAAGAATTCCTCATCATCGTCTTTGAATTGGTGGAGAATTATTAACTGCTTGATTAAAGAGCTAAAACTTCATTTTACAATTTTTGCATTCTTACATTGCTATATTTTCTCATCAAGAGAGTTGCTAATTAACATTTACTATTCATCTTTCTAAATGAGCTGCTTTGAACACTAATAGAAAATATAGCTTTAACAACACTACTTTACGGCAATTAAATGAGAAAAAAACATTACACCGCATTTTTGTAATTAAGTTGCTCAAAGTTTACTTTTAATAACGATTTTTCAAATAAGCCTGTTAAAAGTTCTTTTTACGATTTTTTGTAAAACCACAAAAAAGCCGCCATAAAAAGTTCTTTTAACAATGATTATTCCAAATAAGCATTGTTAAAAGAACTTTTTACGATGGTTTTGCAGAAAAACACTATAAAAAGTTTTAAATTGTAAACCTAAAACCTCGATGAATAGTTTCACAGTCTTACTTTTCACTTCTACTGTCATGGTTCCTCACCTTTATCCTACTTTAGACCTCAAAGACAACCAAAGATCAATAATTCCTCTAGTTTTTGGTGTCACCCCACTCCTTTACTATCGCGTTCATCGTCACTCTTTGTAAGTTTTCTTTTATCTTCGTCTTCTCTCTCTTCACTCCTTAAACTTTTCATTCGTTTGAATCTATTTGTCATCTTCAAACGTAGCTTGAAGAGCTTTAATGTCAAAAACTTTCTAGATCTTCAACTTTTTTGTTAGATTTGCGACTTCTCTATATTCGATCTAATACTTTTGGTGAGACTGGCTGTGGTTGGTTGCAAATAGACCTTATTGGAAGGACCGCGAAGAACTTCAATGGAAGAAGCTTCTGGATCTTCAATTTCTTCACCAAATCTTTGACTTCTTCTCTAGATCTAATCTGATGCTTTTGACTAGTTGATGAATCCCTATTTTATCATATTATTTTATATCTACTTTAGGAAATTTATCATATTTAATAGGCATTATTGTAGTAGTTGTGGTTATTTTGTACTTTAATTGATTATATGAATTAAATGATTAAAATGTCTTTTTATTATTTTTTATTGATTTTATTATTTCTCTTGATTAAATTGATTTACATGAAGGTATTTTACTTTTATATATTTCATGAAATTATAAAAAATAAATAAATAATGACTCTGATTTACATCAACTACTACATAATTATATTATATAAGAAGATTAACTGAGGAATTGTCAAACTAAAGGAGGAAATTATAATATCTAATTAGAGGAAATCAAAATACCTCCAATAATATTATATTATATTAATATTCTATTTTATTATATTAATTTATTCTTTTAATATAATATTATATTATATTATATTAGTATTATGTTATATTCATTTGAATCGATTCAAAGATAATTTCTCAATATCTAACATTTGAATTTAATCAAAGGATAATAGATAAATATGTTATCTTTTCCTATTTTCTTATTAATTGTTTTATCTCTTTTATCCTATTACTTTTTATTTGAATTATTTATAGGATATTTGAGTTTAAAAATATTATCTTTGGAAATATTGGGAAAGATGACAGCTTGAAGATTATAATTATTTTTTGAAGAGTCAATCAGTGAAGAGACCCACATCAATAGGATTCACTTCCAAAAGCTATATAAAGGACCCAAAGGCATCAATACACCAATCACCACCATTACAATCATCTTCTTCATCTCGTTCATAATTTTGTCCCTTTCCTTCTGAGTTCTTGAGGAGAGATATAGTGGCTTGAGTTCCTGTACTTTAGAGTTAGGAGTTAAACAATTTTATGTTTTAATCTTTACCTTTATACAAATTTATGATTTACTAGATTTAGGTTTTGAGATTTGTGTATGTTAAAACTAGAGTTTCGATTGAGACATCTTTGTGATTAAACCTTTGTGATTTATTATTTCAATTTATGATTTGATATTTTTTATTTAATATCTTTAGTTTCCTCTTATAATTATTCATTTTGGATTCACATGTTTAGTTATAGGATTTTTGATTGAATATCCATGTTAGAGGAACAAATCATTTATTGTTTAATTTATCACATGCTAAGTGGATATTCACTAATAATTCTTGATACAATTATATGCTAGATCTAGGTATAATTGTGGATTTTAGGATTATGACCATGACGATTGTCTGGGATTTTGCATGTTAGGGATTTAGTATATATAATTGTTATAACTCTAATATATTATTGAACGATGATAGCCACGCATCAATTATTGGGAGCGCTCTTCTTATTAGTGATACCCTTATATACTATTACTTTTATTTTATCTCCTTTTATTTTCTAAAAGTTATTAATTAATTTCTTTTCTACTGTTCTTCCTTTTCACACTTAATCTAATTTAGAATGAAGCCACCCATTGACTCCACCTTGAGATCGACTTAGGGTTAGCTCCTATACACATAGGATTAAAACTAGTAATTAATTTGAACGCTAATGACAAGTGACATCACAAGTATGGCTATGATGACTGATGGTGGGTGTTGGCCTAATGACTTTTTATAGTTATATACGAATTTTATATATTAAATATATAAAATTCTTCCACCACCAAATAGAAAAGAGATATGATATTTATCCTAATTACTACTAATATCTTTAATAGGATCATCATTCTATTTAATTTAGGAATACCTCTTCAATAGAAAATTTTCAAAGATATCATATTTCAAAATAAATCTTCACTATTATAGAATGGTTGATACTTACGGTTATTTTCCTCCATATTTAATGGTTCAAAATCGTCAAATATGTCTATCAAGTGTTCTTGTAAGTAATCTCTGGTGAGAATATTTGACAATTCATGAATCGCAAAATATAATTTTCATTTATACTAATCTTTACTCATCTCCAGGACTTATTGATGTCAATTTTATCATAGTTAAGTGTGTTATACTCCATATTTTGATGATGACAAAAATTTAAAACTTTGATTATGTGTTAACATAACTTATTTTTCGATAAGTTTATCGATAAGAGTATTTATCAATAAGTCCTTCGATAAATAATAACAAAAATTCATTTTGTGAAATAATTTTTTAAATAGCATTTGTCAAAGCATTGATTGATAAGGTAGTTTATCGATAAGCATTTCAATAAATGAAACAGTTAAGTAATCTTTGAATATATGAAAATCTTTATTTGAACCCAGTTAAACTTGAAATATTTTCTAAAACGATGATCTTATAAAAATTTGAATATTTTGTCTTCAAAGCATTGCTATGAATTTAAATGAAGACAAGTTGTTTTAATCAAAGCATATTTCAAGGGTAGAGTTTTAATGAAAAAGTTCCTGAACTCAAAGGTTTATCAATAAACTATTTGAAAAAGCTATTTATTAATAAACACTTTGATAATATTACTTATTATATTTCAGAATAATATTTGTTCTCTGTTTTGGAAAGAAGAGAAAAGGATTCCATTAAAGAACATTTTTAAAGACCTCTATTCAATAAATGTTTTAATAAACCTGAACCCAAGCCTTTGTAACTTAACATTAATTTTTTGAAGGACACTTTGATAAGGCCAATTTTCAAAGTATTATTCAATAATAGTCACTTTGTTCTAATGCAGTCATTTATCGATGTATTTATCGATAAGGATACTCTTCAATAAACACTTCAATAAATCATATTATTCTTCATGAGATACAATACTGATCTTTAACCTATATGAAATTCAATCCAAAGTTTTGTAAACTAATTTGCCTTTGTAAAAACACTTGTTATATCAATTATACAATAAATTACAAGATCATTTATAGGGAAAATGATGATCAACAACAAAAATATTCAAAAAGCGGTTTAAGTTAGAATAGCATTAAATTCATCCAACTGTTATAGCTTCAATGACTCGATTTCTTAACGGACACTTCAAGAGTCTATCAGCTACTCAACAGACTTGTTTTTAGACATGACTATAAAAGAAGGCCACAATAAATGTAACCAACTAATAACAAATGAACCTTTACTGAGCATTGCTTACTGATTTTTCTATTCTACTCAATTTTTCATATTATGAAAATAATACTTCTGAATTTCAGTGTTTAATACTATCACTCTATTTGAGAGAGATTTACAAACATTTCTATCTTCCATTTGGGATACTCAATAGAGTGGATCTATTGAGTTGGTTGATTGTAAATTTATAGGAAGTAAAGGGAGTGAGAGATTATCTCTTGGTAATGTATTGAGGCACCAAGAGCACGATGAATCTTGAATTATAGTGAAAACTCATAGGAGCTCTCTAGAAATTGGACGTAAGGCAAGTGGTTAGGTTGAACCAGTATAAACTCTCTGTTCACACATATTCTTTATTGCTTCCAGGCTGAATAATATCTTTCTCAACTCTATCTTGATTTTATTGAGTTTATAATTTTAAGTTTTAAAATTTTTATTATCACACAATTCACCCCATCTTGGGTGAACCCATTGTTCTAACGTTTAGTATCAAAGCAAGTCTTTTAAAAAACATTTAACTACCTCAAGAGCAAACCTAAAAATGGTAGGTTTTGGGTGATAGTTTGTTACCTAAAGGAAACTCTACAACAAAGCCACCATGATTCAATGGAGAAAACTTTACCTGCTAGAAGATGAGAATGAAGACTTTCATTAAAGCTTTAGAATAGGGATTATGGGATGTAATTCAAGAAGGAAATTGCGTTCCTATGAAAGTGGCAGAGGGCAAGAGGTTTCCCAAAGTTCCAAGTGAGTACAATGATGATGATAAGAAGCTCGTTATGATAAATGACAAAGATGACAACATACTCACTTGTGCTCTAAGTAAAAAAGAGTACTTTAGAGTATCAACTCTGGAGACATCAAAGGAGATGTGAGAAGCACTTAAAATTGCTCACAAAGGAACCTCGAGAATAAAGCATAATAGAATCAATACTCTAATGACAGTTTGAGCTATTCCAAATGAATCTAGGAGAAAGCATCTACTACATGAAAAAAGATATAGTCAAAAAGATCAAGTGAGGAAAATTCTTGATGGACCCACCAAAGAATGGAACTAAAAGTGATAAGAATAGAGGAAGCAAAAGGAAAATCAATGTATCACAACACTCTTCAGAAGCTTGTCAAAATATAAGAGCAAATAGAAATACAAGAAGGAGTTGGAGGACAAAGCAAAAAAAGGAGTTTCACTAAATCTCAAGAAAGCGAAGATGAATATGATGAGCTAGAAGAAAATTTCAATCAAAAAGAAAGTTTCCTACAACTACAGCTCAAAAGGAAGCAAGTGATCATATTATTTGCTTTAAGTGGAAGAAGTAGGACACACTAAAGCTGATTATCCACAACTAACAAAGAAGGACAAAGAAATGAAGGAGAAATATCAAAAAAGAAAAGCTCTAGTCACATCTATCTGGGGAGATAGCTCATCTGAAGATGAAGATAGTGACATTGAGGAAGTGGTAAATATTTGTCTTGTTGCCCATGAAGAAAAGAATCTGACACTACTGAGGAAGCAAAAGGAATATAATGCTTTACGATCTGAATTACTAAGAATAACAAAGGAGTTAGTAAGATTAAAAAAGAAGGTTAAAGCTCTAGAAGAAAAAATTGAGCAAAGAACTGAAAATATATTACAAAGTGTGAAGAGGAGGAGAAAACGAGCAAAGAGTTAACCAGAACTCTTGAAAGATCAATTCAAGGAAGTGAAATGCTCAAGATAATACTTGGAAGTCAAAGATGTACTACTGACAAATATGGAATTAAATATGATCCAACTTTGGATAAGAGAAAAGAAAGAAGAAGAATGGTAAAACAATCTTATTTAACTTACCTTAAAAGTTATGCTCATTCTTTTAACCTATTTTCTAAGTGTTCATACTATAACTGTAAGGGCACATAACTTCTTCCTATTATCACAAGAGGAAAGTGTTAGCTCCATGATTTGATGATGACAAGTGGTTTTGATTATGACAATTCAAACATATTTTTAACATAGCCTATTTTTTGATAAGCTTATCGATAAGGGTGTTTATTAATAAGCCTTTCAATAAATAAAGACAAAATTTAGTCATGAAATATATTTCAAAAGAAATTTATCAAAGCATTCGATAAATAAGAACAAAGTTGTGAAATCTGTTTCAAAGCTTCTTTTGTTGAGGTATAAATACTTCAATAAATAAAGATTTAGTTTTTAAATCAAAGTCGGAAACTAGTTAAGTACTTTTTGACTCTGATTATTTGACCAATGATCTTATGAACAGTTTGAAAATATTATCTTATAAAATCTTGATTTGAAATACATTAAGTAGCATTTGAGATGAAATTAGAAGAATCAAACAAGTTTCAAAGTCAGACTATTATTCCTTAACACCAATCATTTATTGATAAATTATTCGATAAATCTATTTATTAAAGAATACTTTGATAAATTAGTTATCTAGTCTATAGAATGAATATTTTGAAAAGACTTCTTCTCGATAAGCCTATGTAACTAAAAAGGTTATTTTTCAAAAGATATTTCAATAAGGTTGGAGATTGAAGAATTGTTTGATAAGAGTCAATATCTTTTGAATATACAATATTTGATATTTATCGAAGCTCTTTTTGATAAGGCTGCTTTTCATTAAATACTTCGATAAATCTTTGTTCTTCAAAAATATTTTCAAACCAGACTTTGATGTTCCAATCCAAAATATTGGATATTAATTGATCTTTGCTTAAACTCTTTTTCTATCATTTATACAATACATTTCAAGATCAATTGCAAGTAGAAACAAGATCAAATGAAGAAATTTATCAAAAAAATAAATTTATGTAAGATGCATTAAATGCTTTAACTGTTAGCAATACCAATGGCTCTATTTCTTCAGCGTCTACTTCAATGAGTGCAACAACTATTCAAATGACTCAACTATAAAAGAAGTCATAGTAAATACTGAAGTTAGAGAACACGAACAACAATAAAAAAATATTTATTGAGCAATCATTACTGCATTCATTGCTACTTGTTTTACTCTGTTTCTCATTCTCTGAACAAAACATTTTAAGTTTTTAGAGAGAAACTTAGAGAGCTTGATTTTTAGTGTTTATCATTATCACTCTCCTTGAGAGAAGGAATCTTTATTCCTTATCTGAGATACTCAATATAATTATCTTTTTAATTATCAAATAAAATTAAACTAACTAATAGTAAAATGAAGGCTAACCTAGGTCAATTCACAAGGAGCCTAAGTGGATGTAGAAGTTTCTAATTAATCTAATGAGCCACAAATTAACAAGTTAAAGATGGTGTTTGATGAGTTTTAATCTAACTACTAAAAGTAAAACCTATGATATTGTTTATGCTTTTAAGTATTTATGATGATAAGATGAATAAATGACAAGTGTGTTCCCTTGGATATTACCTTCTTTCATTATCCACAGAATATGAGAAGTAAATCAGTTGAATTAAAATATATTAGCTAATAACTCGCTAGCTAAATCTCAATCAAAGTTATAACTCGTAGACATTAAAAGAGATTATGAATCATTGAACCTAGAGATAGCAGAATATTAATTAAACAGATACAATTGTACTCTATTATAGAATTACTTCAATTAATCACAACTATGTTCAACTCGATCATAGACGAGAATCAATCAAAGGTCAGTTATGCAGAAATAAGAAATCCAACTCGGTTCCTTATTTCTTTGTCATCTACTACTCTAATTGTATCAGTAATTATAGAATTAACTATATCAACTCGATACATTTAACTCTGAATTAAAAAAAATAATGAATTCCCTGTTCAGCTCAAGGATTTAGGTTCAGTATCATCTCCAAGAGAGCATAACAGCTTAGCCTTGCATTGCCATCTAAACTTCAGTAGCAACAGAAAACACAACAGTAGTCATGGTGAAAATGATAGAACAAGATAAAAATAAATTGCATAACTTTCCTCTGGTTATATTGACTAGAACAGAGAAAAGTTACATAATAGAAATAGAGAAGAAGAAGAAGAAGAATGGAAGGATGTCGTGAATGGAATAGAATGGATGTGTTGTGATGAATGATCAGAATGAGTGGAAGCTGGAGTGTGTGAAAATCAAAGTGTGATCTTCGTCCCCCCTGAATGTGCTGATGTGTGTGTTATATAGAAGAAATATGAATGGTATGATTGTCAGCTGAAATGGTGTGAATGATGTGTGGAGTGCATGAGTTGCTGCTGAAATGTGTGATTCAGTTCAGATGAGGTGTGTGTGCATGAACAGTGCAATAAGTGCTGTGTGCGTGAATAATACTCCTCCATGTTCCAGCACATACATGATCTCCCACTTGCAATTTATTCCTCAATTCCTGGATCTAGCCTATGTGCTATAACATGTCATCAACTCCTTTAGTGCAACAGTCATTCTCCCTTAATCCATTCTGTTAATGCATTGGTCTATGATAGAAAATTAGAATAAATAGATTATTTGTTTACTTTAAGTACTAAATTTATATCAATTAATTCTTAACTATTCTGAATATTATTTTATTTAATAATTGCTCAATATGTTGATAAATGGGGATAAAAATCAATAATAAACTTTCTTTAAACACACTAAAAATTACTATAAATATGAGTTTATCATTCAAGAGTAGAATCTTGAGTAGGATTGTGACCTTACGAGAAGTAAGGGCGAGTGAGAGATGCATTCTCTTGTTGATATACTAAGGCACTAAGAGCCCATTAAATCTTGAAAAATATTGGAATACTTAGGGGAATTCTGAGGACTGGATGTAGCCCAAGTGATTAGGCTGAACCAGTATAAATAGTATGTGTGCATCTTTTCTCTTATATGCTTCTCTCATCAGTGATATACTACAGTTCTAACATAAAGGAACCTGCATAACATTAAAATGGTGCCTAAGGGCACTTATATGTCTAGGGTACTTATGCCACAATTTGTTGAGTGTAAATCAAAGTGAAAACAAAGACAACTGGGTTAGTTTTTATTCAAAAAAATGTGTAATCATTAACAAGGACTTACCACTCAACAAAAGAGGACTAAAGACAAAGCTCAGAGCACCAAGGGACGGTAGCTATTATACCATTTCTATTGATTCCAATTCTTCTAAAAATTGTTTTATAGGTAAAACAGAAAAGTTTTAAAATTGATCAAAAAGGATTTAGTGATTGGTTTACCTAAAATAAAATTTGAGAATGATGATGTATATAGTGCTTATCAAAAAGGGAAACAAATAAAGTTTTATTTACAATCAAAGAAGATGTCTCAACTGAAAGACCACTCAAAATGCTTTATATGGATTTTATTGGTCTAGTAAGAGTTAAATTTTTTTGAGGATATTTGTATACTCTTATGATAGTTAATGACTATTCAAGATTTACTTGGACTTTATTTATTTTATATAAAGATGAGGTATTTCAAGCATTTGTTGTATTTTCTATAAAGGTATCTCTATTGTGTCTATTAGACTAATCATGGAAGAGAGTTTGAGAACCATGAGTTTGAAAAATACTATGAAGAGCATAATCGATCATAACTTCTTAGTTCCACATATACCACAATAAAATGGAGTAGTAGAAAGAAAGAATATAATTCTCACTAATATGGCTAAAGTAATACTTAATGAAAATGGGATATCTCAAGTTTTCTAGGCAGAAGCAATGAGAATGACTTGTTATATCTCTAACAGAGCTTACATAAGAACAATGCTTAAGAAGACACCCTATGAGTTGTGCTAAGGAAGGAAGACAAATCTAGCTCACTTGAGTATTTTTGAAAGCATATGCTACATCCACAACAAGGAAAATTTGGATAAATTCTATCCTAAATCTGATGAAGGTTTATTTCTTAGTACTTAATTGTAGCAAGGCTTATAGAGTCTTTAACAAAAGAACTTTTGTTATAGAACAATCTTTTCATGTTGTGTTTTCTAAAATTAAACCAATTTCAAAGACTTCTGATAAGGGTGATGCTGAGATTGTTCAAAAATTTGAAAAATTGAGTCTTGATAAAAATAAAGCATTATTAGACTCTGAAGAGAAAATAGATTAAATAGTTTCTCAAGTAGATGGCCAACCCAAAGCCTAGAATCATAACAAGGATCATCCCTTATACCCAGTCATTGGTGAAGAAATGAAGAAGTAAAAGTCCAGAGATGAGTTTTAATGAAATGCGATTTTCTATATTTATCTTAAACATTAAACCCACCAATATTGACAAAGATGTAACATATGTATTCTGGATAGAGCTGAACCAATTGAGCGTAATCAAGTTTGAGATTTGGTACTAGGCCTAATGGCCATCCAGTTATGGCACTAAATGTGTATTCAAGAATAAGTTTGATAAATATATAGTAATTGTCAAAAATAAGGCCAAACTTATTGCAGAAGGCTATAATCAAGAAGGGATTGATTATGAGGAAGCATATGTTCCAATAGCTAGATTGGAAGCCATACAAGTACTCTTAGCCTTTGCCTGTATGAAAAATTTTAAACTCTATCAAATGGATATTTAAAGTTCTTTTCTAAATGGTTATATTATGGAGGAAGTTTATGTTGAGCAACCTCCTAGTTTTGAAAGTTTGAATTATCCCTATCATGTCTACAAATTGAAAAAGGTTTAGATAGTTTAAAGCAAGTTTCAAGAGTTTGGTATGAATGATTTAGTAATTATCTTTTAGAAAAGAATTTTGAAAGAGGAAAAGTAGATACAACACTCATTATAAAAAGAAATAAGAAAGATTTATTTTAGTTCAAATTTATGTTAATGATATCATATTCGGTGCTACTAATGAAGATATTTGTTAAGAGTTTGCCAAGTTGATGTAGGGAGAATTTGAGATATCTGTATGAGAGAACTTGTCACATCCTAATTTTTAGGCCTAGAAGCCCCAAAAGTAGCCTAAAATAGGCAGATTACATGCCCCTATAAGCAAAAGTCCTAGAGATGTATAAATGGTTTTTAGGGACTAAACTGTAAATAAAGTACAGTGACTAAGATACAAATAGAGAGAGCTCATGGGGCAAGTATGTAAATAAAGTTACAGGCTCCAAAAGAGGCTCAAGGGCTCAGAAAGAGAAAATAGGATATTTACGGGCCTAAGGTTGAGGTAGATGCCTCAAAGTATGATTTATGAGGTTGAGCTTAGCAGGGGCAAAACTATAATTTTAAGAAAATTTAGGTCAACAGGGGTAACTATGAATATGGAAAGCATACAAATTTGAAAAATCCCAAAAATGGGAAATGATGCATCGAGGCCTTTTTATGAGTATAAATAATAAAAAATATACCTAAAGTAACTTTAATGGAATTTTCATATAATGACTCAGTTTGAGAGTTTTGTCTGGGAATAATTATTTCAGCCATGAGGAAGCCTAAGAAATGTATGTAAAAATGGGGAATAAATGTTAAGAGACTATAGAATTTTATAAAATTAGTCTCATCCCCAAAAGGCTAGTAGAATACATATAAGAATATTTACAGAATAGATATAAGTAGGGCTTATTGGAAGATAAATGAGTTGAGGAAATTCACATATTTTCTTCAGGATTAAAGGTAGTTATGGAGCATACAAAATAATTTTTGGAGCTCTGAGTTGTGTTAAATAGGCCAACAAATGTGAGCCAAGTAAAGAAAGAATATTCAAGGAATATGTTGAAGAGAAGGGCAGTTTGGGAATTTTTAAAGAAAACTATTTGTAGAATTCTATATTAGTCTCAAAAGGTTACAGGAAATTAAGGATAAGGAATATGAAATCCTAAAAAATTATATGAAATGAATCTTGGTGAATTATTGAGTCAGAAAATAGTCTAATTTGTGAGACAATTTACCAGTACAGTACATGATTAGACAGGGTTTTCCCAAAATACCCTTGAGGGTTTATATCCACCAAGATTGTGCCAAGTGTCACAAGGAGAATGGTGAGGATTTTGAATTTTATTTTAATTTCATTTTGATTTATTTTCAAGATAAAATATTGATAATTAAATTTAAGAAAGTTAATCAAAATATGGACTAATAGGAAATAAGATTAAGGCTTTGTAAATATTGGAACTTTGAGGGGTATAATTGTCCCTACACTAAAAAATTCTCTATAAATAGCCCCATGATGCACGGTCAAGAAAGAGAGAACCAAGGGGAAACTCTTGCGAAATTTTCTCTCAAACTAAAAGATGCAATCCAAGTGTTCAATTGATCAAGTATTCAAGGTAAGATATTCTTCTCAGTCCTTAATTTTGTAGTTAGGAGGATTAATTGTGAGTTTAAATGGTTAAAAATCATTTTATTCTTCTCCCATACATGCTGGACGAAAATCTGTTTGGGCAAGGAAGGAAGAATTTGATGTTAAAGATAGGTGAAACAAATTATACTAGACTATATTCAAGAGGTTGTAGTTTGTAATGGATTAAATTTCATGACTTCATAATCAAGAGAAGTGCTACGACTATTCTGTATTCTTGTGCCTAGGATGTGATTTTGATGATTCTATGGCTTCCAATAGATTTACAATGAAAAATTATGTAAAACCAAGTTGAGAAAGTGAAGTAGGAAGTATTTGAATCAAAAGTAGAATTTTGGCACCAAGGAAGGGCACCTCTTGGCCACTGTCCAGTTTGAATAGGAGGAGTATGAATTTTATAATTCTAAGTTTATATTTGGATTCCTTGGGTAAAATTGGGTAGGATTGACCTAAGGAAACAATTATTACAAAGCAACGCTAACCCCAAGAGTTAAGTTAAGAGTTAGGTAAGAAAGTTAGTGTGAGTTGCTAATGTAATGGCTTTAACGAGTTGTATACACAATATAATTGTGTTTAAGACCATGAGATATTAAAGAGTTAAAAAGGTTGAGCAAGCAACCATTGGTTGGTAGAAGGAAAGAGGAGCAAGAAGAAAAAGATAAAGCTATAAGGTAGTGAACTTACACTTCTTGTGTGCTTGATGTATATGCTGTTTGATTCCAATATTTTAATGATGATAAGTGATTTAAATTCTTTTAGAGAAGTATTTTTAACTTAGCTTATTTTTTGATAAGCTTATTGATAAGTGTATTGATTGACAATCTCTTCGATAAGTAAGAAACAAAATGTGTTAAGGAAAGCTGATTTGTAAAAGGCATTTTTCAAAGTCTTACTTGATAAGGATACTTATTGATAAATGAATTTAAACTTAACTTATAAAAAGTCTGAGTCACTATTTTAGAACTGGAATTTTTCGATGACTTACCGATAATGGTATTGTTTGAAGTCTTCAATAAGTATAACAATAGACTCAGTTTGAGAAAACAGTTTATATAAAAAGATTTATTGAAGTATTAATCAATAAAGGAAGTTATAGATAAATATTTCGATAAACATAGTTATCAGTAACTTTGTGCAAATTGTTTTTAAATGCATTTATTAAAGTATTAATCGATAAATGGAAATATTGATAAGGCATTTGATGAATAAACTCAACCTTTTGTTTATCTCTCTATTTGAAGAACTTATCAGTTTATCGATAAGTTATTTGATAAATATTGAGTCTTTTGTTTGAACTATATTTTAAGACTTATTTAACTATATTTTAAGACTTATTTATCAAGTATTAATTGATAAGTCAGTTTATCGAAGAACCTTTAATAAATAGAGAATTTTGTTTTGTCAAAGCATTGAAGTATTGAACTGATAAATGATTTTTCATATGATTTGCTTTTGTAAATAATGTTTTGACAAGATATTAATGATTTTCTTCTCAACTAATTTATAAAAACTTAGGTTACATATTTTATAAGATCAAGCATTTATGAAAATTGTTGATCGATAAAGGCATTTACCGACAAAGACTTTGATAAAGACATAAGTAGAAAATTTAGTTTCTAAAATTTTGTGAAGTCTATTTACATTTGTAGAAACATTTATTGATAAGCACTTTGATAAGCCTACACTTCAATAAATTGATTATTGTTATGAAAATATTTTTTGAAAAGCTATTTAAACAGGCTATTTATTGAAGTCCTTTTCAATAAGACCTTACTTCAATAAAAACATCAACAAATGAGAAAAAAATTCAAGTTTTGAAATTGTTAAAGATTTAACGAATGATTCTTTAAACAAATGACCTTAATGATCTCATTACTTGCCTTGCTTTGATAAATGATCTTATGAAATCTTGTTTATAAATATAGTACATAGTTTGAGAAAAGATTAAAAATCAAGAGAAAAATTTGAAAGTCTGTTCTTCAGGAATTTATCGATAAACTATTCGGTAAGCCTATTTATCGAAGAACACTTCGATAAATTGGCTATTATGAAATATTTTTGAAAAGAAGTTTGAATTATTGATAAATTTGTATAAAAATGATATTTTTTAAGAACTATTTGATAAGGCTGTTTATCAAAGTACTATTTGATAAATCTAAAACTATTTTAATGCAATGCATTTGAGATTTATTGAAGTCCATTTCGGTAAGGCATCTTTTCAATAAACACTTCGATAATTAAACTAATCTTCAAAAAGATTTTTGAACAAGATTTTGACAGAATTTGATGTTTTAATCTAAATCATTAAGAAACAATTGCTATATGCTTAAACTGTTTATATTCTCTTAAAGAGCATATTTCCAAATCTTTTGTAGGCAAAAAAAAGATCAAATGAAGAGATTCATTAAAGAGAGAAATCTGTCAGAATGCATATGTTAGCAACCAACGGCTATTACAACAGTTATCTAACAGATTTATGAATTACACATATGTAAAAGAAGCCGAAAAGAAAAGCTGAAGCCATAAGAAAAAGAGAGCAATGCACAACAATGAACAACAATCATGAAGCATTCATAGCTATGCTAATAATAACTATGTTTCACTCTATTTCTCATTCTCCAAATAGAGCATGTCTTATTCTTTGAGAGAGAAACTTAAAGAGTATGTACTTTAGTGTTTAGTGTGACATCCCTGAATTTCCTAGCTAGGGTAAATGAAGTCTAGTAAAGGAAAATATTAGAATATGGTTAGAGGAAGGTACTAAATCATAAAGAAAGAAAGTTCTTTATGGCATATGTATGAAATTCAAAAAGACCCTAATTGTATGGTTTAAAGGGATTAGAATGAAAACCATAAAAGTTTTATGGTAAAAAGTAAATATAAACATAATTTAAGGCCATAAAGTATAATTATAAAAAATTTAGGGACATAAGAGGAATTTTCAAAAAGAAGGGATATGTATGGTATTTTTGAAAAGATCAATCATGCAAGAGGTGAATAATGAATTTATCCAAAAACACACCCAATCTAATGTCACAAAATGATAGAGGGGATTTTTCTAATTAGTATAGTGTGCATCATAATTTTCATTTGAGGCCTCGATTAATTGATATGATTTATTGAAATAATTAACTTTTCAGTAAAAATTGTTGGGTAATGTTAGATCAAATATCTAACAAAGGGTATAAACCTATACAAAATTTTAGGTAGGTCCTAAAATAGGAGGCCAGTGTCAAGTAATACCCTAAAAAATGTGAAAGACAAAAGTGTTGGAAAATGTGCCTTAGGAGCCAATCATTATCTTATGAATATTATTGATTTATGAATTTATTAATTGTGTTATCATATTATTTGCATGTTTATTGTGATGACCATCCTTGGATAATTCATGATCTTATCCTAAATGTCCCTGGTTGGTCATCTATGTGGGAGCAGAGATGAAATAAGGCCAATATGACTTTGAAGATATATAGAGATATAAATCAAAGTCATAGGCACATGTAAGAGTACAAGGTGTTAGACCAACCCGCTATGAGAGAGCTGCATAGGTTACGTCATAAGCTTCTCTCATATACAAACCATGTCACTATACCCTTTGACCTGAGATCATCATGGATTCCTACATGACAAACGCTCAGCTTTGACCTAGTCAAAAGTCACTTTTGACCAAGTGATCATAAAGACTATGTTCGGGCTTAGTGGTTTTTCATGAAGAGGAATGTGAATGGTCAAGATGGACTTTATCCCTCACATTCGTAGAGAGATATTACTGGGCCCCTCGATGAGTGAGTCTGAGAAATGTATGGCCATACTGTAATGGAAAGGTAGTTCCATTTCTATAGTCAGACTAGTCAGGGATCGAGAAAGTAACGGTCAGGAATAGGAGGATGACATTATCCATGCCTCATCCACGACCAAAATATCGCGTGACAAAAGGGACATGATATGGTTGTATAAAAGGTTACATCGCTTATCGATCCTCATATGATTTGGGTAGTCATTATGTCTTGCTAGAGACCGCTTGCGACTTGTGGGCCAGTATAACAAATGGCCCACTGCCAACTTTATATAGGCCTACAGGGTCGCACACAAAGTAGCCCAACACGAGCTATGATGTCCAGATTCATTGAATCTAAGACGTGTCCAGATTTAATGAGTGATCCAAGGTTGATGTATATATTTATTTATATTTATATTCGTATATATATACATATAAATTCGTATATATACATTATATATAAGGGATATATAGGATTTAATTTATAAGGATAAATTAAATCTCTATCATGTTTGAATTTAAAATTCAAATTGATAGGATATCTCATATAAGAGATGTTTACAAGATTCAATTTATAAGGATAAATTAAATCTCTATCACGTTTGAATTTAAAATTCAAATTGATAGAATATCTCATATAAGAGATATTTACAAGATTTAATTTATAAGGATAAATTAAATCTCTATCACGTTTGAATTTGAAATTCAAATTAACATGATATCTCAAATTTGATTTATGAGAATAAATTAAATATAGTCTCGTCTTATCTTTATTTTAAATTAAATAAATAGGTGAATTAAATCTATGGGACGGATTTAATATAAACATTATTTATTTAATTAGTTTCTTATCAAATTATACAATATATGATATTGTATTAATTTCAGAATTAATATAGATTAATTCCAAGATCCAATTCGGTTGAGGAAAATGCAGAGCATCCTATATATCTGATTTTAGGAGCTACATTTTGGTACACAACACACAACACAAAAGGCCAAACGGAATTTGCAAAAGGTTTGCAGATAAGAAACTGCTGAAGTAGAGACGGAGAGGACGAATTCTTGAGAGAGCCTTAGAGGGACAGGAGATGCTAGCACATCGTTCGTGGTTGGAATGCTGTTCGTGTGGATACCAGTAGAGGAAGCCGACCTGAGGCATCGATTTTTTGCGATCAGAAAGAGAGCACGAGCCGCGGAGAGAAGCTGTAGACATCTTGCGATCGGAAAGAGATCACCAGTCGCGGAGAGAAGCTGTGGAAGTCGCTGAGGAACACCAAGGGTAATGCTTCTTTGCACTTGACTTAAACAAATACGGTAGATCCTGGCAAGGAATGGGAAAATTTTTTTAAATTAATTTCCGCTGCATGTCTTCCAATTCCTTACAGAAAGTGCCCTTAATGTTATAAAAATACATAAAGGTGAATGAAGGGTACTTTAGTTATTTAACCCTAGACAGAAATTCAAAGAGGGTTACAGTAATATAGGACCAGGGTCAGAAAATACCTTGATCATGTGTAAAAACATGATAATGCCCCTAAGGTTATTGAAGTAAATAAAAATGAACTAAGGGTACTTTAGTAAATTTTTAAGGGTCAGTAATTAAATTCATACCCAGTCTAAGAATGTTAGAGGTAGGAAAAGTCTAGACTTATAAAACATATCAAAAACATATTTTTAGAGGTAGGAAAGAATCTGATATCAAAAACATATTATTGAATCTCATAAAAATTAGATTTATAAAACAGTCTAGTTTTTAAAAAATCTTACCGGGTTAGTACTTGATTGGACTATATTTTTACAGAAGCCCCTTCTTCCCTTGGATGGGGTTACCTAGCATGATGATGTCACAAGGATGATGTCATGAAAGGGAGTTGATGATGTAAGCAAACTAGGTGGTTCTATCTTGGCCCTTGATTTTCAAGACGCAATCTTGACTATCCATTGCAAGATTAAATCTTGGCTATTGATCCAATCTTGCACTTGGCCTATAAAGACCCCTTGCATTGGCTGGCCATCACTTGGGAACCCAAGGGGAAATTCTTGCAAATTTTATTTCCAACCTAAATTCAATCTTTCAACTAAGGTAACTTCTTCCAGGTTTTGGATTATATTGTAGGAAGATTTCTCTTAGATTTGGATGGTTAAAATACCATTTTCTTTCCCTTAGAGGTGCTGGAAGAAATGCTTCGTAGTAAGGGAAGGATTAATTTTATGTCATACATAGTTTAGACAAGTTGAAATAAACTAGGATTAACTAGTTTAAGCTTATGGGATCCATGCAATCTTGAAATTTTGTTTTGGCTGCTTGTTGCCACTATATGGAAGTCTAGGAAGAAGCTAGAATTTTATGATTTTGATGCTTCCAATGGGTTTAAAATGAAAAATTGTGTGGGGTTATGTAGAAAAATAAGCATAGGAATTAAAATAGGAATTTTTAGGGATGCTCTCAAGTTCTATCCAGTTTTCAAGGAGGAGTTTGATTTTTAAAATTCTAACTCCATAATTGGATTCTAATTTAAAAATTATATAAGATTAAACATTGGGAATTAATTTTAGATAGAAGGAACCAAGAGTCCTAAAATGGAAAAAGAAAGGGTTACCTAGAGAGCTTAATGTTAGAATTGAGTTATGGAATGAATTATAACATGCCATTGTTTTGACCGTCCCGATATTCATCCCCGTACATCAGAAAGGAGTGACTGTGAGTATATTGTGAGTAATAGCGATGTTTTGATACTTATTCGCAATTAAATTTAAACTTAGTACCCACCTCAACTTTTAATGTGCATTCTAGCATGCTAACTCTTGCTGCAAAGTTGATCCATATAGGTGATAACTGTCGTTTAATTATCAAACAAAACTAACCTAACCAATAGTAAATGGAGGCTAACCTAAGTCAATTTACAAGGAGCCTAAGTGGATGTAGAAGTTCCTAATTAATCTAATGAGCCACATTAACAAGTTAAAGAGATGGTGTTTGACGAGTATTAATCTAACTACTGAAAGCAAATCCTATACTATTATTTATGCTTTTAAGTGTATAATGATGAGATGAATGAATGACAAGTGTGTTCCCTTGGAGATTATCTTACTTTAATTATCCATAAAATATGAGAAGTTAATCAGCTGAATTAGAATATGTTAGCTAACAACTCGCTAGTTAAATCTCAATCAAAGCTACAACTCGTAGATATTAAGAGATTATGAATCATTTAACTTAGAGATAGCAGAATATGAATTAAATAGGTCAACTGTACTCTATTATAGAATCAGTTCAATTAATCACAACTATATTCAACTCGATCACATATGAGAATAAATCAAATGTCAATTATGCAGAAATAAGAAATCTAACTCAGTTCCCTACTTCTTTGTCATCTACTATTCTAATTGCATAAGTAATTACAGAATTAACTACATCAACTCAATACATTTAACTTTGAATTAAAAACACAATGAACTCCCTGTTCAACTCAAGGATTCTAGTTCAGCATTATCTCTAAGAGAACACAATAGCTTAGCCTTGCATTGCCATTTGAACTTTAGTAGCAATAGAAAACACAACAGTAGTCATGGTGAAAATGATAGAAGAAGATGAAGATGAATTGCAGAACTTTCCTCTGATTCTATTGATTAGAACAAAGGAAAGTTGCATAATAGAAATGGAGAAGAAGAAGAATGGAAGGATGTCGTGAATGGAATGGAATGATGTGGAATGATGAATGATCAGAATGAGTAGAAGCTAGAGTGTTTGAAAATCAGAGTGTGATTTGCGTTCCTCCTAGGTGTTAGTTTCTCCCCCTGAATGTGGAATCTGTATGGAATATATATGAGGGGTGTGTGAATGGTGTGACTCATATGTGGAGTGCATGATCTGCTGCTGAAATGTGTGATTCTGTTCAGATGAGTTGTGCGCGTAAACAGTGCAATAAGTGCTATATGCGTGAATGTGCGTGAACAGTGCTCCTCCATGTGCCAGCACATGCATGATCTTGCATTTGCAATCTGTTCCTCAATTCCTGGATCTAGCCTATGTGCTATCACATGTCATTAACTCCTTTAGTCCAACTGTCATTCTCCCTTAATCCATTCTGTTTATGCATTGGTCTGTGATAGAAAATTAGAATAAACAGATTATTGTTCACTTTAAGCACTAAATTTATATCAATTAATTCTCAACTGTTCTAAATATTATTTTATTTAATAATTTCTTAATATATTAATAATGTGGATAAAAATCAATAATAATAATTCACTTTAAACACACTTAAACTCACTACAAATATGAGTTTATTAACTCCCCCACACTTTGCTTTTGCACTCCAAGCAAAATTATGGATCAAAATTGAAATTCAAACACTCATGTTCAACATATTTGGCAAAACAGATTCAGTATAAGCATTTACAATCATCAATATTTTCCTTTCAACTGGCAGTAGACAACTAATCTCATATCAATCAAAGAATCCAAATCATGCAATGAAATTATAATAAGCAACTAGGTTGATCTGATATGGAATGGTGAATGCCTTACATGAGTCCCCCTCTTTAGTGGTGATGGTGTGAATATATAAGTGTGGAATTAGCATGTGCAGATGATGTGATGTGTCATGTGTATGGTGTGTGGGAGATAGAAATGAGGGAATCAGAGTGTGATGTGCTTGAGAATGGTGGATGTGTGCAGATGGTGTGTGATATGTCCAAAAGTGAATTACTCTCCCTCAGCATGTGTATGAATCTTCTACTGCCTTCTCCCATTTGATTTATGTTATGCTCCATATGTGTTTAATCTCCTACTTGCTTCTATTATCAGCTCCCTCCACCATATGATTATGTTAATATGTGTATTCACACAACTGCAACCCACTTGTTCCTATTAGCCATGTGGTTAAATTTATTATTAGCTTCCTTAATCCAGCACATGTCTAATTTCTTGTCCAGCTGTCAATTGATCTAATCTGCTAATTGGTCACTACATTCCTGTAATAGAAATTTAATAGATTATTTATCCAATTAATCACTAAAATTAAATCAATTAATTTTCACTTATTTCATTTTAATTTTATTAATTAATTTCTCATCGTATTGGTAAATAGGGATAAAATCAATAATAAAACTCATTTTAAACACACTAAAAATACTAAAAATATGAATTTATCATAAAGTTGATCCATATAGGTAACAAAAGTGTGATTGCGCTTTTCTAGACAATAATCATGAACTTTTGCTATATCCCAAAATTGAAGGAAAACACACACTCTGTATCTAGTGTTCTTAGCTAGTAATTGAGAACTTCCACACCATTCTGGAATTGATTGAAACTTCACATCCAACCTCAATTACAAGTTTTGATTCTAGAATGCTCACATCATTGCACAACCATTAGGTGAGGATCCAGTGTTTTTAACCTAATTAAGCAAATGTAGCAAAATTTCACAGAAACTCTAACATCAATACTACAATACCCACTTTAAGTAAGACATTAACAGAAATAGGGCACGGGATTGTGATTGGCTATTTGTAGCTAGAAATTGGAAAATTTTCACGATCCTCGGATCTAAGTAGGATCTCTCCACCCATCTCAACCTTCAATCATGGTCTACAATGCCCACTTTCCTTTTAAAATCAACTTGTATGGGTCACACACAAGTGACCAAGTATTTATCGCTGGTAACATTGAAAGTTTCAGAGTTTTCCAGTACAAAATAAAATCTCTCCACCCACTTTAACATTTAAAGTAGATTCTTAAATACCCATTTCTATTGCAAAATCCATCACCAGGTGTTAGAAATGAGTGATAGGGAGTTTGTTGCATGTAATAGTGAAGTTTTTACGCTTATCCTTAATTAAATTTAAACTTACTACCCACCTCAACTTTCAATGTGCATTCTAGCATGTTAACTCTTGTTGCAAAGTTGTTCCATATAGGTCACAAACTTAACTCTAGTGAACTTTCACCCCACCCCAAAATTGAAGGAAAACACACACTCTGGATACAAAGTTCTTAGCCAGTAATAGGATCTTCCACACCATTCCGAAATTGAGTGAAACCTCACATCCAACATCAATTACTAGTGTGGATTCTAGAATGCTCACCATCATTGCGCAACTGTATAGGTGAGGATATAGTGTTTTTAACTTGTTCAAGGCAAATATAGCAAAGTTTCACAGAAACTCCAACGTCGATTCTAGAATACCTACTTTAAGTAAGACATTAACTGAAATAGGGCACGAGATTGTGATTGGTTGTTTATAGCTAGAAATTGAGAAATTTTCACGATCGTACGGATCTAAGTAGGATCTCCCCATCAATCTCAACCTTCAATCATGAGTCTAGCATGCCCATATTCATCTGAAAATCCATTTTTATGGGTCACACACAAGTGACTGAGTATTTATAGCTGATAACATTCAAAGTTTGAGAAATTTCTAGTACATAATGAAATCTCTCCACTCACCTCAACATTAAAGCTTCTTAAATAGCCACTTCCATTACGAAATTCATTCCTGTGTGTCAGAAACGAGTGACGGGGAGTTTGTTGCGAGTAATATCAAAGTTTTGATGTTTATCGATAATTAAATTTAAACTTACCACCCTCCTCAATTTTCAATGGGCATTCTAGCATGCTAACTCTCATTGTGAAGTTGATCCATATAGGTAACAAAAGCATGACCATGTTTTTCTAGAGAATAATCATGAACTTTCACCCCCATCACAAAATTGAAGGAAAACACACACACTGCATCCAGTGTTCTTAGCTAATAATTGCGAACATCCACACCATATCTGAATCAAGTGAAACCTCACATCTAACCTCAACTACAACCATAGATTCTACAATGCACAACCGTATAGGTGAGGATCTAGAGTTTTTAGCTTGTTGAAGGCAAATGTGTAAGGAATTGGAAGAAACGTAGCGGAAATTAATTTAAAATTTTTTCCATTCATTGCCAGGATCTACCGTATGTGTTTAAGTCAAGTGGGAAGAAGCATTACCCTCAGTGTTCCTCAGCTACTTCCACAACTTTTGGTCACAACGTTCACAGCTTCTCTCCGCAGCTCGTGCTCCCTTTCTGATCGCAAGAAGTCGACGACTGAGGTCGGCTTCCTCTACTGGTATCCACACGAACAACATTTCAACCACGAACGACGTGCTAGCGTCTCTTGTCCCTCCAGGGCTTTCTCAAGAATTTGTCCTCTCCGTCTCTATTTCGGTAGTTTCTTATCTGCAAACCTTTTGCAGATTCCCCTTTGGCCTTTCTGTGTTCTATGTGTCTCTCTAAAACGCAGCTCCTAAAATCAGATATATAGGATGCTATGCGTTTTTTCTTCTTCTCTCTACCGAATTGGATTTTTGGAGTTAATCTTATATTAATTCCAAAATTAATACAATATCATATATTGTATAATTTTATAAGAAACTAATTAAATAAATAATATTAAATCCGTCTCACAGATTTAATTATCTATTTATTTAACTTTAAATAAAGATGAGACTGAACTATATTTGATTTATTCTTATAAATCAAATTTGAGATATCATATCAATTTGAATTTCAAATTCAAACGTGATAGGGATTTAATTTATCCTTATAAATTAAATCTTATAAATATCTCTTATATGAGATATCCTATAAATTTGAATCTCAAATTCAAACGTGATAGAGATTTAATTTATCCTTATAAATTAAATCTCATATATCTCTTATATATAATATATATACGAATATAAATATAAATAAATATATACATCCACCCTGGACCATTCATTGAATCTGGACATGTCTTAGATTAAATGAATCTGGATATCATAGCTCGTGTTGGGCTATTTTGTGTGTGACCTTGTAGGCCCATATGAAGTTGGCAGTGGGCCATTTGCTATACTGGCCCACAAGTCACAAGCGGTCTCTAGCAAGACATAATGACTACCCAAATCATATGAGAATCGTTAAACGATGTAACCTTTTATACAACCATATCATGTCCCTTCTGTCACGCGATATTTTAGTCATGGTTAAGGCATGGATAATGTCATCCTCCTATTCCTGACCGTTACTTTCTCGATCCCTGAGTAGTCTGACTATAGAAATAGAACTACCTTTCCATTACAGTATGGCCATATATTTCTCAGACTCACTCATCGAGGGGCCTAGTAATATCTATCTACGAATGTGAGGGACAAATTCCATCATGACCATTCACATTCCTCCGCATGAAAAACCACTAAGCCCGAACATAGTCTTTAAGATCACTCGGTCAAAAGTGACTTTTGACTAGGTCAAAGCTGAGCGTTTGTCATGTAGGAATCCATGTTGATCTCAGGTCAAAGGGCATATTGACATGGTTCGTATATAAGAGAAGCTTATGATGATACCCATGCAGTTCTCTCATAGCAGGTTGGTCCAATACCTTGTACTCTTACATGTACCTATGACTTTGATTTATATCTCTATAAATCTTCAAAGTCATACTGGCCTTATTTCATCTCTGCTCCCACATAGATAACCGACCAGGGACATTTAGGATAAGATCATGAATTATCCAAGGATGGTCATCACAGTAAACATGCAAATAATATGATAACACAATTAATAAATTCATAAATCAATAATGTTCATAAGATAATGATTGGCCCCTAGGGCACATTTTCCAACAACCTCCCACTTGCACTAGGTATAATTATTAATTTGACTAATTCCCATTGACCTAACATGACGCTCATGCTTTTCCTGCACAAGCGGCTTTGTTAGAGGATCAGCAACATTATCTTCTCCTACTACTGTGCATATTTTTATATCACCTCTATCGTTGATTTCTCTAATGAGATGAAATCGCGTAAGTATATGCTTGGTCCTTTAATGTGACCTAGGCTCTTTGGCCTGTGCAATGGCACCGCTAGTGTCACAGAGCAAAGTTATTGGATCTGAGATGGTAGGTATCACCCCTAGTTCTGTGTTGAACTTCCTGATCCAAACCGCTTCCTTAGCTGCATCAGATGCTGCTATATACTCAACTTCCGTTGCAGAATCTGCTATAGTGCCCTGCTTAGAGCTCTTCCAGCTTACTGCTCCATTATTGAGGAGGAATATATATCCAGACTGTGATTTTTGGTCATCCTGGTCAGTTTGGAAACTCGCATCTGTGTAACCAGTTACACAGAGTTCGTCATCCAATCTACCATAGACTAAAAATAAGTCCTTAGTCCTTCTTAAGTACTTAAGAATATTCTTGACAGCAGTCCAATGGCCCTCACTAGGGTCCTGTTGATATCTGCTAGTCATACTTAAGGCAAATGAGACATCCGGTCGAGTACATAACATGGCATACATATAGATCCTATGGCCGAGGCATATGGAACTTTACTCATGTGACCTCGCTGATCAGATGTACTATGACACAGATCTTTGCTGAGGTGAATACCATGAGACATGGGTATGAAACCCCTCTTTGATTTGTACATATTGAACTTATGCAGTATTTTGTCTATGTTTGTACTCTGACTGAGTCCTAGAAGTCTTTTAGATCTGTCTCTATAGATTCTAATTCCTAGGATGTAGGTGGCTTCACCCAAGTCTTTTATCGAGAAATAGTTTTCTAATCAAGACTTGACAATCTGCAAGGTAGGAATGTCATTCCCAATAAGTAGGATGTCATCAACATAGAGTACCAAAAACACAACTGTGCTCCCACTAACCTTCTTGTACACATAAGGTTCATCAATGTTTTGAAGAAATCCAAACTCTTTGACTACTTCATCAAAAGGATGATTCCAACTCTGAGAGGCTTGCTTCAGTCCATAAATAGACCTTTGAAGCTTGCACACTTTACCAGAGTCCTCAGAATGCACAAACCCTTCAGGTTGTGTCATGTACACGTCCTCAAGGAGCTTTCCATTAAGGAAGGCTGTCTTGACGTCCATCTTCCATATTTCATAGTCATAATATGCTGCTATGGCAAAGAGGGTTCTGATTGATTTGGCCATTGCAACTGGGAAAAAGGTCTCATTATAGTCCACACCATGAGTTTGAGTAAATCCTTTTGCAACCAGTCGTGCCTTGAAGATATTTACATTACCATCCATATCAATTTTCTCCTTAAAAACCCACTTTCACCTGACAGTTTTTACACCTTCAGGCGGGTCGACTAAGGTCCAAACCTTATTGTCGTACATGGATTGTATCTCAGACTTCATGGTATTAAGCCATTTTTTAGAGTTTGGTCCCACTATAGCTTCTCGATAGGTAGTCGGCTCATTATGCTCAATGAGTTACATATCACGACTATCAGAAATCAGAAATCCATATCTCTGAGGCTGAAGTTGTGTCCTATTATATTTCCGTGGACCTTGCGTGACTTGAGGAGTCTCAACAACTTGTTATGAGTCTTCTCTGTTTTCCATCTGCAGTTTTGTGGTGTCTTGTGGCTCTCAAACTTCTTCGAGGTGTACCTTACTCCCACTGGTTCTTTTAGAGATAAATTCTCGTTCGAGAAAGATACCATTTCTAACAACAAACACTTTGTTATCAGCAGGGTTATAGACATAATATCCCTTGGTTTCCTTAGGATATCCCACAAAAAGGCACCTTGAGGATTTGGGCGCTAATTTGTCTGAGACTTGTTGCTTAACATAGACCTCGCATCCCTAAATCTTGAGGAAAGACAAACTAGGTGTCCTCCCAGTCCATATCTCATACGGAGTCTTTTCAATTGCCTTAGATGGAACACGATTGAGTGTGAACACAGCTATCTCTAGGGTATGGCCCCAAAAGAAGGGCGGAAGATCTATTTGACTCATCATAGATTGAACCATATCTAATAGTGTTTGATTCCTCCGTTCAGAAATGCCATTCTATTGTGGTGTCCCTGGAGGAGTCAATTGTGAGGCTATCCCACAACTCCTAATATGATCTATGAACTCTTGGCTCAAATATTCACTACTCCGATCAGATCGAAGGGCTTTAATTGTTTTACCAAGCTGGTTTTGTACTTCATTTTGAAATATTTTGAACTTTTCAAAAGACTCAGATTTATGTTTCATCAGATAGATATACCCATATCTGCTAAAATCATCTATGAATGTTATGAAGTACGAATAACCTCCTCTGGCATTTGTGTTCATTGGTCCACACACATCTGTATGTATGAGGCCCAATAAATCAGTGGCCCTCTCACTGTGCCCAGTGAAAGGTGACTTTGTCAGCTTTCCTAACAAGCAAGACTCGCAAGTGTCATATGATTCAAAATCAAATGAGTTTAGAAATCCATCTTGATAGAGTTTAGAAATGCGTTTTTCATTTACGTGGCCCAGACGACAGTGCCAAAGGTGTGTGGGATTCAAATCATTTGGTTTGACCCTTTTGGCGGTTATGTTATAGATATTTCTATGATTGGGTTGTTCCAAATTTAATATGTAATGATCAACATGCAAATCACCATGAGCATAGAAAACATCATTACAATAAATAGAACATCTACTATTCCCAGCAATGGAAGTGAAACCTTCCTTATCCAAATAAGAAAGTGAAACAATGTTACTACTTAAAACAGGAACATAATAGCAATTATTTAAAACTAACAAAAGCCCAGTGGGCAGAACTAATTCATAATTGCCTACAGCTAACGCAGCAACCCTTGCTCTGTTTCTAACTCGTAGGTCAACTTCGCCCTTTTTCAACTTCCTACTGTCCTTTAGTCCGTGCACATTTGTACAAATGTGAGAACTACATGCAGTATCTAATACCCATGAGGTGGAAGTAGAAAGATGAATGTCTATAACATAAATACCTGAAGCGATAGCCCCGCTATCCTTCTTGTTCTTTTTCAGATCTTTGAGGTAGAGTTTGCAATTCCTCTTCCAATGACCAGGTTCATTGCAGAAGAAGCAGACTCCTTCCTTCGGAGGCTTTGCCTTCTTTGGTGCAAGCTTGGTTTCAGGCTTGCCTGACTCTTTGGTCTTATCTGATGAGCCATGACCCTTCCCCTTGCCTTTGCCTTTCTTTTTCATACCCTTTCCTTTATGAACCATCAAAATAGCACTGGGCTTCTTCTTAAGACTCGACTCAGCAGTTTTAAGCATCTCATGCAGTTCAGAAATAGATTTCTCCATGTTGTTCATGTTGTAGTTCATAACAAACTGGTCATAACATTCTGGGAGTGAGTTTAAGATCAAATCGGTAGCTAACTCCTGGCTCATGGGAAATCCAAGCCTTTCAAGGTGATCAATGTACCCTTTCATCTTTAAGACATGAGTACTGACTGATGCACATTCAGCCATCTTGCAGGAATGTAAGGCCTTAGTGGTCTCATACCTCTCTTGCCTTGCCTGTTGCTGGAACATTTCCTTGAGATGTACAATCATCTCATAAGCCTCCATGTGTTCCAGATCTCTTTGGAGCTCCGGAACCATGGTGGCTAGCATCAAGCATCCCACATCGATAGAGTCTTCCTTATGCTTCGTGTAAGCATCTCTCTTAGTTCTAGGAGCATTGGCCGCTGGCTCCTCAGGAATGGGTTGATTTAGGACATGCGCCTTTCTTTCCTGCTTGAGAATAATTCTCAAGTTCTTAAACCAGTCAAGAAAGTTTGTTCCATTAAGTTTGTCCTTCTTAAGGACAGATCGCAGCAATAATGTAGCAGTGTTACTAGTCGTCATGATTCTACAATTAAAAATATGCAATTTAATTAGCAATCTCCCACTAAATAAAGAACCCTCAATGCAAAAGTTAGTGGGCTAAGATCCATATTTGGCTCAAACTTAAGTCCGCTTTGGCAGGACGCTTAAATTAAGTTATTTAGGTAGGTAACACCTTTACCAATTACATCAAATGTAACTCTTAGATGTTCATGGGATCCTATCATCATATGATCTGGCATGTTTTTAATCCCATCTAATGCCTTGAGATCCAAAACCGTTTTGTTAATCTCAATTAAGTCAAACAATAATAAACATGTGAGAGTAGCACCATTACTCTTGCTTATCTCCCCAAGATAACTCAAAAGCACCCACTTTGGTGGAGTCCATAATTGAGCGACCGAGGTTTTGACAAGTGTTCATAAATTGACTGCATTATGACTTAAGATTTCATTTAGAGGGCTTAATTTAACTGTTTGGTTTATAAGAATGCATGTTTCTCTGTTTGTATCTCATACAAGTAATATGCATGTGCTGATATAATCATAAGATGCATAATTTAAACGTGATACAATATGGCTCACCTATCCTAAGTCCCCTCAAGCCAATGAGAGGAGCACTTTAGTAAGAAAAGGGAAATTACATATAGAAACTTCTGTTAACATTCGAGGGGAGTGAGATGAGAAGAGAAAGTACATTGAGAATATATATATAGGAATGCACGACACGTAGGCCGTATTTAAAAATTACAACACTTGCAATCTAGAGCCATATTGTTCACCATACCCAAGCATTCAAGAATCAACATTCAGATTTAATTGCAGGGCAATTGATGTTTCAAATCTAAAACATTCACAAAATAACATATGTTACGGTTATGTTGCGCTACGAACAAGTAGCCACGGCGGTCCCGCTAGCCGATTAGCGGGTGGGGTCTGAATTCAGTTTTCTTGGACCCCATCTACGTTAATTGATCAAATCAAAATGTATCACTACCAATTTCAATTCCCTTTTAGATTCCTTTTATGTCATACATAATACGGATCCCTTATATGTCACACATAAAACGCATATCATATGATCAGCTACGACTAACACATATCATATGAATCAACAATCAAGCCTAACTTAAACACAAAACGGCATGGCTCTGATACCACTGTAAAGAATTGGAAGACACGCAGCAGAAATTAATTTAAAATTTTTTCTATTCCTTGTCAGGACCTACCATATGTGTTTAAGTCAAGTGGGAAGAAGCATTACCCTCAGTGTTCCTCAGCTACTTCCACAGCTTCTGGTCACAATGTTCACAGCTTCTCTCTGCGGCTTGTGCTCCCTTTCTGATCGCAAGAAGTCGATGACTCAGGTCGATTTCCCCTACTGGTATCCAAACGAACAGGGTTCCAACCACAAATGACGTGCTAGAGCCTCTTGTCCCTCCATGGCTTTCTCAAGAATTCGTCCTCTCCTCTCTATTTTGGCAGTTTCTTATCTGCAAACCTTTTGCAGATTCCCCTTCGACCTTTCTGTGTTCTATGTGTCTCTCTAAAATGCAGCTCCTAAAATCAGATATATAGGATGCTATGCGTTTTTTTCTTCTTCTCTCTACCGAATTGGATTTTTGTAGTTAATCTTATATTAATTCTGAAATTAATACAATATCATATATTGTATAATTTTATAAGAAACTAATTAAATAAATAATATTAAATCCGTCTCACAGATTTAATTATCTATTTATTTAACTTTAAATAAAGATGAGACTGAACTATATTTGATTTATTCTCATAAATCAAATTTGAGATATCATATCAATTTGAATTTCAAATTTAAACGTGATGGGGATTTATTTATCCTTATAAATTAAATCTTATAAATATCTCTTATATGAGATATCCTATAAATTTGAATTTCAAATTCAAATGTGATAGAGATTTAATTTATCCTTATAAATTAAATCTCATATATCTCTTATATATGATATATATATATGAATTTATATATATACGAATATAAATATAAATAAATGTATACATCTACCCTGGACCATTCATTGAATATGGACATGTCTTAGATTCAATAAATCTGGACATCATAGCTCATGTTGGGCTATTTTGTGTGCGACCCTGTAGGCCCATATGAAGTTGGCAGTGGGCCATTTGCTATACTGGCCCACAAGTCGCAAGCGGTCTCTAGCAAGACATAACGACTACCCAAATCATATGAGGATCGTTAAACGATGTAACCTTTTATACAACCATATCATGTCCCTTCTGTCACGCGATATTTTGGTCATGGTTGAGGCATAGATAATGTCATCCTCCTATTCCTGACCGTTACTTTCTCAATCCCTGAGTAGTCTGACTGTAGAAATGGAACTACCTTTCCATTATAGTATGGCCATACATTTCTCAGACTCACTCATCGAGGGGCCTAGTAATATCTCTCTACAAATGTGAGGGACAAATTTCATCTTGACCATTCACATTCCTCCGCATGAAAAACCACTAAGCCCGAACATAGTCTTTATGATCGCTCGGTCAAAAGTGACTTTTGACTAGGTCAAAGCTGAGCGTTTGTCATGTAGGAATCCATGATGATCTCAGGTCAAAGGACATATTGACATGGTTTGTATATAAGAGAAGCTTATGACGTTACCCATACAATTCTGGCATAGTGGGTCAGTCCAACACCTTGTACTCTTACATGTGCCTATGACTTTGGTTTATATCTCTATACATCTTCAAAGTCATATTGGTCTTATTTCATCTGTGCTCCCGCAGAGATGACCGACCAGGGACATTTAGGATAAGATCATGAATTATCCAAGGATGGTCATCACAGTAAATATGCAAATAATATGATAACAAAATTAATAAATTCATAAATCAATAATAGTCATAAGACAATGATTGGCCCTAGGGCACAATTTCCAACAAAATGTAGCGAAGTTTCAAAGGATTCAGATTGGAGTGAAAACTCACCACTCGTCTTAACTTTCGAAGTGGATTCTAGAATGCCGACTTTAGGTATGAAATTCAAACAAATGGGGCACGGGAAGGTGATCCAGTGTTTGTAGCTGGGAATTGGAAAATTTTCATGATCATGCAGATCTCAATTGGATCTCCCCACCCATCTCAACCTTCAATCGTGACTCCAGCATGCCCATATTTGTTTTAGAATCCATTCATAACCAACAAGTGATATAGTCTTTTTCGTTAGTAATATCGAAAGATTCTGAGTTTTGTAGAATAGAATAAAATCTCTCAGTCCACCTCAACATTTAAAGGGGATTCTCAAATACCCACATTTGTTGCGAAATTCCTTCCCATGTATATGAAACTAGTGACAGGGAGATTGTTGTGAGTAAGAGTGAAGTTTTGATGCTTATCCATAATTAAATTTAAACTTCTTTCCCATCTCAACTTTCAACATGCATTCTAGAATGCTAACTCTCGTTGCGAAGTTGATCTATATAGGCAACAAAAGTGGGTTCGAGTTTTTCTGGACATTAATCGTGAACTTTCACCCCACCCTAAAATTGAAGTAAAATACACACTCTGCATCCACAATGTTCTTGACCAGTAATCGTAAACTTTCACACTATTCCACAATTGAGTGAAACCTCATATCCAGCCTCAACTACCAGTGGGGATTCTAGAACGCTCACGATAATTGCATAACCATATAGGTGAGGATCTAGTGTTTTTTACCTGTTCAACGCCAATGTAGCAAAGTTTCATAGAAACTCCAACGTCGATTAAAGAATGCCCACTTTAAGTGAGACATGAACCCAAATAGGCGACGGGAGGGTGATTGTTGTTTGTAGCTAGAAATTAGAAAATTTTCATGATCCTATGGATCTAAGTGGGATCTCCCCACCCATCTCAACCTTCAATCGTGAGTCTAGCATGCCCACATTTGATTTAAAATGAACTCGTATCAGTTACACACAAGTGTCCGAGTATTTATTGCTGGTAACATTGAAGGTTTTAGAGTTTTCTATTATAGAATAAAATCTCTCCACCCACCTCAACATTCAAAGCGGATTCTTAAATTCTCACTTCCATTGCAAAATTCATCCTCGTCCATCAGAAACGAGTCTTTATTGTTGATAACTGATAAATTCATATTTGTAATAATTTTTAGTGTGTTTGCAGTGAGTTTATTATTGATTTTTATCCCCATTTATGAATATATTGAGCAGTTATTAAATAAAATAATATTAAGAACAGTTGATATTAATTGATATAAATTTAGTACTTAAAGTGAACAAATAATATGTTTATTCTAATTTTCTAATCTATTTGATGACATGTGATAGCACATGGGCTAAATCTAGGAATTGATGAATAGATTGCAAGTGGGAGATCATGCATGTGCTGGCATATGGAGGAGCACTATTCACACACACACACACACCTCATCTGAACTGAATCACACATTTCAGTAGCAGCTCATGCACTCCACACATTATTCACACTATTTCAGCTGACAGTCACACCATTCATAATTCTTCTATATAACACACATCAGAATATTCAGGGGAGTCACGTAGATTACACTCTGATTTCCACACACTCTAGCTTCTACTCATTCTGATCATTCATCACTCCACATCCATTCCATTCTTCTTCTTCTCCATTTCTATACTGCAACTTTCCTCTGTTCTAGTCAATAGAACCAGAGAAAAGTTCTGCAGTTTGTCTTCGTCTTCTTCTACCATTTTTACCATAAATGCTACTGCGTTTTCTATTGCTACTGCAGTTCATATGGCAATACAAGGCTAAGTTGTTGTGCTCTCTTGGAGATGATACTGAACATGAATCCTTGAACTGAATAGGGAGTTCATTGTTTTTTTAATTTAGAGTTTAATGTATCGAGTTGATGTAGTTAATTCTATAATTACTGATGCAATTAGAGTAGTAGATAACAAATAAATAAGAAACCGAGTTGGATTTATTATTTCTGCATAACTAATATTTGATTAATTCTCATCTGGGATCGAGTTAAACATAGTTGTGATTAATTGAAGTGATTTTATAATAGAGTACAATTGTATCTCTTTAATTCATATTCTGCTATCTTTAAGTTGAATGATTTATAATCTCCTTTAATATCTGCAACTTGTAGCTTTGATTGAGAATTTAGCTAACGAGTTGTTAGCTAACATATTCTAATTCAGCTTATCTACTTATCATATGCTGTGGACAATGAAGGCAAGGTAATCTTCAAGGGAACACACTTGCCATTCATTCATCTCATCATCATAAATACTTAAAAGCATAAATAATAGTATAGGTTTTACTATAAGTAGTTAGATTAAAACTCATCAAACACCATCTCTTTAACTTGTTAATTTGTGGCTCATTAGATTAATTAGGAACTTCTACATCCACTTAGACTCCTTGTGAATCGACGTAGGTTAGCCTCCATTTTACTATTGATTAACTTAATTTTGTTTGATAATTAAAATGACAATTATCAGTAATATCGAAAGTTTTTGTGTTTCTAGTACAGAATAAAATATCTCCATCCACCTCAACATTTAAAGAGGATTCTGAAATACCCACTTCCGTTGCAAAATTCATCTCCGTGCATAAGAAACTAGAGACAAAGAGTTTATTGCTAGTAATAGGGAAGTTATGACTCTTATCCGTAACTAAATTTAAACTTAACGCCCACCTCAACCTTCAACGTGCATTCTAGCATGCTAACTATCATTGCGAAGTTGATCCATATAGGTACCAAAAACGTGATCTCATTTTTCTGGACAATAATCATTAACTTTCACCGCAAGCAAAAATTGAAGGAAAACACACACTCTGCATCCACAATATTCTTGGCCAGTAATCGCAAACTTCCGCACCATTCCCCAATTGAGTGAAATCTCACATCCAACCTCAACTGCTAGTGGGGATTCTAGAACGCTCAGGATCATTGCGCAACCATATAAGTGAGGACCTATTGTTTTTCGCCTGTTCAAGGCCAATGTAGCAAAGTTTCAGAGAAACTCCAACTTTGATTCTAGTCTGCCCAGTTTAAGTAAGACATTAACCCAATTAGGTCTCAGGAGGATCACTGATTGTTCGTAGCTAGAAACTGGGAAATGTTCGCGATCTTGTGGATTAAAGTGGGATCTCCCCACCCATCTCAACCTTCAATCGTGAGTCTAGCATGGCCACAGTCGATTTTAAATGCACCTATAACGGTCATACATAAGGGTCCGAGTATTTATCACTGGTAACTTTGAAATCTCCCCACCCACCTCAACCTTTAAAGGGGATTCTTAAATTCTCACTTCCGTTGTGAAATCTATACCGCCTATCATAAACGAGAGTCTTTATTGTTTCTAACATTGAACCTTTTCTTGTGTTCTTCTACAGAATACATTCTCTCCACCTACCTCAACATTTAAAGATGATTCTCAAATACCCACTTGCATTGCAAAATTCTTCCCCGTGCGCAAGAAACAACAGACAGTGAGTTTGTTGCGAGTAAGGACAAGGTTGTGACGCTTATCCGTAACTGAATTTAAACATTCGGGCCACCTCAAAAGTGTGATCCATATTGGCAACAAAAGTGTGATCGAGTTTTTCTAGATAATAATCGTTCACTTTCACCCCATCTTAAAATTGAAGGGAAACAAATACTCTGCATCCACAAAGTTCTTGGCCATTAATCGCGAACTTCCACACCATTCCGTAATTGAGTGAGACCTCACATCCAACCTCAACTGCCAGTGGGAATTCTATAATTCTCAGGATCATTGCGCAACCATATAGGTGTGGACCCATTGTTTTTTGCCTGTTCAAGGCCAATGTAGCAAAGTTTCAAAGAAACTCCAACTTCGATTCTAGTCTGCCCAGTTTAAGTAAGACATTAACTCAAATAGGCCTCAGGAAGATGACTGGTTGTTTGTAGCTGGAAACTGGGAAATGTTCACTATCCCATCTCAACCTTCAATCGTGTGTCTAGCATGCCCACAGTTGATTGTAAATGCACCTGTGTCGGTCAAACCCAAGGGTCCGAGTATTTACCGCTGGTAACTTTGAAGGTTTCACAGTTTTCCATTACAGAATGAAATCGCTCCACCCACCTCAACCTTTAAAGGGGATTCTTAAATTCTCACTTCTGTTACGAAATCCATCCCCGCCCATCATAAACGAGAGTCTTTATTGTTGGTAACATCGAACCTTTTTGTGTGTTCTTCTACAGAATGCAAACTCCCCACCTACCTCAACATTTAAAGCGGATTCTCAAATACCCACTCCCCTTGCAAAATTCTTCCCCGTGCGCAAGAAGCAAGAGATAGTGAGTTTGTTGTGAGTAAGAGTGAGCTTGTGACACTTATCCGTAATTGAATTTAAAAATCTGACCCTCCTCAACTTTCAACGTGCGTTCTAGCATGTTAACCCTCGTTGCGAAGGTGATCCATATTGGCAACAAAAGCGTGATCGAGTTTTTCTGGACAATAATCGTGCACGTTCACCCCGCCCAAAAATTGAAGGGAAACACATACACTGCATCCACAATGTTCTTGGCCAGTAATCACGAACTTCCACACCTTTCACCAATTGAGTGAAACCTCACATCAAGCCTCAACTACCAGTGGGGATTCTAGAATGCTCAGGATCATTGCGCAACCATATAGGTGAGGACCCATTGTTTTTCTCCTGTTCAAGGCCAATGTAGCAAAGTTTCACAGAAACTCCAACTTCGATTGTAGTCTACCCAGTTTAAGTAAGACATTAACCCAAATAGGCCTAAAGAGAATGACTGGTTGGTTGTAGCTAGAAACTGGGAAATGTTCACTATCCTGTGGATCTAAGTGGGATTTCCCCACCCATATCAACCTTCCATCGTGTGTCTAGCATGCCCACATTCGATTTTAAATGCACCCGTGTCGGTCCTACCCGAGGGTCTGAGTATTTATCGCTGGTAACTTTGAAGGTTTCAAAGTTTTCCAATACATAATGAAATCCCTCCACCCCCCTCAACCTTTAAAGGGGATTCTTAAATTCTCACTTCCGTTGCGAAATCCATCCCCGCCCATCATAAATGAGTCTTTAATGTTGGTAACATCGAACCTTTTTTGTGTGTTCTTCTACAGAATGCAATCTCCCCACCTTCCTCAATATTTAAAGCGGATTCTCAAATACCCACTTCCCTTGCAAAATTCTTCCCCGTGCGTAAGAAGCAAGAGATCGTGAGTTTGTTGTGAGTAAGAGCGAGGTTGTGACGCTTATCCGTAATTGAATTTAAACATCCGACCCTCCTCAAGTTTCAACGTGCATTCTAGCATGCTAACTCTTGTTGCGAAGGTGATCCATATTGGCAACAAAAGCGTGATCGAGTTTTTCTGGACAATAATCTTGCACTTTCACCCCACCCAAAAATTGAAGGGAAACACATACTCTGCATCCACAATGTTCTTGGCCAGTAATCGCGAACTTCCACACCATTCCCCAATTGAGTGAAACCTCCCACCCAAGCTCAACTGCCAGTGGGGATTCTAGAATGCTCAAGATCATTGCGCAAACATATAGGTGAGGACCCATTGTTTTTCGCCTGTTCAAGACGAATGGAGCAAAGTTTCAAAGAAACTCCAACTTCAATTCTAGTCTGCCTAGTTTAAGTAAGACATTAACCCAAATAGGCCTAAGGAGGATGACTGGTTGTTTGTAGCTGGAAACTGGGAAATGTTCGCGATCCTGTGGATCGAAGTGGGATCTCCCCACCCATCTCAACATTCCATCATGTGTCTAGCATGCCCACATTCGATTTTAAATGCACCCATGTTGGTCTTACCCAAGGGTACGAGTATTTATCGCTCGTAACTTTGAAGGTTTCAAAGTTTTCTATTATAAAATAAAATCTCTCCACCTACCTCAACCCTTAAAGGGGATTCTTAAATCCTCACTTCCGTTGCGAAATTCATCCCCGCCCATCATTAGTAAGAGTCTTTATTGTTGGTAACATCAAACCTTTTTGTGTGTTCTTCTACAGAATGCAATCTTCCCACCTACCTCAACATTTAAAGTGGATTCTCAAATACCCACTTCCCTTGCAAAATTCTTCCCCGTGCGCAAGAAGCAAGAGACAGTGAGTTTGTTGCAAGTAAGAGCGAGGTTGTGACGCTTATCCGTAATTGAATTTAAACATCCGACCCTTCTCAACTTGCAACGTGCGTTCTAGCATGGTAACTCTCGTTGCGAAGGTGATCCATATTGGCAACAAAAGTGTCATTGAGTTTTTCTGGACAATAATCGTGCACTTTCACCCACCCCAAAATTGAAGGGAAACACATACTCTGCATCCAAAATGTTCTTGGCCAGTAATCGCGAACTTCTACACCATTCAGTAGTTGAGTGAAACCTCACATCCCGCCTCAACTACCAGTGGGGATTCTAGAACGCATAGGATCATTGTACAACCATAGAGGTGAGGACCCATTGTTTTTCTCCTGTTCAAGGCTAATGCAGCAAAGTTTCACATAAACTCCAACTTCGCTTCTAGTCTGCCCAATTTAAGTAAGACAGTAACCCAAATAGGCTTCAGGAGGATGACTGGTTGTTTGTAGTTGGAAACTGGGACATGTTCGCGATCCTATGGATCGAAGTGGGATCTCCCCACCCATCTCAACCTTCCATCGTGTGTCTAGCATGCCCACATTCGATTTTAAATGCACCCGTGTCGGTCTTACCCAAGGGTACGAGTATTTATCGCTGGTAACTTTGAAGGTTTCAAATTTTCCATTACAGAATAAAATCTCTCCACCCACCTCAACCTTTAAAATCTTAAATTCCCACTTCCATTGCGAAATTCATCCCCGCCCATCATAAAGGAGAGTCTTTATTGTTGGTAACATCGAACCTGTTTGTGTGTTCTTCTACAGAATGCAATCTCCCTTCCTTCCTCAACATTTAAAGCGGATTCTCAAATACCCACTTCCCTTGCAAAATTCTTCCCCGTGCGTAAGAAGCAAGAGATCGTGAGTTTGTTGTGAGTAAGAGCGAGGTTGTGACGCTTATCCGTAATTGAATTTAAACATCCGACCCTCCTCAAGTTTCAACGTGCATTCTAGCATGCTAACTCTTGTTGCGAAGGTGATCCATATTGGCAACAAAAGCGTGATCGAGTTTTTCTGGACAATAATCTTGCACTTTCACCCCACCCAAAAATTGAAGGGAAACACATACTCTGCATCCACAATGTTCTTGGCCAGTAATCGCGAACTTCCACACCATTCCCCAATTGAGTGAAACCTCCCACCCAAGCTCAACTGCCAGTGGGGATTCTAGAATGCTCACGATCATTGCGCAAACATATAGGTGAGGACCCATTGTTTTTCGCCTGTTCAAGGCGAATGGAGCAAAGTTTCAAAGAAACTCCAACTTCAATTCTAGTCTGCCTAGTTTAAGTAAGACATTAACCCAAATAGGCCTAAGGAGGATGACTGGTTGTTTGTAGCTGGAAACTGGGAAATGTTCGCGATCCTGTGGATCGAAGTGGGATCTCCCCACCCATCTCAACATTCCATCATGTGTCTAGCATGCCCACATTCGATTTTAAATGCACCCATGTTGGTCTTACCCAAGGGTACGAGTATTTATCGCTCGTAACTTTGAAGGTTTCAAAGTTTTCTATTATAAAATAAAATCTCTCCACCCACCTCAACCCTTAAAGGGGATTCTTAAATTCTCACTTCCGTTGCGAAATTCATCCCCGCCCATCATTAGTAAGAGTCTTTATTGTTGGTAACATCAAACCTTTTTGTGTGTTCTTCTACAGAATGCAATCTTCCCACCTACCTCAACATTTAAAGTGGATTCTCAAATACCCACTTCCCTTGCAAAATTCTTCCCCGTGCGCAAGAAGCAAGAGACAGTGAGTTTGTTGCAAGTAAGAGCGAGGTTGTGACGCTTATCCGTAATTGAATTTAAACATCAGACCCTTCTCAACTTGCAACGTGCGTTCTAGCATGGTAACTCTCGTTGCGAAGGTGATCCATATTGGCAACAAAAGTGTCATTGAGTTTTTCTGGACAATAATCGTGCACTTTCACCCACCCCAAAATTGAAGGGAAACACATACTCTGCATCCAAAATGTTCTTGGCTAGTAATCGCGAACTTCTACACCATTCAGTAGTTGAGTGAAACCTCACATCCCGCCTCAACTACCAGTGGGGATTCTAGAACGCATAGGATCATTGTACAACCATAGAGGTGAGGACCCATTGTTTTTCTCCTGTTCAAGGCTAATGCAGCAAAGTTTCACATAAACTCCAACTTCGCTTCTAGTCTGCCCAATTTAAGTAAGACAGTAACCCAAATAGGCTTCAGGAGGATGACTGGTTGTTTGTAGTTGGAAACTGGGACATGTTCGCGATCCTATGGATCGAAGTGGGATCTCCCCACCTATCTCAACCTTCCATCGTGTGTCTAGCATGCCCACATTCGATTTTAAATGCACCCGTGTCGGTCTTACCCAAGGGTACGAGTATTTATCGCTGGTAACTTTGAAGGTTTCAAATTTTCCATTACAGAATAAAATCTCTCCACCCACCTCAACCTTTAAAGGGGATTCTTAAATTCCCACTTCCATTGCGAAATTCATCCCCGCCCATCATAAAGGAGAGTCTTTATTGTTGGTAACATCGAACCTGTTTGTGTGTTCTTCTACAGAATGCAATCTCCCTTCCTTCCTCAACATTTAAAGCGGATTCTCAAATACCCACTTCCCTTGCAAAATTCTTCCCCGTTCGCAAGAAGCAAGAGACAGTGAGTTTGTTACGGGTGAGAGCGAGGTTGTGACGCTAATCTGTAACTGGATTTAAACATCCGGCTCACCTCAATTTTCAAGGTGCGTTCTAGCATGCTAACTCTCGTTGCGAAGGTGATCCATATTGGCAACAAAAGCGTGATCGAGTTTTTCTGGACAATAATCTTGCACTTTCACCCCACCCAAAAATTGAAGGGAAACACATACTCTGCATCCACAATGTTCTTGGCCAGTAATCGCGAACTTCCACACCATTCCCCAATTGAGTGAAACCTCCCACCCAAGCTCAACTGCCAGTGGGGATTCTAGAATGCTCAGGATCATTGCGCAAACATATAGGTGAGGACCCATTGTTTTTCGCCTGTTCAAGGCGAATGGAGCAAAGTTTCAAAGAAACTCCAACTTCAATTCTAGTCTGCCTAGTTTAAGTAAGACATTAACCCAAATAGGCCTCAGGAGGATGACTGGTTGTTTGTAGCTGGAAACTGGAAAATGTTCGCGATCCTGTGGATCGAAGTGGGATCTCCCCACCCATCTCAACCTTCCATCGTGTGTCTAGCATGCCCACATTCGATTTTAAATGCACCCGTGTCGGTCTTACCCAAGGGTACGAGTATTTATCGCCGGTAACTTTGAAGGTTTCAAAGTTTTCCATTACAGAATAAAATCTCTCCACCCACCTCAACCTTTAAAGGGGATTCTTAAATTCCCACTTCCATTGCAAAATTCATCCCCACCCATCATAAACGAGAGTCTTTATTAGTGGTAACATCGAACCTTTTTGTGTGTTCTTCTACAGAATGCAATCTCCCTTCCTTCCTCAACATTTAAAGCGGATTCTCAAATACCCACTTCCCTTGCAAAATTCTTCCCCGTGCGCAAGAAGCAAGAGACAGTGAGTTTGTTGCGAGTAAGAGCGAGGTTGTGACGCTTATCCATAATTGAATTTAAACATCCGACCCTCCTTAACTTTCAACGTGCGTTCTAGCATGTTAACTCTCGTTGCAAAGGTGATCCATATTGGCAACAGAAGCGTGATGGAGTTTTTCTGGACAATAATCGTGCACTTTCACCCACCCCAAAATTGAAGGGAAACACATACTCTGCATCCACAATGTTCTTGTCCTGTAATCGCCAACTTCCACACCATTCCCCAATTGAGTGAAACCACACATCCAGCCTCAACTACCAGTGGGGATTCTAGAATGCTGAGGATCATTGTACAACCATAGAGGTGAGGACCCATTATTTTTCTCCTGTTCAAGGCCAATGTGGCAAAGTTTCACCGAAACTCCAACTTTGACTCTAGACAACCCAGTTTAAGTAAGACATTAACCCAAATAGGCCTCAGGAGGATGACTGGTTGTTTGTAGCTAGAAACTGGGAAATATTCATGATCCTGTGGATCAAAGTGGGATCTCCCCACCCATCTCAACCTTCAATCGTGTGTCTAGCATGGCCACATTCGATTTTAAATGCACCCGTGTCGTCATACATAAGGGTCCGAGTATTTATGGCCGGTAACTTTGAAGGTTTCAAAGTTTTCCAATACAGAATGAAATCGCTCCACTCACCTGAACCTTTAAAGGGGATTCTTAAATTCTCACTTCCGTTGTGAAATCCATCCCCGCCTACCATAAGCGAGAGTCTTTATTGTTGGTAACATCGAACCTTTATGTGTGTTCTTCTACAGAATGCAATTTCCCCACCTACCTCAACATTTAAAGCGGATTCTCAAATACCCAGTTCCCTTGCAAAATTCTTCCCCGTGCACAAGAAGCAAGAGACAGCGAGTTTGTTACGAGTGAGAGCGAGGTTGTGACGCTAATCCGTAACTGGAGTTAAACATCCGACCCTCCTCAACTTTCAAGGTGCGTTCTAGCATGCTAACTCTCGTTGCGAAGGTGATCTATATTGGGAACAAAAGCATGATCGAGTTTCTCTGGACAATAATCGTGCACTTTCACCGCACCCCAAAATTAAAGGGAAACACATACTCTGCATCAACAATGTTCTTGGCCAGTAATCGCGAACTCTCACACCATTCCCCAATTGAGTGAAACCTCCCACCCAAGCTCAACTGCCAGTGGGGATTCTAGAATGTTCAGGATCATTGCGCAACCATATAGGTGAGGACCCATTGTTTTTCGCCTGTTCAAGGTGAATGGATCAAAGTTTCAAAGAAACTCCAACTTCAATTCTAGTCTGCCTAGTTTCAGTATTACATTAACCTAAATAGGCCTCAGGAGGATGACTGGTTGTTTCTAGCTAGAAACTGGAAAATGTTCGCGATCATGTGGATCGAAATGGGATCTCCCCACCCATCTCAACCTTCCATCATATGTCTAGCATGCCCACATTCAATTTTAAATGCACCCATGTCGGTCTTACCCAAGGGTACGAGTATTTATCGCTGGTAACTTTGAAGGTTTCAAAGTTTTCCATTATAGAATAAAATCTCTCCACCCACCTCAACCTTTAAAGGGGATTCTTAAATTCTCACTTCCGTTGTGAAATTCATCCCCGCCCATCTTAAGCGAGAGTCTTTATTGTTGGTAACATCGAACCTTTTTGTGTGTTCTTCTACAGAATGCAATCTCCCCACCTACCTCAACATTTAAAGCGGATTCTCAAATACCCACTTCCCTTGCAAAATTCTTCCCCGTTCGCAAGAAGCAAGAGACAGTGAGTTTGTTACGGGTGAGAGCGAGGTTGTGACGCTAATTTGTAACTGGATTTAAACATCCGGCTCACCTCAATTTTCAAGGTGCGTTCTAGCATGCTAACTCTCGTTGCGAAGGTGATCCATATTGGCAACAAAAGCGTGATCGAGTTTTTTTGGACAATAATCTTGCACTTTCACCCCACCCAAAAATTGAAGGGAAACACATACTCTGCATCCACAATGTTCTTGGCCAGTAATCGCGAACTTCCACACCATTCCCCAATTGAGTGAAACCTCCCACCCAAGCTCAACTGCCAGTGGGGATTCTAGAATGCTCAGGATCATTGCGCAAACATATAGGTGAGGACCCATTGTTTTTCGCCTGTTCAAGGCGAATGGAGCAAAGTTTCAAAGAAACTCCAACTTCAATTCTAGTCTGCCTAGTTTAAGTAAGACATTAACCCAAATAGGCCTCAGGAGGATGACTGGTTGTTTGTAGCTAGAAACTGGAAAATGTTCGCGATCCTGTGGATCGAAATGGGATCCCCCACCCATCTCAACCTTCCATCATATGTCTAGCATGCCCACATTCGATTTTAAATGCACCCGTGTCGGTCCTACCCGAGGGTTTGAGTATTTATCATTGGTAACTTTGAAGGTTTCAAAGTTTTCCAATACAGAATGAAATCGCTCCACCCACCTCAACCTTTGAAGGGGATTCTTAAATTCGAACTTCCATTGCAAAATCCATCCCCGCCCATCATAAACGAGAGTCTTTATTGCTGGTAACATCGAACCTTTTTGTGTTCTTCTACAGAATGCAATCTCTCCACCTACCTCAACATTTAAAGATGATTCTCAAATACCCACTTGCTTTGCAAAATTCTTCCCCGTGCGCAAGAAACAAGAGATAGTGAGTTTGTTACGGGTGAGAGCGAGGTTGTGATGCTAATCCGTAACTTGATTTAAACATCCAGCTCACCTCAACTTTCAAGGTGCGTTCAAGCATGCTAACTCTCATTGCGAAGGTGATCCATATTGGCAACAAAAGCACGATCGAGTTTTTCTGGACAATAATCTTGCACTTTCACCCCACCCCAAAATTGTGTTGGAAAATGTGCCCTAGGGGCCAATCATTGTCTTATGAACATTGTTGATTTATGAGTTTATCAATTGTGTTACCATATTATTCACATGTTTACTGTGATGACCATCCTTGGATAATTCATGATCTTATCTTAAATGTCCCTGGTCGATCATCTGTGCGGGAGCAGAGATGAAATAAGACCAGTATGACTTTGAAGATGTATAGAGATATAAATCAAAGTCATAGGCACATGTAAGAGTACAAGGTGTTGGACCAACCCGCTATGAGAGAGTTGCATGGGTTATCTCATAAGCTTCTCTCATATACAAACCATGTCACTATGCCTTTTGACCTGAGATCATCATGGATTCCTACATGACAAACGCTCAGCTTTGACCGAGTCAAAAGTCACTTTTGACCGGGTGATCATAAAGACTATGTTCGGGCTTAGTGGTTTTTCATGCGGAGGAATGTGAGAGATCAAGATGGAATTTGTCCCTCATATTCGTAGAGAGATATCACTGGGCCCCTCGATAAGTGAGTCTGAGAAATGTATGGCCATACTGTAATGGAAAGGTAGTTCCATTTCTATAGTCAGACTACTCAGGGATCGAGAAAGTAACGGTCAGGAATAGGAGGATGACATTATCCATGCCTCATCCATGACTAAAATATCGCGTGACAGAAGGGACATGATATGGTTGTATAAAAGGTTACATCGTTTATTGATCCTCATATGATTTGGGTAGTCGTTATGTCTTGCTAGAGACCGCTTGTGACTTGTGAGCCAGTATAGCAAATGACCCACTGCCAACTTCATATGGGCCTACAGGGTCACACACAAAATAGCCCAACACGAGCTATGATGTCCAGATTCGTTGAATCTAAGACGGTCTAGATTCAATGAATGATCCAGGGTTGATGTATATATTTATTTATATTTATATTCGTATATATATAAATTCGTATATATATTATATATATAAGGGATATATAGGATTTAATTTATAAGGATAAATTAAATCTCTATCACGTTTGAATTTGAAATTCAAATTGATAGGATATCTCATATAAGAGATATTTACAAGATTTAATTTATAAGGATAAATTAAATCTCTATCACGTTTGAATTTGAAATTCAAATTGATAGGATATCTTATATAAGAGATATTTATAAGATTTAATTTATAAGGATAAATTAAATCTCTATCACATTTGAATTTAAAATTCAAATTGATAGGATATCTCAAATTTGATTTATGAGAATAAATCAAATATAGTCCAATCTTATCTTTATTTAAATTAAATAAGTGAATTAAATCTGTGGGACGGATTTAATATAAACATTATTTATTTAATTAGTTTCTTATCAAATTATACAATATGTGATATTGTATTAATTTCGGAATTAATATAGATTAATTCCAAGATCCAATTCAGTTGAGGAAAACACAGAGCATCCTATATATCTAATTTTAGGAGCTACATTTTTTAAAAAAACAACACACAACACAAAAGGCCAAATGAAATCTGCAAAAGGTTTACAGATAAGAAACTGCTGAAGTAGAGACGGAGAGGACGAATTCTTGAGAGAGCCTTGGAGGGACAGGAGACGCTAGCACGTCATCGTGGTTGGAATGCTATTCGTGTGGATACCAGTAGAGGAAGCCGACCTGAGGCGTTAACTTCTTGCGATCAGAAAGAGAGCACGAGCCGCGGAGAGAAGCTGTGGACATCTTCTTGAGATCGGAAAGAGATCACCAGTCGCGGAGAGAAGCTGTGAAAGTCGTTGAGGAACACCAAGGGTAATGCTTCTTTCCACTTGACTTAAACACATACGGTAGATCCTGGCAAGGAATAGAAAAAAATTTAAATAAATTTCCACTGCGTGTCTTCCAATTCCTTACAAATTGAAGGGAAACACATACTCTGCATCCACAATGTTCTTGGCCAGTAATCGCGAACTCCCGCACCATTCCCCAATTGAGTGAAACCTCACATCCAACCTCAACTGCCAGTGGGGATTCTAGAATGCTTGCGCAACCATATAGGTGAGGACCCATTGTTTTTCGCCTGTTCAAGGCCAATGAACCAAAGTTTCAAAGAAACTCCAACTTCGATTCTAGTCTGCCTAGTTTAAGTAAGACATTAACCCAAATAGGCCTCAGGAGGATGACTGGTTGTTTGTTGTCACATCCTTACTTTTAACCTCAATTATACTCCATTAGAAGTGATTGGAACCAATTACATGATCATTTGCTTTGAAAATATCCATTTCCAAAAGATTTGCTTTTAGGTACTGTTCATGTTACTGTTCATTTGGTAATTCCAGAACATGTACTCTACTTTAAAAATTCATAATTAATTGTACAAAAATCAAAATAATATGGTTCCAATTTATAATGAAAAGCTCTTTAACATATGTGAAATCAGTTTAATCGTTGAAAATCACTGTTCATTTGGTAAAATCTGGAAGTTCCAGTTTCTTTGCTTGAACTTTAAAAATTTGTTTTTCTTTGGTTACTTGTCCAAATGAAATGTGTTACATATGGAATTAAATCTCTAGACGTCCTCTTTAAGATCACCAAATTTTATAGAAAAATTCATTCATTTGATATATGAAATCATTGCATGAACGTCACTGGCTCTCAGTACTCATTTTATCTCAATTCCAGATCTTACTTCAAATTTTGGAAAATCATAACAATTCGGATACTTATCCAGTTAAGGCGTTCTTGGTGTCCATTTAAAGATATGTATCTTAGCTAACCTCACACCAAATTTCAGACTAAAACTCGTTGGTTTACATATCAAAATCAGCGTCACATCACCACGGCCTCAAAACAGGGTTACAGAAACATACACCATACACACTAACATATCATCCCATATTGTCATGTAAGTCATATAACTTGTTATACAAGCTTAATCATCAACAATTACTCTCTTCCCTTGAGAGGATCCAGCACCTAAAACATAGTTATGCATGTGGAAGGAATGAGATTTCATGGAAATCCCAATAGCAAGTTACACAAACTATAATATCATGCATGAATAATTGTATGCTTAACATGTTATCATGTCATGGGAGCTACTTCATAATGGTACATAAGCAAACTCTAACATGCATATTGTCATGATATAACTTGCAAGGAGTTGCAATCATTCATACTTCATCATAACATGATGACATAAGCTCAAGCTCAACCAAACACCATAATCAACAAGCAACCAAAAAAATTAAACAAACACGAGTTATAGTTAGGTATCCTTGCTACCTCTTAGCTATCTTGGTCAAGACCTTCTTGAAGTGCTTTCCTTCCTTCACAAATGTCAAAACCTAGCCATTACAACATAATATCAAGTTGCAACTCAACTTGAAACCAAATCCAAGACTAGGTTTTCACTAGCTCCCTTTTTTCTCTAATTTATGTTTCCTACTTCCACCTTTCTAAAATAAATTCTCATTGTTCATTTCCACATAATTTTTCATGTAGAATCCAAATATGAAATCAGAATTTCCAAAATCAAAACATACCAATTGCTACAGTGCCAAACCGAAATGCATGCTCTTGTTTTCTAAAAATTCTCATTTTGATTCCAATGCTTCCAATACTTGTTTTCCTACTTTATCCCCACACAACTTTCCATTTTAAACTCATTGGAAGCATCAAAATCATGAAATTCCATCATATGAACAGTACCATGTACAGTACCAGCAAGAACACAAAACCCTAAATCCAAACATACTTGAATTCACAAGCTTATACCACTTGATTCTTGCTTGTTTAAGCTTGTCTAAACTATCCATAACATAAAACTCATATTTTAACCACATATGAGCAGCACTTCCAGCAGCAACCATAAGGGAAATATAGCATGAAAATCCCTTAAAACCATGAGCTAACTTGCTAGAACAAAGCTCAAGATCAAGGGAGATGATTACCTTGCTTGTTACTTCACTTTGGTTGCTTCTTTCTTGGTTGAATGGAAATTTTGCAAGAGTTTCCCTATGGTTCACCATGCATGCCGAAGTGTTCTGAATAGGGGGTATTTATAGAGAAATTTGGGTTGAAATGGATGGCCAAGATTGATTTGGTTACTATTTGATCTAAAGGCTCACATTTAATCTTGAATTTTACTTTTTCTAAAAAGAATAATTATTACATCATGTGGGACAGCTCATGGGACACCTAAGAATAATCCTCTTTATAATATATGACACGTTTTTAGCCTGTATAAAGTGACCAAAATGACCTCTATCCACTACTAGTACAGTATGGGTATCCAGGGGCATTTTCATAATTTTGCACTTTTCCTGGACTGCTCTGGTCTTTAGCCCACATAACTGTCCAGTCACCTTAATGGGCTTATGATGGCGCCGTTTGGGCCTTATTATGGGCTTATTGCCTGTATTGCCTTTATGGCCCAATTCACGTTACAACTCTCCCGATTCTATTTATCGGGTATTTTATTTCACTGAAAAATCCCGTATGGTTTCTACAGGATTCCTTTTCTGACTCTCTCAATTTTATAAATTCATACATTAAATATATGAATTTTCTATAAGGTCTCATCTGATTATGAGATCTGAAAAATACTATAATAATTTCTTCCGACTTCAGAAATTTATATCAATTAATCGGGACCTCAAATCAAAATTCTGTATTGCGTTAAACTGACCGGAATATTTTTGTCTATCTACTGGTAAAATTTGGGTCAGATCTGATTCCGGGCATTTTTTGCTTGTTTTGGCTCAACTTTTCCATATTTACATTTAGGTCCCTTAACTTTTGAATAATTGCACTTTAGTCCCTGAGCTTTTCATTAATTGCATTTAGGTCCCTCCTTTTTCTTCTACTTTCACTTTTCACCTTCAAACTTTTAAATTTTCATTTTGGTCCCTATTCTTTCCTTAGTTATTAATCCTTCCCTTTCCTTTCACAATCTGATACAGTTTATTCCAAGAATCTTATATCCATTACAGATAAACTGTACAGGTACATCAGTTCAAAAAAATTGGGGATATGACATTTCTCTCCCCCTTAAAATAAATTTCGTCCTCGAAATTTACATTACATATACATTAAGGAAATAGTTCAAGGTATATCTCTCTCATCCTTTCCTCTGCTTCCCAAGTAGCTTCATTCTCCGTTAATCCCTTCCATACCACCTTAACTAGAGGGATCTGCTTATTTCGCAACTGCTTGACCTTTCTATCTATAATCTGTACTGGTCCAACTTCATAAGTCAGGTCATCTCGCAATGCAATATCATCCTGCTCAATCACATGTGATGGATCTGAAACATACTTCTTTAATTGGGAAACATGGAACACATCATGAATCTTGCTGAGATGTGGAGGAAGAGCTAATTTGTAAGCCACTGATCCTACTCTTGAGAGGATATGAAATGGCCCAATGTATCTAGGGTGCAGCTTCTTCACTTTGATCGATCGTCCAGCTCCTGTCATTGGAGTCAACTTAAGGAATACATGCTCTCCTTCTTTAAACTCCAATGGCTTCCTTCTAATATTCGCATAACTCTTCTGTCTGCTTTGAGCTGTTAATAGCCTTTTTCTGATCTTATCAATCTGTACTACTGTCTGGTCTACTATATCAGGACCAAACATCCTCCTTTCACTCAACTTTCGTCCATACAGCGCTTCAAATGGAGCCATCTGAATGCTAGCTTGATAACTATTGTTATAGGCAAACTCTATCAACAGTAGATGGACATCCCAACTTCCTTTGAAATCCAAGACACAAGCTCTCAACATATCCTCGAGCATGTGGATCGTTCTCTGAGATTGACCATATGTCTGAGGATAGTAGGCTGTACTAAATCTGAGTGTAGTGTTCATTTCTTTATGTAAAGCACGCCAAAAGTTTGATATAAACCGAGGATCTCTGTCAGAAATGATACTACTGGGAATACCATGTAGTCTAATAATCTCTTTTACATAGAGTTTCGCCAGCTTCTCTAAAGAATCCTTTTTATTGATTGCCAGGAAATGAGCCAACTTCGTTAATCGGTCAATTACCACCCATATAGCATCATGCTTAGTAGGAGTCATGGGTGGTCCTTCAACAAAATCCATGGCAATGCTGTCCCATTTCCACTCGGGTATCTCTAGTGGTTGTAATTTCCCTGCTGGCTTCTGATGCTCAACTTTCACCTTTTGACATGTCAAACATTTAGACACATAATTTACAACATCTTTCTTCAATCCAGGCCACCAAAATAAACTCTTCACATCATGATACATTTTGGTCATACCTGGATGTACTGTATACTTGCTTTTATGTGCCTCCTCTAGTATCTTTTCTCTCAATCCCATTGCATTGGGAAAATATGGTCGTCCCCTAAATCGTAGTAATCCATCTTGGGACACATCAAATTTTTTAGTTTCCCCTCTTTCCAGCTTACCTTTGAAAATTTCTGCGAGCCTATCCTGCTCCTGAGCCTCTTTTATCTCATCCTCAATAAAAGCTTTAATCTGCGTTCCTCCATAAGAACTTTCTGATGTCTGCATTTGATACAGAGGACTCCAATCTCGAACATCTTCTATTAGTTCTAGCTCTTTGATCATGAGGCTAGCAACCTGCACCACCTTTCTACTCAAGGCATCAGCTACTACATTAGCTTTTCCTGGATGGTATTTGATCTGGAAATCATAATCCTTTAGAAATTCCATCCATCTCCATTGCCTCATGTTCAATTCTTTTTGATCTTGCAAATACTTCAGGATTTTATGATCACAGTACAGTTCTATAGTAGCTCTATACAAGTAGTGCCTCCATATCTTGAGAGCATAAACTACCGATGCAAGCTCCAGATCATGCGTGGGATAATTCTCTTCATGTGGCTTTAACTGTCGAGAAGCATAGGCTACCACTCATCCTTGCTGCATCAACACACATCCCAACCCCTGCTTGCTAGCATCAGTATAGACTACATAAGTCTGAGTTAGGTCTGGAATAATCAGCACAGGAGTCGTGGTTAATCTCTGCTTTAGTTCATGAAAACTGGCCTCATACTTCTCATCCCACTTGAACTGCTAATTCTTTCTTGTCAGCTTGGTTAACGGTAGAGCAATTCGAGAAAAGTCCTTAATAAATCTTCTATAATACCCTGCTAAGCCCAGAAAACTTCTGATCTCTGTCACTGTCCTTGGCTGTTCCCAGCTTAGCACTGCTTCAACTTTGCTAGGATCTACAGCTACCCCTTCATGGGATATGACATGACCGAGAAATTTGACTTCTTGTAGCCAAAAGTCACATTTACTAAGCTTAGCATAAAGTCGTTTCTCTTTAAGAGTACTAAGAACAATCCTCAAATGCTCTTCATGCTCTGCAGCCGATTTGGAGTACACTAAGATATCATCAATGAAGACTACCACAAACTGATCTAGATAAGGCTTGAAGATTCTGTTCATGTAATCCATGAAAATTGCAAGTGCATTTGTCAGACTAAAGGGCATCACTAGAAATTCATAATGACCATATCGAGTCCTGAATACAGTCTTTGAAATATCATCTGCTTTGATTCTGAGTTGGTGATAACCTGATCTCAGATCAATCTTAGAGAATAAGTTTGCTCTAACCAACTGGTCTAGCAAATCATCAATTCGGGAAGAGGGTACTTATTCTTAATAGTAATCTTATTCAACTCCTGATAGTCAATGCACAATCTGAGACTGCCATCCTTCTTCTTGACGAATAACACTGGAGCACCCCATGGAGAAACACTGGGTCAGATGAAACCCTTCTCTAATAGCTCCTCTATCTGCTTCTTAAGTTCAATCATCTCATTGGGAGCCATACGATATGGGGCTTTAGATACTGGTCCAGCTCCAGGTACGATGTCAATCGCAAACTCCACTTCTCGTTCTGGAGGCAATCCTTGAATCTCCTTTGGAAAGACTTCAAGAAATTATTTAACCACTGGAATTGCTTCAATTCCTTCTTCCACTTCTGCTTGAACAGAAAAGAAGACCATATATCCCTGACATCCTTTTCGTAAACATCTATCCGCTTGAGCCTCTGTCAGGAAATTCAATTCACTTCTGGATTCACATTTGGGGCTTGTGGACAAAGAACTAGAGTTTTGTTCTTACAATCCAGCATTACATTATTGGCAGACAACCAATTCAATCCAATTATGATATCAATTTCATGGAATGGCATGCATATTAGGTCAAGAGTAGTGCAACAACATTCATATCGAATGACACTATTTAGGCAGACATCTGATGTAACTACTTTAGCATTTGTAGGGGTTGTGACACATATGGCATAATGCAGCTTGCTAATTGTAAGGCCCAAACATTTAGCACATTCATAAGAAATAAAGGAATGACTTGCGCCTGAATCAAACATAGCAATCACAGCATGATTATTGAGATAGATGATACTTTGGATCATCTTGGGTGATCTCTGTGCCTCTTCCCTTGTCATTGCAAACACTCGCCCTTGAGTGTGCGGCCTTTGATAATCAGCTGCTTGAGGACAACTCCTGGAGAAATGTCCAGGCTTCCCACATGTGTAACAGACATTTTGCCCCATCAAGCATGGTCTGTCTCCATGGTTCTTCCCGCATTTGTCACATACTCTAGACCTCTGATCTCTATTATTTGTGTTTCCCCTGTAATTCCCTCTGCTAGGCTTTCAGTTCTGTTGCCACTGCCTTTTCCTTTTCTTGTTATAGCCACTGCCACTGGCTATATTTCTATTTTGGTTAGGTCTCTCAGGAGCAGCAGTCTTTCTGCTCACCTATTTTATTAGCATCCGGTGATTCAGGCTATTCTCAATAATTCTGCAAGCCTTTGCTTTATTGAACTGATGGTACTGTTGAGGGGTCATCATATCTTTTAGGGTAGCATTCAATCCCCTGATCATCCTTTCTGTCATCCACCGCTCATCATCCACCTGTCGTAGGTAAGTGGAATACTGAGAAAGAAGGATGAACTGTCTAAGTATTCATCATAGGATTCTTTTTCTCCTTGTCTCAGCACAAGGAATTCTGCCTCTCGTTCATCCCGCACTGACTGGGGAAAATACTTCTCATAAAACTGTTCAAAGAACACTTCCCACTTGATAGGAATGTGTCTGGCCTACAATACTAGCTCTGTGTTCTTCCACCATCTGTCTGCATCCCTTTCTAGCTAGTAGATTGCCATCTGTGCTTTACTCTCAGACGGATAACCCAGTACCTTGAAGATCTTCTCCAGTCTGCTGATCTAATCTTCTGCTTTCTGTATATCAAATGTTCCCTCGAACATCGGAGGACTATGCTTACAGAATTTAGTCATCCATTGTTGAATAGCAGTATGATCTACTGTTTGTCCTATCTGTCTCGGTAGTTCTGTTGTCTGTTGAACCATCTCTAGTTCTGTATTAGCTGTACCTGCAGACTCTGGGTGTCTGAGGTTCTCCACTGCTTCAGCTACAGCTGTTGCTATAGCAGTATCCCTTTCCTACTCACTCCTTGCTTGAGCAGCTTTTACTTCCTCTATCAGCTTTTGCTGCTGCTTCAGCCGATCTAGAATCAGCTGATTAATATCTCCGACGTTTTGGGATTCACCCGCAGTACCAGCTCTTCTGGTTCTTACCATTTTGTTTTACTATCGTAATAGGAAATAGGAAAGGAATATTATAATTAACATACTTTATATTTCATTCAAAACATAGCATACAGCAGGTTTAACATCATTACATAAACTCTTCATAACAGATACACATACATGTATTATGTCATTACTAGTCAAAAGTACATAGATTACAACAACATTCATACATACAGCTATTACACTATGTTTTCTCATAATAGATCCTAATAAATTCCCCCACCATGTAGATCCAATCATGGATATCCTCAAAGGGTTCCTCTTCAAAGTACTGATCTAACCCTTCTCTCCATGTTGCTGTAAGAGGAAAAATATCATCCATGATATCAACCCAAGCTTCTAGGGTAAGAGTATCTGGATCATATGCTTGATATGCCTCTCTTACCTTTGCTATGAAGTCTTTATAAACTCTATAGTCTTGATCAACACCTCTAATCAACATTCTTCCTATCTCATATAGCTGTTTTGTGAGTTCCACAATTTTCCTGAAATGTTCTTCATCCATATCCTCCCCAGGGGTTAACTCAATTATCTGATGGTTACCCAGATATATCTGTACCATTAACTTCTTGGTTCCAATTGGACCTGGAATATCTGTAAGGTCCGGTCTCTGACTAGGTCTAGGTATATCATCTACATGACTAGGTTCAGGCACATTAGCTATATGGCTGGGTCAAGGTACATCAACTGGTTTAGGTACCTGACTCGGTCCAGGAACATCTACCTCATCCGCCTGCCTAGGCACAGGGTATGTTGCATTCCTAATATAAGAGTAACCCACATCAGATTGTTCCTCTTGAGGGTCTATCATCTCTATATCATCTATCTGACCTGCATCTCTTTCTAATACAATATTCATAGGTGGGGCTGGGTTAAGTTCCTCAAGTTCATCCTCTTTTGATTGTATATCCTCATCTGATATTTCCTCTTCTTCATCATCATCCTCATCCATCTCATTTGATCCCACAGAAGAATTATCTAACCTGCCCAATTCTGATTCACTACTGGAATCCCGGATATTGATCATTGGGGGAAGACCAAACTCCGGATCATGTATGAAAGCATCTATCTCTTCTGAGTTCCACCCTGATCTATCAGAATTATAGACTGTGGGTCTAGGGTCCCCTTGGTTCACTGTAGTGTCTGATGTTCTAGACTCAGTCGTTGGTATCCTACAATAATTAACTTAAGGTCAATTATGCAGATGTTCACTTACGTATCAGTCTATAAATAATCTAATCAGAGCATTTCCAAAGCCAGAATCCTTTGCTCTGATACCAAAATGTTACATCCTTACTTTTAACCTCAATTATACTCCATTAGAAGTGATTGAAACCAATTACATGATCATTTGCTTTGAAAATATCCATTTCTAAAAGATTTGCTTTTGGGGTACTGTTCACTATTACTGTTCATTTGGTAATTTTAGAACATGTACTCTACTTTGAAAATTCATAATTAATTTTATAAAAATCAAAATAATATGGTTCCAATTTATAATGAAAGCTCTTTCACATATCTTTGAGGGAAAAATATGAAATTGAGGTTTTATTGTCCCAATGAAATCAGTTTAATCGTTAAAAATCACTGTTCATTTGGTAAAATCTGGAAGTTCCAGTTTCTTTGCTTGAACTTTAAAAATTTGTTTCTCTTTGGTTACTTGTCCAAATGAAATGTGTTACATATGGAATTAAATCTGTAGATGTCCTCTTTAAGATCACCAAATTTCATAGAAATATTCATTCATTTGATATATGAAATCATTGCATGAACGTCACTGCCTCTCAGTACTCGTTTTATCTCAATTCCAGATCTTACTTCAAAATTTGGAAAATCATAACAATTCGGATACTTATCCAGTTAAGGCGTTCTTGGTGTCCATTTAAAGATATGTATCTTAGCTAACCTCACACCAAATTTCAGACTAAAACTCGTTGGTTTACATATCAAAATCAGCGTCACATCATCACGGCCTCAAAACAGGGTTACAAAAACATACACCATACACACTAACATATCATCCCATATTGTCATGTAAGTCATATAACTTGTTATACAAGCTTACTCATCAACAATTACTCTCTTCCCTTGAGAGGATCCAGCACCTAAAACATAGTTATGCATGTGAAAGGAATGAGATTTCATGGAAATCCCAATAGCAAGTTACACAAACTATAATATCATGCACGAATAATTGCATGCTTAACATGTTATCATGTCATGGGAGCTACTTCATAATGGTACATAAGCAAACTCTAACATGCATATTGTCATGACATAACTTGCAAGGAGTTGCAATCATTCATACTTCATCATAACATGATGACATAAGCTCAAGCTCAACCAAACACCATAATCAACAAGCAACCAAAACAATTAAACAAACACGAGTTATAGTTAGGTATCCTTGCTACCTCTTAGCTATCTTGGTCAAGACCTTCTTGAAGTGCTTTCCTTCCTTCACAAATGTCAAAACCTAGCCATTACAACATGATATCAAGTTACAACTCAACTTGAAACCAAATCCAAGACTAGGTTTTCACTAGCTCCCTTTCTTTCTCTAATTTATGTTTCCTACTTCCACCTTTCCAAAATAAATTCTCATGGTTCATTTCCACATAATTTTTCATGTAGAATCCAAATATGATATCAGAATTTCCAAAATCAAAACATACCAATTGCTACAGTGCCAAACCGAAATGCATGCTCTTGTTTTCCAAAAATTCTCATTTTGATTCCAATGCTTCCAATACTTGTTCTCCTACTTTATCCCCACAAAACTTTCCATTTTAAACTCATTGGAAGCATCAAAATCATGAAATTCCATCATATGAACAGTACCATGTACAGTACCAGCAAGAACACAAAACCCTAAATCCAAACATACTTGAATTCACAAGCTTATACCACTTGATTCTTGCTTGTTTAACCTTGTCTAAACTATCCATAACATAAAACTCATATTTTAACCACATATGAGCAGCACTTCCAGCAGCAACCATAAGGGAAATATAGCATGAAAATCCCTTAAAACCATGAGCTAACTTGCTAGAACAAAGCTCAAGATCAAGGGAGATGATTACCTTGCTTGTTACTTCACTTTGGTTGCTTCTTTCTTGGTTGAATGGAAATTTTGGAAGAGTTTCCCTATGGTTCACCATGCATGCCGAAGTGTTCTGAATAGGGGGTATTTATAGAGAAATTTGGGTTGAAATGGATGGCCAAGATTGATTTGGTTACTATTTGACCTAAAGGCTCACATTTAATCTTGGATTTTACTTTTCTAAAAAGAATAATTATTACATCATGTGGGACAGCTCATGGGACACCTAAGAATAATCCTCTTTATACTATATGACACGTTTTTAGCCTGTATAAAGTGACCAAAATGGGCTTATGATGGCGCCATTTGGGCCTTATTATGGGTTTATTGCCTGTATTGCCTTTATGGCCCAATTCACATTACAACTCTCCCGATCCTATTTATCGGGTATTTTATTTCACTGAAAAATCCCGTATGGTTTCTACAGGATTCCTTTTCTGACTCTCTCAATTTTATAAATTCATAGATTAAATATATGAATTTTCTATAAGGTCTCATCTGATTATGAGATCTGAAAAATACTATAATAATTCCTTCCGACTTCAGAAATTTATATCAATTAATCGGGACCTCAAATCAAAATTCTGTGTTGCATTAAACTGACCGGAATATTCTTGTCTATCTACTGGTAAAATTTGGGTCAGATCTGATTCTGGACATTTTTTGCTTGTTTTGGCTCAACTTTTCCATATTTACATTTAGGTCCCTTAACTTTTGAATAATTGCACTTTAGTCCCTGAACTTTTCATTAATTGCATTTAGGTCCCTCCTTTTTCTTCTACTTTCACTTTTCACCTTCAAACTTTTAAATTTTCATTTTGGTCCCTATTTTTTCCTTAGTTATTAATCATTCCCTTTCCTTTCACAATCTGATACAGTTTATTCCAAGAATCTTATATCCATTACAGATAAACTGTACAGGTACATCAGGTCAAAAAAATTGGGGATATGACATTTGTAGCTAGAAACTGGTAAATGTTCGCGTTCCTGTGGATCAAAGTGGGATCTCCCCACCTATCTCAACATCCAATCGTGTGTCTAGCGTGCCCACATTCCATTTTAAATGCACCCGTGTCACTCCTACCCGAGGGTCTGAGTATTTATTGCTGGTAACTTTGAAGGTTTCAAAGTTTTCCAATACAGAATGAAATCTCTCCACCCACCTCAACCTTTAAAGGGGATTCTTAAATTTGAACTTCCGTTGCGAAATCCATCCCCGCCCGTCATAAACGAGAGTCTTTATTACTGGTAACATCGAACCCTTTTGTGTGTTCTTCTACAGAATGCAATCTCTCCACCTACCTCAACATTTAAAGAGGATTCTCAAATACCCACTTCCCTTACCAAATTCTTCCCCGTGCGCCAGAAGAAAGAGACAGTGAGTTTGTTCCGAGTAAGAGCGAGGTTGTGACGCTAATCCGTAACTGGATTTAAACATCCGGCTCACCTCAACTTTCAAGGTGCGTTCTAGCATGCTAACTCTCGTTGCGAAGGTGATCCATATTGTCAACAAAAGCGTGATCGAGTTTTTCTGGACAATAATCGTGCACGTTCACCCCACCCAAAAATTGAAGGGAAACACATACACTGCATCCACAATGTTCTTGGCCAGTAATCACGAACTTCCACACCATTCACCAATTGAGTGAAACCTCACATCCAACCTCAACTACTAGTGGGGATTCTAGAACGCTTGCGCAACCATATAGGTGAGGACCCATTGTTTTTCGCCTGTTCAAGGCCAATGGAGCAAAGTTTCAAAGAAACTCCAACTTCAATTCTAGTCTGCCCAGTTTAAGTAAGACATTAACCCAAATAGGGCTCAGGAGGATGACTGGTTGTTTGTAGCTAGAAACTGGGAAATATTCGCGTTCCTGTGGATCAAAGTGGGATCTCCCCACCCATCTCAACATTCAATCGTGTGTCTAGCATGCCCACATTCCATTTTAAATGCAGCCGTTATGGTCCTACCCGAGGGTCCGAGTATTTAGCATTGGTAACTTTGAAGGTTTCAAAGTTTTCCAATACAAAATGAAATCTCTCCACCCACCTCAACCTTTAAAGGGGATTCTTAAATTCGAACTTCCGTTGCAAAATCCATCCCCGCCCATCATAAATGAGAGTCTTTATTGCTGGTAACATCGAACCTTTTTGTGTGTTCTTCTACAGAATGCAATCTCTCCACCTACCTCAACATTTAAAGAGGATTCTCAAATACCCACTTCCCTTGCAAAATTCTTCCCCGTGCGTAAGAAGCAAGAGACAGTGAGTTTGTTATGAGTGAGAGCGAGGTTGTGACGCTAATCCATAACTGGATTTAAACATCTGGCTCACCTCAACATTCAACGTGCGTTCTAGCATGTTAGGTCTCGTTGCGAAGGTGATCCATATTGGCAACAAAAGCATGATCGAGTTTTACTGGACAATAATCTTGCACTTTCACCCCACCCCAAAATTGAAGGGAAACACATACTCTGCATCCACAATGTTCTTGGCCAGTAATCGTGAACTCCCGCACCATTCCCCAATTGAGTGAAACCTCACATCCAACCTCAACTGACAGTGGGGATTTTAGAACGCTCAGGATCATTGAGCAACCATATAGGTGAGGACCATTGTTTTTCGCCTGTTCAAGGCTAATGGAGCAAAGTTTCAAAGAAACTCCAACTTCGATTCTAGTCTGCCCAATTTAAGTAAGACATTAACCCAAATAGGCCTCCGGAGGATGACTGGTTGTTTGTAGCTAGAAACTGGGAAATATTCGTGATCGTGTGGATCAAAGTGGGATCTCCCCACTGATCTCAACCTTCAATTGTGTGTCTAGCAGGCCCACATTCAATTTTAAATGCACCCGTGTCGGTCCTCCCCAAGGGTCCGAGTAATTATCGCTGGTAACTTTGAAGGTTTCAAAGTTTTCCAGTATAGATTGAAATCGCTCCACCCACCTCAACCTTTAAAGGGGATTCTTAAATTCTCACTTCCGTTGCGAAATCCATCCCCACCCACCATAAACGAGAGTCTTTATTGGTGGTAACATCGAACCTTTTTGTGTGTTCCTCTACAAAAGGCAATCTCCCCACCTACCTTAACATTTAAAGCGGATTCTCAAATACCCACTTCCCTTGCAAAATTCTTCCCCGTGCACAAGAAGCAAGAGACAGTGAGTTTGTTGCGAGTAAGAGCGAGGTTGTGACGATTATCTGTAATTGAATTTAAACATCTGACCCTCCTCAACATTCAACGTGCGTTCTAGCATGCTAACTCTTGTTGCGAAGGTGATCCATATTGGCAACAAAAGCGTGATCGAGTTTTACTGGACAATAATCTTGCACTTTCACCCCACCCCAAAATTGATGGGAAACACACACTCTGCATCCACAATGTTCTTGGCCAGTAATCGCGAACTCCCGCACCATTCTCGAATTGAGTGAAACCTCACATCCAACCTAAACTGCCAGTGGGGATTCTAGAACGCTCAGTATCATTGCGCAACCATATAGGTGAGGACCCATTGTTTTTCGCCTGTTCAAGGCTAATGGAGCAAAGTTTAAAAGAAACTCCAACTTCGATTCTAGTCTGCCCAATTTAAGTAAGAGATTAACCCAAATAGGCCTCAGGAGGATGACTGGTTGTTTGTAGCTAGAAACTGGGAAATATTCGCGATCCTATGGATCAAAGTGGGATCTCCCCACCCATCTCAACCTTCAATCGTGTGTCTAGCATGCCCACATTCCATTTTAAATGCACCCATGTCGGTCCTACCCGAGGGTCTGAGTATTTATCGCTGGTAACTTTGAAGGTTTCAAAGTTTTCCAATACAAAACAAAATCTCTCCACCCACCTCAACATTTAAAGGGGATTCTTAAATTCGAACTTCCATTGTGAAATCCATCCCCGCCCATCATAAAGGAGAGTCTTTATTGCTGGTAACATCGAACCTTTTTGTGTGTTCTTCTACAGAATGCAATCTCTCCACCTACCTCAACATTTAAAGAGGATTCTCAAATACCCACTTCCCTTGCAAAATTCTTCCCCGTGCGCAAGAAGCAAGAGATAGTGAGTTTGTTACGAGTGAGAGCGAGGTTGTGACTCTAATCCGTAACTGGATTTAAACATCCAGCTCACCTCAACATTCAACGTGCGTTCTAGCATGCTAACTCTTGTTGCGAAGGTGATCCATATTGGCAACAAAAGCGTGATCGAGTTTTACTGGACAATAATCTTGCACTTTCACCCCACCCCAAAATTGATGGGAAACACACACTCTGCATCCACAATGTTCTTGGCCAGTAATCGCGAACTCCCGCACCATTCTCAAATTGAGTGAAACCTCACATCCAACCTAAACTGCCAGTGGGGATTCTAGAACGCTCAGTATCATTGCGCAACCATATAGGTGAGGACCCATTGTTTTTCGCCTGTTCAAGGCTAATGGAGCAAAGTTTAAAAGAAACTCCAACTTCGATTCTAGTCTGCCCAATTTAAGTAAGAGATTAACCCAAATAGGCCTCAGGAGGATGACTGGTTGTTTGTAGCTAGAAACTGGGAAATATTCGCGATCCTATGGATCAAAGTGGGATCTCCCCACCCATCTCAACCTTCAATCGTGTGTCTAGCATGCCCACATTCCATTTTAAATGCACCCGTGTCGGTCCTACCCGAGGGTCTGAGTATTTATCGCTGGTAACTTTGAAGGTTTCAAAGTTTTCCAATACAAAACAAAATCTCTCCACCCACCTCAACATTTAAAGGGGATTCTTAAATTCGAACTTCCATTGTGAAATCCATCCCCGCCCATCATAAAGGAGAGTCTTTATTGCTGGTAACATCGAACCTTTTTGTGTGTTCTTCTACAGAATGCAATCTCTCCACCTACCTCAACATTTAAAGAGGATTCTCAAATACCCACTTCCCTTGCAAAATTCTTCCCCGTGTGCAAGAAGCAAGAGACAGTGAGTTTGTTACGAGTGAGAGCGAGGTTGTGATGCTAATCGGTAACTGGATTTAAACATCTGGCTCACCTCAACATTCAACGTGCGTTCTAGCATGTTAGGTCTCGTTGCGAAGGTGATCCATATTGGCAACAAAAGCGTCATCGAGTTTTTCTGTACAATAATCTTGCACTTTCACCCCACCCCAAAATTGAGGGGAAACACATACTCTGCATCCACAATGTTCTCGGCCAGCAATCGCGAACTCCCGCACCATTCCCGAATTGAGTGAAACCTCACATCCAACCTAAACTGCCAAGAACGCTCAGGATCATTGCGCAACCATATAGGTGAGGACCCATTGTTTTTCACCTGTTCAAGGCCAATGTAGCAAAGTTTTAAAGAAACTCCAACTTTGATTCTAGTCTGCCCACTTTCAGTAAGACATTAACCCAAATAGGCCTCAGGAGGATGACTGGTTATTTGTAGCTTGAAACTGGGAAATGTTCGCTATCCTGTGGATCTAAGTGGGATCTCCCCACCCATCTCAACCTTCAATCGTGTGTCTAGCATGCCCACATTCCATTTTAAATGCACCCGTGTCGGTCCTACCCGAGGGTCTGAGTATTTATCGCTGGTAACTTTGAAGGTTTCAAAGTTTTCCAATACAGAATGAAATCTCTCCACCCACCTCAACCTTTAAAGGGGATTCTTAAATTCGAACTTCCGTTGTGAAATCCATCCCCGCCCATCATAGACGAGGGTCTTTATTGCTGGTAACATCGAACCTTTTTGCCTGTTCTTCTACAGAATGCAATCTCACCACCTACCTCAACATTTAAAGAGGATTCTCAAATACCCACTTCCCTTGCAAAATTCTTCCCCGTGCGCCAAAAGAAAGAGACAGTGAGTTTGTTGCGAGTAAGAGCGAGGTTGTGACGATTATCTATAATTGATTTTAAACATCTGACCCTACTCAACTTTCAAGGTGCGTTCTAGCATGTTAGGTTTCATTACGAAGGTGATCCATATTGGCAACAAAAGCGTGATTGAGTTTTACTGGACAATAATCTTGCACTTTCACCCCACCCCAAAATTGAAGGGAAACACATACTCTGCATCCACAATGTTCTTGGCCAGTAATCGCGAACTCCCTCACCATTCCCCAATTGAGTGAAACCTCACATCCAACCTAAACTGCTAGTGGGGATTCTAGAACGCTCAGGATCATTGCGCAACCATATAGGTGAGGACCCATTGTTTTTTGCCTGTTCAAGGCCAATGTAGCAAAGTTTTAACGAAACTCCAACTTTGATTCTAGTTTGCCCACTTTAAGTAAGACATTAACCCAAATAGGCCTCAGGAGGATGACTGGTTATTTGTAGCTTGAAACTAGGAAATGTTCGCTATCCTGTGGATCTAAGTGGGATCTCCCCACCCATCTCAACCTTCAATCGTGTGTCTAGCATGCCCACATTCCATTTTAAATGCACCCGTGTCGGTCCTACCCGAGGGTCTGAGTATTTATCGCTGGTAACTTTGAAGGTTTCAAAGTTTTCCAATACAGAATGAAATCTCTCCACCCACCTCAACCTTTAAAGGGGATTCTTAAATTCGAACTTCCGTTGTGAAATCCATCCCCGCCCATCATAGACGAGGGTCTTTATTGCTGGTAACATCGAACCTTTTTGCCTGTTCTTCTACAGAATGCAATCTCACCACCTACCTCAACATTTAAAGAGGATTCTCAAATACCCACTTCCCTTGCAAAATTCTTCCCCGTGCGCCAGAAGAAAGAGACAGTGAGTTTGTTGCGAGTAAGAGCGAGGTTGTGACGATTATCTGTAATTGATTTTAAACATCTGACCCTACTCAACTTTCAAGGTGCGTTCTAGCATGTTAGGTTTCATTACGAAGGTGATCCATATTGGCAACAAAAGCGTGATTGAGTTTTACTGGACAATAATCTTGCACTTTCACCCCACCCCAAAATTGAAGGGAAACACATACTCTGCATCCACAATGTTCTTGGCCAGTAATCGCGAACTCCCTCACCATTCCCCAATTGAGTGAAACCTCACATCCAACCTAAACTGCTAGTGGGGATTCTAGAACGCTCAGGATCATTGCGCAACCATATAGGTGAGGACCCATTGTTTTTTGCCTGTTCAAGGCCAATGTAGCAAAGTTTTAACGAAACTCCAACTTTGATTCTAGTTTGCCCACTTTAAGTAAGACATTAACCCAAATAGGCCTCAGGAGGATGACTGGTTATTTGTAGCTTGAAACTGGGAAATGTTCGCTATCCTGTGGATCTAAGTGGGATCTCCCCACCCATCTCAACCTTCAATCGTGTGTCTAGCATGCCCACATTCCATTTTAAATGCACCCGTGTCGGTCCTACCCGAGGGTCTGAGTATTTATCGCTGGTAACTTTGAAGGTTTCAAAGTTTTCCAATACAGAATGAAATCTCTCCACCCACCTCAACCTTTAAAGGGGATTCTTAAATTCGAACTTCCGTTGTGAAATCCATCCCCGCCCATCATAGACGAGGGTCTTTATTGCTGGTAACATCGAACCTTTTTGCCTGTTCTTCTACAGAATGCAATCTCACCACCTACCTCAACATTTAAAGAGGATTCTCAAATACCCACTTCCCTTGCAAAATTCTTCCCCGTGCGCCAGAAGAAAGAGACAGTGAGTTTGTTGCGAGTAAGAGCGAGGTTGTGACGATTATCTGTAATTGATTTTAAACATCTGACCCTACTCAACTTTCAAGGTGCGTTCTAGCATGTTAGGTTTCATTACGAAGGTGATCCATATTGGCAACAAAAGCGTGATTGAGTTTTACTGGACAATAATCTTGCACTTTCACCCCACCCCAAAATTGAAGGGAAACACATACTCTGCATCCACAATGTTCTTGGCCAGTAATCGCGAACTCCCTCACCATTCCCCAATTGAGTGAAACCTCACATCCAACCTAAACTGCTAGTGGGGATTCTAGAACGCTCAGGATCATTGCGCAACCATATAGGTGAGGACCCATTGTTTTTTGCCTGTTCAAGGCCAATGTAGCAAAGTTTTAACGAAACTCCAACTTTGATTCTAGTCTGCCCACTTTAAGTAAGACATTAACCCAAATAGGCCTCAGGAGGATGACTGGTTATTTGTAGCTTGAAACTGGGAAATGTTCGCTATCCTGTGGATCTAAGTGGGATCTCCCCACCCATCTCAACCTTCAATCGTGTGTCTAGCATGCCCACATTCCATTTTAAATGCACCCGTGTCGGTCCTACCCGAGGGTCTGAGTATTTATCGCTGGTAACTTTGAAGGTTTCAAAGTTTTCCAATACAGAATGAAATCTCTCCACCCACCTCAACCTTTAAAGGGGATTCTTAAATTCGAACTTCCGTTGTGAAATCCATCCCCGCCCATCATAGACGAGGGTCTTTATTGCTGGTAACATCGAACCTTTTTGCCTGTTCTTCTACAGAATGCAATCTCACCACCTACCTCAACATTTAAAGAGGATTCTCAAATACCCACTTCCCTTGCAAAATTCTTCCCCGTGCGCCAGAAGAAAGAGACAGTGAGTTTGTTGCGAGTAAGAGCGAGGTTGTGACGATTATCTGTAATTGATTTTAAACATCTGACCCTACTCAACTTTCAAGGTGCGTTCTAGCATGTTAGGTTTCATTACGAAGGTGATCCATATTGGCAACAAAAGCGTGATTGAGTTTTACTGGACAATAATCTTGCACTTTCACCCCACCCCAAAATTGAAGGGAAACACATACTCTGCATCCACAATGTTCTTGGCCAGTAATCGCGAATTACCGCACCATTCCCCAATTGAGTGAAACCTCACATCCAACCTAAACTACTAGTGGGGATTCTAGAACGCTCAGGATCATTGCGCAACCATATAGGTGAGGACCCATTGTTTTTTGCCTGTTCAAGGCCAATGTAGCAAAGTTTTAACGAAACTCCAACTTTGATTCTAGTCTGCCCACTTTCAGTAAGACATTAACCCAAATAGGCCTCAGGAGGATGACTGGTTATTTGTAGCTTGAAACTGGGAAATGTTCGCTATCCTGTGGATCTAAGTGGGATCTCCCCACCCATCTCAACCTTCAATCGTGTGTCTAGCATGCCCACATTCCATTTTAAATGCACCCGTGTCGGTCCTACCCGAGGGTCTGAGTATTTATCGCTGGTAACTTTGAAGGTTTCAAAGTTTTCCAATACAGAATGAAATCTCTCCACCCACCTCAACCTTTAAAGGGGATTCTTAAATTCGAACTTCCGTTGTGAAATCCATCCCCGCCCATCATAGACGAGGGTCTTTATTGCTGGTAACATCGAACCTTTTTGCCTGTTCTTCTACAGAATGCAATCTCACCACCTACCTCAACATTTAAAGAGGATTCTCAAATACCCACTTCCCTTGCAAAATTCTTCCCCGTGCGCCAGAAGAAAGAGACAGTGAGTTTGTTGCGAGTAAGAGCGAGGTTGTGACGATTATCTATAATTGATTTTAAACATCTGACCCTACTCAACTTTCAAGGTGCGTTCTAGCATGTTAGGTTTCATTACGAAGGTGATCCATATTGGCAACAAAAGCGTGATTGAGTTTTACTGGACAATAATCTTGCACTTTCACCCCACCCCAAAATTGAAGGGAAACACATACTCTGCATCCACAATGTTCTTGGCCAGTAATCGCGAACTCCCTCACCATTCCCCAATTGAGTGAAACCTCACATCCAACCTAAACTGCTAGTGGGGATTCTAGAACGCTCAGGATCATTGCGCAACCATATAGGTGAGGACCCATTGTTTTTTGCCTGTTCAAGGCCAATGTAGCAAAGTTTTAACGAAACTCCAACTTTGATTCTAGTCTGCCCACTTTAAGTAAGACATTAACCCAAATAGGCCTCAGGAGGATGACTGGTTATTTGTAGCTTGAAACTGGGAAATGTTCGCTATCCTGTGGATCTAAGTGGGATCTCCCCACCCATCTCAACCTTCAATCGTGTGTCTAGCATGCCCACATTCCATTTTAAATGCACCCGTGTCGGTCCTACCCGAGGGTCTGAGTATTTATCGCTGGTAACTTTGAAGGTTTCAAAGTTTTCCAATACAGAATGAAATCTCTCCACCCACCTCAACCTTTAAAGGGGATTCTTAAATTCGAACTTCCGTTGTGAAATCCATCCCCGCCCATCATAGACGAGGGTCTTTATTGCTGGTAACATCGAACCTTTTTGCCTGTTCTTCTACAGAATGCAATCTCACCACCTACCTCAACATTTAAAGAGGATTCTCAAATACCCACTTCCCTTGCAAAATTCTTCCCCGTGCGCCAGAAGAAAGAGACAGTGAGTTTGTTGCGAGTAAGAGCGAGGTTGTGACGATTATCTGTAATTGATTTTAAACATCTGACCCTACTCAACTTTCAAGGTGCGTTCTAGCATGTTAGGTTTCATTACGAAGGTGATCCATATTGGCAACAAAAGCGTGATTGAGTTTTACTGGACAATAATCTTGCACTTTCACCCCACCCCAAAATTGAAGGGAAACACATACTCTGCATCCACAATGTTCTTGGCCAGTAATCGCGAACTCCCTCACCATTCCCCAATTGAGTGAAACCTCACATCCAACCTAAACTGCTAGTGGGGATTCTAGAACGCTCAGGATCATTGCGCAACCATATAGGTGAGGACCCATTGTTTTTTGCCTGTTCAAGGCCAATGTAGCAAAGTTTTAACGAAACTCCAACTTTGATTCTAGTCTGCCCACTTTCAGTAAGACATTAACCCAAATAGGCCTCAGGAGGATGACTGGTTATTTGTAGCTTGAAACTAGGAAATGTTCGCTATCCTGTGGATCTAAGTGGGATCTCCCCACCCATCTCAACCTTCAATCGTGTGTCTAGCATGCCCACATTCCATTTTAAATGCACCCGTGTCGGTCCTACCTGAGGGTCTGAGTATTTATCGCTGGTAACTTTGAAGGTTTCAAAGTTTTCCAATACAGAATGAAATCTCTCCACCCACCTCAACCTTTAAAGGGGATTCTTAAATTCGAACTTCCGTTGTGAAATCCATCCCCGCCCATCATAGACGAGGGTCTTTATTGCTGGTAACATCGAACCTTTTTGCCTGTTCTTCTACAGAATGCAATCTCACCACCTACCTCAACATTTAAAGAGGATTCTCAAATACCCACTTCCCTTGCAAAATTCTTCCCCGTGCGCCAGAAGAAAGAGACAGTGAGTTTGTTGCGAGTAAGAGCGAGGTTGTGACGATTATCTGTAATTGATTTTAAACATCTGACCCTACTCAACTTTCAAGGTGCGTTCTAGCATGTTAGGTTTCATTACGAAGGTGATCCATATTGGCAACAAAAGCGTGATTGAGTTTTACTGGACAATAATCTTGCACTTTCACCCCACCCCAAAATTGAAGGGAAACACATACTCTGCATCCACAATGTTCTTGGCCAGTAATCGCGAACTCCCTCACCATTCCCCAATTGAGTGAAACCTCACATCCAACCTAAACTGCTAGTGGGGATTCTAGAACGCTCAGGATCATTGCGCAACCATATAGGTGAGGACCCATTGTTTTTTGCCTGTTCAAGGCCAATGTAGCAAAGTTTTAACGAAACTCCAACTTTGATTCTAGTCTGCCCACTTTCAGTAAGACATTAACCCAAATAGGCCTCAGGAGGATGACTGGTTATTTGTAGCTTGAAACTGGGAAATGTTCGCTATCCTGTGGATCTAAGTGGGATCTCCCCACCCATCTCAACCTTCAATCGTGTGTCTAGCATGCCCACATTCCATTTTAAATGCACCCGTGTCGGTCCTACCCGAGGGTCTGAGTATTTATCGCTGGTAACTTTGAAGGTTTCAAAGTTTTCCAATACAGAATGAAATCTCTCCACCCACCTCAACCTTTAAAGGGGATTCTTAAATTCGAACTTCCGTTGTGAAATCCATCCCCGCCCATCATAGACGAGGGTCTTTATTGCTGGTAACATCGAACCTTTTTGCCTGTTCTTCTACAGAATGCAATCTCACCACCTACCTCAACATTTAAAGAGGATTCTCAAATACCCACTTCCCTTGCAAAATTCTTCCCCGTGCGCCAGAAGAAAGAGACAGTGAGTTTGTTGCGAGTAAGAGCGAGGTTGTGACGATTATCTGTAATTGATTTTAAACATCTGACCCTACTCAACTTTCAAGGTGCGTTCTAGCATGTTAGGTTTCATTACGAAGGTGATCCATATTGGCAACAAAAGCGTGATTGAGTTTTACTGGACAATAATCTTGCACTTTCACCCCACCCCAAAATTGAAGGGAAACACATACTCTGCATCCACAATGTTCTTGGCCAGTAATCGCGAACTCCCTCACCATTCCCCAATTGAGTGAAACCTCACATCCAACCTAAACTGCTAGTGGGGATTCTAGAACGCTCAGGATCATTGCGCAACCATATAGGTGAGGACCCATTGTTTTTTGCCTGTTCAAGGCCAATGTAGCAAAGTTTTAACGAAACTCCAACTTTGATTCTAGTCTGCCCACTTTAAGTAAGACATTAACCCAAATAGGCCTCAGGAGGATGACTGGTTATTTGTAGCTTGAAACTGGGAAATGTTCGCTATCCTGTGGATCTAAGTGGGATCTCCCCACCCATCTCAACCTTCAATCGTGTGTCTAGCATGCCCACATTCCATTTTAAATGCACCCGTGTCGGTCCTACCCGAGGGTCTGAGTATTTATCGCTGGTAACTTTGAAGGTTTCAAAGTTTTCCAATACAGAATGAAATCTCTCCACCCACCTCAACCTTTAAAGGGGATTCTTAAATTCGAACTTCCGTTGTGAAATCCATCCCCGCCCATCATAGACGAGGGTCTTTATTGCTGGTAACATCGAACCTTTTTGCCTGTTCTTCTACAGAATGCAATCTCACCACCTACCTCAACATTTAAAGAGGATTCTCAAATACCCACTTCCCTTGCAAAATTCTTCCCCGTGCGCCAGAAGAAAGAGACAGTGAGTTTGTTGCGAGTAAGAGCGAGGTTGTGACGATTATCTGTAATTGATTTTAAACATCTGACCCTACTCAACTTTCAAGGTGCGTTCTAGCATGTTAGGTTTCATTACGAAGGTGATCCATATTGGCAACAAAAGCGTGATTGAGTTTTACTGGACAATAATCTTGCACTTTCACCCCACCCCAAAATTGAAGGGAAACACATACTCTGCATCCACAATGTTCTTGGCCAGTAATCGCGAATTACCGCACCATTCCCCAATTGAGTGAAACCTCACATCCAACCTAAACTGCTAGTGGGGATTCTAGAACGCTCAGGATCATTGCGCAACCATATAGGTGAGGACCCATTGTTTTTCGCCTGTTCAAGGCCAATGTAGCAAAGTTTTAAAGAAACTCTAACTTTGATTCTAGTCTGCCCACTTTAAGTAAGACATTAACCCAAATAGGCCTCAGGAGGATGACTGGTTATTTGTAGCTTGAAACTGGGAAATGTTCGCTATCCTGTGGATCTAAGTGGGATCTCCCCACCCATCTCAACCTTCAATCGTGTGTCTAGCATGCCCACATTCCATTTTAAATGCACCCGTGTCGGTCCTACCCGAGGGTCTGAGTATTTATCGCTGGTAACTTTGAAGGTTTCAAAGTTTTCCAATACAGAATGAAATCTCTCCACCCACCTCAACCTTTAAAGGGGATTCTTAAATTCGAACTTCCGTTGTGAAATCCATCCCCGCCCATCATAGACGAGGGTCTTTATTGCTGGTAACATCGAACCTTTTTGCCTGTTCTTCTACAGAATGCAATCTCACCACCTACCTCAACATTTAAAGAGGATTCTCAAATACCCACTTCCCTTGCAAAATTCTTCCCCGTGCGCCAGAAGAAAGAGACAGTGAGTTTGTTGCGAGTAAGAGCGAGGTTGTGACGATTATCTATAATTGATTTTAAACATCTGACCCTACTCAACTTTCAAGGTGCGTTCTAGCATGTTAGGTTTCATTACGAAGGTGATCCATATTGGCAACAAAAGCGTGATTGAGTTTTACTGGACAATAATCTTGCACTTTCACCCCACCCCAAAATTGAAGGGAAACACATACTCTGCATCCACAATGTTCTTGGCCAGAAATCGCGAACTCCCTCACCATTCCCCAATTGAGTGAAACCTCACATCCAACCTAAACTGCTAGTGGGGATTCTAGAACGCTCAGGATCATTGCGCAACCATATAGGTGAGGACCCATTGTTTTTTGCCTGTTCAAGGCCAATGTAGCAAAGTTTTAACGAAACTCCAACTTTGATTCTAGTCTGCCCACTTTAAGTAAGACATTAACCCAAATAGGCCTCAGGAGGATGACTGGTTATTTGTAGCTTGAAACTGGGAAATGTTCGCTATCCTGTGGATCTAAGTGGGATCTCCCCACCCATCTCAACCTTCAATCGTGTGTCTAGCATGCCCACATTCCATTTTAAATGCACCCGTGTCGGTCCTACCCGAGGGTCTGAGTATTTATCGCTGGTAACTTTGAAGGTTTCAAAGTTTTCCAATACAGAATGAAATCTCTCCACCCACCTCAACCTTTAAAGGGGATTCTTAAATTCGAACTTCCGTTGTGAAATCCATCCCCGCCCATCATAGACGAGGGTCTTTATTGCTGGTAACATCGAACCTTTTTGCCTGTTCTTCTACAGAATGCAATCTCACCACCTACCTCAACATTTAAAGAGGATTCTCAAATACCCACTTCCCTTGCAAAATTCTTCCCCGTGCGCCAGAAGAAAGAGACAGTGAGTTTGTTGCGAGTAAGAGCGAGGTTGTGACGATTATCTGTAATTGATTTTAAACATCTGACCCTACTCAACTTTCAAGGTGCGTTCTAGCATGTTAGGTTTCATTACGAAGGTGATCCATATTGGCAACAAAAGCGTGATTGAGTTTTACTGGACAATAATCTTGCACTTTCACCCCACCCCAAAATTGAAGGGAAACACATACTCTGCATCCACAATGTTCTTGGCCAGTAATCGCGAACTCCCTCACCATTCCCCAATTGAGTGAAACCTCACATCCAACCTAAACTGCTAGTGGGGATTCTAGAACGCTCAGGATCATTGCGCAACCATATAGGTGAGGACCCATTGTTTTTCGCCTGTTCAAGGCCAATGTAGCAAAGTTTTAACGAAACTCCAACTTTGATTCTAGTCTGCCCACTTTAAGTAAGACATTAACCCAAATAGGCCTCAGGAGGATGACTGGTTATTTGTAGCTTGAAACTGGGAAATGTTCGCTATCCTGTGGATCTAAGTGGGATCTCCCCACCCATCTCAACCTTCAATCGTGTGTCTAGCATGCCCACATTCCATTTTAAATGCACCCGTGTCGGTCCTACCCGAGGGTCTGAGTATTTATCGCTGGTAACTTTGAAGGTTTCAAAGTTTTCCAATACAGAATGAAATCTCTCCACCCACCTCAACCTTTAAAGGGGATTCTTAAATTCGAACTTCCGTTGTGAAATCCATCCCCGCCCATCATAGACGAGGGTCTTTATTGCTGGTAACATCGAACCTTTTTGCCTGTTCTTCTACAGAATGCAATCTCACCACCTACCTCAACATTTAAAGAGGATTCTCAAATACCCACTTCCCTTGCAAAATTCTTCCCCGTGCGCCAGAAGAAAGAGACAGTGAGTTTGTTGCGAGTAAGAGCGAGGTTGTGACGATTATCTGTAATTGATTTTAAACATCTGACCCTACTCAACTTTCAAGGTGCGTTCTAGCATGTTAGGTTTCATTACGAAGGTGATCCATATTGGCAACAAAAGCGTGATTGAGTTTTACTGGACAATAATCTTGCACTTTCACCCCACCCCAAAATTGAAGGGAAACACATACTCTGCATCCACAATGTTCTTGGCCAGTAATCGCGAACTCCCTCACCATTCCCCAATTGAGTGAAACCTCACATCCAACCTAAACTGCTAGTGGGGATTCTAGAACGCTCAGGATCATTGCGCAACCATATAGGTGAGGACCCATTGTTTTTTGCCTGTTCAAGGCCAATGTAGCAAAGTTTTAACGAAACTCCAACTTTGATTCTAGTCTGCCCACTTTAAGTAAGACATTAACCCAAATAGGCCTCAGGAGGATGACTGGTTATTTGTAGCTTGAAACTGGGAAATGTTCGCTATCCTGTGGATCTAAGTGGGATCTCCCCACCCATCTCAACCTTCAATCGTGTGTCTAGCATGCCCACATTCCATTTTAAATGCACCCGTGTCGGTCCTACCCGAGGGTCTGAGTATTTATCGCTGGTAACTTTGAAGGTTTCAAAGTTTTCCAATACAGAATGAAATCTCTCCACCCACCTCAACCTTTAAAGGGGATTCTTAAATTCGAACTTCCGTTGTGAAATCCATCCCCGCCCATCATAGACGAGGGTCTTTATTGCTGGTAACATCGAACCTTTTTGCCTGTTCTTCTACAGAATGCAATCTCACCACCTACCTCAACATTTAAAGAGGATTCTCAAATACCCACTTCCCTTGCAAAATTCTTCCCCGTGCGCCAGAAGAAAGAGACAGTGAGTTTGTTGCGAGTAAGAGCGAGGTTGTGACGATTATCTGTAATTGATTTTAAACATCTGACCCTACTCAACTTTCAAGGTGCGTTCTAGCATGTTAGGTTTCATTACGAAGGTGATCCATATTGGCAACAAAAGCGTGATTGAGTTTTACTGGACAATAATCTTGCACTTTCACCCCACCCCAAAATTGAAGGGAAACACATACTCTGCATCCACAATGTTCTTGGCCAGTAATCGCGAACTCCCTCACCATTCCCCAATTGAGTGAAACCTCACATCCAACCTAAGCTGCTAGTGGGGATTCTAGAACGCTCAGGATCATTGCGCAACCATATAGGTGAGGACCCATTGTTTTTTGCCTGTTCAAGGCCAATGTAGCAAAGTTTTAACGAAACTCCAACTTTGATTCTAGTCTGCCCACTTTAAGTAAGACATTAACCCAAATAGGCCTCAGGAGGATGACTGGTTATTTGTAGCTTGAAACTGGGAAATGTTCGCTATCCTGTGGATCTAAGTGGGATCTCCCCACCCATCTCAACCTTCAATCGTGTGTCTAGCATGCCCACATTCCATTTTAAATGCACCCGTGTCGGTCCTACCCGAGGGTCTGAGTATTTATCGCTGGTAACTTTGAAGGTTTCAAAGTTTTCCAATACAGAATGAAATCTCTCCACCCACCTCAACCTTTAAAGGGGATTCTTAAATTCGAACTTCCGTTGTGAAATCCATCCCCGCCCATCATAGACGAGGGTCTTTATTGCTGGTAACATCGAACCTTTTTGCCTGTTCTTCTACAGAATGCAATCTCACCACCTACCTCAACATTTAAAGAGGATTCTCAAATACCCACTTCCCTTGCAAAATTCTTCCCCGTGCGCCAGAAGAAAGAGACAGTGAGTTTGTTGCGAGTAAGAGCGAGGTTGTGACGATTATCTGTAATTGATTTTAAACATCTGACCCTACTCAACTTTCAAGGTGCGTTCTAGCATGTTAGGTTTCATTACGAAGGTGATCCATATTGGCAACAAAAGCGTGATTGAGTTTTACTGGACAATAATCTTGCACTTTCACCCCACCCCAAAATTGAAGGGAAACACATACTCTGCATCCACAATGTTCTTGGCCAGTAATCGCGAACTCCCTCACCATTCCCCAATTGAGTGAAACCTCACATCCAACCTAAACTGCTAGTGGGGATTCTAGAACGCTCAGGATCATTGCGCAACCATATAGGTGAGGACCCATTGTTTTTTGCCTGTTCAAGGCCAATGTAGCAAAGTTTTAACGAAACTCCAACTTTGATTCTAGTCTGCCCACTTTAAGTAAGACATTAACCCAAATAGGCCTCAGGAGGATGACTGGTTATTTGTAGCTTGAAACTGGGAAATGTTCGCTATCCTGTGGATCTAAGTGGGATCTCCCCACCCATCTCAACCTTCAATCGTGTGTCTAGCATGCCCACATTCCATTTTAAATGCACCCGTGTCGGTCCTACCCGAGGGTCTGAGTATTTATCGCTGGTAACTTTGAAGGTTTCAAAGTTTTCCAATACAGAATGAAATCTCTCCACCCACCTCAACCTTTAAAGGGGATTCTTAAATTCGAACTTCCGTTGTGAAATCCATCCCCGCCCATCATAGACGAGGGTCTTTATTGCTGGTAACATCGAACCTTTTTGCCTGTTCTTCTACAGAATGCAATCTCACCACCTACCTCAACATTTAAAGAGGATTCTCAAATACCCACTTCCCTTGCAAAATTCTTCCCCGTGCGCCAGAAGAAAGAGACAGTGAGTTTGTTGCGAGTAAGAGCGAGGTTGTGACGATTATCTGTAATTGATTTTAAACATCTGACCCTACTCAACTTTCAAGGTGCGTTCTAGCATGTTAGGTTTCATTACGAAGGTGATCCATATTGGCAACAAAAGCGTGATTGAGTTTTACTGGACAATAATCTTGCACTTTCACCCCACCCCAAAATTGAAGGGAAACACATACTCTGCATCCACAATGTTCTTGGCCAGTAATCGCGAACTCCCTCACCATTCCCCAATTGAGTGAAACCTCACATCCAACCTAAGCTGCTAGTGGGGATTCTAGAACGCTCAGGATCATTGCGCAACCATATAGGTGAGGACCCATTGTTTTTTGCCTGTTCAAGGCCAATGTAGCAAAGTTTTAACGAAACTCCAACTTTGATTCTAGTCTGCCCACTTTAAGTAAGACATTAACCCAAATAGGCCTCAGGAGGATGACTGGTTATTTGTAGCTTGAAACTGGGAAATGTTCGCTATCCTGTGGATCTAAGTGGGATCTCCCCACCCATCTCAACCTTCAATCGTGTGTCTAGCATGCCCACATTCCATTTTAAATGCACCCGTGTCGGTCCTACCCGAGGGTCTGAGTATTTATCGCTGGTAACTTTGAAGGTTTCAAAGTTTTCCAATACAGAATGAAATCTCTCCACCCACCTCAACCTTTAAAGGGGATTCTTAAATTCGAACTTCCGTTGTGAAATCCATCCCCGCCCATCATAGACGAGGGTCTTTATTGCTGGTAACATCGAACCTTTTTGCCTGTTCTTCTACAGAATGCAATCTCACCACCTACCTCAACATTTAAAGAGGATTCTCAAATACCCACTTCCCTTGCAAAATTCTTCCCCGTGCGCCAGAAGAAAGAGACAGTGAGTTTGTTGCGAGTAAGAGCGAGGTTGTGACGATTATCTGTAATTGATTTTAAACATCTGACCCTACTCAACTTTCAAGGTGCGTTCTAGCATGTTAGGTTTCATTACGAAGGTGATCCATATTGGCAACAAAAGCGTGATTGAGTTTTACTGGACAATAATCTTGCACTTTCACCCCACCCCAAAATTGAAGGGAAACACATACTCTGCATCCACAATGTTCTTGGCCAGTAATCGCGAACTCCCTCACCATTCCCCAATTGAGTGAAACCTCACATCCAACCTAAACTGCTAGTGGGGATTCTAGAACGCTCAGGATCATTGCGCAACCATATAGGTGAGGACCCATTGTTTTTTGCCTGTTCAAGGCCAATGTAGCAAAGTTTTAACGAAACTCCAACTTTGATTCTAGTCTGCCCACTTTCAGTAAGACATTAACCCAAATAGGCCTCAGGAGGATGACTGGTTATTTGTAGCTTGAAACTGGGAAATGTTCGCTATCCTGTGGATCTAAGTGGGATCTCCCCACCCATCTCAACCTTCAATCGTGTGTCTAGCATGCCCACATTCCATTTTAAATGCACCCGTGTCGGTCCTACCCGAGGGTCTGAGTATTTATCGCTGGTAACTTTGAAGGTTTCAAAGTTTTCCAATACAGAATGAAATCTCTCCACCCACCTCAACCTTTAAAGGGGATTCTTAAATTCGAACTTCCGTTGTGAAATCCATCCCCGCCCATCATAGACGAGGGTCTTTATTGCTGGTAACATCGAACCTTTTTGCCTGTTCTTCTACAGAATGCAATCTCACCACCTACCTCAACATTTAAAGAGGATTCTCAAATACCCACTTCCCTTGCAAAATTCTTCCCCGTGCGCCAGAAGAAAGAGACAGTGAGTTTGTTGCGAGTAAGAGCGAGGTTGTGACGATTATCTGTAATTGATTTTAAACATCTGACCCTACTCAACTTTCAAGGTGCGTTCTAGCATGTTAGGTTTCATTACGAAGGTGATCCATATTGGCAACAAAAGCGTGATTGAGTTTTACTGGACAATAATCTTGCACTTTCACCCCACCCCAAAATTGAAGGGAAACACATACTCTGCATCCACAATGTTCTTGGCCAGTAATCGCGAACTCCCTCACCATTCCCCAATTGAGTGAAACCTCACATCCAACCTAAACTGCTAGTGGGGATTCTAGAACGCTCAGGATCATTGCGCAACCATATAGGTGAGGACCCATTGTTTTTTGCCTGTTCAAGGCCAATGTAGCAAAGTTTTAACGAAACTCCAACTTTGATTCTAGTCTGCCCACTTTAAGTAAGACATTAACCCAAATAGGCCTCAGGAGGATGACTGGTTATTTGTAGCTTGAAACTGGGAAATGTTCGCTATCCTGTGGATCTAAGTGGGATCTCCCCACCCATCTCAACCTTCAATCGTGTGTCTAGCATGCCCACATTCCATTTTAAATGCACCCGTGTCGGTCCTACCCGAGGGTCTGAGTATTTATCGCTGGTAACTTTGAAGGTTTCAAAGTTTTCCAATACAGAATGAAATCTCTCCACCCACCTCAACCTTTAAAGGGGATTCTTAAATTCGAACTTCCGTTGTGAAATCCATCCCCGCCCATCATAGACGAGGGTCTTTATTGCTGGTAACATCGAACCTTTTTGCCTGTTCTTCTACAGAATGCAATCTCACCACCTACCTCAACATTTAAAGAGGATTCTCAAATACCCACTTCCCTTGCAAAATTCTTCCCCGTGCGCCAGAAGAAAGAGACAGTGAGTTTGTTGCGAGTAAGAGCGAGGTTGTGACGATTATCTGTAATTGATTTTAAACATCTGACCCTACTCAACTTTCAAGGTGCGTTCTAGCATGTTAGGTTTCATTACGAAGGTGATCCATATTGGCAACAAAAGCGTGATTGAGTTTTACTGGACAATAATCTTGCACTTTCACCCCACCCCAAAATTGAAGGGAAACACATACTCTGCATCCACAATGTTCTTGGCCAGTAATCGCGAACTCCCTCACCATTCCCCAATTGAGTGAAACCTCACATCCAACCTAAACTGCTAGTGGGGATTCTAGAACGCTCAGGATCATTGCGCAACCATATAGGTGAGGACCCATTGTTTTTTGCCTGTTCAAGGCCAATGTAGCAAAGTTTTAACGAAACTCCAACTTTGATTCTAGTCTGCCCACTTTAAGTAAGACATTAACCCAAATAGGCCTCAGGAGGATGACTGGTTATTTGTAGCTTGAAACTGGGAAATGTTCGCTATCCTGTGGATCTAAGTGGGATCTCCCCACCCATCTCAACCTTCAATCGTGTGTCTAGCATGCCCACATTCCATTTTAAATGCACCCGTGTCGGTCCTACCCGAGGGTCTGAGTATTTATCGCTGGTAACTTTGAAGGTTTCAAAGTTTTCCAATACAGAATGAAATCTCTCCACCCACCTCAACCTTTAAAGGGGATTCTTAAATTCGAACTTCCGTTGTGAAATCCATCCCCGCCCATCATAGACGAGGGTCTTTATTGCTGGTAACATCGAACCTTTTTGCCTGTTCTTCTACAGAATGCAATCTCACCACCTACCTCAACATTTAAAGAGGATTCTCAAATACCCACTTCCCTTGCAAAATTCTTCCCCGTGCGCCAGAAGAAAGAGACAGTGAGTTTGTTGCGAGTAAGAGCGAGGTTGTGACGATTATCTGTAATTGATTTTAAACATCTGACCCTACTCAACTTTCAAGGTGCGTTCTAGCATGTTAGGTTTCATTACGAAGGTGATCCATATTGGCAACAAAAGCGTGATTGAGTTTTACTGGACAATAATCTTGCACTTTCACCCCACCCCAAAATTGAAGGGAAACACATACTCTGCATCCACAATGTTCTTGGCCAGTAATCGCGAACTCCCTCACCATTCCCCAATTGAGTGAAACCTCACATCCAACCTAAGCTGCTAGTGGGGATTCTAGAACGCTCAGGATCATTGCGCAACCATATAGGTGAGGACCCATTGTTTTTCGCCTGTTCAAGGCCAATGTAGCAAAGTTTTAACGAAACTCCAACTTTGATTCTAGTATGCCCACTTTAAGTAAGACATTAACCCAAATAGGCCTCAGGAGGATGACTGGTTATTTGTAGCTTGAAACTGGGAAATGTTCGCTATCCTGTGGATCTAAGTGGGATCTCCCCACCCATCTCAACCTTCAATCGTGTGTCTAGCATGCCCACATTCCATTTTAAATGCACCCGTGTCGGTCCTACCCGAGGGTCTGAGTATTTATCGCTGGTAACTTTGAAGGTTTCAAAGTTTTCCAATACAGAATGAAATCTCTCCACCCACCTCAACCTTTAAAGGGGATTCTTAAATTCGAACTTCCGTTGTGAAATCCATCCCCGCCCATCATAGACGAGGGTCTTTATTGCTGGTAACATCGAACCTTTTTGCCTGTTCTTCTACAGAATGCAATCTCACCACCTACCTCAACATTTAAAGAGGATTCTCAAATACCCACTTCCCTTGCAAAATTCTTCCCCGTGCGCCAGAAGAAAGAGACAGTGAGTTTGTTGCGAGTAAGAGCGAGGTTGTGACGATTATCTGTAATTGATTTTAAACATCTGACCCTACTCAACTTTCAAGGTGCGTTCTAGCATGTTAGGTTTCATTACGAAGGTGATCCATATTGGCAACAAAAGCGTGATTGAGTTTTACTGGACAATAATCTTGCACTTTCACCCCACCCCAAAATTGAAGGGAAACACATACTCTGCATCCACAATGTTCTTGGCCAGTAATCGCGAACTCCCTCACCATTCCCCAATTGAGTGAAACCTCACATCCAACCTAAACTGCTAGTGGGGATTCTAGAACGCTCAGGATCATTGCGCAACCATATAGGTGAGGACCCATTGTTTTTTGCCTGTTCAAGGCCAATGTAGCAAAGTTTTAACGAAACTCCAACTTTGATTCTAGTCTGCCCACTTTAAGTAAGACATTAACCCAAATAGGCCTCAGGAGGATGACTGGTTATTTGTAGCTTGAAACTGGGAAATGTTCGCTATCCTGTGGATCTAAGTGGGATCTCCCCACCCATCTCAACCTTCAATCGTGTGTCTAGCATGCCCACATTCCATTTTAAATGCACCCGTGTCGGTCCTACCCGAGGGTCTGAGTATTTATCGCTGGTAACTTTGAAGGTTTCAAAGTTTTCCAATACAGAATGAAATCTCTCCACCCACCTCAACCTTTAAAGGGGATTCTTAAATTCGAACTTCCGTTGTGAAATCCATCCCCGCCCATCATAGACGAGGGTCTTTATTGCTGGTAACATCGAACCTTTTTGCCTGTTCTTCTACAGAATGCAATCTCACCACCTACCTCAACATTTAAAGAGGATTCTCAAATACCCACTTCCCTTGCAAAATTCTTCCCCGTGCGCCAGAAGAAAGAGACAGTGAGTTTGTTGCGAGTAAGAGCGAGGTTGTGACGATTATCTGTAATTGATTTTAAACATCTGACCCTACTCAACTTTCAAGGTGCGTTCTAGCATGTTAGGTTTCATTACGAAGGTGATCCATATTGGCAACAAAAGCGTGATTGAGTTTTACTGGACAATAATCTTGCACTTTCACCCCACCCCAAAATTGAAGGGAAACACATACTCTGCATCCACAATGTTCTTGGCCAGTAATCGCGAACTCCCTCACCATTCCCCAATTGAGTGAAACCTCACATCCAACCTAAACTGCTAGTGGGGATTCTAGAACGCTCAGGATCATTGCGCAACCATATAGGTGAGGACCCATTGTTTTTTGCCTGTTCAAGGCCAATGTAGCAAAGTTTTAACGAAACTCCAACTTTGATTCTAGTCTGCCCACTTTAAGTAAGACATTAACCCAAATAGGCCTCAGGAGGATGACTGGTTATTTGTAGCTTGAAACTGGGAAATGTTCGCTATCCTGTGGATCTAAGTGGGATCTCCCCACCCATCTCAACCTTCAATCGTGTGTCTAGCATGCCCACATTCCATTTTAAATGCACCCGTGTCGGTCCTACCCGAGGGTCTGAGTATTTATCGCTGGTAACTTTGAAGGTTTCAAAGTTTTCCAATACAGAATGAAATCTCTCCACCCACCTCAACCTTTAAAGGGGATTCTTAAATTCGAACTTCCGTTGTGAAATCCATCCCCGCCCATCATAGACGAGGGTCTTTATTGCTGGTAACATCGAACCTTTTTGCCTGTTCTTCTACAGAATGCAATCTCACCACCTACCTCAACATTTAAAGAGGATTCTCAAATACCCACTTCCCTTGCAAAATTCTTCCCCGTGCGCCAGAAGAAAGAGACAGTGAGTTTGTTGCGAGTAAGAGCGAGGTTGTGACGATTATCTGTAATTGATTTTAAACATCTGACCCTACTCAACTTTCAAGGTGCGTTCTAGCATGTTAGGTTTCATTACGAAGGTGATCCATATTGGCAACAAAAGCGTGATTGAGTTTTACTGGACAATAATCTTGCACTTTCACCCCACCCCAAAATTGAAGGGAAACACATACTCTGCATCCACAATGTTCTTGGCCAGTAATCGCGAATTACCGCACCATTCCCCAATTGAGTGAAACCTCACATCCAACCTAAACTGCTAGTGGGGATTCTAGAACGCTCAGGATCATTGCGCAACCATATAGGTGAGGACCCATTGTTTTTCGCCTGTTCAAGGCCAATGTAGCAAAGTTTTAAAGAAACTCCAACTTTGATTCTAGTCTGCCCACTTTAAGTAAGACATTAACCCAAATAGGCCTCAGGAGGATGACTGGTTATTTGTAGCTTGAAACTGGGAAATGTTCGCTATCCTGTGGATCTAAGTGGGATCTCCCCACCCATCTCAACCTTCAATCGTGTGTCTAGCATGCCCACATTCCATTTTAAATGCACCCGTGTCGGTCCTACCCGAGGGTCTGAGTATTTATCGCTGGTAACTTTGAAGGTTTCAAAGTTTTCCAATACAGAATGAAATCTCTCCACCCACCTCAACCTTTAAAGGGGATTCTTAAATTCGAACTTCCGTTGTGAAATCCATCCCCGCCCATCATAGACGAGGGTCTTTATTGCTGGTAACATCGAACCTTTTTGCCTGTTCTTCTACAGAATGCAATCTCACCACCTACCTCAACATTTAAAGAGGATTCTCAAATACCCACTTCCCTTGCAAAATTCTTCCCCGTGCGCCAGAAGAAAGAGACAGTGAGTTTGTTGCGAGTAAGAGCGAGGTTGTGACGATTATCTGTAATTGATTTTAAACATCTGACCCTACTCAACTTTCAAGGTGCGTTCTAGCATGTTAGGTTTCATTACGAAGGTGATCCATATTGGCAACAAAAGCGTGATTGAGTTTTACTGGACAATAATCTTGCACTTTCACCCCACCCCAAAATTGAAGGGAAACACATACTCTGCATCCACAATGTTCTTGGCCAGTAATCGCGAACTCCCTCACCATTCCCCAATTGAGTGAAACCTCACATCCAACCTAAACTGCTAGTGGGGATTCTAGAACGCTCAGGATCATTGCGCAACCATATAGGTGAGGACCCATTGTTTTTCGCCTGTTCAAGGCCAATGTAGCAAAGTTTTAACGAAACTCCAACTTTGATTCTAGTCTGCCCACTTTAAGTAAGACATTAACCCAAATAGGCCTCAGGAGGATGACTGGTTATTTGTAGCTTGAAACTGGGAAATGTTCGCTATCCTGTGGATCTAAGTGGGATCTCCCCATCCATCTCAACCTTCAATCGTGTGTCTAGCATGCCCACATTCCATTTTAAATGCACCCGTGTCGGTCCTACCCGAGGGTCTGAGTATTTATCGCTGGTAACTTTGAAGGTTTCAAAGTTTTCCAATACAGAATGAAATCTCTCCACCCACCTCAACCTTTAAAGGGGATTCTTAAATTCGAACTTCCGTTGTGAAATCCATCCCCGCCCATCATAGACGAGGGTCTTTATTGCTGGTAACATCGAACCTTTTTGCCTGTTCTTCTACAGAATGCAATCTCACCACCTACCTCAACATTTAAAGAGGATTCTCAAATACCCACTTCCCTTGCAAAATTCTTCCCCGTGCGCCAGAAGAAAGAGACAGTGAGTTTGTTGCGAGTAAGAGCGAGGTTGTGACGATTATCTGTAATTGATTTTAAACATCTGACCCTACTCAACTTTCAAGGTGCGTTCTAGCATGTTAGGTTTCATTACGAAGGTGATCCATATTGGCAACAAAAGCGTGATTGAGTTTTACTGGACAATAATCTTGCACTTTCACCCCACCCCAAAATTGAAGGGAAACACATACTCTGCATCCACAATGTTCTTGGCCAGTAATCGCGAACTCCCTCACCATTCCCCAATTGAGTGAAACCTCACATCCAACCTAAACTGCTAGTGGGGATTCTAGAACGCTCAGGATCATTGCGCAACCATATAGGTGAGGACCCATTGTTTTTTGCCTGTTCAAGGCCAATGTAGCAAAGTTTTAACGAAACTCCAACTTTGATTCTAGTCTGCCCACTTTAAGTAAGACATTAACCCAAATAGGCCTCAGGAGGATGACTGGTTATTTGTAGCTTGAAACTGGGAAATGTTCGCTATCCTGTGGATCTAAGTGGGATCTCCCCACCCATCTCAACCTTCAATCGTGTGTCTAGCATGCCCACATTCCATTTTAAATGCACCCGTGTCGGTCCTACCCGAGGGTCTGAGTATTTATCGCTGGTAACTTTGAAGGTTTCAAAGTTTTCCAATACAGAATGAAATCTCTCCACCCACCTCAACCTTTAAAGGGGATTCTTAAATTCGAACTTCCGTTGTGAAATCCATCCCCGCCCATCATAGACGAGGGTCTTTATTGCTGGTAACATCGAACCTTTTTGCCTGTTCTTCTACAGAATGCAATCTCACCACCTACCTCAACATTTAAAGAGGATTCTCAAATACCCACTTCCCTTGCAAAATTCTTCCCCGTGCGCCAGAAGAAAGAGACAGTGAGTTTGTTGCGAGTAAGAGCGAGGTTGTGACGATTATCTGTAATTGATTTTAAACATCTGACCCTACTCAACTTTCAAGGTGCGTTCTAGCATGTTAGGTTTCATTACGAAGGTGATCCATATTGGCAACAAAAGCGTGATTGAGTTTTACTGGACAATAATCTTGCACTTTCACCCCACCCCAAAATTGAAGGGAAACACATACTCTGCATCCACAATGTTCTTGGCCAGTAATCGCGAACTCCCTCACCATTCCCCAATTGAGTGAAACCTCACATCCAACCTAAACTGCTAGTGGGGATTCTAGAACGCTCAGGATCATTGCGCAACCATATAGGTGAGGACCCATTGTTTTTCGCCTGTTCAAGGCCAATGTAGCAAAGTTTTAACGAAACTCCAACTTTGATTCTAGTCTGCCCACTTTAAGTAAGACATTAACCCAAATAGGCCTCAGGAGGATGACTGGTTATTTGTAGCTTGAAACTGGGAAATGTTCGCTATCCTGTGGATCTAAGTGGGATCTCCCCACCCATCTCAACCTTCAATCGTGTGTCTAGCATGCCCACATTCCATTTTAAATGCACCCGTGTCGGTCCTACCCGAGGGTCTGAGTATTTATCGCTGGTAACTTTGAAGGTTTCAAAGTTTTCCAATACAGAATGAAATCTCTCCACCCACCTCAACCTTTAAAGGGGATTCTTAAATTCGAACTTCCGTTGTGAAATCCATCCCCGCCCATCATAGACGAGGGTCTTTATTGCTGGTAACATCGAACCTTTTTGCCTGTTCTTCTACAGAATGCAATCTCACCACCTACCTCAACATTTAAAGAGGATTCTCAAATACCCACTTCCCTTGCAAAATTCTTCCCCGTGCGCCAGAAGAAAGAGACAGTGAGTTTGTTGCGAGTAAGAGCGAGGTTGTGACGATTATCTGTAATTGATTTTAAACATCTGACCCTACTCAACTTTCAAGGTGCGTTCTAGCATGTTAGGTTTCATTACGAAGGTGATCCATATTGGCAACAAAAGCGTGATTGAGTTTTACTGGACAATAATCTTGCACTTTCACCCCACCCCAAAATTGAAGGGAAACACATACTCTGCATCCACAATGTTCTTGGCCAGTAATCGCGAATTACCGCACCATTCCCCAATTGAGTGAAACCTCACATCCAACCTAAACTGCTAGTGGGGATTCTAGAACGCTCAGGATCATTGCGCAACCATATAGGTGAGGACCCATTGTTTTTCGCCTGTTCAAGGCCAATGTAGCAAAGTTTTAACGAAACTCCAACTTTGATTCTAGTCTGCCCACTTTAAGTAAGACATTAACCCAAATAGGCCTCAGGAGGATGACTGGTTATTTGTAGCTTGAAACTGGGAAATGTTCGCTATCCTGTGGATCTAAGTGGGATCTCCCCACCCATCTCAACCTTCAATCGTGTGTCTAGCATGCCCACATTCCATTTTAAATGCACCCGTGTCGGTCCTACCCGAGGGTCTGAGTATTTATCGCTGGTAACTTTGAAGGTTTCAAAGTTTTCCAATACAGAATGAAATCTCTCCACCCACCTCAACCTTTAAAGGGGATTCTTAAATTCGAACTTCCGTTGTGAAATCCATCCCCACCCATCATAGACGAGGGTCTTTATTGCTGGTAACATCGAACCTTTTTGCCTGTTCTTCTACAGAATGCAATCTCACCACCTACCTCAACATTTAAAGAGGATTCTCAAATACCCACTTCCCTTGCAAAATTCTTCCCCGTGCGCCAGAAGAAAGAGACAGTGAGTTTGTTGCGAGTAAGAGCGAGGTTGTGACGATTATCTGTAATTGATTTTAAACATCTGACCCTACTCAACTTTCAAGGTGCGTTCTAGCATGTTAGGTTTCATTACGAAGGTGATCCATATTGGCAACAAAAGCGTGATTGAGTTTTACTGGACAATAATCTTGCACTTTCACCCCACCCCAAAATTGAAGGGAAACACATACTCTGCATCCACAATGTTCTTGGCCAGTAATCGCGAACTCCCTCACCATTCCCCAATTGAGTGAAACCTCACATCCAACCTAAACTGCTAGTGGGGATTCTAGAACGCTCAGGATCATTGCGCAACCATATAGGTGAGGACCCATTGTTTTTCGCCTGTTCAAGGCCAATGTAGCAAAGTTTTAACGAAACTCCAACTTTGATTCTAGTCTGCCCACTTTAAGTAAGACATTAACCCAAATAGGCCTCAGGAGGATGACTGGTTATTTGTAGCTTGAAACTGGGAAATGTTCGCTATCCTGTGGATCTAAGTGGGATCTCCCCACCCATCTCAACCTTCAATCGTGTGTCTAGCATGCCCACATTCCATTTTAAATGCACCCGTGTCGGTCCTACCCGAGGGTCTGAGTATTTATCGCTGGTAACTTTGAAGGTTTCAAAGTTTTCCAATACAGAATGAAATCTCTCCACCCACCTCAACCTTTAAAGGGGATTCTTAAATTCGAACTTCCGTTGTGAAATCCATCCCCGCCCATCATAGACGAGGGTCTTTATTGCTGGTAACATCGAACCTTTTTGCCTGTTCTTCTACAGAATGCAATCTCACCACCTACCTCAACATTTAAAGAGGATTCTCAAATACCCACTTCCCTTGCAAAATTCTTCCCCGTGCGCCAGAAGAAAGAGACAGTGAGTTTGTTGCGAGTAAGAGCGAGGTTGTGACGATTATCTGTAATTGATTTTAAACATCTGACCCTACTCAACTTTCAAGGTGCGTTCTAGCATGTTAGGTTTCATTACGAAGGTGATCCATATTGGCAACAAAAGCGTGATTGAGTTTTACTGGACAATAATCTTGCACTTTCACCCCACCCCAAAATTGAAGGGAAACACATACTCTGCATCCACAATGTTCTTGGCCAGTAATCGCGAACTCCCTCACCATTCCCCAATTGAGTGAAACCTCACATCCAACCTAAACTGCTAGTGGGGATTCTAGAACGCTCAGGATCATTGCGCAACCATATAGGTGAGGACCCATTGTTTTTCGCCTGTTCAAGGCCAATGTAGCAAAGTTTTAACGAAACTCCAACTTTGATTCTAGTCTGCCCACTTTAAGTAAGACATTAACCCAAATAGGCCTCAGGAGGATGACTGGTTATTTGTAGCTTGAAACTGGGAAATGTTCGCTATCCTGTGGATCTAAGTGGGATCTCCCCACCCATCTCAACCTTCAATCGTGTGTCTAGCATGCCCACATTCCATTTTAAATGCACCCGTGTCGGTCCTACCCGAGGGTCTGAGTATTTATCGCTGGTAACTTTGAAGGTTTCAAAGTTTTCCAATACAGAATGAAATCTCTCCACCCACCTCAACCTTTAAAGGGGATTCTTAAATTCGAACTTCCGTTGTGAAATCCATCCCCGCCCATCATAGACGAGGGTCTTTATTGCTGGTAACATCGAACCTTTTTGCCTGTTCTTCTACAGAATGCAATCTCACCACCTACCTCAACATTTAAAGAGGATTCTCAAATACCCACTTCCCTTGCAAAATTCTTCCCCGTGCGCCAGAAGAAAGAGACAGTGAGTTTGTTGCGAGTAAGAGCGAGGTTGTGACGATTATCTGTAATTGATTTTAAACATCTGACCCTACTCAACTTTCAAGGTGCGTTCTAGCATGTTAGGTTTCATTACGAAGGTGATCCATATTGGCAACAAAAGCGTGATTGAGTTTTACTGGACAATAATCTTGCACTTTCACCCCACCCCAAAATTGAAGGGAAACACATACTCTGCATCCACAATGTTCATGGCCAGTAATCGCGAACTCCCTCACCATTCCCCAATTGAGTGAAACCTCACATCCAACCTAAACTGCTAGTGGGGATTCTAGAACGCTCAGGATCATTGCGCAACCATATAGGTGAGGACCCATTGTTTTTTGCCTGTTCAAGGCCAATGTAGCAAAGTTTTAACGAAACTCCAACTTTGATTCTAGTCTGCCCACTTTAAGTAAGACATTAACCCAAATAGGCCTCAGGAGGATGACTGGTTATTTGTAGCTTGAAACTGGGAAATGTTCGCTATCCTGTGGATCTAAGTGGGATCTCCCCACCCATCTCAACCTTCAATCGTGTGTCTAGCATGCCCACATTCCATTTTAAATGCACCCGTGTCGGTCCTACCCGAGGGTCTGAGTATTTATCGCTGGTAACTTTGAAGGTTTCAAAGTTTTCCAATACAGAATGAAATCTCTCCACCCACCTCAACCTTTAAAGGGGATTCTTAAATTCGAACTTCCGTTGTGAAATCCATCCCCGCCCATCATAGACGAGGGTCTTTATTGCTGGTAACATCGAACCTTTTTGCCTGTTCTTCTACAGAATGCAATCTCACCACCTACCTCAACATTTAAAGAGGATTCTCAAATACCCACTTCCCTTGCAAAATTCTTCCCCGTGCGCCAGAAGAAAGAGACAGTGAGTTTGTTGCGAGTAAGAGCGAGGTTGTGACGATTATCTGTAATTGATTTTAAACATCTGACCCTACTCAACTTTCAAGGTGCGTTCTAGCATGTTAGGTTTCATTACGAAGGTGATCCATATTGGCAACAAAAGCGTGATTGAGTTTTACTGGACAATAATCTTGCACTTTCACCCCACCCCAAAATTGAAGGGAAACACATACTCTGCATCCACAATGTTCTTGGCCAGTAATCGCGAATTACCGCACCATTCCCCAATTGAGTGAAACCTCACATCCAACCTAAACTGCTAGTGGGGATTCTAGAACGCTCAGGATCATTGCGCAACCATATAGGTGAGGACCCATTGTTTTTCGCCTGTTCAAGGCCAATGTAGCAAAGTTTTAACGAAACTCCAACTTTGATTCTAGTCTGCCCACTTTAAGTAAGACATTAACCCAAATAGGCCTCAGGAGGATGACTGGTTATTTGTAGCTTGAAACTGGGAAATGTTCGCTATCCTGTGGATCTAAGTGGGATCTCCCCACCCATCTCAACCTTCAATCGTGTGTCTAGCATGCCCACATTCCATTTTAAATGCACCCGTGTCGGTCCTACCCGAGGGTCTGAGTATTTATCGCTGGTAACTTTGAAGGTTTCAAAGTTTTCCAATACAGAATGAAATCTCTCCACCCACCTCAACCTTTAAAGGGGATTCTTAAATTCGAACTTCCGTTGTGAAATCCATCCCCGCCCATCATAGATGAGGGTCTTTATTGCTGGTAACATCGAACCTTTTTGCCTGTTCTTCTACAGAATGCAATCTCACCACCTACCTCAACATTTAAAGAGGATTCTCAAATACCCACTTCCCTTGCAAAATTCTTCCCCGTGCGCCAGAAGAAAGAGACAGTGAGTTTGTTGCGAGTAAGAGCGAGGTTGTGACGATTATCTGTAATTGATTTTAAACATCTGACCCTACTCAACTTTCAAGGTGCGTTCTAGCATGTTAGGTTTCATTACGAAGGTGATCCATATTGGCAACAAAAGCGTGATTGAGTTTTACTGGACAATAATCTTGCACTTTCACCCCACCCCAAAATTGAAGGGAAACACATACTCTGCATCCACAATGTTCTTGGCCAGTAATCGCGAATTACCGCACCATTCCCCAATTGAGTGAAACCTCACATCCAACCTAAACTGCTAGTGGGGATTCTAGAACGCTCAGGATCATTGCGCAACCATATAGGTGAGGACCCATTGTTTTTCGCCTGTTCAAGGCCAATGTAGCAAAGTTTTAAAGAAACTCGAACTTTGATTCTAGTCTGCCCACTTTAAGTAAGACATTAACCCAAATAGGCCTCAGGAGGATGACTGGTTATTTGTAGCTTGAAACTGGGAAATGTTCGCTATCCTGTGGATCTAAGTGGGATCTCCCCACCCATCTCAACCTTCAATCGTGTGTCTAGCATGCCCACATTCCATTTTAAATGCACCCGTGTCGGTCCTACCCGAGGGTCTGAGTATTTATCGCTGGTAACTTTGAAGGTTTCAAAGTTTTCCAATACAGAATGAAATCTCTCCACCCACCTCAACCTTTAAAGGGGATTCTTAAATTCGAACTTCCGTTGTGAAATCCATCCCCGCCCATCATAGACGAGGGTCTTTATTGCTGGTAACATCGAACCTTTTTGCCTGTTCTTCTACAGAATGCAATCTCACCACCTACCTCAACATTTAAAGAGGATTCTCAAATACCCACTTCCCTTGCAAAATTCTTCCCCGTGCGCCAGAAGAAAGAGACAGTGAGTTTGTTGCGAGTAAGAGCGAGGTTGTGACGATTATCTGTAATTGATTTTAAACATCTGACCCTACTCAACTTTCAAGGTGCGTTCTAGCATGTTAGGTTTCATTACGAAGGTGATCCATATTGGCAACAAAAGCGTGATTGAGTTTTACTGGACAATAATCTTGCACTTTCACCCCACCCCAAAATTGAAGGGAAACACATACTCTGCATCCACAATGTTCTTGGCCAGTAATCGCGAATTACCGCACCATTCCCCAATTGAGTGAAACCTCACATCCAACCTAAACTGCTAGTGGGGATTCTAGAACGCTCAGGATCATTGCGCAACCATATAGGTGAGGACCCATTGTTTTTCGCCTGTTCAAGGCCAATGTAGCAAAGTTTTAAAGAAACTCCAACTTTGATTCTAGTCTGCCCACTTTAAGTAAGACATTAACCCAAATAGGCCTCAGGAGGATGACTGGTTATTTGTAGCTTGAAACTGGGAAATGTTCGCTATCCTGTGGATCTAAGTGGGATCTCCCCACCCATCTCAACCTTCAATCGTGTGTCTAGCATGCCCACATTCCATTTTAAATGCACCCGTGTCGGTCCTACCCGAGGGTCTGAGTATTTATCGCTGGTAACTTTGAAGGTTTCAAAGTTTTCCAATACAGAATGAAATCTCTCCACCCACCTCAACCTTTAAAGGGGATTCTTAAATTCGAACTTCCGTTGTGAAATCCATCCCCGCCCATCATAGACGAGGGTCTTTATTGCTGGTAACATCGAACCTTTTTGCCTGTTCTTCTACAGAATGCAATCTCACCACCTACCTCAACATTTAAAGAGGATTCTCAAATACCCACTTCCCTTGCAAAATTCTTCCCCGTGCGCCAGAAGAAAGAGACAGTGAGTTTGTTGCGAGTAAGAGCGAGGGGTTGACGATTATCTGTAATTGATTTTAAACATCTGACCCTACTCAACTTTCAAGGTGCGTTCTAGCATGTTAGGTTTCATTACGAAGGTGATCCATATTGGCAACAAAAGCGTGATTGAGTTTTACTGGACAATAATCTTGCACTTTCACCCCACCCCAAAATTGAAGGGAAACACATACTCTGCATCCACAATGTTCTTGGCCAGTAATCGCGAATTACCGCACCATTCCCCAATTGAGTGAAACCTCACATCCAACCTAAACTGCTAGTGGGGATTCTAGAACGCTCAGGATCATTGCGCAACCATATAGGTGAGGACCCATTGTTTTTCGCCTGTTCAAGGCCAATGTAGCAAAGTTTTAAAGAAACTCCAACTTTGATTCTAGTCTGCCCACTTTAAGTAAGACATTAACCCAAATAGGCCTCAGGAGGATGACTGGTTATTTGTAGCTTGAAACTGGGAAATGTTCGCTATCCTGTGGATCTAAGTGGGATCTCCCCACCCATCTCAACCTTCAATCGTGTGTCTAGCATGCCCACATTCCATTTTAAATGCACCCGTGTCGGTCCTACCCGAGGGTCTGAGTATTTATCGCTGGTAACTTTGAAGGTTTCAAAGTTTTCCAATACAGAATGAAATCTCTCCACCCACCTCAACCTTTAAAGGGGATTCTTAAATTCGAACTTCCGTTGTGAAATCCATCCCCGCCCATCATAGACGAGGGTCTTTATTGCTGGTAACATCGAACCTTTTTGCCTGTTCTTCTACAGAATGCAATCTCACCACCTACCTCAACATTTAAAGAGGATTCTCAAATACCCACTTCCCTTGCAAAATTCTTCCCCGTGCGCCAGAAGAAAGAGACAGTGAGTTTGTTGCGAGTAAGAGCGAGGTTGTGACGATTATCTGTAATTGATTTTAAACATCTGACCCTACTCAACTTTCAAGGTGCGTTCTAGCATGTTAGGTTTCATTACGAAGGTGATCCATATTGGCAACAAAAGCGTGATTGAGTTTTACTGGACAATAATCTTGCACTTTCACCCCACCCCAAAATTGAAGGGAAACACATACTCTGCATCCACAATGTTCTTGGCCAGTAATCGCGAATTACCGCACCATTCCCCAATTGAGTGAAACCTCACATCCAACCTAAACTGCTAGTGGGGATTCTAGAACGCTCAGGATCATTGCGCAACCATATAGGTGAGGACCCATTGTTTTTCGCCTGTTCAAGGCCAATGTAGCAAAGTTTTAACGAAACTCCAACTTTGATTCTAGTCTGCCCACTTTAAGTAAGACATTAACCCAAATAGGCCTCAGGAGGATGACTGGTTATTTGTAGCTTGAAACTGGGAAATGTTCGCTATCCTGTGGATCTAAGTGGGATCTCCCCACCCATCTCAACCTTCAATCGTGTGTCTAGCATGCCCACATTCCATTTTAAATGCACCCGTGTCGGTCCTACCCGAGGGTCTGAGTATTTATCGCTGGTAACTTTGAAGGTTTCAAAGTTTTCCAATACAGAATGAAATCTCTCCACCCACCTCAACCTTTAAAGGGGATTCTTAAATTCGAACTTCCGTTGTGAAATCCATCCCCGCCCATCATAGACGAGGGTCTTTATTGCTGGTAACATCGAACCTTTTTGCCTGTTCTTCTACAGAATGCAATCTCACCACCTACCTCAACATTTAAAGAGGATTCTCAAATACCCACTTCCCTTGCAAAATTCTTCCCCGTGCGCCAGAAGAAAGAGACAGTGAGTTTGTTGCGAGTAAGAGCGAGGTTGTGACGATTATCTGTAATTGATTTTAAACATCTGACCCTACTCAACTTTCAAGGTGCGTTCTAGCATGTTAGGTTTCATTACGAAGGTGATCCATATTGGCAACAAAAGCGTGATTGAGTTTTACTGGACAATAATCTTGCACTTTCACCCCACCCCAAAATTGAAGGGAAACACATACTCTGCATCCACAATGTTCTTGGCCAGTAATCGCGAACTCCCTCACCATTCCCCAATTGAGTGAAACCTCACATCCAACCTAAACTGCTAGTGGGGATTCTAGAACGCTCAGGATCATTGCGCAACCATATAGGTGAGGACCCATTGTTTTTCGCCTGTTCAAGGCCAATGTAGCAAAGTTTTAACGAAACTCCAACTTTGATTCTAGTCTGCCCACTTTAAGTAAGACATTAACCCAAATAGGCCTCAGGAGGATGACTGGTTATTTGTAGCTTGAAACTGGGAAATGTTCGCTATCCTGTGGATCTAAGTGGGATCTCCCCACCCATCTCAACCTTCAATCGTGTGTCTAGCATGCCCACATTCCATTTTAAATGCACCCGTGTCGGTCCTACCCGAGGGTCTGAGTATTTATCGCTGGTAACTTTGAAGGTTTCAAAGTTTTCCAATACAGAATGAAATCTCTCCACCCACCTCAACCTTTAAAGGGGATTCTTAAATTCGAACTTCCGTTGTGAAATCCATCCCCGCCCATCATAGACGAGGGTCTTTATTGCTGGTAACATCGAACCTTTTTGCCTGTTCTTCTACAGAATGCAATCTCACCACCTACCTCAACATTTAAAGAGGATTCTCAAATACCCACTTCCCTTGCAAAATTCTTCCCCGTGCGCCAGAAGAAAGAGACAGTGAGTTTGTTGCGAGTAAGAGCGAGGTTGTGACGATTATCTGTAATTGATTTTAAACATCTGACCCTACTCAACTTTCAAGGTGCGTTCTAGCATGTTAGGTTTCATTACGAAGGTGATCCATATTGGCAACAAAAGCGTGATTGAGTTTTACTGGACAATAATCTTGCACTTTCACCCCACCCCAAAATTGAAGGGAAACACATACTCTGCATCCACAATGTTCTTGGCCAGTAATCGCGAACTCCCTCACCATTCCCCAATTGAGTGAAACCTCACATCCAACCTAAACTGCTAGTGGGGATTCTAGAACGCTCAGGATCATTGCGCAACCATATAGGTGAGGACCCATTGTTTTTCGCCTGTTCAAGGCCAATGTAGCAAAGTTTTAACGAAACTCCAACTTTGATTCTAGTCTGCCCACTTTAAGTAAGACATTAACCCAAATAGGCCTCAGGAGGATGACTGGTTATTTGTAGCTTGAAACTGGGAAATGTTCGCTATCCTGTGGATCTAAGTGGGATCTCCCCACCCATCTCAACCTTCAATCGTGTGTCTAGCATGCCCACATTCCATTTTAAATGCACCCGTGTCGGTCCTACCCGAGGGTCTGAGTATTTATCGCTGGTAACTTTGAAGGTTTCAAAGTTTTCCAATACAGAATGAAATCTCTCCACCCACCTCAACCTTTAAAGGGGATTCTTAAATTCGAACTTCCGTTGTGAAATCCATCCCCGCCCATCATAGACGAGGGTCTTTATTGCTGGTAACATCGAACCTTTTTGCCTGTTCTTCTACAGAATGCAATCTCACCACCTACCTCAACATTTAAAGAGGATTCTCAAATACCCACTTCCCTTGCAAAATTCTTCCCCGTGCGCCAGAAGAAAGAGACAGTGAGTTTGTTGCGAGTAAGAGCGAGGTTGTGACGATTATCTGTAATTGATTTTAAACATCTGACCCTACTCAACTTTCAAGGTGCGTTCTAGCATGTTAGGTTTCATTACGAAGGTGATCCATATTGGCAACAAAAGCGTGATTGAGTTTTACTGGACAATAATCTTGCACTTTCACCCCACCCCAAAATTGAAGGGAAACACATACTCTGCATCCACAATGTTCTTGGCCAGTAATCGCGAACTCCCTCACCATTCCCCAATTGAGTGAAACCTCACATCCAACCTAAACTGCTAGTGGGGATTCTAGAACGCTCAGGATCATTGCGCAACCATATAGGTGAGGACCCATTGTTTTTCGCCTGTTCAAGGCCAATGTAGCAAAGTTTTAACGAAACTCCAACTTTGATTCTAGTCTGCCCACTTTAAGTAAGACATTAACCCAAATAGGCCTCAGGAGGATGACTGGTTATTTGTAGCTTGAAACTGGGAAATGTTCGCTATCCTGTGGATCTAAGTGGGATCTCCCCACCCATCTCAACCTTCAATCGTGTGTCTAGCATGCCCACATTCCATTTTAAATGCACCCGTGTCGGTCCTACCCGAGGGTCTGAGTATTTATCGCTGGTAACTTTGAAGGTTTCAAAGTTTTCCAATACAGAATGAAATCTCTCCACCCACCTCAACCTTTAAAGGGGATTCTTAAATTCGAACTTCCGTTGTGAAATCCATCCCCGCCCATCATAGACGAGGGTCTTTATTGCTGGTAACATCGAACCTTTTTGCCTGTTCTTCTACAGAATGCAATCTCACCACCTACCTCAACATTTAAAGAGGATTCTCAAATACCCACTTCCCTTGCAAAATTCTTCCCCGTGCGCCAGAAGAAAGAGACAGTGAGTTTGTTGCGAGTAAGAGCGAGGTTGTGACGATTATCTGTAATTGATTTTAAACTTCTGACCCTACTCAACTTTCAAGGTGCGTTCTAGCATGTTAGGTTTCATTACGAAGGTGATCCATATTGGCAACAAAAGCGTGATTGAGTTTTACTGGACAATAATCTTGCACTTTCACCCCACCCCAAAATTGAAGGGAAACACATACTCTGCATCCACAATGTTCTTGGCCAGTAATCGCGAATTACCGCACCATTCCCCAATTGAGTGAAACCTCACATCCAACCTAAACTGCTAGTGGGGATTCTAGAACGCTCAGGATCATTGCGCAACCATATAGGTGAGGACCCATTGTTTTTCGCCTGTTCAAGGCCAATGTAGCAAAGTTTTAAAGAAACTCTAACTTTGATTCTAGTCTGCCCACTTTAAGTAAGACATTAACCCAAATAGGCCTCAGGAGGATGACTGGTTATTTGTAGCTTGAAACTGGGAAATGTTCGCTATCCTGTGGATCTAAGTGGGATCTCCCCACCCATCTCAACCTTCAATCGTGTGTCTAGCATGCCCACATTCCATTTTAAATGCACCCGTGTCGGTCCTACCCGAGGGTCTGAGTATTTATCGCTGGTAACTTTGAAGGTTTCAAAGTTTTCCAATACAGAATGAAATCTCTCCACCCACCTCAACCTTTAAAGGGGATTCTTAAATTCGAACTTCCGTTGTGAAATCCATCCCCGCCCATCATAGACGAGGGTCTTTATTGCTGGTAACATCGAACCTTTTTGCCTGTTCTTCTACAGAATGCAATCTCACCACCTACCTCAACATTTAAAGAGGATTCTCAAATACCCACTTCCCTTGCAAAATTCTTCCCCGTGCGCCAGAAGAAAGAGACAGTGAGTTTGTTGCGAGTAAGAGCGAGGTTGTGACGATTATCTGTAATTGATTTTAAACATCTGACCCTACTCAACTTTCAAGGTGCGTTCTAGCATGTTAGGTTTCATTACGAAGGTGATCCATATTGGCAACAAAAGCGTGATTGAGTTTTACTGGACAATAATCTTGCACTTTCACCCCACCCCAAAATTGAAGGGAAACACATACTCTGCATCCACAATGTTCTTGGCCAGTAATCGCGAATTACCGCACCATTCCCCAATTGAGTGAAACCTCACATCCAACCTAAACTGCTAGTGGGGATTCTAGAACGCTCAGGATCATTGCGCAACCATATAGGTGAGGACCCATTGTTTTTCGCCTGTTCAAGGCCAATGTAGCAAAGTTTTAAAGAAACTCTAACTTTGATTCTAGTCTGCCCACTTTAAGTAAGACATTAACCCAAATAGGCCTCAGGAGGATGACTGGTTATTTGTAGCTTGAAACTGGGAAATGTTCGCTATCCTGTGGATCTAAGTGGGATCTCCCCACCCATCTCAACCTTCAATTGTGTGTCTAGCATGCCCACATTCCATTTTAAATGCACCCGTGTCGGTCCTACCCGAGGGTCTGAGTATTTATCGCTGGTAACTTTGAAGGTTTCAAAGTTTTCCAATACAGAATGAAATCTCTCCACCCACCTCAACCTTTAAAGGGGATTCTTAAATTCGAACTTCCGTTGTGAAATCCATCCCCGCCCATCATAGACGAGGGTCTTTATTGCTGGTAACATCGAACCTTTTTGCCTGTTCTTCTACAGAATGCAATCTCACCACCTACCTCAACATTTAAAGAGGATTCTCAAATACCCACTTCCCTTGCAAAATTCTTCCCCGTGCGCCAGAAGAAAGAGACAGTGAGTTTGTTGCGAGTAAGAGCGAGGTTGTGACGATTATCTGTAATTGATTTTAAACATCTGACCCTACTCAACTTTCAAGGTGCGTTCTAGCATGTTAGGTTTCATTACGAAGGTGATCCATATTGGCAACAAAAGCGTGATTGAGTTTTACTGGACAATAATCTTGCACTTTCACCCCACCCCAAAATTGAAGGGAAACACATACTCTGCATCCACAATGTTCTTGGCCAGTAATCGCGAATTACCGCACCATTCCCCAATTGAGTGAAACCTCACATCCAACCTAAACTGCTAGTGGGGATTCTAGAACGCTCAGGATCATTGCGCAACCATATAGGTGAGGACCCATTGTTTTTCGCCTGTTCAAGGCCAATGTAGCAAAGTTTTAAAGAAACTCTAACTTTGATTCTAGTCTGCCCACTTTAAGTAAGACATTAACCCAAATAGGCCTCAGGAGGATGACTGGTTATTTGTAGCTTGAAACTGGGAAATGTTCGCTATCCTGTGGATCTAAGTGGGATCTCCCCACCCATCTCAACCTTCAATCGTGTGTCTAGCATGCCCACATTCCATTTTAAATGCACCCGTGTCGGTCCTACCCGAGGGTCTGAGTATTTATCGCTGGTAACTTTGAAGGTTTCAAAGTTTTCCAATACAGAATGAAATCTCTCCACCCACCTCAACCTTTAAAGGGGATTCTTAAATTCGAACTTCCGTTGTGAAATCCATCCCCGCCCATCATAGACGAGGGTCTTTATTGCTGGTAACATCGAACCTTTTTGCCTGTTCTTCTACAGAATGCAATCTCACCACCTACCTCAACATTTAAAGAGGATTCTCAAATACCCACTTCCCTTGCAAAATTCTTCCCCGTGCGCCAGAAGAAAGAGACAGTGAGTTTGTTGCGAGTAAGAGCGAGGTTGTGACGATTATCTGTAATTGATTTTAAACATCTGACCCTACTCAACTTTCAAGGTGCGTTCTAGCATGTTAGGTTTCATTACGAAGGTGATCCATATTGGCAACAAAAGCGTGATTGAGTTTTACTGGACAATAATCTTGCACTTTCACCCCACCCCAAAATTGAAGGGAAACACATACTCTGCATCCACAATGTTCTTGGCCAGTAATCGCGAATTACCGCACCATTCCCCAATTGAGTGAAACCTCACATCCAACCTAAACTGCTAGTGGGGATTCTAGAACGCTCAGGATCATTGCGCAACCATATAGGTGAGGACCCATTGTTTTTCGCCTGTTCAAGGCCAATGTAGCAAAGTTTTAAAGAAACTCTAACTTTGATTCTAGTCTGCCCACTTTAAGTAAGACATTAACCCAAATAGGCCTCAGGAGGATGACTGGTTATTTGTAGCTTGAAACTGGGAAATGTTCGCTATCCTGTGGATCTAAGTGGGATCTCCCCACCCATCTCAACCTTCAATCGTGTGTCTAGCATGCCCACATTCCATTTTAAATGCACCCGTGTCGGTCCTACCCGAGGGTCTGAGTATTTATCGCTGGTAACTTTGAAGGTTTCAAAGTTTTCCAATACAGAATGAAATCTCTCCACCCACCTCAACCTTTAAAGGGGATTCTTAAATTCGAACTTCCGTTGTGAAATCCATCCCCGCCCATCATAGACGAGGGTCTTTATTGCTGGTAACATCGAACCTTTTTGCCTGTTCTTCTACAGAATGCAATCTCACCACCTACCTCAACATTTAAAGAGGATTCTCAAATACCCACTTCCCTTGCAAAATTCTTCCCCGTGCGCCAGAAGAAAGAGACAGTGAGTTTGTTGCGAGTAAGAGCGAGGTTGTGACGATTATCTGTAATTGATTTTAAACATCTGACCCTACTCAACTTTCAAGGTGCGTTCTAGCATGTTAGGTTTCATTACGAAGGTGATCCATATTGGCAACAAAAGCGTGATTGAGTTTTACTGGACAATAATCTTGCACTTTCACCCCACCCCAAAATTGAAGGGAAACACATACTCTGCATCCACAATGTTCTTGGCCAGTAATCGCGAATTACCGCACCATTCCCCAATTGAGTGAAACCTCACATCCAACCTAAACTGCTAGTGGGGATTCTAGAACGCTCAGGATCATTGCGCAACCATATAGGTGAGGACCCATTGTTTTTCGCCTGTTCAAGGCCAATGTAGCAAAGTTTTAAAGAAACTCTAACTTTGATTCTAGTCTGCCCACTTTAAGTAAGACATTAACCCAAATAGGCCTCAGGAGGATGACTGGTTATTTGTAGCTTGAAACTGGGAAATGTTCGCTATCCTGTGGATCTAAGTGGGATCTCCCCACCCATCTCAACCTTCAATCGTGTGTCTAGCATGCCCACATTCCATTTTAAATGCACCCGTGTCGGTCCTACCCGAGGGTCTGAGTATTTATCGCTGGTAACTTTGAAGGTTTCAAAGTTTTCCAATACAGAATGAAATCTCTCCACCCACCTCAACCTTTAAAGGGGATTCTTAAATTCGAACTTCCGTTGTGAAATCCATCCCCGCCCATCATAGACGAGGGTCTTTATTGCTGGTAACATCGAACCTTTTTGCCTGTTCTTCTACAGAATGCAATCTCACCACCTACCTCAACATTTAAAGAGGATTCTCAAATACCCACTTCCCTTGCAAAATTCTTCCCCGTGCGCCAGAAGAAAGAGACAGTGAGTTTGTTGCGAGTAAGAGCGAGGTTGTGACGATTATCTGTAATTGATTTTAAACATCTGACCCTACTCAACTTTCAAGGTGCGTTCTAGCATGTTAGGTTTCATTACGAAGGTGATCCATATTGGCAACAAAAGCGTGATTGAGTTTTACTGGACAATAATCTTGCACTTTCACCCCACCCCAAAATTGAAGGGAAACACATACTCTGCATCCACAATGTTCTTGGCCAGTAATCGCGAATTACCGCACCATTCCCCAATTGAGTGAAACCTCACATCCAACCTAAACTGCTAGTGGGGATTCTAGAACGCTCAGGATCATTGCGCAACCATATAGGTGAGGACCCATTGTTTTTCGCCTGTTCAAGGCCAATGTAGCAAAGTTTTAAAGAAACTCTAACTTTGATTCTAGTCTGCCCACTTTAAGTAAGACATTAACCCAAATAGGCCTCAGGAGGATGACTGGTTATTTGTAGCTTGAAACTGGGAAATGTTCGCTATCCTGTGGATCTAAGTGGGATCTCCCCACCCATCTCAACCTTCAATCGTGTGTCTAGCATGCCCACATTCCATTTTAAATGCACCCGTGTCGGTCCTACCCGAGGGTCTGAGTATTTATCGCTGGTAACTTTGAAGGTTTCAAAGTTTTCCAATACAGAATGAAATCTCTCCACCCACCTCAACCTTTAAAGGGGATTCTTAAATTCGAACTTCCGTTGTGAAATCCATCCCCGCCCATCATAGACGAGGGTCTTTATTGCTGGTAACATCGAACCTTTTTGCCTGTTCTTCTACAGAATGCAATCTCACCACCTACCTCAACATTTAAAGAGGATTCTCAAATACCCACTTCCCTTGCAAAATTCTTCCCCGTGCGCCAGAAGAAAGAGACAGTGAGTTTGTTGCGAGTAAGAGCGAGGTTGTGACGATTATCTGTAATTGATTTTAAACATCTGACCCTACTCAACTTTCAAGGTGCGTTCTAGCATGTTAGGTTTCATTACGAAGGTGATCCATATTGGCAACAAAAGCGTGATTGAGTTTTACTGGACAATAATCTTGCACTTTCACCCCACCCCAAAATTGAAGGGAAACACATACTCTGCATCCACAATGTTCTTGGCCAGTAATCGCGAATTACCGCACCATTCCCCAATTGAGTGAAACCTCACATCCAACCTAAACTGCTAGTGGGGATTCTAGAACGCTCAGGATCATTGCGCAACCATATAGGTGAGGACCCATTGTTTTTCGCCTGTTCAAGGCCAATGTAGCAAAGTTTTAAAGAAACTCTAACTTTGATTCTAGTCTGCCCACTTTAAGTAAGACATTAACCCAAATAGGCCTCAGGAGGATGACTGGTTATTTGTAGCTTGAAACTGGGAAATGTTCGCTATCCTGTGGATCTAAGTGGGATCTCCCCACCCATCTCAACCTTCAATCGTGTGTCTAGCATGCCCACATTCCATTTTAAATGCGCCCGTGTCGGTCCTACCCGAGGGTCTGAGTATTTATCGCTGGTAACTTTGAAGGTTTCAAAGTTTTCCAATACAGAATGAAATCTCTCCACCCACCTCAACCTTTAAAGGGGATTCTTAAATTCGAACTTCCGTTGTGAAATCCATCCCCGCCCATCATAGACGAGGGTCTTTATTGCTGGTAACATCGAACCTTTTTGCCTGTTCTTCTACAGAATGCAATCTCACCACCTACCTCAACATTTAAAGAGGATTCTCAAATACCCACTTCCCTTGCAAAATTCTTCCCCGTGCGCCAGAAGAAAGAGACAGTGAGTTTGTTGCGAGTAAGAGCGAGGTTGTGACGATTATCTGTAATGGATTTTAAACATCTGACCCTACTCAACTTTCAAGGTGCGTTCTAGCATGTTAGGTTTCATTACGAAGGTGATCCATATTGGCAACAAAAGCGTGATTGAGTTTTACTGGACAATAATCTTGCACTTTCACCCCACCCCAAAATTGAAGGGAAACACATACTCTGCATCCACAATGTTCTTGGCCAGTAATCGCGAATTACCGCACCATTCCCCAATTGAGTGAAACCTCACATCCAACCTAAACTGCTAGTGGGGATTCTAGAACGCTCAGGATCATTGCGCAACCATATAGGTGAGGACCCATTGTTTTTCGCCTGTTCAAGGCCAATGTAGCAAAGTTTTAAAGAAACTCTAACTTTGATTCTAGTCTGCCCACTTTAAGTAAGACATTAACCCAAATAGGCCTCAGGAGGATGACTGGTTATTTGTAGCTTGAAACTGGGAAATGTTCGCTATCCTGTGGATCTAAGTGGGATCTCCCCACCCATCTCAACCTTCAATCGTGTGTCTAGCATGCCCACATTCCATTTTAAATGCACCCGTGTCGGTCCTACCCGAGGGTCTGAGTATTTATCGCTGGTAACTTTGAAGGTTTCAAAGTTTTCCAATACAGAATGAAATCTCTCCACCCACCTCAACCTTTAAAGGGGATTCTTAAATTCGAACTTCCGTTGTGAAATCCATCCCCGCCCATCATAGACGAGGGTCTTTATTGCTGGTAACATCGAACCTTTTTGCCTGTTCTTCTACAGAATGCAATCTCACCACCTACCTCAACATTTAAAGAGGATTCTCAAATACCCACTTCCCTTGCAAAATTCTTCCCCGTGCGCCAGAAGAAAGAGACAGTGAGTTTGTTGCGAGTAAGAGCGAGGTTGTGACGATTATCTGTAATTGATTTTAAACATCTGACCCTACTCAACTTTCAAGGTGCGTTCTAGCATGTTAGGTTTCATTACGAAGGTGATCCATATTGGCAACAAAAGCGTGATTGAGTTTTACTGGACAATAATCTTGCACTTTCACCCCACCCCAAAATTGAAGGGAAACACATACTCTGCATCCACAATGTTCTTGGCCAGTAATCGCGAATTACCGCACCATTCCCCAATTGAGTGAAACCTCACATCCAACCTAAACTGCTAGTGGGGATTCTAGAACGCTCAGGATCATTGCGCAACCATATAGGTGAGGACCCATTGTTTTTCGCCTGTTCAAGGCCAATGTAGCAAAGTTTTAAAGAAACTCTAACTTTGATTCTAGTCTGCCCACTTTAAGTAAGACATTAACCCAAATAGGCCTCAGGAGGATGACTGGTTATTTGTAGCTTGAAACTGGGAAATGTTCGCTATCCTGTGGATCTAAGTGGGATCTCCCCACCCATCTCAACCTTCAATCGTGTGTCTAGCATGCCCACATTCCATTTTAAATGCGCCCGTGTCGGTCCTACCCGAGGGTCTGAGTATTTATCGCTGGTAACTTTGAAGGTTTCAAAGTTTTCCAATACAGAATGAAATCTCTCCACCCACCTCAACCTTTAAAGGGGATTCTTAAATTCGAACTTCCGTTGTGAAATCCATCCCCGCCCATCATAGACGAGGGTCTTTATTGCTGGTAACATCGAACCTTTTTGCCTGTTCTTCTACAGAATGCAATCTCACCACCTACCTCAACATTTAAAGAGGATTCTCAAATACCCACTTCCCTTGCAAAATTCTTCCCCGTGCGCCAGAAGAAAGAGACAGTGAGTTTGTTGCGAGTAAGAGCGAGGTTGTGACGATTATCTGTAATGGATTTTAAACATCTGACCCTACTCAACTTTCAAGGTGCGTTCTAGCATGTTAGGTTTCATTACGAAGGTGATCCATATTGGCAACAAAAGCGTGATTGAGTTTTACTGGACAATAATCTTGCAGTTTCACCCCACCCCAAAATTGAAGGGAAACACATACTCTGCATCCACAATGTTCTTGGCCAGTAATCGCGAATTACCGCACCATTCCCCAATTGAGTGAAACCTCACATCCAACCTAAACTGCTAGTGGGGATTCTAGAACGCTCAGGATCATTGCGCAACCATATAGGTGAGGACCCATTGTTTTTCGCCTGTTCAAGGCCAATGTAGCAAAGTTTTAAAGAAACTCTAACTTTGATTCTAGTCTGCCCACTTTAAGTAAGACATTAACCCAAATAGGCCTCAGGAGGATGACTGGTTATTTGTAGCTTGAAACTGGGAAATGTTCGCTATCCTGTGGATCTAAGTGGGATCTCCCCACCCATCTCAACCTTCAATCGTGTGTCTAGCATGCCCACATTCCATTTTAAATGCGCCCGTGTCGGTCCTACCCGAGGGTCTGAGTATTTATCGCTGGTAACTTTGAAGGTTTCAAAGTTTTCCAATACAGAATGAAATCTCTCCACCCACCTCAACCTTTAAAGGGGATTCTTAAATTCGAACTTCCGTTGTGAAATCCATCCCCGCCCATCATAGACGAGGGTCTTTATTGCTGGTAACATCGAACCTTTTTGCCTGTTCTTCTACAGAATGCAATCTCACCACCTACCTCAACATTTAAAGAGGATTCTCAAATACCCACTTCCCTTGCAAAATTCTTCCCCGTGCGCCAGAAGAAAGAGACAGTGAGTTTGTTGCGAGTAAGAGCGAGGTTGTGACGATTATCTGTAATGGATTTTAAACATCTGACCCTACTCAACTTTCAAGGTGCGTTCTAGCATGTTAGGTTTCATTACGAAGGTGATCCATATTGGCAACAAAAGCGTGATTGAGTTTTACTGGACAATAATCTTGCACTTTCACCCCACCCCAAAATTGAAGGGAAACACATACTCTGCATCCACAATGTTCTTGGCCAGTAATCGCGAATTACCGCACCATTCCCCAATTGAGTGAAACCTCACATCCAACCTAAACTGCTAGTGGGGATTCTAGAACGCTCAGGATCATTGCGCAACCATATAGGTGAGGACCCATTGTTTTTCGCCTGTTCAAGGCCAATGTAGCAAAGTTTTAAAGAAACTCTAACTTTGATTCTAGTCTGCCCACTTTAAGTAAGACATTAACCCAAATAGGCCTCAGGAGGATGACTGGTTATTTGTAGCTTGAAACTGGGAAATGTTCGCTATCCTGTGGATCTAAGTGGGATCTCCCCACCCATCTCAACCTTCAATCGTGTGTCTAGCATGCCCACATTCCATTTTAAATGCACCCGTGTCGGTCCTACCCGAGGGTCTGAGTATTTATCGCTGGTAACTTTGAAGGTTTCAAAGTTTTCCAATACAGAATGAAATCTCTCCACCCACCTCAACCTTTAAAGGGGATTCTTAAATTCGAACTTCCGTTGTGAAATCCATCCCCGCCCATCATAGACGAGGGTCTTTATTGCTGGTAACATCGAACCTTTTTGCCTGTTCTTCTACAGAATGCAATCTCACCACCTACCTCAACATTTAAAGAGGATTCTCAAATACCCACTTCCCTTGCAAAATTCTTCCCCGTGCGCCAGAAGAAAGAGACAGTGAGTTTGTTGCGAGTAAGAGCGAGGTTGTGACGATTATCTGTAATTGATTTTAAACATCTGACCCTACTCAACTTTCAAGGTGCGTTCTAGCATGTTAGGTTTCATTACGAAGGTGATCCATATTGGCAACAAAAGCGTGATTGAGTTTTACTGGACAATAATCTTGCACTTTCACCCCACCCCAAAATTGAAGGGAAACACATACTCTGCATCCACAATGTTCTTGGCCAGTAATCGCGAATTACCGCACCATTCCCCAATTGAGTGAAACCTCACATCCAACCTAAACTGCTAGTGGGGATTCTAGAACGCTCAGGATCATTGCGCAACCATATAGGTGAGGACCCATTGTTTTTCGCCTGTTCAAGGCCAATGTAGCAAAGTTTTAAAGAAACTCTAACTTTGATTCTAGTCTGCCCACTTTAAGTAAGACATTAACCCAAATAGGCCTCAGGAGGATGACTGGTTATTTGTAGCTTGAAACTGGGAAATGTTCGCTATCCTGTGGATCTAAGTGGGATCTCCCCACCCATCTCAACCTTCAATCGTGTGTCTAGCATGCCCACATTCCATTTTAAATGCACCCGTGTCGGTCCTACCCGAGGGTCTGAGTATTTATCGCTGGTAACTTTGAAGGTTTCAAAGTTTTCCAATACAGAATGAAATCTCTCCACCCACCTCAACCTTTAAAGGGGATTCTTAAATTCGAACTTCCGTTGTGAAATCCATCCCCGCCCATCATAGACGAGGGTCTTTATTGCTGGTAACATCGAACCTTTTTGCCTGTTCTTCTACAGAATGCAATCTCACCACCTACCTCAACATTTAAAGAGGATTCTCAAATACCCACTTCCCTTGCAAAATTCTTCCCCGTGCGCCAGAAGAAAGAGACAGTGAGTTTGTTGCGAGTAAGAGCGAGGTTGTGACGATTATCTGTAATTGATTTTAAACATCTGACCCTACTCAACTTTCAAGGTGCGTTCTAGCATGTTAGGTTTCATTACGAAGGTGATCCATATTGGCAACAAAAGCGTGATTGAGTTTTACTGGACAATAATCTTGCAGTTTCACCCCACCCCAAAATTGAAGGGAAACACATACTCTGCATCCACAATGTTCTTGGCCAGTAATCGCGAATTACCGCACCATTCCCCAATTGAGTGAAACCTCACATCCAACCTAAACTGCTAGTGGGGATTCTAGAACGCTCAGGATCATTGCGCAACCATATAGGTGAGGACCCATTGTTTTTCGCCTGTTCAAGGCCAATGTAGCAAAGTTTTAAAGAAACTCTAACTTTGATTCTAGTCTGCCCACTTTAAGTAAGACATTAACCCAAATAGGCCTCAGGAGGATGACTGGTTATTTGTAGCTTGAAACTGGGAAATGTTCGCTATCCTGTGGATCTAAGTGGGATCTCCCCACCCATCTCAACCTTCAATCGTGTGTCTAGCATGCCCACATTCCATTTTAAATGCGCCCGTGTCGGTCCTACCCGAGGGTCTGAGTATTTATCGCTGGTAACTTTGAAGGTTTCAAAGTTTTCCAATACAGAATGAAATCTCTCCACCCACCTCAACCTTTAAAGGGGATTCTTAAATTCGAACTTCCGTTGTGAAATCCATCCCCGCCCATCATAGACGAGGGTCTTTATTGCTGGTAACATCGAACCTTTTTGCCTGTTCTTCTACAGAATGCAATCTCACCACCTACCTCAACATTTAAAGAGGATTCTCAAATACCCACTTCCCTTGCAAAATTCTTCCCCGTGCGCCAGAAGAAAGAGACAGTGAGTTTGTTGCGAGTAAGAGCGAGGTTGTGACGATTATCTGTAATTGATTTTAAACATCTGACCCTACTCAACTTTCAAGGTGCGTTCTAGCATGTTAGGTTTCATTACGAAGGTGATCCATATTGGCAACAAAAGCGTGATTGAGTTTTACTGGACAATAATCTTGCACTTTCACCCCACCCCAAAATTGAAGGGAAACACATACTCTGCATCCACAATGTTCTTGGCCAGTAATCGCGAATTACCGCACCATTCCCCAATTGAGTGAAACCTCACATCCAACCTAAACTGCTAGTGGGGATTCTAGAACGCTCAGGATCATTGCGCAACCATATAGGTGAGGACCCATTGTTTTTCGCCTGTTCAAGGCCAATGTAGCAAAGTTTTAAAGAAACTCTAACTTTGATTCTAGTCTGCCCACTTTAAGTAAGACATTAACCCAAATAGGCCTCAGGAGGATGACTGGTTATTTGTAGCTTGAAACTGGGAAATGTTCGCTATCCTGTGGATCTAAGTGGGATCTCCCCACCCATCTCAACCTTCAATCGTGTGTCTAGCATGCCCACATTCCATTTTAAATGCACCCGTGTCGGTCCTACCCGAGGGTCTGAGTATTTATCGCTGGTAACTTTGAAGGTTTCAAAGTTTTCCAATACAGAATGAAATCTCTCCACCCACCTCAACCTTTAAAGGGGATTCTTAAATTCGAACTTCCGTTGTGAAATCCATCCCCGCCCATCATAGACGAGGGTCTTTATTGCTGGTAACATCGAACCTTTTTGCCTGTTCTTCTACAGAATGCAATCTCACCACCTACCTCAACATTTAAAGAGGATTCTCAAATACCCACTTCCCTTGCAAAATTCTTCCCCGTGCGCCAGAAGAAAGAGACAGTGAGTTTGTTGCGAGTAAGAGCGAGGTTGTGACGATTATCTGTAATTGATTTTAAACATCTGACCCTACTCAACTTTCAAGGTGCGTTCTAGCATGTTAGGTTTCATTACGAAGGTGATCCATATTGGCAACAAAAGCGTGATTGAGTTTTACTGGACAATAATCTTGCAGTTTCACCCCACCCCAAAATTGAAGGGAAACACATACTCTGCATCCACAATGTTCTTGGCCAGTAATCGCGAATTACCGCACCATTCCCCAATTGAGTGAAACCTCACATCCAACCTAAACTGCTAGTGGGGATTCTAGAACGCTCAGGATCATTGCGCAACCATATAGGTGAGGACCCATTGTTTTTCGCCTGTTCAAGGCCAATGTAGCAAAGTTTTAAAGAAACTCTAACTTTGATTCTAGTCTGCCCACTTTAAGTAAGACATTAACCCAAATAGGCCTCAGGAGGATGACTGGTTATTTGTAGCTTGAAACTGGGAAATGTTCGCTATCCTGTGGATCTAAGTGGGATCTCCCCACCCATCTCAACCTTCAATCGTGTGTCTAGCATGCCCACATTCCATTTTAAATGCGCCCGTGTCGGTCCTACCCGAGGGTCTGAGTATTTATCGCTGGTAACTTTGAAGGTTTCAAAGTTTTCCAATACAGAATGAAATCTCTCCACCCACCTCAACCTTTAAAGGGGATTCTTAAATTCGAACTTCCGTTGTGAAATCCATCCCCGCCCATCATAGACGAGGGTCTTTATTGCTGGTAACATCGAACCTTTTTGCCTGTTCTTCTACAGAATGCAATCTCACCACCTACCTCAACATTTAAAGAGGATTCTCAAATACCCACTTCCCTTGCAAAATTCTTCCCCGTGCGCCAGAAGAAAGAGACAGTGAGTTTGTTGCGAGTAAGAGCGAGGTTGTGACGATTATCTGTAATTGATTTTAAACATCTGACCCTACTCAACTTTCAAGGTGCGTTCTAGCATGTTAGGTTTCATTACGAAGGTGATCCATATTGGCAACAAAAGCGTGATTGAGTTTTACTGGACAATAATCTTGCACTTTCACCCCACCCCAAAATTGAAGGGAAACACATACTCTGCATCCACAATGTTCTTGGCCAGTAATCGCGAATTACCGCACCATTCCCCAATTGAGTGAAACCTCACATCCAACCTAAACTGCTAGTGGGGATTCTAGAACGCTCAGGATCATTGCGCAACCATATAGGTGAGGACCCATTGTTTTTCGCCTGTTCAAGGCCAATGTAGCAAAGTTTTAAAGAAACTCTAACTTTGATTCTAGTCTGCCCACTTTAAGTAAGACATTAACCCAAATAGGCCTCAGGAGGATGACTGGTTATTTGTAGCTTGAAACTGGGAAATGTTCGCTATCCTGTGGATCTAAGTGGGATCTCCCCACCCATCTCAACCTTCAATCGTGTGTCTAGCATGCCCACATTCCATTTTAAATGCGCCCGTGTCGGTCCTACCCGAGGGTCTGAGTATTTATCGCTGGTAACTTTGAAGGTTTCAAAGTTTTCCAATACAGAATGAAATCTCTCCACCCACCTCAACCTTTAAAGGGGATTCTTAAATTCGAACTTCCGTTGTGAAATCCATCCCCGCCCATCATAGACGAGGGTCTTTATTGCTGGTAACATCGAACCTTTTTGCCTGTTCTTCTACAGAATGCAATCTCACCACCTACCTCAACATTTAAAGAGGATTCTCAAATACCCACTTCCCTTGCAAAATTCTTCCCCGTGCGCCAGAAGAAAGAGACAGTGAGTTTGTTGCGAGTAAGAGCGAGGTTGTGACGATTATCTGTAATGGATTTTAAACATCTGACCCTACTCAACTTTCAAGGTGCGTTCTAGCATGTTAGGTTTCATTACGAAGGTGATCCATATTGGCAACAAAAGCGTGATTGAGTTTTACTGGACAATAATCTTGCACTTTCACCCCACCCCAAAATTGAAGGGAAACACATACTCTGCATCCACAATGTTCTTGGCCAGTAATCGCGAATTACCGCACCATTCCCCAATTGAGTGAAACCTCACATCCAACCTAAACTGCTAGTGGGGATTCTAGAACGCTCAGGATCATTGCGCAACCATATAGGTGAGGACCCATTGTTTTTCGCCTGTTCAAGGCCAATGTAGCAAAGTTTTAAAGAAACTCTAACTTTGATTCTAGTCTGCCCACTTTAAGTAAGACATTAACCCAAATAGGCCTCAGGAGGATGACTGGTTATTTGTAGCTTGAAACTGGGAAATGTTCGCTATCCTGTGGATCTAAGTGGGATCTCCCCACCCATCTCAACCTTCAATCGTGTGTCTAGCATGCCCACATTCCATTTTAAATGCGCCCGTGTCGGTCCTACCCGAGGGTCTGAGTATTTATCGCTGGTAACTTTGAAGGTTTCAAAGTTTTCCAATACAGAATGAAATCTCTCCACCCACCTCAACCTTTAAAGGGGATTCTTAAATTCGAACTTCCGTTGTGAAATCCATCCCCGCCCATCATAGACGAGGGTCTTTATTGCTGGTAACATCGAACCTTTTTGCCTGTTCTTCTACAGAATGCAATCTCACCACCTACCTCAACATTTAAAGAGGATTCTCAAATACCCACTTCCCTTGCAAAATTCTTCCCCGTGCGCCAGAAGAAAGAGACAGTGAGTTTGTTGCGAGTAAGAGCGAGGTTGTGACGATTATCTGTAATGGATTTTAAACATCTGACCCTACTCAACTTTCAAGGTGCGTTCTAGCATGTTAGGTTTCATTACGAAGGTGATCCATATTGGCAACAAAAGCGTGATTGAGTTTTACTGGACAATAATCTTGCACTTTCACCCCACCCCAAAATTGAAGGGAAACACATACTCTGCATCCACAATGTTCTTGGCCAGTAATCGCGAATTACCGCACCATTCCCCAATTGAGTGAAACCTCACATCCAACCTAAACTGCTAGTGGGGATTCTAGAACGCTCAGGATCATTGCGCAACCATATAGGTGAGGACCCATTGTTTTTCGCCTGTTCAAGGCCAATGTAGCAAAGTTTTAAAGAAACTCTAACTTTGATTCTAGTCTGCCCACTTTAAGTAAGACATTAACCCAAATAGGCCTCAGGAGGATGACTGGTTATTTGTAGCTTGAAACTGGGAAATGTTCGCTATCCTGTGGATCTAAGTGGGATCTCCCCACCCATCTCAACCTTCAATCGTGTGTCTAGCATGCCCACATTCCATTTTAAATGCGCCCGTGTCGGTCCTACCCGAGGGTCTGAGTATTTATCGCTGGTAACTTTGAAGGTTTCAAAGTTTTCCAATACAGAATGAAATCTCTCCACCCACCTCAACCTTTAAAGGGGATTCTTAAATTCGAACTTCCGTTGTGAAATCCATCCCCGCCCATCATAGACGAGGGTCTTTATTGCTGGTAACATCGAACCTTTTTGCCTGTTCTTCTACAGAATGCAATCTCACCACCTACCTCAACATTTAAAGAGGATTCTCAAATACCCACTTCCCTTGCAAAATTCTTCCCCGTGCGCCAGAAGAAAGAGACAGTGAGTTTGTTGCGAGTAAGAGCGAGGTTGTGACGATTATCTGTAATTGATTTTAAACATCTGACCCTACTCAACTTTCAAGGTGCGTTCTAGCATGTTAGGTTTCATTACGAAGGTGATCCATATTGGCAACAAAAGCGTGATTGAGTTTTACTGGACAATAATCTTGCACTTTCACCCCACCCCAAAATTGAAGGGAAACACATACTCTGCATCCACAATGTTCTTGGCCAGTAATCGCGAATTACCGCACCATTCCCCAATTGAGTGAAACCTCACATCCAACCTAAACTGCTAGTGGGGATTCTAGAACGCTCAGGATCATTGCGCAACCATATAGGTGAGGACCCATTGTTTTTCGCCTGTTCAAGGCCAATGTAGCAAAGTTTTAAAGAAACTCTAACTTTGATTCTAGTCTGCCCACTTTAAGTAAGACATTAACCCAAATAGGCCTCAGGAGGATGACTGGTTATTTGTAGCTTGAAACTGGGAAATGTTCGCTATCCTGTGGATCTAAGTGGGATCTCCCCACCCATCTCAACCTTCAATCGTGTGTCTAGCATGCCCACATTCCATTTTAAATGCGCCCGTGTCGGTCCTACCCGAGGGTCTGAGTATTTATCGCTGGTAACTTTGAAGGTTTCAAAGTTTTCCAATACAGAATGAAATCTCTCCACCCACCTCAACCTTTAAAGGGGATTCTTAAATTCGAACTTCCGTTGTGAAATCCATCCCCGCCCATCATAGACGAGGGTCTTTATTGCTGGTAACATCGAACCTTTTTGCCTGTTCTTCTACAGAATGCAATCTCACCACCTACCTCAACATTTAAAGAGGATTCTCAAATACCCACTTCCCTTGCAAAATTCTTCCCCGTGCGCCAGAAGAAAGAGACAGTGAGTTTGTTGCGAGTAAGAGCGAGGTTGTGACGATTATCTGTAATTGATTTTAAACATCTGACCCTACTCAACTTTCAAGGTGCGTTCTAGCATGTTAGGTTTCATTACGAAGGTGATCCATATTGGCAACAAAAGCGTGATTGAGTTTTACTGGACAATAATCTTGCACTTTCACCCCACCCCAAAATTGAAGGGAAACACATACTCTGCATCCACAATGTTCTTGGCCAGTAATCGCGAATTACCGCACCATTCCCCAATTGAGTGAAACCTCACATCCAACCTAAACTGCTAGTGGGGATTCTAGAACGCTCAGGATCATTGCGCAACCATATAGGTGAGGACCCATTGTTTTTCGCCTGTTCAAGGCCAATGTAGCAAAGTTTTAAAGAAACTCTAACTTTGATTCTAGTCTGCCCACTTTAAGTAAGACATTAACCCAAATAGGCCTCAGGAGGATGACTGGTTATTTGTAGCTTGAAACTGGGAAATGTTCGCTATCCTGTGGATCTAAGTGGGATCTCCCCACCCATCTCAACCTTCAATCGTGTGTCTAGCATGCCCACATTCCATTTTAAATGCGCCCGTGTCGGTCCTACCCGAGGGTCTGAGTATTTATCGCTGGTAACTTTGAAGGTTTCAAAGTTTTCCAATACAGAATGAAATCTCTCCACCCACCTCAACCTTTAAAGGGGATTCTTAAATTCGAACTTCCGTTGTGAAATCCATCCCCGCCCATCATAGACGAGGGTCTTTATTGCTGGTAACATCGAACCTTTTTGCCTGTTCTTCTACAGAATGCAATCTCACCACCTACCTCAACATTTAAAGAGGATTCTCAAATACCCACTTCCCTTGCAAAATTCTTCCCCGTGCGCCAGAAGAAAGAGACAGTGAGTTTGTTGCGAGTAAGAGCGAGGTTGTGACGATTATCTGTAATGGATTTTAAACATCTGACCCTACTCAACTTTCAAGGTGCGTTCTAGCATGTTAGGTTTCATTACGAAGGTGATCCATATTGGCAACAAAAGCGTGATTGAGTTTTACTGGACAATAATCTTGCACTTTCACCCCACCCCAAAATTGAAGGGAAACACATACTCTGCATCCACAATGTTCTTGGCCAGTAATCGCGAATTACCGCACCATTCCCCAATTGAGTGAAACCTCACATCCAACCTAAACTGCTAGTGGGGATTCTAGAACGCTCAGGATCATTGCGCAACCATATAGGTGAGGACCCATTGTTTTTCGCCTGTTCAAGGCCAATGTAGCAAAGTTTTAAAGAAACTCTAACTTTGATTCTAGTCTGCCCACTTTAAGTAAGACATTAACCCAAATAGGCCTCAGGAGGATGACTGGTTATTTGTAGCTTGAAACTGGGAAATGTTCGCTATCCTGTGGATCTAAGTGGGATCTCCCCACCCATCTCAACCTTCAATCGTGTGTCTAGCATGCCCACATTCCATTTTAAATGCGCCCGTGTCGGTCCTACCCGAGGGTCTGAGTATTTATCGCTGGTAACTTTGAAGGTTTCAAAGTTTTCCAATACAGAATGAAATCTCTCCACCCACCTCAACCTTTAAAGGGGATTCTTAAATTCGAACTTCCGTTGTGAAATCCATCCCCGCCCATCATAGACGAGGGTCTTTATTGCTGGTAACATCGAACCTTTTTGCCTGTTCTTCTACAGAATGCAATCTCACCACCTACCTCAACATTTAAAGAGGATTCTCAAATACCCACTTCCCTTGCAAAATTCTTCCCCGTGCGCCAGAAGAAAGAGACAGTGAGTTTGTTGCGAGTAAGAGCGAGGTTGTGACGATTATCTGTAATGGATTTTAAACATCTGACCCTACTCAACTTTCAAGGTGCGTTCTAGCATGTTAGGTTTCATTACGAAGGTGATCCATATTGGCAACAAAAGCGTGATTGAGTTTTACTGGACAATAATCTTGCACTTTCACCCCACCCCAAAATTGAAGGGAAACACATACTCTGCATCCACAATGTTCTTGGCCAGTAATCGCGAATTACCGCACCATTCCCCAATTGAGTGAAACCTCACATCCAACCTAAACTGCTAGTGGGGATTCTAGAACGCTCAGGATCATTGCGCAACCATATAGGTGAGGACCCATTGTTTTTCGCCTGTTCAAGGCCAATGTAGCAAAGTTTTAAAGAAACTCTAACTTTGATTCTAGTCTGCCCACTTTAAGTAAGACATTAACCCAAATAGGCCTCAGGAGGATGACTGGTTATTTGTAGCTTGAAACTGGGAAATGTTCGCGATCCTGTGGATCTAAGTGGGATCTCCCCACCCATCTCAACCTTCAATCGTGTGTCTAGCATGCCCACATTCCATTTTAAATGCACCCGTGTCGGTCCTACCCGAGGGTCTGAGTATTTATCGCTGGTAACTTTGAAGGTTTCAAAGTTTTCCAATACAGAATGAAATCTCTCCACCCACCTCAACCTTTAAAGGGGATTCTTAAATTCGAACTTCCGTTGTGAAATCCATCCCCGCCCATCATAGACGAGGGTCTTTATTGCTGGTAACATCGAACCTTTTTGCCTGTTCTTCTACAGAATGCAATCTCACCACCTACCTCAACATTTAAAGAGGATTCTCAAATACCCACTTCCCTTGCAAAATTCTTCCCCGTGCGCCAGAAGAAAGAGACAGTGAGTTTGTTGCGAGTAAGAGCGAGGTTGTGACGATTATCTGTAATTGATTTTAAACATCTGACCCTACTCAACTTTCAAGGTGCGTTCTAGCATGTTAGGTTTCATTACGAAGGTGATCCATATTGGCAACAAAAGCGTGATTGAGTTTTACTGGACAATAATCTTGCACTTTCACCCCACCCCAAAATTGAAGGGAAACACATACTCTGCATCCACAATGTTCTTGGCCAGTAATCGCGAATTACCGCACCATTCCCCAATTGAGTGAAACCTCACATCCAACCTAAACTGCTAGTGGGGATTCTAGAACGCTCAGGATCATTGCGCAACCATATAGGTGAGGACCCATTGTTTTTCGCCTGTTCAAGGCCAATGTAGCAAAGTTTTAAAGAAACTCTAACTTTGATTCTAGTCTGCCCACTTTAAGTAAGACATTAACCCAAATAGGCCTCAGGAGGATGACTGGTTATTTGTAGCTTGAAACTGGGAAATGTTCGCGATCCTGTGGATCTAAGTGGGATCTCCCCACCCATCTCAACCTTCAATCGTGTGTCTAGCATGCCCACATTCCATTTTAAATGCACCCGTGTCGGTCCTACCCGAGGGTCTGAGTATTTATCGCTGGTAACTTTGAAGGTTTCAAAGTTTTCCAATACAGAATGAAATCTCTCCACCCACCTCAACCTTTAAAGGGGATTCTTAAATTCGAACTTCCGTTGTGAAATCCATCCCCGCCCATCATAGACGAGGGTCTTTATTGCTGGTAACATCGAACCTTTTTGCCTGTTCTTCTACAGAATGCAATCTCACCACCTACCTCAACATTTAAAGAGGATTCTCAAATACCCACTTCCCTTGCAAAATTCTTCCCCGTGCGCCAGAAGAAAGAGACAGTGAGTTTGTTGCGAGTAAGAGCGAGGTTGTGACGATTATCTGTAATTGATTTTAAACATCTGACCCTACTCAACTTTCAACGTGCGTTCTAGCATGTTAGGTTTCATTACGAAGGTGATCCATATTGGCAACAAAAGCGTGATTGAGTTTTACTGGACAATAATCTTGCACTTTCACCCCACCCCAAAATTGAAGGGAAACACATACTCTGCATCCACAATGTTCTTGGCCAGTAATCGCGAATTACCGCACCATTCCCCAATTGAGTGAAACCTCACATCCAACCTAAACTGCTAGTGGGGATTCTAGAACGCTCAGGATCATTGCGCAACCATATAGGTGAGGACCCATTGTTTTTCGCCTGTTCAAGGCCAATGTAGCAAAGTTTTAAAGAAACTCTAACTTTGATTCTAGTCTGCCCACTTTAAGTAAGACATTAACCCAAATAGGCCTCAGGAGGATGACTGGTTATTTGTAGCTTGAAACTGGGAAATGTTCGCGATCCTGTGGATCTAAGTGGGATCTCCCCACCCATCTCAACCTTCAATCGTGTGTCTAGCATGCCCACATTCCATTTTAAATGCACCCGTGTCGGTCCTACCCGAGGGTCTGAGTATTTATCGCTGGTAACTTTGAAGGTTTCAAAGTTTTCCAATACAGAATGAAATCTCTCCACCCACCTCAACCTTTAAAGGGGATTCTTAAATTCGAACTTCCGTTGTGAAATCCATCCCCGCCCATCATAGACGAGGGTCTTTATTGCTGGTAACATCGAACCTTTTTGCCTGTTCTTCTACAGAATGCAATCTCACCACCTACCTCAACATTTAAAGAGGATTCTCAAATACCCACTTCCCTTGCAAAATTCTTCCCCGTGCGCCAGAAGAAAGAGACAGTGAGTTTGTTGCGAGTAAGAGCGAGGTTGTGACGATTATCTGTAATTGATTTTAAACATCTGACCCTACTCAACTTTCAACGTGCGTTCTAGCATGTTAGGTTTCATTACGAAGGTGATCCATATTGGCAACAAAAGCGTGATTGAGTTTTACTGGACAATAATCTTGCACTTTCACCCCACCCCAAAATTGAAGGGAAACACATACTCTGCATCCACAATGTTCTTGGCCAGTAATCGCGAATTACCGCACCATTCCCCAATTGAGTGAAACCTCACATCCAACCTAAACTGCTAGTGGGGATTCTAGAACGCTCAGGATCATTGCGCAACCATATAGGTGAGGACCCATTGTTTTTCGCCTGTTCAAGGCCAATGTAGCAAAGTTTTAAAGAAACTCTAACTTTGATTCTAGTCTGCCCACTTTAAGTAAGACATTAACCCAAATAGGCCTCAGGAGGATGACTGGTTATTTGTAGCTTGAAACTGGGAAATGTTCGCGATCCTGTGGATCTAAGTGGGATCTCCCCACCCATCTCAACCTTCAATCGTGTGTCTAGCATGCCCACATTCCATTTTAAATGCACCCGTGTCGGTCCTACCCGAGGGTCTGAGTATTTATCGCTGGTAACTTTGAAGGTTTCAAAGTTTTCCAATACAGAATGAAATCTCTCCACCCACCTCAACCTTTAAAGGGGATTCTTAAATTCGAACTTCCGTTGTGAAATCCATCCCCGCCCATCATAGACGAGGGTCTTTATTGCTGGTAACATCGAACCTTTTTGCCTGTTCTTCTACAGAATGCAATCTCACCACCTACCTCAACATTTAAAGAGGATTCTCAAATACCCACTTCCCTTGCAAAATTCTTCCCCGTGCGCCAGAAGAAAGAGACAGTGAGTTTGTTGCGAGTAAGAGCGAGGTTGTGACGATTATCTGTAATTGATTTTAAACATCTGACCCTACTCAACTTTCAACGTGCGTTCTAGCATGTTAGGTTTCATTACGAAGGTGATCCATATTGGCAACAAAAGCGTGATTGAGTTTTACTGGACAATAATCTTGCACTTTCACCCCACCCCAAAATTGAAGGGAAACACATACTCTGCATCCACAATGTTCTTGGCCAGTAATCGCGAACTCCCTCACCATTCCCCAATTGAGTGAAACCTCACATCCAACCTAAACTGCTAGTGGGGATTCTAGAACGCTCAGGATCATTGCGCAACCATATAGGTGAGGACCCATTGTTTTTTGCCTGTTCAAGGCCAATGTAGCAAAGTTTTAAAGAAACTCCAACTTTGATTCTAGTCTGCCCACTTTAAGTAAGACATTAACCCAAATAGGCCTCAGGAGGATGACTGGTTGTTTGTAGCTAGAAACTGGGAAATGTTCGCGATCCTGTGGATCAAAGTGGGATTTTCCCTCCCATCTTAACCTTCAAGCGTGTGTCTAGCATGCCCACATTCAATTTTAAATGCACCCGTGTCGGTCATACCCAAGGGTCCGAGTATTTATCGCTGGTAACTTTGAAGGTTTGAAAGTTTTCCATTACATATTGAAATCTCTCCACCCACCTCAACCTTTAAAGGGGATTCTTAAATTCTCACTTCCGTTGCGAAATCCATCCCCGCCCATCATAAAAGAGTCTTTATTGTTGGTAACATCGAACCTTTTTGTTTGTTCTTCTACATAATGCAATCTCCCTACCTACCTCAATATTTAAAGCAGATTCTCAAATACCCACTTCCCTTGCAAAATTCTTCCCCCTGTGAAAGAAGCAAGAGACAGTGAGTGTGTTGCGAGTGAGAGCGAGGTTGTGACGCTTATCCGTAATTGAATTTAAACATCCGACCCTCCTCAACTTTCAACGTGCGTTCTAGCATGTTAACTCTCATTGTGGAGGTGATCCATATTGGCAACAAAAGCGTGATCCAGTACAGAATAAAATCTCTCCACCCACCTCAACATTTAAAGCGGATTCAAAAGTATACACTTCCATTAAGAAATTCATCCGCGTGCTTCAGTTGATCCTTATAGGCAACAAAAGGGTGATCTCATTTTTCTATACAATAATCGTGAACTTTCACCCCACCCCAAAATTGAAGGGAAACACACTCTGCATCCACAATGTTCTTGGCCAGTATTCGCGAACTTCCATACCATTATGGAATTGAGTGAAACCTCACATCCAAGCTCAACTACCAGTGGGGATTCTAGAATGCTAAGATCATTGCGCAACTGTATAGGTGAGGATCCATTGTTTTTAGCCTATTCATGGCCAATATAGCGAAGTTTCACAGAAACTCTAACGTCAATTCTAGAACACCCACTCTCGGTATGAAATTCACACAAATGGGGTATAGGAGGGTGATCCGGTGATTATAGCTAGAAATTGGAAAATTTTCATGATCCTAAGGGGTTTCTGCCCGCGCATCTCTACCTTCAATCATGACTCTAGAATTTCCATACTCATTTTAGAATCCATTCGTATGGGACACACGCAGGTGAAATCTCTCCACTCACCTCAGGATTTAAAGCAGATTCTGCATCCACAATGTTCTTGGCTAGTATTCGCGAACTTTTACCCCTCCAAAAAATTGAAGGTAAACACACATTCTGCATCCACAATGTTCTTGGCTAGTATTCACAAACTTCCACACCATTCTGGAATTGAGTGAAACCTCACATCCAAGCTCAACCACTAGTGGGGATTCTAGAATGCTCATGATCATTGCACAACCGTATAGGTGAGGATCTATTTTTTTAGCCTGTTCAAGGCCAACGTAGTGAAGTTTCACAGAAACTCCAATGTCGATTCTAGAACGCCCACTCTCGGTAAGAAATTCACACAAATGGGGCATGGGAGGGTGATCTGGTGATTGTAGCTAGAAATTGAAAAAATTTCACGATCCTAAGGGTTTTCTCCCAGCCCATCTCGACCTTCAATCGTGAGTCTATATGCGTTTTAGAATCCATTCGTATGGGTCATGTACAAGTGACCCAGTCTTTATCGCTGGTAACATTGAAAGTTTCCTAGTTTTCTAGTGCATAATGAAATCTCTCCAGCCACCTCAACATTTAAAGCGAATTGAAAAGTACACACTTCCTTTATGAAATTCATACCCGTGCGTCAGAAAAGAGTGGTAGGCAGTTTTTTATAAGTAAGAGAGAAGCTTTGAAGCTTATCCATAATTAAATTTAAACTTTCGGCCCACCTCAGCATTCAACTTGCGTTCTAACAAGCTAACTCTCATTCCGTAGTTGATCCTCATAGACAACAAAAGCGTGATCTCATTTTTCTATACAATAACCATGAACTTTCACCCCACCGCAAAAAGGAAGGGAAACACTCACTCTGCATCCACAATGTTCTTGGCCAGTAATCGCGAATTTCAACACCATTCCAAAATTGAGTGCAACCTCACATCCAACCTCAACTACCAGTGGGGATTCTAGAACACTCACAATCATTGTGCAACCGTATAGGTGAGGATCCAGTGTTTTTAGCCTGTGCAAGGCAGATGTAGAAAAGATTCACAAAGACCCCAACGTCGATTCTAGAATGCCCACTTCCCGTATGAACTTAAAAAAAATGAGGCATGGGAGGGTGATCTGGTGTTTGTAGCTAGAAATTGGAAAATTTTCATGATCCTAAGGGGTTTCACGATCAATCATTCCTAATTATGATTAGACTACTGGAATCAGTGTCTACCTCACCTTTCTCTTCACTTTTAGCTTCTATCACTTGTTCTCCAACTTGTTCTTCACTTATCAAACTTATAACACTCACAGATTTAGGGTTAACAATTTATTTGAAGGTATATCTCTATTGATTCTTGCCTAAACATCATTTATTGAATAGGCTAGCTGTGAAACATAACCATTCATGTTATAAGTTTTAGTTTTCCAGTACTCCATTCTATTCTCCAAGGCATCAAACTTGGACTCTATCATTACTTAGTTGTTCTCCACAGTAGATCTCAAGTCCTTGAAATTAGAGCAGAAGTTTGTGTTGATGGAGTTTATATTTGAATTCATCAAATGCTCTTCATTATCTCATATATTCCATCATCCTTTGTAGCAGTAAGTAATTCTATAACTCTAGAAGATTCAGCCACTTGCTTATCATTGTTGAATCTATTTTGCCCAAAATTCCTGTCTCCACTTCCATCCCTCCATCTGAAATTAGGATGATCTCTCCATACTTCATTATATGTGTTGGAGTATGGATTCCTTTGTGAATACTGATTCTGTTTGTCTTGATAGATAGATGATACATCTTCATAGTGTGTATGACAATTGACAATGGTGTCCATAGGAAATAACAAAGTTAACAATTAGGAGCAACAAGAGCTTGAGAGTATGGGCTTTGAACATGTGAATTGCCCAATTGAGCAACTAGGTTGTTGATCTGAGCATTCATGGCAGCAAGTTGAGAAGATAAACTATTATAATCTTGAGAAGGCCTTGCAAAAACCTCATAGACTTGCCTAGCATCATAGCCCCATACTGTTTGGTCATTGCTTGCTATTTTCTTAATCAGGTTCTATGCTTCATTTGGAGTTAAATCATCAATGGAACCTCTAGCAGTTGCATCCAAATTCTTCCTACATGCATAGCACAATCCTAAATAGAAATATTGCACCAAATGCTCACTTGGAATCTGGTGGTAGGACATCTAGCTAGCAGCTCTTAAAATCTTCCCCAAAACTCAGAAAGATTCTTGATCATACTGTTTTGCACTAAAAATCTTCTTCCTCAATGTAGTTGTAGGGAAGTATCTCTCTAGGAAAGTAGTCTTTCAAGTTGTTCTAGGAATCCAATGCTTGAGGTGTATGATGTGGCAGCATATAAAACCATTCCTTTGCCTTTCCTTCAAGTTTAAAGTGGAATACTTATTTTTGCACATCATTCATGTCAGAACCTACAGGTTTCATGGATAAACAAACTCACTGCATAGTCTTCAAGTGCTTGAAAGGATCTTCACCTGCTAATCCATAAAATTTTGGTAAGTTACTTAACAAAAGACCTTTCAACTCAAAATTAACATCCAAAGCAGGACAAGTGCGAAAAGTATCAAAGTTTGCATTAGAAGAAGTCAATTCTCTTATGCTCCTACGTTCTCTTCTATTGTTCATGTTATTCTCTCCAAGTTGCTCATTTTGAATATTCTGATTATGAGTATGAGTTTCAGCTTCATTAATATGCTCTATGACAAAATGATTATTTAATATAGACCAGGTGCGAGATCAGTCTTAACTACAATAGATTTACCAGAAGAACTAGGCTCAACAAAAGATGCAACACTAGTTTGATTTAAGATCTTAGCCTTCTTAATTTGCCTAAGTGTTCTATTGATTTCTCTATCCAAAGGAAAGAATTTAGAGCTTCTGGTCATGCAAATTAAACTTAAATAATGATGCAAGATATCAAATATATCATTAATGCAGCAATTTCAGCAAATGAGATCAAGTAATCGCAGTACAAAACAGTCAGGTCACGACTAAAAACTCTCTAAGTCGCGACTAAAAATCAAAGAGAATAGAGGTCGCGACTAAAAAGTTAGCTATATTTTTGAAATTATAAATTTTTTATTGTGACCAAATGTCACGCCAGTCGCGACTCACAAACACAGAGAGATATGGTCACGACTAAGTGTCAATTTGGTTGCGATTGGAAATCACAGAGAAGAAAACTTTGATGAAAAATACTTTTTGGTTGCCACCACAAGGAACTACGGTCGCGACTAGTAGTTATAGAGAGCAAAATCAAATTAAAGATTGCGGCCAAATGTATTTCTGGTCACGACTAGAGTTTATAGAGACACTAAGAAATCAATTTTAAGTTCTTTGGTCAGGACTAAAAAGGCAAGTGGTCGCAACTTTACAAGACAAAACACTGAGTTCGCAGAAAAACTGAAACACCTATCTACTTTTTATGATTTTTAGGCCCAGGAGATTGCTTAGGAAACCTTAACAAGTAAGGCTCCCCAGCAACGGCGCAATTTTGATAACTGTCATTTTAATTATCAAACAAAACTAAGCTAATTAATAGTAAAGTTGAGGTTAACCTAGGTCAGTTCACAAGGAGCCTAAGTGAATGTAGAAGTTCCTAATTAATCTAATGAGCCATAAATTAACAAGTTAAAGAGATGGTGTTTGATGAGTTTTAATCTAACTACTGAAAGTAAAACTTATGCTATTGTTTATGCTTTTAAGTATTTATGATGATGAGATGAATGAATGACAAGTGTATTCCCTTGGACATTACCTTATCTTCATTATCCACAAAATATGAGAAGTTAATCGGCTGAATTAGAGTATGTTAGCTAACAACTCACTAGCTAAATCTCAATCAAAGCTACAATTCGCAGACATTAAAAGATTATGAATCATTCAACTTAGAGATAGTATAATATAAATTAAACAGATACAACTATATTATGTTATATAATCACTTCAATTAATTACAACTATGTTCAACTCGATCAAAGATGAGAATCAATCAAAGGTCAGTTATGCAGAAATAAGAAATCCAACTCGGTTCCCTACTTCTTTGTCATCTACTACTCTAATTGCATCAGTAATTACAGAATTAACTACATCAACTTGATACATTTAACTCTAAATTAAAAATAAAATGAACTCCCTGTTCAACTCGAGGATTCTGGTTCAGCATCATCTCCAAGAGAGCACAATAGATTATCATTGCATTGCCATCTGAACTTTAGCAGCAACAGAAAACACAGCAGCAGCCATGGTGAAAATGATAGAAAAAGATGAAGATGAACTGCAGAACTTTCCTTTAGTTCTATTGACTAGAACAGAGGAAAGTTGCATAATAGAGAGTGAGAATGGAAAGTGAAGATTTGTGTGAAGGTGTGAGCTGAATGAAATGGAAGGTGAAATGGAATGAATGCAGTGATGATTTCCCCCTGAATGGGTGTGATCTGCGTGGAATATATAGGAGGGGTATGTGAATGGTGAGTGTTAGCTGATTGGAGTGAATGATGTGTGGAGTGCATGAGTTGTTGCTGAAATGAATGATTTTGTTTAGATGAGGTGTGTGTGCATGAACAGTGCAAGATGTGTAGAATTCTATTCTGTTATAGCACATGTCCAATCTATTGCAGCACATGCTCCATGTGATTATGTTAGCCCAACTTCTTCTGTTGGCATCTCTTAGATCCAGCACATGTCCAATATATTCTCCTCAGCCATATTCCCTCGTGAATGCTCCTTAATTCCTAGATTTAGCAATATTCACCAGCTCCTTTAGTCTAGTTATCATTCTTCCTTAATCCATTCTGTTAGTGCGTTGGCCTGTAATAGAAAATGAGAAGAAACAGATTATTTATCTAATTAATCACTAAAATCACTTCAATTAATTTTCACTTATTTCATTTTATTTTTATTAATTAATTGCTCATTATACTGGTAAATGGGGCTAAAATCAATAATAAAGCTCACTATAAACACACTAAAAATTACTACAAAATATGAGTTTATCAACCATTCCATCTTACAGCAAGTTTTTGGTTTGAAAGCATATATAGCCTTAAATCTTAAAACCTTATCTCCAACCTGAAATTCCTTACACATAATTGTTGGAAACTGTGCCCTAGGGGCCCATCATTGTCTTATGAACATTATTGATTTATGAATTTATTAATTGTGTTATCATATTATTTGCATGTTTACTGTGATGACCATCCTTGGATAATTCATGATCTTATCCTAAATATCCTTGGTCGGTCATCTATACGAGAGCAGAGATGAAATAAGACCAGTATGAATTTGAAGATGTATAGAGATATAAATCAAAGTCATAGGCACATGTAAGAGTACATGTTGTTGGACTGACCCGCTATGAGAGAGCTGCATGGGTTACGTCATAAGCTTCTCTCATATATAAACCATGTCACTATGCCCTTTGACCTGAGATCATCATGGATTCCTACATGACAAACGCTCAGCTTTGACCTAGTCAAAAGTCACCTTTGACCGAGTGATCATAAAGACTATGTCTGGACTTAGTGGTTTTTCATGCGGAGGAACGTGAATGGTCAAGATGGAATTTATCCCTCACATTCGTATAGAGATATTACTGGGCCCCTCGATGAGTGAATCTAAGAAATGTATGGCCACACTATAATGGAAAGGTAGTTCCATTTCTATAGTCAGCCTACTCAGGGATCGAGAAAGTAACGGTCAGGAATAGGAGGATGACATTATCCATGCCTCATTCATGACCAAAATATCACATGACAGAAGGGACATGATATGGTTGTATAAAAGGTTACATCGTTTAATGATCCTCATATGATTTGGGTAGTCTTTATGTCTTGCTAGAGACCGCTTGCGACTTGTGGGCTAGTATAGCAAATGGCCCACTGCCAACTTCATATGGGCCTATAGGGTCGCACACAAAATAGCCCAACACGAGCTATGATGTCCAGATTCATTGAATCTAAGACATGTCCAGATTCAATGAATGATCCAGGGTGGATGTATATATTTATTTATATTTATATTCGTATATATATAAATTCGTATATATACATTATATATAAGAGATATATGAGATTTAATTTATAAGGATAAATTAAATCTCTATCACGGTTGAATTTGAAATTCAAATTGATATGATATCTCATATAAGAGATATTTATAAGATTTAATTTATAAGGATAAATTAAATCTCTATCATGTTTGAATTTAAAATTTAAATTGATAGGATATCTCATATAAGAGATATTTATAAGATTTAATTTATAAGGATAAATTAAATCTAGATCACATTTGAATTTGAAATTCAAATTGATATGATATCTCAAATTTGATTTATGAGAATAAATCAAATATAGTTCAGTCTTATCTTTATTTTAAGTTAAATAAATAGGTAAATTAAATCTGTGGGACAGATTTAGTATAAATATTAATTATTTAATTAGTTTCTTATCAAATTATACAATATATGATATTGTATTAATTTCATAATTAAAATAAATTAACTCCAAAATCTAATTCGGTAGAGAAAAACACATAGCATCCTATATATCTGATTTTAGGAGCTACATTTTGAAACATATAGAATACAGAAAGGTCGAAGGGGAATGTGTAAAAGGTTTGCGATAAGAAACTACTGAAATAGGGATGGAGAGGACGAATTCTTGAGAAAGCCCTAGAGGGACAGGAGATGCTAGCACGTCGTTCGTGGTTGGAATGTTATTCGTGTGGATACTAGTAGAGAAAGCTAACCTGAGTCATCGACTTCTTGCAATCGGAAAGGGAGCACGAGCCACGGAGAGAAGCTGTGAACGTCGTGACCAGAAGCTGTGGAAGTCGCTAAGGAACACTAAGGGTAATGCTTCTTCCCACTTGACTTAAACACATACGGTAGATCCTAGCAAAGAATGGAAAAATTTTTAAGTTAATTTCCACTACGTGTCTTCCAATTCCTTACAATAATATGTTTATCAAGAAGAAACTTGGCTCTTTCTTTATAAATCCTAGAATTCTCATAGGCATCTAGCCTTATTTCTTCCAATTCCTAAATCTGCAACATTCTTTCTTCTCCAGTAGTGTCAAAATCCATGTTACAAGCTTTGACTACCTAGAATGCTTTGTGCTCAACTTCTATCAGTAGATGACATGTTTTACCATAGACCATTCTACATGGGTATATCTCAAGTGGGGTCTTATGAGCTATTCTATATGCCCACAAAGCTTCATTTAACCTTGCACTCCAAACTTTTCTTGAGGGTCTTACTATCCTTTCTAGAATCCTCTTGTTAGCTTTGTTGGAATTTTTAGCTTGACCATTTGTTTAGGGACAATAAGCTGTTAAAACCTTGTGCTTGATCCCAAACTTAGCAAATAACACACCTAAAATCTTATTACAGAAATGAGAGCCTTGATCTCTCACTATAGTTTTTGGCACACCGAACCTTGAAAAGATGTGTGACTTGAGGAATTTAAAAACTGTCATTGCATCATCTTTCCTTGTTGGTATAACCTCTTCTCATCTTGAAAGATAATCCACTGATAAACTCATATTTATAGTAATGTTTAGTGTATTTATAGTGAGTTTATTATTGATCTTTATCCCCATTTGTCAACATATTGAGCAATTCTTAAATAAAATAATATTCATAACAGTTGAGAATTAATTGATATAAATTTAGTGCTTAAAGTGAACAAATAATTTATTTATTCTAATTTTTTTATCACAGACTAATGCATTAACATAATGGATTAAGGGAGAATGACAGCTAGACTAAAGGAGTTAATGACATGTGATAGCACATGAGCTAGATCCAAGAATTGAGGAACAAATTGCAAGTGAGAGATCATGCATGTGTTAGAACATGGAGGAGCACTGTTCACGCACACACTTCATTTGAACTGAATCACACATTTCAATAGCAACTCATGCACTCCACACATCATTCATACCATTTCAGCTGATAGTCACACCATTCACATCCCTTCTATATAATACACATTTGCACATTCATAAGGGGAGTTGATGCCTGATCATCACACATATTGCACACTCAAATCCCATTCCATCCATCACAAATCTTAATGCCATTCTTCTCTTTCTGCTCCATTCACCTCTCATTCCCATTTCTCTCTCTATCTTCATTTTCTCTTCTGCAACTTTCCTCTGTTCTAGTTAATAGAACTAGAGGAAAGTTGTGTAATTTATCTTCATCTTCTTCTATCATTTTTACCATGACTGCTACTGTGTTTTCTGTTGCTGTTGAAGTTCATAGGCAATGCAAAGCTAAGCCGCTATGCTTTCTTGGAGATAACACTGAACCAGAATTCTTGATAATTAAAATGAAAGTTATCAAAATTGCGTTGTTGCTGGGGAGCCTTACTTGTTAAGGTTTCCTAAGCAATCTCCTGGGACTAAAAATCATAAAAAGTAGATAGGTGTTTCAGTTTTTCTACGTATTTAGTATTTTGTCTTGTTGAGTAGCGACTAAAGTGCTTAAAATTGATTTCTCAGCATCTCTATGAACTTTAGTTACAACCATAAGCATATTTGGTCATAACCAAAAATTTGTTTTCAAGTCATTTTGCTCTCTATTACTTTTAGTCGCAACCAATTTGTCACGCGGTCGCAACCAAAAATATTTTTCATCCAGTTTTGTTCTCTGTGATTTCTAGTAGCAACCAGTTTGATATTTAGTCATAATCAAAAATTATTGTTTCAATCAGATTTACCCTCTGTGATTTCTATTCGCCACGTAAGTACCAATTGGTCGCAACCAGAAACTGAAAACTTCAAGTATTTTACTTTCTGTGATTTTTAGTTGCAACCAAAGTGACATTTGGTCGCAACCAAAAATTCTGATTAAGAATTTTTCCTCTTTGTGACTGGCAGTCACGTCCTCAAGTTCATTCTTGTCTCGATCTCTATTCTATATGCTTATTAGTCGTGACTTAGTGACCTTTCAGTCGCAATCTTACTATTTTAAACTGCGATTATTTGATCTGAATTTCTGGAATTGTTGCATCTGTAAAATATTTGATATTCTACATCATTGTTGAGCGTGATTTGCAAGAATAGAAGCTCTGAATTCTTTCCTTTGGATAGAGAAATCAATAGAACACTTAGGCAAATTAAGAAGGCTAAGATCTTAAATTAAACTAGTGTTACATCTTTGGTTGAGCCTAGTTCTTCTAGTAAATCTATTGTAGCTAAGACTGATCTCGCGCCTGGTGCTATATTAGATAATCATTTTACCATGGAGCATGTTAATGAAGCTGAAACTCATACTCATAATCAGAATATTCAAAATGAGCAACCTGGAGAGAATAACATGAACAATAGAAGAGAACGTAGGAGTATAAGAGAATTGACTTCTAATGCAAACTTTGATACTTTCTGCACTTGTTTATGGATTTGTAGGTGAACATCCTTTCAAACACTTGAAGATTGTGTAATGGGTTTGCTCATTTATGAAACCTGTAGGTGCTGACATGGATGCTGTGCAAAGACAAGTATTCTACTTTACACTTGAAGGAAAGGCAAAAGAATGGTTTTATATGCTGCCACATCATACACCCCAAGAACTGGATTCTGGAACAACTTGAGGACTGCTTTCCTAGAGAGCTATTTTACTACTTCAAAGACTGCTACATTGAGGAAGGAGATTTTTTTCTACAAAATAGTATGATCAAGAATATTTCCATGAGTTTCAGGGAAGATTTCAAGACCTGTTAGCTAGATATCCATAGCACCAGATTCCAAGTAAGCATTTGCTGCAGTATTTCCATTTAGGATTGTGCTATGCATGTAGAAAGAATTTGGATGCAGCTGCTGGAGGCTCTATTGATTATTTAACTTTAGATGAAGCATGAAACCCGATTGAGAAAATAACAAGCAATGACCAGCAGTATGGGGCTATGATACTAGGCAAGTCCATGAGGTTTCTGCAAGGCCTTTTCAATATTATAATTGTTTATCCTCCCAAGTTGCTGTCATGAATGCGCATATCAACAACCTAGCTACTCAATTGGGAATTCACATGTTCAAAGCCCATACTATCAAGCTCTTATTGAGCCTAGTTGTCAACTTTATTATTCTCCTATGCACACCACTATTAATTGTCCTACACACTGTGAAGATGTATCAGCTATCTATCAAGGCAAACAGAATCAATATTCACAAAGGAATCCATACTCCAACACATATAATGAAGGATGGAGAAATTATCATAATTTCATATGGAGGGATAGAGGTAGATGTAAGGAATTGGACGACACGCAGCGGAAATTAATTTAAATTTTTTTTTCATATTCCTTGCCAAGATCTACCGTATGTATTTAAGTCAAGTGGAAAGAAGCATTACCCTTGGTGTTCCTCAGCGACTTCCACAGCTTCTCTCCGTGACTGGTGATCTCTTTCCGATCGCAAGAAGATGTCCACAGCTTCTCTTCGTGGCTCGTGCTCTCTTTCTGATCACAAGAAGTTGACGCCTCAGGTCGACTTCCTCTACTGGTATCCACACGAATAGCGTTCCAACCACAAATGACGTGCTAGCATCTCCTGTCCCTCCAAGGCTCTCTCAAGAATTCGTCATCTCCGTCTCTACTTCAGCAGTTTCTTATATGTAAACCTTTTGTAGATTCCGTTCGGCCTTTTGTGTTGTGTGTTGTGTGCCAAAAATGTAGCTCCTAAAATCAGATATATAGGATGCTCTGTGTTTTTCTCAACCGAATTGGATCTTGGAATTAATCTATATTAATTCTGAAATTAATACAATATCACATATTGTATAATTTGATAAGAAACTAATTAAATAAATAATGTTTATATTAAATTCGTCCCACAGATTTAATTTACCTATTTATTTAATTTAAATAAAGATAAGATTGGACTATATTTGATTTATTCTCATAAATCAAATTTGAGATATCCTATCAATTTGAATTTTAAATTCAAACATGACAGAGATTTAATTTATCCTTATAAATTAAATCCTATATATCCCTTATATATAATATATATATATATATATGAATATAAATATAAATAAATATATACATCAACCTTGGATCATTCATTGAATCTAGACACGTCTTAGATTCAATTAATCTGGACATCATAGCTCGTGTTGGGCTATTTTGTGTGCGACCCTGTAGGCCCATATGAAGTTGACAGTTGGTCATTTGCTATACTGGCCCACAAGTCGCAAGCGGTCTCTAGCAAGATATAACGACTACCCAAATCATATGAGGATCGATAAACGATGTAACCTTTTATACAACCATATCATGTCCCTTTTGTCACGCGATATTTTAGTCATAGATGAGGCATGGATAATGTCATCCTCCTATTCTTGACCGTTACTTTTTCGATCCCTGAGTAGTCTGACTATAGGAATGGAACTACCTTTCCATTACAGTATGGTCATACATTTCTCAGACTTACTCATTGAGGGGCCCAGTAATATCTCTACGAATGTGAGGGACAAATTCCATCTTGACCATTCACATTCCTCCGCATGAAAAACCACTAAACCCGAACATAGTCTTTATGATCACTCGGTCAAAAGTGACTTTTGACTAGGTCAAAGCTGAGCGTTTGTCATGTAGGAATCCATGATGATCTCAGGTCAAAGGGCATAGTGACATGGTTTGTATATGAGAGAAGCTTATGACGTAACCCATGCAACTCTCTCATAGCGAGTCGGTCCAACACCTTATACTCTTACATGTGCCTATGACTTTGATTTATATCTCTATACATCTTCAAAGTCATACTGATCTTATTTCATCTCTGCTCCCGCACAGATGATCGACCAGGGACATTTAGGATAAGATCATGAATTATCCAAGGATGGTCATCACAGTAAACATGCAAATAATATGATAACACAATTGATAAACTCATAAATCAATAATATTTATAAGACAATGATTGGCCCCTAGGGCACAATTTCCAACAGTAGAGACAAGAATTTTGGACATAATAGATTTAACAATGATAAGCAAGTGGCTGGATCTTCTAGAGGTATAGAATTACCTACTGGTGCAATGGATGATGGAATATATGAGATAATGAAGAGCATTAATATGATAAATTCAAATATAAACTCTATCAACACAAACTTCTGCTCTAACTTTAAGGACTTAATATCTAATGTGAAGAACAATCAAGCAATGACAGAGTCTAGGTTTGCTGCCTTAGATAATAAGATAGAAAGTGGGAAACAAAAGCTGCAAGCATGAATCAATAGAGATATACCTTCAAATACAGTTAACCCCAAATCTGTGAGTGTCATAAGTTTGATAAGTGAAGAACAAGTTGGGGGAACAAGTGACATAAGCTAAAAGTGAAGAGGAAGGTGAGGTAAAAAATGATTCTAGCAGTTTAATGATAATTAGAATTGAGAAGTTTGAGAATACAAAAGAAGCATGAGCACTTAGGAAGGAAAATGTTATAGAGGGTTAAATCAATTATGCCCCAGATTCAGAAGGTTGCAGATAGCTAAATAGCAAGGAAACTATGCTATCTGAAGCTATTGATTCTGATTTAAGGAATCATAGAGTAAACATAACTGAATAAACACAATCAACAGTAAATTCATAGCTCAAGAAGCAAGAAACAACCTCGAGTGTAGCAAAGAAAAAGGTGTATCTGAAGGGACTACCTATCATAAGGGAATTCAAGAGCAGCAAGAATAAAGACTTAAAGGAGCAAGGCAAGGAATTGCTTAATTCTTTCAACAAGATTAAAGTGAATATGCCTACCCTAGAGAGAATTCAAAGAATGTCAAAATATGCAAAATATTTCCAGGACAGTTGCACACACAAGGAAGGACATAAACCTAATGAACTGGTGCAAGTGGGACCTAAAGCTTCTGCACTATTCAACTCTCAACTATTCCTAAATATCCAGGTGCATTTTCTATTCCTTGTACAATTGGCAAGATAACTATTCCTAAAGCATTGCTAGATTTAGGTGTTGCTATCAATGTTATGCTAAGTTCTATTTATCATGCCTTAGGAGTAAATCTGATCAAACCAACTAGTGTGTTAGCTCAATTGGCTGATAAGATAATTATAAATTCTAAGGGAATTTTAGAAGACCTTTTAAATCTAGTTAAGGAACTTATTTTTCCTGTGGACTTTTATATTTTGGATAAGTCAAATAAATCTCTTGGTTTGTATGAAAGATGGAATTATTAAAATAGAATTTGGTGGGCACATAATTTAGTTTAACATGTATAGACACCCACATCAGGATCATTCTTTCATAGGACTTAACATGATTGTTGCATCACTTGGAAATGAGTGTGATAATATTCATGAGCTTGAAAATGGTGATAAAGTTTATGAACCTTCCATTTCTAACTCCTCCACTAATTTCTTTACCTTTTCTTCATCTAATGGTGATGTGTTATGCATTAATTCTAAAGTTGATGGCTAGCTTACCACTATGGGTGACTTTTCTTCATCTTCATCTAATAATTTTTCTATTGGAGCTAACCTCATTGTTTCAAGTGATGAACAATATCCAGGAAGGTTTGTAGCAGATTTAATAGAGCCGCAGGACAAGGATTATGCAGTATACTTTGAGAGACAAGGAATTGGAACCTTTGAGCTAGGGAGTTTTCAATTCAATAATTATATACTGCATTCTAACCCTATTCATGAGACCTTCAAATTGGAATTTTTAGACATTTCAGAACTGCAACAGTTGAAGGATATGGTCCAACATTAACAGAATTCATTACAGGGAAAAAGATGGATAATACAGTAGCTATATCGTCAGGACCATTCCCACTATCTTTTGGATATGCATATATTCTGCAAACTGTGGATTATCTCTTAAGATAGATAAAGGCTATATTAACAATACACGATAAAGCAGATAGTACAGCATGACAGGTTAATGGCCAATTATTCAAGCTGTAGTACAGCATCCTAGGTTAATGGCCAATTATTCAAGCTGTACAAGGAGAACTTCAAGTCCTCATGATACTCAGGTTGTCTCCTTCCTTGTTTCCCCACTCTAGTGTACATTGTTTTACTTATATACTTGAGCTGTAAATTGTTGATTAAGTGTGGGGGCGGAGACTAAATCAGTAAGGGTAGACAAAAATTAATAAGTTCATCTTGGATTCTAATTAAGCTTTGTCCTCTTCATTACTTTAGCCTTTGCATGCTTTTCATTACTTCTTCACAATAAGGACAATGTAGAATTTAAGTGTTCGGGAGTATGAACTTTAGAGTGAAAAATGAGTAAATAAAAATCAGATAACTGCTAAGATTCTATATTATGGTCGTGACCTTATGCTATTTTTGTCGCGACTAATGTGTGCATATATGTCAAGTTTCTTCTCTGTAAAAATTAGTCGTGACCAATGAACATGTTTGTCGTGACCAGTAATTCTTACTTTCTAATGATTACCTGTCTGTGATATTTTAGTCGTGATCTATGCTTATCTTTATTGCAACTGTAACTCTATGTGAATTTTGTTCGTGATTGGATGGACATTTGGTCGTGACCTGAGCTTGTGTGTTTGTCAGAATTACTCTCTATGATCATGCATTACGACCAATGTGCATGCTAGTCGAGATAAATACTCCCTATTTTCTGAAAATTTCTTCTCTATGTAAAACAATCGTGACCTGGAGACCCTTTTGTTGATACTAGACTTGAACTTCTACTAAAAAATTCTCTTGTTTCATCTGATTGTTGCTTGGTTTAATTGAACTTAGTGTCATGGATTTAAAATTGAATTTTAAACACATATTTTTGAATATTGGCAACCTTAATGAAGTATGAGTTGCTTGTTTCATTGATTTACTATTGAAAATTGTGCAGCTTGAATGAATGATCTCATGTATTCTATTTAATATTCATGCAATCTTGTAATAGTGAGTTGATTAGGGTGAGTATGCCAGATGGAAGGAATTTAAACCTCCAACAAATACTCATTACATTATGTGACACCATCTAGTTTGGTAACTTTACAGAACTTGTCTCAATCCTTAATTCAACACCACATTAGCTTCTTGGAATTGTGGAAATGATAAGGCACTTCTTTCTAAACCCTCTTTACCAAACAATAGCCCCATAAAAATTAAATTCTTTGTTTACCCCTTTGAGACCTTTACTTTCTTTCAATATTTCATCATTGGTAATGAATGTTGTATAGGATTTTTGCTACTGTAGTAAGTCTTAAATTGTGAAATAACTGATAAATTGTACCACTTGTTGGATATCTGAATTTTAATATATGTGCTATCTGGTTTAATAGTGACAAAAAGAGAAAAGCAAAAAAGAAAAGTATAAAAAAGAGAAAAGAAAGAAAGAAGAGATAGACCAGATAAAAAGGTGTGATACTCAAATTGTATAAAAGGAAATATTTGGTGGCTTGAATACTTTCTACAGTTGTGAGTTCAAATTATGAAAAAAAATGTTGAAATAGCTCAAGAAGTCAGATCATGTGCAGTATTTCATTAATCATTAATATTTATTTCCATTTCATCACTTAGCCTTTCCAACATTACAACTGTCATATCCCCAATTTTCTGACCTGATGTACCTATACAGTTTATCTGCAATGGATATAAGATTCTTGGAATAAACTATATCAGATTGCGAAAAGAAAGGGAAGGATTAATAACTAAGGAAAGAATAGGGACCAAAATGCAAATTGAAAAGTTTGAACACAAAAAGTTGAAGTAGAAATAAAAGGAGGGACCTAAATGTAATTAATGAAAAGTTCAGGGACTAAAGTGCAATTATTCAAAAGTTAAGGGACCTAAATGTAAATATGAAAAAGTTGAGCCAAAAAATGCCAAAAATGCCCAGAATCAGATCAGACCCAAATTTTACTGTAGATAGACAAAAATATTTTGGTCAGTTTAACGTAAACAAAGAATTTTGATTTGAGGTCCCGATTAATTGATATAAATTTCTGAAGTCGGAAAGAATTATTACAGTATTTTTCAGATCTCAGAATCAGATGAGACCTTATAGAAAATTCATATATTTAATATATGAATTTATAAAATTGAGAGAGTCAGAAAAGGAATCTTGTAGAAATCATACGAGATTTTACAGTGAAATAAAATACCCAATAAATATGATCGAGAGAGTTGTATTGTAAATTGAGTCATAAAGGCAATACAGGCAATAAGCCCATGATAAGGCCCAAATGGCGCAATCGGGAGCACATTAAGGTGACTGGACAGTTAAGTGGGCCAGAGACTAGAGCAGTCCAGGAAAAGTGCGAAATTACGAAAATGCTCCTGGATGCCCATACTGTACCAGTAGTGGATGGAGGTCATTTTGGTCACTCTAGACAAGCCAAAAACGTGTTATATAGTATAAAGAGAATTATTTAGAGCCATATACACCCTGAGGCACTATAAAGAGGTGTGAAATGACGATTTTGCCCTTAGGATTAGTACAGTGTAAGAAAGGACACCAAGGGTATTTTGGTCATTTTTCAAGGGATGGATGGCAGATAAATATTCAGTATATCATTTAATGGTATAAGAAGCCTAGATATTGATTTCCAGGATATAATACATATCCTGGTATATTATAAAAAAATTCAGAACAGAAAATAGTCTGATTGTTGTGAAACTGCTCCGATCGGTACCGGATTGGATTGAAATTTTTCCAGAACCTTCTTTACATGGGTAGCACACCACCTAACCCTCTTAGGTGTCCCATGAGCTGTTCCACATGATGTCATAATTATTCTTTTATGAAAAAGTTAAATCCAAGATTAAATGTGAGCCTTTAGATCAAATAGTAACCAAATCAATCTTGGCCATCCATTTCAGCCCAAATTTCTCTATAAATACCCCCTATTCAGATCACTTTGGCATGCATGGTGAACCATAGGGAAACTCTTGCAAAATTTCCATTCAACCAAGAAAGAAGCAACCAAAGTGAAGTAACAAGCAAGGTAATCATCTCCCTTGATCTTGAGCTTTGTTCTAGCAAGCTAGCTCATGGTTTTAAGGGGTTTTCATGCTATATTTACCTTATGGTTGCTGCTGGAAGTGCTGCTCATATATGGTTAAAATATGATTTTTATGTTATGGATAGTTTAGACAAGCTTAAACAAGCTAGAATCAAGTGGTATAAGCTTGGGAATTCAAGTATGTTTGGATTTAGGATTTTGTGTTCTTGCTGGTACTATATGTGGTACTGTTCATATGATGAAATTTCATGATTTTGATCCTTCCAATGAGTTTAACATGAAAAATTATGTGGAAATGAACTGAGAATTTATTTTGGAAAGGTGGAAGTAGGAAACATAAATTAGAGAAAGAAAGGGAGCTAGTGAAAACCTAGTCTTGGATTTGGTTTCAAGTTGAGTTGTAACTTGATATTATATTGTAATGGCTAGGTTTTGACATTTGTGAAGGAAGGAAAGCACTTCAAGAAGGTCTTGACCAAGATAGCTAAGAGGTAGCAAGGATACCTAACTATAACTCATATTTGTTTAATTGTTTTGCTTACTTGTAGATTATGATGTTTAGTTGAGCTTGAGCTTATGTCATCATGTTATGATGAAGTATGAATGATTGCAACTCCTTGCAAGTTATGTCATGACAATATGCATGTTAGAGTTTGCTTATATACCATTATGAAGTAGTTCCCATCACATGATAACATGTTAAGCATTCAATTATTCATGCATGATATTATAGTTTGTGTAACTTGCTATTGGGATTTCCATGAAATCTCATTCCTTCCACATGTGTAACATCCTTACTTTTATACGTCTTAGGGACCATTCAGTAGCATTTAGAACCACTTACAAGACCTTGGAAGTCTATTAGCCAAATCTAGAATTTTACTCTTTCTCGGGTACTATTCATATGGTATTCCAAATTACGCAATGAACTTCAAAAAATCATAATTAATTCTAGAAAACTCAAAATGCAGTGGTTCAAAAAGCTACATGAAGATAACCTCTTGAAATTTACGTGAAAAATAATTTCTAGACCAAATGATGATCCAATTGATACAGTTTATTCGTTGAATTTTACAGTTCATTTGGTCAAAAACTCTGGAAACAGATTCTGGTCCCTGATTTTGGAAATTCATTTCTCCTGATATACACATCCAAATGAAACGTTCTGCCTATGCACTTAAAGCTATGGATGTGTGCTACATGCTCATAAAATTTCGTGAACTAATTCCTTCATTTGCTAGGTCAAACTGAAGCCACAACAAAACTACTTTAGGACCTACGTTTTTACCATTTCAGTTTTTTTTCTTTCATTTCCAATAATTGTTTCAGCATGCACAAGCCATCAAATAAGCTTCTTAACATCCATATACATCATGTACATATGCCATAAGTATTACAATAGTTTCATCACATAAATGGACACCTTACATGGCATTTACATACATAGACAATTTATAGTATATACTAAAATCTCAATAGTTCACTTCCTTTCTTCCATTCTTTAGCTCTTCTCCATGCATACCTTTTCTTCATGCTTGACCTAAATTGGTTGGTTATGGGAGAGTGAGATTCTAGGGAATCTCAGTAGCAAATATTACTACTTAAATTAAATCTCATATATAATATATATATATATATGAATTTATATATATATGAATATAAATATAAATAAATATATACATCCACCCTGGATCTTTCATTGAATTTGGACATGTCTTAGATTCAATGAATCTGGATATGTCTTAGATTCAATGAATCTGGACATCATAGTTCATGTTGCGCTATTTTGTGTCTGACCCTGTAGGCCCATATGAAGTTGGCAGTGGGCCATTTTCTATACTGGCCCACAAGTCGCAAGCGGTCTCTAGCAAGACATAACGACTACCAAAATCATATGAGGATCGTTAAATGATGTAACCTTTTATACAACCATATCATGTCCCTTCTGTCACGTGATATTTTGGTCATGGTTGAGGCATGCATAATGTCATCCTCCTATTCCTGACCATTACTTTCTCGATCCCTGAGTAGTCTGACTAGAGAAATAGAACTACCTTTCCATTATAGTATAGCCATACATTTCTCATACTCACTCATCGAGGGGCCCAGTAATATCTCTCTACGAATGTGAGGGACAAATTCCATCTTGACCATTCACGTTCCTCTGCATGAAAAACCACTAAGCCTGAACATAGTCTTTGTGATCACTCGGTCAAAAGTGACTTTTGACTAGGTCAAAGCTGAGCGTTTGTCATGTAGGAATCCATGATGATCTCAGGTCAAAGGGCATATTGACATGGTTTGTATATGAGATAAGCTTATGACGTTACCCATGCAGTTCTCTCATAGCGAGTCGGTCCAACACCTTATACTCTTACATGTGCTTATGACTTTGATTTATATCTCTATACATCTTCAAAGTCATACTGGTCTTATTTCATCTGTGCTCCCGCAGAGATGACCGACCAGGGATATTTAGGATAAGATCATGAATTATCCAAGGATGGTCATCATAGTAAACATGCAAATAATATGATAACACAATTAATAAATTCATAAATCAATAATATTCATAAGAGAATGATTGGCCCCTAGGGCACGATTTCCAACACTTTGATTAATATGAGATTAGCTTAAACTATTGCCAATTGAAAGGAAAAGATTTATGACTACAAGTGCTTATGCTGAATCTTTTGTCAAAATTGCTGAACAAGAGTATTTGAATTTCAATGTTGATCCATAATTTTGCTCAGAGTGTAAAAGCTAAGTGTGGGGGAGTTGATAAACTCATATTTGTAGTATTTTTAGTGTGTTTACAGTGAGTTTGTTATTGATTTTTATCCCCATTTATCAACATATTGAGCAATTATTAAATAAAATAATATTCATAACAGTTGAGAATTAATTGATATAAATTTAGTGCTTAAAGTGAACAAATAATTTGTTTATTCTAATTTTCTATCATAGACCAATGCATTAACAGAATAGATTAAGGGAGAATGACAGCTAAACTAAAGGAGTTGATGACATGTGATAGCACATGGGCTAGATCCAGGAATTGAGGAAAAGATTGCAAGTGGGAGATCATGCATGTGCTGGCATATGGAGGAGCACTGTTCACACACACAACACTTATTGCATTATTTGCGCACACACACCTTATTTGAACTGAATCACACATTTCAGCAGCAGCTCATGCACTCCACACATCATTCACACAATTTCTGTTGATAGTCACACAATTCACATCTCTTTATATAACACACATTAGCACATTCATAAGGGGAGATGATGCCTGATCATCACACACATTGCATACTTAGATCTCATTCCACTCCATTCTCACTTTCAATTCCACCCATCACAGATCTTAACGCCATTCTTCTCTTTCAGCTCCATTCACCTTTTCATTCTTATTTCTCTCTCCATCTAGTCAATAGAACTAGAGGAAAGTTTTGTAGTTCATCTTCATCTTCTATCATTTTCACCATGACTGCTACTTTATTTTCTGTTACTGCTGAAGTTCAGATGGTAATGCAAGGCTAAACTGTTATGCACTTTTGGAGATGATGCTGAATTAGAATCTTGAGCTGAACAAGGAGTTCATTATGTTTTTAATTCAAAGTTAAATGTATCAAGTTGATGTAATTAGCTCTATAATTACTGATACAATTAGAGTAGTAGATGATAAAGAAGTAGGGAACCGAGTTGGGAATATTTCTGCATAACTGACCTTTTATTGATTCTCATATGTGATCAAGTAGAATATAGTTGTGATTAATTGAAGTGATTCTATAACAGAGTATAGTTGTATATGTTTAATTCATATCCTGCTATCTCTAAGTTGAATGATTCATAATCTCTTTTAATGTTTGCGAGTTGTAGCTTTGATTGAGATTTAGCTAAAGAGTTGTTAGCTAACATATTCTAATTCAGCTGATTAACTTCTCATATTCTGTGGAGAATGAAGGTAAGGTAATCTCTAAGGGAACACACTTGTTATTCATTTATCTCATCATCATAAACACTTAAAAGCATAAACAATAATATAGGATTTTGATAGAGGACCATGGAAGGATCAAGCATCAAAGGAAGACCAAAACACAGAGCTTAGAGCCCAAGCAAAAAGATGGAAGTCCAACACTCTAAAAGACCCATTACAAGGCATTGTAGGCCCAATGACGAGAGCAAGGACCAAATCTATGAAAGAGGCATTGAATTATTTGCTAAAAGATCTTAAAGAGTTAGAACCTATCTATTTGGAAGAAGCATCCCTCAATCAGCCTATCAAGGGTCCAAACATGGTGATTACATTGCTAGAAGCCAAACAAGATGATGCACAAGGCCCATGTGTAGTCCAGATTGAAGAATTCACTCAAAATACCATGTGACAAGCATGTGCCTTGGAGGAGGAGCATAAGTGACGTCCAAGAATACTCAAGAAGCATCAAGAAGGCGTCTTTATGTATTAGTTATGGTTTAATTTCGTTTTTTTTTAAGTTTCCATTTATATTTGCATTAAATAAGGCCTTTTGGTCAAAGATTGCATAAGAATATTTTAGGTTAGTTTCCTATTTTTAGGTAGCAGCCTTTGTCTCCAAGAAAAGGTAATTTTCCTATTTCCTTTAGCCTTAATTGGTGCCAACCAACATAGCCAATCATCATTAAGGCATATTTATGGCATTTATGACATAGGGTTTTTTTTTCTAGATTGTTCTTTTGCTGCCTATGTAAGGCTACGTTTTTGGGAGAAAAGACATGAATGAATTTTTAGAGAATTTTTGTTTCTCGAGTGAGCTTTGCTTGCCGCCTCATATTCTCGTGCGAATACTCGACTGTATCAAGGACTGATCATCCTTGTGGTGTCTCTATGGCTAGGGTTGTAAGAGACAGGTTCTCTTAAGGTCCTACCTTTGATCGTTCGTCTAGTTTTCTAACTTATTTCTAGCTGATCCGTATTCGTACCTTATATCATTTGGTATCAAAGCTAAGGTTTGCTAGAAACCAAGTTCTATCCTTTTATATATTATTTCTGTTAATTCTATCATTTGTTCTTTGTCCCTTGCTTTCATCAATTTGGTTCTTCTCTTATTTGTTTTTTTTTGTGACTTTCTACGTTCCTTTGAGCCAAAAAAAAACAGAGAGAGGAGCTGTAGATTTGAGAATTGCAATGTTAAAGATGAGTTTCCTAAAAAAAAAATTGAGAAGAGCTTCCATTGCAAGTCACAACTAGTTTCCTAACAGTTCTTATTTCCGCTCTTGCATATTTCCTAATTTTTTTTGCGTATTGCTTAATTTGAATTTCTTTCCTTTTTCCTTCAAGTGTCTTATTTGCTTCCTTCCTTCCATATCTCACCTTCCTAACTTGATTTGCTTTTCTTGCAAGTTGCTCAATTTCCTAAATTATTTTTGAGGTAGCACCTTTTCATATTCTCCTTTCTTATCTCTTATATTTTTCTGGTTCTTGCAATTCTGGTTGTGGAGATTACCATTTATTAACATTGTCTCTTGATTTTGGTTGAGTTTCAATCAAGAATATTATAGGAGGCAAGTTTGAGTGGTAAAAGGCGAGAGTGTTATTACATCAATTTAAAAGCCGGATTTAAGTTAAACACGAGTGACACTATGATTTCTTGAGTGAAACACGTGAGTAGAGTGGTAAGGTCCTTTCTCACTATTTCATTTCTCTTTGATCACACTAACGTCTCAGTTTCAAGATGAGTGACAGAGAAGCCCCTATGGAAGAATTCAACACAGATCCTAAGCTGTTCATGAGAGCCATGAGAGATGAATTTCTCAAACTCAAGTTGGAGCTAGCAGAGCTAAAAGCATCCAAAACAAGTAGTAGTGACGAGGAGGTGATTAGATCTGGTTCTTCATCCTCAAAGACTAGGAGCAGACCTGAAAAACGTGATTTTGACACCTATGACCCAAAGGTCAAGTACCCTACCTTCAAGGGTAATATAAATCCAGATGCATACCTTGACTGGGAGATGAAGTTTGAGCAAATCTTCAGAATGAATGACTGGCCAGAAGAAAAGAAGGTAAAAATTGCCTCATATCAATTTTCTGACTATGCTATTGTTTGGTGGGAAGATTTACAGCTTAAAAGGCGTCTAAAGGGCAAGGGACCACCTCATATATGGTCAAAGCTAAAGAAACTCATGCGCAACAAGTATGTCCCTAGTTACTACTACGGAGAGCTAAATAGAAAGTTACGACTGTTTGGCTAAGGCTCTATGACTGTCACTGAATATGTGCATGAACTTGACCTTCTTCGAATGCGAGCTGGAGTATAAGAAGGAGAAGAAGCAAGCATGACCAGAATCATTAATGGGTTATGGCCTGAAATTAGAGACAAAGTTGAGATGTACACTTTCGTTGATAAAGAAGAGCTAGTGCATAAAGCCATCAAAGTTGAGAAGCGGTATAAAGAAAAACACTCCAAATCCTCATCTCATGGTTGGAGGGACTCTAGATCAGCATCGAAGTGGAAGGATTCTAAGGCTAAAGATGTTGCAAAATTCCCACCAAAAGCCAAGGAGGAATCCAAGCCCAAGATTGAGTGGAGAACTTCTTCTACTGATCGCACCTCTTCCCTTCAATGTTTTAGATGTCATGGAAAAGGGCATATTGCTTCCCAATGTCCCAATAAGAGGGCCATGATCCTCAAAGATAATGGTGAGTATGCCAGTGTGCATTCTAGTGATTAAAGTGCTGATGACATGCCTTCTTTGGTGACTGATTCTGAATTGGAGATTGATGAAGCTGAACCTATTAAGGGAGAAGCATTAGTGGCTAGAAGAGCCCTAAACATGCAACCAAAGGAAGATGACGAACCAGAGCAGCGAGAGCTCATCTTCCACACTAGGTGCTTCATCAAGCATAAGGCTTAGGATGTTGAAAAGTTGGATTTACCTACTATGAAGCATCCTAAGCCTTATAAATTGCAATGGTTGAATGATAGTGCTGAAGCTAAGGTCACTAAGCAAGTTTTGGTTTCTTTTTCCATTGGCAACTACCATGCTGAAGTTTTATGTGATGTAGTCCCAATGCTTGCTGGACATCTTTTGCTTGGAAGACCATGGCAGTTTGATGGTTACAAAAATTGCTATTCTGTACCTTTCAATGGAAAAATCATTGTATTAAAGCCTCTTAGGCCTAAGGAAGCTTATGATGACCAAGTAAGGATTGAGAAAGAATGCAAAAAAAAAAGTGGGTGGAGTGAAAAAGAGAGAGTATAGAAAAAAGAAAAGAAAAGGGATGAATATGAGAAAAATGAACAAAAGAAAGAGAGTCTATTTGCTGGAAAAAGTGAGGTTAAGAGAGCATTATTGAGTGAGCGAGTCTTGGTGCTTGTGTGCAAGGATGCTTATTTTTCTACTAACCAACTTCACCTCTCCTTGCCTTCTAGTGTTGTGGCTTTGTTGCAGGAATTTGGGGACCTATTCCCTGATGAAGTTCCCGATGGGCTTCCCCCCTTAAGAGGAATTGAGCATAGGATTGATTTCATCTCTGGAGCTTCTATACCTAATAGACCAGCTTATAGAGCCAATCCCGAAGAAACTAAAGAGATTCAACGCCAAGTTGATGAACTCATGAGGAAAGGCTTTGTAAGGGAGAGTCTAAGCCCATGTGCTGTTCCAGTACTTCTAGTGCCCAAGAAAGATGGTTCATGGTGAATGTGCATTGATTGTAGAGCCATCAACAAAATAACAGTTAAGTATCGTTATCCTATTCCTCGGTTAGATGACATGCTAGATGAGTTACATGGTGCTACATTATTTTCTAAAATTGACCTACGGAATGGTTATCATCAAATTCGCATGAAAGAGGGAGATGAATGGAAAACAGCTTTTAAAACTAAATTTGGATTGTATGAATGGTTGGTTATGCCCTTTGGGTTGACCAATGCACCTAGTACATTCATGAGCTTAATGAATCATGTTTTTCGTTCATTTATTGGAAAATTTGTGGTTGTCTACTTTGATGATATTCTTGTTTACAGCAGAACTTTAGATGACCATGTTATGCACTTGTGTGAGGTGTTTAAAACTCTTAGAGAAAACAGCTTGTATGCTAATTTTCAAAAATGTTCTTTTTGCATGGATTCTGTTGTGTTTCTTGGCTTTGTTGTAGGAGCTCAAGGGATCCGTGTGGATGAAGAGAAGGTGAAAGCTATCAGGGATTGGCCAACCCCCACAAATGCTAATGAAGTAAGGAGTTTCCATGGATTAGCAAGTTTCTATAGGAGGTTTGTTAAGGATTTTTCATCTATTGCTGCACCTTTAAATGAACTTGTTAAGAAGCATGTTATTTTTAGATGGGGTGAATCACAAGAAAAGGCTTTTAACACCCTAAAGGAGAAATTAACTAATGTACCACTTTTGCATTTGCCTGATTTTAATAAAATTTTTGAACTGGAATGTGATGCTTCTGGAATTGGTATTGGTGCTGTTTTGATGCAAGAGTCTAGGCCTCTGGCTTACTTTAGTGAGAAACTAAGTGGAGCTTCCTTGAATTACTCTACTTATGATAAGGAGCTCTATGCTTTGAAAAGAACTTTGGAAACTTGGCAGCATTATCTTTGGTCCAAAGAGTTCATTATTCACTCTGACCATGAAAGTTTGAAGTTTCTAAAGTCTCAAGGTAAGCTTAAGAAGAGGCATGCTCACTGGTTAGAGTTCATAGAGACTTTTCCATATGTGATCAAGCATAAGCAGGGTAAGGAGAATGTTGTTGCAGATGCTCTTTCCCGGAGGTATTCCCTTATTACTTCTCTACATGCTAGGTTACTTGGGTTTGAACTGTTGAAAGGATTGTATCATTCTGATTGTGATTTTTCTGGGATTTGGTCTTCTTGTGAAAAGCATGGATTGAATGACTTTTACATATATGATGGGTTTCTTTTTAAGAAAAATAGATTGTGCATTCCTAAATGTTCTATGCGTGAATTGCTTGTCAAAGAAACTCATGGTGGTGGTTTGATGGGTCACTTTGGTATTGATAAAACTTTAGCTCTTTTGCATGAACACTTTTATTGGCCTGGTATGCGCAAAGATGTTGTGTCTGTTTGTGCTAAATGTGTGACATGTAGGCATGCAAAGTCTAAGGTTCAACCTCATGGTTTATATTCCCCTCTACCAGTGCCTTCCCAACCTTGGGTAGATATTTCTATGGATTTTGTGTTGGGTTTGCCTAGGTCTCAATCTGGGAAAGATAGCATCTTTGTTGTAGTGGATAGATTTAGTAAAATGGCTCATTTTATTGCTTGTTCTAAAACAAATGATGCTGTGCATATTGCTGACTTTTTCTTCACAGAAATTGTTAGATTGCATGGATTGCCTAAAACCATTGTGAGTGATAGGGATGTAAAGTTTCTTAGCCATTTTTGGAGGACCTTATGGAGTAAGCTTGGAACCAAGTTGCTGTTTTCTACTGTGGCACATCCCCAAACGGATGGGCAAACTGAAGTCGTCAATAGAACACTCACTACCTTGTTACGTGCAATAATTCAAAAGAACTTGAAGAATTGGGTCAATTGCTTGCCTTATATTGAATTTGCATATAACAGGGCTATTCACTCTTCCACTTCCTTCTCTCCATTTGAGATTGTTTATGGCTTTAATCCTCTATCTCCTTTGGATATTCTGCCTTTGCCCTCTAGTGAACAAGCTAACCTTGATGGCAAGAAAAAGGCTGAGTTTGTGCAGGAATTACATGCAAAGGTGAGGGCCAACATCGAGAGAAAGAATGAGCAATATATAAAGCAAGCTAACAAAGGTCGTAGGAAAGTTGTCTTTGAGCCTGGAGACTGGGTTTGGGTACATTTACGAAAGGAGAGGTTTCCAGAACAACGAAAGTCTAAGTTGCAGCCAAGAGGAGATGGCCCTTTCCAAGTCCTGAAGCGAATCAATGATAATGCTTATAAAATAGATTTGCCTAGCTCCTATGGTAATGCAAGTGCTACATTTAATGTGTCTGATTTATCTCTCTTTGATGCTGTAGATTCGAGGACGAATCCTTTTGAGCCGGGAGGGAATGATAGAGGACCATGGAAGGATCAAGCATCAAAGGAAGACCAAAACACTGAGCTTAGAGCCCAAGCAAAAAGATGGAAGTCCAACACTCTAAAAGACCTATTACAAGGCATTGCAGGCCCAATGACGAGAGCAAGGACCAAATCTATGAAAGAGGCATTGAATTATTTGCTAAAAGATCTTAAAGAGTTAGAACCTATCTATTTGGAAGAAGCATCCCTCAATCAGCCTATCAAGGGTCCAAACATGGTGATTACATTGCTAGAAGCCAAACAAGATGATGCACAAGGCCCATGTGTAGTCCAGATTGAAGAATTCACTCAAAATACCATGTGACAAGCATGTGCCTTGGAGGAGGAGCATAAGTGACGTCCAAGAATACTCAAGAAGCATCAAGAAGGCATCTTTATGTATTAGTTATGGTTTAATTTCGTTTTTTTTTAAGTTTCCATTTATATTTGCATTAAATAAGGCCTTTTGGTCAAAGATTGCATAAGAATATTTTAGGTTAGTTTCCTATTTTTAGGTAGCAGCCTTTGTCTCCAAGAAAAGGTAATTTTCCTATTTCCTTTAGCCTTAATTGGTGCCAACCAACATAGCCAATCATCATTAAGGCATATTTATGGCATTTATGACGTAGGGTTTTTTTTTCTAGATTGTTCTTTTGCTGCCTATGTAAGGCTACGTTTTTGGGAGAAAAGACATGAATGAATTTTTAGAGAATTTTTGTTTCTCGAGTGAGCTTTGCTTGCCGCCTCATATTCTCGTGCGAATACTCGACTGTATCAAGGACTGATCATCCTTGTGGTGTCTCTATGGCTAGGGTTGTAAGAGACAGGTTCTCTTAAGGTTCTACCTTTGATCGTTCGTCTAGTTTTCTAACTTATTTCTAGCTGATCCGTATTCGTACCTTATATCAGATTTGCTTTCAGTAGTCAGATTAAAACTCATCAAACACCATCTCTTTAACTTGATAATTTATGGCTCATTAGATTAATTATAAACTTCTACATGCATTTAGGCTCATTGTGAATTGACTTAGGTTAGCCTCTATTTTACTATTGGTTAGCTTAGTTTTGTTTGATAATTAAAATGACAGCTATCATCCACAACTAGCATAATATATGTATATCCAAAAGATGGTGGAAATGGTTCTATGAAGTCAATACCCCATACTTCAAATACCTCACAAAATAACATAGGTTACTGAGGCATTTCATGCTTTTTGGTCAGTCTACCAAAGCGTTGTCACCTATCACAAGCCTTACAAAATTCATAGCGGTCTTTGAATAGTTATGACCAATAAAAACTAGCACCAAGGATCTTTATTGATGTTTTCTTTGTACTAAAATGTCCTCCACAAATAGAAGAATGACAAGCTGTAAGAATGTTGACCACTTCTTCACTTGGAACACATCTTATAAGTTGATCACTGCATATTTTCCACAAAATGGGTGATTCCCAAATATAAAATTTTGCCTCATGCTTGATCTTCTGGCCTTGAAAATAAGATAAAGAAGGTGAAATTAGACTAATAACAATATAATTCACTATGTGGAAATACCAAGGTGTAATTACAAAAATAAATAGAATAATCTCTAAATGTATCACAACTGATGTCAGAATCTAATACTCCCCTTGTATTTTCAAGTAACCTGCTCAAATGTCCAGCTACCAAATTTTGTACTCTAATTTTATCCCTTATCTCCACATCAAATTCTTGGATTAGCAACATCCACCTCAAGAGTCTAGGCTTAAACTATGACTTTTTAAATAAGAACTTGACAACAGCATGGTCAGTGTATATAATCACTTTAAACTCAAAAGATAAGATATGAATTGGCAAAGAGTTATTTTTCTATGGTAGTGTAGTTCCTTTGAGTATTATCTAATGTCTTATAGGCATATGAAATGACCTTAGACAGCTTACCATCTTTTTATCCTAACATTACACCTACAGCTTCATTTGATGCATCACATGAAAGCTCAAAATCTAAATGTCAATTAGGTGCAGCAAGTATAGGTGGTGTGATAAGCATAGCTTTAATAGTGTCAAATGCTCTCTTACAAGTATAATCAAAACAGAACTTTATATCTTTTTGCATGAGTTTAGAAAGCGGAAATGCAATCTTGCTAAAGTCCTTAATGAACCTTCTATAGAATACATCATATATTAGAAATGACCTTAGTTCCTTTAAAGATTGGGGATAAGGAAGAGAAGAAATAAACTCAACCTTAACTTTATCTACTTCAATCCCATCTTTAGATATTAAATGCTCATGCCTTTATCTACTATGAAGTGACATTCCTTAAAATTCAACACAAGCTTTTTCTTAATGCATCTTACTAAGACTTTTTTTAAACTTTCTAAACATTCACAAAGTCCTTACCATACATTGTAAAATCATCCATGAATATCTCTATGTTACTTTCCAAGAATTCACTGAATATGGATATCATAGCTCTTTAAAATGTTCCAGGAGCATTGTACAAGCCAAATGGCATCCTCCTATAAGCATAGGTACCAAATAAACTTGTGAATGTGGTCTTCTCTTGGTCCTCCGGTGCAATTGGAACCTACAAATACCCTAAGAAACTACCCAAGAAAATAGTAATGGGCCTTTCTAGCAAGTCTTTCCAACAATTGATCAATAAAATGGTAAAGGAAAATGGTCCTTCCTAGGTACATCATTCAATTTTCTATAATCAATACACACTCTCCATGAGTTATGCACTCTAGTAGGGATTAGTTTATTCTTCTCATTCCTTACTACAATTATACCACTTTTTTTAGGCACCACATGAACTGGACTTACCCATTCACTATCTAAAATTGGGGTAAATAATGCCAGCATTAGTTACCTCTTTCTTGATCACACCAGAAATCAAGGGGTTTAGCTTTCTTTGTTGCTGTTTAATAGGTATAGCTCCATCATTTAACATAATTTTATGTATGCATACAGATACATCTATACCAGGTACATTAGCTAGAGCCAAACCTAGTACTCTCTTATGTGTTTTTAAAACTGAAATCAGACTTTCTTCCTTAGAAACAGAAAGTGAGTTAGCTATTATAACAAGTAATGTATTATTTCCAACTAAAAACACATTTTTAAGGTTACTAGGAAGTGGTTTGAGTTCTAACTCAGGTGGCTGGACAATTGATGGAACCAAATTCTTAGTTTTCAAAGCTACAACAAGCTTCACCAATTATGTCCTCATAGGTTATGTGTTATCCGGTTCTGTCCCTGTAATGAGAGTTCTAGCAACTATGTTTTCTCCTATAATTTTATCCTACTGTTTCTCTCTAAATCCTTCATTGAAAAAGTCAGTAACATATAAAGAAAAAGATTATAGGATGGAAAGTAAGCTATCAACTGAAAGATGGTTAATACTTGACACATCACCACTACTATCCAAAGAAAATACAGAAGAAGAAATTTCAGATTCAAGCAATTCACATTTAGCCTTATCAGACTTTTGCTGCAACAACAATTCATGTTCCTCTTTAGCTTCTTCAATGTATGCTTCAATTGCACTTAAGCCTAACAGTGAGTAATCTTCAAATGGATATCTCATTGTTTCAGACATTAAAAGTTATGACATTATCACCCACTTCTATTGTGATGCTCCTATTTTTCATACTTATCACAGTGTTGGCTATTCTAAGGAATTGCCTACCCAAGATAATAGGTCCCTCTAAATTTGACTCATGTGACATATCCAAGACATAAAAATCTGTAGGTATAATTTAGTCTTTGACCTTTACTAATATGTGCTCTAGAAGTCCCTCAGGTTTCCTAGTGGTTCGATCAACAAGTTGAACTATCATTGATGTTTCCTTAAGTGAACCTATGCTTATGCCTAATGAAGTATAAATGGAAGTTGACATTGCATTAATGGTTGTACCAAGATCTAATAGAGCACTAGCACACTGAAACTTACCTATAGTGATTGGGATTATAAAGGAACCTAAATCATCACATTTAATAGGAAGTTGTGGCTTAAATAAACCTGACACACTAGATCCTACTTGAACTTTAATGAATTTCCTATACTTAGGTATACTTCTAATCAGATCTACAAGTGGCACATTAACTTCCAATTTACCCAACAAATTCAGAATAGCTTGTTCTTGTTTAGCCTTTAAAATCTTCTTTGGACACATATATGCATTAAGAAAAGGTAGATGTTATACTTACCTCTCTGTCCTTCTATATTACATCTTCATGTTCCTTTTGATTATGGTTCTTGTTAGATTTCTAACTTTTATTGCTGGAACTAGCAATTTCCTCAAGTATAACATACGGTTGCTTAGCATCCTTCAATGTAGTTTTCTCATTTTTTGCTGCACATACCCTCCTCTTTGTTGCTTTTTGATTCTGGAATGAATGAAGATTTTTCTTCAATCAACTCTTCAATTCCATATCTGATTTGCTGCTCACTTCATTATCCTTCTTATCATCATCAGTATCTTCTTTCTCCACATTTTTCCACTTCTCAAACTTATAATATTCACAGGTTTGGGGTTAACAACCATGTTTGAAGGTAGATTTCCACCAATTATGGCATGAATATCACTTACTGAATTTGCTAGCTATGAAACATAGCCATTCATATTTGCATCATTTGTTTCCCACTCTATTTTACTCTCTACTACAACAAACTTAGAATTTGTCATTCCAAGGTTGCTCTCCACTGTAGATCTCAAGTCCTTGAAGTTAGAGCTGAAGTTTGTGTTTATGAAATTTATATTAGATTCATCACATTAATGCTCTTGATTATCTCAGATATTCCACCATCTTTTGTAGTAGTAGGTACTTCCACAGCTCTAGATGATTCAGCTACTTGCTTATCATTGCTGAATCTGTTTAGCCTAAAATTCCTTTCTCCTCCCCATCTATCCATATGAAATTGAGATGATCTCTCCATCCTTTATTATATGTGTTGGAGTATAGATTCCTTTGTGGATATTGGTTTTGTTTTCCTTAATAGATAGCTAATGCATCTTTACAGTGTGTAGGACAATTGACATGGTGTGCATAAGAGAATAATAAAGCTAACAACTAGGAGCAACAAGAGCTTGAGAGTATGAGTTTTGAACATGTAAGTTACTCAGTTGAGTAGCTAGATTGTTGATCTGAGCATTCATGGTAGTAACTTGAGAAGATAAGCTATTATAATCTTGAGAAGGCCTTGCAAAAACCTCATGGACTTAGCTAGCATCATAGCCCCAAAATGTTGGTTATTGCTTGCTATCTTCTCAATCAAGCTAGTAGCTCTTGAATCCTTCCCCAAAATCAGACTTTTGATCATATTATTTTGTAGCAAAAATCTCCTTTCTCAATGTTGCAGTTTTGGGAGTAGGAAAGTATCTATCTAAGAAAGTAGTGCTCAAGTTATTCTAGGAGTCCAAGGCTTGAGGTGTATAATGTGGCAGCATATAAAACCATTCATTTATCTTTCCTTCAAGTGTAAAATGGAATACTTGTCTCTGCACAGCATCCATGTTAGTACTTACAAGTTTCATAGATGAGCAAACCTACTGTATAGTCTTCAAATACTTGAAAGGATCTTTACCTGCCAATCCATAAAACTTTAGTAAGTTACTTAACAAATGACCTTTCAACTCAAAATTAACATCCAAAGTAGGACAAGTATAAAAAGGATCAAAGTGTGTATTAGAAGAAGCGAGTTCCCTTATGCTCCTACGTGCTTTTCTATTATTCATGTTATTCTCTTCCTATTGCTGATTTTGATTATGAGTATGAGCTTCTCTCTCATTAGATACTCAACGACAAAATGATTACCTAATATATCACCATATGCAAATTCAGTTTCAGCCGCAATGATTCTCTAGAAGAAATAAGCTCAACAACATATGCAACACTAATTTGATTTAAGATTTTAGTTTTTTTAATTTGCCTAAGTGTTCTATTGATTTCTTTGTCCAAATGAAAGAATTCAAAGCTTCTAGTCATACAAATCACATTTAACAAGTATTAAATATATCAAGTATATAAAAAAAATATAACAATTTCATAAATTCAGATTAAGTAATCGTAGTTTAAAACACTCAGGTCTCGACTAAAAGGTTTGTAAGTCGCAACTAAAAATCAGAGAGAATAGAGATCGTGACAAAAATGAACTTCACATCAAGACAATTATTAGTCATAGAGAACAAAATTTTTTAATCAGGTTTTTTTGTGGTGACTAAAAGTCACAGAGAGCAAATGCTTGAAATTTTCAGTTTCTGGTTGTAACCAAATGTCACTCCGGTCATGACTAAAAATCACAGAGAGCAAATCTAAATTAAATACTGATTTTTGGTCATGACTAAGTGTAATCTGGTTGCGACTAGAAATCACAGAGAAGAAAACTTAATGAAAAATATATTTTGTTGCTACCATAAAGCACTCTGTGCGTGACTCAAAGTAATAGAGAGCAAACTGAGTTGAAAACAAATGTTTGCTTATGACCTAATGTATTTTTGGTTGCGACTAGAGTTCACAGAGACTCTCAAAAATCAATTTGTTGTAATCTAGTCATAACTAAAAAGGCAATTGGTCACGACGCAACAAGACAACACTAAATTCGCAGAAAAATAAAAACACCTATATACTTTTTACGTTTTAGAGGCCCAATAAATTGCTTAGGAAACCTTAATAAGTAAGGCTCCTGGCAACGATGCCATTTTGATAACTATCATTTTAATTATCAAACAAAATTAAGCTAACCAATAGAAAAGGGAAGCTAATTTAGGTCTATTCAAAAATAGCCTAAATGGATGTTAAAGTTCCTAATTAATCTAATGAGTCACAAATTAACAAATTAATCAGATAATTTGTGATATGAACTATTGATTAAATTTTGGATGTAAATCCTATAATATTGTTTCTGATTTTAGGTTTTTGTAATGATGAGATGTATCAATGACAAGCGTGTTTCCTTGGAGACTACCTTACTTTCATTATCCACAGAATATTGGAGTTAATCAGTTGAATTAGAATATATTAGCTAACAGCTTGCCAGCTAAAATCTCAATAAAAGCTACAACTCATAGATATTAAATAGAGAAATAAGGATTATTCAACTCAAGAGATAGAAGAAGATGAATTAAATAAAAACAACTGTACTATGTTATATAATTACTCTAATTAACCATAACATGTCCAACGCAGTCCAATGATGAAAATCAATAAAAGGATCAATTATACATAAATAGGAAATCCAACTCGGTTCCCTAATCATTAATCATCTACTAACTCTAATTGAATAAATAATTTCAGAATTAACTACATCAACTTGATATAATTAAATTTGGATTAAAGACACAATAAACTCCCCATTCAGCTCAAGGATTCTTGTTCAGTATCATCTCCAACAGAGCACAATAACTTCTAGCCTTCTATTGCTATAAAGAATTCAACAATAGCAGTAGGAGAAGATGAAAATAAAAGCAAAACTTTTCTCTGGTTCTATTGCCAAGAACAAAGTAAAGTTATAGATGGAAAGAGAGAGATGGAAGAGAGAATGATATATAGAATGGATTTGTGATAGAGTGAATGAATGAGAATGTGTGGGAGCTATCGAATGGAATGCATGAGTGTGATATCAGATAGAGTCTATGTGCAGTGGTGTGTGGGAAATGATGTGATATATATGGGAGCTATGAAGCGTGCGATGCTATGTGAAGTGTATGGTCTGATGCATAAGGTGTGTTCTCTCCTCCCAAGTGTAAATGATGTGAATATGTAAGTGTGGAATGAGTGATGTGGTCTGAATAGAGGAAGTGAATGAATCAGTTTTGGAAGGTGTGTCATGCGTGAATCAATCTCCTTTCAAGTGCTAGCACATGCTTCCCAGCCATTTGTACTTGCTTCTATTAGCAACTCCTTCCAGCATGTGATTCTGTTAGCATGTGCATTCAACCAATTGCATCCCACTTGTTCCTATTAGGCTTGTGCTTAATATGTTATCAATTTCTTCAATCTAGCATATGCCTAATTTCCTGTCCAGCTGACAATTGATCTCCATCTAATATACTAATTGGTTACTACATTCCTGTAATGGGAATTTAATAGATTATTTATCCAATTAATCACTGAAATCAAATCAATTAATTTTCACTTATTCTATTTTTATTTTATTTATTAATGCTTAACATATTGATAAATGGGGCTTAAAATCAATAATAAAACTCTCTTTCAACACACTAAAATCACTACAATTACGAGTTCATCAACAACCCTAAGTTGTGCCACTCATTTTGTCCTTCAGTTTTTCTGCGCATGACCTCAGTCATTACCTAACTTTTCTTTTTCTTCTCCCTGCCTTATCACTCTATTTGGTTTCACCAATCTTCCTCTTCTTCTCTCACCAAGCTCTCACACTTGGGCTTTTCTAGGATTACTTCTTCCATTCCTATTTTATCAGCCACTCTCCTCTTTTGCTGATAAATCTGCATTTCCTCCATTACTTCAAGTTCAAAGTGTGAATCATTCTCCTTTGCTGAGACTGTCAAGGTAGTTCCACATTTCTCTTTTTTTTGTAGTTTTTGTTCCTTTGCATTAGATTTTCTAGGTTTTTCATTAGAGGAACTTTTGGGGTGTAATACCTTATTTTTTTTATGTTTTAGGGATCATTTGGTAGCATTTAGAACCACTTACAATTCATTGAAGTTCAATTACAAAATCTGAAATTTCACTCTTTACGAGTACTGTTCATATGGTAATTCCAGATTAAGCGATGAAGTTCAAAAAATCATAACTAATTCTAGAAAAATTAAAATAGAGTGGTTCAAAAAGCTACATGAAGGTAACATCTTAAAATTTAAGGGAAAAATACTTCCTTGGACCAATTGATCAGTTAACTGAGTCAAATATAACGTCAAAGTTTACTGTTCATTTAATCAAATTTCTGGAAAACAGTTCCTGGCCCCAAACTTTAAAAATTTTGTTCTCTTTGTATAGATGTCAGAATAAGGTATTCTTGGTATTAAAATGAAGCTTGACATGTTAACTAAATAATTCTAAAATATCATACATTTATTTGATTATTTGCTATTTTTATAAATAGCTACAAATATACTGCCTCTAAGCATACATTACATAAGTTATAACATAAAATTACACTTAAACATGCCATCTATCCCCTAACTCCTCTTACTACATCTTCATCTTCTTCCATCTTTGATGAACATGTTGGTGTGGGGGTGACATGTATGGGGTAAGATTTCAGAAGAAATCTTAGAAGTAAACGGAAATCATACAATGTATGCAACTATATGCTTGATGTTACTATGTGTGCACTTAATGATCATGCTTGCATAATGATTACATGCTTCCATGTATCTTAAGTATAACATATGGACATAGAATAAAAAGAAACAGAGCATTACTTAATCATACATGCTTCACATCATCAAGGTAAGAAAATATCACATAAAGCATCTAAGCAACATAAGCATACAAGTAGGTAAATTCACTACCTCATACTCCTTGCTTTCCTCATCCTTTTCCTTTACCTCTTGCTTCCTATTTTTCCTTGAGATGTTACTGCCCTCTTTGAGCTCACAAACTAAATCCTAACATTGTATTACCATTAACTCATTACATCTAACTTCCTTGAACATTAAACTTTATCTACTAAAGTAACTTTCTTAAATCTTTGTTAATTAGCTTGGTCTTTGAATCAATTAAAGTCTTGACTTTACCCTACACAATTTAGCCTTCTAAATCCATTTATAAACTCCAAATGGCCAAATTCCTTCAATTGTAACCTGTTCTAGATAGTACCAAAAAGCTTCTCTTTTTCTTTCAAAAATTTTCATTTTTATTCCAATGCTTCCAATACTTATTTATCTATTTTCCTCCACAATTTTTTTTATTTCAAAACCATTAGAAACATCAAAATAATGAAATTCTAATCTCTATTCATGCATGTGAACAGTAATAGAGAACACTTAAAATTATAACTTTGAATTCCAATACTTCTAAGGTTCCAAACCTATCCAATCTTACACAAAATCATCTTTTAAATTCAATGAAAGCATTAGATCATTGAAATTTCATCTTCTCCTATCTAGAACAGCCTTGGCCAAAAGGCATCAAGAAAGAGCAAAGTCAAGAATATCAACTAAATTCAATAACCAATCATCAAACTAGCTCATTTAAGTGTCTTCTACTTGATTCTATCTTGCTTTTCTTCTTTCTTTATTTCTGTCCAGATTTGGCCAGCAAGCATACTCTAGGGTTAATGGAATTTCCAACCACTAAAACCTAGGTTACACATCTAAATAAACTAGGAAGGATCACATACCTTATGCCTTGACTACCTTGATCTCTAAGTGCCTTGAATTGCCTTTATCTTGGTTGAATTTTCAAATGACAAGAGTTTCTCTAAGGGAACCAAGAGGCCATGGTTTTGCAATAAAATGGAGGGGTATTTTTAGCCAAAACTTTGGCATCTTGGGACAAGAATATCCCTCCTTCAACTAATTATTACAACTCCTTAATCTTGAATTTGATTACTTGGTTTTTGGATTAATTAACCTTAATCACCATTAGGTTAATTCTTATATTATTTTATTTTATTTTAGCACATGTCCACACTCTTCCTCCTTATTCTTTCTTCCATGTGGCATATTGTACATGGTGTATGGGTCCGACCATGTGCAACCCTTAGCTTCATCTTGAAGCTCCTTTATTTTCTTTTAATTTTTCTATTTAAAAAATTCATAAAATATCCAAAATTGATTTAAGCTCCAAGAATTGATCTTGGGTTTATTGGGCTTGTTTAGGACACCATATTGTGCCTCTTTTAGGCCCAATAGCTAATTAGCACAAATCCCAAGACACTTTCCTTATATCGATATTATTAAATCACCCTAATTTTTGAAATAAATGCTAGACACCTCTTTTAATGGTTCTAATATTTTTAAAAATTTATTATAATATAAAATAAATTTTTTACAAAGTCTCATAATTTTCTAAGACCCAGAAATCCTGATAAAAATTTATACATCTTCTTCAAATCCTTTATCGTTGTCTGATTTCACCGTAAATTTTATAATTAATTCTACAGGACTCCTTTTTGAGCTCTGTCAGTTTTATAAATTCTTATATTAATTATAAGAATTTACTACCAAGTTATATCTGATTATGAGGTTCAGAGGATACTGTAATAATCTCCCTGACTTTATAAATTAATATCAATTTATCAGGATCTCAAATTAAAATTATGTGTTGCGTTAAAATGATCAAAATAATTTTATCTATTTTATGGTAAAATTTGGGACTAAAATGCTTCTAGGCAATTTTTAGCCTTTTCTGGCTCAACTTTTCATAATTACACTTAATGACCCAAAGCTTAGTCTACTTTCATTTTGCACCATGGAACTTTTAAAATTTTTACTTTAGTCCCTTTCTTTTTTTCTTTGGCTAAAAACTTATCTTAATCATTATATTTTCTTCTTATTACCATTCTAATCCCTTCATAATCTCTTTCCTCTATCAGCTTATACAGATAGAGAAAATTTGGGATGTTACATTGGGGACTTGGAAAAAGAGTAGTTTTGGAAATGGTTTTATGACTGTATCTGGGTTAATACTTTTTTGGATTGAACTTTGGCGGGTTTACTTTTGATTGGCGGTTCTCAGTTGATAATAGTACTGGTTTAAAAAAATTTACATTCTGGTTGTGACCATATAGATGTTTACTCATGGCTAAAATTCTTACAAATCGCTTGCCACGACTAGAGAGTCATCTAGTCACTACTAGATACTTCAAATTTGAAATTTCAAACTAATTTTGAAAAGATAGTCAGATAAGGTCCAATCAATCAAGGTAAGAGGGATTTTTCAAAGGTAAAGGATATCTTTACATTGATTGGTTGTTAGTTTGCATATGATTGATTAGATGGTTCGTACAAAGAAGATGGGGTTAATAAGAGGTCCTGATCATGAGTGCCTATAAAGCTCAGCCAGAAATAAGGGGATGCCATGTTCAATAAAAGAGGATTTGTACAAGAGAAGGAATTTTCAAAAACTGATCAGGTGGCTTTTTACAAATTAGCTATTGATCAAGGCTTCAAAGAATATATGAAAATGAGATCTATAACTTCTGCCATGGAGGAGTCGTTTGGAATTGATTGTAGAAACTGGGAATTTTTCATTAATGTCTTTGACATTAAGGGATTTTACAAATTGTAAACCCTATCTAAGTGTCAATTCCACTAATTGAAGGTTCATTTAGATGAAGTCTCATGTGATGCAGTTCTAGTTGTTTTGGGAGGAGAATGAGCTTAATGGACTATAAGGGGTCAAACAAAGATATATCTAGAGCATAAATTTATGAATAATGAAGCATGAGTTTGGCTTAATTTCATAACTTATAATGTGATGCCTTAGGCTCACATTTATGATGTAAATGAGGAGAGATCCTCCTACTTTACCTTCTGATGACCAAATAACTTGTTGATATTTCTCATATTGTTCATAGCTCCATTAGCCATTGCATTTCATCTGCTACAACCCTTATAGTCTTCCCTCACCTGATCACAGACCTATGTATGGTTCACAAGGTCCCTTTCCTCAAAACTGACTTTTTTCTTGACCCTTCTATCACAAGTGCTATAGTGTTTTGAAAGCCAACAAGAAGGTTGGAGACATAAGAAGCACAAAAGAGGGAAAAAGATGGCTGAAGCTTTCCTTGAAGTGGATGGGCATCCTGAGGAAGTAGCTGCAGATGACTTAGGTCTACGCGAGCAAGTGGCAGCTTTATCTGATCAGCCTTGTTGATGTCACTGCTCAGCTAAGGGAGCATAACATAATGAGTCATAAATTTTGAAGGAAACAATTTGTAGATCCCTTGATTCTTTAGATAGCTAAATCCCTCAATATTGCCCTTCCTCCAAGGTTTAAGAAGTATTTCTTTAGGAGTAATATTCTTGCATCTGCTTTCTTTCAAGTGGGCTAGGACAGACTTCAAGCACACATGAGACAGATGCTAGAGATGTTGGGGCTACTACTAGACTTAATGAAAAAGGAGACGATGTTGATGTAGCAGAGGAGTAGAGGAATGGCCAGTCTTGAAGTTTTATCTTCATTTGTTTGTTATTTTTGTTTTTGAAGGGTTGTACTTAAACATGGATATTGACAGTTGGATGTTGTTTGGGCAATACTTTCTTGTCCACATCTTTTAAAATGTCTAATGAGGATTAAAATGCCTTGTACTTTCCCAATTTACAGTGAGGACATTGTCAAGTTTAAGTGTAGGGGAGATTTTTGTTTTTGTTCAAATGCCAAAAATTTTCGATGAGTCCAAATCTTTGAATTTAAAATCTGTGGTTTGTAAACTGTTAAGTGATGAATTGCTGAATATTGGATTCTTATTTAACTGTTTTGATGATCACTGAAAAGGTTTAAGTGTTACAAACATTTTCGGCTTTAAAAATTTTCACTTGGTAGCTCCTGTGTTTATTGGTCGAGACTAAAGATGGATTTCTAGATTAAATAGACTTACTATATTTTGTTGTCATGATTAGGTGTACTTTTGGTCATGACCAAAGTCGATGAAATATTATTCTGTGCACAATGTAAATTGGTCATGACTTGCAATATTTTTTATTGCGACTAAAACTCTCATTTTGAAAATATCCATCAATATTCTCTTTGCTTCATAAAATGCTGTATAGAAGGAATTTTTGAACTACCATAGTGCTTTATTCAAGTAAATCATTGCCATATTCTTCTAACCTTTTTGAATCAATAGTTTTCTAAAAAACATTCTCACACTTGAGATTTTGAAAATCTTAGAAATCGAAATACAATCACCTAAGCTTTCATTGGTAATATTGGGATCTGTCATATCCCATTTTTAGGCCTAGAAGCCTAGTGTGTAGCCTGAAAAAGGACTACTACTAGGCCCTATTGAGCAGAAGTCCCAGAATTATACAAATGATGTCTAGGGACTAAACTGCATATAATGAGAGTTCAGGGACTAAATCATAAATAGTGAAAGTCCCTAGGGGCATTTTGGTAATTTGCTAAGGGATGGTTCTTGGGAACCAAGCTACCAGAGTGTTTGGACTTGCTTAGAGACCCAAGATGTGTTGGAAATTGTGCCCTAGGGGCCAATCATTGTCTTATGAACATTATTGATTTATGAATTTATTAATTGAGTTATCATATTATTTGCATGTTTACTATGATGACCATCCTTGGATAATTCATGATATTATCCTAAATGTCCCTGGTCGATCATCTATGTGGGAGCACAGATGAAATAAGACCAGTATGACTTTGAAGATGTATAGAGATATAAATCAAAGTCATAAGCACATGTAAGAGTACAGGGTGTTGGACCGACCCGCTATGAGAGAACTGCATGGGTAACGTCATAAGCTTCTCTCATATACAAACCATGTCAATATGCCCTTTGACCTGAGATCATCATGGATTCCTACATGACAAAACGCTCAGCTTTGACCTAGTCAAAAGTCACTTTTGACCGAGTGATCATAAAGACTATGTTCGGGCTTAGTGGTTTTTCATGCGGAGGAATGTGAATGGTCAAGATGGAATTTGTCCCTCACATTCGTGGAGAGATATTACTGGGCCCCTCGATGAGTGAGTCTGAGAAATGTATGGCCATACTGTAATGGAAAGGTAGTTCCATTTCTATAGTCAGACTACTTAGGGATTGAGAAAGTAACGGTCAGGAATAGGAGGATGACATTATCCATGCCTCATCCATGACCAAAATATCGCGTGACAGAAGGGACATGATATGGTTGTATAAAAGGTCACATCGTTTATCGATCCTCATATGATTTGGGTAGTCGTTATGTCTTGCTAGAGACCGCTTGTGACTTGTGGGCTAGTATAGCAAATGGCCCACTGTCAACTTCATATGGGCCTACAGGGTCGCACACAAAATAGCCCAACACGAGCTATGATGTCCAGATTCATTGAATCTAAGACATGTCCAGATTCAATGAATGATCCAGGTGAATGTATATATATTTATTTATATTTATATTCGTATATATATAAATTCGTATATATATTATATATATATGAGATATATGAGATTTAATTTATAAGGATAAATTAAATCTTTATCATGTTTGAATTCAAAATTCAAATTGATAGGATATCTCATATAAGAGATATTTATAAGATTTAATTTATAAGAATAAATTAAATCTCTATCACGTTTGAATTCGAAATTCAAATTGATAGGATATCTCATATAAGAGATATTTATAAGATTTAATTTATAAGGATAAATTAAATCCCTATCATGTTTGAATTTGAAATTCAAATTGATAGGATATCTCAAATTTATTTTATGAGGATAAATCAAATATAGTTCAGTCTCATCTTTATTTAAAGTTAAATAAATAGGTAATTAAATCTGTGGGACGGATTTAATATTATTTATTTAATTAGTTTCTTATAAAATTATACAATATATGATATTGTATTATTTTCAGAATTAATATAAGATTAACTCCTAAAATCCTTTTCGGTTAGGGAAAACGCAGAGCATCCTATATATCTAATATTAGGAGCTACGTTTTTGAAAGAGACACACACATAGAACACAGAAAGGCCGAAGGGGACTCTGCAAAAGGTTTGTAGATAAGAAACTGCTGAAATAGAGACGGAGAGGATGAACTCTTGAGAAAGCCCTCGAGGGACAAGAGACGCTAGCACGTCGTTCGTGGTTGAAAAGCTGTTCGTGTGGATACCAGTAGAGGAAGCCGACCTGAGTCGTCGACTTCTTGTGATCAGAAAGGGAGCACGAGGCGCAGAGAGAAGCTGTGAACGTCGTGAGCGAAAGCTGTGGAAGTCACTGAGACACACTGAGGGTAATGCTTCTTCCCACTTGACTTAAACACATACGGTAGATCCTGGCAATGAATGAAAAATTTTTAAGATAATTTCCGCTGCGTGTCTTTCAATTCCTTATAAGATGACATTCCTAGATATCCAAAAGCGTGGCCCAAGAGTTATGTGGGTCCAAGTGACATTAAAATTATATTTTAGTACTTTTTTAATAAAGTAAAGTTACCCGGTCAAAGATATAATTGGGAAAAGTGATCAGATAAGGGTTTAGACTTATCTAGAACCATGAGGTGGAATGAAAGGTGGCCTCATGGGACCCATAAGGAGCCACATGTCATAAGTCTAAAAAAAGGAGAAAACGCTAAGGACACGTGGCACGATCTCAGCCGTTCATTTTGGGGCAAGAATCTGAAATTCTCTAGAAACGTTGAGTCTGTTGGTGAGGTATCCCAAGGGCCCCACCATTACGCCACCTAGCATATGAGGTGTCCCATGGATGATGTCATTTTGGTGAGTCATCTAAGATGATGATGTCATCGTGATGATGTAGCCTTAGCTTCTTGAGGAAGCTAAGCGATTTGAGCCATTCATCACGATTCAATCTGAGCCATCCATTCCACCTCCACTCAGCTATAAATACCCCACTCCCCTCACTTCATTCCCACAGCCAGCCAAGAAAAATAGAGGAAGAAGAGAGAAAAAGAGAAAGAAAGGAAGGAGTTCTGGTGGAGCTAGGAGCAATCCAAGGAGTTTAGGGACTTGACAAGTTTAGGAATAAGGCTATGACCTATGAAAAGAAGAAACCTTATAGCAAAGTTTAAGGACTAGAGGAAAGGTTCCACGTCATATGTTATAGTTACCTGCTCGTATGGTTATGTTGCTTGGATATTTTATGTGATGTTTACTTACTTTGATGATGTGAAGCATGTATATTAAGTAATGCTCTGTTTCTTTTGATGATATGGCCATATGTTATAGTTAAGGGACATGGAAGCATGTAAGTTATCATTATGCAAGCATGATCATTAAGTGCACACATAGTAACATCAAGCATATAGTTGCATACATGGTATAGTTTCTGTTTGCTACTGAGATTTCCCCAGAAATCTCACCCCTTCCATATCAATCCAATTATAGCAGGTCTTCTCAAGATGAAAGAAATAAAGATGCATGAAGAGAAGTTAAGAATTATTTAGCATGATTGATATGTGATTGATACATGTATGTAAGGATTGCTAAAATTTGCCACTATAAACAGTAACTCATGTTGAGGCAGTGACATTTGAGCTATAATTAAAAATAGTAAATGATTAAATAAATGTATGATATTTTACTAGTAAATAGTACACATGGCAAGCTTCAATTTGATATATAGAACATAGTAAAAATGGATCTCAGTTAGAGCACAGATTTAAATGAGAAGTTATGATGAGGACATAGCAACTGAATGCAATGGCAGGTGGTTAGACCATAATTGGTAAGCCACAACAGAGTAAGAAAGATGAGAAGGAACTCCTGAGTAAGAGAGAAAATAAGTAAAGTCTTGGTAAATAATATAGGCTACTGAATATATTTCTTAAAATTTATTGATTAAGTTATCAACAAGTGGAAACAATTAACCTTATAACTTAGTATGTTAGTTTGAGATCTTTCAGAGATGATGATATAGTACAATAGAATCACAGAGGATTATGAAGGATCACAGTTAGATCCTAGCATGGCTCAAGGGTCGTACCTAGATCTTAACAGCTTCAGAGTCATAGTTAGATTCTAAAAAGGCTTACGGTTGATCACAGTTAGATCCTGAGGTTGCAGTTAGACCTAGCCTAAGGAAAGTAATTTGCCATGAAGAAATAAGAACAATACATTATCTCTCTGGAAAGATGATTACCAAAGATGAAGTTAAGATAAGGAAGCTTCACGACTTGATTAACTCATCTAGAAAACTTATTTATAATGATTTTCCTCAAATAGCCTATATTATATACAGACTGAACTTAGTTTTCTCTTAAATGAAGATAGAGTCTAAGTTCAAGTATGAGTGCTGATATTCAAAAGTTTTCATAGAAGTATGCTTGAGGAAAAGAGAAAAGAATCCCATATGTTTTGATAATAGAAAAGTATGAGTAGATAGATCCTTTAGATAAAGATAAAGAGATTAAAAGGCTAGTGAGACCCAAAAAAGAGGGTCTAAAATAGAGTAAAATTAGAACATAGTTATATGAGAAAGAATATGTTAGGGTCTAGAGCTATAAGAGAAGTAACATAGCCCTAACCTCGTAGAATGCTTAGCTTGCTCAAGTAAGAATAGCTCAATGATGGGTGACCCCTGAGAATTAATGAGAAAGGGTGTAAATGCCACAAAAATTTGGCATAGATGCACAAAGTTCTGTAAGATAGTAAGAAAAGTTAAGAAGAGGTAGAAAAGTCAAGAAAATGTTATGACAAGAAAGGGACATTCTCCTCCGAGAAACTCTTCATCAAGGAATAAATAAAGATTTAACCCTGAAATTTTGAGGACGAAATTTATTTTAAGGGGAGGAGAAATGTTATATCCTAATTTTTAGGCATAGAAGCCTAGTATGTAGCCTAAAAAAGGACTACTACTAGGCCCTATTGAGCAAAAGTCCCAGAATTATACAAATGATGTCTAGGGACTAAACTGCATATAATAAGAATTCAAAGACTAAATCATAAATAGTGAAAGTCCCTAGGGGCATTTTGATAATTTGCTAAGGGATGGTTCTTGGGAACTGAGCTACCAGAGTGTTTGGACTTGATTAGAGACCCAAGATGACATTCCTAAATATCCAAAAGCATGGCCCAAGAGTTATGTGGGTCCAAGTGACATTAAAATAATATTTTAGTACTTTTTCAATAAAGTAAAGTTACCCGGTCAAAGATATAATTGGAAAAAGTGATCAGATAAGGGTTTAGACTTATCTAGAACCATGAGGTGGAATGAAAGGTGGCCTCATGGGACCCATAAGGGGCCACATGTCATAAGTCTAGAAAAAGGAGAAAAAGCTAAGGACACGTGGCACGATCTCAGCCGTTCATTCTGAGGCAAGAATCTGAAATTCTCTGGAAACGTTGAGTCTGTTGGTGAGGTATCCCAAGGGCCCCACCATTACGCCACCTAGCATATGAGGTATCCCATGGATGATGTCATTTTGGTGAGTCATCTAGAATGATGATATCATCGTGATGATGCAAACAAAGCTTCTTTAGGAAACTAAGCGATCTGAGCCATTCATTGCGATTTAATCTGAGCTATCCATTTCACCTCTACTTAGCTATAAATACCCCACTCCCCCTCACTTCATTCCCACAGCCAGCCAATAAGAAATAGAGGAAGAAGAGAGAAAAAGAGAAAGAAAGAGAAAGGAAGGAAGGAGTTCTAGTGGATCTAGGAGCAATCCAAGGAGCTTAGGGACTTGACAAGTTTAGGAATAAGGCTCTGACTTATGAAAAGAAGGAACCTTAAAGCAAAGGTTAAGGACTAGAGGAAAGGCTCCACTTGGTAGTAAACTTACCTACTTGTATGCTTATATTGCTTAGATGTTTTATGTGATGTTTACTTACTTTCATGATGTGAAGTATGTATGATTAAGTAATGCTGTATTTCTTTTGATGCTATGGCCATATATTATAATTAAGGGACATGGAAGCATGTAAGTTATCATTATGCAAGCATGATCATTAAGTGCACACATAGTAACATCAAGCATATAGTTGCATAGATGGTATGGTTTCTGTTTGCTATTGAGATTTCCCCAGAAATCTCACCCCTTCCATATCAATCCAATTATAGCAGGTCTTCTCAAGATGAAAGAAATAAAGATGCATGAAGAGAAGTTAAAAATTATTTAGCATGATTGATATGTGATTGATACATGTATGTAAGGATTGCTAGAATTTGCCACTATAAACAGTAACTCGTGGTGAGGCTGTGACATTTGAGCTATAATTAAAAATAGTAAATGATTAAATAAATATATGATATTTTACCAGTAAATAGTAAACATGCCAAGCTTCAATTTGATATATATAATGTCTACATATGGAGATATGATTTTTCATAGTTGGGATCAAAAATGATAAAATCAGGGGAATACGCTGGATGAACAATAAACTTATAGCGTTGAACAACATTGACTTGGTCAAGGCATAGTCAACAACTTATTTTTCCCTGAAAGAGAATTAAGTTAGCTTTGTATATCAATTTGAATAACTTCATTTCAATTTTTCTAGAATTTATTATGGTTTTTTGAAGTCAGGTCACTCCTCTGGAATTTACATAGTAAATAATACTTGGTAGAGTAAAATTTTAGATTATGTAATTTGACTTCAATAACCTTAAAAGTGGTTCCAGATACTACCATTTGGTCCCTAAAACATAAGAAAATAAGGATGTTATAGGATCCACCATGATCTAGAGTGATTATTTTGGTACTTTTAATCATCATGTTATAGAGTTTTTAATTGTGATAAGTGTTTTAATGTCTGGTAAATAATGAGCATTGTTTGAGATTTTAATGTATGAACAATTTAGATGCAAACCCTTGTTGGAAAGATTGTCAGCCTTAATTCCTATATTAAGTGATTATTCATTTTGGTTGCATTCTCTAGACCTTATCTTAGCTATGAGTAAAAAATTACTTGCACATTTATTTTTGTCATTTCTAAATCATTGAGCCTAAATACAAGCAATAAACACTAATCAATTTTAGTCTTTTATTTGAGACCATATAATCTTTAAGGAGTTTGTGTGAAGTACTATATGTACTTAAATTGTGAAAAAAGAGAAGAGAAGAGAAGAAAGAAACACAAAGAAGTTGAATAAAGTTGTAGTGATATCAATAAGCTATAGTAAAAGAATAAAATTGAAATAAGTACTTCTTGGTAACAAAAAGTTATGGTTTGAGTTTATTTAGATGAAATTTGACTTGCACTATCTTTAATTAAGGCACTCGACTACATTTAAACTCCATTCCGCTTGATATTTCCATCATTTTAACCCTAAAAGTCCTCTTCATTCTTTGCATGAATGTTGTATGGTAGAGGAGATTCAGAGCTATTACAAGCCTATGGTTGGGTGTTTGCCACTTTGATTATAGTGAAATAACTTTGACAATGAGAGGTTAGAGCTAAACACTTACATACCCATGGAGAATCTATTGTGCTCATACATTTAAGGTTAATTTCATCAAGTAGTTAAATACTTGGCATTATTCATGTTATCATTTTTGTATTCCTGAAAGATAATTAATTGTTTCAAAGGTTCATTGTTGATTATGATGTTTTCTTTGATTTTTCCAGCCTTTGCCTAGGTGTGATTCAATTCTTTGTCTAGGAGTACAAAGGTCCAAGTGTGAGGGAATTGATAATATACAAATTATATATATATATATATTTCTTTGGTATTTTAAACTAGTTTTGTGACACTTTTACCCTCATTTTATGCTTACAACTATAGTTTTGTCATAATACTTGATTTTCCATGACAGTGTGTTTATTTTAGGGTAAAATGGTCAATTACTTCTTCCAAACTGCAAATGTATTGATCTTTAATTTATTTGAGTTTCACAAGTAATTTGACTTTAGTTTGAAGGCATTTGGAAGATATTCAAGGACCCAAAGTAGAACAGAGAAGAGACTATAAGACAGAGAGGACCAAAGATAAGAGAGATAACTTTTGTGATCATTAGTAGCAACCTTAGTGTCCACTGGTCATGATCTACATTCTACTGGGTGACTTTCTAGTTAATAGGTAACGACAAAAAATGTGGATCTAGTCACGACAAAAAAATCAATTATTGAAGCTATACATTTTTGCTTAGGTCACTCTGTAATTAAGACAAGGGAATCATCAGCCACGAAGGGGGAGCATTTTTGTTGCTAGTTTGGTCAAGAGTAGTTGCTAGTTTGGTCAAGAGTAGTCTCATCTTATTTTCTCAACTTCTCTCATCAACCTTTAATCCAATCTTCCACTTTTCTTCATTTTCCCCTCATTTTCTCCACTTTTGCACCGATTAAATAATCTTTACACCATTTCTCTTCATCTATCCATCATATTTTCTGCATATCTCATGGCATCAACTTCGGACTGCGATTGTGGCATGGTTGAAACTATGAGAGGCTAGATATTTTAGCCTATTAGTGATGGATACAATAGTTTGACTTCATGGACTACAATGGAGGAGTTATTCTATCTTAATCTATACTTTTTTATATTTTGGGATTTCTAGATTTAGGGATTTCATTATATGTAAGAAGATTGAATATCGATTGATTATTTCTCATATTAGCTACTTGTATTTGATTTGGATGATGTAACTACTAATTTTATATATATTTTAGTTTGATTTCTAATTAGTTGAATGATTATTGGCGATTGTTAGTAATTACTTCAATTGATTAGAGTCTTCAGCTATCGATTGATAGTTAATCAAGGGTTTTTACATATCTAATTCAATTTATACAGTAAGTGGTTCTTCAATAGTGCATTAAAGAGTTTTTAATTTAACTTTGATTAATGTGTTTTTAAACTCAGTAACGAACTAGACTTGATCGATTGATTGAGATTTTATTTAAAGACTTAGTGACTTCATAACTACCATTTCAAATCAAGAGCAAGGATAACTATGTTTTCATCATCAAGAGTCTCTTCTATCATATTTCTCCCACAAAGTAAATCATTTTTGCATTAATAAAAAATACCATAAATATTTACTTTTACTGCACCCTTATTTTTATTGCACAAATGTTCAATCAAACCCAAAAACCCATACTTTTACTTAGGTTTTTGATGTCATCGTTAATCAATTGTTAGGATTCTACAGTAAAGGCTCCTTGAGAAGAACAACAGGGTTATACCTTATACTACATTATTAGGTGCAATTTTATTTTGAAAGTCTGGATGGTGACAATCTAGTGATCTTTCAGTCATCCATAAACACAACCATGCAATCTTATAGAAAATCAGATAAAATAGAAATCATGTACCTCTGAAAAGTGCCAAGAGCATTAAAAAGACCAAATGTCATTCTTTGGTATGCATAAGTGCCAAAAGGGCAAGTGAAGTTTGTTTTCTCTTAGTCTCTAGGGTCTATAAATATTTTGAAATAATCAGAATACCCATCAAGGAAGCAATAATAACTTGTCCAAGCCAGCCTTTCTAACATTTGATAAAAGAAAGGTAAGGGAAAATTATCTTTCCTAGTTTGCATCTTTCAACTTTCTATAGTCAATGCAAAATGTCCAAGCATTTTGGACTCTAGTATGAATAAACTCATTTTGATCATTTTTTAACCACAGTAATTCCATTTTCTTAGGGACTTCAAAGACTAGGAAAACCTATTCACTATTAGAAATAGCATATACGATACCAGCCCTAAGCAACTTATCAATTTCCTTCTTAACCACATCAGAAATAAGAGGATTAAAATGCTACTGACTTTCTCTAATTGACTTTACATAATCATGTTCAATCTAACTGTATCACCCAAGAGGGAGGTGAATTAGGTGATTTTAAAAATTTTGAAAACTCTAAATATATTTAAATGAATTTAAAGAGTAGAGTTTAGAATGATATCATTGAAGGAAGAAGTTGTAGGAGAAAGATTGCACACAATGATTTATATTGGTTTTGGCCCAATCCACTTGGCCTACGTCCAATCCCCAGAGAGTTCCTCTGAGTGTTATACTATCTCTAAGATTCTGCTAGCTCTTGGTTCCTTAGTACATCCGTTTGAGAATCCCCTCTTACTTCACCTTACAACCCGAAAGGTCATTTTCTAGTGAGAATCCCTCTCATTTTCCCTTTTTGATGATGTCAAAACTTAATTGAAAAGCTTTAAAAATCACTATATTGGAATAAAAATTCACTAGTCAATGAAAAACTTTAAAAGGAAGACAACATCACATAAGTAATTCTTCATTATAAACATTTGATAATCATTTGATACAATCACTTCAGTAATATAAAATAACAAAAGAACTCAACCCTGACTACTCAATTCATCCTAGTTCTCTCCCTTTTTGACATCATTCAAAAGAAGTGGTTTAGGTTAGAGAGCTTAGTTCGAGATGTTTTCTGGGGTTGGCTTAGAAGGTTCAGAAGGGCCAGTTTGTGGAATCAAAAATTGAGTCAAAGGATTAGAGGATGGGGCATGACGATTAGTAAAAGCAAGTGTCTCCCGATAAATCTTCATATGTGAAAACTGAAAGGAATTGGAAGACACGCAGCGGAAATTAATTAAAAAAATTTTCCATTCCTTGCCAAGATCTACCGTATGTGTCTAAGTCAAGTGGGAAGAAGCATTACTCTCAGTGTTTCTCAGCGACTTCCATAGCTTCTCTCTGCGGCTGGTGGTCTCTTTCCGATCGCAAGAAGTTGACGCCTCAGGTCGGCTTCCTCTACTGGTATCCACACGAACAGCGTTCCAACCACGAACAACGTGCTAGCGTCTCCTGTCCCTCCAAGGCTCTCTCAACAATTCGTCCTCTCCTTCTCTACTTCAACAGTTTCTTATCTGCAAACTTTTTGCAGATTCCCTTCGGCCTTTTGTGTTATGTGTTGTTTAAAAAAACGTAGCTCCTAAAAATAGATATATAGGATGCTCTGTGTTTTTCTCAACCGAATTAGATTTTGGAATTAATCTATATTAATTCCAAAATTAATACAATATCATATATTGTATGATTTGATAAGAAACTAATTAAATAAATAATGTTTATATTAAATCTATCCTACAGATTTAATTCACCTATTTATTTAATTTAAAATATAGATAAGACGGGACTATATTTGATTTATTCTCATAAATCAAATTTGAGATATCATGTCAATTTGAATTTCAAATTCAAACGTGACAGAGATTTAATTTATCCTTATAAATTAAATCTTCTAAATATCTCTTATATGAGATATTCTATCAATTTAAATTTCAAATTCAAACGTGATAGAGATTTAATTTATCCTTATAAATTAAATCTTATAAATATCTCTTATATGAGATATCCTATCAATTTGAATTTCAAATTCAAACATGATAGAGATTTAATTTATCCTTATAAATTAAATCATATATATTCCTTATATATAATGTATATATACGAATTTATATATATATATGAATATAAATATAAATAAATATATACATCAACCTTGGATCATTTATTGAATTTGGACACGTCTTAGATTCAATGAATCTGGACACGTCTTAGATTCAATGAATCTGGACATCATAGCTCATGTTGGGCTATTTTGTGTGCGACCCTGTAGGCCCATATGAAGTTGACAGTGGGCCATTTGCTATACTGGCTCACTAGTCGTAAGCGGTCTCTAGCAAGACATAACGACTACTCAAATCATATGAGGATCGATAAACGATGTAACCTTTTATACAACCATATCATGTCCCTTCTGTCACACGATATTTTGGTCATGGATGAGGCATGGATAATGTCATTCTCCTATTCCTGACCGTTACTTTCTTGATCCCTGAGTAGTCTGACTATAGAAATGGAACTACCTTTCCATTACAGTATGGCCATACATTTCTCAGACTCACTCATCGAGGGGCCCAGTAATGTCTCTCTATGAATGTGAGGGACAAATTCCATCTTGACCATTCATATTCCTCCTCATGAAAAACCACTAAGCCCGAACATAGTCTTTATGATCACTCGGTCAAAAGTGACTTTTGACTAGGTCAAAGATGAGCGTTTGTCATGTAGGAATCCATGATGATCTCAGGTCAAAGGGCATAGTGACATAGTTTGTATATGAGAGAAACTTATGATGTAACCCATGCAGCTCTCTCATAGCGGGTCAGTCCAACACCTTGTACTCTTACATGTGCCTATGACTTTGATTTATATCTCTATACATCTTCAAAGTCATATTGGCCTTATTTCATCTTTGCTCCCACATAGATGACCGACCAAATACATTTAGGATATGATCATGAATTATCCAAGGATTGTCATCATAATAAACATGCAAATAATATGATAACACAATTAATAAATTCGTAAATCAATAATGTTCATAAGACAATAATTGGCCCCTAGGGCACATTTTCCAACAAAAATAGTATTATTGGATTCCAGCTTATGCTTCAACTGGAATACCTCTTCACCAACAATACTAATGGCCTGTCTCTGTAAATCCACTATCTATCCAAGGTTGGTAATCATTGTCTGAGTCTTCTCATTGCCTTTTTCAACCTCAAAAATTAAGTTCTACTTCAAATAGCCCCTAAGGCCATTAATTAGCTTAGATACACTTTGGATAGTCGACTATGACCTTCCCTCAACCTTTGCTAAAATATTTCTCTCAAAAACCTTCAATTCCTACTGGATCAATGTTAAACTGCAACTTGAGCAAAATGGGGTGCAGAGATAGGAGTAGTAGCTACAACTGAAGATTAGGCTTCATCTAGTTGTACATGTTATGTATCTTTCTGAACTTTCTTACTACCATCAACCAAGGGAAGAGGGATCTTCATCCTATGGATCTGTCCAGCACCAATTTTAGGCATTTTTATTTCCTTCTCTCCTTTTTCTAGAAATAAAATATTGTTGCACTGGAGGAAGAATGAGACAAGCTAAGGATATGGAATGTGAGTAGCCTTTGATTTGTCAAAATAAAAGTTTTTGATTTCATCATAAATCAAGGCTCCAGGATTAGCTTTCTCTCCACTAATTACTGTTGCTAACAACAAATAGTCCTCTCAAGTGAGATAGGTGAAGCTTCCTAATTTGTTCACCATTCACCTTGAGTAAATATAGTAGAGATTATCTTATGATAACCACACATCTCTTTAGGCACAAACATGAGGTTACCCTTGAATCCATCTGAAAGCATGCGAATTTTATAAATCTCTCATAGAGACAATATTGGCATTTTCTCATGATCTGTAGTCTTAAGCATAAAGTTAATAATATCTCCATCCAATTTGATTTATCTCCCTCTAAATTTTGTGATAAGATAGCTTTTTACAAATTCTCCATCATCATTTACCTCATCAAAGATCTCCATATTACAATAAAATCATTTAACCACCTTAGGACAATAGGGAAGATTGATTTCTAACCAGTTCTTATAGTGAGCTAAGGGATTGAACAAATCTAACTGGGTCTCGTTATATTTGAGATTTTCTAAGTCTATATAAATGATAGGACATAATTCCCTTTCACCAAAATAGCCTTGAGCTTTCAAATCTATCCCATTGTCTAGATTCCCATTGAGTAAGGCTAAATTATATCTGCTGAAAGGAAGAGGATTAGTTTCAGGAGGGTTGGAAAGGGAGAAGGCATAGAGATAGATTCAAAGATACCTTGAGGAGACTCAATTCTCCTTCTTGCTATTTTTTTACTCTCTAGCCTAATGATATTCTAGTTGAACTGATGGCCTTATAAATGACTACATTTAGATCTTCATTTGTGTAGGTGTCGTCAGATTTTAGAAATCGTGGCTAACTGGTATCTCTTTCTTTTTAGTTCTTGTCTTGCACTCTATCTGAATGGACTTGGAGAAAATTCATACTACATTTGAATCTGAACTGTTCTTGTAGTAGGAGGTGACAAATCTCTTGGTGGACTATGATTCTTGGCACTTTTGGCCTAAATTTTGAGCTAAAAGAACCTACTTTTTTTTTCTTTTGATTTTTCTAGACCAACCTTAGGCATTTTGGTTCTTGCCATTATTAGGTAAAATAGTGATAAACAGTAGCAGCAACTCGAGGGAAATTTGTGGATTGTGAGAGGTAATCTCTTTTAGGAAGTTGGAAAAAATAATTCTGAGAGGTTTAATTGATGTTTAAAGATTATAAAATTCAGAAAGATTTTCTGGGTTAAGAGAGAATGATAAATTTTTTGAGATAAAATTCGATGAACTAAATAGTAACGGTCATATTTTTATTAAATAACTAATAATTTATCGATAAGTTATTCGATAAGTATCTTATTCTAAGTGTTTATCAATAGATCTATAAACAACAGGAAGAAATTTATCGAATACCTCTTTGATGAGCTCCCTCATTGATGAAGTGTTCGATAAGTATCTACCTTTTCAAATATATCACGTATATCAAAGAATCTTTTGAAAAACATCTTTATCAAATTGTCATTTGATCAAAAACTTTTGTCATTTTCCAAAAATACTTCATTTATCGAATAACTTTTCGATAAGTAACCTTATCGATAAGTTGTTCGATAAATTTCAATATTTTTCACAAATTTTATCTTATAACATTCGGATGAGTGTTCTTTTTGAAGAATTTATTGATAAAAAGCATCACAGAATACTTTGCAAAAAATTTCAAAACATTTCATTCTTGTATTCGATAAATGATTTTATCGAATAGGTTTTTGAAAAGATTCAGTTTAGGCACTATCTCATGTTTATTGAAGCTTTTATCATTAAAAACTGTTATCGATAAATTCATGACTTTCTTTCACAAATGGTTTTCAAGTATAATCTCTTTCACAATGTTTCAAAGAAAAATTTTAATAAATGCACACATACACACAACATAGAAAATCAATAAAATAGCTCAAATATATTTTCAATATAAACAGAGAGGATTAAGAGATGCTTATTCAATTTTTTGCAATATGATGAATAATTGATCCGTGGAATTTTGTTGACTTCCTCTCTTCGATGTATTTGAGCACCCTCTGTATTGGTAATGATGATGATCATTTTTTATTGTTGCCAATGGAACTTTGTTGCTTCCTGCTCACTTGTCTTTACTAGATCTTCATATCTCATACTTGATATATCTACCATGTAATCCATGGAGACATTTTTCTTTATTCTCCTGTTATAAAAATAAATCTTTTCTTTCTAGGAGAATGATTAGTATGATCATATAGAGAATAATTTCCATATATATGCTAGATCATACAAAGATAGCTCATCATCAAAACATATCAATCCTTAGTGAATGTAGATGAATATGCTAAAGAGTTGAGCTTGTAAAGTAAAATGCATAAACATACTCAAAGATTTCTTTCTTTAAAAGCTATTTTTGAAGAATAATGCTTCTTCTTGAAATATGTAATTTCAATATGATTATTCAATATATGGACTTTTGAAAAGTTTTAATCTTTTGAAAACATTTAAAATCATCATATTGGAGAGAAATATCAATGATAACATATCTAGAATTTTTTGTATGAGCAAAAGTTGAATAGAATATGACCAAGATAAATGGTTCAAGAATTTTTCTCATTTACTTTCCAAATGATGATTGAACAATGAAGTACATTTACCTTTTAGTCCAAATGACTAGTGTAGCCAGTATATTCCAGTGAATAGACATGTCTAGTATAAGGCTTTGATGTACTGAAATATTTCTCTTCTTAAACAAATAAGCTTGAACTTCATGTAAATGATGAAAATGTTTAACTCATTGGAGGATAAGAAGCCCAAAAATATGATAGCACAATTGAGATGATGACTCTGTCAAATGGATATAGATGTATTAATCTCCAATATCGATGCCCTCATGATTCAAAAACAAATTTTTAATTCATGTGCATGTATTTAATATGCTCTAAAAGTTTGATACAGAAATTGAGTTTTAACTTTATTTTTCAAATAATGGATATGCATGTTTATGGATCAAGATTGATTTATAAATTGAAGTTCATGAAGTATTATTTTCAAAGCATAAGTATATAGAAAACATGTATGCATAATTTAGTTTATAATCCATTTAGCAATCTCAAAAATCATATTTATAATATTAAAATGTTGATTGCTAAAGGAATGCAACAAGGAAAAGCAATCGTTAATATAATCCATAATTCAATTAATCACAGTAATGAGATAAGGATTAGATTTTACCATGTTTTCTCTTGTCCTTGTGTCAATTCACTTGATTTTGGTGAATTGGTATTGATCTTTTCTTCATCGCCCAAATTCAAGTCTGGTGGGTTCATCTTCTTCAAGATTTAGATTATCTCTCTTTGTAGCCATCAATCATGAGATGAACCTCATTAACTAGATTCCCTACAAAACAACATTTGATTTCCTTTTTCTTGGTGTCTAACTTGATTTGGATCTATCAATGGTTAGTTCGTAGGAAACAAGACAATTCATATGCTCAAAGAATATGAACAATTTAGAACAATTGAGCATGATGAGATGAATATGTTCTTATTCATAAGAAATATTTTCTGATTTTAGAAACATGTATTCATAAATGATTGAACCACTGAACATAGAATTTTCTCCTTTAAAATTTTTCAGTTAATTTTTCTCAGGAGCATGTAAAGAAAATTTAAGATTAGTTGCAATGTTTATTTCTAATGACACTGATGTAAACCTCATAATATGTCAGACATGATAATGTAAGAGACCATGGTACCTTTACCTCATGTGGAAGAAGGATTGCCTTTGGTACCTATTACATCTTTTTTATTTCTAATAACAAATGCTTGTAATGGTTTCTCTATTGATATGGACTTTGAAGCATGAGATATCCTTCTTCTTCTGTTCTCCTTAAGATAATTAAATGGTATAGTATGATAGTATATTCTTGAGGTAGAACGAACTCCTTGGGCCTTTCTGTAAGGAATTGGAAGACACGCAGCAGAAATTAATTTAAAAATTTTTCCATTCCTTGCCAGGATCTACCGTATGTGTTTAAGTCAAGTGGGAAGAAGTATTACCCTTAGTGTGCCTCAGCGACTTCCACAGCTTTTGGTCACGACGTTCACAGCTTCTCTCTGCGGCTCGTGCTCCCTTTCTGATCACAAGAAGTCGACGACTCAGGTCGGCTTCCTCTACTGGTATCCACATACCAACCACGAATGACGTGCTAGCGTCTCTTGTCCCTCCAGGGCTTTCTCAAGAGTTCGTCCTCTCCGTCTCTATTTCGGCAGTTTCTTATTTGTAAACCTTTTGCAGAGTCCCCTTCGGCCTTTCTATGTTCTATATGTTTCTCTGTGCAAAATGTAGCTCCTAAAATCAGATATATAGGATGCTATGCGTTTTTCTCTGTCCACTGAATTGGATTTTGGAGTTAATCTTATATTAATTCCAAAATTAATACAATATCATATATTGTATAATTTTATAAGAAACAAATTAAATAAATAATATCAAATCCGTCCCACAGATTTAATTACCCATTTATTTAATTTTAAATAAAGATGAGACTGAACTATATTTGATTTATTCTCATAAATCAAATTTGAGATATCCTATCAATTTGAATTTCGAATTTCAAACGTGATAGAGATTTAATTTATCCTTATAAATTAAATCTTATAAATATCTCTTATATGAGATATCCTATCAATTTGAATTTTGAATTTCAAACGTGATAGAGATTTAATTTATCCTTATAAATTAAATCTTATAAATATCTCTTATATGAGATATCCTATCAATTTGAATTTCGAATTTCAAACATGATAGAGATTTAATTTATCCTTATAAATTAAATCTTATAAATATCTCTTATATGAGATATCCTATCAATTTGAATTTTGAATTTCAAACGTGATAGAGATTTAATTTATCCTTATAAATTAAATCTCATATATACATATAATGTATATATACGAATTTATATATATATACGAATATAAATATAAATAAATATATATACATCTATCATGGATCATTCATTGAATCTGGACATGTCTTAGATTCAATGAATCTGGACATCATAGCTCGTGTTGGGCTATTTTGTGTGCGACCCAGTAGGCCCATATGAAGTTGGCAGTGGGCCATTTGCTATACTAGCCCACAAGTCGCAAGCGGTCTCTAGCAAGACATAACGACTACCCAAATCATATGAGGATCGATAAACGATGTAACCTTTTATACAACCATATCATGTCCCTTCTGTCACGCGATATTTTGGTCATGGATGAGGCATGGATAATGTCATCCTCCTATTCCTGACCGTTACTTTCTCGATCCCTGAGTAGTCTGACTATAGAAATAGAACTACTTTTCCATTACAGTATGGCCATACATTTCTCAGACTCACTCATCGAGGGGCCCAGTAATATCTCTCTATGAATGTGAGGGACAAATTCCATCTTGACCATTCACATTCCTCCGCATGAAAAACCACTAAGCCCGAACATAGTCTTTATGATCACTCGGTCAAAAGTGACTTTTGACTAGGTCAAAGCTGAGCGTTTTGTCATGTAGAAATCCATGATGATCTCAGGTCAAAGGGCGTATTGACATGGTTTGTATATGAGAGAAGCTTATGACGTTACCCATGCAGTTCTCTCATAGCGGGTCGGTCCAGTACCTTGTACTCTTACATGTGCTTATGACTTTGATTTATATCTCTATACATCTTTAAAGTCATACTGGTCTTATTTTATCTGTGCTCCCGCATAGATGATCGACCAGGGACATTTAGGATAATATCATGAATTATCCAAGGATGGTCATCATAGTAAACATGCAAATAATATGATAACTCAATTAATAAATTCATAAATCAATAATGTTCATAAGACAATGATTGGCCCCTAGGGCACGATTTTCAACACTTTCTCCATTGCTTTTTATAAATTGACTTTGTAATTGCTGCAATGGATTCTTCTGAGTTCTCCTTAATTGTTGCCTCTTCTGAGATCTCTTGCCTTTTTCCTTAATTGTTCTCCTCTTGGAGTGCCCTTTCTCCTTGTACCTTGTACCTTGTCCTTTCTTCTTAATCTTATCTTGCATGTTTGAAGCACTAGAAGGACATTTTAGTACCCATTTAACTTTGGGTTATTGAGCTTTAGTTTGGATCTTAATTGTCCTTTAGGAACCCAAACTAAATTTCTCATATTAGAATTTCTTTTAATATAGCATGTGTGAGAAATGTGACATAATTTACCACAATAATTGCAAATAATAGAATGATTTTTACCATTAATATCCTTGCAAGTATTGTATTGGACGAGGGGAAACAACATATATCATTGTATAAAAATTATTTCTTCCTATTGGATACTTCAGTGATATCTTTAAGATGCAAAATAATTTTACTTTTTAAAATAGTATCAATGATTGGTTGAAAACTCATGTCATGAAAACTATTGAAATTATTTTTCTCAAATTTATTAGAAGAATTGGAACTGTTTACTATTGAAGAATTTTGAGCTCTGAATGATGATTCATCACATTCATATACATTGAGCTCTTCTTGATTTTCTTCTTCCTCTTGTTCCTCCGTGTTGATCACTTCATGGAGATGTTCTATTAGTTCTCCTTTTTCAGCATCATCTCCCATTTGTTCATTGATAGAGGATTTACAACTTTCAACATTTATGAACTGTCAACATTATCAACTTCAATGTAATTACCAGAGGAATAGATAGAATTAAGAGTATTGAAAAGATCTCATTAGAGCAAATTTTGATTTTTAAATAATCTTTTTTTAGATAAAGCATTATATAAATTTTTTATTGCTCTAAGGTTCAAGAAAAATAATTTCTTTTCATTTACATCTCATCATTTCTTATTTTAAAATCAAAATCATTCAAAAAAATTTCATCATATCATAATCAAGAGCTTTCAAAAATATGGTCATTCGACCTTTCTAATACAAAAACTCATAATTCTCTAAAACAGGAAGAATAGTGATATCAAAACCTTCAAAAAAAGAATTTCACACTCAGATACAACTGTGATCTTTGAACTTGAGATCGTTACACCTTTAATAAGTAACCTTACTCTAATACCAAATGTCGAATATGGTTGTATTACCTAAGAGGGGGATAAATTAGGTGATTTTAAAAATCTTAAAAGCTCTAAAGATATTTGAATAAATTTAAATAATATAGTTTATAATAATATCACCGAAGAAAGAAGTTGTAGGAGAAAGATTGCACATAATGATTCATACTAGTTCAGCCCAATCTACTTGGACTACGTCCAATCCCTAAAGAGTTTCCTGAGTGTTCCATTATCTCCAAGATTATGTGGGCTCTTAGTACCTCAGTATAGTCATGTGAGAATCCCTTCTCACTTCCCCTTACAACTCGTAAGGTCACTTTCCAGTGAGAATTCCTCTTACTCTCCCTTACAACCGTAATGTAACAATCAACTTATGATATCATACTCTTAAGAAATTTAGAGAATGATTAATGCAAATAAAACTCTCTCAATAGAGTAAATGAGACAAACACTTAAGCTCTAACTCTCTAAGTTTCTCTCTCATGAATATAAAATGCTATGAACCAAAAGAGAGTAAACAAAGTAAAATAGAGATACAATCATTGAATGTGATCAAAGTGCATTGTAAGCATTTCATTATGTTCTTATGATTTCCAACTTCCTTAGCTTTCTCTTTTGGCTTCTTCTTCTTTTATACTTCATCTTCATAATTCTGTTGAAATAGCCATTGTTGAATATAGTCATTATTGCTAACATGGACAATATGATACTTTTGGCTCTTTGGTTGATCTCTTCATGTAATCTTGTTTCAGCATATAAATGATATTGAAATATATTCTAGTAAAGATATATAATCAATGTAGACATATAGAAATTGATTCCAAATGATTTAGAATTAAAGATCAATATATGCTAAAGTCTAGATTAAAACTCTTTTCATAAAATGGCTTGACTTATAGAAGAATACACTTATCGAATAGGTCTTCAATAAATTGCTAAAGAATTATATTTGAAAAAGTTAACTTATTAAGCAATTTTTTGATAATTAGCCTTATAAAAAAGGACTTCAATAAATCTTCAATAGATTGCAAAGAGATAGTTCATGATTTATCAAATAATTCTTTGATTAATGTCCTTATTGATAATCTCTTTAAAAAAATTATTCTTTCAAACATATGCTTTCATATTTATCAATATGTTTCACAATACATCATTTATAGAAGTGTTCTTCAATAAATTGATTCTTTGAATAATTTATCGATAAATATTGAAAAATATTCTTTCAACTCTTTTCAAATAGACTTTCAAATATTCAAATATTTTCTCAGATTAGCATGTAATACATTTGGAAATCATAACTCATAAGATCATTCATCAAATCACATTAGTAATTCCACAAGATATAAGATTATAATCTTAATAAGATCATTAAGTATTAAGCATATCAGAGCAAGCCACAAGATCATATATCATAAGCTCCACAAAAAAATGTTTTGTCATCCTAAAAAAATCATGAGCATATAATCATTCAGCGAATAAGCAGGCTATGAATCCATGAAGATTAATCATTTAATCAAGTCAAAGTAATTCATAAGCTTATGAAATTCAGTACTATCAATTAGAGCATACTGAATTTCACTTTGAATTTTTCATGAGTAAACTTTCTCAATTATAGATAGATAATTCAAATAGATTAAGAGTAAACTTTCATTAAGAGTAATGAATCATCTTCAATCGATGTTTCAAACAATCAAATAATCATCAAAACATTTATCAAATTGAAATTCTAGTGATTTGAATTTGAAATATCTTATATTTTATTTCTTCCAATTAATCTTATATATTTGTAACTTAAGATTCTAAGGATCAAATTGAGAAGAAAGCAATTAGATCACTTGTAAAGATCATTTATCAAAAAACTCAAGCTTAGTGATCTAGACAGTTTCAAAAATATTTTTAATTATTAGATTTTCAAACCTTAAAAACTTTTTTTTTTGGTCATAAGATTTTGCAACACGTGTTAAACAAATAAGGTAATATTTCATCAAAAGCAGGTAGTAAAATATGTGTAAAATAATCTATCAGTGCTTTTAAAAATTCTAAAGCTCTTCTTTATTTATCGAAGAGTTATTTGATAATTATTATTATCAAAATAGGCCTTTGATAAATGAGTCTTTAAAATTAGAAAGTATTCTTTGAAAACATAGTTCCATTGATCAAAGTCTTTATTGATAAATATATTAGTTGATTATTTCTTCGATAAAGCCTTTAAAAAATCTTTTCACAAAACTAATCTTTACAAAATTTATTGAAGGCTTAAAATCTATTTATCGAATAGAGCTTCGAATAATTTCAGTTTTAAGATAAAGCACCTAGAATTTTTATAAACCAAATTTGATTGATCTGTCGAAGTCTTTATCGATAAGGAACCTTATCGAATAGGTCATCGATAAATGCTTTTCTGAAATTATATTTTCCTTCAAAAGTTCTTTCTCATTTATTGAATAACTGTCTTATCGATAAACTTATCGATAACTTCTCTTTATTAGTTAAGTTTCTTTTAGAAATCCTTTCTTAATTAATTGTTATCATCAAAATATTGGAGTCTAACATATCATTCAACAAAATTTTATGAGTGCATATAGTAGAATCAATTCTTTTAATATCAGCTACTGTCCAACCAATTATCTTTCTATTCTTCCTAATAACCCATAGAAGCCTATTTTCCTCATTAACACTCAGCATTAAAAGTCATAACAGGCAACTTAGAGTCATGTTTTGGAAAAGCATATTTCAAATTAGTAGGTTTAACACCTCACTCTCACATGCCTCAGGGACAAACGGTAGCATATAGGATCACTTATAAGGTCACTAGAGTAAGATACCACAATCTAAAATTTTTGCTCTCACGGGGCGATAAAATCTTATTTGTATTGATTTTAGTGTGTTTAAAGAGAGTTTTATTATTGATTTTATTCCCATTTACTAATATGATGAGCAATTAATTAATAAAATAAAATTAGAACAGTTGGCAATTAATTGATGTGATTTTAGTGATTAATTGTATAAATAATCTTTTTCTTTTAAATTTTCATCACAGGCTATTGCTATAACCAACCAACATATAAGGTGAAAAATAGTGATAGCTAGAAGGAGAAAGGGGAACAATAGATATTGATGCATATGCTGATAGCTGGAGGGAGAAACATAATTCCATTTTCTGTTGAAAGTCGCATGGGCCGAAGAGGAGACTGGATTCACACATGACATGTATCATTGCACACCATTTGTGAGGACTCTCATGTACAACAACTCTCTTTCATACATAACACATGCTCACTCATTCAGATAGCTCACATTCATACAATCTCAGCTAACAATTACTAATTCCATACTTCTTGACACATGTTCACGCCAATAGCTCATCACATCAGTTCACTCATTCCATACTTCTCCTATATATCATGCCATTCACACTGCTTCCAGATGATTTATCACAACTCATTCATTCCATATTACATTGCTCTGTCTCTACTCCATCTCTCACTCTCTAACACATGCAATTTATACTCCATCTATAGATCTATTCTCACACCATCCATCTCTCTTCATCTCCATTTTCTCTCTTTCATCTACAATTTTTCTCTTTTCTAAGAAATAGAACTAGAGGAAAGTTCTGCTTCTATCTTCATCTTCTCCTTCTGTACTTACCATAACTACTGCTGGTAAAGTCTTGACAGTAATAGAAGGCTAGATCCATTATTCTCTCTTTGGAGATGATACTAAACCAGAATCATTTATCTAAAATAGGGAGTTCAATTGTGCTCTCTATTATATCATGTTGATGTAATTAATTCTAATTTTATTAATTCAATTAGATTTATTAGATGATGAACATTAGGGAACTGAGTTGGATTTCCTGATTATGTTTAATTAAGTTTTGATTGATTCTTATCCTTGAAATAATTGAATATGGCTGTGGTTAATTATAGCAAATATATAGTAGAGTACAGTTGTATATATTTAATTCATCTTTTTCTACCTCTTGAGTTGAATGATTCATATTTCTCTATTCAATGTATGCGGTTATAGCTTTGATTGAGATTTAGATGGCAAGTTGTTAGTTAACACATTCTAATTCAACTAATTAACTCCTCATATTCTGTGGATAATAAAGGTAAGGTAATTTTCAAGGAACACACTTGTCATTGATATATTTCATCATCATAAATGCCTAAATTCATAAACAGTAGCATATGATTTATATTAAGAAGTTATTCAATATCTCATCTCACAATTTATCTGATTAATTTGTTAATTTGTATTTCATTTGATTAATTAAGAACTTCAACATCCAATTAAGCTCCTTACAAATCAACTTAGCTTAGCTTCACTTTACTATTGGTTAGTTTAGTTACTACTTTTGATAATTAAAATGACGTTAATTAGTATTGTTCACTGTATAAATTTTAGACAGGTGACCTAACTTCAAAAAAATTTAAATAATTTGAGAAAAATCCAATTTAAGCGTTTCAAGTTGCTACGTGAAGATAACTCATGCCTTTTTAAGAAAAAAATATAAGTCTAACCAAATTCTTATAATATTAGAGGAATTTAAATGCAAGTTGAGCCAATTAGGGATTTTATTGGGCAAAATTTCAAATAAATACTTATAGGGGTAAATAAATTCCAAGAAATATTTATAGGGTTTCCCTAGAATTAATATGAGAAAATGTAGCAAACGGAAGTCTTTTATTAACTCAAACGCTCTATAAATTAATTCTTAAGTAAGATTGGATAATAGGAATTAAATTGGTGTATCCATCAATAAAATTATGATAACAGTAAAGAGATACTCAGTTAGATGAGAAAAATGTTAGGAATATATTATGGGATTGATAAAAATTAATTATAGTGCCTAGGACACTAGAATGGTAAAGTAGGAATTTATTCTGATATAAAGTACACTGATATAATCTAGCTAATTTATTGGGCCAAGTATGGTGCCATTTGGCAAGCCAAGGATTGTGAGGATTTTGACTTGAAAAATAATTTAATTTAAAATTATTTTTGTAGAAAAAAGTTGCAAGAAGCTATAGAAAGTTGACACATAAGCCTTATAATTTGGTTAAACTTGGAGGTTAAACTAATTTCCTATGGTCTGTAAATACCACCCCTCCCCTTATCACTATTGGAAATTCAACAAGCATAGGAAAACTCTTGTAAAATTACTTCTCAACCTTTCAAGACAAGGAAAAGCTAGCTACTTTGGTCATTTAACTTGGATAAAAGGTTAGTTTATGTTTTCAACCTCCTAATTAATGTTTTAGCTAGTTAAATCATGGTTTAGGTAACTGGAAAATAAGAATGTCCCCCATAGATGCATGCTGGCTGAAATGTGTGAGGCTTAGGGGGATATGATTTTGATTTTAAACCTAGGTTAAAGACATGGATTAGCGGTTAATTTAAGTAGTATTTTATGAGGATGTTAGACTCTAATGTTTTGATGATGATAATCGAGAAATGATTTTAAATGTATTTTAATTGATAAAGAGCATGTATTGATAAGCTTATTGAAACATCCTACTTTTAACCTATCAGAGTACGTATTTGAAAGCGTATTTAATTAGTGAAAGTATTACTTTGGGCTAAAAATTAAAACTTTTAAATTTAATTATTGGGTACTGTCCACGTGGTAAATTCTATATTGATAGTCCAAATTTGAAAATTCATATATAATTTTAGAAAAATTGTATGAAGCTACTTCAAATTTATACTAGAAGCTCTTTCATAACTCTTAAAGAGAAAAATATAAATCTGGATATTTATCTTTCCAATCATTATAGTTAAATCATAACTTTTTACTGTTCATATGGTAAATTCTGGAAATTCCAGATTCTGTCTCTTAACTTTAGAATTCATTTCTCCTGATATACACATCCAAATGAGGCATATTACCTATGAATTTAAAGCTCTAGATGTGTACTAATTGTACATAAAATTTTATGAATTAATTCCTTTATTTTCTAGGTCAACCTGGAGTGAGAGCAAGACTACTCTAATACCCACATTTTTGTCATTTCACCTTCTTTCTTTAATTTCTAGAAATTAATCCAGCATTCATAAACCATCAAATAGGCTTCCCATATATTCATATACATCATGTAAATATGCCATAATTATTTCATACATTTTCATCATATAAATAGGCACTTTACATAACATTTACATAAATAGGGAAACCATACATCATAAGCTAGAGTATCAATTTGTTCACTTTCTTTCTTCCATTCTTTAGCTCTTCTCCATGTATACATTTTTCATCTTGCTTGACCTAAATTGATTGGTTTTGGGAGGATGAGATTCTGGGGAATCTTAGTAGCAAATATTACCACTTAAATATGTAAGATAGATGTTAATGCATGATATATAATTTTATTAAACTTTCTCTAATTAGTGACATACCATCATACTATATGCTTTTGATAAAAAATACATGGCTATGGGAAACATGTTATTCATAACATATTCAATATCATTTATCATGTCACAATATCATTCAATCATCTTATACATGTCAACACATAAGCATATCACCAAGCACATAAAGAGGTAAGTCAACTACCTTTAAACTTTATCCTTGTTCTCTTTGCTCCCTTTGTTTCCAACTAAACATTGGTTGCTTTCTCATCCTCTTTAACTCATTTCTTTGACATATCATGTTCTTAAACACAATTACATTGTGTTACAACTCATTAAAGCCATTACATAAATATTGTACATCAAGTTCCTTAAAATCCCCAACTCTTAACTTAATTCTTAGAGCTAGTGGTTGAGTATGTAATAATTATTTCCTTAGATCAATTCTACATAATTTTGTCCAAGGAATCCAAATATGAGCTTAGATATATGAAAATCAAACTTACTCCGTGACTTCTGTACAAAGCTCAACCTCTTTATTTCTAAAAATTCTCATTTTGATTCCAATGCTTCTAATACTTATTTCTCTACTTTATCCCACACAATTTTTTATTTTAAACTCATTGAAAGCATCAAAATTATGAAATTCTCATATATAAATAGTGATTCATACAATAGCAGCAATGAACTCAAAATCCTAATTCCATACATACTTGAATTTCCAAGTCAAAACTACTTTACTTGATTCTTACTTATCTAAGCTTCCATTTCATGTTTTTTAGTTTTAATTTCATTTTCCCCAAATATTGTACAGTTCTAAATAGAAGCTCATATGAAGAGAAAAATAGTGTTTCAACAATCCATATCTAAGATAAATCTTCCTACAACATAATACAAATATAGGAGGACGAAATTACCTTGAATCTTTACTTGATGGACTCTTGGATTACTTCTTCTTCTTGCTTGGATTTCATTTTGGTAGCACCTCCCCATAGCTTCCTTGTGTATTATTTATAGGCAAATTTCCAAGGACATGAGTGGCTAGGATTAATTTTAACACTATTTAATCTAATGGTTGATATTTGCTCTCAATCTTGGTATCTTCAAGATAAAATCACATGCCAAAATCCTTCTTCTTTCCTTGCATATGGTGCCATTTGGAAGAGATAAGGGTCCCACAAGGGACACCTCATAAAGCCTTCACATGCTTCATGATCATTATTCATTTCTTATCTTTTTTTAAAATAACATAAAATCCAATTAATCACATGACAATTTCCTTAGCTTATTGGGATCTTATATGATGCCATTGTTGGCTTTCTTTGGGTCCAACACATTATTTTGGTACATATCCCAAGGCACTTTTTATACTGAGTATCCTAAATCGCTATGATTTTTTAGATAAATTATATAAATCTTTTTTAAGGGTACTAATATTTTTAAAAAGTTATTCTACTATTAAATAACTTTTTTACGAAGTTTTATAATTTTGAGATCAATAAGTCCTATTAAAAATTCTATATGTTTCATTAAATCCTTTTAACGGTGTCATTTTTCACCTTAAATTCCATAATAAATTCTACATGACTCCTTTTTTACTTCTATTAGTTTCATAAATTATTATATTAATTATAAGAATTTACTATAAAATTTTATATGATCCTAAAGTTCAGAAGATATTGTACTAATTGACAGACTTTACAGATTAATATTAATTTATCAGCAATTTTAGTTCAACTTTCTCATAATTACATTTTTTCCTTTGAATTTGATAAATTACATTTTAGTTCATGAATTTGTCAAATTTTATTTTGGCCCCTTACTTCAAATTTTGAAATGTTATTCTAGTCCTTTTCAACCAAATTTAAAATTTCAATTTGGTCCTTGAATTCTCAAAATTCCATTTAGGTCTCTTGAATTCTTTATATTAAACTTTCATTAAAATGACGTTCATGTCCCTAAGCACAATAACTTTATACTTTTTATGTTTTCTTCAACTTAAAACTCATCTAACTATTATCATTTCTTCTTCTTATCATCATAATCCTTTCCTTACTGTTGATTCAGAGAGAAAATTGCTTATTTTATTGATATGTTGAATCCATATATATATACACAATAGGGAACCCTAGACATTAATGATATAATATCATATTAGTATCATATCGTATCCTATGTACTATTTACAAGATATTCAAATATTGTATAATATCTCTACACTCTCCCTCAAGTTGGAGTATAGATATCAATCATATCCAACTTGTTATAAAGATATTTAATCCAAACCCCATTAAGAGCTTTAGTGAAGAGATAGCCTAGTTGATCACTAGATCCGACATGTCCTGTACAGATAAAATTTTCCTTGAACTTGTCTCGAATAAAATGGCAATCGATCTCAATATGTTTCGTGTTCATGGAATACCGAATTAGAAGCTATGTGTAGGGCCGCTTTATTATCACATAATAACTTTGCTGGTAATGAGGTTTTAAGGAAAACCTCCTTCATTAACTGATATATCCAGACCATCTCGCATACAAATTGTGACATGTCTCTGTATTCTGCTTTTACACTCGATCATGACACTACATTATGTTTCTTGCTTCTCCAAGATACCAATTTTCCTCCTAAAAATACACAGTATCCTATAGTGGACCATTTTGTGGTATTTGATCCACCATGATCAGCGTCACAAAAACACTCAATATCCATATAGCCATCTTGTACAATAGCCCATGACCTGGAGATCACTTTAAATAATGTAACACATGTTCTAAGGCTTCCTACTGTCGAACAGTTAGAGAGACCATAAATTGGCTAAGGACACTCACTGGATAAGTGATATCAAGATGGGTAACTGTAAGAAATTTAATTTTCCAATCAATCTCCTGTACCTCTCTAGGTTCTCAAACGGCATACTCTTAGCAGTTTCAATAGGATTGTCATATGGTATACTACCATTAGCATCAAACAGAGGATTATAAACCATAGGAAAGCTAGTTGGGGCAACTCCTAGTTTGCCAGTTTCTTTTAGCATATCAAGAACATATTTTCTCTGAGTCAATAAGATGCCCTTCCTGCTCCTCATAACTTCAATTCCCAAGAAGTACTTTAATGATCCGAAATTCTTCGTCTAAAAATGGGAGTTAAGGAATGACTTAAGTGATAAGATCCCTGAGGTATCGCTCCGTGTAATTGCAATGTTATCGATATACACAACTAGTAGAATTATACCAGTATTTGTTCTTTGATAGAACATATAATGATCATACTTACTCTGGCACAAGCCAAGTCTTTCACGACAGTACTAAATCTATCAAACTATGCCCGAGGATTTTGTTTCAATCTGTATAAAGATCTCTTAACATAACACACTTTACCATACTCCCCTTGAGCAACAAAACTGGGTGTTTATTCCATGTACACTTCTTCAAGAAGATCACCATGTAAGAAGGCATTTTTGATATCCAGTTGAGAAAGATCCCAACCATAAGTAGCGCCCAGAGAGATAAAGAGACGAATAGAGGAGAGCTTGGCAACTAGAGAAAAAGTCTCAGAGCAGTCAATACCATACGTCTAAGCATAGTCTTTAGCAACAAGGTGAGCTTTAAGAGGGTGCCATCAGCCTTAATTTTAGGGGTCAACACCTATTTACACCCAATGACTTTCTTGCCCGCCAGTAAATTCACTAAGGACCACATACCTGCACTATCAAGGGCTACCATCTCATCTTACATAGCAGTACACTAACCCGGGTGGGATAAGGCATCAGAAAGAGATTGAGGTATGGAAATAGTGTCTAAAGAAGCAACAAAGGCATGAGAAGTAGAGGAGAGGTGGTCATATGAAAAAAGAAGAAATAGGATAGGTACAAGTGTGTTTACGTTTCCATAAGGCAATGGGTAGATCAAGGGAGGGATCTGGATCAGGAACAGGAGGTAGCTCAGAGGTAGGGACTGAGGTAGGCTTAGGGTGAGTAATGCTCTCCACAGGATCTGATGAGGAAGTAGACGATGGTAGGGTAGAATATGACGTAACAACAGTAATTGTGTCCTTCAAACGTCTGGGATAAACCCAAGATAAAAGTGGTTCACCAAGTGCTAGTACAGGAGCTGGGGCCAGTGATTGTGAGGGAAGGACCGAGTAGACCAGAAGAGTATCCTCCTCCACAAGTGAAGAAGGAGGAGCTGAAGTGGTAGAAGCAAAATAAGCAACAGATTCCTAAAAAGTAACATCAGCAGAAACCATGTAACAATTTAGTGACGGAGAGAAACACCTATAACCTTTATGAATATGAGAGTAGCCAAGGAAGACACACTTAAGGGACTTAGGATCTAATTTAGAGACACTTGGACGCACATCTCAAACAAAACACACACATCCAAAAATCTTAGGGTCAATGGGAAACAAAGGTTTGGAAGGAAAGAGAGTAGTGTAGGGAATGTGACCATCAAGAATAGAGGAAAGCATGCTATTAATGAGAAAGCAAGTAGTGGAGATTGCATCGGCCCAAAAAGATTTTGAAACCTGCATTTGAAACAAAAGAGTATGGGCTAGTTCTAATAGGTGGCATTTTTTTTCTTTCAGCAACGCCATTCTGAACTGGTGTATCTACACAAGAAGATTGATGGAGAATGCCATTTTGAAGTATAAAGGAGCAAAGTGATTCAGAAAAATATTCTTTAGCATTATCACTGTGCAAAGTATGGATAGAAGTATTGAATTGATTCTTAATTTCAGCAGTAAAGGAACAAAAATGAGTGAATAACTCAATGATTTTTTATTAAATATAACAAAGTAGTACGGGAATAATCATCAAGAAATGTAACAAAATACTTGAAACTATCTTTGGACTCAACTGGACACGAACCCCAAATATTATAGTGCACTAACTCAAAAGGAGACGAAGCTCGTTTATTGACTCAAGAAACTAAAGGAAGATAATAATGTTTTGTAAACTGACATGACTCACAATCTAAGGATGACAAGTGCTAAAATTGAGGATAAACTTCTTTTAAAGATGATAAAGAAAAATGACCTAAACGACAATGTGCTTCAAAAGGAGTAACACCACCGGCACAAGCCACCGCACGTGACCCTTGATCATCAAGGAAGTAATGACATCAGATTTGTAGCCTTTACCAATAATCTTCTTCGTCAAAAGATCTTGTATCAAGCAATGATTAGGGAAAAGTGAGACCCAACAATTCAATTGATGAGTAAGTTTACTAGGAGACAAAAGGTTAAAAGCAATATTAAGGACATTGAGCACAATGTCTAAATGAATAGAAGAGGTAGGTTGAACAGTGCTAGACCCGAGAACACAGGATTGAGAACCATCCATAATAGTGATGTTAAAAGGGTTGGCATAATAATTATAAGTAGAGAAGAGATAGCGGTTACTTGTCATGTGATCAGTAGCATCAGAGTCTATGATCCATTTGGATGAAGAAGAGACAAGGGCAGTAGCCTCATTACCTGTTGCAATAGTAGCATTAATAGGAGGATTGCTAGACTTTAATTGAGCATATTCAGTAGCAGAAATTGTAACCGTGTCATTAGTATCGTGGCCACATGTGCAGAATTCTGTTAATTCTGTTTGTTCTGAAGTTTATGACACATACGTTCATATGACTTGGCTCCTTACAATAGTAATAGATCACAACCTTTGACTCCTAATTAGAACCCCCTGGTGTAAGACCACGATGATTAGGTGGCCCATGAGTATTATTCTGACCACAACTGAGCAATGCGCTAATAGGCACAGTAGAGGCCAATAAAGAGATTTGTTTAGTTCTCAACACACGAGAAAAGGCTTCTTCAAGATAGGGGAGATGAGCCCCAGATAAAATTTGACAATGAGCAGCTGCATATCGAGGCGGAAGTGCAGTAAGAAAACTCATTGTAGCCATCTAACTCGGTGAGACACATTGACCTTTCTCTCATCAGAAATAGGCATGAGGGCATTGAACTCTTCATACATTCCTTTGAAATCCATAAAGAAGGCTATAAGAGGATGATCATCCAGCATCTCATCGCGATGGAAAGATCTACAAATCTTGTATATTTGAAAAATATTATTCTTACCTGAGTATAAGAATGCCAAGTAGTCTATTAGTTCCTTACCAAATTCATAGTGAGTAATAGAGGGCATGATCTCACTATCAATAGAGTTACAGATTTACAAGAGAAGTCCCTTAACCATGACTTGTGAGAGGGATCTTTCTCTCTGGAGGATCATCGGTCAAGTTATCTTCCTTCTCAATACTTCAGAAATAAATATGAATATATTTACTCTAATCTAGATAATTTCTCTAAGTTAATTTGTATTCAGTAATCTTAGTGACTACTGGAACCATATCAAAAATTGTGCTAGACTTAGTTGTAACCATCAAAATAGATTAGTACTGAAAACGAAAGCAACTGGACAACGATTAACTAAAAGAACTAGAGTACCCAATTATTGTAGCTTCACTGGGAGCTCCGTAGGAACAAATATTCAAACAAGTAGAGGAAGACCACTCCAGGGATCAAATAAAACCACCTCAACGAACAAACATATCTAGAATAAAAAACTACAAATCTGCAGCTAGAAAATACAGTTCCAGTATGAAATAGTCAAAACTAGGGCACGAAACTTCAGGGATATGCTCAGGAAAGTGAGTCAATCCCAAAGGAGTGTAGCACCGTTAGAAAAGCTCACTAGAGAAGGCCTCACGCGCCTGGTTTTGACTTGACATATATGCACACATTAGTCATGACAGGAACACATCTTCTCCAGCACATGCTTTAATATCTAGCTAAAATTAACATGTTGACTTGAGGACTGCAAAGTGGAAATTTAATAGATTATTTACCCAATTAATCACTAAAATAAAATCAATTAATTTTCACTTGCTCTATTTTAATTTTATTAATTAATTGCTCATTATATTAGTAAATGGGGATAAAATCAGTTATAAAACTCACTTTAAACACAATAAAAATAACTACAAATATGAGTTTATCAACTCCCTCACACTTAGCTTTTGCACTCTGAGCAAAATTATGGATCAAAATTGAAATTCAAATACACATGTTCAGCATATTTTGCCAAACAGATTCAGCATGAGCACTTGCAATCATCAATCTTTTCCTTTCAATTGGAAGTAGTCCAAATTAATATCATTAATCAAAGAATCCAAATCATGCAATGAAATCATAGTAAACAATTAGGTTGAGATTTTCTCACAAGGTATAGTGTTCTACTCACTCTCTTATTAAGGTAATTGAAAGGAATTGGAAGACACGCAGCGGAAATTAATTTAAAAATTTTTCCATTCCTGGCCAGGATCTACCTTATGTGTTTAAGTCAAGTGGGAAGAAGTATTGCCCTTAGTGTGCCTCAGCGACTTCCACAGCTTTTGGTCACGATGTTAACAGCTTCTTTTCGCGGCTCGTGCTCCTTTTTCGATCGCAAGAAGTCGACGACTCAGGTCGGCTTCCTCTACTGGTATCCACACGAACAGCGTTCCAACCACGAACGACGTGCTAGCGTCTCTTGTCCCTCTAGGGCATTCTCAAGAGTTCGTCCTCTCCGTCTCTATTTCGACAGTTTCTTATTTGCAAACCCTTTGCTCAGTCCCCTTCAGTCTTTCTGTGTTCTATGTATATCTCTATGCAAAACATAGCTCCTAATATCAGATATATAGGATGCTCTGCGTTTTCTTCTACCGAATTGGATTTTAGGAGTTAATCTTATATTAATTCCAAAATTAATACAATATCATATATTGTATAATTTGATAAGAAACTAATTAAATAAACAATATTAAATTCATCCCACAGATTTAATTCACCTATTTATTTAACTTAAAATAAAGCTAAGACTGAACTGTATTTGATTTATTCTCATAAATCAAATTTGAGATATCATATCAATTTGAATTTCAAATTCAAATGTGATAGAGATTTAATTTATCCTTATAAATTAAATCTTATAAATATCTCTTATATTAGATATCCTATCAGTTTGAATTTCAAATTCAATCGTGATAGAGATTTAATTTATCCTTATAAATTAAATCTTATAAATATCTCTTATATGAGATATCCTATCAATTTGAATTTCAAATTTAAACGTGATAGAGATTTAATTTATCCTTATAAATTAAATCTCATAATTTATATATATATACTAATATAAATATAAATAAATATATATACATCTATCCTGGATCATTCATTGAATCTGGACATGTTTAGATTCAATGAATCTGGACATCATAGCTCGTCTTGGGCTATTTTGTATGTGACCCTATAGGCCCATATGAAGTTGGCAATGGGCCATTTGTTATACTAGCTCATAAGTCACAAGCGATCTCTAGCAAGACATAACGACTACCCAAATCATATGAGGATCGATGAACGATGTAACTTTTTATACAACCATATCATGTCCCTTTTGTCACACGATATTTTGGTCATGGATAAGGCATGGAGAATGTCACCCTCCTATTCCTGACTGTTACTTTCTCGATACCTGAGTAGTTTGACTATAGAAATGGAACTACCTTTCCATTACAGTATGGCCATACATTTCTTAGACTCACTCATCAAGGGGCCCATTCATATCTCTCTATAAATGTGAGGGATAAATTCCATCTTGACCATTTACATTCCTCCACACAGAAAACCACTAAGCCTGAACATAGTCTTTATGATGACTCGGTCAAAAGTTACTTTTGACTAGGTCAAAGCTGAGCGTTTGTCATGTAGGAATCCATGATGATCTCAGGTCAAAGGGCATATTGACATGGTTTGTATATGAGAGAAGCTTATGACGTTACCCATGCAGTTCTCTCATAGCGGGTCAGTCTAACACCTTGTACTTTTACATGTGCCTATGACTTTGATTTATATCTCTATACATCTTCAAAGTCATACTGGTCTTATTTTGTCTGTGCTCCCGTATAGATGACCGACCAGGGATATTTAGGATAAGATCATGAATTATCCAAGGATGATCATCACAATAAACATGCAAATAATATGATAACACAATTAATAAATTCATAAATCAATAATGTTCATAAGACAATGATTGGCCCTTAGGGCACAATTTCCAATAGTAATTTCACTCAACTATCTAGATTAGGCTTCCCATAGGCTTGTAACCATCCTACATCTCCACCACTAAATGCTATAAGGTTTGTGAATCAAAGGGCCTTTATTAAGTTGTAATGTTAGAAAGGCTAAGTGATGAAATGGAAATAAATGTCAATAATTAATGAAATATTGCACATGATCTAACTTCTTCAAGCTATTTCAACACTTTTTTTCATAATTTGAACTCACAACTGCAGAAAGTATCCAAGTCACAAAATATTTCCTTTCATATAAGTTGAATATCACATCTTTTTATCTATCTCTTCTTTCTTTCTTTTCTCTTTTCTGTACTTTTCTTTTTGTTTTTCTCTTTTTGTCACTATTGAACCATATAGCACATATATTGAAATTTAGATATTCAATAAGTGGTGCAATTTATCAGTTATTTCACAATTGAAGACTTACTACAGTAGCAAAAATCATGTACAATATTCATTAGCTAAGGATGAAGTGTTGAAAGTGAAGGTCTCAAAGGGGTAAGCAGAGATTTAATTTTTATGGGGCTACTGTTTGGTAAAGAGGGTTTAGAAAGAAGTGCCCTTATCATTTCCACAATTGTAAGAAGCTAATATGGTTTTGAATCAAGGATTGAGACAAGTTCTACAAAGTTACCAAACTAGATGGTGTCACACAATGTAATGAGTATTTTTTGGAGGCTCAAATTCCTTCTATCTTGCTTACTCACCCTAATCCACTCATTATGACAAGATTGCATAAATATTAAGCAAAATACATGAGATCAATCATTCATGCTGCACAATTTCCACTAGTAAATCAATGAAACAAGCAACTCATACTTCACTAAGCTTGCCAATGTTCAAAAATATATATTCAAAATTTAATTTTAAATCCATGACAATAAGTTCCATTAGACCAAGTAACAATCAAATTAAATGGAAGAATTTTTCAGCAGAAGATCAAGTCCAGTCGCGACAAAAGGGTTTTCAGGTCACGACTATGTTACATAGAGAAGAAATTTTCAGAAAAGATGGAATATCAGTCGCGACATAAATGGTCATTGGTCATGACTTATGATCACAGAGAATAATCCTGCCAAACATACAGGCTCAGGTCGTGACCCATGTGTCAATCCAGTCACAACCAACATTCATAGAATGTAATAGTCGTGACAAAGATAAGCATAGATCATGACTACACATCATAGAGAGGTAAACATAAGAAAATATGAAATCCTAGTCACGACTTAAATTATCATAAGTCGCAACTACCTCTCACAGAAAGAAGAGGTCGCGACAAAGATATGCAATGGTCACGACTAATTTTCATAGAGAAGAAACTTTACATATATGCACACATTACTCGCGATAGGAACACATTTTGATAATTGTCATTTTAATTATCAAACAAAACTAAACTAACCGATAGTAAAATGGAGGCTAACCTAGGTTGATTCACATGGAGCCTAAGTGGATGTAGAAGCTCCTAATTAATCTAATGAGCCACAAATTAACAAGTTAAAAAGATGATGTTTGATGAGTTTTAATATAACTACTGAAAGCAAATCCTATGCTATAGTTTATGCTTTTAAGTGTTTATTATGATGAGATGAATGAATGACAAGTGTGTTCCCTTTGAGATTACCTTATCTTCATTATCCACAAAATATGGGAAGTTAATCAATTAGAATATATTAGCTAACAACTCGCTAGCTAAATCTCAATCAAAGCTACAACTCGCACACATTAAAAGAGATTATGAATCATTCAACTTAGAGATAACATAATATGAATTAAACAGATACAACTATACCCTATTATAGAATTACTTCAACTAATCATAGATGAGAATCAATCAAAGGTTAGTTATGTAGAAATAAGAAATTCAACTTGGTTCCCTACTTCTTTGTCATCTACTACTCTAATTGCATCAATAATTACATAATTAATTACATCAACTCGATACTTTAACTTTGAATTAAAACCATAATGAACACCCTGTTCAACTCAACGATTTGAAAGGAATCGGAAGACACGCAGCGGAAATTAATTTAAAAATTTTCCATTCCTTGCCAGGATCTACCGTATTTGTTTAAGCCAAGTGGGAAGAAGCATTACCCTCAGTGTTCCTCAGCGACTTCCATAGCTTCCGGTCACGACGTTCACAGCTTCTCTCCACGGCTTGTGCTCCCTTTCCGATTGCAAGAAGTTGACGACTCAGGTCAGCTTTCTCTACTGGTATCCACACGAACAACGTTCCAACCACGAATGACGTGCTAGCATCTCTTGTCTCTCTAGAGCTTTCTCAAGAATTCGTCCTCTCTGTCTCTATTTTGGCAGTTTCTTATCTGCAAACCTTTTGCAGATTCTCCTTCGGCCTTTTTGTGTTCTCTGTGTGTATCACTGAAAACGTAGCTCCTAAAATAAGATATATAGGATGCTATATGCGTTTTTCTCTCTACCGAATTGGATTTTGGAGTTAATCTTATATTAATTCTAAAATTAATACAATATCATATATTGTATAATTTTATAAGAAACTAATTAAATAAATAATATTAAATCCGTCCCACATAATTAATTACCTATTTATTTAACTTTAAATAAAGATGAGACTGAACTATATTTAATTTATTCTCATAAATCAAATTTGAGATATCCTATCAATTTGAATTTCAAATTCAAACGTGATAGGTATTTAATTTATCCCTACAAATTAAATCTTATAAATATCGCTTATATGAGATATCCTATCAATTTGAATTTCAAATTCAAACGTGATACGGATTTAATTTATCCCTATAAATTAAATCTTATAAATATCTCTTATATGAGATATCCTATCAATTTGAATTTTAAATTCAAACGTGATAGGGATTTAATTTATCCTTATAAATTAAATCTTATAAATATATCTTATATGAGATATCCTATCAATTTGAATTTCAAATTCAAACGTGATAGCGATTTAATTTATCCTTATAAATTAAATCTTATATATCTCTTATATAATATATATATATATACGAATATAAATATAAATAAATATATACATCCACCTTGGATCTTTCATTGAATCTGGACATGTCTTAGATTCAATGAATCTGGACATCATAGCTCATGTTGGGCTATTTTGTGTGTGACCCTGTAGGCCCATATGAAGTTGGCAGTGGGCCATTTGCTATACTGTCCCACAAGTTGTAAGCGGTCTCTAGCAAGACATAACGACTACCTAAATTATTTGAGGATCGTTAAACGATGTAACCCTTTATACAACCATATCATGTCCCTTCTGTCACGCGATATTTTGGTCATGGTTGAGACATGGATAATATCATCCTCCTATTCCTGACCATTACTTTCTCGATCCCTGAGTAGTCTGACTGTAGAAATGGAACTACCTTTCCATTACAGTATGGCCATACATTTCTCAGACTCACTCATCGAGGGACCCAGTAATATCTCTCTACGAATGTGAGGGACAAATTCCATCTTGACCATTCATATTTCTTCGCTTAAAAAACCACTAAACCCAAACATAGTATTTATGATCACTCGGTCAAAAGTGACTTTTGACTAGGTTAAAGCTGAGCGTTTGTCATGTAGGAATCCATGATCATCTCAGGTCAAAGGGCATATTGACATGGTTTGTATATGAGAGAAGCTTATGACGTTACCCATGCAGTTCTCTCATAGCGGGTCGGTCTAACACCTTGTACTCTTACATGTGCCTATGAATCTGATTTATATCTCTATATATCATCAAAGTCATACTAGTCTTATTTCATCTGTGCTCCCGCATAGATGAGGTCAAGATGGAATTTATCCCTCATATTCGTAGAGAGATATTACTGGGCCCCTCGATGAGTGAGTCTAAGAAATATATGGCCATACTGTAATGGAAAGGTAGTTCTATTTCTATAGTCAGACTACTCAGGGATCGAGAAAGTAACGGTCTGGAATAGGAGGATGACATTATCCATGCCTCAACCATGACCAAAATATCGCGTGACAGAAGGGACATGATATGGTTGTATAAAGGGTTACACCGTTTAACGATCCTCATATAATTTGGGTAGTCGTTATGTCTTGCTAGAGACCGCTTACAACTTGTGGGCCAGTATAGCAAATGGCCCACTGCCAACTTCATATGGGCCTACAGGGTCGCACACAAAATAGCCCAACACGAGCTATGATGTCCAGATTCATTGAATCTAAGACATGTTCAGATTCAATGAAAGATCCAGGGTGGATGTATATATTTATTTATATTTATATTTGTATATACATAAATTCGTATATATATATATTATATATAAGGAATATATAGGATTTACTTTATAAGGATAAATTAAATCTCTATCACGTTTGAATTTGTAATTCAAATTGATAGGATATCTCATATAAGAGATATTTACAATATTTAATTTATAAGGATAAATTAAATCTCTATCACGTTTGAATTTGAAATTCAAATTGATAGGATATCTCATATAAGAAATATTTACAAGATTTAATTTATAAGGATAAATTAAATCTCTATCACGTTTGAATTTAAAATTCAAATTGATAGGATATCTCAAATTTGATTTATGAGAATAAATCAAATATAGTCTAATCTTATCTTTATTTAAATTAAATAAATAGGTGAATTAAATCTGTGGGACAGATTTAATATAAATATTATTTATTTAATTAATTTCTTATCCAATTATACAATATGTGATATTGTATTAATTTTGGAATTAATATAGATTAATTTCAAGATCCAATTCGGTTGAGGAAAACGCAGAGCATCCTATATATCTGATTTTATGAGCTAAATTTTTTATACACAACACACAACACAAAAGGCCGAATAGAATATGCAAAAGGTTTGCAGATAAGGAAATAGCTGAAGTAGAGACGGAGATGACGAATTCTTAAGAGAGCCTTGAAGGGATAGGAGACGCTAGCACGTCATTCGTGGTTGGCACGCTGTTCGTGTGGATACCAGTAGAGGAAGCCGACCTGAGGCGTCGACTTCTTGCGATCAGAAAGAGAGCACAAGCCGCGGAGAGAAGCTGTGGACATCTTCTTGCGATCGGAAAGAGATCACCAGTAGTGGAAAGAAGCTGTGGAAGTTATTGAAGAACACCAAGGGTAATGCTTCTTTCCACTTGACTTAAACACATACGGTAGATCCTGGCAAGGAATGGGAAAAAATTTTAAATTAATTTTCCGCTACGTGTCTTCCAATTCCTTACAGTGGTATCAGAGCCATGCCGTTTTGCGTTTAAGTTAGGTTTGATTGTTGATTAATATGATATGTGTTAGTCGTAGCCAATCATATAATATGCATTTTATGTATGACATATAAGGAATCCGTGTTATGTATGACATAAAAGGAATCTAAAAGGGAATTAAAATCGATGGTGATGCTTTTTGATTTGATCAATTAACATAGATGGGGTCTAAGAAAACCGAATGTACATTCGTGATTATTTATGAAATAAAATTTTTTCTCGGGGCGCTGACCTAGACCCCGCCTGCTAACCGGCTAGCGGGACCGCCGTGGCTACCTGTTCGTAGCGCAACATAATCGTAACATATGTTATTTGATGAATATTTTAGATATGAAACATTAATTGCCTTTGAATTAAATCTGAATATTGATTCTTGAATGTTTGGGTATGGTGAACAATATGGCTCTAGATTGCAAGCGTTATAATTTTTAAATACGGCCTGCGTGTCGTGCCTTCCTCTATATACTCTCAATGTACCTTCTCTTCTCATCTCACTCCCCTCGAATGTTAAAAGAGATTTCTATATGTAGTTTTCCTTTTTCTTACTAGAGAGCTCCTCTCATTGGCTTGAGGGGACTTCGGATAGGTGAGCCATATTGTATCACGTTTAGATTATGTGTATCATGATTATATCAGAAACATGCATTTAATTTAAAATAAAGATAAGACGGAATTACATTTGATTTATTCTCATAAATCAAATTTGAGATATCATATCAATTTGAATTTCAAATTCAAACATGATAGAGATTTAATTTTATCCTTATAAATTAAATCTTGTAAATATCTCTTATATGAGATATCATATCAATTTAAATTTCAAATTCAAACGTGATAGAGACATCATAGAATCTGGACATGTCTTAGATTCAATGAATCTGGACATCATAGCTTGTGTTAGGCTATTTTGTGTGCGACCCTGTAGGCCCATATGAAGTTGGCAGTGGGTCATTTACTATACTGACTCACAAGTCGCAAGCGGTCTCTAGCAAGACGTCACGACTACCCAAATCATATGAGGATCGATGAACGATGTAACCTTTTATACAACCATATCATGTTCCTTTTGTCACACGATATTTTGGACATGGATGAGGCATGGAGAATATCATCCTCCTATTCCTGACCGTTACTTTCTCGATCCCTGAGTAGTCTGACTATAGAAATGGAACTACCCTTCCATGACAGTATGGCCATACATTTCTCAGACTCACTCATCGAGGGGCCCAGTAATATCTCTGTACGAATGTGAGGGACAAATTCCATCTTGACCATTCACATTCCTCCGCACGAAAAATCACTAAGCCCGAACATAGTCTTTATGATTACTCAGTCAAAAGTCACTTTTGACTAGGTCAAAGCTGAGCGTTGGTCATGAAGAAATCCATGATGATCTCAGGTCAAAGGGCATAGTGACAGGGTTTGTATATGAGAGAAGCTTATGACGTAACCCATGCAACTCTCTCATAGCTGGTTTGTCCAACACCTTGTACTCTTACATGTGCCTATGACTTTGATTTATATCTCTATACATCTTCAAAGTCATACTGGTCTTATTTCATCTCTGCTCCCGCACAGATGACCGACCAAGGACATTGAGGATAAGATCATGAATTATCCAAGGATGGTTATCACAGTAAACATGCAAATAATATGATAACACAATTGATATACTCATAAATCAATAATGTTTATAAGACAATGATTGGCCCCTAGGGCACATTTTCCAATAGTAGTTCATGACAATTTGGTCATAACTTTCCGGGAGTGAGTTCAAGACCAAATCCGTAGCTAACTCTTTGCTCATGGGAAATCCAAGCCTCTCAAGGTGATCAATGTACCCTTTCATCTTTAAGACACGAGTACTGACTGATGCACCTTCAGCCATCTTGCAGGAATGTAAGGCCTTAGTGGTCTCATATCTCTCTTGCCTTGCCTGTTGCTGGAACATTTCCTTGAGATGCATAATCATCTCATAAGCCTCCATGTGTTCTAGATCTCTTTGGAGCTCCGGAACCATGGTGGCTAGCATCAAGCATTCCACACCGACAGAGTCTTCCTTATTCTTCGTGTAAGCATCTCTCTGAGCTCTAGGAGCATTGGTTGCTGGCTCCTCAGGAATGGGTTGATCTAGGACATGTGCCTTTCTTTCCTGCTTGAGAACAATTCTCAAGTTCCTAAACCAGCCAAGAAAGTTTTTCCATTGAGTTTGTCCTTCTCAAGGATAGATCGCAGCGATAATGTAGCAGTATTATTAGTCGTCATGATTCTACAATTAAAATATGCAATTGAATTAGCAATCTCCTACTAAATAAACAACTCTCAATGCAATAGTTAGTGGCTCAAACTTAAGTCCGCTTTGGCAAGACGCTTAAATTAAGTTATTTAGGTAGGTAACACCTTTACCAATTACATCAAATGTAACTCTTAGATGTTTATGGGATTCTATCATTATATGATCTAGCATGTTTTTAATCCCATCTAATACCTTGAGACCCAAAACCGTTTTGTTAATCTCAATTAAGTCAAACAATAATAAACATGTGAGAGTAGCACCATTACTCCTGATTATCTCCCCAAGATAACTCAAATGCACCCACTTTGGCGGAGTCCACAATTGAGCGATCGAGGTTTTGACAAGTGTTCATAAATTGACGGTATTATGACTTAAGATTTCAGTTAGAGGGCTTAATTTAACTATCTGGTCTATAAGAATGAATGTTTCTCAGTTTGTATCTCATACAAGTAATATGCATATGCTGATATAATCATAAGATGCATAATTTAAACATGATACAATATGGCTCACCTATCCTAAGTCCACTCAAGCCAATGAGAGGAGCTCTCTAGTAAAAAAAGGGAAATTACATATAAAAACCTCTTTTAACATTCGAGAGGAGTGAGATGAGAAGAGAAGGTATATTAAGAGTATATAGAGGAAGGCATGACACGCAGGCCGTATTTAAAAATTACAACACTTGCAATCTAGAGCCATATTGTTCACCATACCCAAACATTCAAGAATCAATATTCAGATTTAATTGAAGGGCAATGAATGTTTCAAAACTAAAACATTCACAAAACAGTATATGTTACGGTTATGTTGCGCTACGAATAAGTAGCCACGGCGGTCGCACTAGCCGGTTAGTGGGCGGCGGTCCCGCTAGCCGGTTAGCGAGAGGGTCTGGGGCAACGGCCGGAGAATTTTCTTTTGTTTCATAAATAATCACGAATCTGAATTATTTTTCTTAAACCCCATCAATATTAATTGATCAAATCAAAACACATGCACCACTGATTTCAATTCCCTTTCAGATTCCTTATATGTCATACATAAAACGGATTCCTTATATGTCACACATAAAACGCATGTTATCATATGATCGGCTATGACTAACACATATCATATGAATCAACAATCAAGCCTAACTTAAACACAAAACGGCATGCCTCTGATACCACTGTAAGGAATTGGAAGACACGCAGTGAAAATTAACTTAAATTTTTTTCCATTCCCTGCCAGAATCTACCGTATGTGTTTAAGTCAAGTGGAAAGAAGTATTACCCTCAGTATTCAGTCGCGACTTTCTCAGCTTCTGGTTGCGACATCCACATCTTCTCTCCGCGGCTCATGATCTCTTTTTGATCGCAAGAAGTCAATGACTCAGGTCGGCTTCCTCTACTGGTATCCACATGAACAGCGTTCCAACCACGAACGACGTGCTAGCGCCTCCTGTCCCTCCAGGGCTTACTCAAGAATTCATCCTCTCTATCTCTATTTCGGCAGTTTCTTATCTACAAACCTTTTTTGCAGATTCCCCATTCACTCTTTTTTTTATGTCCCAACCGTAGCTCCTGAATATCAGATATATCGGATGCTATGCGTGTTACCACAGACTTGGATTTTTGGAATTAATCTTATATTAATTCTAAAATTAATACAATATCATATGTTGTATAATTTGAAAAGAAGCTAATTAAATAAATAGTGTTTGTATTAAATCCATCCCACAGATTTAATTCACCTATTTATTTAATTTAAAATAAAGATAAGACGGAATTACATTTGATTTATTCTCATAAATCAAATTTTAGATATCATATCAATTTGAATTTCAAATTCAAACGTGATAGAGATTTAATTTTATCCTTATAAATTAAATCTTGTAAATATCTCTTATATGAGATATCATATCAATTTAAATTTCAAATTCAAACGTGATAGAGACATCATAGAATCTGGACATGTCTTAGATTCAATGAATCTGGACATCATAGCTTGTGTTAGGCTATTTTGTGTGCGACCCTGTAGGCCCATATGAAGTTGGCAGTGGGTCATTTACTATACTGACTCACAAGTCGCAAGCGGTCTCTAGCAAGACGTCACGACTACCCAAATCATATGAGGATCGATGAACGATGTAACCTTTTATACAACCATATCATGTTCCTTTTGTCACACGATATTTTGGTCATGGATGAGGCATGGAGAATATCATCCTCCTATTCCTGACCGTTACTTTCTCGATCCCTGAGTAGTCTGACTATAGAAATGGAACTACCCTTCCATGACAGTATGGCCATACATTTCTCAGACTCACTCATCGAGGGGCCCAGTAATATCTCTGTACGAATGTGAGGGACAAATTCCATCTTGACCATTCACATTCCTCCGCACGAAAAATCACTAAGCCCGAACATAGTCTTTATGATTACTCAGTCAAAAGTCACTTTTGACTAGGTCAAAGCTGAGCGTTGGTCATGAAGAAATCCATGATGATCTCAGGTCAAAGGGCATAGTGACAGGGTTTGTATATGAGAGAAGCTTATGACGTAACCCATGCAACTCTCTCATAGCTGGTTTGTCCAACACCTTGTACTCTTACATGGGCCTATGACTTTGATTTATATCTCTATACATCTTCAAAGTCATACTGGTCTTATTTCATCTCTGCTCCCGCACAGATGACCGACCAGGGACATTGAGGATATAAGATCATGAATTATCCAAGGATGGTTATCACAGTAAACATGCAAATAATATGATAACACAATTGATATACTCATAAATCAATAATGTTTATAAGACAATGATTGGCCCCTAGGGCACATTTTCCAATAGTAGTTCATGACAATTTGGTCATAACTTTCCGGGAGTGAGTTCAAGACCAAATCCGTAGCTAACTCTTTGCTCATGGGAAATCCAAGCCTCTCAAGGTGATCAATGTACCCTTTCATCTTTAAGACATGAGTACTGACTGATGCACCTTCAGCCATCTTGCAGGAATGTAAGGCCTTAGTGGTATCATATCTCTCTTGCCTTGCCTGTTGCTGGAACATTTCCTTGAGATGCATAATCATCTCATAAGCCTCCATGTGTTCTAGATCTCTTTGGAGCTCCGGAACCATGGTGGCTAGCATCAAGCATTCCACACCGACAGAGTCTTCCTTATTCTTCGTGTAAGCATCTCTCTGAGCTCTAGGAGCATTGGTTGCTGGCTCCTCAGGAATGGGTTGATCTAGGACATGTGCCTTTCTTTCCTGCTTGAGAACAATTCTCAAGTTCCTAAACCAGCCAAGAAAGTTTTTCCATTGAGTTTGTCCTTCTAAAGGATAGATCGCAGCGATAATGTAGCAGTATTATTAGTCGTCATGATTCTACAATTAAAATATGCAATTGAATTAGCAATCTCCTACTAAATAAACAACTCTCAATGCAATAGTTAGTGGCTCAAACTTAAGTCCGCTTTGGCAAGACGCTTAAATTAAGTTATTTAGGTAGGTAACACCTTTACCAATTACATCAAATGTAACTCTTAGATGTTTATGGGATTCTATCATTATATGATCTAGCATGTTTTTAATCCCATCTAATACCTTGAGACCCAAAACCGTTTTGTTAATCTCAATTAAGTCAAACAATAATAAACATGTGAGAGTAGCACCATTACTCCTGATTATCTCCCCAAGATAACTCAAATGCACCCACTTTGGCGGAGTCCACAATTGAGCGATCGAGGTTTTGACAAGTGTTCATAAATTGACGGCATTATGACTTAAGATTTCAGTTAGAGGGCTTAATTTAACTATCTGGTCTATAAGAATGAATGTTTCTCAGTTTGTATCTCATACAAGTAATATGCATATGCTGATATAATCATAAGATGCATAATTTAAACATGATACAATATGGCTCACCTATCCTAAGTCCACTCAAGCCAATGAGAGGAGCTCTCTAGTAAAAAAAGGGAAATTACATATAAAAACCTCTTTTAACATTCGAGAGGAGTGAGATGAGAAGAGAAGGTATATTAAGAGTATATAGAGGAAGGCATGACACGCAGGCCGTATTTAAAAATTACAACACTTGCAATCTAGAGCCATATTGTTCACCATACCCAAACATTCAAGAATCAATATTCAGATTTAATTGAAGGGCAATGAATGTTTCAAAACTAAAACATTCACAAAACAGTATATGTTACGGTTATGTTGCGCTACGAATAAGTAGCCACGGCGGTCGCACTAGCCGGTTAGTGGGCGGCGGTCCCGCTAGCCGGTTAGCGAGAGGGTCTGGGGCAACGGCCGGAGAATTTTCTTTTGTTTCATAAATAATCACGAATCTGAATTATTTTTCTTAAACCCCATCAATATTAATTGATCAAATCAAAACGCATGCACCACTGATTTCAATTCCCTTTCAGATTCCTTATATGTCATACATAAAACGGATTCCTTATATGTCACACATAAAACGCATGTTACCATATGATCGGCTATGACTAACACATATCATATGAATCAACAATCAAGCCTAACTTAAACACAAAACGGCATGCCTCTGATACCACTGTAAGGAATTGGAAGACACGCAGTGAAAATTAACTTAAATTTTTTTCCATTCCCTGCCAGAATCTACCGTATGTGTTTAAGTCAAGTGGAAAGAAGTATTACCCTCAGTATTCAGTCGCGACTTTCTCAGCTTCTGGTTGCGACATCCACATCTTCTCTCCGCGGCTCATGATCTCTTTTTGATCGCAAGAAGTCAATGACTCAGGTCGGCTTCCTCTACTGGTATCCACATGAACAGCGTTCCAACCACGAACGACGTGCTAGCGCCTCCTGTCCCTCCAGGGCTTACTCAAGAATTCATCCTCTCTATCTCTATTTCGGCAGTTTCTTATCTACAAACCTTTTTTGCAGATTCCCCATTCACTCTTTTTTTTATGTCCCAACCGTAGCTCCTGAATATCAGATATATCGGATGCTATGCGTGTTACCACAGACTTGGATTTTTGGAATTAATCTTATATTAATTCTAAAATTAATACAATATCATATGTTGTATAATTTGAAAAGAAGCTAATTAAATAAATAGTGTTTGTATTAAATCCATCCCACAGATTTAATTCACCTATTTATTTAATTTAAAATAAAGATAAGACGGAATTACATTTGATTTATTCTCATAAATCAAATTTTAGATATCATATCAATTTGAATTTCAAATTCAAACGTGATAGAGATTTAATTTTATCCTTATAAATTAAATCTTGTAAATATCTCTTATATGAGATATCATATCAATTTAAATTTCAAATTCAAACGTGATAGAGACATCATAGAATCTGGACATGTCTTAGATTCAATGAATCTGGACATCATAGCTTGTGTTAGGCTATTTTGTGTGCGACCCTGTAGGCCCATATGAAGTTGGCAGTGGGTCATTTACTATACTGACTCACAAGTCGCAAGCGGTCTCTAGCAAGACGTCACGACTACCCAAATCATATGAGGATCGATGAACGATGTAACCTTTTATACAACCATATCATGTTCCTTTTGTCACACGATATTTTGGTCATGGATGAGGCATGGAGAATATCATCCTCCTATTCCTGACCGTTACTTTCTCGATCCCTGAGTAGTCTGACTATAGAAATGGAACTACCCTTCCATGACAGTATGGCCATACATTTCTCAGACTCACTCATCGAGGGGCCCAGTAATATCTCTGTACGAATGTGAGGGACAAATTCCATCTTGACCATTCACATTCCTCCGCACGAAAAATCACTAAGCCCGAACATAGTCTTTATGATTACTCAGTCAAAAGTCACTTTTGACTAGGTCAAAGCTGAGCGTTGGTCATGAAGAAATCCATGATGATCTCAGGTCAAAGGGCATAGTGACAGGGTTTGTATATGAGAGAAGCTTATGACGTAACCCATGCAACTCTCTCATAGCTGGTTTGTCCAACACCTTGTACTCTTACATGGGCCTATGACTTTGATTTATATCTCTATACATCTTCAAAGTCATACTGGTCTTATTTCATCTCTGCTCCCGCACAGATGACCGACCAGGGACATTGAGGATATAAGATCATGAATTATCCAAGGATGGTTATCACAGTAAACATGCAAATAATATGATAACACAATTGATATACTCATAAATCAATAATGTTTATAAGACAATGATTGGCCCCTAGGGCACATTTTCCAATAGTAGTTCATGACAATTTGGTCATAACTTTCCGGGAGTGAGTTCAAGACCAAATCCGTAGCTAACTCTTTGCTCATGGGAAATCCAAGCCTCTCAAGGTGATCAATGTACCCTTTCATCTTTAAGACATGAGTACTGACTGATGCACCTTCAGCCATCTTGCAGGAATGTAAGGCCTTAGTGGTATCATATCTCTCTTGCCTTGCCTGTTGCTGGAACATTTCCTTGAGATGCATAATCATCTCATAAGCCTCCATGTGTTCTAGATCTCTTTGGAGCTCCGGAACCATGGTGGCTAGCATCAAGCATTCCACACCGACAGAGTCTTCCTTATTCTTCGTGTAAGCATCTCTCTGAGCTCTAGGAGCATTGGTTGCTGGCTCCTCAGGAATGGGTTGATCTAGGACATGTGCCTTTCTTTCCTGCTTGAGAACAATTCTCAAGTTCCTAAACCAGCCAAGAAAGTTTTTCCATTGAGTTTGTCCTTCTAAAGGATAGATCGCAGCGATAATGTAGCAGTATTATTAGTCGTCATGATTCTACAATTAAAATATGCAATTGAATTAGCAATCTCCTACTAAATAAACAACTCTCAATGCAATAGTTAGTGGCTCAAACTTAAGTCCGCTTTGGCAAGACGCTTAAATTAAGTTATTTAGGTAGGTAACACCTTTACCAATTACATCAAATGTAACTCTTAGATGTTTATGGGATTCTATCATTATATGATCTAGCATGTTTTTAATCCCATCTAATACCTTGAGACCCAAAACCGTTTTGTTAATCTCAATTAAGTCAAACAATAATAAACATGTGAGAGTAGCACCATTACTCCTGATTATCTCCCCAAGATAACTCAAATGCACCCACTTTGGCGGAGTCCACAATTGAGCGATCGAGGTTTTGACAAGTGTTCATAAATTGACGGCATTATGACTTAAGATTTCAGTTAGAGGGCTTAATTTAACTATCTGGTCTATAAGAATGAATGTTTCTCAGTTTGTATCTCATACAAGTAATATGCATATGCTGATATAATCATAAGATGCATAATTTAAACATGATACAATATGGCTCACCTATCCTAAGTCCACTCAAGCCAATGAGAGGAGCTCTCTAGTAAAAAAAGGGAAATTACATATAAAAACCTCTTTTAACATTCGAGAGGAGTGAGATGAGAAGAGAAGGTATATTAAGAGTATATAGAGGAAGGCATGACACGCAGGCCGTATTTAAAAATTACAACACTTGCAATCTAGAGCCATATTGTTCACCATACCCAAACATTCAAGAATCAATATTCAGATTTAATTGAAGGGCAATGAATGTTTCAAAACTAAAACATTCACAAAACAGTATATGTTACGGTTATGTTGCGCTACGAATAAGTAGCCACGGCGGTCGCACTAGCCGGTTAGTGGGCGGCGGTCCCGCTAGCCGGTTAGCGAGAGGGTCTGGGGCAACGGCCGGAGAATTTTCTTTTGTTTCATAAATAATCACGAATCTGAATTATTTTTCTTAAACCCCATCAATATTAATTGATCAAATCAAAACACATGCACCACTGATTTCAATTCCCTTTCAGATTCCTTATATGTCATACATAAAACGGATTCCTTATATGTCACACATAAAACGCATGTTACCATATGATCGGCTATGACTAACACATATCATATGAATCAACAATCAAGCCTAACTTAAACACAAAACGGCATGCCTCTGATACCACTGTAAGGAATTGGAAGACACGCAGTGAAAATTAACTTAAATTTTTTTCCATTCCCTGCCAGAATCTACCGTATGTGTTTAAGTCAAGTGGAAAGAAGTATTACCCTCAGTATTCAGTCGCGACTTTCTCAGCTTCTGGTTGCGACATCCACATCTTCTCTCCGCTGCTCATGATCTCTTTTTGATCGCAAGAAGTCGACGACTCAGGTCGGCTTCCTCTACTGGTATCCACATGAACAGCGTTCCAACCACGAACGACGTGCTAGCGCCTCCTGTCCCTCCAGGGCTTACTCAAGAATTCATCCTCTCTATCTCTATTTCGGCAGTTTCTTATCTACAAACCTTTTTTGCAGATTCCCCATTCACCCTTTTTTTTATGTCCCAACCGTAGCTCCTAAATATCAGATATATCGGATGCTATGCGTGTTACCACAGACTTGGATTTTTGGAATTAATCTTATATTAATTCTAAAATTAATACAATATCATATGTTGTATAATTTGATAAGAAACTAATTAAATAAATAGTGTTTGTATTAAATCCATCCCACAGATTTAATTCACCTATTTATTTAATTTAAAATAAAGATAAGACGGAATTACATTTGATTTATTCTCATAAATCAAATTTGAGATATCATATCAATTTGAATTTCAAATTCAAACATGATAGAGATTTAATTTTATCCTTATAAATTAAATCTTGTAAATATCTCTTATATGAGATATCATATCAATTTAAATTTCAAATTCAAACGTGATAGAGACATCATAGAATCTGGACATGTCTTAGATTCAATGAATCTGGACATCATAGCTTGTGTTAGGCTATTTTGTGTGCGACCCTGTAGGCCCATATGAAGTTGGCAGTGGGTCATTTACTATACTGACTCACAAGTCGCAAGCGGTCTCTAGCAAGACGTCACGACTACCCAAATCATATGAGGATCGATGAACGATGTAACCTTTTATACAACCATATCATGTTCCTTTTGTCACACGATATTTTGGTCATGGATGAGGCATGGAGAATATCATCCTCCTATTCCTGACCGTTACTTTCTCGATCCCTGAGTAGTCTGACTATAGAAATGGAACTACCTTTCCATTACAGTATGGCCATACATTTCTCAGACTCACTCATCGAGGGGCCCAGTAATATCTCTGTACGAATGTGAGGGACAAATTCCATCTTGACCATTCACATTTCTCCGCACAAAAAATCACTAAGCCTGAACATAGTCTTTATGATTACTCAGTCAAAAGTCACTTTTGACTAGGTCAAAGCTGAGCGTTGGTCATGAAGAAATCCATGATGATCTCAGGTCAAAGGGCATAGTGACAGGGTTTGTATATGAGAGAAGCTTATGACGTAACCCATGCAACTCTCTCATAGCTGGTTTGTCCAACACCTTGTACTCTTACATGGGCCTATGACTTTGATTTATATCTCTATACATCTTCAAAGTCATACTGGTCTTATTTCATCTCTGCTCCCGCACAGATGACCGACCAGGGACATTGAGGATATAAGATCATGAATTATCCAAGGATGGTTATCACAGTAAACATGCAAATAATATGATAACACAATTGATATACTCATAAATCAATAATGTTTATAAGACAATGATTGGCCCCTAGGGCACATTTTCCAATAGTAGTTCATGACAATTTGGTCATAACTTTCCGGGAGTGAGTTCAAGACCAAATCCGTAGCTAACTCTTTGCTCATGGGAAATCCAAGCCTCTCAAGGTGATCAATGTACCCTTTCATCTTTAAGACATGAGTACTGACTGATGCACCTTCAGCCATCTTGCAGGAATGTAAGGCCTTAGTGGTATCATATCTCTCTTGCCTTGCCTGTTGCTGGAACATTTCCTTGAGATGCATAATCATCTCATAAGCCTCCATGTGTTCTAGATCTCTTTGGAGCTCCGGAACCATGGTGGCTAGCATCAAGCATTCCACACCGACAGAGTCTTCCTTATTCTTCGTGTAAGCATCTCTCTGAGCTCTAGGAGCATTGGTTGCTGGCTCCTCAGGAATGGGTTGATCTAGGACATGTGCCTTTCTTTCCTGCTTGAGAACAATTCTCAAGTTCCTAAACCAGCCAAGAAAGTTTTTCCATTGAGTTTGTCCTTCTAAAGGATAGATCGCAGCGATAATGTAGCAGTATTATTAGTCGTCATGATTCTACAATTAAAATATGCAATTGAATTAGCAATCTCCTACTAAATAAACAACTCTCAATGCAATAGTTAGTGGCTCAAACTTAAGTCCGCTTTGGCAAGACGCTTAAATTAAGTTATTTAGGTAGGTAACACCTTTACCAATTACATCAAATGTAACTCTTAGATGTTTATGGGATTCTATCATTATATGATCTAGCATGTTTTTAATCCCATCTAATACCTTGAGACCCAAAACCGTTTTGTTAATCTCAATTAAGTCAAACAATAATAAACATGTGAGAGTAGCACCATTACTCCTGATTATCTCCCCAAGATAACTCAAATGCACCCACTTTGGCGGAGTCCACAATTGAGCGATCGAGGTTTTGACAAGTGTTCATAAATTGACGGCATTATGACTTAAGATTTCAGTTAGAGGGCTTAATTTAACTATCTGGTCTATAAGAATGAATGTTTCTCAGTTTGTATCTCATACAAGTAATATGCATATGCTGATATAATCATAAGATGCATAATTTAAACATGATACAATATGGCTCACCTATCCTAAGTCCACTCAAGCCAATGAGAGGAGCTCTCTAGTAAAAAAAGGGAAATTACATATAAAAACCTCTTTTAACATTCGAGAGGAGTGAGATGAGAAGAGAAGGTATATTAAGAGTATATAGAGGAAGGCATGACACGCAGGCCGTATTTAAAAATTACAACACTTGCAATCTAGAGCCATATTGTTCACCATACCCAAACATTCAAGAATCAATATTCAGATTTAATTGAAGGGCAATGAATGTTTCAAAACTAAAACATTCACAAAACAGTATATGTTACGGTTATGTTGCGCTACGAATAAGTAGCCACGGCGGTCGCACTAGCCGGTTAGTGGGCGGCGGTCCCGCTAGCCGGTTAGCGAGAGGGTCTGGGGCAACGGCCGGAGAATTTTCTTTTGTTTCATAAATAATCACGAATCTGAATTATTTTTCTTAAACCCCATCAATATTAATTGATCAAATCAAAACGCATGCACCACTGATTTCAATTCCCTTTCAGATTCCTTATATGTCATACATAAAACGGATTCCTTATATGTCACACATAAAACGCATGTTACCATATGATCGGCTATGACTAACACATATCATATGAATCAACAATCAAGCCTAACTTAAACACAAAACGGCATGCCTCTGATACCACTGTAAGGAATTGGAAGACACGCAGTGAAAATTAACTTAAATTTTTTTCCATTCCCTGCCAGAATCTACCGTATGTGTTTAAGTCAAGTGGAAAGAAGTATTACCCTCAGTATTCAGTCGCGACTTTCTCAGCTTCTGGTTGCGACATCCACATCTTCTCTCCGCGGCTCATGATCTCTTTTTGATCGCAAGAAGTCGACGACTCAGGTCGGCTTCCTCTACTGGTATCCACATGAACAGCGTTCCAACCACGAACGACGTGCTAGCGCCTCCTGTCCCTCCAGGGCTTACTCAAGAATTCATCCTCTCTATCTCTATTTCGGCAGTTTCTTATCTACAAACCTTTTTTGCAGATTCCCCATTCACCCTTTTTTTTATGTCCCAACCGTAGCTCCTAAATATCAGATATATCGGATGCTATGCGTGTTACCACAGACTTGGATTTTTGGAATTAATCTTATATTAATTCTAAAATTAATACAATATCATATGTTGTATAATTTGATAAGAAACTAATTAAATAAATAGTGTTTGTATTAAATCCATCCCACAGATTTAATTCACCTATTTATTTAATTTAAAATAAAGATAAGACGGAATTACATTTGATTTATTCTCATAAATCAAATTTGAGATATCATATCAATTTGAATTTCAAATTCAAACGTGATAGAGATTTAATTTTATCCTTATAAATTAAATCTTGTAAATATCTCTTATATGAGATATCATATCAATTTAAATTTCAAATTCAAACGTGATAGAGACATCATAGAATCTGGACATGTCTTAGATTCAATGAATCTGGACATCATAGCTTGTGTTAGGCTATTTTGTGTGCGACCCTGTAGGCCCATATGAAGTTGGCAGTGGGTCATTTACTATACTGACTCACAAGTCGCAAGCGGTCTCTAGCAAGACGTCACGACTACCCAAATCATATGAGGATCGATGAACGATGTAACCTTTTATACAACCATATCATGTTCCTTTTGTCACACGATATTTTGGTCATGGATGAGGCATGGAGAATATCATCCTCCTATTCCTGACCGTTACTTTCTCGATCCCTGAGTAGTCTGACTATAGAAATGGAACTACCTTTCCATTACAGTATGGCCATACATTTCTCAGACTCACTCATCGAGGGGCCCAGTAATATCTCTGTACGAATGTGAGGGACAAATTCCATCTTGACCATTCACATTCCTCCGCACGAAAAATCACTAAGCCCGAACATAGTCTTTATGATTACTCAGTCAAAAGTCACTTTTGACTAGGTCAAAGCTGAGCGTTGGTCATGAAGAAATCCATGATGATCTCAGGTCAAAGGGCATAGTGACAGGGTTTGTATATGAGAGAAGCTTATGACGTAACCCATGCAACTCTCTCATAGCTGGTTTGTCCAACACCTTGTACTCTTACATGGGCCTATGACTTTGATTTATATCTCTATACATCTTCAAAGTCATACTGGTCTTATTTCATCTCTGCTCCCGCACAGATGACCGACCAGGGACATTGAGGATATAAGATCATGAATTATCCAAGGATGGTTATCACAGTAAACATGCAAATAATATGATAACACAATTGATATACTCATAAATCAATAATGTTTATAAGACAATGATTGGCCCCTAGGGCACATTTTCCAATAGTAGTTCATGACAATTTGGTCATAACTTTCCGGGAGTGAGTTCAAGACCAAATCCGTAGCTAACTCTTTGCTCATGGGAAATCCAAGCCTCTCAAGGTGATCAATGTACCCTTTCATCTTTAAGACATGAGTACTGACTGATGCACCTTCAGCCATCTTGCAGGAATGTAAGGCCTTAGTGGTATCATATCTCTCTTGCCTTGCCTGTTGCTGGAACATTTCCTTGAGATGCATAATCATCTCATAAGCCTCCATGTGTTCTAGATCTCTTTGGAGCTCCGGAACCATGGTGGCTAGCATCAAGCATTCCACACCGACAGAGTCTTCCTTATTCTTCGTGTAAGCATCTCTCTGAGCTCTAGGAGCATTGGTTGCTGGCTCCTCAGGAATGGGTTGATCTAGGACATGTGCCTTTCTTTCCTGCTTGAGAACAATTCTCAAGTTCCTAAACCAGCCAAGAAAGTTTTTCCATTGAGTTTGTCCTTCTAAAGGATAGATCGCAGCGATAATGTAGCAGTATTATTAGTCGTCATGATTCTACAATTAAAATATGCAATTGAATTAGCAATCTCCTACTAAATAAACAACTCTCAATGCAATAGTTAGTGGCTCAAACTTAAGTCCGCTTTGGCAAGACGCTTAAATTAAGTTATTTAGGTAGGTAACACCTTTACCAATTACATCAAATGTAACTCTTAGATGTTTATGGGATTCTATCATTATATGATCTAGCATGTTTTTAATCCCATCTAATACCTTGAGACCCAAAACCGTTTTGTTAATCTCAATTAAGTCAAACAATAATAAACATGTGAGAGTAGCACCATTACTCCTGATTATCTCCCCAAGATAACTCAAATGCACCCACTTTGGCGGAGTCCACAATTGAGCGATCGAGGTTTTGACAAGTGTTCATAAATTGACGGCATTATGACTTAAGATTTCAGTTAGAGGGCTTAATTTAACTATCTGGTCTATAAGAATGAATGTTTCTCAGTTTGTATCTCATACAAGTAATATGCATATGCTGATATAATCATAAGATGCATAATTTAAACATGATACAATATGGCTCACCTATCCTAAGTCCACTCAAGCCAATGAGAGGAGCTCTCTAGTAAAAAAAGGGAAATTACATATAAAAACCTCTTTTAACATTCGAGAGGAGTGAGATGAGAAGAGAAGGTATATTAAGAGTATATAGAGGAAGGCATGACACGCAGGCCGTATTTAAAAATTACAACACTTGCAATCTAGAGCCATATTGTTCACCATACCCAAACATTCAAGAATCAATATTCAGATTTAATTGAAGGGCAATGAATGTTTCAAAACTAAAACATTCACAAAACAGTATATGTTACGGTTATGTTGCGCTACGAATAAGTAGCCACGGCGGTCGCACTAGCCGGTTAGTGGGCGGCGGTCCCGCTAGCCGGTTAGCGAGAGGGTCTGGGGCAACGGCCGGAGAATTTTCTTTTGTTTCATAAATAATCACGAATCTGAATTATTTTTCTTAAACCCCATCAATATTAATTGATCAAATCAAAACGCATGCACCACTGATTTCAATTCCCTTTCAGATTCCTTATATGTCATACATAAAACGGATTCCTTATATGTCACACATAAAACGCATGTTACCATATGATCGGCTATGACTAACACATATCATATGAATCAACAATCAAGCCTAACTTAAACACAAAACGGCATGCCTCTGATACCACTGTAAGGAATTGGAAGACACGCAGTGAAAATTAACTTAAATTTTTTTCCATTCCCTGCCAGAATCTACCGTATGTGTTTAAGTCAAGTGGAAAGAAGTATTACCCTCAGTATTCAGTCGCGACTTTCTCAGCTTCTGGTTGCGACATCCACATCTTCTCTCCGCGGCTCATGATCTCTTTTTGATCGCAAGAAGTCGACGACTCAGGTCGGCTTCCTCTACTGGTATCCACATGAACAGCGTTCTAACCACGAACGACGTGCTAGCGCCTCCTGTCCCTCCAGGGCTTACTCAAGAATTCATCCTCTCTATCTCTATTTCGGCAGTTTCTTATCTACAAACCTTTTTTGCAGATTCCCCATTCACCCTTTTTTTTATGTCCCAACCGTAGCTCCTAAATATCAGATATATCGGATGCTATGCGTGTTACCACAGACTTGGATTTTTGGAATTAATCTTATATTAATTCTAAAATTAATACAATATCATATGTTGTATAATTTGATAAGAAACTAATTAAATAAATAGTGTTTGTATTAAATCCATCCCACAGATTTAATTCACCTATTTATTTAATTTAAAATAAAGATAAGACGGAATTACATTTGATTTATTCTCATAAATCAAATTTGAGATATCATATCAATTTGAATTTCAAATTCAAACGTGATAGAGATTTAATTTTATCCTTATAAATTAAATCTTGTAAATATCTCTTATATGAGATATCATATCAATTTAAATTTCAAATTCAAACGTGATAGAGACATCATAGAATCTGGACATGTCTTAGATTCAATGAATCTGGACATCATAGCTTGTGTTAGGCTATTTTGTGTGCGACCCTGTAGGCCCATATGAAGTTGGCAGTGGGTCATTTACTATACTGACTCACAAGTCGCAAGCGGTCTCTAGCAAGACGTCACGACTACCCAAATCATATGAGGATCGATGAACGATGTAACCTTTTATACAACCATATCATGTTCCTTTTGTCACACGATATTTTGGTCATGGATGAGGCATGGAGAATATCATCCTCCTATTCCTGACCGTTACTTTCTCGATCCCTGAGTAGTCTGACTATAGAAATGGAACTACCTTTCCATTACAGTATGGCCATACATTTCTCAGACTCACTCATCGAGGGGCCCAGTAATATCTCTGTACGAATGTGAGGGACAAATTCCATCTTGACCATTCACATTCCTCCGCACGAAAAATCACTAAGCCCGAACATAGTCTTTATGATTACTCAGTCAAAAGTCACTTTTGACTAGGTCAAAGCTGAGCGTTGGTCATGAAGAAATCCATGATGATCTCAGGTCAAAGGGCATAGTGACAGGGTTTGTATATGAGAGAAGCTTATGACGTAACCCATGCAACTCTCTCATAGCTGGTTTGTCCAACACCTTGTACTCTTACATGTGCCTATGACTTTGATTTATATCTCTATACATCTTCAAAGTCATACTGGTCTTATTTCATCTCTGCTCCCGCACAGATGACCGACCAGGGACATTGAGGATATAAGATCATGAATTATCCAAGGATGGTTATCACAGTAAACATGCAAATAATATGATAACACAATTGATATACTCATAAATCAATAATGTTTATAAGACAATGATTGGCCCCTAGGGCACATTTTCCAATAGTAGTTCATGACAATTTGGTCATAACTTTCCGGGAGTGAGTTCAAGACCAAATCCGTAGCTAACTCTTTGCTCATGGGAAATCCAAGCCTCTCAAGGTGATCAATGTACCCTTTCATCTTTAAGACATGAGTACTGACTGATGCACCTTCAGCCATCTTGCAGGAATGTAAGGCCTTAGTGGTATCATATCTCTCTTGCCTTGCCTGTTGCTGGAACATTTCCTTGAGATGCATAATCATCTCATAAGCCTCCATGTGTTCTAGATCTCTTTGGAGCTCCGGAACCATGGTGGCTAGCATCAAGCATTCCACACCGACAGAGTCTTCCTTATTCTTCGTGTAAGCATCTCTCTGAGCTCTAGGAGCATTGGTTGCTGGCTCCTCAGGAATGGGTTGATCTAGGACATGTGCCTTTCTTTCCTGCTTGAGAACAATTCTCAAGTTCCTAAACCAGCCAAGAAAGTTTTTCCATTGAGTTTGTCCTTCTAAAGGATAGATCGCAGCGATAATGTAGCAGTATTATTAGTCGTCATGATTCTACAATTAAAATATGCAATTGAATTAGCAATCTCCTACTAAATAAACAACTCTCAATGCAATAGTTAGTGGCTCAAACTTAAGTCCGCTTTGGCAAGACGCTTAAATTAAGTTATTTAGGTAGGTAACACCTTTACCAATTACATCAAATGTAACTCTTAGATGTTTATGGGATTCTATCATTATATGATCTAGCATGTTTTTAATCCCATCTAATACCTTGAGACCCAAAACCGTTTTGTTAATCTCAATTAAGTCAAACAATAATAAACATGTGAGAGTAGCACCATTACTCCTGATTATCTCCCCAAGATAACTCAAATGCACCCACTTTGGCGGAGTCCACAATTGAGCGATCGAGGTTTTGACAAGTGTTCATAAATTGACGGCATTATGACTTAAGATTTCAGTTAGAGGGCTTAATTTAACTATCTGGTCTATAAGAATGAATGTTTCTCAGTTTGTATCTCATACAAGTAATATGCATATGCTGATATAATCATAAGATGCATAATTTAAACATGATACAATATGGCTCACCTATCCTAAGTCCACTCAAGCCAATGAGAGGAGCTCTCTAGTAAAAAAAGGGAAATTACATATAAAAACCTCTTTTAACATTCGAGAGGAGTGAGATGAGAAGAGAAGGTATATTAAGAGTATATAGAGGAAGGCATGACACGCAGGCCGTATTTAAAAATTACAACACTTGCAATCTAGAGCCATATTGTTCACCATACCCAAACATTCAAGAATCAATATTCAGATTTAATTGAAGGGCAATGAATGTTTCAAAACTAAAACATTCACAAAACAGTATATGTTACGGTTATGTTGCGCTACGAATAAGTAGCCACGGCGGTCGCACTAGCCGGTTAGTGGGCGGCGGTCCCGCTAGCCGGTTAGCGAGAGGGTCTGGGGCAACGGCCGGAGAATTTTCTTTTGTTTCATAAATAATCACGAATCTGAATTATTTTTCTTAAACCCCATCAATATTAATTGATCAAATCAAAACGCATGCACCACTGATTTCAATTCCCTTTCAGATTCCTTATATGTCATACATAAAACGGATTCCTTATATGTCACACATAAAACGCATGTTACCATATGATCGGCTATGACTAACACATATCATATGAATCAACAATCAAGCCTAACTTAAACACAAAACGGCATGCCTCTGATACCACTGTAAGGAATTGGAAGACACGCAGTGAAAATTAACTTAAATTTTTTTCCATTCCCTGCCAGAATCTACCGTATGTGTTTAAGTCAAGTGGAAAGAAGTATTACCCTCAGTATTCAGTCGCGACTTTCTCAGCTTCTGGTTGCGACATCCACATCTTCTCTCCGCGGCTCATGATCTCTTTTTGATCGCAAGAAGTCGACGACTCAGGTCGGCTTCCTCTACTGGTATCCACATGAACAGCGTTCCAACCACGAACGACGTGCTAGCGCCTCCTGTCCCTCCAGGGCTTACTCAAGAATTCATCCTCTCTATCTCTATTTCGGCAGTTTCTTATCTACAAACCTTTTTTGCAGATTCCCCATTCACCCTTTTTTTTATGTCCCAACCGTAGCTCCTAAATATCAGATATATCGGATGCTATGCGTGTTACCACAGACTTGGATTTTTGGAATTAATCTTATATTAATTCTAAAATTAATACAATATCATATGTTGTATAATTTGATAAGAAACTAATTAAATAAATAGTGTTTGTATTAAATCCATCCCACAGATTTAATTCACCTATTTATTTAATTTAAAATAAAGATAAGACGGAATTACATTTGATTTATTCTCATAAATCAAATTTGAGATATCATATCAATTTGAATTTCAAATTCAAACGTGATAGAGATTTAATTTTATCCTTATAAATTAAATCTTGTAAATATCTCTTATATGAGATATCATATCAATTTAAATTTCAAATTCAAACGTGATAGAGACATCATAGAATCTGGACATGTCTTAGATTCAATGAATCTGGACATCATAGCTTGTGTTAGGCTATTTTGTGTGCGACCCTGTAGGCCCATATGAAGTTGGCAGTGGGTCATTTACTATACTGACTCACAAGTCGCAAGCGGTCTCTAGCAAGACGTCACGACTACCCAAATCATATGAGGATCGATGAACGATGTAACCTTTTATACAACCATATCATGTTCCTTTTGTCACACGATATTTTGGTCATGGATGAGGCATGGAGAATATCATCCTCCTATTCCTGACCGTTACTTTCTCGATCCCTGAGTAGTCTGACTATAGAAATGGAACTACCTTTCCATTACAGTATGGCCATACATTTCTCAGACTCACTCATCGAGGGGCCCAGTAATATCTCTGTACGAATGTGAGGGACAAATTCCATCTTGACCATTCACATTCCTCCGCACGAAAAATCACTAAGCCCGAACATAGTCTTTATGATTACTCAGTCAAAAGTCACTTTTGACTAGGTCAAAGCTGAGCGTTGGTCATGAAGAAATCCATGATGATCTCAGGTCAAAGGGCATAGTGACAGGGTTTGTATATGAGAGAAGCTTATGACGTAACCCATGCAACTCTCTCATAGCTGGTTTGTCCAACACCTTGTACTCTTACATGGGCCTATGACTTTGATTTATATCTCTATACATCTTCAAAGTCATACTGGTCTTATTTCATCTCTGCTCCCGCACAGATGACCGACCAGGGACATTGAGGATATAAGATCATGAATTATCCAAGGATGGTTATCACAGTAAACATGCAAATAATATGATAACACAATTGATATACTCATAAATCAATAATGTTTATAAGACAATGATTGGCCCCTAGGGCACATTTTCCAATAGTAGTTCATGACAATTTGGTCATAACTTTCCGGGAGTGAGTTCAAGACCAAATCCGTAGCTAACTCTTTGCTCATGGGAAATCCAAGCCTCTCAAGGTGATCAATGTACCCTTTCATCTTTAAGACATGAGTACTGACTGATGCACCTTCAGCCATCTTGCAGGAATGTAAGGCCTTAGTGGTATCATATCTCTCTTGCCTTGCCTGTTGCTGGAACATTTCCTTGAGATGCATAATCATCTCATAAGCCTCCATGTGTTCTAGATCTCTTTGGAGCTCCGGAACCATGGTAGCTAGCATCAAGCATTCCACACCGACAGAGTCTTCCTTATTCTTCGTGTAAGCATCTCTCTGAGCTCTAGGAGCATTGGTTGCTGGCTCCTCAGGAATGGGTTGATCTAGGACATGTGCCTTTCTTTCCTGCTTGAGAACAATTCTCAAGTTCCTAAACCAGCCAAGAAAGTTTTTCCATTGAGTTTGTCCTTCTAAAGGATAGATCGCAGCGATAATGTAGCAGTATTATTAGTCGTCATGATTCTACAATTAAAATATGCAATTGAATTAGCAATCTCCTACTAAATAAACAACTCTCAATGCAATAGTTAGTGGCTCAAACTTAAGTCCGCTTTGGCAAGACGCTTAAATTAAGTTATTTAGGTAGGTAACACCTTTACCAATTACATCAAATGTAACTCTTAGATGTTTATGGGATTCTATCATTATATGATCTAGCATGTTTTTAATCCCATCTAATACCTTGAGACCCAAAACCGTTTTGTTAATCTCAATTAAGTCAAACAATAATAAACATGTGAGAGTAGCACCATTACTCCTGATTATCTCCCCAAGATAACTCAAATGCACCCACTTTGGCGGAGTCCACAATTGAGCGATCGAGGTTTTGACAAGTGTTCATAAATTGACGGCATTATGACTTAAGATTTCAGTTAGAGGGCTTAATTTAACTATCTGGTCTATAAGAATGAATGTTTCTCAGTTTGTATCTCATACAAGTAATATGCATATGCTGATATAATCATAAGATGCATAATTTAAACATGATACAATATGGCTCACCTATCCTAAGTCCACTCAAGCCAATGAGAGGAGCTCTCTAGTAAAAAAAGGGAAATTACATATAAAAACCTCTTTTAACATTCGAGAGGAGTGAGATGAGAAGAGAAGGTATATTAAGAGTATATAGAGGAAGGCATGACACGCAGGCCGTATTTAAAAATTACAACACTTGCAATCTAGAGCCATATTGTTCACCATACCCAAACATTCAAGAATCAATATTCAGATTTAATTGAAGGGCAATGAATGTTTCAAAACTAAAACATTCACAAAACAGTATATGTTACGGTTATGTTGCGCTACGAATAAGTAGCCACGGCGGTCGCACTAGCCGGTTAGTGGGCGGCGGTCCCGCTAGCCGGTTAGCGAGAGGGTCTGGGGCAACGGCCGGAGAATTTTCTTTTGTTTCATAAATAATCACGAATCTGAATTATTTTTCTTAAACCCCATCAATATTAATTGATCAAATCAAAACGCATGCACCACTGATTTCAATTCCCTTTCAGATTCCTTATATGTCATACATAAAACGGATTCCTTATATGTCACACATAAAACGCATGTTACCATATGATCGGCTATGACTAACACATATCATATGAATCAACAATCAAGCCTAACTTAAACACAAAACGGCATGCCTCTGATACCACTGTAAGGAATTGGAAGACACGCAGTGAAAATTAACTTAAATTTTTTTCCATTCCCTGCCAGAATCTACCGTATGTGTTTAAGTCAAGTGGAAAGAAGTATTACCCTCAGTATTCAGTCGCGACTTTCTCAGCTTCTGGTTGCGACATCCACATCTTCTCTCCGCGGCTCATGATCTCTTTTTGATCGCAAGAAGTCGACGACTCAGGTCGGCTTCCTCTACTGGTATCCACATGAACAGCGTTCCAACCACGAACGACGTGCTAGCGCCTCCTGTCCCTCCAGGGCTTACTCAAGAATTCATCCTCTCTATCTCTATTTCGGCAGTTTCTTATCTACAAACCTTTTTTGCAGATTCCCCATTCACCCTTTTTTTTATGTCCCAACCGTAGCTCCTAAATATCAGATATATCGGATGCTATGCGTGTTACCACAGACTTGGATTTTTGGAATTAATCTTATATTAATTCTAAAATTAATACAATATCATATGTTGTATAATTTGATAAGAAACTAATTAAATAAATAGTGTTTGTATTAAATCCATCCCACAGATTTAATTCACCTATTTATTTAATTTAAAATAAAGATAAGACGGAATTACATTTGATTTATTCTCATAAATCAAATTTGAGATATCATATCAATTTGAATTTCAAATTCAAACGTGATAGAGATTTAATTTTATCCTTATAAATTAAATCTTGTAAATATCTCTTATATGAGATATCATATCAATTTAAATTTCAAATTCAAACGTGATAGAGACATCATAGAATCTGGACATGTCTTAGATTCAATGAATCTGGACATCATAGCTTGTGTTAGGCTATTTTGTGTGCGACCCTGTAGGCCCATATGAAGTTGGCAGTGGGTCATTTACTATACTGACTCACAAGTCGCAAGCGGTCTCTAGCAAGACGTCACGACTACCCAAATCATATGAGGATCGATGAACGATGTAACCTTTTATACAACCATATCATGTTCCTTTTGTCACACGATATTTTGGTCATGGATGAGGCATGGAGAATATCATCCTCCTATTCCTGACCGTTACTTTCTCGATCCCTGAGTAGTCTGACTATAGAAATGGAACTACCTTTCCATTACAGTATGGCCATACATTTCTCAGACTCACTCATCGAGGGGCCCAGTAATATCTCTGTACGAATGTGAGGGACAAATTCCATCTTGACCATTCACATTCCTCCGCACGAAAAATCACTAAGCCCGAACATAGTCTTTATGATTACTCAGTCAAAAGTCACTTTTGACTAGGTCAAAGCTGAGCGTTGGTCATGAAGAAATCCATGATGATCTCAGGTCAAAGGGCATAGTGACAGGGTTTGTATATGAGAGAAGCTTATGACGTAACCCATGCAACTCTCTCATAGCTGGTTTGTCCAACACCTTGTACTCTTACATGGGCCTATGACTTTGATTTATATCTCTATACATCTTCAAAGTCATACTGGTCTTATTTCATCTCTGCTCCCGCACAGATGACCGACCAGGGACATTGAGGATATAAGATCATGAATTATCCAAGGATGGTTATCACAGTAAACATGCAAATAATATGATAACACAATTGATATACTCATAAATCAATAATGTTTATAAGACAATGATTGGCCCCTAGGGCACATTTTCCAATAGTAGTTCATGACAATTTGGTCATAACTTTCCGGGAGTGAGTTCAAGACCAAATCCGTAGCTAACTCTTTGCTCATGGGAAATCCAAGCCTCTCAAGGTGATCAATGTACCCTTTCATCTTTAAGACATGAGTACTGACTGATGCACCTTCAGCCATCTTGCAGGAATGTAAGGCCTTAGTGGTATCATATCTCTCTTGCCTTGCCTGTTGCTGGAACATTTCCTTGAGATGCATAATCATCTCATAAGCCTCCATGTGTTCTAGATCTCTTTGGAGCTCCGGAACCATGGTGGCTAGCATCAAGCATTCCACACCGACAGAGTCTTCCTTATTCTTCGTGTAAGCATCTCTCTGAGCTCTAGGAGCATTGGTTGCTGGCTCCTCAGGAATGGGTTGATCTAGGACATGTGCCTTTCTTTCCTGCTTGAGAACAATTCTCAAGTTCCTAAACCAGCCAAGAAAGTTTTTCCATTGAGTTTGTCCTTCTAAAGGATAGATCGCAGCGATAATGTAGCAGTATTATTAGTCGTCATGATTCTACAATTAAAATATGCAATTGAATTAGCAATCTCCTACTAAATAAACAACTCTCAATGCAATAGTTAGTGGCTCAAACTTAAGTCCGCTTTGGCAAGACGCTTAAATTAAGTTATTTAGGTAGGTAACACCTTTACCAATTACATCAAATGTAACTCTTAGATGTTTATGGGATTCTATCATTATATGATCTAGCATGTTTTTAATCCCATCTAATACCTTGAGACCCAAAACCGTTTTGTTAATCTCAATTAAGTCAAACAATAATAAACATGTGAGAGTAGCACCATTACTCCTGATTATCTCCCCAAGATAACTCAAATGCACCCACTTTGGCGGAGTCCACAATTGAGCGATCGAGGTTTTGACAAGTGTTCATAAATTGACGGCATTATGACTTAAGATTTCAGTTAGAGGGCTTAATTTAACTATCTGGTCTATAAGAATGAATGTTTCTCAGTTTGTATCTCATACAAGTAATATGCATATGCTGATATAATCATAAGATGCATAATTTAAACATGATACAATATGGCTCACCTATCCTAAGTCCACTCAAGCCAATGAGAGGAGCTCTCTAGTAAAAAAAGGGAAATTACATATAAAAACCTCTTTTAACATTCGAGAGGAGTGAGATGAGAAGAGAAGGTATATTAAGAGTATATAGAGGAAGGCATGACACGCAGGCCGTATTTAAAAATTACAACACTTGCAATCTAGAGCCATATTGTTCACCATACCCAAACATTCAAGAATCAATATTCAGATTTAATTGAAGGGCAATGAATGTTTCAAAACTAAAACATTCACAAAACAGTATATGTTACGGTTATGTTGCGCTACGAATAAGTAGCCACGGCGGTCGCACTAGCCGGTTAGTGGGCGGCGGTCCCGCTAGCCGGTTAGCGAGAGGGTCTGGGGCAACGGCCGGAGAATTTTCTTTTGTTTCATAAATAATCACGAATCTGAATTATTTTTCTTAAACCCCATCAATATTAATTGATCAAATCAAAACGCATGCACCACTGATTTCAATTCCCTTTCAGATTCCTTATATGTCATACATAAAACGGATTCCTTATATGTCACACATAAAACGCATGTTACCATATGATCGGCTATGACTAACACATATCATATGAATCAACAATCAAGCCTAACTTAAACACAAAACGGCATGCCTCTGATACCACTGTAAGGAATTGGAAGACACGCAGTGAAAATTAACTTAAATTTTTTTCCATTCCCTGCCAGAATCTACCGTATGTGTTTAAGTCAAGTGGAAAGAAGTATTACCCTCAGTATTCAGTCGCGACTTTCTCAGCTTCTGGTTGCGACATCCACATCTTCTCTCCGCGGCTCATGATCTCTTTTTGATCGCAAGAAGTCGACGACTCAGGTCGGCTTCCTCTACTGGTATCCACATGAACAGCGTTCCAACCACGAACGACGTGCTAGCGCCTCCTGTCCCTCCAGGGCTTACTCAAGAATTCATCCTCTCTATCTCTATTTCGGCAGTTTCTTATCTACAAACCTTTTTTGCAGATTCCCCATTCACCCTTTTTTTTATGTCCCAACCGTAGCTCCTAAATATCAGATATATCGGATGCTATGCGTGTTACCACAGACTTGGATTTTTGGAATTAATCTTATATTAATTCTAAAATTAATACAATATCATATGTTGTATAATTTGATAAGAAACTAATTAAATAAATAGTGTTTGTATTAAATCCATCCCACAGATTTAATTCACCTATTTATTTAATTTAAAATAAAGATAAGACGGAATTACATTTGATTTATTCTCATAAATCAAATTTGAGATATCATATCAATTTGAATTTCAAATTCAAACGTGATAGAGATTTAATTTTATCCTTATAAATTAAATCTTGTAAATATCTCTTATATGAGATATCATATCAATTTAAATTTCAAATTCAAACGTGATAGAGACATCATAGAATCTGGACATGTCTTAGATTCAATGAATCTGGACATCATAGCTTGTGTTAGGCTATTTTGTGTGCGACCCTGTAGGCCCATATGAAGTTGGCAGTGGGTCATTTACTATACTGACTCACAAGTCGCAAGCGGTCTCTAGCAAGACGTCACGACTACCCAAATCATATGAGGATCGATGAACGATGTAACCTTTTATACAACCATATCATGTTCCTTTTGTCACACGATATTTTAGTCATGGATGAGGCATGGAGAATATCATCCTCCTATTCCTGACCGTTACTTTCTCGATCCCTGAGTAGTCTGACTATAGAAATGGAACTACCTTTCCATTACAGTATGGCCATACATTTCTCAGACTCACTCATCGAGGGGCCCAGTAATATCTCTGTACGAATGTGAGGGACAAATTCCATCTTGACCATTCACATTCCTCCGCACGAAAAATCACAAAGCCCGAACATAGTCTTTATGATTACTCAGTCAAAAGTCACTTTTGACTAGGTCAAAGCTGAGCGTTGGTCATGAAGAAATCCATGATGATCTCAGGTCAAAGGGCATAGTGACAGGGTTTGTATATGAGAGAAGCTTATGACGTAACCCATGCAACTCTCTCATAGCTGGTTTGTCCAACACCTTGTACTCTTACATGTGCCTATGACTTTGATTTATATCTCTATACATCTTCAAAGTCATACTGGTCTTATTTCATCTCTGCTCCCGCACAGATGACCGACCAGGGACATTGAGGATATAAGATCATGAATTATCCAAGGATGGTTATCACAGTAAACATGCAAATAATATGATAACACAATTGATATACTCATAAATCAATAATGTTTATAAGACAATGATTGGCCCCTAGGGCACATTTTCCAATAGTAGTTCATGACAATTTGGTCATAACTTTCCGGGAGTGAGTTCAAGACCAAATCCGTAGCTAACTCTTTGCTCATGGGAAATCCAAGCCTCTCAAGGTGATCAATGTACCCTTTCATCTTTAAGACATGAGTACTGACTGATGCACCTTCAGCCATCTTGCAGGAATGTAAGGCCTTAGTGGTATCATATCTCTCTTGCCTTGCCTGTTGCTGGAACATTTCCTTGAGATGCATAATCATCTCATAAGCCTCCATGTGTTCTAGATCTCTTTGGAGCTCCGGAACCATGGTGGCTAGCATCAAGCATTCCACACCGACAGAGTCTTCCTTATTCTTCGTGTAAGCATCTCTCTGAGCTCTAGGAGCATTGGTTGCTGGCTCCTCAGGAATGGGTTGATCTAGGACATGTGCCTTTCTTTCCTGCTTGAGAACAATTCTCAAGTTCCTAAACCAGCCAAGAAAGTTTTTCCATTGAGTTTGTCCTTCTAAAGGATAGATCGCAGCGATAATGTAGCAGTATTATTAGTCGTCATGATTCTACAATTAAAATATGCAATTGAATTAGCAATCTCCTACTAAATAAACAACTCTCAATGCAATAGTTAGTGGCTCAAACTTAAGTCCGCTTTGGCAAGACGCTTAAATTAAGTTATTTAGGTAGGTAACACCTTTACCAATTACATCAAATGTAACTCTTAGATGTTTATGGGATTCTATCATTATATGATCTAGCATGTTTTTAATCCCATCTAATACCTTGAGACCCAAAACCGTTTTGTTAATCTCAATTAAGTCAAACAATAATAAACATGTGAGAGTAGCACCATTACTCCTGATTATCTCCCCAAGATAACTCAAATGCACCCACTTTGGCGGAGTCCACAATTGAGCGATCGAGGTTTTGACAAGTGTTCATAAATTGACGGCATTATGACTTAAGATTTCAGTTAGAGGGCTTAATTTAACTATCTGGTCTATAAGAATGAATGTTTCTCAGTTTGTATCTCATACAAGTAATATGCATATGCTGATATAATCATAAGATGCATAATTTAAACATGATACAATATGGCTCACCTATCCTAAGTCCACTCAAGCCAATGAGAGGAGCTCTCTAGTAAAAAAAGGGAAATTACATATAAAAACCTCTTTTAACATTCGAGAGGAGTGAGATGAGAAGAGAAGGTATATTAAGAGTATATAGAGGAAGGCATGACACGCAGGCCGTATTTAAAAATTACAACACTTGCAATCTAGAGCCATATTGTTCACCATACCCAAACATTCAAGAATCAATATTCAGATTTAATTGAAGGGCAATGAATGTTTCAAAACTAAAACATTCACAAAACAGTATATGTTACGGTTATGTTGCGCTACGAATAAGTAGCCACGGCGGTCGCACTAGCCGGTTAGTGGGCGGCGGTCCCGCTAGCCGGTTAGCGAGAGGGTCTGGGGCAACGGCCGGAGAATTTTCTTTTGTTTCATAAATAATCACGAATCTGAATTATTTTTCTTAAACCCCATCAATATTAATTGATCAAATCAAAACGCATGCACCACTGATTTCAATTCCCTTTCAGATTCCTTATATGTCATACATAAAACGGATTCCTTATATGTCACACATAAAACGCATGTTACCATATGATCGGCTATGACTAACACATATCATATGAATCAACAATCAAGCCTAACTTAAACACAAAACGGCATGCCTCTGATACCACTGTAAGGAATTGGAAGACACGCAGTGAAAATTAACTTAAATTTTTTTCCATTCCCTGCCAGAATCTACCGTATGTGTTTAAGTCAAGTGGAAAGAAGTATTACCCTCAGTATTCAGTCGCGACTTTCTCAGCTTCTGGTTGCGACATCCACATCTTCTCTCCGCGGCTCATGATCTCTTTTTGATCGCAAGAAGTCGACGACTCAGGTCGGCTTCCTCTACTGGTATCCACATGAACAGCGTTCCAACCACGAACGACGTGCTAGCGCCTCCTGTCCCTCCAGGGCTTACTCAAGAATTCATCCTCTCTATCTCTATTTCGGCAGTTTCTTATCTACAAACCTTTTTTGCAGATTCCCCATTCACCCTTTTTTTTATGTCCCAACCGTAGCTCCTAAATATCAGATATATCGGATGCTATGCGTGTTACCACAGACTTGGATTTTTGGAATTAATCTTATATTAATTCTAAAATTAATACAATATCATATGTTGTATAATTTGATAAGAAACTAATTAAATAAATAGTGTTTGTATTAAATCCATCCCACAGATTTAATTCACCTATTTATTTAATTTAAAATAAAGATAAGACGGAATTACATTTGATTTATTCTCATAAATCAAATTTGAGATATCATATCAATTTGAATTTCAAATTCAAACGTGATAGAGATTTAATTTTATCCTTATAAATTAAATCTTGTAAATATCTCTTATATGAGATATCATATCAATTTAAATTTCAAATTCAAACGTGATAGAGACATCATAGAATCTGGACATGTCTTAGATTCAATGAATCTGGACATCATAGCTTGTGTTAGGCTATTTTGTGTGCGACCCTGTAGGCCCATATGAAGTTGGCAGTGGGTCATTTACTATACTGACTCACAAGTCGCAAGCGGTCTCTAGCAAGACGTCACGACTACCCAAATCATATGAGGATCGATGAACGATGTAACCTTTTATACAACCATATCATGTTCCTTTTGTCACACGATATTTTAGTCATGGATGAGGCATGGAGAATATCATCCTCCTATTCCTGACCGTTACTTTCTCGATCCCTGAGTAGTCTGACTATAGAAATGGAACTACCTTTCCATTACAGTATGGCCATACATTTCTCAGACTCACTCATCGAGGGGCCCAGTAATATCTCTGTACGAATGTGAGGGACAAATTCCATCTTGACCATTCACATTCCTCCGCACGAAAAATCACAAAGCCCGAACATAGTCTTTATGATTACTCAGTCAAAAGTCACTTTTGACTAGGTCAAAGCTGAGCGTTGGTCATGAAGAAATCCATGATGATCTCAGGTCAAAGGGCATAGTGACAGGGTTTGTATATGAGAGAAGCTTATGACGTAACCCATGCAACTCTCTCATAGCTGGTTTGTCCAACACCTTGTACTCTTACATGTGCCTATGACTTTGATTTATATCTCTATACATCTTCAAAGTCATACTGGTCTTATTTCATCTCTGCTCCCGCACAGATGACCGACCAGGGACATTGAGGATATAAGATCATGAATTATCCAAGGATGGTTATCACAGTAAACATGCAAATAATATGATAACACAATTGATATACTCATAAATCAATAATGTTTATAAGACAATGATTGGCCCCTAGGGCACATTTTCCAATAGTAGTTCATGACAATTTGGTCATAACTTTCCGGGAGTGAGTTCAAGACCAAATCCGTAGCTAACTCTTTGCTCATGGGAAATCCAAGCCTCTCAAGGTGATCAATGTACCCTTTCATCTTTAAGACATGAGTACTGACTGATGCACCTTCAGCCATCTTGCAGGAATGTAAGGCCTTAGTGGTATCATATCTCTCTTGCCTTGCCTGTTGCTGGAACATTTCCTTGAGATGCATAATCATCTCATAAGCCTCCATGTGTTCTAGATCTCTTTGGAGCTCCGGAACCATGGTGGCTAGCATCAAGCATTCCACACCGACAGAGTCTTCCTTATTCTTCGTGTAAGCATCTCTCTGAGCTCTAGGAGCATTGGTTGCTGGCTCCTCAGGAATGGGTTGATCTAGGACATGTGCCTTTCTTTCCTGCTTGAGAACAATTCTCAAGTTCCTAAACCAGCCAAGAAAGTTTTTCCATTGAGTTTGTCCTTCTAAAGGATAGATCGCAGCGATAATGTAGCAGTATTATTAGTCGTCATGATTCTACAATTAAAATATGCAATTGAATTAGCAATCTCCTACTAAATAAACAACTCTCAATGCAATAGTTAGTGGCTCAAACTTAAGTCCGCTTTGGCAAGACGCTTAAATTAAGTTATTTAGGTAGGTAACACCTTTACCAATTACATCAAATGTAACTCTTAGATGTTTATGGGATTCTATCATTATATGATCTAGCATGTTTTTAATCCCATCTAATACCTTGAGACCCAAAACCGTTTTGTTAATCTCAATTAAGTCAAACAATAATAAACATGTGAGAGTAGCACCATTACTCCTGATTATCTCCCCAAGATAACTCAAATGCACCCACTTTGGCGGAGTCCACAATTGAGCGATCGAGGTTTTGACAAGTGTTCATAAATTGACGGCATTATGACTTAAGATTTCAGTTAGAGGGCTTAATTTAACTATCTGGTCTATAAGAATGAATGTTTCTCAGTTTGTATCTCATACAAGTAATATGCATATGCTGATATAATCATAAGATGCATAATTTAAACATGATACAATATGGCTCACCTATCCTAAGTCCACTCAAGCCAATGAGAGGAGCTCTCTAGTAAAAAAAGGGAAATTACATATAAAAACCTCTTTTAACATTCGAGAGGAGTGAGATGAGAAGAGAAGGTATATTAAGAGTATATAGAGGAAGGCATGACACGCAGGCCGTATTTAAAAATTACAACACTTGCAATCTAGAGCCATATTGTTCACCATACCCAAACATTCAAGAATCAATATTCAGATTTAATTGAAGGGCAATGAATGTTTCAAAACTAAAACATTCACAAAACAGTATATGTTACGGTTATGTTGCGCTACGAATAAGTAGCCACGGCGGTCGCACTAGCCGGTTAGTGGGCGGCGGTCCCGCTAGCCGGTTAGCGAGAGGGTCTGGGGCAACGGCCGGAGAATTTTCTTTTGTTTCATAAATAATCACGAATCTGAATTATTTTTCTTAAACCCCATCAATATTAATTGATCAAATCAAAACGCATGCACCACTGATTTCAATTCCCTTTCAGATTCCTTATATGTCACACATAAAACGCATGTTACCATATGATCGGCTATGACTAACACATATCATATGAATCAACAATCAAGCCTAACTTAAACACAAAACGGCATGCCTCTGATACCACTGTAAGGAATTGGAAGACACGCAGTGAAAATTAACTTAAATTTTTTTCCATTCCCTGCCAGAATCTACCGTATGTGTTTAAGTCAAGTGGAAAGAAGTATTACCCTCAGTATTCAGTCGCGACTTTCTCAGCTTCTGGTTGCGACATCCACATCTTCTCTCCGCGGCTCATGATCTCTTTTTGATCGCAAGAAGTCGACGACTCAGGTCGGCTTCCTCTACTGGTATCCACATGAACAGCGTTCCAACCACGAACGACGTGCTAGCGCCTCCTGTCCCTCCAGGGCTTACTCAAGAATTCATCCTCTCTATCTCTATTTCGGCAGTTTCTTATCTACAAACCTTTTTTGCAGATTCCCCATTCACCCTTTTTTTTATGTCCCAACCGTAGCTCCTAAATATCAGATATATCGGATGCTATGCGTGTTACCACAGACTTGGATTTTTGGAATTAATCTTATATTAATTCTAAAATTAATACAATATCATATGTTGTATAATTTGATAAGAAACTAATTAAATAAATAGTGTTTGTATTAAATCCATCCCACAGATTTAATTCACCTATTTATTTAATTTAAAATAAAGATAAGACGGAATTACATTTGATTTATTCTCATAAATCAAATTTGAGATATCATATCAATTTGAATTTCAAATTCAAACGTGATAGAGATTTAATTTTATCCTTATAAATTAAATCTTGTAAATATCTCTTATATGAGATATCATATCAATTTAAATTTCAAATTCAAACGTGATAGAGACATCATAGAATCTGGACATGTCTTAGATTCAATGAATCTGGACATCATAGCTTGTGTTAGGCTATTTTGTGTGCGACCCTGTAGGCCCATATGAAGTTGGCAGTGGGTCATTTACTATACTGACTCACAAGTCGCAAGCGGTCTCTAGCAAGACGTCACGACTACCCAAATCATATGAGGATCGATGAACGATGTAACCTTTTATACAACCATATCATGTTCCTTTTGTCACACGATATTTTGGTCATGGATGAGGCATGGAGAATATCATCCTCCTATTCCTGACCGTTACTTTCTCGATCCCTGAGTAGTCTGACTATAGAAATGGAACTACCTTTCCATTACAGTATGGCCATACATTTCTCAGACTCACTCATCGAGGGGCCCAGTAATATCTCTGTACGAATGTGAGGGACAAATTCCATCTTGACCATTCACATTCCTCCGCACGAAAAATCACAAAGCCCGAACATAGTCTTTATGATTACTCAGTCAAAAGTCACTTTTGACTAGGTCAAAGCTGAGCGTTGGTCATGAAGAAATCCATGATGATCTCAGGTCAAAGGGCATAGTGACAGGGTTTGTATATGAGAGAAGCTTATGACGTAACCCATGCAACTCTCTCATAGCTGGTTTGTCCAACACCTTGTACTCTTACATGTGCCTATGACTTTGATTTATATCTCTATACATCTTCAAAGTCATACTGGTCTTATTTCATCTCTGCTCCCGCACAGATGACCGACCAGGGACATTGAGGATATAAGATCATGAATTATCCAAGGATGGTTATCACAGTAAACATGCAAATAATATGATAACACAATTGATATACTCATAAATCAATAATGTTTATAAGACAATGATTGGCCCCTAGGGCACATTTTCCAATAGTAGTTCATGACAATTTGGTCATAACTTTCCGGGAGTGAGTTCAAGACCAAATCCGTAGCTAACTCTTTGCTCATGGGAAATCCAAGCCTCTCAAGGTGATCAATGTACCCTTTCATCTTTAAGACATGAGTACTGACTGATGCACCTTCAGCCATCTTGCAGGAATGTAAGGCCTTAGTGGTATCATATCTCTCTTGCCTTGCCTGTTGCTGGAACATTTCCTTGAGATGCATAATCATCTCATAAGCCTCCATGTGTTCTAGATCTCTTTGGAGCTCCGGAACCATGGTGGCTAGCATCAAGCATTCCACACCGACAGAGTCTTCCTTATTCTTCGTGTAAGCATCTCTCTGAGCTCTAGGAGCATTGGTTGCTGGCTCCTCAGGAATGGGTTGATCTAGGACATGTGCCTTTCTTTCCTGCTTGAGAACAATTCTCAAGTTCCTAAACCAGCCAAGAAAGTTTTTCCATTGAGTTTGTCCTTCTAAAGGATAGATCGCAGCGATAATGTAGCAGTATTATTAGTCGTCATGATTCTACAATTAAAATATGCAATTGAATTAGCAATCTCCTACTAAATAAACAACTCTCAATGCAATAGTTAGTGGCTCAAACTTAAGTCCGCTTTGGCAAGACGCTTAAATTAAGTTATTTAGGTAGGTAACACCTTTACCAATTACATCAAATGTAACTCTTAGATGTTTATGGGATTCTATCATTATATGATCTAGCATGTTTTTAATCCCATCTAATACCTTGAGACCCAAAACCGTTTTGTTAATCTCAATTAAGTCAAACAATAATAAACATGTGAGAGTAGCACCATTACTCCTGATTATCTCCCCAAGATAACTCAAATGCACCCACTTTGGCGGAGTCCACAATTGAGCGATCGAGGTTTTGACAAGTGTTCATAAATTGACGGCATTATGACTTAAGATTTCAGTTAGAGGGCTTAATTTAACTATCTGGTCTATAAGAATGAATGTTTCTCAGTTTGTATCTCATACAAGTAATATGCATATGCTGATATAATCATAAGATGCATAATTTAAACATGATACAATATGGCTCACCTATCCTAAGTCCACTCAAGCCAATGAGAGGAGCTCTCTAGTAAAAAAAGGGAAATTACATATAAAAACCTCTTTTAACATTCGAGAGGAGTGAGATGAGAAGAGAAGGTATATTAAGAGTATATAGAGGAAGGCATGACACGCAGGCCGTATTTAAAAATTACAACACTTGCAATCTAGAGCCATATTGTTCACCATACCCAAACATTCAAGAATCAATATTCAGATTTAATTGAAGGGCAATGAATGTTTCAAAACTAAAACATTCACAAAACAGTATATGTTACGGTTATGTTGCGCTACGAATAAGTAGCCACGGCGGTCGCACTAGCCGGTTAGTGGGCGGCGGTCCCGCTAGCCGGTTAGCGAGAGGGTCTGGGGCAACGGCCGGAGAATTTTCTTTTGTTTCATAAATAATCACGAATCTGAATTATTTTTCTTAAACCCCATCAATATTAATTGATCAAATCAAAACGCATGCACCACTGATTTCAATTCCCTTTCAGATTCCTTATATGTCACACATAAAACGCATGTTACCATATGATCGGCTATGACTAACACATATCATATGAATCAACAATCAAGCCTAACTTAAACACAAAACGGCATGCCTCTGATACCACTGTAAGGAATTGGAAGACACGCAGTGAAAATTAACTTAAATTTTTTTCCATTCCCTGCCAGAATCTACCGTATGTGTTTAAGTCAAGTGGAAAGAAGTATTACCCTCAGTATTCAGTCGCGACTTTCTCAGCTTCTGGTTGCGACATCCACATCTTCTCTCCGCGGCTCATGATCTCTTTTTGATCGCAAGAAGTCGACGACTCAGGTCGGCTTCCTCTACTGGTATCCACATGAACAGCGTTCCAACCACGAACGACGTGCTAGCGCCTCCTGTCCCTCCAGGGCTTACTCAAGAATTCATCCTCTCTATCTCTATTTCGGCAGTTTCTTATCTACAAACCTTTTTTGCAGATTCCCCATTCACCCTTTTTTTTATGTCCCAACCGTAGCTCCTAAATATCAGATATATCGGATGCTATGCGTGTTACCACAGACTTGGATTTTTGGAATTAATCTTATATTAATTCTAAAATTAATACAATATCATATGTTGTATAATTTGATAAGAAACTAATTAAATAAATAGTGTTTGTATTAAATCCATCCCACAGATTTAATTCACCTATTTATTTAATTTAAAATAAAGATAAGACGGAATTACATTTGATTTATTCTCATAAATCAAATTTGAGATATCATATCAATTTGAATTTCAAATTCAAACGTGATAGAGATTTAATTTTATCCTTATAAATTAAATCTTGTAAATATCTCTTATATGAGATATCATATCAATTTAAATTTCAAATTCAAACGTGATAGAGACATCATAGAATCTGGACATGTCTTAGATTCAATGAATCTGGACATCATAGCTTGTGTTAGGCTATTTTGTGTGCGACCCTGTAGGCCCATATGAAGTTGGCAGTGGGTCATTTACTATACTGACTCACAAGTCGCAAGCGGTCTCTAGCAAGACGTCACGACTACCCAAATCATATGAGGATCGATGAACGATGTAACCTTTTATACAACCATATCATGTTCCTTTTGTCACACGATATTTTGGTCATGGATGAGGCATGGAGAATATCATCCTCCTATTCCTGACCGTTACTTTCTCGATCCCTGAGTAGTCTGACTATAGAAATGGAACTACCTTTCCATTACAGTATGGCCATACATTTCTCAGACTCACTCATCGAGGGGCCCAGTAATATCTCTGTACGAATGTGAGGGACAAATTCCATCTTGACCATTCACATTCCTCCGCACGAAAAATCACAAAGCCCGAACATAGTCTTTATGATTACTCAGTCAAAAGTCACTTTTGACTAGGTCAAAGCTGAGCGTTGGTCATGAAGAAATCCATGATGATCTCAGGTCAAAGGGCATAGTGACAGGGTTTGTATATGAGAGAAGCTTATGACGTAACCCATGCAACTCTCTCATAGCTGGTTTGTCCAACACCTTGTACTCTTACATGTGCCTATGACTTTGATTTATATCTCTATACATCTTCAAAGTCATACTGGTCTTATTTCATCTCTGCTCCCGCACAGATGACCGACCAGGGACATTGAGGATATAAGATCATGAATTATCCAAGGATGGTTATCACAGTAAACATGCAAATAATATGATAACACAATTGATATACTCATAAATCAATAATGTTTATAAGACAATGATTGGCCCCTAGGGCACATTTTCCAATAGTAGTTCATGACAATTTGGTCATAACTTTCCGGGAGTGAGTTCAAGACCAAATCCGTAGCTAACTCTTTGCTCATGGGAAATCCAAGCCTCTCAAGGTGATCAATGTACCCTTTCATCTTTAAGACATGAGTACTGACTGATGCACCTTCAGCCATCTTGCAGGAATGTAAGGCCTTAGTGGTATCATATCTCTCTTGCCTTGCCTGTTGCTGGAACATTTCCTTGAGATGCATAATCATCTCATAAGCCTCCATGTGTTCTAGATCTCTTTGGAGCTCCGGAACCATGGTGGCTAGCATCAAGCATTCCACACCGACAGAGTCTTCCTTATTCTTCGTGTAAGCATCTCTCTGAGCTCTAGGAGCATTGGTTGCTGGCTCCTCAGGAATGGGTTGATCTAGGACATGTGCCTTTCTTTCCTGCTTGAGAACAATTCTCAAGTTCCTAAACCAGCCAAGAAAGTTTTTCCATTGAGTTTGTCCTTCTAAAGGATAGATCGCAGCGATAATGTAGCAGTATTATTAGTCGTCATGATTCTACAATTAAAATATGCAATTGAATTAGCAATCTCCTACTAAATAAACAACTCTCAATGCAATAGTTAGTGGCTCAAACTTAAGTCCGCTTTGGCAAGACGCTTAAATTAAGTTATTTAGGTAGGTAACACCTTTACCAATTACATCAAATGTAACTCTTAGATGTTTATGGGATTCTATCATTATATGATCTAGCATGTTTTTAATCCCATCTAATACCTTGAGACCCAAAACCGTTTTGTTAATCTCAATTAAGTCAAACAATAATAAACATGTGAGAGTAGCACCATTACTCCTGATTATCTCCCCAAGATAACTCAAATGCACCCACTTTGGCGGAGTCCACAATTGAGCGATCGAGGTTTTGACAAGTGTTCATAAATTGACGGCATTATGACTTAAGATTTCAGTTAGAGGGCTTAATTTAACTATCTGGTCTATAAGAATGAATGTTTCTCAGTTTGTATCTCATACAAGTAATATGCATATGCTGATATAATCATAAGATGCATAATTTAAACATGATACAATATGGCTCACCTATCCTAAGTCCACTCAAGCCAATGAGAGGAGCTCTCTAGTAAAAAAAGGGAAATTACATATAAAAACCTCTTTTAACATTCGAGAGGAGTGAGATGAGAAGAGAAGGTATATTAAGAGTATATAGAGGAAGGCATGACACGCAGGCCGTATTTAAAAATTACAACACTTGCAATCTAGAGCCATATTGTTCACCATACCCAAACATTCAAGAATCAATATTCAGATTTAATTGAAGGGCAATGAATGTTTCAAAACTAAAACATTCACAAAACAGTATATGTTACGGTTATGTTGCGCTACGAATAAGTAGCCACGGCGGTCGCACTAGCCGGTTAGTGGGCGGCGGTCCCGCTAGCCGGTTAGCGAGAGGGTCTGGGGCAACGGCCGGAGAATTTTCTTTTGTTTCATAAATAATCACGAATCTGAATTATTTTTCTTAAACCCCATCAATATTAATTGATCAAATCAAAACGCATGCACCACTGATTTCAATTCCCTTTCAGATTCCTTATATGTCACACATAAAACGCATGTTACCATATGATCGGCTATGACTAACACATATCATATGAATCAACAATCAAGCCTAACTTAAACACAAAACGGCATGCCTCTGATACCACTGTAAGGAATTGGAAGACACGCAGTGAAAATTAACTTAAATTTTTTTCCATTCCCTGCCAGAATCTACCGTATGTGTTTAAGTCAAGTGGAAAGAAGTATTACCCTCAGTATTCAGTCGCGACTTTCTCAGCTTCTGGTTGCGACATCCACATCTTCTCTCCGCGGCTCATGATCTCTTTTTGATCGCAAGAAGTCGACGACTCAGGTCGGCTTCCTCTACTGGTATCCACATGAACAGCGTTCCAACCACGAACGACGTGCTAGCGCCTCCTGTCCCTCCAGGGCTTACTCAAGAATTCATCCTCTCTATCTCTATTTCGGCAGTTTCTTATCTACAAACCTTTTTTGCAGATTCCCCATTCACCCTTTTTTTTATGTCCCAACCGTAGCTCCTAAATATCAGATATATCGGATGCTATGCGTGTTACCACAGACTTGGATTTTTGGAATTAATCTTATATTAATTCTAAAATTAATACAATATCATATGTTGTATAATTTGATAAGAAACTAATTAAATAAATAGTGTTTGTATTAAATCCATCCCACAGATTTAATTCACCTATTTATTTAATTTAAAATAAAGATAAGACGGAATTACATTTGATTTATTCTCATAAATCAAATTTGAGATATCATATCAATTTGAATTTCAAATTCAAACGTGATAGAGATTTAATTTTATCCTTATAAATTAAATCTTGTAAATATCTCTTATATGAGATATCATATCAATTTAAATTTCAAATTCAAACGTGATAGAGACATCATAGAATCTGGACATGTCTTAGATTCAATGAATCTGGACATCATAGCTTGTGTTAGGCTATTTTGTGTGCGACCCTGTAGGCCCATATGAAGTTGGCAGTGGGTCATTTACTATACTGACTCACAAGTCGCAAGCGGTCTCTAGCAAGACGTCACGACTACCCAAATCATATGAGGATCGATGAACGATGTAACCTTTTATACAACCATATCATGTTCCTTTTGTCACACGATATTTTGGTCATGGATGAGGCATGGAGAATATCATCCTCCTATTCCTGACCGTTACTTTCTCGATCCCTGAGTAGTCTGACTATAGAAATGGAACTACCTTTCCATTACAGTATGGCCATACATTTCTCAGACTCACTCATCGAGGGGCCCAGTAATATCTCTGTACGAATGTGAGGGACAAATTCCATCTTGACCATTCACATTCCTCCGCACGAAAAATCACAAAGCCCGAACATAGTCTTTATGATTACTCAGTCAAAAGTCACTTTTGACTAGGTCAAAGCTGAGCGTTGGTCATGAAGAAATCCATGATGATCTCAGGTCAAAGGGCATAGTGACAGGGTTTGTATATGAGAGAAGCTTATGACGTAACCCATGCAACTCTCTCATAGCTGGTTTGTCCAACACCTTGTACTCTTACATGTGCCTATGACTTTGATTTATATCTCTATACATCTTCAAAGTCATACTGGTCTTATTTCATCTCTGCTCCCGCACAGATGACCGACCAGGGACATTGAGGATATAAGATCATGAATTATCCAAGGATGGTTATCACAGTAAACATGCAAATAATATGATAACACAATTGATATACTCATAAATCAATAATGTTTATAAGACAATGATTGGCCCCTAGGGCACATTTTCCAATAGTAGTTCATGACAATTTGGTCATAACTTTCCGGGAGTGAGTTCAAGACCAAATCCGTAGCTAACTCTTTGCTCATGGGAAATCCAAGCCTCTCAAGGTGATCAATGTACCCTTTCATCTTTAAGACATGAGTACTGACTGATGCACCTTCAGCCATCTTGCAGGAATGTAAGGCCTTAGTGGTATCATATCTCTCTTGCCTTGCCTGTTGCTGGAACATTTCCTTGAGATGCATAATCATCTCATAAGCCTCCATGTGTTCTAGATCTCTTTGGAGCTCCGGAACCATGGTGGCTAGCATCAAGCATTCCACACCGACAGAGTCTTCCTTATTCTTCGTGTAAGCATCTCTCTGAGCTCTAGGAGCATTGGTTGCTGGCTCCTCAGGAATGGGTTGATCTAGGACATGTGCCTTTCTTTCCTGCTTGAGAACAATTCTCAAGTTCCTAAACCAGCCAAGAAAGTTTTTCCATTGAGTTTGTCCTTCTAAAGGATAGATCGCAGCGATAATGTAGCAGTATTATTAGTCGTCATGATTCTACAATTAAAATATGCAATTGAATTAGCAATCTCCTACTAAATAAACAACTCTCAATGCAATAGTTAGTGGCTCAAACTTAAGTCCGCTTTGGCAAGACGCTTAAATTAAGTTATTTAGGTAGGTAACACCTTTACCAATTACATCAAATGTAACTCTTAGATGTTTATGGGATTCTATCATTATATGATCTAGCATGTTTTTAATCCCATCTAATACCTTGAGACCCAAAACCGTTTTGTTAATCTCAATTAAGTCAAACAATAATAAACATGTGAGAGTAGCACCATTACTCCTGATTATCTCCCCAAGATAACTCAAATGCACCCACTTTGGCGGAGTCCACAATTGAGCGATCGAGGTTTTGACAAGTGTTCATAAATTGACGGCATTATGACTTAAGATTTCAGTTAGAGGGCTTAATTTAACTATCTGGTCTATAAGAATGAATGTTTCTCAGTTTGTATCTCATACAAGTAATATGCATATGCTGATATAATCATAAGATGCATAATTTAAACATGATACAATATGGCTCACCTATCCTAAGTCCACTCAAGCCAATGAGAGGAGCTCTCTAGTAAAAAAAGGGAAATTACATATAAAAACCTCTTTTAACATTCGAGAGGAGTGAGATGAGAAGAGAAGGTATATTAAGAGTATATAGAGGAAGGCATGACACGCAGGCCGTATTTAAAAATTACAACACTTGCAATCTAGAGCCATATTGTTCACCATACCCAAACATTCAAGAATCAATATTCAGATTTAATTGAAGGGCAATGAATGTTTCAAAACTAAAACATTCACAAAACAGTATATGTTACGGTTATGTTGCGCTACGAATAAGTAGCCACGGCGGTCGCACTAGCCGGTTAGTGGGCGGCGGTCCCGCTAGCCGGTTAGCGAGAGGGTCTGGGGCAACGGCCGGAGAATTTTCTTTTGTTTCATAAATAATCACGAATCTGAATTATTTTTCTTAAACCCCATCAATATTAATTGATCAAATCAAAACGCATGCACCACTGATTTCAATTCCCTTTCAGATTCCTTATATGTCACACATAAAACGCATGTTACCATATGATCGGCTATGACTAACACATATCATATGAATCAACAATCAAGCCTAACTTAAACACAAAACGGCATGCCTCTGATACCACTGTAAGGAATTGGAAGACACGCAGTGAAAATTAACTTAAATTTTTTTCCATTCCCTGCCAGAATCTACCGTATGTGTTTAAGTCAAGTGGAAAGAAGTATTACCCTCAGTATTCAGTCGCGACTTTCTCAGCTTCTGGTTGCGACATCCACATCTTCTCTCCGCGGCTCATGATCTCTTTTTGATCGCAAGAAGTCGACGACTCAGGTCGGCTTCCTCTACTGGTATCCACATGAACAGCGTTCCAACCACGAACGACGTGCTAGCGCCTCCTGTCCCTCCAGGGCTTACTCAAGAATTCATCCTCTCTATCTCTATTTCGGCAGTTTCTTATCTACAAACCTTTTTTGCAGATTCCCCATTCACCCTTTTTTTTATGTCCCAACCGTAGCTCCTAAATATCAGATATATCGGATGCTATGCGTGTTACCACAGACTTGGATTTTTGGAATTAATCTTATATTAATTCTAAAATTAATACAATATCATATGTTGTATAATTTGATAAGAAACTAATTAAATAAATAGTGTTTGTATTAAATCCATCCCACAGATTTAATTCACCTATTTATTTAATTTAAAATAAAGATAAGACGGAATTACATTTGATTTATTCTCATAAATCAAATTTGAGATATCATATCAATTTGAATTTCAAATTCAAACGTGATAGAGATTTAATTTTATCCTTATAAATTAAATCTTGTAAATATCTCTTATATGAGATATCATATCAATTTAAATTTCAAATTCAAACGTGATAGAGACATCATAGAATCTGGACATGTCTTAGATTCAATGAATCTGGACATCATAGCTTGTGTTAGGCTATTTTGTGTGCGACCCTGTAGGCCCATATGAAGTTGGCAGTGGGTCATTTACTATACTGACTCACAAGTCGCAAGCGGTCTCTAGCAAGACGTCACGACTACCCAAATCATATGAGGATCGATGAACGATGTAACCTTTTATACAACCATATCATGTTCCTTTTGTCACACGATATTTTGGTCATGGATGAGGCATGGAGAATATCATCCTCCTATTCCTGACCGTTACTTTCTCGATCCCTGAGTAGTCTGACTATAGAAATGGAACTACCTTTCCATTACAGTATGGCCATACATTTCTCAGACTCACTCATCGAGGGGCCCAGTAATATCTCTGTACGAATGTGAGGGACAAATTCCATCTTGACCATTCACATTCCTCCGCACGAAAAATCACAAAGCCCGAACATAGTCTTTATGATTACTCAGTCAAAAGTCACTTTTGACTAGGTCAAAGCTGAGCGTTGGTCATGAAGAAATCCATGATGATCTCAGGTCAAAGGGCATAGTGACAGGGTTTGTATATGAGAGAAGCTTATGACGTAACCCATGCAACTCTCTCATAGCTGGTTTGTCCAACACCTTGTACTCTTACATGTGCCTATGACTTTGATTTATATCTCTATACATCTTCAAAGTCATACTGGTCTTATTTCATCTCTGCTCCCGCACAGATGACCGACCAGGGACATTGAGGATATAAGATCATGAATTATCCAAGGATGGTTATCACAGTAAACATGCAAATAATATGATAACACAATTGATATACTCATAAATCAATAATGTTTATAAGACAATGATTGGCCCCTAGGGCACATTTTCCAATAGTAGTTCATGACAATTTGGTCATAACTTTCCGGGAGTGAGTTCAAGACCAAATCCGTAGCTAACTCTTTGCTCATGGGAAATCCAAGCCTCTCAAGGTGATCAATGTACCCTTTCATCTTTAAGACATGAGTACTGACTGATGCACCTTCAGCCATCTTGCAGGAATGTAAGGCCTTAGTGGTATCATATCTCTCTTGCCTTGCCTGTTGCTGGAACATTTCCTTGAGATGCATAATCATCTCATAAGCCTCCATGTGTTCTAGATCTCTTTGGAGCTCCGGAACCATGGTGGCTAGCATCAAGCATTCCACACCGACAGAGTCTTCCTTATTCTTCGTGTAAGCATCTCTCTGAGCTCTAGGAGCATTGGTTGCTGGCTCCTCAGGAATGGGTTGATCTAGGACATGTGCCTTTCTTTCCTGCTTGAGAACAATTCTCAAGTTCCTAAACCAGCCAAGAAAGTTTTTCCATTGAGTTTGTCCTTCTAAAGGATAGATCGCAGCGATAATGTAGCAGTATTATTAGTCGTCATGATTCTACAATTAAAATATGCAATTGAATTAGCAATCTCCTACTAAATAAACAACTCTCAATGCAATAGTTAGTGGCTCAAACTTAAGTCCGCTTTGGCAAGACGCTTAAATTAAGTTATTTAGGTAGGTAACACCTTTACCAATTACATCAAATGTAACTCTTAGATGTTTATGGGATTCTATCATTATATGATCTAGCATGTTTTTAATCCCATCTAATACCTTGAGACCCAAAACCGTTTTGTTAATCTCAATTAAGTCAAACAATAATAAACATGTGAGAGTAGCACCATTACTCCTGATTATCTCCCCAAGATAACTCAAATGCACCCACTTTGGCGGAGTCCACAATTGAGCGATCGAGGTTTTGACAAGTGTTCATAAATTGACGGCATTATGACTTAAGATTTCAGTTAGAGGGCTTAATTTAACTATCTGGTCTATAAGAATGAATGTTTCTCAGTTTGTATCTCATACAAGTAATATGCATATGCTGATATAATCATAAGATGCATAATTTAAACATGATACAATATGGCTCACCTATCCTAAGTCCACTCAAGCCAATGAGAGGAGCTCTCTAGTAAAAAAAGGGAAATTACATATAAAAACCTCTTTTAACATTCGAGAGGAGTGAGATGAGAAGAGAAGGTATATTAAGAGTATATAGAGGAAGGCATGACACGCAGGCCGTATTTAAAAATTACAACACTTGCAATCTAGAGCCATATTGTTCACCATACCCAAACATTCAAGAATCAATATTCAGATTTAATTGAAGGGCAATGAATGTTTCAAAACTAAAACATTCACAAAACAGTATATGTTACGGTTATGTTGCGCTACGAATAAGTAGCCACGGCGGTCGCACTAGCCGGTTAGTGGGCGGCGGTCCCGCTAGCCGGTTAGCGAGAGGGTCTGGGGCAACGGCCGGAGAATTTTCTTTTGTTTCATAAATAATCACGAATCTGAATTATTTTTCTTAAACCCCATCAATATTAATTGATCAAATCAAAACGCATGCACCACTGATTTCAATTCCCTTTCAGATTCCTTATATGTCACACATAAAACGCATGTTACCATATGATCGGCTATGACTAACACATATCATATGAATCAACAATCAAGCCTAACTTAAACACAAAACGGCATGCCTCTGATACCACTGTAAGGAATTGGAAGACACGCAGTGAAAATTAACTTAAATTTTTTTCCATTCCCTGCCAGAATCTACCGTATGTGTTTAAGTCAAGTGGAAAGAAGTATTACCCTCAGTATTCAGTCGCGACTTTCTCAGCTTCTGGTTGCGACATCCATATCTTCTCTCCGCGGCTCATGATCTCTTTTTGATCGCAAGAAGTCGACGACTCAGGTCGGCTTCCTCTACTGGTATCCACATGAACAGCGTTCCAACCACGAACGACGTGCTAGCGCCTCCTGTCCCTCCAGGGCTTACTCAAGAATTCATCCTCTCTATCTCTATTTCGGCAGTTTCTTATCTACAAACCTTTTTTGCAGATTCCCCATTCACCCTTTTTTTTATGTCCCAACCGTAGCTCCTAAATATCAGATATATCGGATGCTATGCGTGTTACCACAGACTTGGATTTTTGGAATTAATCTTATATTAATTCTAAAATTAATACAATATCATATGTTGTATAATTTGATAAGAAACTAATTAAATAAATAGTGTTTGTATTAAATCCATCCCACAGATTTAATTCACCTATTTATTTAATTTAAAATAAAGATAAGACGGAATTACATTTGATTTATTCTCATAAATCAAATTTGAGATATCATATCAATTTGAATTTCAAATTCAAACGTGATAGAGATTTAATTTTATCCTTATAAATTAAATCTTGTAAATATCTCTTATATGAGATATCATATCAATTTAAATTTCAAATTCAAACGTGATAGAGACATCATAGAATCTGGACATGTCTTAGATTCAATGAATCTGGACATCATAGCTTGTGTTAGGCTATTTTGTGTGCGACCCTGTAGGCCCATATGAAGTTGGCAGTGGGTCATTTACTATACTGACTCACAAGTCGCAAGCGGTCTCTAGCAAGACGTCACGACTACCCAAATCATATGAGGATCGATGAACGATGTAACCTTTTATACAACCATATCATGTTCCTTTTGTCACACGATATTTTGGTCATGGATGAGGCATGGAGAATATCATCCTCCTATTCCTGACCGTTACTTTCTCGATCCCTGAGTAGTCTGACTATAGAAATGGAACTACCTTTCCATTACAGTATGGCCATACATTTCTCAGACTCACTCATCGAGGGGCCCAGTAATATCTCTGTACGAATGTGAGGGACAAATTCCATCTTGACCATTCACATTCCTCCGCACGAAAAATCACAAAGCCCGAACATAGTCTTTATGATTACTCAGTCAAAAGTCACTTTTGACTAGGTCAAAGCTGAGCGTTGGTCATGAAGAAATCCATGATGATCTCAGGTCAAAGGGCATAGTGACAGGGTTTGTATATGAGAGAAGCTTATGACGTAACCCATGCAACTCTCTCATAGCTGGTTTGTCCAACACCTTGTACTCTTACATGTGCCTATGACTTTGATTTATATCTCTATACATCTTCAAAGTCATACTGGTCTTATTTCATCTCTGCTCCCGCACAGATGACCGACCAGGGACATTGAGGATATAAGATCATGAATTATCCAAGGATGGTTATCACAGTAAACATGCAAATAATATGATAACACAATTGATATACTCATAAATCAATAATGTTTATAAGACAATGATTGGCCCCTAGGGCACATTTTCCAATAGTAGTTCATGACAATTTGGTCATAACTTTCCGGGAGTGAGTTCAAGACCAAATCCGTAGCTAACTCTTTGCTCATGGGAAATCCAAGCCTCTCAAGGTGATCAATGTACCCTTTCATCTTTAAGACATGAGTACTGACTGATGCACCTTCAGCCATCTTGCAGGAATGTAAGGCCTTAGTGGTATCATATCTCTCTTGCCTTGCCTGTTGCTGGAACATTTCCTTGAGATGCATAATCATCTCATAAGCCTCCATGTGTTCTAGATCTCTTTGGAGCTCCGGAACCATGGTGGCTAGCATCAAGCATTCCACACCGACAGAGTCTTCCTTATTCTTCGTGTAAGCATCTCTCTGAGCTCTAGGAGCATTGGTTGCTGGCTCCTCAGGAATGGGTTGATCTAGGACATGTGCCTTTCTTTCCTGCTTGAGAACAATTCTCAAGTTCCTAAACCAGCCAAGAAAGTTTTTCCATTGAGTTTGTCCTTCTAAAGGATAGATCGCAGCGATAATGTAGCAGTATTATTAGTCGTCATGATTCTACAATTAAAATATGCAATTGAATTAGCAATCTCCTACTAAATAAACAACTCTCAATGCAATAGTTAGTGGCTCAAACTTAAGTCCGCTTTGGCAAGACGCTTAAATTAAGTTATTTAGGTAGGTAACACCTTTACCAATTACATCAAATGTAACTCTTAGATGTTTATGGGATTCTATCATTATATGATCTAGCATGTTTTTAATCCCATCTAATACCTTGAGACCCAAAACCGTTTTGTTAATCTCAATTAAGTCAAACAATAATAAACATGTGAGAGTAGCACCATTACTCCTGATTATCTCCCCAAGATAACTCAAATGCACCCACTTTGGCGGAGTCCACAATTGAGCGATCGAGGTTTTGACAAGTGTTCATAAATTGACGGCATTATGACTTAAGATTTCAGTTAGAGGGCTTAATTTAACTATCTGGTCTATAAGAATGAATGTTTCTCAGTTTGTATCTCATACAAGTAATATGCATATGCTGATATAATCATAAGATGCATAATTTAAACATGATACAATATGGCTCACCTATCCTAAGTCCACTCAAGCCAATGAGAGGAGCTCTCTAGTAAAAAAAGGGAAATTACATATAAAAACCTCTTTTAACATTCGAGAGGAGTGAGATGAGAAGAGAAGGTATATTAAGAGTATATAGAGGAAGGCATGACACGCAGGCCGTATTTAAAAATTACAACACTTGCAATCTAGAGCCATATTGTTCACCATACCCAAACATTCAAGAATCAATATTCAGATTTAATTGAAGGGCAATGAATGTTTCAAAACTAAAACATTCACAAAACAGTATATGTTACGGTTATGTTGCGCTACGAATAAGTAGCCACGGCGGTCGCACTAGCCGGTTAGTGGGCGGCGGTCCCGCTAGCCGGTTAGCGAGAGGGTCTGGGGCAACGGCCGGAGAATTTTCTTTTGTTTCATAAATAATCACGAATCTGAATTATTTTTCTTAAACCCCATCAATATTAATTGATCAAATCAAAACGCATGCACCACTGATTTCAATTCCCTTTCAGATTCCTTATATGTCACACATAAAACGCATGTTACCATATGATCGGCTATGACTAACACATATCATATGAATCAACAATCAAGCCTAACTTAAACACAAAACGGCATGCCTCTGATACCACTGTAAGGAATTGGAAGACACGCAGTGAAAATTAACTTAAATTTTTTTCCATTCCCTGCCAGAATCTACCGTATGTGTTTAAGTCAAGTGGAAAGAAGTATTACCCTCAGTATTCAGTCGCGACTTTCTCAGCTTCTGGTTGCGACATCCACATCTTCTCTCCGCGGCTCATGATCTCTTTTTGATCGCAAGAAGTCGACGACTCAGGTCGGCTTCCTCTACTGGTATCCACATGAACAGCGTTCCAACCACGAACGACGTGCTAGCGCCTCCTGTCCCTCCAGGGCTTACTCAAGAATTCATCCTCTCTATCTCTATTTCGGCAGTTTCTTATCTACAAACCTTTTTTGCAGATTCCCCATTCACCCTTTTTTTTATGTCCCAACCGTAGCTCCTAAATATCAGATATATCGGATGCTATGCGTGTTACCACAGACTTGGATTTTTGGAATTAATCTTATATTAATTCTAAAATTAATACAATATCATATGTTGTATAATTTGATAAGAAACTAATTAAATAAATAGTGTTTGTATTAAATCCATCCCACAGATTTAATTCACCTATTTATTTAATTTAAAATAAAGATAAGACGGAATTACATTTGATTTATTCTCATAAATCAAATTTGAGATATCATATCAATTTGAATTTCAAATTCAAACGTGATAGAGATTTAATTTTATCCTTATAAATTAAATCTTGTAAATATCTCTTATATGAGATATCATATCAATTTAAATTTCAAATTCAAACGTGATAGAGACATCATAGAATCTGGACATGTCTTAGATTCAATGAATCTGGACATCATAGCTTGTGTTAGGCTATTTTGTGTGCGACCCTGTAGGCCCATATGAAGTTGGCAGTGGGTCATTTACTATACTGACTCACAAGTCGCAAGCGGTCTCTAGCAAGACGTCACGACTACCCAAATCATATGAGGATCGATGAACGATGTAACCTTTTATACAACCATATCATGTTCCTTTTGTCACACGATATTTTGGTCATGGATGAGGCATGGAGAATATCATCCTCCTATTCCTGACCGTTACTTTCTCGATCCCTGAGTAGTCTGACTATAGAAATGGAACTACCTTTCCATTACAGTATGGCCATACATTTCTCAGACTCACTCATCGAGGGGCCCAGTAATATCTCTGTACGAATGTGAGGGACAAATTCCATCTTGACCATTCACATTCCTCCGCACGAAAAATCACAAAGCCCGAACATAGTCTTTATGATTACTCAGTCAAAAGTCACTTTTGACTAGGTCAAAGCTGAGCGTTGGTCATGAAGAAATCCATGATGATCTCAGGTCAAAGGGCATAGTGACAGGGTTTGTATATGAGAGAAGCTTATGACGTAACCCATGCAACTCTCTCATAGCTGGTTTGTCCAACACCTTGTACTCTTACATGTGCCTATGACTTTGATTTATATCTCTATACATCTTCAAAGTCATACTGGTCTTATTTCATCTCTGCTCCCGCACAGATGACCGACCAGGGACATTGAGGATATAAGATCATGAATTATCCAAGGATGGTTATCACAGTAAACATGCAAATAATATGATAACACAATTGATATACTCATAAATCAATAATGTTTATAAGACAATGATTGGCCCCTAGGGCACATTTTCCAATAGTAGTTCATGACAATTTGGTCATAACTTTCCGGGAGTGAGTTCAAGACCAAATCCGTAGCTAACTCTTTGCTCATGGGAAATCCAAGCCTCTCAAGGTGATCAATGTACCCTTTCATCTTTAAGACATGAGTACTGACTGATGCACCTTCAGCCATCTTGCAGGAATGTAAGGCCTTAGTGGTATCATATCTCTCTTGCCTTGCCTGTTGCTGGAACATTTCCTTGAGATGCATAATCATCTCATAAGCCTCCATGTGTTCTAGATCTCTTTGGAGCTCCGGAACCATGGTGGCTAGCATCAAGCATTCCACACCGACAGAGTCTTCCTTATTCTTCGTGTAAGCATCTCTCTGAGCTCTAGGAGCATTGGTTGCTGGCTCCTCAGGAATGGGTTGATCTAGGACATGTGCCTTTCTTTCCTGCTTGAGAACAATTCTCAAGTTCCTAAACCAGCCAAGAAAGTTTTTCCATTGAGTTTGTCCTTCTAAAGGATAGATCGCAGCGATAATGTAGCAGTATTATTAGTCGTCATGATTCTACAATTAAAATATGCAATTGAATTAGCAATCTCCTACTAAATAAACAACTCTCAATGCAATAGTTAGTGGCTCAAACTTAAGTCCGCTTTGGCAAGACGCTTAAATTAAGTTATTTAGGTAGGTAACACCTTTACCAATTACATCAAATGTAACTCTTAGATGTTTATGGGATTCTATCATTATATGATCTAGCATGTTTTTAATCCCATCTAATACCTTGAGACCCAAAACCGTTTTGTTAATCTCAATTAAGTCAAACAATAATAAACATGTGAGAGTAGCACCATTACTCCTGATTATCTCCCCAAGATAACTCAAATGCACCCACTTTGGCGGAGTCCACAATTGAGCGATCGAGGTTTTGACAAGTGTTCATAAATTGACGGCATTATGACTTAAGATTTCAGTTAGAGGGCTTAATTTAACTATCTGGTCTATAAGAATGAATGTTTCTCAGTTTGTATCTCATACAAGTAATATGCATATGCTGATATAATCATAAGATGCATAATTTAAACATGATACAATATGGCTCACCTATCCTAAGTCCACTCAAGCCAATGAGAGGAGCTCTCTAGTAAAAAAAGGGAAATTACATATAAAAACCTCTTTTAACATTCGAGAGGAGTGAGATGAGAAGAGAAGGTATATTAAGAGTATATAGAGGAAGGCATGACACGCAGGCCGTATTTAAAAATTACAACACTTGCAATCTAGAGCCATATTGTTCACCATACCCAAACATTCAAGAATCAATATTCAGATTTAATTGAAGGGCAATGAATGTTTCAAAACTAAAACATTCACAAAACAGTATATGTTACGGTTATGTTGCGCTACGAATAAGTAGCCACGGCGGTCGCACTAGCCGGTTAGTGGGCGGCGGTCCCGCTAGCCGGTTAGCGAGAGGGTCTGGGGCAACGGCCGGAGAATTTTCTTTTGTTTCATAAATAATCACGAATCTGAATTATTTTTCTTAAACCCCATCAATATTAATTGATCAAATCAAAACGCATGCACCACTGATTTCAATTCCCTTTCAGATTCCTTATATGTCACACATAAAACGCATGTTACCATATGATCGGCTATGACTAACACATATCATATGAATCAACAATCAAGCCTAACTTAAACACAAAACGGCATGCCTCTGATACCACTGTAAGGAATTGGAAGACACGCAGTGAAAATTAACTTAAATTTTTTTCCATTCCCTGCCAGAATCTACCGTATGTGTTTAAGTCAAGTGGAAAGAAGTATTACCCTCAGTATTCAGTCGCGACTTTCTCAGCTTCTGGTTGCGACATCCACATCTTCTCTCCGCGGCTCATGATCTCTTTTTGATCGCAAGAAGTCGACGACTCAGGTCGGCTTCCTCTACTGGTATCCACATGAACAGCGTTCCAACCACGAACGACGTGCTAGCGCCTCCTGTCCCTCCAGGGCTTACTCAAGAATTCATCCTCTCTATCTCTATTTTGGCAGTTTCTTATCTACAAACCTTTTTTGCAGATTCCCCATTCACCCTTTTTTTTATGTCCCAACCGTAGCTCCTAAATATCAGATATATCGGATGCTATGCGTGTTACCACAGACTTGGATTTTTGGAATTAATCTTATATTAATTCTAAAATTAATACAATATCATATGTTGTATAATTTGATAAGAAACTAATTAAATAAATAGTGTTTGTATTAAATCCATCCCACAGATTTAATTCACCTATTTATTTAATTTAAAATAAAGATAAGACGGAATTACATTTGATTTATTCTCATAAATCAAATTTGAGATATCATATCAATTTGAATTTCAAATTCAAACGTGATAGAGATTTAATTTTATCCTTATAAATTAAATCTTGTAAATATCTCTTATATGAGATATCATATCAATTTAAATTTCAAATTCAAACGTGATAGAGACATCATAGAATCTGGACATGTCTTAGATTCAATGAATCTGGACATCATAGCTTGTGTTAGGCTATTTTGTGTGCGACCCTGTAGGCCCATATGAAGTTGGCAGTGGGTCATTTACTATACTGACTCACAAGTCGCAAGCGGTCTCTAGCAAGACGTCACGACTACCCAAATCATATGAGGATCGATGAACGATGTAACCTTTTATACAACCATATCATGTTCCTTTTGTCACACGATATTTTGGTCATGGATGAGGCATGGAGAATATCATCCTCCTATTCCTGACCGTTACTTTCTCGATCCCTGAGTAGTCTGACTATAGAAATGGAACTACCTTTCCATTACAGTATGGCCATACATTTCTCAGACTCACTCATCGAGGGGCCCAGTAATATCTCTGTACGAATGTGAGGGACAAATTCCATCTTGACCATTCACATTCCTCCGCACGAAAAATCACAAAGCCCGAACATAGTCTTTATGATTACTCAGTCAAAAGTCACTTTTGACTAGGTCAAAGCTGAGCGTTGGTCATGAAGAAATCCATGATGATCTCAGGTCAAAGGGCATAGTGACAGGGTTTGTATATGAGAGAAGCTTATGACGTAACCCATGCAACTCTCTCATAGCTGGTTTGTCCAACACCTTGTACTCTTACATGTGCCTATGACTTTGATTTATATCTCTATACATCTTCAAAGTCATACTGGTCTTATTTCATCTCTGCTCCCGCACAGATGACCGACCAGGGACATTGAGGATATAAGATCATGAATTATCCAAGGATGGTTATCACAGTAAACATGCAAATAATATGATAACACAATTGATATACTCATAAATCAATAATGTTTATAAGACAATGATTGGCCCCTAGGGCACATTTTCCAATAGTAGTTCATGACAATTTGGTCATAACTTTCCGGGAGTGAGTTCAAGACCAAATCCGTAGCTAACTCTTTGCTCATGGGAAATCCAAGCCTCTCAAGGTGATCAATGTACCCTTTCATCTTTAAGACATGAGTACTGACTGATGCACCTTCAGCCATCTTGCAGGAATGTAAGGCCTTAGTGGTATCATATCTCTCTTGCCTTGCCTGTTGCTGGAACATTTCCTTGAGATGCATAATCATCTCATAAGCCTCCATGTGTTCTAGATCTCTTTGGAGCTCCGGAACCATGGTGGCTAGCATCAAGCATTCCACACCGACAGAGTCTTCCTTATTCTTCGTGTAAGCATCTCTCTGAGCTCTAGGAGCATTGGTTGCTGGCTCCTCAGGAATGGGTTGATCTAGGACATGTGCCTTTCTTTCCTGCTTGAGAACAATTCTCAAGTTCCTAAACCAGCCAAGAAAGTTTTTCCATTGAGTTTGTCCTTCTAAAGGATAGATCGCAGCGATAATGTAGCAGTATTATTAGTCGTCATGATTCTACAATTAAAATATGCAATTGAATTAGCAATCTCCTACTAAATAAACAACTCTCAATGCAATAGTTAGTGGCTCAAACTTAAGTCCGCTTTGGCAAGACGCTTAAATTAAGTTATTTAGGTAGGTAACACCTTTACCAATTACATCAAATGTAACTCTTAGATGTTTATGGGATTCTATCATTATATGATCTAGCATGTTTTTAATCCCATCTAATACCTTGAGACCCAAAACCGTTTTGTTAATCTCAATTAAGTCAAACAATAATAAACATGTGAGAGTAGCACCATTACTCCTGATTATCTCCCCAAGATAACTCAAATGCACCCACTTTGGCGGAGTCCACAATTGAGCGATCGAGGTTTTGACAAGTGTTCATAAATTGACGGCATTATGACTTAAGATTTCAGTTAGAGGGCTTAATTTAACTATCTGGTCTATAAGAATGAATGTTTCTCAGTTTGTATCTCATACAAGTAATATGCATATGCTGATATAATCATAAGATGCATAATTTAAACATGATACAATATGGCTCACCTATCCTAAGTCCACTCAAGCCAATGAGAGGAGCTCTCTAGTAAAAAAAGGGAAATTACATATAAAAACCTCTTTTAACATTCGAGAGGAGTGAGATGAGAAGAGAAGGTATATTAAGAGTATATAGAGGAAGGCATGACACGCAGGCCGTATTTAAAAATTGCAACACTTGCAATCTAGAGCCATATTGTTCACCATACCCAAACATTCAAGAATCAATATTCAGATTTAATTGAAGGGCAATGAATGTTTCAAAACTAAAACATTCACAAAACAGTATATGTTACGGTTATGTTGCGCTACGAATAAGTAGCCACGGCGGTCGCACTAGCCGGTTAGTGGGCGGCGGTCCCGCTAGCCGGTTAGCGAGAGGGTCTGGGGCAACGGCCGGAGAATTTTCTTTTGTTTCATAAATAATCACGAATCTGAATTATTTTTCTTAAACCCCATCAATATTAATTGATCAAATCAAAACGCATGCACCACTGATTTCAATTCCCTTTCAGATTCCTTATATGTCACACATAAAACGCATGTTACCATATGATCGGCTATGACTAACACATATCATATGAATCAACAATCAAGCCTAACTTAAACACAAAACGGCATGCCTCTGATACCACTGTAAGGAATTGGAAGACACGCAGTGAAAATTAACTTAAATTTTTTTCCATTCCCTGCCAGAATCTACCGTATGTGTTTAAGTCAAGTGGAAAGAAGTATTACCCTCAGTATTCAGTCGCGACTTTCTCAGCTTCTGGTTGCGACATCCACATCTTCTCTCCGCGGCTCATGATCTCTTTTTGATCGCAAGAAGTCGACGACTCAGGTCGGCTTCCTCTACTGGTATCCACATGAACAGCGTTCCAACCACGAACGACGTGCTAGCGCCTCCTGTCCCTCCAGGGCTTACTCAAGAATTCATCCTCTCTATCTCTATTTCGGCAGTTTCTTATCTACAAACCTTTTTTGCAGATTCCCCATTCACCCTTTTTTTTATGTCCCAACCGTAGCTCCTAAATATCAGATATATCGGATGCTATGCGTGTTACCACAGACTTGGATTTTTGGAATTAATCTTATATTAATTCTAAAATTAATACAATATCATATGTTGTATAATTTGATAAGAAACTAATTAAATAAATAGTGTTTGTATTAAATCCATCCCACAGATTTAATTCACCTATTTATTTAATTTAAAATAAAGATAAGACGGAATTACATTTGATTTATTCTCATAAATCAAATTTGAGATATCATATCAATTTGAATTTCAAATTCAAACGTGATAGAGATTTAATTTTATCCTTATAAATTAAATCTTGTAAATATCTCTTATATGAGATATCATATCAATTTAAATTTCAAATTCAAACGTGATAGAGACATCATAGAATCTGGACATGTCTTAGATTCAATGAATCTGGACATCATAGCTTGTGTTAGGCTATTTTGTGTGCGACCCTGTAGGCCCATATGAAGTTGGCAGTGGGTCATTTACTATACTGACTCACAAGTCGCAAGCGGTCTCTAGCAAGACGTCACGACTACCCAAATCATATGAGGATCGATGAACGATGTAACCTTTTATACAACCATATCATGTTCCTTTTGTCACACGATATTTTGGTCATGGATGAGGCATGGAGAATATCATCCTCCTATTCCTGACCGTTACTTTCTCGATCCCTGAGTAGTCTGACTATAGAAATGGAACTACCTTTCCATTACAGTATGGCCATACATTTCTCAGACTCACTCATCGAGGGGCCCAGTAATATCTCTGTACGAATGTGAGGGACAAATTCCATCTTGACCATTCACATTCCTCCGCACGAAAAATCACTAAGCCCGAACATAGTCTTTATGATTACTCAGTCAAAAGTCACTTTTGACTAGGTCAAAGCTGAGCGTTGGTCATGAAGAAATCCATGATGATCTCAGGTCAAAGGGCATAGTGACAGGGTTTGTATATGAGAGAAGCTTATGACGTAACCCATGCAACTCTCTCATAGCTGGTTTGTCCAACACCTTGTACTCTTACATGTGCCTATGACTTTGATTTATATCTCTATACATCTTCAAAGTCATACTGGTCTTATTTCATCTCTGCTCCCGCACAGATGACCGACCAGGGACATTGAGGATAAGATCATGAATTATCCAAGGATGGTTATCACAGTAAACATGCAAATAATATGATAACACAATTGATAAACTCATAAATCAATAATGTTTATAAGACAATGATTGGCCCCTAGGGCACATTTTCCAATAGTAGTTCATGACAATTTGGTCATAACTTTCCGGGAGTGAGTTCAAGACCAAATCCGTAGCTAACTCTTTGCTCATGGGAAATCCAAGCCTCTCAAGGTGATCAATGTACCCTTTCATCTTTAAGACATGAGTACTGACTGATGCACCTTCAGCCATCTTGCAGGAATGTAAGGCCTTAGTGGTCTCATACCTCTCTTGCCTTGCCTGTTGCTGGAACATTTCCTTGAGATGCATAATCATCTCATAAGCCTCCATGTGTTCTAGATCTCTTTGGAGCTCCGGAACCATGGTGGCTAGCATCAAGCATTCCACACCGACAGAGTCTTCCTTATTCTTCGTGTAAGCATCTCTCTGAGCTCTAGGAGCATTGGTTGCTGGCTCCTCAGGAATGGGTTGATCTAGGACATGTGCCTTTCTTTCCTGCTTGAGAACAATTCTCAAGTTCCTAAACCAGCCAAGAAAGTTTTTCCATTGAGTTTGTCCTTCTAAAGGATAGATCGCAGCGATAATGTAGCAGTATTATTAGTCGTCATGATTCTACAATTAAAATATGCAATTGAATTAGCAATCTCCTACTAAATAAACAACTCTCAATGCAATAGTTAGTGGCTCAAACTTAAGTCCGCTTTGGCAAGACGCTTAAATTAAGTTATTTAGGTAGGTAACACCTTTACCAATTACATCAAATGTAACTCTTAGATGTTTATGGGATTCTATCATTATATGATCTAGCATGTTTTTAATCCCATCTAATACCTTGAGACCCAAAACCGTTTTGTTAATCTCAATTAAGTCAAACAATAATAAACATGTGAGAGTAGCACCATTACTCCTGATTATCTCCCCAAGATAACTCAAATGCACCCACTTTGGCGGAGTCCACAATTGAGCGATCGAGGTTTTGACAAGTGTTCATAAATTGACGGCATTATGACTTAAGATTTCAGTTAGAGGGCTTAATTTAACTATCTGGTCTATAAGAATGAATGTTTCTCAGTTTGTATCTCATACAAGTAATATGCATATGCTGATATAATCATAAGATGCATAATTTAAACATGATACAATATGGCTCACCTATCCTAAGTCCACTCAAGCCAATGAGAGGAGCTCTCTAGTAAAAAAAGGGAAATTACATATAAAAACCTCTTTTAACATTCGAGAGGAGTGAGATGAGAAGAGAAGGTATATTAAGAGTATATAGAGGAAGGCATGACACGCAGGCCGTATTTAAAAATTACAACACTTGCAATCTAGAGCCATATTGTTCACCATACCCAAACATTCAAGAATCAATATTCAGATTTAATTGAAGGGCAATGAATGTTTCAAAACTAAAACATTCACAAAACAGTATATGTTACGGTTATGTTGCGCTACGAATAAGTAGCCACGGCGGTCGCACTAGCCGGTTAGTGGGCGGCGGTCCCGCTAGCCGGTTAGCGAGAGGGTCTGGGGCAACGGCCGGAGAATTTTCTTTTGTTTCATAAATAATCACGAATCTGAATTATTTTTCTTAAACCCCATCAATATTAATTGATCAAATCAAAACGCATGCACCACTGATTTCAATTCCCTTTCAGATTCCTTATATGTCACACATAAAACGCATGTTACCATATGATCGGCTATGACTAACACATATCATATGAATCAACAATCAAGCCTAACTTAAACACAAAACGGCATGCCTCTGATACCACTGTAAGGAATTGGAAGACACGCAGTGAAAATTAACTTAAATTTTTTTCCATTCCCTGCCAGAATCTACCGTATGTGTTTAAGTCAAGTGGAAAGAAGTATTACCCTCAGTATTCAGTCGCGACTTTCTCAGCTTCTGGTTGCGACATCCACATCTTCTCTCCGCGGCTCATGATCTCTTTTTGATCGCAAGAAGTCGACGACTCAGGTCGGCTTCCTCTACTGGTATCCACATGAACAGCGTTCCAACCACGAACGACGTGCTAGCGCCTCCTGTCCCTCCAGGGCTTACTCAAGAATTCATCCTCTCTATCTCTATTTCGGCAGTTTCTTATCTACAAACCTTTTTTGCAGATTCCCCATTCACCCTTTTTTTTATGTCCCAACCGTAGCTCCTAAATATCAGATATATCGGATGCTATGCGTGTTACCACAGACTTGGATTTTTGGAATTAATCTTATATTAATTCTAAAATTAATACAATATCATATGTTGTATAATTTGATAAGAAACTAATTAAATAAATAGTGTTTGTATTAAATCCATCCCACAGATTTAATTCACCTATTTATTTAATTTAAAATAAAGATAAGACGGAATTACATTTGATTTATTCTCATAAATCAAATTTGAGATATCATATCAATTTGAATTTCAAATTCAAACGTGATAGAGATTTAATTTTATCCTTATAAATTAAATCTTGTAAATATCTCTTATATGAGATATCATATCAATTTAAATTTCAAATTCAAACGTGATAGAGACATCATAGAATCTGGACATGTCTTAGATTCAATGAATCTGGACATCATAGCTTGTGTTAGGCTATTTTGTGTGCGACCCTGTAGGCCCATATGAAGTTGGCAGTGGGTCATTTACTATACTGACTCACAAGTCGCAAGCGGTCTCTAGCAAGACGTCACGACTACCCAAATCATATGAGGATCGATGAACGATGTAACCTTTTATACAACCATATCATGTTCCTTTTGTCACACGATATTTTGGTCATGGATGAGGCATGGAGAATATCATCCTCCTATTCCTGACCGTTACTTTCTCGATCCCTGAGTAGTCTGACTATAGAAATGGAACTACCTTTCCATTACAGTATGGCCATACATTTCTCAGACTCACTCATCGAGGGGCCCAGTAATATCTCTGTACGAATGTGAGGGACAAATTCCATCTTGACCATTCACATTCCTCCGCACGAAAAATCACTAAGCCCGAACATAGTCTTTATGATTACTCAGTCAAAAGTCACTTTTGACTAGGTCAAAGCTGAGCGTTGGTCATGAAGAAATCCATGATGATCTCAGGTCAAAGGGCATAGTGACAGGGTTTGTATATGAGAGAAGCTTATGACGTAACCCATGCAACTCTCTCATAGCTGGTTTGTCCAACACCTTGTACTCTTACATGTGCCTATGACTTTGATTTATATCTCTATACATCTTCAAAGTCATACTGGTCTTATTTCATCTCTGCTCCCGCACAGATGACCGACCAGGGACATTGAGGATAAGATCATGAATTATCCAAGGATGGTTATCACAGTAAACATGCAAATAATATGATAACACAATTGATAAACTCATAAATCAATAATGTTTATAAGACAATGATTGGCCCCTAGGGCACATTTTCCAATAGTAGTTCATGACAATTTGGTCATAACTTTCCGGGAGTGAGTTCAAGACCAAATCCGTAGCTAACTCTTTGCTCATGGGAAATCCAAGCCTCTCAAGGTGATCAATGTACCCTTTCATCTTTAAGACATGAGTACTGACTGATGCACCTTCAGCCATCTTGCAGGAATGTAAGGCCTTAGTGGTCTCATACCTCTCTTGCCTTGCCTGTTGCTGGAACATTTCCTTGAGATGCATAATCATCTCATAAGCCTCCATGTGTTCTAGATCTCTTTGGAGCTCCGGAACCATGGTGGCTAGCATCAAGCATTCCACACCGACAGAGTCTTCCTTATTCTTCGTGTAAGCATCTCTCTGAGCTCTAGGAGCATTGGTTGCTGGCTCCTCAGGAATGGGTTGATCTAGGACATGTGCCTTTCTTTCCTGCTTGAGAACAATTCTCAAGTTCCTAAACCAGCCAAGAAAGTTTTTCCATTGAGTTTGTCCTTCTAAAGGATAGATCGCAGCGATAATGTAGCAGTATTATTAGTCGTCATGATTCTACAATTAAAATATGCAATTGAATTAGCAATCTCCTACTAAATAAACAACTCTCAATGCAATAGTTAGTGGCTCAAACTTAAGTCCGCTTTGGCAAGACGCTTAAATTAAGTTATTTAGGTAGGTAACACCTTTACCAATTACATCAAATGTAACTCTTAGATGTTTATGGGATTCTATCATTATATGATCTAGCATGTTTTTAATCCCATCTAATACCTTGAGACCCAAAACCGTTTTGTTAATCTCAATTAAGTCAAACAATAATAAACATGTGAGAGTAGCACCATTACTCCTGATTATCTCCCCAAGATAACTCAAATGCACCCACTTTGGCGGAGTCCACAATTGAGCGATCGAGGTTTTGACAAGTGTTCATAAATTGACGGCATTATGACTTAAGATTTCAGTTAGAGGGCTTAATTTAACTATCTGGTCTATAAGAATGAATGTTTCTCAGTTTGTATCTCATACAAGTAATATGCATATGCTGATATAATCATAAGATGCATAATTTAAACATGATACAATATGGCTCACCTATCCTAAGTCCACTCAAGCCAATGAGAGGAGCTCTCTAGTAAAAAAAGGGAAATTACATATAAAAACCTCTTTTAACATTCGAGAGGAGTGAGATGAGAAGAGAAGGTATATTAAGAGTATATAGAGGAAGGCATGACACGCAGGCCGTATTTAAAAATTACAACACTTGCAATCTAGAGCCATATTGTTCACCATACCCAAACATTCAAGAATCAATATTCAGATTTAATTGAAGGGCAATGAATGTTTCAAAACTAAAACATTCACAAAACAGTATATGTTACGGTTATGTTGCGCTACGAATAAGTAGCCACGGCGGTCGCACTAGCCGGTTAGTGGGCGGCGGTCCCGCTAGCCGGTTAGCGAGAGGGTCTGGGGCAACGGCCGGAGAATTTTCTTTTGTTTCATAAATAATCACGAATCTGAATTATTTTTCTTAAACCCCATCAATATTAATTGATCAAATCAAAACGCATGCACCACTGATTTCAATTCCCTTTCAGATTCCTTATATGTCACACATAAAACGCATGTTACCATATGATCGGCTATGACTAACACATATCATATGAATCAACAATCAAGCCTAACTTAAACACAAAACGGCATGCCTCTGATACCACTGTAAGGAATTGGAAGACACGCAGTGAAAATTAACTTAAATTTTTTTCCATTCCCTGCCAGAATCTACCGTATGTGTTTAAGTCAAGTGGAAAGAAGTATTACCCTCAGTATTCAGTCGCGACTTTCTCAGCTTCTGGTTGCGACATCCACATCTTCTCTCCGCGGCTCATGATCTCTTTTTGATCGCAAGAAGTCGACGACTCAGGTCGGCTTCCTCTACTGGTATCCACATGAACAGCGTTCCAACCACGAACGACGTGCTAGCGCCTCCTGTCCCTCCAGGGCTTACTCAAGAATTCATCCTCTCTATCTCTATTTCGGCAGTTTCTTATCTACAAACCTTTTTTGCAGATTCCCCATTCACCCTTTTTTTTATGTCCCAACCGTAGCTCCTAAATATCAGATATATCGGATGCTATGCGTGTTACCACAGACTTGGATTTTTGGAATTAATCTTATATTAATTCTAAAATTAATACAATATCATATGTTGTATAATTTGATAAGAAACTAATTAAATAAATAGTGTTTGTATTAAATCCATCCCACAGATTTAATTCACCTATTTATTTAATTTAAAATAAAGATAAGACGGAATTACATTTGATTTATTCTCATAAATCAAATTTGAGATATCATATCAATTTGAATTTCAAATTCAAACGTGATAGAGATTTAATTTTATCCTTATAAATTAAATCTTGTAAATATCTCTTATATGAGATATCATATCAATTTAAATTTCAAATTCAAACGTGATAGAGACATCATAGAATCTGGACATGTCTTAGATTCAATGAATCTGGACATCATAGCTTGTGTTAGGCTATTTTGTGTGCGACCCTGTAGGCCCATATGAAGTTGGCAGTGGGTCATTTACTATACTGACTCACAAGTCGCAAGCGGTCTCTAGCAAGACGTCACGACTACCCAAATCATATGAGGATCGATGAACGATGTAACCTTTTATACAACCATATCATGTTCCTTTTGTCACACGATATTTTGGTCATGGATGAGGCATGGAGAATATCATCCTCCTATTCCTGACCGTTACTTTCTCGATCCCTGAGTAGTCTGACTATAGAAATGGAACTACCTTTCCATTACAGTATGGCCATACATTTCTCAGACTCACTCATCGAGGGGCCCAGTAATATCTCTGTACGAATGTGAGGGACAAATTCCATCTTGACCATTCACATTCCTCCGCACGAAAAATCACTAAGCCCGAACATAGTCTTTATGATTACTCAGTCAAAAGTCACTTTTGACTAGGTCAAAGCTGAGCGTTGGTCATGAAGAAATCCATGATGATCTCAGGTCAAAGGGCATAGTGACAGGGTTTGTATATGAGAGAAGCTTATGACGTAACCCATGCAACTCTCTCATAGCTGGTTTGTCCAACACCTTGTACTCTTACATGTGCCTATGACTTTGATTTATATCTCTATACATCTTCAAAGTCATACTGGTCTTATTTCATCTCTGCTCCCGCACAGATGACCGACCAGGGACATTGAGGATAAGATCATGAATTATCCAAGGATGGTTATCACAGTAAACATGCAAATAATATGATAACACAATTGATAAACTCATAAATCAATAATGTTTATAAGACAATGATTGGCCCCTAGGGCACATTTTCCAATAGTAGTTCATGACAATTTGGTCATAACTTTCCGGGAGTGAGTTCAAGACCAAATCCGTAGCTAACTCTTTGCTCATGGGAAATCCAAGCCTCTCAAGGTGATCAATGTACCCTTTCATCTTTAAGACATGAGTACTGACTGATGCACCTTCAGCCATCTTGCAGGAATGTAAGGCCTTAGTGGTCTCATACCTCTCTTGCCTTGCCTGTTGCTGGAACATTTCCTTGAGATGCATAATCATCTCATAAGCCTCCATGTGTTCTAGATCTCTTTGGAGCTCCGGAACCATGGTGGCTAGCATCAAGCATTCCACACCGACAGAGTCTTCCTTATTCTTCGTGTAAGCATCTCTCTGAGCTCTAGGAGCATTGGTTGCTGGCTCCTCAGGAATGGGTTGATCTAGGACATGTGCCTTTCTTTCCTGCTTGAGAACAATTCTCAAGTTCCTAAACCAGCCAAGAAAGTTTTTCCATTGAGTTTGTCCTTCTAAAGGATAGATCGCAGCGATAATGTAGCAGTATTATTAGTCGTCATGATTCTACAATTAAAATATGCAATTGAATTAGCAATCTCCTACTAAATAAACAACTCTCAATGCAATAGTTAGTGGCTCAAACTTAAGTCCGCTTTGGCAAGACGCTTAAATTAAGTTATTTAGGTAGGTAACACCTTTACCAATTACATCAAATGTAACTCTTAGATGTTTATGGGATTCTATCATTATATGATCTAGCATGTTTTTAATCCCATCTAATACCTTGAGACCCAAAACTGTTTTGTTAATCTCAATTAAGTCAAACAATAATAAACATGTGAGAGTAGCACCATTACTCCTGATTATCTCCCCAAGATAACTCAAACGCACCCACTTTGGCGGAGTTCACAATTGAGCGATCGAGGTTTTGACAAGTGTTCATAAATTGACGGCATTATGACTTAAGATTTCAGTTAGAGGGCTTAATTTAACTATCTGGTTTATAAGAATGACTGGTTTTCAGTTTGTATCTCATACAAGTAATACGCATATGCTGATATAATCATAAGATGCATAATTTAAACATGATACAATATGGCTCACCTATCCTAAATCCACTCAAGCCAATGAGAGGAGCTCTCTAGTAAAAAAAGCGAAATTACATATAAAAACCTATTTTAACATTCGAGAGGAGTGAGATGAGAAGAGAAGGTATATTAAGAGTATATAGAGGAAGGCATGACACGCAGGCCGTATTTAAAAATTACAACACTTGCAATCTAGAGCCATATTGTTCACCATACCCAAACATTCAAGAATCAATATTCAGATTTAATTGAAGGGCAATGAATGTTTCAAAACTAAAATATTCACAAAACAGTATATGTTACGGTTATGTTGCGCTACGAATAAGTAGCCACGGCGGTCGCACTAGCCGGTTAGTGGGCGGCGGTCCCGCTAGCCGGTTAGCGAGAGGGTCTGGGGCAACGGCCCGAGAATTTTCTTTTGTTTCATAAATAATCACGAATCTGAATTATTTTTCTTAAACCCCATCAATATTAATTGATCAAATCAAAACGCATGCACCACTGATTTCAATTCCCTTTCAGATTCCTTATATGTCATACATAAAACGGATTCCTTATATGTCACACATAAAACGCATGTTATCATATGATCGGCTATGACTAACACATATCATATGAATCAACAATCAAGCCTAACTTAAACACAAAACGGCGTGCCTCTGATACCACTGTAAGGAATTGGAAGACACGCAGTGAAAATTAACTTAAATTTTTTTCCATTCCCTGCCAGAATCTACCGTATGTGTTTAAGTCAAGTGGAAAGAAGTATTACCCTCAGCATTCAGTCGCGACTTTCTCAGCTTCTGGTTGCCACATCCACATCTTCTCTCCGCGGCTCATGATCTCTTTTTGATCGCAAGAAGTTGACGACTCAGGTCAGCTTCCTCTACTGGTATCCACATGAACAGCATTCCAACCACGAACGACGTGCTAGCGCCTCCTGTCCCTCCAGGGCTTACTCAAGAATTCATCCTCTCTATCTCTATTTCGGCAGTTTCTTATCTACAAACCCTTTTTGCAGATTCCCCATTCACTCTTTTTTTTATGTCCCAACCGTAGCTCCTAAATATCAGATATATCGGATGCTATGCGTGTTACCACAGACTTGGATTTTTGGAATTACTCTTATATTAATTCTAAAATTAATACAATATCATATGTTGTATAATTTGATAAGAAACTAATTAAATAAATAGTGTTTGTATTAAATCCATCCCACAGATTTAATTCACCTATTTATTTAATTTAAAATAAAGATAAGACGGAATTACATTTGATTTATTCTCATAAATCAAATTTGAGATATCATATCAATTTGAATTTCAAATTCAAACGTGATAGAGATTTAATTTTATCCTTATAAATTAAATCTTGTAAATATCTCTTTTATGAGATATCATATCAATTTAAATTTCAAATTCAAACGTGATAGAGACATCATAGAATCTGGACATGTCTTAGATTCAATGAATCTGGACATCATAGCTTGTGTTAGGCTATTTTGTGTGCGACCCTGTAGGCCCATATGAAGTTGGCAGTGGGTCATTTACTATACTGACTCACAAGTCGCAAGTGGTCTCTAGCAAGACGTCACGACTACCCAAATCATATGAGGATCGATGAACGATGTAACCTTTTATACAACCATATCATGTTCCTTTTGTCACACGATATTTTGGTCATGGATGAGGCATGGAGAATATCATCCTCCTATTCCTGACCGTTACTTTCTCGATCCCTGAGTAGTCTGACTATAGAAATGGAACTACCTTTCCATTACAGTATGGCCATACATTTCTCAGACTCACTCATCGAGGGGCCCAGTAATATCTCTATACGAATGTGAGGGACAAATTCCATCTTGACCATTCACATTTCTCCGCACGAAAAATCACTAAGCCCGAACATAGTCTTTATGATTACTCAGTCAAAAGTCACTTTTGACTAGGTCAAAGCTGAGCGTTGGTCATGAAGAAATCCATGACGATCTCAGGTCAAAGGGCATAGTGACATGGTTTGTATATGAGAGAAGCTTATGACTTAACCCATGCAACTCTCTCATAGCGGGTCGGTCTAACACCTTATACTCTTACATGTGCCTATGACTTTGATTTATATCTCTATACATCTTCAAAGTCATACTGGTCTTATTTCATCTCTGCTCCCGCACAGATGACCGACCAGGGACATTGAGGATAAGATCATGAATTATCCAAGGATGGTTATAACAGTAAACATGCAAATAATATGATAACACAATTGATAAACTCATAAATCAATAATGTTTATAAGACAATGATTGGCCCCTAGGGCACATTTTCCAATAGTAGTTCATGACAATTTGGTCATAACTTTCCGGGAGTGAGTTCAAGACCAAATCCGTAGCTAACTCTTTGCTCATGGGAAATCCAAGCCTCTCAAGGTGATCAATGTACCCTTTCATCTTTAAGACATGAGTACTGACTGATGCACCTTCAGCCATCTTGCAGGAATGTAAGGCCTTAGTGGTCTCATACCTCTCTTGCCTTGCCTGTTGCTGGAACATTTCCTTGAGATGCATAATCATCTCATAAGCCTCCATGTGTTCTAGATCTCTTTGGAGCTCCGGAACCATGGTGGCTAGCATCAAGCATTCCACACCGACAGAGTCTTCCTTATTCTTCGTGTAAGCATCTCTCTGAGCTCTAGGAGCATTGGTTGCTGGCTCCTCAGGAATGGGTTGATCTAGGACATGTGCCTTTCTTTCCTGCTTGAGAACAATTCTCAAGTTCCTAAACCAGCCAAGAAAGTTTTTCCATTGAGTTTGTCCTTCTAAAGGATAGATCGCAGCGATAATGTAGCAGTATTATTAGTCGTCATGATTCTACAATTAAAATATGCAATTGAATTAGCAATCTCCTACTAAATAAACAACTCTCAATGCAATAGTTAGTGGCTCAAACTTAAGTCCGCTTTGGCAAGACGCTTAAATTAAGTTATTTAGGTAGGTAACACCTTTACCAATTACATCAAATGTAACTCTTAGATGTTTATGGGATTCTATCATTATATGATCTAGCATGTTTTTAATCCCATCTAATACCTTGAGACCCAAAACCGTTTTGTTAATCTCAATTAAGTCAAACAATAATAAACATGTGAGAGTAGCACCATTACTCCTGATTATCTCCCCAAGATAACTCAAATGCACCCACTTTGGCGGAGTCCACAATTGAGCGATCGAGGTTTTGACAAGTGTTCATAAATTGACGGCATTATGACTTAAGATTTCAGTTAGAGGGCTTAATTTAACTATCTGGTTTATAAGAATGAATGTTTCTCAGTTTGTATCTCATACAAGTAATACGCATATGCTGATATAATCATAAGATGCATAATTTAAACATGATACAATATGGCTCACCTATCCTAAGTCCACTCAAGCCAATGAGAGGAGCTCTCTAGTAAAAAAAGGGAAATTACATATAAAAACCTCTTTTAACATTCGAGAGGAGTGAGATGAGAAGAGAAGGTATATTAAGAGTATATAGAGGAAGGCATGACACGCAGGCCGTATTTAAAAATTACAACACTTGCAATCTAGAGCCATATTGTGCACCATACTAAGGGCAATGAATGTTTCAAAACTAAAACATTCACAAAACAGTATATGTTACGGTTATGTTGCGCTACGAATAAGTAGCCACGGCGGTCGCACTAGCCGGTTAGTGGGCGGCGGTCCCGCTAGCCGGTTAGCGAGAGGGTCTGGGGCAACGGCCCGAGAATTTTCTTTTGTTTCATAAATAATCACGAATCTGAATTATTTTTCTTAAACCCCATCAATATTAATTGATCAAATCAAAACGCATGCACCACTGATTTCAATTCCCTTTCAGATTCCTTATATGTCATACATAAAACGGATTCCTTATATGTCACACATAAAACGCATGTTATCATATGATCGGCTATGACTAACACATATCATATGAATCAACAATCAAGCCTAACTTAAACACAAAACGGCGTGCCTCTGATACCACTGTAAGGAATTGGAAGACACGCAGTGAAAATTAACTTAAATTTTTTTCCATTCCCTGCCAGAATCTACCGTATGTGTTTAAGTCAAGTGGAAAGAAGTATTACCCTCAGCATTCAGTCGCGACTTTCTCAGCTTCTGGTTGCCACATCCACATCTTCTCTCCGCGGCTCATGATCTCTTTTTGATCGCAAGAAGTTGACGACTCAGGTCAGCTTCCTCTACTGGTATCCACATGAACAGCGTTCCAACCACGAACGACGTGCTAGCGCCTCCTGTCCCTCCAGGGCTTACTCAAGAATTCATCCTCTCTATCTCTATTTCGGCAGTTTCTTATCTACAAACCCTTTTTGCAGATTCCCCATTCACTCTTTTTTTTATGTCCCAACCGTAGCTCCTAAATATCAGATATATCGGATGCTATGCGTGTTACCACAGACTTGGATTTTTGGAATTACTCTTATATTAATTCTAAAATTAATACAATATCATATGTTGTATAATTTGATAAGAAACTAATTAAATAAATAGTGTTTGTATTAAATCCATCCCACAGATTTAATTCACCTATTTATTTAATTTAAAATAAAGATAAGACGGAATTACATTTGATTTATTCTCATAAATCAAATTTGAGATATCATATCAATTTGAATTTCAAATTCAAACGTGATAGAGATTTAATTTTATCCTTATAAATTAAATCTTGTAAATATCTCTTTTATGAGATATCATATCAATTTAAATTTCAAATTCAAACGTGATAGAGACATCATAGAATCTGGACATGTCTTAGATTCAATGAATCTGGACATCATAGCTTGTGTTAGGCTATTTTGTGTGCGACCCTGTAGGCCCATATGAAGTTGGCAGTGGGTCATTTACTATACTGACTCACAAGTCGCAAGTGGTCTCTAGCAAGACGTCACGACTACCCAAATCATATGAGGATCGATGAACGATGTAACCTTTTATACAACCATATCATGTTCCTTTTGTCACACGATATTTTGGTCATGGATGAGGCATGGAGAATATCATCCTCCTATTCCTGACCGTTACTTTCTCGATCCCTGAGTAGTCTGACTATAGAAATGGAACTACCTTTCCATTACAGTATGGCCATACATTTCTCAGACTCACTCATCGAGGGGCCCAGTAATATCTCTATACGAATGTGAGGGACAAATTCCATCTTGACCATTCACATTTCTCCGCACGAAAAATCACTAAGCCCGAACATAGTCTTTATGATTACTCAGTCAAAAGTCACTTTTGACTAGGTCAAAGCTGAGCGTTGGTCATGAAGAAATCCATGACGATCTCAGGTCAAAGGGCATAGTGACATGGTTTGTATATGAGAGAAGCTTATGACTTAACCCATGCAACTCTCTCATAGCGGGTCGGTCTAACACCTTATACTCTTACATGTGCCTATGACTTTGATTTATATCTCTATACATCTTCAAAGTCATACTGGTCTTATTTCATCTCTGCTCCCGCACAGATGACCGACCAGGGACATTGAGGATAAGATCATGAATTATCCAAGGATGGTTATAACAGTAAACATGCAAATAATATGATAACACAATTGATAAACTCATAAATCAATAATGTTTATAAGACAATGATTGGCCCCTAGGGCACATTTTCCAATAGTAGTTCATGACAATTTGGTCATAACTTTCCGGGAGTGAGTTCAAGACCAAATCCGTAGCTAACTCTTTGCTCATGGGAAATCCAAGCCTCTCAAGGTGATCAATGTACCCTTTCATCTTTAAGACATGAGTACTGACTGATGCACCTTCAGCCATCTTGCAGGAATGTAAGGCCTTAGTGGTCTCATACCTCTCTTGCCTTGCCTGTTGCTGGAACATTTCCTTGAGATGCATAATCATCTCATAAGCCTCCATGTGTTCTAGATCTCTTTGGAGCTCCGGAACCATGGTGGCTAGCATCAAGCATTCCACACCGATAGAGTCTTCCTTATTCTTCGTGTAAGCATCTCTCTGAGCTCTAGGAGCATTGGTTGCTGGCTCCTCAGGAATGGGTTGATCTAGGACATGTGCCTTTCTTTCCTGCTTGAGAACAATTCTCAAGTTCCTAAACCAGCCAAGAAAGTTTTTCCATTGAGTTTGTCCTTCTAAAGGATAGATCGCAGCGATAATGTAGCAGTATTATTAGTCGTCATGATTCTACAATTAAAATATGCAATTGAATTAGCAATCTCCTACTAAATAAACAACTCTCAATGCAATAGTTAGTGGCTCAAACTTAAGTCCGCTTTGGCAAGACGCTTAAATTAAGTTATTTAGGTAGGTAACACCTTTACCAATTACATCAAATGTAACTCTTAGATGTTTATGGGATTCTATCATTATATGATCTAGCATGTTTTTAATCCCATCTAATACCTTGAGACCCAAAACCGTTTTGTTAATCTCAATTAAGTCAAACAATAATAAACATGTGAGAGTAGCACCATTACTCCTGATTATCTCCCCAAGATAACTCAAATGCACCCACTTTGGCGGAGTCCACAATTGAGCGATCGAGGTTTTGACAAGTGTTCATAAATTGACGGCATTATGACTTAAGATTTCAGTTAGAGGGCTTAATTTAACTATCTGGTTTATAAGAATGAATGTTTCTCAGTTTGTATCTCATACAAGTAATACGCATATGCTGATATAATCATAAGATGCATAATTTAAACATGATACAATATGGCTCACCTATCCTAAGTCCACTCAAGCCAATGAGAGGAGCTCTCTAGTAAAAAAAGGGAAATTACATATAAAAACCTCTTTTAACATTCGAGAGGAGTGAGATGAGAAGAGAAGGTATATTAAGAGTATATAGAGGAAGGCATGACACGCAGGCCGTATTTAAAAATTACAACACTTGCAATCTAGAGCCATATTGTGTACCATACTAAGGGCAATGAATGTTTCAAAACTAAAACATTCACAAAACAGTATATGTTACGGTTATGTTGCGTTACGAATAAGTAGCCACGGCGGTCGCACTAGCCGGTTAGTGGGCGGCGGTCCCGCTAGCCGGTTAGCGAGAGGGTCTGGGGCAACGGCCCGAGAATTTTCTTTTGTTTCATAAATAATCACGAATCTGAATTATTTTTCTTAAACCCCATCAATATTAATTGATCAAATCAAAACGCATGCACCACTGATTTCAATTCCCTTTCAGATTCCTTATATGTCATACATAAAACGGATTCCTTATATGTCACACATAAAACGCATGTTATCATATGATCGGCTATGACTAACACATATCATATGAATCAACAATCAAGCCTAACTTAAACACAAAACGGCGTGCCTCTGATACCACTGTAAGGAATTGGAAGACACGCAGTGAAAATTAACTTAAATTTTTTTCCATTCCCTGCCAGAATCTACCGTATGTGTTTAAGTCAAGTGGAAAGAAGTATTACCCTCAGCATTCAGTCGCGACTTTCTCAGCTTCTGGTTGCCACATCCACATCTTCTCTCCGCGGCTCATGATCTCTTTTTGATCGCAAGAAGTTGACGACTCAGGTCAGCTTCCTCTACTGGTATCCACATGAACAGCGTTCCAACCACGAACGACGTGCTAGCGCCTCCTGTCCCTCCAGGGCTTACTCAAGAATTCATCCTCTCTATCTCTATTTCGGCAGTTTCTTATCTACAAACCCTTTTTGCAGATTCCCCATTCACTCTTTTTTTTATGTCCCAACCGTAGCTCCTAAATATCAGATATATCGGATGCTATGCGTGTTACCACAGACTTGGATTTTTGGAATTACTCTTATATTAATTCTAAAATTAATACAATATCATATGTTGTATAATTTGATAAGAAACTAATTAAATAAATAGTGTTTGTATTAAATCCATCCCACAGATTTAATTCACCTATTTATTTAATTTAAAATAAAGATAAGACGGAATTACATTTGATTTATTCTCATAAATCAAATTTGAGATATCATATCAATTTGAATTTCAAATTCAAACGTGATAGAGATTTAATTTTATCCTTATAAATTAAATCTTGTAAATATCTCTTATATGAGATATCATATCAATTTAAATTTCCAATTCAAACGTGATAGAGACATCATAGAATCTGGACATGTCTTAGATTCAATGAATCTGGACATCATAGCTTGTGTTAGGCTATTTTGTGTGCGACCCTGTAGGCCCATATGAAGTTGGCAGTGGGTCATTTACTATACTGACTCACAAGTCGCAAGCGGTCTCTAGCAAGACATCACGACTACCCAAATCATATGAGGATCGATGAGCGATGTAACCTTTTATACAACCATATCATGTTCCTTTTGTCACACGATATTTTGGTCATGGATGAGGCATGGAGAATATCATCCTCCTATTCCTGACCGTTACTTTCTCGATCCCTGAGTAGTCTGACTATAGAAATGGAACTACCTTTCCATTACAGTATGGCCATACATTTCTCAGACTCACTCATCGAGGGGCCCAGTAATATCTCTATACGAATGTGAGGGACAAATTCCATCTTGACCATTCACATTTCTCCGCACGAAAAATCACTAAGCCCGAACATAGTCTTTATGATTACTCAGTCAAAAGTCACTTTTGACTAGGTCAAAGCTGAGCGTTGGTCATGAAGAAATCCATGACGATCTCAGGTCAAAGGGCATAGTGACATGGTTTGTATATGAGAGAAGCTTATGACTTAACCCATGCAACTCTCTCATAGCGGGTCGGTCTAACACCTTATACTCTTACATGTGCCTATGACTTTGATTTATATCTCTATACATCTTCAAAGTCATACTGGTCTTATTTCATCTCTGCTCCCGCACAGATGACCGACCAGGGACATTGAGGATAAGATCATGAATTATCCAAGGATGGTTATAACAGTAAACATGCAAATAATATGATAACACAATTGATAAACTCATAAATCAATAATGTTTATAAGACAATGATTGGCCCCTAGGGCACATTTTCCAATAGTAGTTCATGACAATTTGGTCATAACTTTCCGGGAGTGAGTTCAAGACCAAATCCGTAGCTAACTCTTTGCTCATGGGAAATCCAAGCCTCTCAAGGTGATCAATGTACCCTTTCATCTTTAAGACATGAGTACTGACTGATGCACCTTCAGCCATCTTGCAGGAATGTAAGGCCTTAGTGGTCTCATACCTCTCTTGCCTTGCCTGTTGTTGGAACATTTCCTTGAGATGCATAATCATCTCATAAGCCTCCATGTGTTCTAGATCTCTTTGGAGCTCCGGAACCATGGTGGCTAGCATCAAGCATTCCACACCGATAGAGTCTTCCTTATTCTTCGTGTAAGCATCTCTCTGAGCTCTAGGAGCATTGGTTGCTGGCTCCTCAGGAATGGGTTGATCTAGGACATGTGCCTTTCTTTCCTGCTTGAGAACAATTCTCAAGTTCCTAAACCAGCCAAGAAAGTTTTTCCATTGAGTTTGTCCTTCTAAAGGATAGATCGCAGCGATAATGTAGCAGTATTATTAGTCGTCATGATTCTACAATTAAAATATGCAATTGAATTAGCAATCTCCTACTAAATAAACAACTCTCAATGCAATAGTTAGTGGCTCAAACTTAAGTCCGCTTTGTCAAGACGCTTAAATTAAGTTATTTAGGTAGGTAACACCTTTACCAATTACATCAAATGTAACTCTTAGATGTTTATGGGATTCTATCATTATATGATCTAGCATGTTTTTAATCCCATCTAATACCTTGAGACCCAAAACCGTTTTGTTAATCTCAATTAAGTCAAACAATAATAAACATGTGAGAGTAGCACCATTACTCCTGATTATCTCCCCAAGATAACTCAAATGCACCCACTTTGGCGGAGTCCACAATTGAGCGATCGAGGTTTTGACAAGTGTTCATAAATTGACGGCATTATGACTTAAGATTTCAGTTAGAGGGCTTAATTTAACTATCTGGTTTATAAGAATGAATGTTTCTCAGTTTGTATCTCATACAAGTAATACGCATATGCTGATATAATCATAAGATGCATAATTTAAACATGATACAATATGGCTCACCTATCCTAAGTCCACTCAAGCCAATGAGAGGAGCTCTCTAGTAAAAAAAGGGAAATTACATATAAAAACCTCTTTTAACATTCGAGAGGAGTGAGATGAGAAGAGAAGGTATATTAAGAGTATATAGAGGAAGGCATGACACGCAGGCCGTATTTAAAAATTACAACACTTGCAATCTAGAGCCATATTGTGCACCATACTAAGGGCAATGAATGTTTCAAAACTAAAACATTCACAAAACAGTATATGTTACGGTTATGTTGCGCTACGAATAAGTAGCCACGGCGGTCGCACTAGCCGGTTAGTGGGCGGCGGTCCCGCTAGCCGGTTAGCGAGAGGGTCTGGGGCAACGGCCCGAGAATTTTCTTTTGTTTCATAAATAATCACGAATCTGAATTATTTTTCTTAAACCCCATCAATATTAATTGATCAAATCAAAACGCATGCACCACTGATTTCAATTCCCTTTCAGATTCCTTATATGTCATACATAAAACGGATTCCTTATATGTCACACATAAAACGCATGTTATCATATGATCGGCTATGACTAACACATATCATATGAATCAACAATCAAGCCTAACTTAAACACAAAACGGCGTGCCTCTGATACCACTGTAAGGAATTGGAAGACACGCAGTGAAAATTAACTTAAATTTTTTTCCATTCCCTGCCAGAATCTACCGTATGTGTTTAAGTCAAGTGGAAAGAAGTATTACCCTCAGCATTCAGTCGCGACTTTCTCAGCTTCTGGTTGCCACATCCACATCTTCTCTCCGCGGCTCATGATCTCTTTTTGATCGCAAGAAGTCGACGACTCAGGTCGGCTTCCTCTACTGGTATCCACATGAACAGCGTTCCAACCACGAACGACGTGCTAGCGCCTCCTGTCCCTCCAGGGCTTACTCAAGAATTCATCCTCTCTATCTCTATTTCGGCAGTTTCTTATCTACAAACCCTTTTTGCAGATTCCCCATTCACTCTTTTTTTTATGTCCCAACCGTAGCTCCTAAATATCAGATATATCGGATGCTATGCGTGTTACCACAGACTTGGATTTTTGGAATTACTCTTATATTAATTCTAAAATTAATACAATATCATATGTTGTATAATTTGATAAGAAACTAATTAAATAAATAGTGTTTGTATTAAATCCATCCCACAGATTTAATTCACCTATTTATTTAATTTAAAATAAAGATAAGACGGAATTACATTTGATTTATTCTCATAAATCAAATTTGAGATATCATATCAATTTGAATTTCAAATTCAAACGTGATAGAGATTTAATTTTATCCTTATAAATTAAATCTTGTAAATATCTCTTATATGAGATATCATATCAATTTAAATTTCCAATTCAAACGTGATAGAGACATCATAGAATCTGGACATGTCTTAGATTCAATGAATCTGGACATCATAGCTTGTGTTAGGCTATTTTGTGTGCGACCCTGTAGGCCCATATGAAGTTGGCAGTGGGTCATTTACTATACTGACTCACAAGTCGCAAGCGGTCTCTAGCAAGACATCACGACTACCCAAATCATATGAGGATCGATGAGCGATGTAACCTTTTATACAACCATATCATGTTCCTTTTGTCACACGATATTTTGGTCATGGATGAGGCATGGAGAATATCATCCTCCTATTCCTGACCGTTACTTTCTCGATCCCTGAGTAGTCTGACTATAGAAATGGAACTACCTTTCCATTACAGTATGGCCATACATTTCTCAGACTCACTCATCGAGGGGCCCAGTAATATCTCTATACGAATGTGAGGGACAAATTCCATCTTGACCATTCACATTTCTCCGCACGAAAAATCACTAAGCCCGAACATAGTCTTTATGATTACTCAGTCAAAAGTCACTTTTGACTAGGTCAAAGCTGAGCGTTGGTCATGAAGAAATCCATGATGATCTCAGGTCAAAGGGCATAGTGACATGGTTTGTATATGAGAGAAGCTTATGACTTAACCCATGCAACTCTCTCATAGCGGGTCGGTCTAACACCTTATACTCTTACATGTGCCTATGACTTTGATTTATATCTCTATACATCTTCAAAGTCATACTGGTCTTATTTCATCTCTGCTCCCGCGCAGATGACCGACCAGGGACATTGAGGATAAGATCATGAATTATCCAAGGATGGTTATCACAGTAAACATGCAAATAATATGATAACACAATTGATAAACTCATAAATCAATAATGTTTATAAGACAATGATTGGCCCCTAGGGCACATTTTCCAATAGTAGTTCATGACAATTTGGTCATAACTTTCCGGGAGTGAGTTCAAGACCAAATCCGTAGCTAACTCTTTGCTCATGGGAAATCCAAGCCTCTCAAGGTGATCAATGTACCCTTTCATCTTTAAGACATGAGTACTGACTGATGCACCTTCAGCCATCTTGCAGGAATGTAAGGCCTTAGTGGTCTCATACCTCTCTTGCCTTGCCTGTTGCTGGAACATTTCCTTGAGATGCATAATCATCTCATAAGCCTCCATGTGTTCTAGATCTCTTTGGAGCTCCGGAACCATGGTGGCTAGCATCAAGCATTCCACACCGACAGAGTCTTCCTTATTCTTCGTGTAAGCATCTCTCTGAGCTCTAGGAGCATTGGTTGCTGGCTCCTCAGGAATGGGTTGATCTAGGACATGTGCCTTTCTTTCCTGCTTGAGAACAATTCTCAAGTTCCTAAACCAGTCAAGAAAGTTTTTCCATTGAGTTTGTCCTTCTCAAGGATAGATCGCAGCGATAATGTAGCAGTATTATTCGTCGTCATGATTCTACAATTAAAATATGCAATTGAATTAGCAATCTCCTACTAAATAAACAACTCTCAATGCAATAGTTAGTGGGTTAAGATCCATATTTGGCTCAAACTTAAGTCCGCTTTGGCAAGACGCTTAAATTAAGTTATTTAGGTAGGCAACACCTTTACCAATTACATCAAATGTAACTCTTAGATGTTTATGGGATTCTATCATTATATGATCTAGCATGTTTTTAATCCCATCTAATACCTTGAGACCCAAAACCGTTTTGTTAATCTCAATTAAGTCAAACAATAATAAACATGTGAGAGTAGCACCATTACTCCTGATTATCTCCCCAAGATAACTCAAATGCACCCACTTTGGCGGAGTCCACAATTGAGCGATCGAGGTTTTGACAAGTGTTCATAAATTGACGGCATTATGACTTAAGATTTCAGTTAGAGGGCTTAATTTAACTATCTGGTTTATAAGAATGAATGTTTCTCAGTTTGTATCTCATACAAGTAATACGCATATGCTGATATAATCATAAGATGCATAATTTAAACATGATACAATATGGCTCACCTATCCTAAGTCCACTCAAGCCAATGAGAGGAGCTCTCTAGTAAAAAAAGGGAAATTACATATAAAAACCTCTTTTAACATTCGAGAGGAGTGAGATGAGAAGAGAAGGTATATTAAGAGTATATAGAGGAAGGCATGACACGCAGGCCGTATTTAAAAATTACAACACTTGCAATCTAGAGCCATATTGTGCACCATACTAAGGGCAATGAATGTTTCAAAACTAAAACATTCACAAAACAGTATATGTTACGGTTATGTTGCGCTACGAATAAGTAGCCACGGCGGTCGCACTAGCCGGTTAGTGGGCGGCGGTCCCGCTAGCCGGTTAGCGAGAGGGTCTGGGGCAACGGCCCGAGAATTTTCTTTTGTTTCATAAATAATCACGAATCTGAATTATTTTTCTTAAACCCCATCAATATTAATTGATCAAATCAAAACGCATGCACCACTGATTTCAATTCCCTTTCAGATTCCTTATATGTCATACATAAAACGGATTCCTTATATGTCACACATAAAACGCATGTTATCATATGATCGGCTATGACTAACACATATCATATGAATCAACAATCAAGCCTAACTTAAACACAAAACGGCGTGCCTCTGATACCACTGTAAGGAATTGGAAGACACGCAGTGAAAATTAACTTAAATTTTTTTCCATTCCCTGCCAGAATCTACCGTATGTGTTTAAGTCAAGTGGAAAGAAGTATTACCCTCAGCATTCAGTCGCGACTTTCTCAGCTTCTGGTTGCCACATCCACATCTTCTCTCCGCGGCTCATGATCTCTTTTTGATCGCAAGAAGTCGACGACTCAGGTCGGCTTCCTCTACTGGTATCCACATGAACAGCGTTCCAACCACGAACGACGTGCTAGCGCCTCCTGTCCCTCCAGGGCTTACTCAAGAATTCATCCTCTCTATCTCTATTTCGGCAGTTTCTTATCTACAAACCCTTTTTGCAGATTCCCCATTCACTCTTTTTTTTATGTCCCAACCGTAGCTCCTAAATATCAGATATATCGGATGCTATGCGTGTTACCACAGACTTGGATTTTTGGAATTACTCTTATATTAATTCTAAAATTAATACAATATCATATGTTGTATAATTTGATAAGAAACTAATTAAATAAATAGTGTTTGTATTAAATCCATCCCACAGATTTAATTCACCTATTTATTTAATTTAAAATAAAGATAAGACGGAATTACATTTGATTTATTCTCATAAATCAAATTTGAGATATCATATCAATTTGAATTTCAAATTCAAACGTGATAGAGATTTAATTTTATCCTTATAAATTAAATCTTGTAAATATCTCTTATATGAGATATCATATCAATTTAAATTTCCAATTCAAACGTGATAGAGACATCATAGAATCTGGACATGTCTTAGATTCAATGAATCTGGACATCATAGCTTGTGTTAGGCTATTTTGTGTGCGACCCTGTAGGCCCATATGAAGTTGGCAGTGGGTCATTTACTATACTGACTCACAAGTCGCAAGCGGTCTCTAGCAAGACATCACGACTACCCAAATCATATGAGGATCGATGAGCGATGTAACCTTTTATACAACCATATCATGTTCCTTTTGTCACACGATATTTTGGTCATGGATGAGGCATGGAGAATATCATCCTCCTATTCCTGACCGTTACTTTCTCGATCCCTGAGTAGTCTGACTATAGAAATGGAACTACCTTTCCATTACAGTATGGCCATACATTTCTCAGACTCACTCATCGAGGGGCCCAGTAATATCTCTATACGAATGTGAGGGACAAATTCCATCTTGACCATTCACATTTCTCCGCACGAAAAATCACTAAGCCCGAACATAGTCTTTATGATTACTCAGTCAAAAGTCACTTTTGACTAGGTCAAAGCTGAGCGTTGGTCATGAAGAAATCCATGATGATCTCAGGTCAAAGGGCATAGTGACATGGTTTGTATATGAGAGAAGCTTATGACTTAACCCATGCAACTCTCTCATAGCGGGTCGGTCTAACACCTTATACTCTTACATGTGCCTATGACTTTGATTTATATCTCTATACATCTTCAAAGTCATACTGGTCTTATTTCATCTCTGCTCCCGCGCAGATGACCGACCAGGGACATTGAGGATAAGATCATGAATTATCCAAGGATGGTTATCACAGTAAACATGCAAATAATATGATAACACAATTGATAAACTCATAAATCAATAATGTTTATAAGACAATGATTGGCCCCTAGGGCACATTTTCCAATAGTAGTTCATGACAATTTGGTCATAACTTTCCGGGAGTGAGTTCAAGACCAAATCCGTAGCTAACTCTTTGCTCATGGGAAATCCAAGCCTCTCAAGGTGATCAATGTACCCTTTCATCTTTAAGACATGAGTACTGACTGATGCACCTTCAGCCATCTTGCAGGAATGTAAGGCCTTAGTGGTCTCATACCTCTCTTGCCTTGCCTGTTGCTGGAACATTTCCTTGAGATGCATAATCATCTCATAAGCCTCCATGTGTTCTAGATCTCTTTGGAGCTCCGGAACCATGGTGGCTAGCATCAAGCATTCCACACCGACAGAGTCTTCCTTATTCTTCGTGTAAGCATCTCTCTGAGCTCTAGGAGCATTGGTTGCTGGCTCCTCAGGAATGGGTTGATCTAGGACATGTGCCTTTCTTTCCTGCTTGAGAACAATTCTCAAGTTCCTAAACCAGTCAAGAAAGTTTTTCCATTGAGTTTGTCCTTCTCAAGGATAGATCGCAGCGATAATGTAGCAGTATTATTCGTCGTCATGATTCTACAATTAAAATATGCAATTGAATTAGCAATCTCCTACTAAATAAACAACTCTCAATGCAATAGTTAGTGGGTTAAGATCCATATTTGGCTCAAACTTAAGTCCGCTTTGGCAAGACGCTTAAATTAAGTTATTTAGGTAGGCAACACCTTTACCAATTACATCAAATGTAACTCTTAGATGTTTATGGGATTCTATCATTATATGATCTAGCATGTTTTTAATCCCATCTAATACCTTGAGACCCAAAACCGTTTTGTTAATCTCAATTAAGTCAAACAATAATAAACATGTGAGAGTAGCACCATTACTCCTGATTATCTCCCCAAGATAACTCAAATGCACCCACTTTGGCGGAGTCCACAATTGAGCGATCGAGGTTTTGACAAGTGTTCATAAATTGACGGCATTATGACTTAAGATTTCAGTTAGAGGGCTTAATTTAACTATCTGGTCTATAAGAATGAATGTTTCTCAGTTTGTATCTCATACAAGTAATACGCATATGCTGATATAATCATAAGATGCATAATTTAAACATGATACAATATGGCTCACCTATCCTAAGTCCACTCAAGCCAATGAGAGGAGCTCTCTAGTAAAAAAAGGGAAATTACATATAAAAACCTCTTTTAACATTCGAGAGGAGTGAGATGAGAAGAGAAGGTATATTAAGAGTATATAGAGGAAGGCATGACACGCAGGCCGTATTTAAAAATTACAACACTTGCAATCTAGAGCCATATTGTGCACCATACTAAGGGCAATGAATGTTTCAAAACTAAAACATTCACAAAACAGTATATGTTACGGTTATGTTGCGCTACGAATAAGTAGCCACGGCGGTCGCACTAGCCGGTTAGTGGGCGGCGGTCCCGCTAGCCGGTTAGCGAGAGGGTCTGGGGCAACGGCCCGAGAATTTTCTTTTGTTTCATAAATAATCACGAATCTGAATTATTTTTCTTAAACCCCATCAATATTAATTGATCAAATCAAAACGCATGCACCACTGATTTCAATTCCCTTTCAGATTCCTTATATGTCATACATAAAACGGATTCCTTATATGTCACACATAAAACGCATGTTATCATATGATCGGCTATGACTAACACATATCATATGAATCAACAATCAAGCCTAACTTAAACACAAAACGGCGTGCCTCTGATACCACTGTAAGGAATTGGAAGACACGCAGTGAAAATTAACTTAAATTTTTTTCCATTCCCTGCCAGAATCTACCGTATGTGTTTAAGTCAAGTGGAAAGAAGTATTACCCTCAGCATTCAGTCGCGACTTTCTCAGCTTCTGGTTGCCACATCCACATCTTCTCTCCGCGGCTCATGATCTCTTTTTGATCGCAAGAAGTCGACGACTCAGGTCGGCTTCCTCTACTGGTATCCACATGAACAGCGTTCCAACCACGAACGACGTGCTAGCGCCTCCTGTCCCTCCAGGGCTTACTCAAGAATTCATCCTCTCTATCTCTATTTCGGCAGTTTCTTATCTACAAACCCTTTTTGCAGATTCCCCATTCACTCTTTTTTTTATGTCCCAACCGTAGCTCCTAAATATCAGATATATCGGATGCTATGCGTGTTACCACAGACTTGGATTTTTGGAATTACTCTTATATTAATTCTAAAATTAATACAATATCATATGTTGTATAATTTGATAAGAAACTAATTAAATAAATAGTGTTTGTATTAAATCCATCCCACAGATTTAATTCACCTATTTATTTAATTTAAAATAAAGATAAGACGGAATTACATTTGATTTATTCTCATAAATCAAATTTGAGATATCATATCAATTTGAATTTCAAATTCAAACGTGATAGAGATTTAATTTTATCCTTATAAATTAAATCTTGTAAATATCTCTTATATGAGATATCATATCAATTTAAATTTCCAATTCAAACGTGATAGAGACATCATAGAATCTGGACATGTCTTAGATTCAATGAATCTGGACATCATAGCTTGTGTTAGGCTATTTTGTGTGCGACCCTGTAGGCCCATATGAAGTTGGCAGTGGGTCATTTACTATACTGACTCACAAGTCGCAAGCGGTCTCTAGCAAGACATCACGACTACCCAAATCATATGAGGATCGATGAGCGATGTAACCTTTTATACAACCATATCATGTTCCTTTTGTCACACGATATTTTGGTCATGGATGAGGCATGGAGAATATCATCCTCCTATTCCTGACCGTTACTTTCTCGATCCCTGAGTAGTCTGACTATAGAAATGGAACTACCTTTCCATTACAGTATGGCCATACATTTCTCAGACTCACTCATCGAGGGGCCCAGTAATATCTCTGTACGAATGTGAGGGACAAATTCCATCTTGACCATTCACATTTCTCCGCACGAAAAATCACTAAGCCCGAACATAGTCTTTATGATTACTCAGTCAAAAGTCACTTTTGACTAGGTCAAAGCTGAGCGTTGGTCATGAAGAAATCCATGATGATCTCAGGTCAAAGGGCATAGTGACATGGTTTGTATATGAGAGAAGCTTATGACTTAACCCATGCAACTCTCTCATAGCGGGTCGGTCTAACACCTTATACTCTTACATGTGCCTATGACTTTGATTTATATCTCTATACATCTTCAAAGTCATACTGGTCTTATTTCATCTCTGCTCCCGCGCAGATGACCGACCAGGGACATTGAGGATAAGATCATGAATTATCCAAGGATGGTTATCACAGTAAACATGCAAATAATATGATAACACAATTGATAAACTCATAAATCAATAATGTTTATAAGACAATGATTGGCCCCTAGGGCACATTTTCCAATAGTAGTTCATGACAATTTGGTCATAACTTTCCGGGAGTGAGTTCAAGACCAAATCCGTAGCTAACTCTTTGCTCATGGGAAATCCAAGCCTCTCAAGGTGATCAATGTACCCTTTCATCTTTAAGACATGAGTACTGACTGATGCACCTTCAGCCATCTTGCAGGAATGTAAGGCCTTAGTGGTCTCATACCTCTCTTGCCTTGCCTGTTGCTGGAACATTTCCTTGAGATGCATAATCATCTCATAAGCCTCCATGTGTTCTAGATCTCTTTGGAGCTCCGGAACCATGGTGGCTAGCATCAAGCATTCCACACCGACAGAGTCTTCCTTATTCTTCGTGTAAGCATCTCTCTGAGCTCTAGGAGCATTGGTTGCTGGCTCCTCAGGAATGGGTTGATCTAGGACATGTGCCTTTCTTTCCTGCTTGAGAACAATTCTCAAGTTCCTAAACCAGTCAAGAAAGTTTTTCCATTGAGTTTGTCCTTCTCAAGGATAGATCGCAGCGATAATGTAGCAGTATTATTCGTCGTCATGATTCTACAATTAAAATATGCAATTGAATTAGCAATCTCCTACTAAATAAACAACTCTCAATGCAATAGTTAGTGGGTTAAGATCCATATTTGGCTCAAACTTAAGTCCGCTTTGGCAAGACGCTTAAATTAAGTTATTTAGGTAGGCAACACCTTTACCAATTACATCAAATGTAACTCTTAGATGTTTATGGGATTCTATCATTATATGATCTAGCATGTTTTTAATCCCATCTAATACCTTGAGACCCAAAACCGTTTTGTTAATCTCAATTAAGTCAAACAATAATAAACATGTGAGAGTAGCACCATTACTCCTGATTATCTCCCCAAGATAACTCAAATGCACCCACTTTGGCGGAGTCCACAATTGAGCGATCGAGGTTTTGACAAGTGTTCATAAATTGACGGCATTATGACTTAAGATTTCAGTTAGAGGGCTTAATTTAACTATCTGGTCTATAAGAATGAATGTTTCTCAGTTTGTATCTCATACAAGTAATACGCATATGCTGATATAATCATAAGATGCATAATTTAAACATGATACAATATGGCTCACCTATCCTAAGTCCACTCAAGCCAATGAGAGGAGCTCTCTAGTAAAAAAAGGGAAATTACATATAAAAACCTCTTTTAACATTCGAGAGGAGTGAGATGAGAAGAGAAGGTATATTAAGAGTATATAGAGGAAGGCATGACACGCAGGCCGTATTTAAAAATTACAACACTTGCAATCTAGAGCCATATTGTGCACCATACTAAGGGCAATGAATGTTTCAAAACTAAAACATTCACAAAACAGTATATGTTACGGTTATGTTGCGCTACGAATAAGTAGCCACGGCGGTCGCACTAGCCGGTTAGTGGGCGGCGGTCCCGCTAGCCGGTTAGCGAGAGGGTCTGGGGCAACGGCCCGAGAATTTTCTTTTGTTTCATAAATAATCACGAATCTGAATTATTTTTCTTAAACCCCATCAATATTAATTGATCAAATCAAAACGCATGCACCACTGATTTCAATTCCCTTTCAGATTCCTTATATGTCATACATAAAACGGATTCCTTATATGTCACACATAAAACGCATGTTATCATATGATCGGCTATGACTAACACATATCATATGAATCAACAATCAAGCCTAACTTAAACACAAAACGGCGTGCCTCTGATACCACTGTAAGGAATTGGAAGACACGCAGTGAAAATTAACTTAAATTTTTTTCCATTCCCTGCCAGAATCTACCGTATGTGTTTAAGTCAAGTGGAAAGAAGTATTACCCTCAGCATTCAGTCGCGACTTTCTCAGCTTCTGGTTGCCACATCCACATCTTCTCTCCGCGGCTCATGATCTCTTTTTGATCGCAAGAAGTCGACGACTCAGGTCGGCTTCCTCTACTGGTATCCACATGAACAGCGTTCCAACCACGAACGACGTGCTAGCGCCTCCTGTCCCTCCAGGGCTTACTCAAGAATTCATCCTCTCTATCTCTATTTCGGCAGTTTCTTATCTACAAACCCTTTTTGCAGATTCCCCATTCACTCTTTTTTTTATGTCCCAACCGTAGCTCCTAAATATCAGATATATCGGATGCTATGCGTGTTACCACAGACTTGGATTTTTGGAATTACTCTTATATTAATTCTAAAATTAATACAATATCATATGTTGTATAATTTGATAAGAAACTAATTAAATAAATAGTGTTTGTATTAAATCCATCCCACAGATTTAATTCACCTATTTATTTAATTTAAAATAAAGATAAGACGGAATTACATTTGATTTATTCTCATAAATCAAATTTGAGATATCATATCAATTTGAATTTCAAATTCAAACGTGATAGAGATTTAATTTTATCCTTATAAATTAAATCTTGTAAATATCTCTTATATGAGATATCATATCAATTTAAATTTCCAATTCAAACGTGATAGAGACATCATAGAATCTGGACATGTCTTAGATTCAATGAATCTGGACATCATAGCTTGTGTTAGGCTATTTTGTGTGCGACCCTGTAGGCCCATATGAAGTTGGCAGTGGGTCATTTACTATACTGACTCACAAGTCGCAAGCGGTCTCTAGCAAGACATCACGACTACCCAAATCATATGAGGATCGATGAGCGATGTAACCTTTTATACAACCATATCATGTTCCTTTTGTCACACGATATTTTGGTCATGGATGAGGCATGGAGAATATCATCCTCCTATTCCTGACCGTTACTTTCTCGATCCCTGAGTAGTCTGACTATAGAAATGGAACTACCTTTCCATTACAGTATGGCCATACATTTCTCAGACTCACTCATCGAGGGGCCCAGTAATATCTCTGTACGAATGTGAGGGACAAATTCCATCTTGACCATTCACATTTCTCCGCACGAAAAATCACTAAGCCCGAACATAGTCTTTATGATTACTCAGTCAAAAGTCACTTTTGACTAGGTCAAAGCTGAGCGTTGGTCATGAAGAAATCCATGATGATCTCAGGTCAAAGGGCATAGTGACATGGTTTGTATATGAGAGAAGCTTATGACTTAACCCATGCAACTCTCTCATAGCGGGTCGGTCTAACACCTTATACTCTTACATGTGCCTATGACTTTGATTTATATCTCTATACATCTTCAAAGTCATACTGGTCTTATTTCATCTCTGCTCCCGCGCAGATGACCGACCAGGGACATTGAGGATAAGATCATGAATTATCCAAGGATGGTTATCACAGTAAACATGCAAATAATATGATAACACAATTGATAAACTCATAAATCAATAATGTTTATAAGACAATGATTGGCCCCTAGGGCACATTTTCCAATAGTAGTTCATGACAATTTGGTCATAACTTTCCGGGAGTGAGTTCAAGACCAAATCCGTAGCTAACTCTTTGCTCATGGGAAATCCAAGCCTCTCAAGGTGATCAATGTACCCTTTCATCTTTAAGACATGAGTACTGACTGATGCACCTTCAGCCATCTTGCAGGAATGTAAGGCCTTAGTGGTCTCATACCTCTCTTGCCTTGCCTGTTGCTGGAACATTTCCTTGAGATGCATAATCATCTCATAAGCCTCCATGTGTTCTAGATCTCTTTGGAGCTCCGGAACCATGGTGGCTAGCATCAAGCATTCCACACCGACAGAGTCTTCCTTATTCTTCGTGTAAGCATCTCTCTGAGCTCTAGGAGCATTGGTTGCTGGCTCCTCAGGAATGGGTTGATCTAGGACATGTGCCTTTCTTTCCTGCTTGAGAACAATTCTCAAGTTCCTAAACCAGTCAAGAAAGTTTTTCCATTGAGTTTGTCCTTCTCAAGAATAGATCGCAGCGATAATGTAGCAGTATTATTCGTCGTCATGATTCTACAATTAAAATATGCAATTGAATTAGCAATCTCCTACTAAATAAACAACTCTCAATGCAATAGTTAGTGGGTTAAGATCCATATTTGGCTCAAACTTAAGTCCGCTTTGGCAAGACGCTTAAATTAAGTTATTTAGGTAGGCAACACCTTTACCAATTACATCAAATGTAACTCTTAGATGTTTATGGGATTCTATCATTATATGATCTAGCATGTTTTTAATCCCATCTAATACCTTGAGACCCAAAACCGTTTTGTTAATCTCAATTAAGTCAAACAATAATAAACATGTGAGAGTAGCACCATTACTCCTGATTATCTCCCCAAGATAACTCAAATGCACCCACTTTGGCGGAGTCCACAATTGAGCGATCGAGGTTTTGACAAGTGTTCATAAATTGACGGCATTATGACTTAAGATTTCAGTTAGAGGGCTTAATTTAACTATCTGGTCTATAAGAATGAATGTTTCTCAGTTTGTATCTCATACAAGTAATACGCATATGCTGATATAATCATAAGATGCATAATTTAAACATGATACAATATGGCTCACCTATCCTAAGTCCACTCAAGCCAATGAGAGGAGCTCTCTAGTAAAAAAAGGGAAATTACATATAAAAACCTCTTTTAACATTCGAGAGGAGTGAGATGAGAAGAGAAGGTATATTAAGAGTATATAGAGGAAGGCATGACACGCAGGCCGTATTTAAAAATTACAACACTTGCAATCTAGAGCCATATTGTGCACCATACTAAGGGCAATGAATGTTTCAAAACTAAAACATTCACAAAACAGTATATGTTACGGTTATGTTGCGCTACGAATAAGTAGCCACGGCGGTCGCACTAGCCGGTTAGTGGGCGGCGGTCCCGCTAGCCGGTTAGCGAGAGGGTCTGGGGCAACGGCCCGAGAATTTTCTTTTGTTTCATAAATAATCACGAATCTGAATTATTTTTCTTAAACCCCATCAATATTAATTGATCAAATCAAAACGCATGCACCACTGATTTCAATTCCCTTTCAGATTCCTTATATGTCATACATAAAACGGATTCCTTATATGTCACACATAAAACGCATGTTATCATATGATCGGCTATGACTAACACATATCATATGAATCAACAATCAAGCCTAACTTAAACACAAAACGGCGTGCCTCTGATACCACTGTAAGGAATTGGAAGACACGCAGTGAAAATTAACTTAAATTTTTTTCCATTCCCTGCCAGAATCTACCGTATGTGTTTAAGTCAAGTGGAAAGAAGTATTACCCTCAGCATTCAGTCGCGACTTTCTCAGCTTCTGGTTGCCACATCCACATCTTCTCTCCGCGGCTCATGATCTCTTTTTGATCGCAAGAAGTCGACGACTCAGGTCGGCTTCCTCTACTGGTATCCACATGAACAGCGTTCCAACCACGAACGACGTGCTAGCGCCTCCTGTCCCTCCAGGGCTTACTCAAGAATTCATCCTCTCTATCTCTATTTCGGCAGTTTCTTATCTACAAACCCTTTTTGCAGATTCCCCATTCACTCTTTTTTTTATGTCCCAACCGTAGCTCCTAAATATCAGATATATCGGATGCTATGCGTGTTACCACAGACTTGGATTTTTGGAATTACTCTTATATTAATTCTAAAATTAATACAATATCATATGTTGTATAATTTGATAAGAAACTAATTAAATAAATAGTGTTTGTATTAAATCCATCCCACAGATTTAATTCACCTATTTATTTAATTTAAAATAAAGATAAGACGGAATTACATTTGATTTATTCTCATAAATCAAATTTGAGATATCATATCAATTTGAATTTCAAATTCAAACGTGATAGAGATTTAATTTTATCCTTATAAATTAAATCTTGTAAATATCTCTTATATGAGATATCATATCAATTTAAATTTCCAATTCAAACGTGATAGAGACATCATAGAATCTGGACATGTCTTAGATTCAATGAATCTGGACATCATAGCTTGTGTTAGGCTATTTTGTGTGCGACCCTGTAGGCCCATATGAAGTTGGCAGTGGGTCATTTACTATACTGACTCACAAGTCGCAAGCGGTCTCTAGCAAGACATCACGACTACCCAAATCATATGAGGATCGATGAGCGATGTAACCTTTTATACAACCATATCATGTTCCTTTTGTCACACGATATTTTGGTCATGGATGAGGCATGGAGAATATCATCCTCCTATTCCTGACCGTTACTTTCTCGATCCCTGAGTAGTCTGACTATAGAAATGGAACTACCTTTCCATTACAGTATGGCCATACATTTCTCAGACTCACTCATCGAGGGGCCCAGTAATATCTCTGTACGAATGTGAGGGACAAATTCCATCTTGACCATTCACATTTCTCCGCACGAAAAATCACTAAGCCCGAACATAGTCTTTATGATTACTCAGTCAAAAGTCACTTTTGACTAGGTCAAAGCTGAGCGTTGGTCATGAAGAAATCCATGATGATCTCAGGTCAAAGGGCATAGTGACATGGTTTGTATATGAGAGAAGCTTATGACTTAACCCATGCAACTCTCTCATAGCGGGTCGGTCTAACACCTTATACTCTTACATGTGCCTATGACTTTGATTTATATCTCTATACATCTTCAAAGTCATACTGGTCTTATTTCATCTCTGCTCCCGCGCAGATGACCGACCAGGGACATTGAGGATAAGATCATGAATTATCCAAGGATGGTTATCACAGTAAACATGCAAATAATATGATAACACAATTGATAAACTCATAAATCAATAATGTTTATAAGACAATGATTGGCCCCTAGGGCACATTTTCCAATAGTAGTTCATGACAATTTGGTCATAACTTTCCGGGAGTGAGTTCAAGACCAAATCCGTAGCTAACTCTTTGCTCATGGGAAATCCAAGCCTCTCAAGGTGATCAATGTACCCTTTCATCTTTAAGACATGAGTACTGACTGATGCACCTTCAGCCATCTTGCAGGAATGTAAGGCCTTAGTGGTCTCATACCTCTCTTGCCTTGCCTGTTGCTGGAACATTTCCTTGAGATGCATAATCATCTCATAAGCCTCCATGTGTTCTAGATCTCTTTGGAGCTCCGGAACCATGGTGGCTAGCATCAAGCATTCCACACCGACAGAGTCTTCCTTATTCTTCGTGTAAGCATCTCTCTGAGCTCTAGGAGCATTGGTTGCTGGCTCCTCAGGAATGGGTTGATCTAGGACATGTGCCTTTCTTTCCTGCTTGAGAACAATTCTCAAGTTCCTAAACCAGTCAAGAAAGTTTTTCCATTGAGTTTGTCCTTCTCAAGGATAGATCGCAGCGATAATGTAGCAGTATTATTCGTCGTCATGATTCTACAATTAAAATATGCAATTGAATTAGCAATCTCCTACTAAATAAACAACTCTCAATGCAATAGTTAGTGGGTTAAGATCCATATTTGGCTCAAACTTAAGTCCGCTTTGGCAAGACGCTTAAATTAAGTTATTTAGGTAGGCAACACCTTTACCAATTACATCAAATGTAACTCTTAGATGTTTATGGGATTCTATCATTATATGATCTAGCATGTTTTTAATCCCATCTAATACCTTGAGACCCAAAACCGTTTTGTTAATCTCAATTAAGTCAAACAATAATAAACATGTGAGAGTAGCACCATTACTCCTGATTATCTCCCCAAGATAACTCAAATGCACCCACTTTGGCGGAGTCCACAATTGAGCGATCGAGGTTTTGACAAGTGTTCATAAATTGACGGCATTATGACTTAAGATTTCAGTTAGAGGGCTTAATTTAACTATCTGGTCTATAAGAATGAATGTTTCTCAGTTTGTATCTCATACAAGTAATACGCATATGCTGATATAATCATAAGATGCATAATTTAAACATGATACAATATGGCTCACCTATCCTAAGTCCACTCAAGCCAATGAGAGGAGCTCTCTAGTAAAAAAAGGGAAATTACATATAAAAACCTCTTTTAACATTCGAGAGGAGTGAGATGAGAAGAGAAGGTATATTAAGAGTATATAGAGGAAGGCATGACACGCAGGCCGTATTTAAAAATTACAACACTTGCAATCTAGAGCCATATTGTGCACCATACTAAGGGCAATGAATGTTTCAAAACTAAAACATTCACAAAACAGTATATGTTACGGTTATGTTGCGCTACGAATAAGTAGCCACGGCGGTCGCACTAGCCGGTTAGTGGGCGGCGGTCCCGCTAGCCGGTTAGCGAGAGGGTCTGGGGCAACGGCCCGAGAATTTTCTTTTGTTTCATAAATAATCACGAATCTGAATTATTTTTCTTAAACCCCATCAATATTAATTGATCAAATCAAAACGCATGCACCACTGATTTCAATTCCCTTTCAGATTCCTTATATGTCATACATAAAACGGATTCCTTATATGTCACACATAAAACGCATGTTATCATATGATCGGCTATGACTAACACATATCATATGAATCAACAATCAAGCCTAACTTAAACACAAAACGGCGTGCCTCTGATACCACTGTAAGGAATTGGAAGACACGCAGTGAAAATTAACTTAAATTTTTTTCCATTCCCTGCCAGAATCTACCGTATGTGTTTAAGTCAAGTGGAAAGAAGTATTACCCTCAGCATTCAGTCGCGACTTTCTCAGCTTCTGGTTGCCACATCCACATCTTCTCTCCGCGGCTCATGATCTCTTTTTGATCGCAAGAAGTCGACGACTCAGGTCGGCTTCCTCTACTGGTATCCACATGAACAGCGTTCCAACCACGAACGACGTGCTAGCGCCTCCTGTCCCTCCAGGGCTTACTCAAGAATTCATCCTCTCTATCTCTATTTCGGCAGTTTCTTATCTACAAACCCTTTTTGCAGATTCCCCATTCACTCTTTTTTTTATGTCCCAACCGTAGCTCCTAAATATCAGATATATCGGATGCTATGCGTGTTACCACAGACTTGGATTTTTGGAATTACTCTTATATTAATTCTAAAATTAATACAATATCATATGTTGTATAATTTGATAAGAAACTAATTAAATAAATAGTGTTTGTATTAAATCCATCCCACAGATTTAATTCACCTATTTATTTAATTTAAAATAAAGATAAGACGGAATTACATTTGATTTATTCTCATAAATCAAATTTGAGATATCATATCAATTTGAATTTCAAATTCAAACGTGATAGAGATTTAATTTTATCCTTATAAATTAAATCTTGTAAATATCTCTTATATGAGATATCATATCAATTTAAATTTCCAATTCAAACGTGATAGAGACATCATAGAATCTGGACATGTCTTAGATTCAATGAATCTGGACATCATAGCTTGTGTTAGGCTATTTTGTGTGCGACCCTGTAGGCCCATATGAAGTTGGCAGTGGGTCATTTACTATACTGACTCACAAGTCGCAAGCGGTCTCTAGCAAGACATCACGACTACCCAAATCATATGAGGATCGATGAGCGATGTAACCTTTTATACAACCATATCATGTTCCTTTTGTCACACGATATTTTGGTCATGGATGAGGCATGGAGAATATCATCCTCCTATTCCTGACCGTTACTTTCTCGATCCCTGAGTAGTCTGACTATAGAAATGGAACTACCTTTCCATTACAGTATGGCCATACATTTCTCAGACTCACTCATCGAGGGGCCCAGTAATATCTCTGTACGAATGTGAGGGACAAATTCCATCTTGACCATTCACATTTCTCCGCACGAAAAATCACTAAGCCCGAACATAGTCTTTATGATTACTCAGTCAAAAGTCACTTTTGACTAGGTCAAAGCTGAGCGTTGGTCATGAAGAAATCCATGATGATCTCAGGTCAAAGGGCATAGTGACATGGTTTGTATATGAGAGAAGCTTATGACTTAACCCATGCAACTCTCTCATAGCGGGTCGGTCTAACACCTTATACTCTTACATGTGCCTATGACTTTGATTTATATCTCTATACATCTTCAAAGTCATACTGGTCTTATTTCATCTCTGCTCCCGCGCAGATGACCGACCAGGGACATTGAGGATAAGATCATGAATTATCCAAGGATGGTTATCACAGTAAACATGCAAATAATATGATAACACAATTGATAAACTCATAAATCAATAATGTTTATAAGACAATGATTGGCCCCTAGGGCACATTTTCCAATAGTAGTTCATGACAATTTGGTCATAACTTTCCGGGAGTGAGTTCAAGACCAAATCCGTAGCTAACTCTTTGCTCATGGGAAATCCAAGCCTCTCAAGGTGATCAATGTACCCTTTCATCTTTAAGACATGAGTACTGACTGATGCACCTTCAGCCATCTTGCAGGAATGTAAGGCCTTAGTGGTCTCATACCTCTCTTGCCTTGCCTGTTGCTGGAACATTTCCTTGAGATGCATAATCATCTCATAAGCCTCCATGTGTTCTAGATCTCTTTGGAGCTCCGGAACCATGGTGGCTAGCATCAAGCATTCCACACCGACAGAGTCTTCCTTATTCTTCGTGTAAGCATCTCTCTGAGCTCTAGGAGCATTGGTTGCTGGCTCCTCAGGAATGGGTTGATCTAGGACATGTGCCTTTCTTTCCTGCTTGAGAACAATTCTCAAGTTCCTAAACCAGTCAAGAAAGTTTTTCCATTGAGTTTGTCCTTCTCAAGGATAGATCGCAGCGATAATGTAGCAGTATTATTCGTCGTCATGATTCTACAATTAAAATATGCAATTGAATTAGCAATCTCCTACTAAATAAACAACTCTCAATGCAATAGTTAGTGGGTTAAGATCCATATTTGGCTCAAACTTAAGTCCGCTTTGGCAAGACGCTTAAATTAAGTTATTTAGGTAGGCAACACCTTTACCAATTACATCAAATGTAACTCTTAGATGTTTATGGGATTCTATCATTATATGATCTAGCATGTTTTTAATCCCATCTAATACCTTGAGACCCAAAACCGTTTTGTTAATCTCAATTAAGTCAAACAATAATAAACATGTGAGAGTAGCACCATTACTCCTGATTATCTCCCCAAGATAACTCAAATGCACCCACTTTGGCGGAGTCCACAATTGAGCGATCGAGGTTTTGACAAGTGTTCATAAATTGACGGCATTATGACTTAAGATTTCAGTTAGAGGGCTTAATTTAACTATCTGGTCTATAAGAATGAATGTTTCTCAGTTTGTATCTCATACAAGTAATACGCATATGCTGATATAATCATAAGATGCATAATTTAAACATGATACAATATGGCTCACCTATCCTAAGTCCACTCAAGCCAATGAGAGGAGCTCTCTAGTAAAAAAAGGGAAATTACATATAAAAACCTCTTTTAACATTCGAGAGGAGTGAGATGAGAAGAGAAGGTATATTAAGAGTATATAGAGGAAGGCATGACACGCAGGCCGTATTTAAAAATTACAACACTTGCAATCTAGAGCCATATTGTGCACCATACTAAGGGCAATGAATGTTTCAAAACTAAAACATTCACAAAACAGTATATGTTACGGTTATGTTGCGCTACGAATAAGTAGCCACGGCGGTCGCACTAGCCGGTTAGTGGGCGGCGGTCCCGCTAGCCGGTTAGCGAGAGGGTCTGGGGCAACGGCCCGAGAATTTTCTTTTGTTTCATAAATAATCACGAATCTGAATTATTTTTCTTAAACCCCATCAATATTAATTGATCAAATCAAAACGCATGCACCACTGATTTCAATTCCCTTTCAGATTCCTTATATGTCATACATAAAACGGATTCCTTATATGTCACACATAAAACGCATGTTATCATATGATCGGCTATGACTAACACATATCATATGAATCAACAATCAAGCCTAACTTAAACACAAAACGGCGTGCCTCTGATACCACTGTAAGGAATTGGAAGACACGCAGTGAAAATTAACTTAAATTTTTTTCCATTCCCTGCCAGAATCTACCGTATGTGTTTAAGTCAAGTGGAAAGAAGTATTACCCTCAGCATTCAGTCGCGACTTTCTCAGCTTCTGGTTGCCACATCCACATCTTCTCTCCGCGGCTCATGATCTCTTTTTGATCGCAAGAAGTCGACGACTCAGGTCGGCTTCCTCTACTGGTATCCACATGAACAGCGTTCCAACCACGAACGACGTGCTAGCGCCTCCTGTCCCTCCAGGGCTTACTCAAGAATTCATCCTCTCTATCTCTATTTCGGCAGTTTCTTATCTACAAACCCTTTTTGCAGATTCCCCATTCACTCTTTTTTTTATGTCCCAACCGTAGCTCCTAAATATCAGATATATCGGATGCTATGCGTGTTACCACAGACTTGGATTTTTGGAATTACTCTTATATTAATTCTAAAATTAATACAATATCATATGTTGTATAATTTGATAAGAAACTAATTAAATAAATAGTGTTTGTATTAAATCCATCCCACAGATTTAATTCACCTATTTATTTAATTTAAAATAAAGATAAGACGGAATTACATTTGATTTATTCTCATAAATCAAATTTGAGATATCATATCAATTTGAATTTCAAATTCAAACGTGATAGAGATTTAATTTTATCCTTATAAATTAAATCTTGTAAATATCTCTTATATGAGATATCATATCAATTTAAATTTCCAATTCAAACGTGATAGAGACATCATAGAATCTGGACATGTCTTAGATTCAATGAATCTGGACATCATAGCTTGTGTTAGGCTATTTTGTGTGCGACCCTGTAGGCCCATATGAAGTTGGCAGTGGGTCATTTACTATACTGACTCACAAGTCGCAAGCGGTCTCTAGCAAGACATCACGACTACCCAAATCATATGAGGATCGATGAGCGATGTAACCTTTTATACAACCATATCATGTTCCTTTTGTCACACGATATTTTGGTCATGGATGAGGCATGGAGAATATCATCCTCCTATTCCTGACCGTTACTTTCTCGATCCCTGAGTAGTCTGACTATAGAAATGGAACTACCTTTCCATTACAGTATGGCCATACATTTCTCAGACTCACTCATCGAGGGGCCCAGTAATATCTCTGTACGAATGTGAGGGACAAATTCCATCTTGACCATTCACATTTCTCCGCACGAAAAATCACTAAGCCCGAACATAGTCTTTATGATTACTCAGTCAAAAGTCACTTTTGACTAGGTCAAAGCTGAGCGTTGGTCATGAAGAAATCCATGATGATCTCAGGTCAAAGGGCATAGTGACATGGTTTGTATATGAGAGAAGCTTATGACTTAACCCATGCAACTCTCTCATAGCGGGTCGGTCTAACACCTTATACTCTTACATGTGCCTATGACTTTGATTTATATCTCTATACATCTTCAAAGTCATACTGGTCTTATTTCATCTCTGCTCCCGCGCAGATGACCGACCAGGGACATTGAGGATAAGATCATGAATTATCCAAGGATGGTTATCACAGTAAACATGCAAATAATATGATAACACAATTGATAAACTCATAAATCAATAATGTTTATAAGACAATGATTGGCCCCTAGGGCACATTTTCCAATAGTAGTTCATGACAATTTGGTCATAACTTTCCGGGAGTGAGTTCAAGACCAAATCCGTAGCTAACTCTTTGCTCATGGGAAATCCAAGCCTCTCAAGGTGATCAATGTACCCTTTCATCTTTAAGACATGAGTACTGACTGATGCACCTTCAGCCATCTTGCAGGAATGTAAGGCCTTAGTGGTCTCATACCTCTCTTGCCTTGCCTGTTGCTGGAACATTTCCTTGAGATGCATAATCATCTCATAAGCCTCCATGTGTTCTAGATCTCTTTGGAGCTCCGGAACCATGGTGGCTAGCATCAAGCATTCCACACCGACAGAGTCTTCCTTATTCTTCGTGTAAGCATCTCTCTGAGCTCTAGGAGCATTGGTTGCTGGCTCCTCAGGAATGGGTTGATCTAGGACATGTGCCTTTCTTTCCTGCTTGAGAACAATTCTCAAGTTCCTAAACCAGTCAAGAAAGTTTTTCCATTGAGTTTGTCCTTCTCAAGGATAGATCGCAGCGATAATGTAGCAGTATTATTCGTCGTCATGATTCTACAATTAAAATATGCAATTGAATTAGCAATCTCCTACTAAATAAACAACTCTCAATGCAATAGTTAGTGGGTTAAGATCCATATTTGGCTCAAACTTAAGTCCGCTTTGGCAAGACGCTTAAATTAAGTTATTTAGGTAGGCAACACCTTTACCAATTACATCAAATGTAACTCTTAGATGTTTATGGGATTCTATCATTATATGATCTAGCATGTTTTTAATCCCATCTAATACCTTGAGACCCAAAACCGTTTTGTTAATCTCAATTAAGTCAAACAATAATAAACATGTGAGAGTAGCACCATTACTCCTGATTATCTCCCCAAGATAACTCAAATGCACCCACTTTGGCGGAGTCCACAATTGAGCGATCGAGGTTTTGACAAGTGTTCATAAATTGACGGCATTATGACTTAAGATTTCAGTTAGAGGGCTTAATTTAACTATCTGGTCTATAAGAATGAATGTTTCTCAGTTTGTATCTCATACAAGTAATACGCATATGCTGATATAATCATAAGATGCATAATTTAAACATGATACAATATGGCTCACCTATCCTAAGTCCACTCAAGCCAATGAGAGGAGCTCTCTAGTAAAAAAAGGGAAATTACATATAAAAACCTCTTTTAACATTCGAGAGGAGTGAGATGAGAAGAGAAGGTATATTAAGAGTATATAGAGGAAGGCATGACACGCAGGCCGTATTTAAAAATTACAACACTTGCAATCTAGAGCCATATTGTGCACCATACTAAGGGCAATGAATGTTTCAAAACTAAAACATTCACAAAACAGTATATGTTACGGTTATGTTGCGCTACGAATAAGTAGCCACGGCGGTCGCACTAGCCGGTTAGTGGGCGGCGGTCCCGCTAGCCGGTTAGCGAGAGGGTCTGGGGCAACGGCCCGAGAATTTTCTTTTGTTTCATAAATAATCACGAATCTGAATTATTTTTCTTAAACCCCATCAATATTAATTGATCAAATCAAAACGCATGCACCACTGATTTCAATTCCCTTTCAGATTCCTTATATGTCATACATAAAACGGATTCCTTATATGTCACACATAAAACGCATGTTATCATATGATCGGCTATGACTAACACATATCATATGAATCAACAATCAAGCCTAACTTAAACACAAAACGGCGTGCCTCTGATACCACTGTAAGGAATTGGAAGACACGCAGTGAAAATTAACTTAAATTTTTTTCCATTCCCTGCCAGAATCTACCGTATGTGTTTAAGTCAAGTGGAAAGAAGTATTACCCTCAGCATTCAGTCGCGACTTTCTCAGCTTCTGGTTGCCACATCCACATCTTCTCTCCGCGGCTCATGATCTCTTTTTGATCGCAAGAAGTCGACGACTCAGGTCGGCTTCCTCTACTGGTATCCACATGAACAGCGTTCCAACCACGAACGACGTGCTAGCGCCTCCTGTCCCTCCAGGGCTTACTCAAGAATTCATCCTCTCTATCTCTATTTCGGCAGTTTCTTATCTACAAACCCTTTTTGCAGATTCCCCATTCACTCTTTTTTTTATGTCCCAACCGTAGCTCCTAAATATCAGATATATCGGATGCTATGCGTGTTACCACAGACTTGGATTTTTGGAATTACTCTTATATTAATTCTAAAATTAATACAATATCATATGTTGTATAATTTGATAAGAAACTAATTAAATAAATAGTGTTTGTATTAAATCCATCCCACAGATTTAATTCACCTATTTATTTAATTTAAAATAAAGATAAGACGGAATTACATTTGATTTATTCTCATAAATCAAATTTGAGATATCATATCAATTTGAATTTCAAATTCAAACGTGATAGAGATTTAATTTTATCCTTATAAATTAAATCTTGTAAATATCTCTTATATGAGATATCATATCAATTTAAATTTCCAATTCAAACGTGATAGAGACATCATAGAATCTGGACATGTCTTAGATTCAATGAATCTGGACATCATAGCTTGTGTTAGGCTATTTTGTGTGCGACCCTGTAGGCCCATATGAAGTTGGCAGTGGGTCATTTACTATACTGACTCACAAGTCGCAAGCGGTCTCTAGCAAGACATCACGACTACCCAAATCATATGAGGATCGATGAGCGATGTAACCTTTTATACAACCATATCATGTTCCTTTTGTCACACGATATTTTGGTCATGGATGAGGCATGGAGAATATCATCCTCCTATTCCTGACCGTTACTTTCTCGATCCCTGAGTAGTCTGACTATAGAAATGGAACTACCTTTCCATTACAGTATGGCCATACATTTCTCAGACTCACTCATCGAGGGGCCCAGTAATATCTCTGTACGAATGTGAGGGACAAATTCCATCTTGACCATTCACATTTCTCCGCACGAAAAATCACTAAGCCCGAACATAGTCTTTATGATTACTCAGTCAAAAGTCACTTTTGACTAGGTCAAAGCTGAGCGTTGGTCATGAAGAAATCCATGATGATCTCAGGTCAAAGGGCATAGTGACATGGTTTGTATATGAGAGAAGCTTATGACTTAACCCATGCAACTCTCTCATAGCGGGTCGGTCTAACACCTTATACTCTTACATGTGCCTATGACTTTGATTTATATCTCTATACATCTTCAAAGTCATACTGGTCTTATTTCATCTCTGCTCCCGCGCAGATGACCGACCAGGGACATTGAGGATAAGATCATGAATTATCCAAGGATGGTTATCACAGTAAACATGCAAATAATATGATAACACAATTGATAAACTCATAAATCAATAATGTTTATAAGACAATGATTGGCCCCTAGGGCACATTTTCCAATAGTAGTTCATGACAATTTGGTCATAACTTTCCGGGAGTGAGTTCAAGACCAAATCCGTAGCTAACTCTTTGCTCATGGGAAATCCAAGCCTCTCAAGGTGATCAATGTACCCTTTCATCTTTAAGACATGAGTACTGACTGATGCACCTTCAGCCATCTTGCAGGAATGTAAGGCCTTAGTGGTCTCATACCTCTCTTGCCTTGCCTGTTGCTGGAACATTTCCTTGAGATGCATAATCATCTCATAAGCCTCCATGTGTTCTAGATCTCTTTGGAGCTCCGGAACCATGGTGGCTAGCATCAAGCATTCCACACCGACAGAGTCTTCCTTATTCTTCGTGTAAGCATCTCTCTGAGCTCTAGGAGCATTGGTTGCTGGCTCCTCAGGAATGGGTTGATCTAGGACATGTGCCTTTCTTTCCTGCTTGAGAACAATTCTCAAGTTCCTAAACCAGTCAAGAAAGTTTTTCCATTGAGTTTGTCCTTCTCAAGGATAGATCGCAGCGATAATGTAGCAGTATTATTCGTCGTCATGATTCTACAATTAAAATATGCAATTGAATTAGCAATCTCCTACTAAATAAACAACTCTCAATGCAATAGTTAGTGGGTTAAGATCCATATTTGGCTCAAACTTAAGTCCGCTTTGGCAAGACGCTTAAATTAAGTTATTTAGGTAGGCAACACCTTTACCAATTACATCAAATGTAACTCTTAGATGTTTATGGGATTCTATCATTATATGATCTAGCATGTTTTTAATCCCATCTAATACCTTGAGACCCAAAACCGTTTTGTTAATCTCAATTAAGTCAAACAATAATAAACATGTGAGAGTAGCACCATTACTCCTGATTATCTCCCCAAGATAACTCAAATGCACCCACTTTGGCGGAGTCCACAATTGAGCGATCGAGGTTTTGACAAGTGTTCATAAATTGACGGCATTATGACTTAAGATTTCAGTTAGAGGGCTTAATTTAACTATCTGGTTTATAAGAATGAATGTTTCTCAGTTTGTATCTCATACAAGTAATACGCATATGCTGATATAATCATAAGATGCATAATTTAAACATGATACAATATGGCTCACCTATCCTAAGTCCACTCAAGCCAATGAGAGGAGCTCTCTAGTAAAAAAAGGGAAATTACATATAAAAACCTCTTTTAACATTCGAGAGGAGTGAGATGAGAAGAGAAGGTATATTAAGAGTATATAGAGGAAGGCATGACACGCAGGCCGTATTTAAAAATTACAACACTTGCAATCTAGAGCCATATTGTGCACCATACTAAGGGCAATGAATGTTTCAAAACTAAAACATTCACAAAACAGTATATGTTACGGTTATGTTGCGCTACGAATAAGTAGCCACGGCGGTCGCACTAGCCGGTTAGTGGGCGGCGGTCCCGCTAGCCGGTTAGCGAGAGGGTCTGGGGCAACGGCCCGAGAATTTTCTTTTGTTTCATAAATAATCACGAATCTGAATTATTTTTCTTAAACCCCATCAATATTAATTGATCAAATCAAAACGCATGCACCACTGATTTCAATTCCCTTTCAGATTCCTTATATGTCATACATAAAACGGATTCCTTATATGTCACACATAAAACGCATGTTATCATATGATCGGCTATGACTAACACATATCATATGAATCAACAATCAAGCCTAACTTAAACACAAAACGGCGTGCCTCTGATACCACTGTAAGGAATTGGAAGACACGCAGTGAAAATTAACTTAAATTTTTTTCCATTCCCTGCCAGAATCTACCGTATGTGTTTAAGTCAAGTGGAAAGAAGTATTACCCTCAGCATTCAGTCGCGACTTTCTCAGCTTCTGGTTGCCACATCCACATCTTCTCTCCGCGGCTCATGATCTCTTTTTGATCGCAAGAAGTCGACGACTCAGGTCGGCTTCCTCTACTGGTATCCACATGAACAGCGTTCCAACCACGAACGACGTGCTAGCGCCTCCTGTCCCTCCAGGGCTTACTCAAGAATTCATCCTCTCTATCTCTATTTCGGCAGTTTCTTATCTACAAACCCTTTTTGCAGATTCCCCATTCACTCTTTTTTTTATGTCCCAACCGTAGCTCCTAAATATCAGATATATCGGATGCTATGCGTGTTACCACAGACTTGGATTTTTGGAATTACTCTTATATTAATTCTAAAATTAATACAATATCATATGTTGTATAATTTGATAAGAAACTAATTAAATAAATAGTGTTTGTATTAAATCCATCCCACAGATTTAATTCACCTATTTATTTAATTTAAAATAAAGATAAGACGGAATTACATTTGATTTATTCTCATAAATCAAATTTGAGATATCATATCAATTTGAATTTCAAATTCAAACGTGATAGAGATTTAATTTTATCCTTATAAATTAAATCTTGTAAATATCTCTTATATGAGATATCATATCAATTTAAATTTCAAATTCAAACGTGATAGAGGCATCATAGAATCTGGACATGTCTTAGATTCAATGAATCTGGACATCATAGCTTGTGTTAGGCTATTTTGTGTGCGACCCTGTAGGCCCATATGAAGTTGGCAGTGGGTCATTTACTATACTGACTCACAAGTCGCAAGCGGTCTCTAGCAAGACATCACGACTACCCAAATCATATGAGGATCGATGAGCGATGTAACCTTTTATACAACCATATCATGTTCCTTTTGTCACACGATATTTTGGTCATGGATGAGGCATGGAGAATATCATCCTCCTATTCCTGACCGTTACTTTCTCGATCCCTGAGTAGTCTGACTATAGAAATGGAACTACCTTTCCATTACAGTATGGCCATACATTTCTCAGACTCACTCATCGAGGGGCCCAGTAATATCTCTATACGAATGTGAGGGACAAATTCCATCTTGACCATTCACATTTCTCCGCACGAAAAATCACTAAGCCCGAACATAGTCTTTATGATTACTCAGTCAAAAGTCACTTTTGACTAGGTCAAAGCTGAGCGTTGGTCATGAAGAAATCCATGACGATCTCAGGTCAAAGGGCATAGTGACATGGTTTGTATATGAGAGAAGCTTATGACTTAACCCATGCAACTCTCTCATAGCGGGTCGGTCTAACACCTTATACTCTTACATGTGCCTATGACTTTGATTTATATCTCTATACATCTTCAAAGTCATACTGGTCTTATTTCATCTCTGCTCCCGCGCAGATGACCGACCAGGGACATTGAGGATAAGATCATGAATTATCCAAGGATGGTTATCACAGTAAACATGCAAATAATATGATAACACAATTGATAAACTCATAAATCAATAATGTTTATAAGACAATGATTGGGCCCTAGGGCACATTTTCCAATAGTAGTTCATGACAATTTGGTCATAACTTTCCGGGAGTGAGTTCAAGACCAAATCCGTAGCTAACTCTTTGCTCATGGGAAATCCAAGCCTCTCAAGGTGATCAATGTACCCTTTCATCTTTAAGACATGAGTACTGACTGATGCACCTTCAGCCATCTTGCAGGAATGTAAGGCCTTAGTGGTCTCATACCTCTCTTGCCTTGCCTGTTGCTGGAACATTTCCTTGAGATGCATAATCATCTCATAAGCCTCCATGTGTTCTAGATCTCTTTGGAGCTCCGGAACCATGGTGGCTAGCATCAAGCATTCCACACCGACAGAGTCTTCCTTATTCTTCGTGTAAGCATCTCTCTGAGCTCTAGGAGCATTGGTTGCTGGCTCCTCAGGAATGGGTTGATCTAGGACATGTGCCTTTCTTTCCTGCTTGAGAACAATTCTCAAGTTCCTAAACCAGTCAAGAAAGTTTTTCCATTGAGTTTGTCCTTCTCAAGGATAGATCGCAGCGATAATGTAGCAGTATTATTCGTCGTCATGATTCTACAATTAAAATATGCAATTGAATTAGCAATCTCCTACTAAATAAACAACTCTCAATGCAATAGTTAGTGGGTTAAGATCCATATTTGGCTCAAACTTAAGTCCGCTTTGGCAAGACGCTTAAATTAAGTTATTTAGGTAGGCAACACCTTTACCAATTACATCAAATGTAACTCTTAGATGTTTATGGGATTCTATCATTATATGATCTAGCATGTTTTTAATCCCATCTAATACCTTGAGACCCAAAACCGTTTTGTTAATCTCAATTAAGTCAAACAATAATAAACATGTGAGAGTAGCACCATTACTCCTGATTATCTCCCCAAGATAACTCAAATGCACCCACTTTGGCGGAGTCCACAATTGAGCGATCGAGGTTTTGACAAGTGTTCATAAATTGACGGCATTATGACTTAAGATTTCAGTTAGAGGGCTTAATTTAACTATCTGGTTTATAAGAATGAATGTTTCTCAGTTTGTATCTCATACAAGTAATACGCATATGCTGATATAATCATAAGATGCATAATTTAAACATGATACAATATGGCTCACCTATCCTAAGTCCACTCAAGCCAATGAGAGGAGCTCTCTAGTAAAAAAAGGGAAATTACATATAAAAATCTCTTTTAACATTCGAGAGGAGTGAGATGAGAAGAGAAGGTATATTAAGAGTATATAGAGGAAGGCATGACACGCAGGCCGTATTTAAAAATTACAACACTTGCAATCTAGAGCCATATTGTGCACCATACTAAGGGCAATGAATGTTTCAAAACTAAAACATTCACAAAACAGTATATGTTACGGTTATGTTGCGCTACGAATAAGTAGCCACGGCGGTCGCACTAGCCGGTTAGTGGGCGGCGGTCCCGCTAGCCGGTTAGCGAGAGGGTCTGGGGCAACGGCCCGAGAATTTTCTTTTGTTTCATAAATAATCACGAATCTGAATTATTTTTCTTAAACCCCATCAATATTAATTGATCAAATCAAAACGCATGCACCACTGATTTCAATTCCCTTTCAGATTCCTTATATGTCATACATAAAACGGATTCCTTATATGTCACACATAAAACGCATGTTATCATATGATCGGCTATGACTAACACATATCATATGAATCAACAATCAAGCCTAACTTAAACACAAAACGGCGTGCCTCTGATACCACTGTAAGGAATTGGAAGACACGCAGTGAAAATTAACTTAAATTTTTTTCCATTCCCTGCCAGAATCTACCGTATGTGTTTAAGTCAAGTGGAAAGAAGTATTACCCTCAGCATTCAGTCGCGACTTTCTCAGCTTCTGGTTGCCACATCCACATCTTCTCTCCGCGGCTCATGATCTCTTTTTGATCGCAAGAAGTCGACGACTCAGGTCGGCTTCCTCTACTGGTATCCACATGAACAGCGTTCCAACCACGAACGACGTGCTAGCGCCTCCTGTCCCTCCAGGGCTTACTCAAGAATTCATCCTCTCTATCTCTATTTCGGCAGTTTCTTATCTACAAACCCTTTTTGCAGATTCCCCATTCACTCTTTTTTTTATGTCCCAACCGTAGCTCCTAAATATCAGATATATCGGATGCTATGCGTGTTACCACAGACTTGGATTTTTGGAATTACTCTTATATTAATTCTAAAATTAATACAATATCATATGCTGTATAATTTGATAAGAAACTAATTAAATAAATAGTGTTTGTATTAAATCCATCCCACAGATTTAATTCACCTATTTATTTAATTTAAAATAAAGATAAGACGGAATTACATTTGATTTATTCTCATAAATCAAATTTGAGATATCATATCAATTTGAATTTCAAATTCAAACGTGATAGAGATTTAATTTTATCCTTATAAATTAAATCTTGTAAATATCTCTTATATGAGATATCATATCAATTTAAATTTCAAATTCAAACGTGATAGAGGCATCATAGAATCTGGACATGTCTTAGATTCAATGAATCTGGACATCATAGCTTGTGTTAGGCTATTTTGTGTGCGACCCTGTAGGCCCATATGAAGTTGGCAGTGGGTCATTTACTATACTGACTCACAAGTCGCAAGCGGTCTCTAGCAAGACATCACGACTACCCAAATCATATGAGGATCGATGAGCGATGTAACCTTTTATACAACCATATCATGTTCCTTTTGTCACACGATATTTTGGTCATGGATGAGGCATGGAGAATATCATCCTCCTATTCCTGACCGTTACTTTCTCGATCCCTGAGTAGTCTGACTATAGAAATGGAACTACCTTTCCATTACAGTATGGCCATACATTTCTCAGACTCACTCATCGAGGGGCCCAGTAATATCTCTATACGAATGTGAGGGACAAATTCCATCTTGACCATTCACATTTCTCCGCACGAAAAATCACTAAGCCCGAACATAGTCTTTATGATTACTCAGTCAAAAGTCACTTTTGACTAGGTCAAAGCTGAGCGTTGGTCATGAAGAAATCCATGACGATCTCAGGTCAAAGGGCATAGTGACATGGTTTGTATATGAGAGAAGCTTATGACTTAACCCATGCAACTCTCTCATAGCGGGTCGGTCTAACACCTTATACTCTTACATGTGCCTATGACTTTGATTTATATCTCTATACATCTTCAAAGTCATACTGGTCTTATTTCATCTCTGCTCCCGCGCAGATGACCGACCAGGGACATTGAGGATAAGATCATGAATTATCCAAGGATGGTTATCACAGTAAACATGCAAATAATATGATAACACAATTGATAAACTCATAAATCAATAATGTTTATAAGACAATGATTGGGCCCTAGGGCACATTTTCCAATAGTAGTTCATGACAATTTGGTCATAACTTTCCGGGAGTGAGTTCAAGACCAAATCCGTAGCTAACTCTTTGCTCATGGGAAATCCAAGCCTCTCAAGGTGATCAATGTACCCTTTCATCTTTAAGACATGAGTACTGACTGATGCACCTTCAGCCATCTTGCAGGAATGTAAGGCCTTAGTGGTCTCATACCTCTCTTGCCTTGCCTGTTGCTGGAACATTTCCTTGAGATGCATAATCATCTCATAAGCCTCCATGTGTTCTAGATCTCTTTGGAGCTCCGGAACCATGGTGGCTAGCATCAAGCATTCCACACCGACAGAGTCTTCCTTATTCTTCGTGTAAGCATCTCTCTGAGCTCTAGGAGCATTGGTTGCTGGCTCCTCAGGAATGGGTTGATCTAGGACATGTGCCTTTCTTTCCTGCTTGAGAACAATTCTCAAGTTCCTAAACCAGTCAAGAAAGTTTTTCCATTGAGTTTGTCCTTCTCAAGGATAGATCGCAGCGATAATGTAGCAGTATTATTCGTCGTCATGATTCTACAATTAAAATATGCAATTGAATTAGCAATCTCCTACTAAATAAACAACTCTCAATGCAATAGTTAGTGGGTTAAGATCCATATTTGGCTCAAACTTAAGTCCGCTTTGGCAAGACGCTTAAATTAAGTTATTTAGGTAGGCAACACCTTTACCAATTACATCAAATGTAACTCTTAGATGTTTATGGGATTCTATCATTATATGATCTAGCATGTTTTTAATCCCATCTAATACCTTGAGACCCAAAACCGTTTTGTTAATCTCAATTAAGTCAAACAATAATAAACATGTGAGAGTAGCACCATTACTCCTGATTATCTCCCCAAGATAACTCAAATGCACCCACTTTGGCGGAGTCCACAATTGAGCGATCGAGGTTTTGACAAGTGTTCATAAATTGACGGCATTATGACTTAAGATTTCAGTTAGAGGGCTTAATTTAACTATCTGGTTTATAAGAATGAATGTTTCTCAGTTTGTATCTCATACAAGTAATACGCATATGCTGATATAATCATAAGATGCATAATTTAAACATGATACAATATGGCTCACCTATCCTAAGTCCACTCAAGCCAATGAGAGGAGCTCTCTAGTAAAAAAAGGGAAATTACATATAAAAACCTCTTTTAACATTCGAGAGGAGTGAGATGAGAAGAGAAGGTATATTAAGAGTATATAGAGGAAGGCATGACACGCAGGCCGTATTTAAAAATTACAACACTTGCAATCTAGAGCCATATTGTGCACCATACTAAGGGCAATGAATGTTTCAAAACTAAAACATTCACAAAACAGTATATGTTACGGTTATGTTGCGCTACGAATAAGTAGCCACGGCGGTCGCACTAGCCGGTTAGTGGGCGGCGGTCCCGCTAGCCGGTTAGCGAGAGGGTCTGGGGCAACGGCCCGAGAATTTTCTTTTGTTTCATAAATAATCACGAATCTGAATTATTTTTCTTAAACCCCATCAATATTAATTGATCAAATCAAAACGCATGCACCACTGATTTCAATTCCCTTTCAGATTCCTTATATGTCATACATAAAACGGATTCCTTATATGTCACACATAAAACGCATGTTATCATATGATCGGCTATGACTAACACATATCATATGAATCAACAATCAAGCCTAACTTAAACACAAAACGGCGTGCCTCTGATACCACTGTAAGGAATTGGAAGACACGCAGTGAAAATTAACTTAAATTTTTTTCCATTCCCTGCCAGAATCTACCGTATGTGTTTAAGTCAAGTGGAAAGAAGTATTACCCTCAGCATTCAGTCGCGACTTTCTCAGCTTCTGGTTGCCACATCCACATCTTCTCTCCGCGGCTCATGATCTCTTTTTGATCGCAAGAAGTCGACGACTCAGGTCGGCTTCCTCTACTGGTATCCACATGAACAGCGTTCCAACCACGAACGACGTGCTAGCGCCTCCTGTCCCTCCAGGGCTTACTCAAGAATTCATCCTCTCTATCTCTATTTCGGCAGTTTCTTATCTACAAACCCTTTTTGCAGATTCCCCATTCACTCTTTTTTTTATGTCCCAACCGTAGCTCCTAAATATCAGATATATCGGATGCTATGCGTGTTACCACAGACTTGGATTTTTGGAATTACTCTTATATTAATTCTAAAATTAATACAATATCATATGTTGTATAATTTGATAAGAAACTAATTAAATAAATAGTGTTTGTATTAAATCCATCCCACAGATTTAATTCACCTATTTATTTAATTTAAAATAAAGATAAGACGGAATTACATTTGATTTATTCTCATAAATCAAATTTGAGATATCATATCAATTTGAATTTCAAATTCAAACGTGATAGAGATTTAATTTTATCCTTATAAATTAAATCTTGTAAATATCTCTTATATGAGATATCATATCAATTTAAATTTCAAATTCAAACGTGATAGAGGCATCATAGAATCTGGACATGTCTTAGATTCAATGAATCTGGACATCATAGCTTGTGTTAGGCTATTTTGTGTGCGACCCTGTAGGCCCATATGAAGTTGGCAGTGGGTCATTTACTATACTGACTCACAAGTCGCAAGCGGTCTCTAGCAAGACATCACGACTACCCAAATCATATGAGGATCGATGAGCGATGTAACCTTTTATACAACCATATCATGTTCCTTTTGTCACACGATATTTTGGTCATGGATGAGGCATGGAGAATATCATCCTCCTATTCCTGACCGTTACTTTCTCGATCCCTGAGTAGTCTGACTATAGAAATGGAACTACCTTTCCATTACAGTATGGCCATACATTTCTCAGACTCACTCATCGAGGGGCCCAGTAATATCTCTATACGAATGTGAGGGACAAATTCCATCTTGACCATTCACATTTCTCCGCACGAAAAATCACTAAGCCCGAACATAGTCTTTATGATTACTCAGTCAAAAGTCACTTTTGACTAGGTCAAAGCTGAGCGTTGGTCATGAAGAAATCCATGACGATCTCAGGTCAAAGGGCATAGTGACATGGTTTGTATATGAGAGAAGCTTATGACTTAACCCATGCAACTCTCTCATAGCGGGTCGGTCTAACACCTTATACTCTTACATGTGCCTATGACTTTGATTTATATCTCTATACATCTTCAAAGTCATACTGGTCTTATTTCATCTCTGCTCCCGCGCAGATGACCGACCAGGGACATTGAGGATAAGATCATGAATTATCCAAGGATGGTTATCACAGTAAACATGCAAATAATATGATAACACAATTGATAAACTCATAAATCAATAATGTTTATAAGACAATGATTGGGCCCTAGGGCACATTTTCCAATAGTAGTTCATGACAATTTGGTCATAACTTTCCGGGAGTGAGTTCAAGACCAAATCCGTAGCTAACTCTTTGCTCATGGGAAATCCAAGCCTCTCAAGGTGATCAATGTACCCTTTCATCTTTAAGACATGAGTACTGACTGATGCACCTTCAGCCATCTTGCAGGAATGTAAGGCCTTAGTGGTCTCATACCTCTCTTGCCTTGCCTGTTGCTGGAACATTTCCTTGAGATGCATAATCATCTCATAAGCCTCCATGTGTTCTAGATCTCTTTGGAGCTCCGGAACCATGGTGGCTAGCATCAAGCATTCCACACCGACAGAGTCTTCCTTATTCTTCGTGTAAGCATCTCTCTGAGCTCTAGGAGCATTGGTTGCTGGCTCCTCAGGAATGGGTTGATCTAGGACATGTGCCTTTCTTTCCTGCTTGAGAACAATTCTCAAGTTCCTAAACCAGTCAAGAAAGTTTTTCCATTGAGTTTGTCCTTCTCAAGGATAGATCGCAGCGATAATGTAGCAGTATTATTCGTCGTCATGATTCTACAATTAAAATATGCAATTGAATTAGCAATCTCCTACTAAATAAACAACTCTCAATGCAATAGTTAGTGGGTTAAGATCCATATTTGGCTCAAACTTAAGTCCGCTTTGGCAAGACGCTTAAATTAAGTTATTTAGGTAGGCAACACCTTTACCAATTACATCAAATGTAACTCTTAGATGTTTATGGGATTCTATCATTATATGATCTAGCATGTTTTTAATCCCATCTAATACCTTGAGACCCAAAACCGTTTTGTTAATCTCAATTAAGTCAAACAATAATAAACATGTGAGAGTAGCACCATTACTCCTGATTATCTCCCCAAGATAACTCAAATGCACCCACTTTGGCGGAGTCCACAATTGAGCGATCGAGGTTTTGACAAGTGTTCATAAATTGACGGCATTATGACTTAAGATTTCAGTTAGAGGGCTTAATTTAACTATCTGGTTTATAAGAATGAATGTTTCTCAGTTTGTATCTCATACAAGTAATACGCATATGCTGATATAATCATAAGATGCATAATTTAAACATGATACAATATGGCTCACCTATCCTAAGTCCACTCAAGCCAATGAGAGGAGCTCTCTAGTAAAAAAAGGGAAATTACATATAAAAACCTCTTTTAACATTCGAGAGGAGTGAGATGAGAAGAGAAGGTATATTAAGAGTATATAGAGGAAGGCATGACACGCAGGCCGTATTTAAAAATTACAACACTTGCAATCTAGAGCCATATTGTGCACCATACTAAGGGCAATGAATGTTTCAAAACTAAAACATTCACAAAACAGTATATGTTACGGTTATGTTGCGCTACGAATAAGTAGCCACGGCGGTCGCACTAGCCGGTTAGTGGGCGGCGGTCCCGCTAGCCGGTTAGCGAGAGGGTCTGGGGCAACGGCCCGAGAATTTTCTTTTGTTTCATAAATAATCACGAATCTGAATTATTTTTCTTAAACCCCATCAATATTAATTGATCAAATCAAAACGCATGCACCACTGATTTCAATTCCCTTTCAGATTCCTTATATGTCATACATAAAACGGATTCCTTATATGTCACACATAAAACGCATGTTATCATATGATCGGCTATGACTAACACATATCATATGAATCAACAATCAAGCCTAACTTAAACACAAAACGGCGTGCCTCTGATACCACTGTAAGGAATTGGAAGACACGCAGTGAAAATTAACTTAAATTTTTTTCCATTCCCTGCCAGAATCTACCGTATGTGTTTAAGTCAAGTGGAAAGAAGTATTACCCTCAGCATTCAGTCGCGACTTTCTCAGCTTCTGGTTGCCACATCCACATCTTCTCTCCGCGGCTCATGATCTCTTTTTGATCGCAAGAAGTCGACGACTCAGGTCGGCTTCCTCTACTGGTATCCACATGAACAGCGTTCCAACCACGAACGACGTGCTAGCGCCTCCTGTCCCTCCAGGGCTTACTCAAGAATTCATCCTCTCTATCTCTATTTCGGCAGTTTCTTATCTACAAACAGTTTTTGCAGATTCCCCATTCACTCTTTTTTTTATGTCCCAACCGTAGCTCCTAAATATCAGATATATCGGATGCTATGCGTGTTACCACAGACTTGGATTTTTGGAATTACTCTTATATTAATTCTAAAATTAATACAATATCATATGCTGTATAATTTGATAAGAAACTAATTAAATAAATAGTGTTTGTATTAAATCCATCCCACAGATTTAATTCACCTATTTATTTAATTTAAAATAAAGATAAGACGGAATTACATTTGATTTATTCTCATAAATCAAATTTGAGATATCATATCAATTTGAATTTCAAATTCAAACGTGATAGAGATTTAATTTTATCCTTATAAATTAAATCTTGTAAATATCTCTTATATGAGATATCATATCAATTTAAATTTCAAATTCAAACGTGATAGAGGCATCATAGAATCTGGACATGTCTTAGATTCAATGAATCTGGACATCATAGCTTGTGTTAGGCTATTTTGTGTGCGACCCTGTAGGCCCATATGAAGTTGGCAGTGGGTCATTTACTATACTGACTCACAAGTCGCAAGCGGTCTCTAGCAAGACATCACGACTACCCAAATCATATGAGGATCGATGAGCGATGTAACCTTTTATACAACCATATCATGTTCCTTTTGTCACACGATATTTTGGTCATGGATGAGGCATGGAGAATATCATCCTCCTATTCCTGACCGTTACTTTCTCGATCCCTGAGTAGTCTGACTATAGAAATGGAACTACCTTTCCATTACAGTATGGCCATACATTTCTCAGACTCACTCATCGAGGGGCCCAGTAATATCTCTATACGAATGTGAGGGACAAATTCCATCTTGACCATTCACATTTCTCCGCACGAAAAATCACTAAGCCCGAACATAGTCTTTATGATTACTCAGTCAAAAGTCACTTTTGACTAGGTCAAAGCTGAGCGTTGGTCATGAAGAAATCCATGACGATCTCAGGTCAAAGGGCATAGTGACATGGTTTGTATATGAGAGAAGCTTATGACTTAACCCATGCAACTCTCTCATAGCGGGTCGGTCTAACACCTTATACTCTTACATGTGCCTATGACTTTGATTTATATCTCTATACATCTTCAAAGTCATACTGGTCTTATTTCATCTCTGCTCCCGCGCAGATGACCGACCAGGGACATTGAGGATAAGATCATGAATTATCCAAGGATGGTTATCACAGTAAACATGCAAATAATATGATAACACAATTGATAAACTCATAAATCAATAATGTTTATAAGACAATGATTGGGCCCTAGGGCACATTTTCCAATAGTAGTTCATGACAATTTGGTCATAACTTTCCGGGAGTGAGTTCAAGACCAAATCCGTAGCTAACTCTTTGCTCATGGGAAATCCAAGCCTCTCAAGGTGATCAATGTACCCTTTCATCTTTAAGACATGAGTACTGACTGATGCACCTTCAGCCATCTTGCAGGAATGTAAGGCCTTAGTGGTCTCATACCTCTCTTGCCTTGCCTGTTGCTGGAACATTTCCTTGAGATGCATAATCATCTCATAAGCCTCCATGTGTTCTAGATCTCTTTGGAGCTCCGGAACCATGGTGGCTAGCATCAAGCATTCCACACCGACAGAGTCTTCCTTATTCTTCGTGTAAGCATCTCTCTGAGCTCTAGGAGCATTGGTTGCTGGCTCCTCAGGAATGGGTTGATCTAGGACATGTGCCTTTCTTTCCTGCTTGAGAACAATTCTCAAGTTCCTAAACCAGTCAAGAAAGTTTTTCCATTGAGTTTGTCCTTCTCAAGGATAGATCGCAGCGATAATGTAGCAGTATTATTCGTCGTCATGATTCTACAATTAAAATATGCAATTGAATTAGCAATCTCCTACTAAATAAACAACTCTCAATGCAATAGTTAGTGGGTTAAGATCCATATTTGGCTCAAACTTAAGTCCGCTTTGGCAAGACGCTTAAATTAAGTTATTTAGGTAGGCAACACCTTTACCAATTACATCAAATGTAACTCTTAGATGTTTATGGGATTCTATCATTATATGATCTAGCATGTTTTTAATCCCATCTAATACCTTGAGACCCAAAACCGTTTTGTTAATCTCAATTAAGTCAAACAATAATAAACATGTGAGAGTAGCACCATTACTCCTGATTATCTCCCCAAGATAACTCAAATGCACCCACTTTGGTGGAGTCCACAATTGAGCGATCGAGGTTTTGACAAGTGTTCATAAATTGACGGCATTATGACTTAAGATTTCAGTTAGAGGGCTTAATTTAACTATCTGGTTTATAAGAATGAATGTTTCTCAGTTTGTATCTCATACAAGTAATACGCATATGCTGATATAATCATAAGATGCATAATTTAAACATGATACAATATGGCTCACCTATCCTAAGTCCACTCAAGCCAATGAGAGGAGCTCTCTAGTAAAAAAAGGGAAATTACATATAAAAACCTCTTTTAACATTCGAGAGGAGTGAGATGAGAAGAGAAGGTATATTAAGAGTATATAGAGGAAGGCATGACACGCAGGCCGTATTTAAAAATTACAACACTTGCAATCTAGAGCCATATTGTGCACCATACTAAGGGCAATGAATGTTTCAAAACTAAAACATTCACAAAACAGTATATGTTACGGTTATGTTGCGCTACGAATAAGTAGCCACGGCGGTCGCACTAGCCGGTTAGTGGGCGGCGGTCCCGCTAGCCGGTTAGCGAGAGGGTCTGGGGCAACGGCCCGAGAATTTTCTTTTGTTTCATAAATAATCACGAATCTGAATTATTTTTCTTAAACCCCATCAATATTAATTGATCAAATCAAAACGCATGCACCACTGATTTCAATTCCCTTTCAGATTCCTTATATGTCATACATAAAACGGATTCCTTATATGTCACACATAAAACGCATGTTATCATATGATCGGCTATGACTAACACATATCATATGAATCAACAATCAAGCCTAATTTAAACACAAAACGGCGTGCCTCTGATACCACTGTAAGGAATTGGAAGACACGCAGTGAAAATTAACTTAAATTTTTTCCATTCCCTGCCAGAATCTACCGTATGTGTTTAAGTCAAGTGGAAAGAAGTATTACCCTCAGCATTCAGTCGCGACTTTCTCAGCTTCTGGTTGCCACATCCACATCTTCTCTCCGCGGCTCATGATCTCTTTTTGATCGCAAGAAGTCGACGACTCAGGTCGGCTTCCTCTACTGGTATCCACATGAACAGCGTTCCAACCACGAACGACGTGCTAGCGCCTCCTGTCCCTCCAGGGCTTACTCAAGAATTCATCCTCTCTATCTCTATTTCGGCAGTTTCTTATCTACAAACCCTTTTTGCAGATTCCCCATTCACTCTTTTTTTTATGTCCCAACCGTAGCTCCTAAATATCAGATATATCGGATGCTATGCGTGTTACCACAGACTTGGATTTTTGGAATTACTCTTATATTAATTCTAAAATTAATACAATATCATATGTTGTATAATTTGATAAGAAACTAATTAAATAAATAGTGTTTGTATTAAATCCATCCCACAGATTTAATTCACCTATTTATTTAATTTAAAATAAAGATAAGACGGAATTACATTTGATTTATTCTCATAAATCAAATTTGAGATATCATATCAATTTGAATTTCAAATTCAAACGTGATAGAGATTTAATTTTATCCTTATAAATTAAATCTTGTAAATATCTCTTTTATGAGATATCATATCAATTTAAATTTCAAATTCAAACGTGATAGAGACATCATAGAATCTGGACATGTCTTAGATTCAATGAATCTGGACATCATAGCTTGTGTTAGGCTATTTTGTGTGCGACCCTGTAGGCCCATATGAAGTTGGCAGTGGGTCATTTACTATACTGACTCACAAGTCGCAAGCGGTCTCTAGCAAGACATCACGACTACCCAAATCATATGAGGATCGATGAGCGATGTAACCTTTTATACAACCATATCATGTTCCTTTTGTCACACGATATTTTGGTCATGGATGAGGCATGGAGAATATCATCCTCCTATTCCTGACCGTTACTTTCTCGATCCCTGAGTAGTCTGACTATAGAAATGGAACTACCTTTCCATTACAGTATGGCCATACATTTCTCAGACTCACTCATCGAGGGGCCCAGTAATATCTCTATACGAATGTGAGGGACAAATTCCATCTTGACCATTCACATTTCTCCGCACGAAAAATCACTAAGCCCGAACATAGTCTTTATGATTACTCAGTCAAAAGTCACTTTTGACTAGGTCAAAGCTGAGCGTTGGTCATGAAGAAATCCATGATGATCTCAGGTCAAAGGGCATAGTGACATGGTTTGTATATGAGAGAAGCTTATGACTTAACCCATGCAACTCTCTCATAGCGGGTCGGTCTAACACCTTATACTCTTACATGTGCCTATGACTTTGATTTATATCTCTATACATCTTCAAAGTCATACTGGTCTTATTTCATCTCTGCTCCCGCGCAGATGACCGACCAGGGACATTGAGGATAAGATCATGAATTATCCAAGGATGGTTATCACAGTAAACATGCAAATAATATGATAACACAATTGATAAACTCATAAATCAATAATGTTTATAAGACAATGATTGGGCCCTAGGGCACATTTTCCAATAGTAGTTCATGACAATTTGGTCATAACTTTCCGGGAGTGAGTTCAAGACCAAATCCGTAGCTAACTCTTTGCTCATGGGAAATCCAAGCCTCTCAAGGTGATCAATGTACCCTTTCATCTTTAAGACATGAGTACTGACTGATGCACCTTCAGCCATCTTGCAGGAATGTAAGGCCTTAGTGGTCTCATACCTCTCTTGCCTTGCCTGTTGCTGGAACATTTCCTTGAGATGCATAATCATCTCATAAGCCTCCATGTGTTCTAGATCTCTTTGGAGCTCCGGAACCATGGTGGCTAGCATCAAGCATTCCACACCGACAGAGTCTTCCTTATTCTTCGTGTAAGCATCTCTCTGAGCTCTAGGAGCATTGGTTGCTGGCTCCTCAGGAATGGGTTGATCTAGGACATGTGCCTTTCTTTCCTGCTTGAGAACAATTCTCAAGTTCCTAAACCAGTCAAGAAAGTTTTTCCATTGAGTTTGTCCTTCTCAAGGATAGATCGCAGTGATAATGTAGCAGTATTATTCGTCGTCATGATTCTACAATTAAAATATGCAATTGAATTAGCAATCTCCTACTAAATAAACAACTCTCAATGCAATAGTTAGTGGGTTAAGATCCATATTTGGCTCAAACTTAAGTCCGCTTTGGCAAGACGCTTAAATTAAGTTATTTAGGTAGGCAACACCTTTACCAATTACATCAAATGTAACTCTTAGATGTTTATGGGATTCTATCATTATATGATCTAGCATGTTTTTAATCCCATCTAATACCTTGAGACCCAAAACCGTTTTGTTAATCTCAATTAAGTCAAACAATAATAAACATGTGAGAGTAGCACCATTACTCCTGATTATCTCCCCAAGATAACTCAAATGCACCCACTTTGGCGGAGTCCACAATTGAGCGATCGAGGTTTTGACAAGTGTTCATAAATTGACGGCATTATGACTTAAGATTTCAGTTAGAGGGCTTAATTTAACTATCTGGTTTATAAGAATGAATGTTTCTCAGTTTGTATCTCATACAAGTAATACGCATATGCTGATATAATCATAAGATGCATAATTTAAACATGATACAATATGGCTCACCTATCCTAAGTCCACTCAAGCCAATGAGAGGAGCTCTCTAGTAAAAAAAGGGAAATTACATATAAAAACCTCTTTTAACATTCGAGAGGAGTGAGATGAGAAGAGAAGGTATATTAAGAGTATATAGAGGAAGGCATGACACGCAGGCCGTATTTAAAAATTACAACACTTGCAATCTAGAGCCATATTGTGCACCATACTAAGGGCAATGAATGTTTCAAAACTAAAACATTCACAAAACAGTATATGTTACGGTTATGTTGCGCTACGAATAAGTAGCCACGGCGGTCGCACTAGCCGGTTAGTGGGCGGCGGTCCCGCTAGCCGGTTAGCGAGAGGGTCTGGGGCAACGGCCCGAGAATTTTCTTTTGTTTCATAAATAATCACGAATCTGAATTATTTTTCTTAAACCCCATCAATATTAATTGATCAAATCAAAACGCATGCACCACTGATTTCAATTCCCTTTCAGATTCCTTATATGTCATACATAAAACGGATTCCTTATATGTCACACATAAAACGCATGTTATCATATGATCGGCTATGACTAACACATATCATATGAATCAACAATCAAGCCTAATTTAAACACAAAACGGCGTGCCTCTGATACCACTGTAAGGAATTGGAAGACACGCAGTGAAAATTAACTTAAATTTTTTCCATTCCCTGCCAGAATCTACCGTATGTGTTTAAGTCAAGTGGAAAGAAGTATTACCCTCAGCATTCAGTCGCGACTTTCTCAGCTTCTGGTTGCCACATCCACATCTTCTCTCCGCGGCTCATGATCTCTTTTTGATCGCAAGAAGTCGACGACTCAGGTCGGCTTCCTCTACTGGTATCCACATGAACAGCGTTCCAACCACGAACGACGTGCTAGCGCCTCCTGTCCCTCCAGGGCTTACTCAAGAATTCATCCTCTCTATCTCTATTTCGGCAGTTTCTTATCTACAAACCCTTTTTGCAGATTCCCCATTCACTCTTTTTTTTATGTCCCAACCGTAGCTCCTAAATATCAGATATATCGGATGCTATGCGTGTTACCACAGACTTGGATTTTTGGAATTACTCTTATATTAATTCTAAAATTAATACAATATCATATGTTGTATAATTTGATAAGAAACTAATTAAATAAATAGTGTTTGTATTAAATCCATCCCACAGATTTAATTCACCTATTTATTTAATTTAAAATAAAGATAAGACGGAATTACATTTGATTTATTCTCATAAATCAAATTTGAGATATCATATCAATTTGAATTTCAAATTCAAACGTGATAGAGATTTAATTTTATCCTTATAAATTAAATCTTGTAAATATCTCTTTTATGAGATATCATATCAATTTAAATTTCAAATTCAAACGTGATAGAGACATCATAGAATCTGGACATGTCTTAGATTCAATGAATCTGGACATCATAGCTTGTGTTAGGCTATTTTGTGTGCGACCCTGTAGGCCCATATGAAGTTGGCAGTGGGTCATTTACTATACTGACTCACAAGTCGCAAGCGGTCTCTAGCAAGACATCACGACTACCCAAATCATATGAGGATCGATGAGCGATGTAACCTTTTATACAACCATATCATGTTCCTTTTGTCACACGATATTTTGGTCATGGATGAGGCATGGAGAATATCATCCTCCTATTCCTGACCGTTACTTTCTCGATCCCTGAGTAGTCTGACTATAGAAATGGAACTACCTTTCCATTACAGTATGGCCATACATTTCTCAGACTCACTCATCGAGGGGCCCAGTAATATCTCTATACGAATGTGAGGGACAAATTCCATCTTGACCATTCACATTTCTCCGCACGAAAAATCACTAAGCCCGAACATAGTCTTTATGATTACTCAGTCAAAAGTCACTTTTGACTAGGTCAAAGCTGAGCGTTGGTCATGAAGAAATCCATGATGATCTCAGGTCAAAGGGCATAGTGACATGGTTTGTATATGAGAGAAGCTTATGACTTAACCCATGCAACTCTCTCATAGCGGGTCGGTCTAACACCTTATACTCTTACATGTGCCTATGACTTTGATTTATATCTCTATACATCTTCAAAGTCATACTGGTCTTATTTCATCTCTGCTCCCGCGCAGATGACCGACCAGGGACATTGAGGATAAGATCATGAATTATCCAAGGATGGTTATCACAGTAAACATGCAAATAATATGATAACACAATTGATAAACTCATAAATCAATAATGTTTATAAGACAATGATTGGCCCCTAGGGCACATTTTCTAATAGTAGTTCATGACAATTTGGTCATAACTTTCCGGGAGTGAGTTCAAGACCAAATCCGTAGCTAACTCTTTGCTCATGGGAAATCCAAGCCTCTCAAGGTGATCAATGTACCCTTTCATCTTTAAGACATGAGTACTGACTGATGCACCTTCAGCCATCTTGCAGGAATGTAAGGCCTTAGTGGTCTCATACCTCTCTTGCCTTGCCTGTTGCTGGAACATTTCCTTGAGATGCATAATCATCTCATAAGCCTCCATGTGTTCTAGATCTCTTTGGAGCTCCGGAACCATGGTGGCTAGCATCAAGCATTCCACACCGACAGAGTCTTCCTTATTCTTCGTGTAAGCATCTCTCTGAGCTCTAGGAGCATTGGTTGCTGGCTCCTCAGGAATGGGTTGATCTAGGACATGTGCCTTTCTTTCCTGCTTGAGAACAATTCTCAAGTTCCTAAACCAGTCAAGAAAGTTTTTCCATTGAGTTTGTCCTTCTCAAGGATAGATCGCAGCGATAATGTAGCAGTATTATTAGTCGTCATGATTCTACAATTAAAATATGCAATTGAATTAGCAATCTCCTACTAAATAAACAACTCTCAATGCAATAGTTAGTGGGTTAAGATCCATATTTGGCTCAAACTTAAGTCCGCTTTGGCAAGACGCTTAAATTAAGTTATTTAGGTAGGTAACACCTTTACCAATTACATCAAATGTAACTCTTAGATGTTTGTGGGATTCTATCATTATATGATATAGTATGTTTTTAATCCCATCTAATACCTTGAGACCCAAAACCGTTTTGTTAATCTCAATTAAGTCAAACAATAATAAACATGTGAGAGTAGCACCATTACTCCTGATTATCTCCCCAAGATAACTCAAATGCACCCACTTTGGCGGAGTCCACAATTGAGCGATCGAGGTTTTGACAAGTGTTCATAAATTGACGGCATTATGACTTAAGATTTCAGTTAGAGGGCTTAATTTAACTATCTGGTTTATAAGAATGAATGTTTCTCAGTTTGTATCTCATACAAGTAATACGCATATGCTGATATAATCATAAGATGCATAATTTAAACATGATACAATATGGCTCACCTATCCTAAATCCACTCAAGCCAATGAGAGGAGCTCTCTAGTAAAAAAAGGGAAATTACATATAAAAACCTCTTTTAACATTCGAGAGGAGTGAGATGAGAAGAGAAGGTATATTAAGAGTATATAGAGGAAGGCATGACATGCAGGCCGTATTTAAAAATTACAACACTTGCAATCTAGAGCCATATTGTTCACCATACTAAGGGCAATGAATGTTTCAAAACTAAAACATTCACAAAACAGCATATGTTACGGTTATATTGCGCTATGAATAAGTAGCCACGGCGGTCGCACTAGCCGGTTAGTGGGCGGCGGTCCCGCTAGCCGGTTAGCGAGAGGGTCTGGGGCAACGGCCCGAGAATTTTCTTTTGTTTCATAAATAATCACGAATCTGAATTATTTTTCTTAAACCCCATCAATATTAATTGATCAAATCAAAACGCATGCACCACTGATTTCAATTCCCTTTCAGATTCCTTATATGTCATACATAAAACGGATTCCTTATATGTCACACATAAAACGCATGTTATCATATGATCGGCTATGACTAACACATATCATATGAATCAACAATCAAGCCTAACTTAAACACAAAACGGCATGCCTCTGATACCACTGTAAGGAATTGGAAGACACGCAGTGAAAATTAACTTAAATTTTTTTCCATTCCCTGCCAGAATCTACCGTATGTGTTTAAGTCAAGTGGAAAGAAGTATTACCCTCAGTATTCAGTCGTGACTTTCTCAGCTTCTGGTTGCGACATCCACATCTTCTCTCCGCGGCTCGTTATCCCTTTTTGATCGCAAGAAGTCGACGACTCAGGTCGGCTTCCTCTACTGGTATCCACATGAACAGCGTTCCAACCACGAACGACGTGCTAGCGCCTCCTGTCCCTCCAGGGCTTACTCAAGAATTCATCCTCTCTATCTCTATTTCGGCAGTTTCTTATCTACAAACCCTTTTTACAGATTCCCCATTCACTCTTTTTTTTATGTCACAACCGTAGCTCCTAAATATCAGATATATCGGATGCTATGCGTGTTACCACAGACTTGGATTTTTGGAATTAATCTTATATTAATTCTAAAATTAATACAATATCATATGTTGTATAATTTGATAAGAAACTAATTAAATAAATAGTGTTTGTATTAAATCCATCCCACAGATTTAATTCACCTATTTATTTAATTTAAAATAAAGATAAGACGGAATTACATTTGATTTATTCTCATAAATCAAATTTGAGATATCATATCAATTTGAATTTCAAATTCAAATGTGATAGAGATTTAATTTTATCCTTATAAATTAAATCTTGTAAATATCTCTTATATGAGATATCATATCAATTTAAATTTCAAATTCAAACGTGATAGAGACATCATAGAATCTAGACATGTCTTAGATTCAATGAATCTGGACATCATAGCTTGTGTTAGGCTATTTTGTGTGCGACCCTGTAGGCCCATATGAAGTTGGCAGTGGGTCATTTACTATACTGACTCACAAGTCGCAAGCGGTCTCTAGCAAGACATCACGACTACCCAAATCATATGAGGATCGATGAATGATGTAACCTTTTATACAACCATATCATGTTCCTTTTGTCACACGATATTTTGGTCATGGATGAGGCATGGAGAATATCATCCTCATATTCCTGACCGTTACTTTCTCGATCACTGAGTAGTCTGACTATAAAAATGGAACTACCTTTCCATTACAGTATGGCCATACATTTCTCAGACTCACTCATCGAGGGGCCCAGTAATATCTCTGTAAGAATGTGAGGGACAAATTCCATCTTGACCATTCACATTCCTCCGCACGAAAAATCACTAAGCCCGAACATAGACTTTATGGTTACTCAGTCAAAAGTCACTTTTGACTAGGTCAAAGCTGAGCGTTGGTCATGAAGAAATCCATGATGATCTCAGGTCAAAGGGTATAGTGACATGGTTTGTATATGAGAGAAGCTTATGACTTAACCCATGCAACTCTCTCATAGCGGGTCGGTCTAACACCTTATACTCTTACATGTGCCTATGACTTTGATTTATATCTCTATACATCTTCAAAGTCATACTGGTCTTATTTCATCTCTGCTCCCGCACAGATGACCGACCAGGGACATTGAGGATAAGATCATGAATTATCCAAGGATGGTTATCACAGTAAACATGCAAATAATATGATAACACAATTGATAAACTCATAAATCAATAATGTTTATAAGACAATGATTGGCCCCTAGGGCACATTTTCCAATAGTAGTTCATGACAATTTGGTCATAACTTTCCGGGAGTGAGTTCAAGACCAAATCCGTGTAAGGAATTAGAAGACACGCAGCGGAAATTAATTTAAAAATTTTTCCATTCCTTGCCAGGATCTACCGTATGTGTTTAAGTCAAGTGGGAAGAAGTATTACCCTTAGTGTGCCTCAGCGACTTCCACAGCTTTCGGTCACGACGTTCACAGCTTCTCTCTGCGGCTCGTGCTCCCTTTCTGATCACAAGAAGTCGACGACTCAGGTCGGCTTCCTCTGCTGGTATCCACACGAACAGCGTTCCAACCACGAATGACGTGCTAGCGTCTCTTGTCCCTCCAGGGCTTTCTCAAGAGTTCATCCTCTCCGTCTCTATTTCGGCAGTTTCTTATCTGCAAACCTTTTGTAGAGTCCCCTTCGGCCTTTCTATGTTCTATATGTTTCTCTGTGCAAAACGCAGCTCCTAAAATCAGATATATAGGATGCTATGCATTTTTTCTCTGTCAACCGAATTGGATTTTTTTGGAGTTAATCTTATATTAATTCCAAAATTAATACAATATCATATATTGTATAATTTTATAAGAAACTAATTAAATAAATAATATCAAATCCGTCCCACAGATTTAATTACCCATTTATTTAATTTTAAATAAAGATGAGACTGAACTATTTTTGATTTATTCTCATAAATCAAATTTGAGATATCCTATCAATTTGAATTTCGAATTTCAAACGTGATAGAGATTTAATTTATCCTTATAAATTAAATCTTATAAATATCTCTTATATGAGATATCCTATCAATTTGAATTTCGAATTTCAAACGTGATAGAGATTTAATTTATCCTTATAAATTAAATCTCATATATACATATAATGTATATATACGAATTTATATATATATACAAATATAAATATAAATAAATATATATACATCTATCCTGGATCATTCATTGAATCTGGACATGTCTTAGATTCAATGAATCTGGACATCATAGCTCGTGTTGGGCTATTTTGTGTGCGACCCTGTAGGCCCATATGAAGTTGGCAGTGGGCCATTTGCTATACTAGCCCACAAGTCGCAAGCGGTCTCTAGCAAGACATAACGACTACCCAAATCATATGAGGATCGATAAACGATGTAACCTTTTATACAACCATATCATGTCCCTTCTGTCACGCGATATTTTGGTCATGGATGAGGCATGGATAATGTCATCCTCCTATTCCTGACCGTTACTTTCTCGATCCCTGAGTAGTCTGACTATAGAAATGGAACTACCTTTCCATTACAGTATGGCCATACATTTCTCAGACTCACTCATCGAGGGGCCCAGTAATATCTCTCTACGAATATGAGGGACAAATTCCATCTTGACCATTCACATTCCTCCGCATGAAAAACCACTAAGGCCGAACATAGTCTTTATGATCATTCGGTCAAAAGTGACTTTTGACTAGGTCAAAACTGAGCATTTTGTCATGTAGGAATCCATGATGATCTCAGGTCAAAGGGCGTATTGACATGGTTTGTATATGAGAGAAGCTTATGACGTTACCCATGCAGTTCTCTCATAGCGGGTCGGTCCAGCACCTTGTACTCTTACATGTGCTTATGACTTTGATTTATATCTCTATACATCTTCAAAGTCATACTGGTCTTATTTCATCTGTGCTCCCGTATAGATGATCGACAAGGGACATTTAGGATAATATCATGAATTATCCAAGGATGATCATCATATTAAACATGCAAATAATATGATAACTCAATTAATAAATTCATAAATCAATAATGTTCATAAGACAATGATTGGCCCCTAGGGCACGATTTCCAACAATCTCCCACTTGCACTAGGTACAATCATTAATTTGACTAATTCCCATTGACCTGACATGACGCTCATGCTTTGCCTGCACAAGCGGCTTTGTTAGAGGATCAGCAACATTATCTTCTCCTGCTACTTTTCATATTTTTATATCACCTCTATCATTGATTTCTCTGATGAGATGAAATCGCCTGAGTATATGCTTGGTCCTTTGATGTGACCTAGGCTCTTTGGCCTGTGCAATAGCACCACTATTGTCACAGAGCAAAGTTATTGGATCTGAGATGGTAGGTATCACCCCTAGTTTTGTGATGAACTTCCTGATCCAAACGGCTTCCTTAGCTGCATCAGATGCTGCTATATACTCAGCTTCTGTCGCAGAATCTGTTACAGTGCCCTGCTTAGAGCTCTTCCAGCTTACTGCTCCATTATTGAGGAGGAATATATATCCAGACTGCGATTTTTGATCGTCCTGGTCAGTTTGGAAACTGGCATCTGTGTAACCAGTTACACAAAGTTCGTCATCCAATCCACCATAGACCAAGAATAAGTCCTTAGTCCTTCTTAAGTACTTAAGGATATTCTTGACAGCAGTCCAATGGCCCTCACCAGGGTCCTGTTGATATCTGCTAGTCATACTCAAGGCAAACGAGACATCTGGACGAGTACATAACATGGCGTACATGATAGATCCTATGGCCGAGGCATATGGAACTTTACTCATGCGACTTCGCTGATCAGATGTACTAGGACATAGATCTTTGCTGAGGTAAATACCATGAGACATGGGTATGAAACCCCTCTTTGATTCGTGCATACTGAACCTATGCAGTATTTTATCTATGTATGTACTCTAACTGAGTCCTAGAAGTCTTTTAGATCTATCTCTATAGATCCTGATTCCTAGGATGTAGGTGGCTTCACCCAAGTCTTTCATCGAGAAAGACTTTCCTAACCAAGACTTAACAATCTGCAAGGTAGGAATGTCATTCCCAATAAGTAAGATGTCATCGACATAGAGTACCAAAAACACAACTGTGCTCCCACTAACCTTCTTGTACACACAAGGTTCATCAATGTTTTGAAGAAATCCAAACTCTTTGACTACTTCATCAAAACGTTGATTCCAACTCCGAGAGGCTTGCTTCAGTCCATAAATGGACCTTTGAAGCTTGCACACTTTGCCAGAGTCCTCAGAACGCACAAACCCTTCAGGTTGTGTCATGTACACATCCTCAAGGAGCTTTCCATTAAGGAAGGCTGTCTTGACGTCCATCTGCCATATTTCATAGTCATAATATGCTGCTATGGCAAAGAGGATTCTGATTGATTTGGCCATGGCAACTGGGGAAAAGGTCTCATCATAGTCCATACCATGAGTTTGAGTAAATCCTTTTGCAACTAGTCGTGCCTTGAAGACATTTACATTGCTATCCATGTCAGTTTTCTCCTTAAAAACCCACTTACACCCGACGGTTTTTACACCTTCAGGCGGGTCGACTAAGGTCCAAACCTTATTGTCGTACATGGATTGCATTTCAGACTTCATGGCATTAAGCCACTTCTCAGAGTTTGGTCCCACTATAGCTTCTCGATAGGTAGTCGGCTCATTATGCTCAATGAGCAACACTTCACGACTATCTGAAATCAGAAATCCATATCTCTGAGGCTGAAGTCGTGTCCTATTAGATTTACGTGGACCTTGCATGACTTGAGGAGTCTCAACAACTTGTTGTGAGTCTTCTCTATTTTCCATCCGCAGTTCTATGGTGTCTTGTGGCTCTCGAACTTCTTCGAGGTGTACCTTACTCCCACTGGTTCTTTTAGAGATAAATTCTCTTTCGAGAAAGATACCATTTCTGACAACAAACACTTTGTTATCAGCAGGGTTGTAGACGTAATATCCCTTGGTTTCCTTAGGATATCCCACAAAAAGGCACTTTGAGGATTTGGGCGCTAATTTTTCTGAGGTTTGTTGCTTAACATAGACCTCGCATCCCCAAATCTTAAGGAAAGACAAACTAGGCGTCCTCCCAGTCCATATCTCATACGGAGTCTTTTCAATTGCCTTTGATGGAACACGATTGAGTGTGAACCTAGCTGTCTCTAGGGCATGGCCCCAAAAAGAGGGCGGAAGATCTGTTTGACTCATCATGGATCGAACCATATCTAATAGTGTTCGATTCCTCCGTTCAGAAACGCCATTCCATTGTGGTGTCCCTGGAGGAGTCAATTGTGAGACTATCCCACAACTCCTAAGATGATCTATGAACTCTTGGCTCAAATATTCACCACCCCGATCAGATCGAATGGCTTTAATTGTTTTGCCAAGATGGTTTTGTACTTCATTTTGAAATATTTTGAACTTTTCAAAAGATTCAGATTTATGTTTCATCAGATAGATGTACCCATATCTGCTGAAATCATCTATAAATGTTATGAAGTATGAATAACCTCCTCTGGCATTTGTGTTCATCGGTCCACACACATCTGTATGTATGAGGCCCAATAAATCAGTGGCCCTCTCACTGTGCCCAGTGAAAGGTGACTTTGTCATCTTTCCTAACAAGCAAGACTCGCAAGTGTCATATGATTCAAAATCAAATGAGTTTAGAAATCCATCTTGATGGAGTTTGGAAATGCGTTTCTCATTTATGTGGCCCAGACGACAGTGCCAGAGGTATGTGGGATTCAAATCGTTTCGTTTGACCCTTTTGGCGGTTATGTTATAGATATTTCCATGATTGGGTTGTTCCAAATTTAATATGTAATGATCAACATGCAAATCACCATGAGCATAGAAAACATCATTACGATAAATAGAACATCTACTATTCCCAGCAATGGAAGTGAAACCTTCCTTATCCAAATAAGAAAGTGAAACAATGTTACTACTTAAAGCAGGAACATAATAGCAATTGTTCAAAACTAACAAAAGCCCAGTGGGCAGAACTAATTCATAAGTGCCTACAGCTAACGCAGCAACCCTTGCTCTGTTTCCAACTCGTAGGTCAACCTCGCCCTTTTTCAGCTTCCTACTGTCCTTTAGTCCCTGCACATTTGTACAAATGTGAGAACCACATGCAGTATCTAATACCCATGAGGTGGAAGTAGAAAGATGAATGTCTATAACATAAATACCTAAAGCGATAGCCCCGCTATCCTTCTTGTTCTTTTTCAGATCTTCGAGGTAGAGTTTGCAATTCCTCTTCCAATGACCAGGTTCATTGCAGAAGAAGCAGACTCCTTCCTTCGGAGGCTTTGCCTTCTTTGGTGTAGGCTTGGTTTCGGGCTTGCCTGACTCTTTGGTCTTACCTGATGAGCCATGACCCTTCCCCTTGTCTTTACCTTTCTTTTTAGTACCCTTTCCTTTCTGAACCATCAAAACACTACTGGGCTTCTTCTTAAGACTTGGCTCAGCAGTTTTAAGCATCCCATGTAGTTCAGAAATAGATTTCTCCATGTTGTTCATGTTGTAGTTCATGACAAAGTGGTCATAACTTTCCGGGAGTGAGTTCAAGATCAAATCCGTAGATAACTCCTGGCTCATGGGAAATCCAAGCCTCTCAAGGTGATCAATGTACCCTTTCATCTTTAAGACATGAGTACTAACTGATGCACCTTCAGCCATCTTGCAGGAATGTAAGGCCTTAGTGGTCTCATACCTCTCTTGCCTTGCCTGTTACTAGAACATTTCCTTGAGATGCACAATCATCTCATAAGCTTCCATGTGTTCCAGATCTCTTTGGAGCTCCGGAACCATGGTGGCTAGCATCAAGCATCCCACATCGACAGAGTCTTCCTTATGATTCATGTAAGCATCTCTCTGAGCTCTAGGAGCATTGGCGGCTGGCTCCTCAGGAATGGGTTGATCTAGGACATGCGCCTTTCTTTCCTGCTTGAGAACAATTCTCAAGTTCCTAAACCAGTCAAGAAAGTTTGTCCCATTGAGTTTGTCCTTCTCAAGGACAGATCGCAGTGATAATGTAGCAGTATTACTAGTCGTCATGATTCTACAATTAAAATATGCAATGTAATTAGTAATCTCCCACTAAATAAACAACCCTCAATGCAATAGTAAGTGGGCTAAGATCCATATTTGGCTCAAACTTAAGTCCGCTTTGGCAGGACGCTTAAATTAAGTTATTTAGGTAGGTAACACCTTTACCAATTACATCAAATGTAACTCTTACATGTTCATGGGATCCTATCATCATATGATCTGGCATGTTCTAATCCCATCTAATGCCTTGAGATCCAAAACCGTTTTGTTAATCTCAATTAAGTCAAACAATAATGAACATATGAGAGTAGCACCATTACTCTTTGCTTATCTCCCCAAGATGACTCAAAAGCACCCACTTTGGCGGAGTCCACAATTGAGCGATCGAGGTTTTGACAAGTGTTCATAAATTGACGGCATTATGACTTAAGATTTCATTTAGAGGGCTTAATTTAACTGTTTAGTTTATGAGAATGCATGCTTCTCAGTTTGTATCTCATACAATTAATATGCATGTGCTGATATAATCATAAGATGCATAATTTAAACGTGATACAATATGCCTCACCTATCCTAAGTCCCCTCAAGCCAATGAGAGGAGCTATCTAGTAAGAAAAGGGAAATTACATATAGAAACCTCTTTTAACATTCGAGGGGAGTGAGATGAGAAGAGAAGGTACATTGAGAGTAAATATATAGGAAGGCACGACACGCAAGCCGTATTTAAAAATTACAATACTTGTAATCTAGAGCCATATTGTTCACCATACCCAAACATTCAAGAATCAACATTCAGATTTAATTACAGGGCAATTGATATTTCAAATCTTAAAACATTCACAAAATAGCTTATTCTATGGTTATATTACGCTACGAACAGGTAGCCACGGCGGTCCCGCTATTATATTACGAATCTGCATTCGGTTTTCTTGGACCCCTTCTATGTTAATTGATCAAATCAAAACATATCACCACCGATTTCAGTTCCCTTTTAGATTCCTTATATGTCATACATAAGATGGATTCCTTATATGTCACACATGAAACGCATATTATATGATCGGCTACGACTAACACATATCATATGAATCACTAATCAAGCCTAACTTAAACACAAAATGGCATGGCTCTGATACCACTGTAAGGAATTAGAAGACACGCAGCGGAAATTAATTTAAAAATTTTTCCATTCCTTGTCAGGATCTACCGTATGTGTTTAAGTCAAGTGGGAAGAAGTATTACCCTTAGTGTGCCTCAACGACTTCTACAGTTTTCGGTCACGACGTTCACAGCTTCTCTCTGCGGCTCGTGCTCCCTTTCTGATCACAAGAAGTCGACGACTCAGGTCAGCTTCCTCTACTGGCATCCACACGAACAGCGTTCCAACCACGAACGACGTGCTAGCGTCTCTTGTCCCTCCAGGGCTTTCTCAAGAGTTCGTCATCTCCGTCTCTATTTCGGCAGTTTCTTATCTGCAAACCTTTTGTAGAGTCCCCTTCGGCCTTTCTATGTTCTATATGTTTCTCTGTGCAAAACGCAGCTCCTAAAATCAGATATATAGGATGCTATGCGTTTTTTCTCTGTCAATCGAATTGGATTTTTTTGGAGTTAATCTTATATTAATTCCAAAATTAATACAATATCATATATTGTATAATTTTATAAGAAACTAATTAAATAAATAATATCAAATCTGTCCCACAGATTTAATTACCCATTTATTTAATTTTAAATAAAGATGAGACTGAACTATTTTTGATTTATTCTCATAAATCAAATTTGAGATATCCTATCAATTTGAATTTCGAATTTCAAACGTGATAGAGATTTAATTTATCCTTATAAATTAAATCTTATAAATATCTCTTATATGAGATATCCTATCAATTTGAATTTCGAATTTCAAACGTGATAGAGATTTAATTTATCCTTATAAATTAAATCTTATAAATATCTCTTATATGAGATATCCTATCAATTTGAATTTCGAATTTCAAACATGATAGAGATTTAATTTATCCTTATAAATTAAATCTTATAAATATCTCTTATATGAGATATCCTATCAATTTGAATTTCGAATTTCAAACATGATAGAGATTTAATTTATCCTTATAAATTAAATCTTATAAATATCTCTTATATGAGATATCCTATCAATTTGAATTTCGAATTTCAAACGTGATAGAGATTTAATTTATCCTTATAAATTAAATCTCATATATACATATAATGCATATATACGAATTTATATATATATACGAATATAAATATAAATAAATATATATACATCTATCCTGGATCATTCATTGAATCTGGACATGTCTTAGATTCAATGAATCTGGACATCATAGCTCGTGTTGGGCTATTTTGTGTACGACCCTGTAGGCCCATATGAAGTTGGCAGTGGGCCATTTGCTATACTAGCCCACAAGTCGCAAGCGGTCTCTAGCAAGACATAACGACTACCCAAATCATATGAGGATCGATAAACGATGTAACCTTTTATACAACCATATCATGTCCCTTCTGTCACGCGATATTTTGGTCATGGATGAGGCATGGATAATGTCATCCTCCTATTCCTGACCGTTACTTTCTCGATCCCTGAGTAGTCTGACTATAGAAATGGAACTACCTTTCCATTACAGTATGGCCATACATTTCTCAGACTCACTCATCGAGGGGCCCAGTAATATCTCTCTAAGAATGTGAGGGACAAATTCCATCTTGACCATTCACATTCCTCCGCATGAAAAACCATTAAGGCCGAACATAGTCTTTATGATCACTCGTTCAAAAGTGACTTTTGACTAGGTCAAAGCTGAGCGTTTTGTCATGTAGGAATCCATGATGATCTCAGGTCAAAGGGCGTATTGACATGGTTTGTATATGAGAGAAGCTTATGACGTTACCCATGCAGTTCTCTCATAGCGGGTCGGTCCAGCACCTTGTACTCTTACATGTGCTTATGACTTTGATTTATATCTCTATACATCATCAAAGTCATACTGGTCTTATTTCATCTGTGCTCCCGCATAGATGATCGACCAGGGACATTTAGGATAATATCATGAATTATCCAAGGATGATCATCATAGTAAACATGCAAATAATATGATAACTCAATTAATAAATTCATAAATCAATAATGTTTATAAGACAATGATTGGCCCCTAGGACACGATTTCTAACAATCCGTAGCTAGCTCTTTGCTCATGGGAAATCCAAGCCTCTCAAGGTGATCAATGTACCCTTTCATCTTTAAGACATGAGTACTGACTGATGCACCTTCAGCCATCTTGCAGGAATGTAAGGCCTTATTGGTCTCATACCTCTCTTGCCTTGCCTGTTGCTGGAACATTTCCTTGAGATGCATAATCATCTCATAAGCCTCCATGTGTTCTAGATCTCTTCGGAGCTCCGGAACCATGGTGGCTAGCATCAAGCATTCCACACCGACAGAGTCTTCCTTATTCTTCGTGGAAGCATCTCTCTGAGTTCTAGGAGCATTGGTTGCTGGCTCCTCAGGAATGGGTTGATCTAGGACATGTGCCTTTCTTTCCTGCTTGAGAACAATTCTCAAGTTCCTAAACCAGTCAAGAAAGTTTTTCCATTGAGTTTGTCCTTCTCAAGGATAGATCGCAGCGATAATGTAGCAGTATTATTAGTCGTCATGATTCTACAATTAAAATATGCAATTGAATTAGCAATCTCCTACTAAATAAACAACTCTCAATGCAATAGTTAGTGGGTTAAGATCCATATTTGGCTCAAACTTAAGTCCGCTTTAGCAAGACGCTTAAATTAAGTTATTTAGGTAGGTAACACCTTTACCAATTACATCAAATATAACTCTTAGATGTTTATGGGATTCTATCATTATATGATCTAGCATCTTTTTAATCCCATCTAATACCTTGAGACCCAAAACCGTTTTGTTAATCTCAATTAAGTCAAACAACAATAAACATGTGAGAGTAGCACCATTACTCTTGATTATCTCCCCAAGATAACTCAAATGCACCCACTTTGGCGGAGTCCACAATTGAGCGATCGAGATTTTGACAAGTGTTCACAAATTGACGGCATTATGACTTAAGATTTCAGTTAGAGGGCTTAATTTAACTATCTGGTTTATAAGAATGAATGTTTCTCAGTTTGTATCTCATACAAGTAATACGCATATGCTGATATAATCATAAGATGCATAATTTAAACATGATACAATATGGCTCACCTATCCTAAGTCCACTCAAGCCAATGAGAGGAGCTCTCTAGTAAACAAAGGGAAATTACGTATAAAAACCTCTTTTAACATTCGAGAGGAGTGAGATGAGAAGAGAAGGTATATTAAGAGTATATAGAGGAAGGCATGACACGCAGGCCGTATTTAAAAAGTACAACACTTGCAATCTAGAGCCATATTGTTCACCATACCCAAACATTCAAGAATCAATATTCAGATTTAATTGAAGGGCAATGAATGTTTCAAAACTAAAACATTCACAAAACAGCATATGTTACGGTGATGTTGCGCTACGAATAAGTAGCCACGGCGGTCGCACTAGCCGGTTAGTGGGCGGCGGTCCCGCTAGCCGGTTAGCGAGAGGGTCTGGGGCAACGGCCCGAGAATTTTCTTTTGTTTCATAAATAATCACGAATCTGAATTATTTTTCTTAAACCCCATCAATATTAATTGATCAAATCAAAACGCATGCACCACTGATTTCAATTCCCTTTCAGATTCCTTATATGTCATACATAAAACGGATTCCTTATATGTCACACATAAAACGCATGTTATCATATGATCGGCTATGACTAACACATATCATATGAATCAACAATCAAGCCTAACTTAAACACAAAACGGCATGCCTCTGATACCACTGTAAGGAATTGGAAGACACGCAGTGAAAATTAACTTACATTTTTTTCCATTCCCTGCCAGAATCTACCGTATGTGTTTAAGTCAAGTGGAAAGAAGTATTACCCTCAGTATTCAGTCGCGACTTTCTCAGCTTCTGGTGGCGACATCCACATCTTCTCTCCGCGGCTCAGGATCTCTTTTTGATCGCAAGAAGTCGACGACTCAGGTCGGCTTCCTCTACTGGTATCCACATGAACAGCGTTCCAACCACGAACGACGTGCTAGCGCCTCCTGTCCCTCCAGGGCTTACTCAAGAATTCATCCTCTCTATCTCTATTTCGGCAGTTTCTTATCTACAAACCCTTTTTGCAGATTCCCCATTCACTCTTTTTTTTATGTCCCAACCGTAGCTCCTAAATATCAGATATATCGGATGCTATGCGTGTTACCACAGACTTGGATTTTTGGAATTAATCTTATATTAATTCTAAAATTAATACAATATCATATGTTGTATAATTTGATAAGAAACTAATTAAATAAATAGTGTTTGTATTAAATCCATCCCACAGATTTAATTCACCTATTTATTTAATTTAAAATAAAGATGAGACGGAATTACATTTGATTTATTCTCATAAATCAAATTTGAGATATCATATCAATTTGAATTTCAAATTCAAACGTGATAGAGATTTAATTTTATCCTTATAAATTAAATCTTGTAAATATCTCTTATATGAGATATCATATCAATTTAAATTTCAAATTCAAACGTGGTAGAGACATCATAGAATCTGGACATGTCTTAGATTCAATGAATGTGGACATCATAGCTTGTGTTAGGCTATTTTGTGTGCGACCCTGTAGGCCCATATGAAGTTAGCAGTGGGTCATTTACTATACTGACTCACAAGTCACAAGCGGTCTCTAGCAAGACATCACGACTACCCAAATCATATGAGGATCGATGAACGATGTAGCCTTTTATACAACCATATCATGTTCCTTTTGTCACACGATATTTTGGTCATAGATGAGGCATGGAGAATATCATCCTCCTATTCCTGACCGTTACTTTCTCGATCCCTGAGTAGTCTGACTATAGAAATGGAACTACCTTTCCATTACAGTATGGCCATACATTTCCCAGACTCACTCATCGAGGGGCCCAGTAATATCTCTGTACGAATGTGAGGGACAAATTCCATCTTGACCATTCACATTCCTCCGCACGAAAAATCACTAAGCCCGAACATAGTCTTTATGATTACTCAGTCAAAAGTCACTTTTGACTAGGTCAAAGCTGAGCGTTGGTCATGAAGAAATCCATGATGATCTCAGGTCAAAGGGCATAGTGACATGGTTTGTATATGAGAGAAGCTTATGACTTAACCCATGCAACTCTCTCATAGCGGGTCGGTCTAACACCTTATACTCTTACATGTGCCTATGACTTTGATTTATATCTCTATACATCTTCAAAGTCATACTGGTCTTATTTCATCTCTGCTCCCGCACAGATGACCGACCAGGGACATTGAGGATAAGATCATGAATTATCCAAGGATGGTTATCACAGTAAACATGCAAATAATATGATAACACAATTGATAAACTCATAAATCAATAATGTTTATAAGACAATGATTGGCCCCTAGGGCACATTTTCCAATAGTAGTTCATGACAATTAGGTCATAACTTTCCGGGAGTGAGTTCAAGACCAAATCCGTAGCTAACTCTTTGCTCATGGGAAATCCAAGCCTCTCAAGGTGATCAATGTACCCTTTCATCTTTAAGACATGAGTACTGACTGATGCACCTTCAGCCATCTTGCAGGAATGTAAGGCCTTAGTGGTCTCATACCTCTCTTGCCTTGCCTGTTGCTGGAACATTTCCTTGAGATGCATAATCATCTCATAAGCCTCCATGTGTTCTAGATCTCTTTGGAGCTCCGGAACCATGGTGGCTAGCATCAAGCATTCCACACCGACAGACTCTTCCTTATTCTTCGTGTAAGCATCTCTCTGAGCTCTAGGAGCATTGGTTGCTGGCTCCTCAGGAATGGGTTGATCTAGGACATGTGCCTTTCTTTCCTGCTTGAGAACAATTCTCAAGTTCCTAAACCAGTCAAGAAAGTTTTTCCATTGAGTTTGTCCTTCTCAAGGATAGATCGCAGCGATAATGTAGCAGTATTATTAGTCGTCATGATTCTACAATTAAAATATGCAATTGAATTAGCAATCTCCTACTAAATAAACAACTCTCAATGCAATAGTTAGTGGGTTAAGATCCATATTTGGCTCAAACTTAAGTCCGCTTTGGCAAGACGCTTAAATTAAGTTATTTAGGTAGGTAACACCTTTACCAATTACATCAAATGTAACTCTTAGATGTTTATGGGATTCTATCATTATATGATCTAGCATGTTTTTAATCCCATCTAATACCTTGAGACCCAAAACCGTTTTGTTAATCTCAATTAAGTCAAACAACAATAAACATGTGAGAGTAGCACCATTACTCTTGATTATCTCCCCAAGATAACTCAAATGCACCCACTTTGGCGGAGTCCACAATTGAGCGATCGAGATTTTGACAAGTGTTCAGAAATTGACAGCATTATGACTTAAGATTTCAGTTAGAGGGCTTAATTTAACTATCTGGTTTATAAGAATGAATGTTTCTCAGTTTGTATCTCATACAAGTAATACGCATATGCTGATATAATCATAAGATGCATAATTTAAACATGATACAATGTGGCTCACCTATCCTAAGTCCACTCAAGCCAATGAGAGGAGCTCTCTAGTAAACAAAGGGAAATTACGTATAAAAACCTCTTTTAAAATTCGAGAGGAGTGAGATGAGAAGAGAAGGTATATTAAGAGTATATAGAGGAAGGCATGACACGCAGGCCGTATTTAAAAAGTACAACACTTGCAATCTAGAGCCATATTGTTCACCATACCCAAACATTCAAGAATCAATATTCAGATTTAATTGAAGGGCAATGAATGTTTCAAAACTAAAACATTCACAAAACAGCATATGTTACGGTTATGTTGCGCTACGAATAAGTAGCCACGGCGGTCGCACTAGCCGGTTAGTGGGCGGCGGTCCCGCTAGCCGGTTAGCGAGAGGGTCTGGGGCAACGGCCCGAGAATTTTCTTTTGTTTCATAAATAATCACGAATCTGAATTATTTTTCTTAAACCCCATCAATATTAATTGATCAAATCAAAACGCATGCACCACTGATTTCAATTCCCTTTCAGATTCCTTATATGTCATACATAAAACGGATTCCTTATATGTCACACATAAAACGCATGTTATCATATGATCGGCTATGACTAACACATATCATATGAATCAACAATCAAGCCTAACTTAAACACAAAACGGCATGCCTATGATACCACTGTAAGGAATTGGAAGACACGCAGTGAAAATTAACTTACATTTTTTTCCATTCCCTGCCAGAATCTACCGTATGTGTTTAAGTCAAGTGGAAAGAAGTATTACCCTCAGTATTCAGTCGCGACTTTCTCAGCTTCTGGTTGCGACATCCACATCTTCTCTCCGCGGCTCAGGATCTCTTTTTGATCGCAAGAAGTCGACGACTCAGGTCGACTTCCTCTACTGGTATCCACATGAACAGCGTTCCAACCACGAACGACGTGCTAGCGCCTCCTGTCCCTCCAGGGCTTACTCAAGAATTCATCCTCTCTATCTCTATTTCGGCAGTTTCTTATCTACAAACCTTTTTTGCAGATTCCCCATTCACTCTTTTTTTTATGTCCCAACCGTAGCTCCTAAATATCAGATATATCGGATACTATGCGTGTTACCACAGACTTGGATTTTTGGAATTAATCTTATATTAATTCTAAAATTAATACAATATCATATGTTGTATAATTTGATAAGAAACTAATTAAATAAATAGTGTTTGTATTAAATCCATCCCACAGATTTAATTCACCTATTTATTTAATTTAAAATAAAGATGAGACGGAATTACATTTGATTTATTCTCATAAATCAAATTTGAGATATCATATCAATTTGAATTTCAAATTCAAACGTGATAGAGATTTAATTTTATCCTTATAAATTAAATCTTGTAAATATCTCTTATATGAGATATCATATCAATTTAAATTTCAAATTCAAACATGGTAGAGACATCATAGAATCTGGACATGTCTTAGATTCAATGAATTTGGACATCATAGCTTGTGTTAGGCTATTTTGTGTGCGACCCTGTAGGCCCATATGAAGTTGGCAGTGGGTCATTTACTATACTGACTCACAAGTCGCAAGCGGTCTCTAGCAAGACATCACGACTACCCAAATCATATGAGGATCGATGAACGATGTAGCCTTTTATACAACCATATCATGTTCCTTTTGTCACACGATATTTTGGTCATGGATGAGGCATGGAGAATATCATCCTCCTATTCCTGACCGTTACTTTCTCGATCCCTGAGTAGTCTGACTATAGAAATGGAACTACCTTTCCATTACAGTATGGCCATACATTTCCCAGACTCACTCATCGAGGGGCCCAGTAATATCTCTGTACGAATGTGAGGGACAAATTCCATCTTGACCATTCACATTCCTCCGCACGAAAAATCACTAAGCCCGAACATAGTCTTTATGATTACTCAGTCAAAAGTCACTTTTGACTAGGTCAAAGCTGAGCGTTGGTCATGAAGAAATCCATGATGATCTCAGGTCAAAGGGCATAGTGACATGGTTTGTATATGAGAGAAGCTTATGACTTAACCCATGCAACTCTCTCATAGCGGGTCGGTCTAACACCTTATACTCTTACATGTGCCTATGACTTTGATTTATATCTCTATACATCTTCAAAGTCATACTGGTCTTATTTCATCTCTGCTCCCGCACAGATGACCGACCAGGGACATTGAGGATAAGATCATGAATTATCCAAGGATGGTTATCACAGTAAACATGCAAATAATATGATAACACAATTGATAAACTCATAAATCAATAATGTTTATAAGACAATGATTGGCCCCTAGGGCACATTTTCCAATAGTAGTTCATGACAATTTGGTCATAACTTTCCGGGAGTGAGTTCAAGACCAAATCCGTAGCTAACTCTTTGCTCATGGGAAATCCAAACCTCTCAAGGTGATCAATGTACCCTTTCATCTTTAAGACATGAGTACTGACTGATGCACCTTCAGCCATCTTGCAGGAATGTAAGGCCTTAGTGGTCTCATACCTCTCTTGCCTTGCCTGTTGCTGGAACATTTCCTTGAGATGCATAATCATCTCATAAGCCTCCATGTGTTCTAGATCTCTTTGGAGCTCCGGAACCATGGTGGCTAGCATCAAGCATTCCACACCGACAGACTCTTCCTTATTCTTCGTGTAAGCATCTCTCTGAGCTCTAGGAGCATTGGTTGCTGGCTCCTCAGGAATGGGTTGATCTAGGACATGTGCCTTTCTTTCCTGCTTGAGAACAATTCTCAAGTTCCTAAACCAGTCAAGAAAGTTTTTCCATTGAGTTTGTCCTTCTCAAGGATAGATCGCAGCGATAATGTAGCAGTATTATTAGTCGTCATGATTCTACAATTAAAATATGCAATTGAATTAGCAATCTCCTACTAAATAAACAAATCTCAATGCAATAGTTAGTGGGTTAAGATCCATATTTGGCTCAAACTTAAGTCCGCTTTGGCAAGACGCTTAAATTAAGTTATTTAGGTAGGTAACACCTTTACCAATTACATCAAATGTAACTCTTAGATGTTTATGGGATTCTATCATTATATGATCTAGCATGTTTTTAATCCCATCTAATACCTTGAGACCCAAAACCGTTTTGTTAATCTCAATTAAGTCAAACAACAATAAACATGTGAGAGTAGCACCATTACTCTTGATTATCTCCCCAAGATAACTCAAATGCACCCACTTTGGCGGAGTCCACAATTGAGCGATCGAGATTTTGACAAGTGTTCAGAAATTGACAGCATTATGACTTAAGATTTCAGTTAGAGGGCTTAATTTAACTATCTGGTTTATAAGAATGAATGTTTCTCAGTTTGTATCTCATACAAGTAATACGCATATGCTGATATAATCATAAGATGCATAATTTAAACATGATACAATGTGGCTCACCTATCCTAAGTCCACTCAAGCCAATGAGAGGAGCTCTCTAGTAAACAAAGGGAAATTACGTATAAAAACCTCTTTTAAAATTCGAGAGGAGTGAGATGAGAAGAGAAGGTATATTAAGAGTATATAGAGGAAGGCATGACACGCAGGCCGTATTTAAAAAGTACAACACTTGCAATCTAGAGCCATATTGTTCACCATACCCAAACATTCAAGAATCAATATTCAGATTTAATTGAAGGGCAATGAATGTTTCAAAACTAAAACATTCACAAAACAGCATATGTTACGGTTATGTTGCGCTACGAATAAGTAGCCACGGCGGTCGCACTAGCCGGTTAGTGGGCGGCGGTCCCGCTAGCCGGTTAGCGAGAGGGTCTGGGGCAACGGCCCGAGAATTTTCTTTTGTTTCATAAATAATCACGAATCTGAATTATTTTTCTTAAACCCCATCAATATTAATTGATCAAATCAAAACGCATGCACCACTGATTTCAATTCCCTTTCAGATTCCTTATATGTCATACATAAAACGGATTCCTTATATGTCACACATAAAACGCATGTTATCATATGATCGGCTATGACTAACACATATCATATGAATCAACAATCAAGCCTAACTTAAACACAAAACGGCATGCCTATGATACCACTGTAAGGAATTGGAAGACACGCAGTGAAAATTAACTTACATTTTTTTCCATTCCCTGCCAGAATCTACCGTATGTGTTTAAGTCAAGTGGAAAGAAGTATTACCCTCAGTATTCAGTCGCGACTTTCTCAGCTTCTGGTTGCGACATCCACATCTTCTCTCCGCGGCTCAGGATCTCTTTTTGATCGCAAGAAGTCGACGACTCAGGTCGACTTCCTCTACTGGTATCCACATGAACAGCGTTCCAACCACGAACGACGTGCTAGCGCCTCCTGTCCCTCCAGGGCTTACTCAAGAATTCATCCTCTCTATCTCTATTTCGGCAGTTTCTTATCTACAAACCTTTTTTGCAGATTCCCCATTCACTCTTTTTTTTATGTCCCAACCGTAGCTCCTAAATATCAGATATATCGGATGTTATGCGTGTTACCACAGACTTGGATTTTTGGAATTAATCTTATATTAATTCTAAAATTAATACAATATCATATGTTGTATAATTTGATAAGAAACTAATTAAATAAATAGTGTTTGTATTAAATCCATCCCACAGATTTAATTCACCTATTTATTTAATTTAAAATAAAGATGAGACGGAATTACATTTGATTTATTCTCATAAATCAAATTTGAGATATCATATCAATTTGAATTTCAAATTCAAACGTGATAGAGATTTAATTTTATCCTTATAAATTAAATCTTGTAAATATCTCTTATATGAGATATCATATCAATTTAAATTTCAAATTCAAACATGGTAGAGACATCATAGAATCTGGACATGTCTTAGATTCAATGAATTTGGACATCATAGCTTGTGTTAGGCTATTTTGTGTGCGACCCTGTAGGCCCATATGAAGTTGGCAGTGGGTCATTTACTATACTGACTCACAAGTCGCAAGCTGTCTCTAGCAAGACATCACGACTACCCAAATCATATGAGGATCGATGAACGATGTAGCCTTTTATACAACCATATCATGTTCCTTTTGTCACACGATATTTTGGTCATGGATGAGGCATGGAGAATATCATCCTCCTATTCCTGACCGTTACTTTCTCGATCCCTGAGTAGTCTGACTATAGAAATGGAACTACCTTTCCATTACAGTATGGCCATACATTTCCCAGACTCACTCATCGAGGGGCCCAGTAATATCTCTGTACGAATGTGAGGGACAAATTCCATCTTGACCATTCACATTCCTCCGCACGAAAAATCACTAAGCCCGAACATAGTCTTTATGATTACTCAGTCAAAAGTCACTTTTGACTAGGTCAAAGCTGAGCGTTGGTCATGAAGAAATCCATGATGATCTCAGGTCAAAGGGCATAGTGACATGGTTTGTATATGAGAGAAGCTTATGACTTAACCCATGCAACTCTCTCATAGCGGGTCGGTCTAACACCTTATACTCTTACATGTGCCTATGACTTTGATTTATATCTCTATACATCTTCAAAGTCATACTGGTCTTATTTCATCTCTGCTCCCGCACAGATGACCGACCAGGGACATTGAGGATAAGATCATGAATTATCCAAGGATGGTTATCACAGTAAACATGCAAATAATATGATAACACAATTGATAAACTCATAAATCAATAATGTTTATAAGACAATGATTGGCCCCTAGGGCACATTTTCCAATAGTAGTTCATGACAATTTGGTCATAACTTTCCGGGAGTGAGTTCAAGACCAAATCCGTAGCTAACTCTTTGCTCATGGGAAATCCAAACCTCTCAAGGTGATCAATGTACCCTTTCATCTTTAAGACATGAGTACTGACTGATGCACCTTCAGCCATCTTGCAGGAATGTAAGGCCTTAGTGGTCTCATACCTCTCTTGCCTTGCCTGTTGCTGGAACATTTCCTTGAGATGCATAATCATCTCATAAGCCTCCATGTGTTCTAGATCTCTTTGGAGCTCCGGAACCATGGTGGCTAGCATCAAGCATTCCACACCGACAGACTCTTCCTTATTCTTCGTGTAAGCATCTCTCTGAGCTCTAGGAGCATTGGTTGCTGGCTCCTCAGGAATGGGTTGATCTAGGACATGTGCCTTTCTTTCCTGCTTGAGAACAATTCTCAAGTTCCTAAACCAGTCAAGAAAGTTTTTCCATTGAGTTTGTCCTTCTCAAGGATAGATCGCAGCGATAATGTAGCAGTATTATTAGTCGTCATGATTCTACAATTAAAATATGCAATTGAATTAGCAATCTCCTACTAAATAAACAACTCTCAATGCAATAGTTAGTGGGTTAAGATCCATATTTGGCTCAAACTTAAGTCCGCTTTGGCAAGACGCTTAAATTAAGTTATTTAGGTAGGTAACACCTTTACCAATTACATCAAATGTAACTCTTAGATGTTTATGGGATTCTATCATTATATGATCTAGCATGTTTTTAATCCCATCTAATACCTTGAGACCCAAAACCGTTTTGTTAATCTCAATTAAGTCAAACAACAATAAACATGTGAGAGTAGCACCATTACTCTTGATTATCTCCCCAAGATAACTCAAATGCACCCACTTTGGCGGAGTCCACAATTGAGCGATCGAGATTTTGACAAGTGTTCAGAAATTGACAGCATTATGACTTAAGATTTCAGTTAGAGGGCTTAATTTAACTATCTGGTTTATAAGAATGAATGTTTCTCAGTTTGTATCTCATACAAGTAATACGCATATGCTGATATAATCATAAGATGCATAATTTAAACATGATACAATGTGGCTCACCTATCCTAAGTCCACTCAAGCCAATGAGAGGAGCTCTCTAGTAAACAAAGGGAAATTACGTATAAAAACCTCTTTTAAAATTCGAGAGGAGTGAGATGAGAAGAGAAGGTATATTAAGAGTATATAGAGGAAGGCATGACACGCAGGCTGTATTTAAGAAGTACAACACTTGCAATCTAGAGCCATATTGTTCACCATACCCAAACATTCAAGAATCAATATTCAGATTTAATTGAAGGGCAATGAATGTTTCAAAACTAAAACATTCACAAAACAGCATATGTTACGGTTATGTTGCGCTACGAATAAGTAGCCACGGCGGTCGCACTAGCCGGTTAGTGGGCGGCGGTCCCGCTAGCCGGTTAGCGAGAGGGTCTGGGGCAACGGCCCGAGAATTTTCTTTTGTTTCATAAATAATCACGAATCTGAATTATTTTTCTTAAACCCCATCAATATTAATTGATCAAATCAAAACGCATGCACCACTGATTTCAATTCCCTTTCAGATTCCTTATATGTCATACATAAAACGGATTCCTTATATGTCACACATAAAACGCATGTTATCATATGATCGGCTATGACTAACACATATCATATGAATCAACAATCAAGCCTAACTTAAACACAAAACGGCATGCCTCTGATACCACTGTAAGGAATTGGAAGACACGCAGTGAAAATTAACTTAGATTTTTTTCCATTCCCTGCCAGAATCTACCGTATGTGTTTAAGTCAAGTGGAAAGAAGTATTACCCTCAGTATTCAGTCGCGACTTTCTCAGCTTCTGGTGGCGACATCCACATCTTCTCTCCGCGGCTCAGGATCTCTTTTTGATCGCAAGAAGTCGACGACTCAGGTCGGCTTCCTCTACTGGTATCCACATGAACAGCGTTCCAACCACGAACGACGTGCTAGCGCCTCCTGTCCCTCCAGGGCTTACTCAAGAATTCATCCTCTCTATCTCTATTTCGGCAGTTTCTTATCTACAAACCTTTTTTGCAGATTCCCCATTCACCCTTTTTTTTATGTCCCAACCGTAGCTCCTAAATATCAGATATATCAGATGCTATGCGTGTTACCACAGACTTAGATTTTTGGAATTAGTCTTATATTAATTCTAAAATTAATACAATATCATATATTGTATAATTTGATAAGAAACTAATTAAATAAATAGTGTTTGTATTAAATCCATCCCACAGATTTAATTCACCTATTTATTTAATTTAAAATAAAGATGAGACGGAATTACATTTGATTTATTCTCATAAATCAAATTTGAGATATCATATCAATTTGAATTACAAATTCAAACGTGATAGAGATTTAATTTTATCCTTATAAATTAAATCTTGTAAATATCTCTTATATGAGATATCATATCAATTTAAATTTCAAATTCAAACGTGGTAGAGACATCATAGAATCTGGACATGTCTTAGATTCAATGAATCTGGACATCATAGCTTGTGTTAGGCTATTTTGTGTGCGACCCTGTAGGCCCATATGAAGTTGGCAGTGGGTCATTTACTATACTGACTCACAAGTCGCGAGCGGTCTCTAGCAAGACATCACGACTACCCAAATCATATGAGGATCGATGAACGATGTAACCTTTTATACAACCATATCATGTTCCTTTTGTCACACGATATTTTGGTCATGGATGAGGCATGGAGAATATCATCCTCCTATTCCTGACCGTTACTTTCTCGATCCCTGAGTAGTCTGACTATAGAAATGGAACTACCTTTCCATTACAGTATGGCCATACATTTCCCAGACTCACTCATCGAGGGGCCCAGTAATATCTCTGTACGAATGTGAGGGACAAATTCCATCTTGACCATTCACATTCCTCCGCACGAAAAATCACTAAGCCCGAACATAGTCTTTATGATTACTCAGTCAAAAGTCACTTTTGACTAGGTCAAAGCTGAGCGTTGGTCATGAAGAAATCCATGATGATCTCAGGTCAAAGGGCATAGTGACATGGTTTGTATATGAGAGAAGCTTATGACTTAACCCATGCAACTCTCTCATAGCGGGTCGGTCTAACACCTTATACTCTTACATGTGCCTATGACTTTGATTTATATCTCTATACATCTTCAAAGTCATACTGCTCTTATTTCATCTCTGCTCCCGCACAGATGACCGACCAGGGACATTGAGGATAAGATCATGAATTATCCAAGGATGGTTATCACAGTAAACATGCAAATAATATGATAACACAATTGATAAACTCATAAATCAATAATGTTTATAAGACAATGATTGGCCCCTAGGGCACATTTTCCAATAGTAGTTCATGACAATTAGGTCATAACTTTCCGGGAGTGAGTTCAAGACCAAATCCGTAGCTAACTCTTTGCTCATGGGAAATCCAAGCCTCTCAAGGTGATCAATGTACCCTTTCATCTTTAAGACATGAGTACTGACTGATGCACCTTCAGCCATCTTGCAGGAATGTAAGGCCTTAGTGGTCTCATACCTCTCTTGCCTTGCCTGTTGCTGGAACATTTCCTTGAGATGCATAATCATCTCATAAGCCTCCATGTGTTCTAGATCTCTTTGGAGCTCCGGAACCATGGTGGCTAGCATCAAGCATTCCACACCGACAGACTCTTCCTTATTCTTCGTGTAAGCATCTCTCTGAGCTCTAGGAGCATTGGTTGCTGGCTCCTCAGGAATGGGTTGATCTAGGACATGTGCCTTTCTTTCCTGCTTGAGAACAATTCTCAAGTTCCTAAACCAGTCAAGAAAGTTTTTCCATTGAGTTTGTCCTTCTCAAGGATAGATCGCAGCGATAATGTAGCAGTATTATTAGTCGTCATGATTCTACAATTAAAATATGCAATTGAATTAGCAATCTCCTACTAAATAAACAACTCTCAATGCAATAGTTAGTGGGTTAAGATCCATATTTGGCTCAAACTTAAGTCCGCTTTGGCAAGACGCTTAAATTAAGTTATTTAGGTAGGTAACACCTTTACCAATTACATCAAATGTAACTCTTAGATGTTTATGGGATTCTATCATTATATGATCTAGCATGTTTTTAATCCCATCTAATACCTTGAGACCCAAAACCGTTTTGTTAATCTCAATTAAGTCAAACAACAATAAACATGTGAGAGTAGCACCATTACTCTTGATTATCTCCCCAAGATAACTCAAATGCACCCACTTTGGCGGAGTCCACAATTGAGCGATCGAGATTTTGACAAGTGTTCAGAAATTGACAGCATTATGACTTAAGATTTCAGTTAGAGGGCTTAATTTAACTATCTGGTTTATAAGAATGAATGTTTCTCAGTTTGTATCTCATACAAGTAATACGCATATGCTGATATAATCATAAGATGCATAATTTAAACATGATACAATGTGGCTCACCTATCCTAAGTCCACTCAAGCCAATGAGAGGAGCTCTCTAGTAAACAAAGGGAAATTACGTATAAAAACCTCTTTTAAAATTCGAGAGGAGTGAGATGAGAAGAGAAGGTATATTAAGAGTATATAGAGGAAGGCATGACACGCAGGCTGTATTTAAAAAGTACAACACTTGCAATCTAGAGCCATATTGTTCACCATACCCAAACATTCAAGAATCAATATTCAGATTTAATTGAAGGGCAATGAATGTTTCAAAACTAAAACATTCACAAAACAGCATATGTTACGGTTATGTTGCGCTACGAATAAGTAGCCACGGCGGTCGCACTAGCCGGTTAGTGGGCGGCGGTCCCGCTAGCCGGTTAGCGAGAGGGTCTGGGGCAACGGCCCGAGAATTTTCTTTTGTTTCATAAATAATCACGAATCTGAATTATTTTTCTTAAACCCCATCAATATTAATTGATCAAATCAAAACGCATGCACCACTGATTTCAATTCCCTTTCAGATTCCTTATATGTCATACATAAAACGGATTCCTTATATGTCACACATAAAACGCATGTTATCATATGATCGGCTATGACTAACACATATCATATGAATCAACAATCAAGCCTAACTTAAACACAAAACGGCATGCCTCTGATACCACTGTAAGGAATTGGAAGACACGCAGTGAAAATTAACTTAGATTTTTTTCCATTCCCTGCCAGAATCTACCGTATGTGTTTAAGTCAAGTGGAAAGAAGTATTACCCTCAGTATTCAGTCGCGACTTTCTCATCTTCTGGTGGCGACATCCACATCTTCTCTCCGCGGCTCAGGATCTCTTTTTGATCGCAAGAAGTCGACGACTCAGGTCGGCTTCCTCTACTGGTATCCACATGAACAGCGTTCCAACCACGAACGACGTGCTAGCGCCTCCTGTCCCTCCAGGGCTTACTCAAGAATTCATCCTCTCTATCTCTATTTCGGCAGTTTCTTATCTACAAACCTTTTTTGCAGATTCCCCATTCACCCTTTTTTTTATGTCCCAACCGTAGCTCCTAAATATCAGATATATCAGATGCTATGCGTGTTACCACAGACTTAGATTTTTGGAATTAGTCTTATATTAATTCTAAAATTAATACAATATCATATATTGTATAATTTGATAAGAAACTAATTAAATAAATAGTGTTTGTATTAAATCCATCCCACAGATTTAATTCACCTATTTATTTAATTTAAAATAAAGATGAGACGGAATTACATTTGATTTATTCTCATAAATCAAATTTGAGATATCATATCAATTTGAATTACAAATTCAAACGTGATAGAGATTTAATTTTATCCTTATAAATTAAATCTTGTAAATATCTCTTATATGAGATATCATATCAATTTAAATTTCAAATTCAAACGTGGTAGAGACATCATAGAATCTGGACATGTCTTAGATTCAATGAATCTGGACATCATAGCTTGTGTTAGGCTATTTTGTGTGCGACCCTGTAGGCCCATATGAAGTTGGCAGTGGGTCATTTACTATACTGACTCACAAGTCGCGAGCGGTCTCTAGCAAGACATCACGACTACCCAAATCATATGAGGATCGATGAACGATGTAACCTTTTATACAACCATATCATGTTCCTTTTGTCACACGATATTTTGGTCATGGATGAGGCATGGAGAATATCATCCTCCTATTCCTGACCGTTACTTTCTCGATCCCTGAGTAGTCTGACTATAGAAATGGAACTACCTTTCCATTACAGTATGGCCATACATTTCCCAGACTCACTCATCGAGGGGCCCAGTAATATCTCTGTACGAATGTGAGGGACAAATTCCATCTTGACCATTCACATTCCTCCGCACGAAAAATCACTAAGCCCGAACATAGTCTTTATGATTACTCAGTCAAAAGTCACTTTTGACTAGGTCAAAGCTGAGCGTTGGTCATGAAGAAATCCATGATGATCTCAGGTCAAAGGGCATAGTGACATGGTTTGTATATGAGAGAAGCTTATGACTTAACCCATGCAACTCTCTCATAGCGGGTCGGTCTAACACCTTATACTCTTACATGTGCCTATGACTTTGATTTATATCTCTATACATCTTCAAAGTCATACTGCTCTTATTTCATCTCTGCTCCCGCACAGATGACCGACCAGGGACATTGAGGATAAGATCATGAATTATCCAAGGATGGTTATCACAGTAAACATGCAAATAATATGATAACACAATTGATAAACTCATAAATCAATAATGTTTATAAGACAATGATTGGCCCCTAGGGCACATTTTCCAATAGTAGTTCATGACAATTAGGTCATAACTTTCCGGGAGTGAGTTCAAGACCAAATCCGTAGCTAACTCTTTGCTCATGGGAAATCCAAGCCTCTCAAGGTGATCAATGTACCCTTTCATCTTTAAGACATGAGTACTGACTGATGCACCTTCAGCCATCTTGCAGGAATGTAAGGCCTTAGTGGTCTCATACCTCTCTTGCCTTGCCTGTTGCTGGAACATTTCCTTGAGATGCATAATCATCTCATAAGCCTCCATGTGTTCTAGATCTCTTTGGAGCTCCGGAACCATGGTGGCTAGCATCAAGCATTCCACACCGACAGACTCTTCCTTATTCTTCGTGTAAGCATCTCTCTGAGCTCTAGGAGCATTGGTTGCTGGCTCCTCAGGAATGGGTTGATCTAGGACATGTGCCTTTCTTTCCTGCTTGAGAACAATTCTCAAGTTCCTAAACCAGTCAAGAAAGTTTTTCCATTGAGTTTGTCCTTCTCAAGGATAGATCGCAGCGATAATGTAGCAGTATTATTAGTCGTCATGATTCTACAATTAAAATATGCAATTGAATTAGCAATCTCCTACTAAATAAACAACTCTCAATGCAATAGTTAGTGGGTTAAGATCCATATTTGGCTCAAACTTAAGTCCGCTTTGGCAAGACGCTTAAATTAAGTTATTTAGGTAGGTAACACCTTTACCAATTACATCAAATGTAACTCTTAGATGTTTATGGGATTCTATCATTATATGATCTAGCATGTTTTTAATCCCATCTAATACCTTGAGACCCAAAACCGTTTTGTTAATCTCAATTAAGTCAAACAACAATAAACATGTGAGAGTAGCACCATTACTCTTGATTATCTCCCCAAGATAACTCAAATGCACCCACTTTGGCGGAGTCCACAATTGAGCGATCGAGATTTTGACAAGTGTTCAGAAATTGACAGCATTATGACTTAAGATTTCAGTTAGAGGGCTTAATTTAACTATCTGGTTTATAAGAATGAATGTTTCTCAGTTTGTATCTCATACAAGTAATACGCATATGCTGATATAATCATAAGATGCATAATTTAAACATGATACAATGTGGCTCACCTATCCTAAGTCCACTCAAGCCAATGAGAGGAGCTCTCTAGTAAACAAAGGGAAATTACGTATAAAAACCTCTTTTAAAATTCGAGAGGAGTGAGATGAGAAGAGAAGGTATATTAAGAGTATATAGAGGAAGGCATGACACGCAGGCTGTATTTAAGAAGTACAACACTTGCAATCTAGAGCCATATTGTTCACCATACCCAAACATTCAAGAATCAATATTCAGATTTAATTGAAGGGCAATGAATGTTTCAAAACTAAAACATTCACAAAACAGCATATGTTACGGTTATGTTGCGCTACGAATAAGTAGCCACGGCGGTCGCACTAGCCGGTTAGTGGGCGGCGGTCCCGCTAGCCGGTTAGCGAGAGGGTCTGGGGCAACGGCCCGAGAATTTTCTTTTGTTTCATAAATAATCACGAATCTGAATTATTTTTCTTAAACCCCATCAATATTAATTGATCAAATCAAAACGCATGCACCACTGATTTCAATTCCCTTTCAGATTCCTTATATGTCATACATAAAACGGATTCCTTATATGTCACACATAAAACGCATGTTATCATATGATCGGCTATGACTAACACATATCATATGAATCAACAATCAAGCCTAACTTAAACACAAAACGGCATGCCTCTGATACCACTGTAAGGAATTGGAAGACACGCAGTGAAAATTAACTTAGATTTTTTTCCATTCCCTGCCAGAATCTACCGTATGTGTTTAAGTCAAGTGGAAAGAAGTATTACCCTCAGTATTCAGTCGCGACTTTCTCAGCTTCTGGTGGCGACATCCACATCTTCTCTCCGCGGCTCAGGATCTCTTTTTGATCGCAAGAAGTCGACGACTCAGGTCGGCTTCCTCTACTGGTATCCACATGAACAGCGTTCCAACCACGAACGACGTGCTAGCGCCTCCTGTCCCTCCAGGGCTTACTCAAGAATTCATCCTCTCTATCTCTATTTCGGCAGTTTCTTATCTACAAACCTTTTTTGCAGATTCCCCATTCACCCTTTTTTTTATGTCCCAACCGTAGCTCCTAAATATCAGATATATCAGATGCTATGCGTGTTACCACAGACTTAGATTTTTGGAATTAGTCTTATATTAATTCTAAAATTAATACAATATCATATATTGTATAATTTGATAAGAAACTAATTAAATAAATAGTGTTTGTATTAAATCCATCCCACAGATTTAATTCACCTATTTATTTAATTTAAAATAAAGATGAGACGGAATTACATTTGATTTATTCTCATAAATCAAATTTGAGATATCATATCAATTTGAATTACAAATTCAAACGTGATAGAGATTTAATTTTATCCTTATAAATTAAATCTTGTAAATATCTCTTATATGAGATATCATATCAATTTAAATTTCAAATTCAAACGTGGTAGAGACATCATAGAATCTGGACATGTCTTAGATTCAATGAATCTGGACATCATAGCTTGTGTTAGGCTATTTTGTGTGCGACCCTGTAGGCCCATATGAAGTTGGCAGTGGGTCATTTACTATACTGACTCACAAGTCGCGAGCGGTCTCTAGCAAGACATCACGACTACCCAAATCATATGAGGATCGATGAACGATGTAACCTTTTATACAACCATATCATGTTCCTTTTGTCACACGATATTTTGGTCATGGATGAGGCATGGAGAATATCATCCTCCTATTCCTGACCGTTACTTTCTCGATCCCTGAGTAGTCTGACTATAGAAATGGAACTACCTTTCCATTACAGTATGGCCATACATTTCCCAGACTCACTCATCGAGGGGCCCAGTAATATCTCTGTACGAATGTGAGGGACAAATTCCATCTTGACCATTCACATTCCTCCGCACGAAAAATCACTAAGCCCGAACATAGTCTTTATGATTACTCAGTCAAAAGTCACTTTTGACTAGGTCAAAGCTGAGCGTTGGTCATGAAGAAATCCATGATGATCTCAGGTCAAAGGGCATAGTGACATGGTTTGTATATGAGAGAAGCTTATGACTTAACCCATGCAACTCTCTCATAGCGGGTCGGTCTAACACCTTATACTCTTACATGTGCCTATGACTTTGATTTATATCTCTATACATCTTCAAAGTCATACTGGTCTTATTTCATCTCTGCTCCCGCACAGATGACCGACCAGGGACATTGAGGATAAGATCATGAATTATCCAAGGATGGTTATCACAGTAAACATGCAAATAATATGATAACACAATTGATAAACTCATAAATCAATAATGTTTATAAGACAATGATTGGCCCCTAGGGCACATTTTCCAATAGTAGTTCATGACAATTAGGTCATAACTTTCCGGGAGTGAGTTCAAGACCAAATCCGTAGCTAACTCTTTGCTCATGGGAAATCCAAGCCTCTCAAGGTGATCAATGTACCCTTTCATCTTTAAGACATGAGTACTGACTGATGCACCTTCAGCCATCTTGCAGGAATGTAAGGCCTTAGTGGTCTCATACCTCTCTTGCCTTGCCTGTTGCTGGAACATTTCCTTGAGATGCATAATCATCTCATAAGCCTCCATGTGTTCTAGATCTCTTTGGAGCTCCGGAACCATGGTGGCTAGCATCAAGCATTCCACACCGACAGACTCTTCCTTATTCTTCGTGTAAGCATCTCTCTGAGCTCTAGGAGCATTGGTTGCTGGCTCCTCAGGAATGGGTTGATCTAGGACATGTGCCTTTCTTTCCTGCTTGAGAACAATTCTCAAGTTCCTAAACCAGTCAAGAAAGTTTTTCCATTGAGTTTGTCCTTCTCAAGGATAGATCGCAGCGATAATGTAGCAGTATTATTAGTCGTCATGATTCTACAATTAAAATATGCAATTGAATTAGCAATCTCCTACTAAATAAACAACTCTCAATGCAATAGTTAGTGGGTTAAGATCCATATTTGGCTCAAACTTAAGTCCGCTTTGGCAAGACGCTTAAATTAAGTTATTTAGGTAGGTAACACCTTTACCAATTACATCAAATGTAACTCTTAGATGTTTATGGGATTCTATCATTATATGATCTAGCATGTTTTTAATCCCATCTAATACCTTGAGACCCAAAACCGTTTTGTTAATCTCAATTAAGTCAAACAACAATAAACATGTGAGAGTAGCACCATTACTCTTGATTATCTCCCCAAGATAACTCAAATGCACCCACTTTGGCGGAGTCCACAATTGAGCGATCGAGATTTTGACAAGTGTTCAGAAATTGACAGCATTATGACTTAAGATTTCAGTTAGAGGGCTTAATTTAACTATCTGGTTTATAAGAATGAATGTTTCTCAGTTTGTATCTCATACAAGTAATACGCATATGCTGATATAATCATAAGATGCATAATTTAAACATGATACAATGTGGCTCACCTATCCTAAGTCCACTCAAGCCAATGAGAGGAGCTCTCTAGTAAACAAAGGGAAATTACGTATAAAAACCTCTTTTAAAATTCGAGAGGAGTGAGATGAGAAGAGAAGGTATATTAAGAGTATATAGAGGAAGGCATGACACGCAGGCTGTATTTAAAAAGTACAACACTTGCAATCTAGAGCCATATTGTTCACCATACCCAAACATTCAAGAATCAATATTCAGATTTAATTGAAGGGCAATGAATGTTTCAAAACTAAAACATTCACAAAACAGCATATGTTACGGTTATGTTGCGCTACGAATAAGTAGCCACGGCGGTCGCACTAGCCGGTTAGTGGGCGGCGGTCCCGCTAGCCGGTTAGCGAGAGGGTCTGGGGCAACGGCCCGAGAATTTTCTTTTGTTTCATAAATAATCACGAATCTGAATTATTTTTCTTAAACCCCATCAATATTAATTGATCAAATCAAAACGCATGCACCACTGATTTCAATTCCCTTTCAGATTCCTTATATGTCATACATAAAACGGATTCCTTATATGTCACACATAAAACGCATGTTATCATATGATCGGCTATGACTAACACATATCATATGAATCAACAATCAAGCCTAACTTAAACACAAAACGGCATGCCTCTGATACCACTGTAAGGAATTGGAAGACACGCAGTGAAAATTAACTTAGATTTTTTTCCATTCCCTGCCAGAATCTACCGTATGTGTTTAAGTCAAGTGGAAAGAAGTATTACCCTCAGTATTCAGTCGCGACTTTCTCAGCTTCTGGTGGCGACATCCACATCTTCTCTCCGCGGCTCAGGATCTCTTTTTGATCGCAAGAAGTCGACGACTCAGGTCGGCTTCCTCTACTGGTATCCACATGAACAGCGTTCCAACCACGAACGACGTGCTAGCGCCTCCTGTCCCTCCAGGGCTTACTCAAGAATTCATCCTCTCTATCTCTATTTCGGCAGTTTCTTATCTACAAACCTTTTTTGCAGATTCCCCATTCACCCTTTTTTTTATGTCCCAACCGTAGCTCCTAAATATCAGATATATCAGATGCTATGCGTGTTACCACAGACTTAGATTTTTGGAATTAGTCTTATATTAATTCTAAAATTAATACAATATCATATATTGTATAATTTGATAAGAAACTAATTAAATAAATAGTGTTTGTATTAAATCCATCCCACAGATTTAATTCACCTATTTATTTAATTTAAAATAAAGATGAGACGGAATTACATTTGATTTATTCTCATAAATCAAATTTGAGATATCATATCAATTTGAATTACAAATTCAAACGTGATAGAGATTTAATTTTATCCTTATAAATTAAATCTTGTAAATATCTCTTATATGAGATATCATATCAATTTAAATTTCAAATTCAAACGTGGTAGAGACATCATAGAATCTGGACATGTCTTAGATTCAATGAATCTGGACATCATAGCTTGTGTTAGGCTATTTTGTGTGCGACCCTGTAGGCCCATATGAAGTTGGCAGTGGGTCATTTACTATACTGACTCACAAGTCGCGAGCGGTCTCTAGCAAGACATCACGACTACCCAAATCATATGAGGATCGATGAACGATGTAACCTTTTATACAACCATATCATGTTCCTTTTGTCACACGATATTTTGGTCATGGATGAGGCATGGAGAATATCATCCTCCTATTCCTGACCGTTACTTTCTCGATCCCTGAGTAGTCTGACTATAGAAATGGAACTACCTTTCCATTACAGTATGGCCATACATTTCCCAGACTCACTCATCGAGGGGCCCAGTAATATCTCTGTACGAATGTGAGGGACAAATTCCATCTTGACCATTCACATTCCTCCGCACGAAAAATCACTAAGCCCGAACATAGTCTTTATGATTACTCAGTCAAAAGTCACTTTTGACTAGGTCAAAGCTGAGCGTTGGTCATGAAGAAATCCATGATGATCTCAGGTCAAAGGGCATAGTGACATGGTTTGTATATGAGAGAAGCTTATGACTTAACCCATGCAACTCTCTCATAGCGGGTCGGTCTAACACCTTATACTCTTACATGTGCCTATGACTTTGATTTATATCTCTATACATCTTCAAAGTCATACTGGTCTTATTTCATCTCTGCTCCCGCACAGATGACCGACCAGGGACATTGAGGATAAGATCATGAATTATCCAAGGATGGTTATCACAGTAAACATGCAAATAATATGATAACACAATTGATAAACTCATAAATCAATAATGTTTATAAGACAATGATTGGCCCCTAGGGCACATTTTCCAATAGTAGTTCATGACAATTAGGTCATAACTTTCCGGGAGTGAGTTCAAGACCAAATCCGTAGCTAACTCTTTGCTCATGGGAAATCCAAGCCTCTCAAGGTGATCAATGTACCCTTTCATCTTTAAGACATGAGTACTGACTGATGCACCTTCAGCCATCTTGCAGGAATGTAAGGCCTTAGTGGTCTCATACCTCTCTTGCCTTGCCTGTTGCTGGAACATTTCCTTGAGATGCATAATCATCTCATAAGCCTCCATGTGTTCTAGATCTCTTTGGAGCTCCGGAACCATGGTGGCTAGCATCAAGCATTCCACACCGACAGACTCTTCCTTATTCTTCGTGTAAGCATCTCTCTGAGCTCTAGGAGCATTGGTTGCTGGCTCCTCAGGAATGGGTTGATCTAGGACATGTGCCTTTCTTTCCTGCTTGAGAACAATTCTCAAGTTCCTAAACCAGTCAAGAAAGTTTTTCCATTGAGTTTGTCCTTCTCAAGGATAGATCGCAGCGATAATGTAGCAGTATTATTAGTCGTCATGATTCTACAATTAAAATATGCAATTGAATTAGCAATCTCCTACTAAATAAACAACTCTCAATGCAATAGTTAGTGGGTTAAGATCCATATTTGGCTCAAACTTAAGTCCGCTTTGGCAAGACGCTTAAATTAAGTTATTTAGGTAGGTAACACCTTTACCAATTACATCAAATGTAACTCTTAGATGTTTATGGGATTCTATCATTATATGATCTAGCATGTTTTTAATCCCATCTAATACCTTGAGACCCAAAACCGTTTTGTTAATCTCAATTAAGTCAAACAACAATAAACATGTGAGAGTAGCACCATTACTCTTGATTATCTCCCCAAGATAACTCAAATGCACCCACTTTGGCGGAGTCCACAATTGAGCGATCGAGATTTTGACAAGTGTTCAGAAATTGACAGCATTATGACTTAAGATTTCAGTTAGAGGGCTTAATTTAACTATCTGGTTTATAAGAATGAATGTTTCTCAGTTTGTATCTCATACAAGTAATACGCATATGCTGATATAATCATAAGATGCATAATTTAAACATGATACAATGTGGCTCACCTATCCTAAGTCCACTCAAGCCAATGAGAGGAGCTCTCTAGTAAACAAAGGGAAATTACGTATAAAAACCTCTTTTAAAATTCGAGAGGAGTGAGATGAGAAGAGAAGGTATATTAAGAGTATATAGAGGAAGGCATGACACGCAGGCTGTATTTAAAAAGTACAACACTTGCAATCTAGAGCCATATTGTTCACCATACCCAAACATTCAAGAATCAATATTCAGATTTAATTGAAGGGCAATGAATGTTTCAAAACTAAAACATTCACAAAACAGCATATGTTACGGTTATGTTGCGCTACGAATAAGTAGCCACGGCGGTCGCACTAGCCGGTTAGTGGGCGGCGGTCCCGCTAGCCGGTTAGCGAGAGGGTCTGGGGCAACGGCCCGAGAATTTTCTTTTGTTTCATAAATAATCACGAATCTGAATTATTTTTCTTAAACCCCATCAATATTAATTGATCAAATCAAAACGCATGCACCACTGATTTCAATTCCCTTTCAGATTCCTTATATGTCATACATAAAACGGATTCCTTATATGTCACACATAAAACGCATGTTATCATATGATCGGCTATGACTAACACATATCATATGAATCAACAATCAAGCCTAACTTAAACACAAAACGGCATGCCTCTGATACCACTGTAAGGAATTGGAAGACACGCAGTGAAAATTAACTTAGATTTTTTTCCATTCCCTGCCAGAATCTACCGTATGTGTTTAAGTCAAGTGGAAAGAAGTATTACCCTCAGTATTCAGTCGCGACTTTCTCAGCTTCTGGTGGCGACATCCACATCTTCTCTCCGCGGCTCAGGATCTCTTTTTGATCGCAAGAAGTCGACGACTCAGGTCGGCTTCCTCTACTGGTATCCACATGAACAGCGTTCCAACCACGAACGACGTGCTAGCGCCTCCTGTCCCTCCAGGGCTTACTCAAGAATTCATCCTCTCTATCTCTATTTCGGCAGTTTCTTATCTACAAACCTTTTTTGCAGATTCCCCATTCACCCTTTTTTTTATGTCCCAACCGTAGCTCCTAAATATCAGATATATCAGATGCTATGCGTGTTACCACAGACTTAGATTTTTGGAATTAGTCTTATATTAATTCTAAAATTAATACAATATCATATATTGTATAATTTGATAAGAAACTAATTAAATAAATAGTGTTTGTATTAAATCCATCCCACAGATTTAATTCACCTATTTATTTAATTTAAAATAAAGATGAGACGGAATTACATTTGATTTATTCTCATAAATCAAATTTGAGATATCATATCAATTTGAATTACAAATTCAAACGTGATAGAGATTTAATTTTATCCTTATAAATTAAATCTTGTAAATATCTCTTATATGAGATATCATATCAATTTAAATTTCAAATTCAAACGTGGTAGAGACATCATAGAATCTGGACATGTCTTAGATTCAATGAATCTGGACATCATAGCTTGTGTTAGGCTATTTTGTGTGCGACCCTGTAGGCCCATATGAAGTTGGCAGTGGGTCATTTACTATACTGACTCACAAGTCGCGAGCGGTCTCTAGCAAGACATCACGACTACCCAAATCATATGAGGATCGATGAACGATGTAACCTTTTATACAACCATATCATGTTCCTTTTGTCACACGATATTTTGGTCATGGATGAGGCATGGAGAATATCATCCTCCTATTCCTGACCGTTACTTTCTCGATCCCTGAGTAGTCTGACTATAGAAATGGAACTACCTTTCCATTACAGTATGGCCATACATTTCCCAGACTCACTCATCGAGGGGCCCAGTAATATCTCTGTACGAATGTGAGGGACAAATTCCATCTTGACCATTCACATTCCTCCGCACGAAAAATCACTAAGCCCGAACATAGTCTTTATGATTACTCAGTCAAAAGTCACTTTTGACTAGGTCAAAGCTGAGCGTTGGTCATGAAGAAATCCATGATGATCTCAGGTCAAAGGGCATAGTGACATGGTTTGTATATGAGAGAAGCTTATGACTTAACCCATGCAACTCTCTCATAGCGGGTCGGTCTAACACCTTATACTCTTACATGTGCCTATGACTTTGATTTATATCTCTATACATCTTCAAAGTCATACTGCTCTTATTTCATCTCTGCTCCCGCACAGATGACCGACCAGGGACATTGAGGATAAGATCATGAATTATCCAAGGATGGTTATCACAGTAAACATGCAAATAATATGATAACACAATTGATAAACTCATAAATCAATAATGTTTATAAGACAATGATTGGCCCCTAGGGCACATTTTCCAATAGTAGTTCATGACAATTAGGTCATAACTTTCCGGGAGTGAGTTCAAGACCAAATCCGTAGCTAACTCTTTGCTCATGGGAAATCCAAGCCTCTCAAGGTGATCAATGTACCCTTTCATCTTTAAGACATGAGTACTGACTGATGCACCTTCAGCCATCTTGCAGGAATGTAAGGCCTTAGTGGTCTCATACCTCTCTTGCCTTGCCTGTTGCTGGAACATTTCCTTGAGATGCATAATCATCTCATAAGCCTCCATGTGTTCTAGATCTCTTTGGAGCTCCGGAACCATGGTGGCTAGCATCAAGCATTCCACACCGACAGACTCTTCCTTATTCTTCGTGTAAGCATCTCTCTGAGCTCTAGGAGCATTGGTTGCTGGCTCCTCAGGAATGGGTTGATCTAGGACATGTGCCTTTCTTTCCTGCTTGAGAACAATTCTCAAGTTCCTAAACCAGTCAAGAAAGTTTTTCCATTGAGTTTGTCCTTCTCAAGGATAGATCGCAGCGATAATGTAGCAGTATTATTAGTCGTCATGATTCTACAATTAAAATATGCAATTGAATTAGCAATCTCCTACTAAATAAACAACTCTCAATGCAATAGTTAGTGGGTTAAGATCCATATTTGGCTCAAACTTAAGTCCGCTTTGGCAAGACGCTTAAATTAAGTTATTTAGGTAGGTAACACCTTTACCAATTACATCAAATGTAACTCTTAGATGTTTATGGGATTCTATCATTATATGATCTAGCATGTTTTTAATCCCATCTAATACCTTGAGACCCAAAACCGTTTTGTTAATCTCAATTAAGTCAAACAACAATAAACATGTGAGAGTAGCACCATTACTCTTGATTATCTCCCCAAGATAACTCAAATGCACCCACTTTGGCGGAGTCCACAATTGAGCGATCGAGATTTTGACAAGTGTTCAGAAATTGACAGCATTATGACTTAAGATTTCAGTTAGAGGGCTTAATTTAACTATCTGGTTTATAAGAATGAATGTTTCTCAGTTTGTATCTCATACAAGTAATACGCATATGCTGATATAATCATAAGATGCATAATTTAAACATGATACAATGTGGCTCACCTATCCTAAGTCCACTCAAGCCAATGAGAGGAGCTCTCTAGTAAACAAAGGGAAATTACGTATAAAAACCTCTTTTAAAATTCGAGAGGAGTGAGATGAGAAGAGAAGGTATATTAAGAGTATATAGAGGAAGGCATGACACGCAGGCTGTATTTAAGAAGTACAACACTTGCAATCTAGAGCCATATTGTTCACCATACCCAAACATTCAAGAATCAATATTCAGATTTAATTGAAGGGCAATGAATGTTTCAAAACTAAAACATTCACAAAACAGCATATGTTACGGTTATGTTGCGCTACGAATAAGTAGCCACGGCGGTCGCACTAGCCGGTTAGTGGGCGGCGGTCCCGCTAGCCGGTTAGCGAGAGGGTCTGGGGCAACGGCCCGAGAATTTTCTTTTGTTTCATAAATAATCACGAATCTGAATTATTTTTCTTAAACCCCATCAATATTAATTGATCAAATCAAAACGCATGCACCACTGATTTCAATTCCCTTTCAGATTCCTTATATGTCATACATAAAACGGATTCCTTATATGTCACACATAAAACGCATGTTATCATATGATCGGCTATGACTAACACATATCATATGAATCAACAATCAAGCCTAACTTAAACACAAAACGGCATGCCTCTGATACCACTGTAAGGAATTGGAAGACACGCAGTGAAAATTAACTTAGATTTTTTTCCATTCCCTGCCAGAATCTACCGTATGTGTTTAAGTCAAGTGGAAAGAAGTATTACCCTCAGTATTCAGTCGCGACTTTCTCAGCTTCTGGTGGCGACATCCACATCTTCTCTCCGCGGCTCAGGATCTCTTTTTGATCGCAAGAAGTCGACGACTCAGGTCGGCTTCCTCTACTGGTATCCACATGAACAGCGTTCCAACCACGAACGACGTGCTAGCGCCTCCTGTCCCTCCAGGGCTTACTCAAGAATTCATCCTCTCTATCTCTATTTCGGCAGTTTCTTATCTACAAACCTTTTTTGCAGATTCCCCATTCACCCTTTTTTTTATGTCCCAACCGTAGCTCCTAAATATCAGATATATCAGATGCTATGCGTGTTACCACAGACTTAGATTTTTGGAATTAGTCTTATATTAATTCTAAAATTAATACAATATCATATATTGTATAATTTGATAAGAAACTAATTAAATAAATAGTGTTTGTATTAAATCCATCCCACAGATTTAATTCACCTATTTATTTAATTTAAAATAAAGATGAGACGGAATTACATTTGATTTATTCTCATAAATCAAATTTGAGATATCATATCAATTTGAATTACAAATTCAAACGTGATAGAGATTTAATTTTATCCTTATAAATTAAATCTTGTAAATATCTCTTATATGAGATATCATATCAATTTAAATTTCAAATTCAAACGTGGTAGAGACATCATAGAATCTGGACATGTCTTAGATTCAATGAATCTGGACATCATAGCTTGTGTTAGGCTATTTTGTGTGCGACCCTGTAGGCCCATATGAAGTTGGCAGTGGGTCATTTACTATACTGACTCACAAGTCGCGAGCGGTCTCTAGCAAGACATCACGACTACCCAAATCATATGAGGATCGATGAACGATGTAACCTTTTATACAACCATATCATGTTCCTTTTGTCACACGATATTTTGGTCATGGATGAGGCATGGAGAATATCATCCTCCTATTCCTGACCGTTACTTTCTCGATCCCTGAGTAGTCTGACTATAGAAATGGAACTACCTTTCCATTACAGTATGGCCATACATTTCCCAGACTCACTCATCGAGGGGCCCAGTAATATCTCTGTACGAATGTGAGGGACAAATTCCATCTTGACCATTCACATTCCTCCGCACGAAAAATCACTAAGCCCGAACATAGTCTTTATGATTACTCAGACTAGGTCAAAGCTGAGCGTTGGTCATGAAGAAATCCATGATGATCTCAGGTCAAAGGGCATAGTGACATGGTTTGTATATGAGAGAAGCTTATGACTTAACCCATGCAACTCTCTCATAGCGGGTCGGTCTAACACCTTATACTCTTACATGTGCCTATGACTTTGATTTATATCTCTATACATCTTCAAAGTCATACTGGTCTTATTTCATCTCTGCTCCCGCACAGATGACCGACCAGGGACATTGAGGATAAGATCATGAATTATCCAAGGATGGTTATCACAGTAAACATGCAAATAATATGATAACACAATTGATAAACTCATAAATCAATAATGTTTATAAGACAATGATTGGCCCCTAGGGCACATTTTCCAATAGTAGTTCATGACAATTAGGTCATAACTTTCCGGGAGTGAGTTCAAGACCAAATCCGTAGCTAACTCTTTGCTCATGGGAAATCCAAGCCTCTCAAGGTGATCAATGTACCCTTTCATCTTTAAGACATGAGTACTGACTGATGCACCTTCAGCCATCTTGCAGGAATGTAAGGCCTTAGTGGTCTCATACCTCTCTTGCCTTGCCTGTTGCTGGAACATTTCCTTGAGATGCATAATCATCTCATAAGCCTCCATGTGTTCTAGATCTCTTTGGAGCTCCGGAACCATGGTGGCTAGCATCAAGCATTCCACACCGACAGACTCTTCCTTATTCTTCGTGTAAGCATCTCTCTGAGCTCTAGGAGCATTGGTTGCTGGCTCCTCAGGAATGGGTTGATCTAGGACATGTGCCTTTCTTTCCTGCTTGAGAACAATTCTCAAGTTCCTAAACCAGTCAAGAAAGTTTTTCCATTGAGTTTGTCCTTCTCAAGGATAGATCGCAGCGATAATGTAGCAGTATTATTAGTCGTCATGATTCTACAATTAAAATATGCAATTGAATTAGCAATCTCCTACTAAATAAACAACTCTCAATGCAATAGTTAGTGGGTTAAGATCCATATTTGGCTCAAACTTAAGTCCGCTTTGGCAAGACGCTTAAATTAAGTTATTTAGGTAGGTAACACCTTTACCAATTACATCAAATGTAACTCTTAGATGTTTATGGGATTCTATCATTATATGATCTAGCATGTTTTTAATCCCATCTAATACCTTGAGACCCAAAACCGTTTTGTTAATCTCAATTAAGTCAAACAACAATAAACATGTGAGAGTAGCACCATTACTCCTGATTATCTCCCCAAGATAACTCAAATGCACCCACTTTGGCGGAGTCCACAATTGAGCGATCGAGGTTTTGACAAGTGTTCACAAATTGACGGCATTATGACTTAAGATTTCAGTTAGAGGGCTTAATTTAACTATCTGGTTTATAAGAATGAATGTTTCTCAGTTTGTATCTCATACAAGTAATACGCATATGCTGATATAATCATAAGATGCATAATTTAAACATGATACAATATGGCTCACCTATCCTAAGTCCACTCAAGCCAATGAGAGGAGCTCTCTAGTAAAAAAAGGGAAATTACATATAAAAACCTCTTTTAACATTCGAGAGGAGTGAGATGAGAAGAGAAGGTATATTAAGAGTATATAGAGGAAGGCATGACACGCAGGCCGTATTTAAAAAGTACAACACTTGCAATCTAGAGCCATATTGTTCACCATACCCAAACATTCAAGAATCAATATTCAGATTTAATTGAAGGGCAATGAATGTTTCAAAACTAAAACATTCACAAAACAGCATATGTTACGGTTATGTTGCGCTACGAATAAGTAGCCACGGCGGTCGCACTAGCCGGTTAGTGGGCGGCGGTCCCGCTAGCCGGTTAGCGAGAGGGTCTGGGGCAACGGCCCGAGAATTTTCTTTTGTTTCATAAATAATCACGAATCTGAATTATTTTTCTTAAACCCCATCAATATTAATTGATCAAATCAAAACGCATGCACCACTGATTTCAATTCCCTTTCAGATTCCTTATATGTCATACATAAAACGGATTCCTTATATGTCACACATAAAACGCATGTTATCATATGATCGGCTATGACTAACACATATCATATGAATCAACAATCAAGCCTAACTTAAACACAAAACGGCATGCCTCTGATACCACTGTAAGGAATTGGAAGACACGCAGTGAAAATTAACTTAGATTTTTTTCCATTCCCTGCCAGAATCTACCGTATGTGTTTAAGTCAAGTGGAAAGAAGTATTACCCTCAGTATTCAGTCGCGACTTTCTCAGCTTCTGGTTGCGACATCCACATCTTCTCTCCGTAGCTCATGATCTCTTTTTGATCGCAAGAAGTCGACGACTCAGGTCGGCTTCCTCTACTGGTATCCACATGAACAGCGTTCCAACCACGAACGACGTGCTAGCGCCTCCTGTCCCTCCAGGGCTTACTCAAGAATTCATCATCTCTATCTCTATTTCGGCAGTTTCTTATCTACAAACCTTTTTTACAGATTCCCCATTCACTCTTTTTTTTATGTCCCAACCGTAGCTACTAAATATCAGATATATCGGATGCTATGCGTGTTACCACAGACTTAGATTTTTGGAATTAATCTTATATTAATTCTAAAATTAATACAATATCATATATTGTATAATTTGATAAGAAACTAATTAAATAAATAGTGTTTGTATTAAATCCATCCCACAGATTTAATTCACCTATTTATTGAATTTAAAATAAAGATGAGACGGAATTACATTTGATTTATTCTCATAAATCAAATTTGAGATATCATATCAATTTGAATTTCAAATTCAAACGTGATAGAGATTTAATTTTATCCTTATAAATTAAATCTTGTAAATATCTCTTATATGAGATATCATATCAATTTAAATTTCAAATTCAAACGTGGTAGAGACATCATAGAATCTGGACATGTCTTAGATTCAATGAATCTGGACATCATAGCTTGTGTTAGGCTATTTTGTGTGCGACCCTGTAGGCCCATATGAAGTTGGCAGTGGGTCATTTACTATATTGACTCACAAGTCACGAGCGGTCTCTAGCAAGACATCACGACTACCCAAATCATATGAGGATCGATGAACGATGTAACCTTTTATACAACCATATCATGTTCCTTTTGTCACACGATATTTTGGTCATGGATGAGGCATGGAGAATATCATCCTCCTATTCCTGACCGTTACTTTCTCGATCCCTGAGTAGTCTGACTATAGAAATGGAACTACCTTCCATTACAGTATGGCCATACATTTCCCAGACTCACTCATCGAGGGGCCCAGTAATATCTCTGTACGAATGTGAGGGACAAATTCCATCTTGACCATTCACATTCCTCCGCACGAAAAATCACTAAGCCCGAACATAGTCTTTATGATTACTCAGTCAAAAGTCACTTTTGACTAGGTCAAAGCTGAGCGTTGGTCATGAAGAAATCCATGATGATCTCAGGTCAAAGGGCATAGTGACATGGTTTGTATATGAGAGAAGCTTATGACTTAACCCATGCAACTCTCTCATAGCGGGTCGGTCTAACACCTTATACTCTTACATGTGCCTATGACTTTGATTTATATCTCTATACATCTTCAAAGTCATACTGGTCTTATTTCATCTCTGCTCCCGCACAGATGACCGACCAGGGACATTGAGGATAAGATCATGAATTATCCAAGGATGGTTATCACAGTAAACATGCAAATAATATGATAACACAATTGATAAACTCATAAATCAATAATGTTTATAAGACAATGATTGGCCCCTAGGGCACATTTTCCAATAGTAGTTCATGACAATTTGGTCATAACTTTCCGGGAGTGAGTTCAAGACCAAATCCGTAGCTAACTCTTTGCTCATGGGAAATCCAAGCCTCTCAAGGTGATCAATGTACCCTTTCATCTTTAAGACATGAGTACTGACTGATGCACCTTCAGCCATCTTGCAGGAATGTAAGGCCTTAGTGGTCTCATACCTCTCTTGCCTTGCCTGTTGCTGGAACATTTCCTTGAGATGCATAATCATCTCATAAGCCTCCATGTGTTCTAGATCTCTTTGGAGCTCCGGAACCATGGTGGCTAGCATCAAGCATTCCACACCGACAGAGTCTTCCTTATTCTTCGTGTAAGCATCTCTCTGAGCTCTAGGAGCATTGGTTGCTGGCTCCTCAGGAATCGGTTGATCTAGGACATGTGCCTTTCTTTCCTGCTTGAGAACAATTCTCAAGTTCCTAAACCAGTCAAGAAAGTTTTTCCATTGAGTTTGTCCTTCTCAAGGATAGATCGCAGCGATAATGTAGCAGTATTATTAGTCGTCATGATTCTACAATTAAAATATGCAATTGAATTAGCAATCTCCTACTAAATAAACAACTCTCAATGCAATAGTTAGTGGGTTAAGATCCATATTTGGCTCAAACTTAAGTCCGCTTTGGCAAGACGCTTAAATTAAGTTATTTAGGTAGGTAACACCTTTACCAATTACATCAAATGTAACTCTTAGATGTTTATGGGATTCTATCATTATATGATCTAGCATGTTTTTAATCCCATCTAATACCTTGAGACCCAAAACCGTTTTGTTAATCTCAATTAAGTCAAACAACAATAAACATGTGAGAGTAGCACCATTACTCCTGATTATCTCCCCAAGATAACTCAAATGCACCCACTTTGGCAGAGTCCACAATTGAGCGATCGAGGTTTTGACAAGTGTTCACAAATTGACGGCATTATGACTTAAGATTTCAGTTAGAGGGCTTAATTTAACTATCTGGTTTATAAGAATGAATGTTTCTCAGTTTGTATCTCATACAAGTAATACGCATATGCTGATATAATCATAAGATGCATAATTTAAACATGATACAATATGGCTCACCTATCCTAAGTCCACTCAAGCCAATGAGAGGAGCTCTCTAGTAAAAAAAGGGAAATTACATATAAAAACCTCTTTTAACATTCGAGAGGAGTGAGATGAGAAGAGAAGGTATATTAAGAGTATATAGAGGAAGGCATGACACGCAGGCCGTATTTAAAAAGTACAACACTTGCAATCTAGAGCCATATTGTTCACCATACCCAAACATTCAAGAATCAATATTCAGATTTAATTGAAGGGCAATGAATGTTTCAAAACTAAAACATTCACAAAACAGCATATGTTACGGTTATGTTGCGCTACGAATAAGTAGCCAAGGCGGTCGCACTAGCCGGTTAGTGGGCGGCGGTCCCGCTAGCCAGTTAGCGAGAGGGTCTGGGGCAACGGCCCGAGAATTTTCTTTTGTTTCATAAATAATCACGAATCTGAATTATTTTTCTTAAACCCCATCAATATTAATTGATCAAATCAAAACGCATGCACCACTGATTTCAATTCCCTTTCAGATTCCTTATATGTCATACATAAAACGGATTCCTTATATGTCACACATAAAACGCATGTTATCATATGATCGGCTATGACTAACACATATCATATGAATCAACAATCAAGCCTAACTTAAACACAAAACGGCATGCCTCTGATACCACTGTAAGGAATTGGAAGACACGCAGTGAAAATTAACTTATATTTTTTTCCATTCCCTGCCAGAATCTACCGTATGTGTTTAAGTCAAGTGGAAAGAAGTATTACCCTCAGTATTCAGTCGCGACTTTCTCAGCTTCTGGTTGCGACATCCACATCTTCTCTCCGTAGCTCATGATCTCTTTTTGATCGCAAGAAGTCGACGACTCAGGTCGGCTTCCTCTACTGGTATCCACATGAACAGCGTTCCAACCACGAACGACGTGCTAGCGCCTCCTGTCCCTCCAGGGCTTACTCAAGAATTCATCATCTCTATCTCTATTTCGGCAGTTTCTTATCTACAAACCTTTTTTACAGATTCCCCATTCACTCTTTTTTTTATGTCCCAACCGTAGCTACTAAATATCAGATATATCGGATGCTATGCGTGTTACCACAGACTTAGATTTTTGGAATTAATCTTATATTAATTCTAAAATTAATACAATATCATATATTGTATAATTTGATAAGAAACTAATTAAATAAATAGTGTTTGTATTAAATCCATCCCACAGATTTAATTCACCTATTTATTGAATTTAAAATAAAGATGAGACGGAATTACATTTGATTTATTCTCATAAATCAAATTTGAGATATCATATCAATTTGAATTTCAAATTCAAACGTGATAGAGATTTAATTTTATCCTTATAAATTAAATCTTGTAAATATCTCTTATATGAGATATCATATCAATTTAAATTTCAAATTCAAACGTGGTAGAGACATCATAGAATCTGGACATGTCTTAGATTCAATGAATCTGGACATCATAGCTTGTGTTAGGCTATTTTGTGTGCGACCCTGTAGGCCCATATGAAGTTGGCAGTGGGTCATTTACTATATTGACTCACAAGTCACGAGCGGTCTCTAGCAAGACATCACGACTACCCAAATCATATGAGGATCGATGAACGATGTAACCTTTTATACAACCATATCATGTTCCTTTTGTCACACGATATTTTGGTCATGGATGAGGCATGGAGAATATCATCCTCCTATTCCTGACCGTTACTTTCTCGATCCCTGAGTAGTCTGACTATAGAAATGGAACTACCTTCCATTACAGTATGGCCATACATTTCCCAGACTCACTCATCGAGGGGCCCAGTAATATCTCTGTACGAGTGTGAGGGACAAATTCCATCTTGACCATTCACATTCCTCCGCACGAAAAATCACTAAGCCCGAACATAGTCTTTATGATTACTCAGTCAAAAGTCACTTTTGACTAGGTCAAAGCTGAGCGTTGGTCATGAAGAAATCCATGATGATCTCAGGTCAAAGGGCATAGTGACATGGTTTGTATATAAGAGAAGCTTATGACTTAACCCATGCAACTCTCTCATAGCGGGTCGGTCTAACACCTTATACTCTTACATGTGCCTATGACTTTGATTTATATCTCTATACATCTTCAAAGTCATACTGGTCTTATTTCATCTCTGCTCCCGCACAGATGACCGACCAGGGACATTGAGGATAAGATCATGAATTATCCAAGGATGGTTATCACAGTAAACATGCAAATAATATGATAACACAATTGATAAACTCATAAATCAATAATGTTTATAAGACAATGATTGGCCCCTAGGGCACATTTTCCAATAGTAGTTCATGACAATTTGGTCATAACTTTCCGGGAGTGAGTTCAAGACCAAATCCGTAGCTAACTCTTTGCTCATGGGAAATCCAAGCCTCTCAAGGTGATCAATGTACCCTTTCATCTTTAAGACATGAGTACTGACTGATGCACCTTCAGCCATCTTGCAGGAATGTAAGGCCTTAGTGGTCTCATACCTCTCTTGCCTTGCCTGTTGCTGGAACATTTCCTTGAGATGCATAATCATCTCATAAGCCTCCATGTGTTCTAGATCTCTTTGGAGCTCCGGAACCATGGTGGCTAGCATCAAGCATTCCACACCGACAGAGTCTTCCTTATTCTTCGTGTAAGCATCTCTCTGAGCTCTAGGAGCATTGGTTGCTGGCTCCTCAGGAATGGGTTGATCTAGGACATGTGCCTTTCTTTCCTGCTTGAGAACAATTCTCAAGTTCCTAAACCAGTCAAGAAAGTTTTTCCATTGAGTTTGTCCTTCTCAAGGATAGATCGCAGCGATAATGTAGCAGTATTATTAGTCGTCATGATTCTACAATTAAAATATGCAATTGAATTAGCAATCTCCTACTAAATAAACAACTCTCAATGCAATAGTTAGTGGGTTAAGATCCATATTTGGCTCAAACTTAAGTCCGCTTTGGCAAGACGCTTAAATTAAGTTATTTAGGTAGGTAACACCTTTACCAATTACATCAAATGTAACTCTTAGATGTTTATGGGATTCTATCATTATATGATCTAGCATGTTTTTAATCCCATCTAATACCTTGAGACCCAAAACCGTTTTGTTAATCTCAATTAAGTCAAACAACAATAAACATGTGAGAGCAGCACCATTACTCTTGATTATCTCCCCAAGATAACTCAAATGCACCCACTTTGGCGGAGTCCACAATTGAGCGATCGAGGTTTTGACAAGTGTTCACAAATTGACGGCATTATGACTTAAGATTTCAGTTAGAGCGCTTAATTTAACTATATGGTTTATAAGAATGAATGTTTCTCAGTTTGTATCTCATACAAGTAATACGCATATGCTGATATAATCATAAGATGCATAATTTAAACATGATACAATATGGCTCACCTATCCTAAGTCCACTCAAGCCAATGAGGAGCTCTCTAGTAAAAAAAGGGAAATTACATATAAAAACCTCTTTTAACATTCGAGAGGAGTGAGATGAGAAGAGAAGGTATATTAAGAGTATATAGAGGAAGGCATGACACGCAGGCCGTATTTAAAAAGTACAACACTTGCAATCTAGAGCCATATTGTTCACCATACCCAAACATTCAAGAATCAATATTCTGATTTAATTGAAGGGCAATGAATGTTTCAAAACTAAAACATTCACAAAACAGCATATGTTACGGTTATGTTGCGCTACGAATAAGTAGCCATGGCGGCCGCACTAGCCGGTTAGTGGGCGGCGGTCCCGCTAGCCGGTTAGCGAGAGGGTCTGGGGCAACGGCCCGAGAATTTTCTTTTGTTTCATAAATAATCACGAATCTGAATTATTTTTCTTAAACCCCATCAATATTAATTGATCAAATCAAAACGCATGCACCACTGATTTCAATTCCCTTTCAGATTCCTTATATGTCATACATAAAACGGATTCCTTATATGTCACACATAAAACGCATGTTATCATATGATCGGCTATGACTAACACATATCATATGAATCAACAATCAAGCCTAACTTAAACACAAAACGGCATGCCTCTGATACCACTGTAAGGAATTGGAAGACACGCAGTGAAAATTAACTTATATTTTTTTCCATTCCCTGCCAGAATCTACCGTATGTGTTTAAGTCAAGTGGAAAGAAGTATTACCCTCAGTATTCAGTCGCGACTTTCTCAGCTTCTGGTTGCGACATCCACATCTTCTCTCCGCGGCTCATGATCTCTTTTTGATCGCAAGAAGTCGACGACTCAGGTCGGCTTCCTCTACTGGTATCCACATGAACAGCGTTCCAACCACGAACGACGTGCTAGCGCCTCCTGTCCCTCCAGGGCTTACTCAAGAATTCATCATCTCTATCTCTATTTCGGCAGTTTCTTATCTACAAACCTTTTTTGCAGATTCCCCATTCACTCTTTTTTTTATGTCCCAACCGTAGCTCCTAAATATCAGATATATCGGATGCTATGCGTGTTACCACAGACTTAGATTTTTGGAATTAATCTTATATTAATTCTAAAATTAATACAATATCATATATTGTATAATTTGATAAGAAACTAATTAAATAAATAGTGTTTGTATTAAATCCATCCCACAGATTTAATTCACCTATTTATTGAATTTAAAATAAAGATGAGACGGAATTACATTTGATTTATTCTCATAAATCAAATTTGAGATATCATATCAATTTGAATTTCAAATTCAAACGTGATAGAGATTTAATTTTATCCTTATAAATTAAATCTTGTAAATATCTCTTATATGAGATATCATATCAATTTAAATTTCAAATTCAAACGTGGTAGAGACATCATAGAATCTGGACATGTCTTAGATTCAATGAATCTGGACATCATAGCTTGTGTTAGGCTATTTTGTGTGCGACCCTGTAGGCCCATATGAAGTTGGCAGTGGGTCATTTATTATACTGACTCACAAGTCACGAGCGGTCTCTAGCAAGACATCACGACTACCCAAATCATATGAGGATCGATGAACGATGTAACCTTTTATACAACCATATCATGTTCCTTTTGTCACACGATATTTTGGTCATGGATGAGGCATGGAGAATATCATCCTCCTATTCCTGACCGTTACTTTCTCGATCCCTGAGTAGTCTGACTATAGAAATGGAACTACCTTCCATTACAGTATGGCCATACATTTCCCAGACTCACTCATCGAGGGGCCCAGTAATATCTCTGTACGAATGTGAGGGACAAATTCCATCTTGACCATTCACATTCCTCCGCACGAAAAATCACTAAGCCCGAACATAGTCTTTATGATTACTCAGTCAAAAGTCACTTTTGACTAGGTCAAAGCTGAGCGTTGGTCATGAAGAAATCCATGATGATCTCAGGTCAAAGGGCATAGTGACATGGTTTGTATATGAGAGAAGCTTATGACTTAACCCATGCAACTCTCTCATAGCGGGTCGGTCTAACACCTTATACTCTTACATGTGCCTATGACTTTGATTTATATCTCTATACATCTTCAAAGTCATACTGGTCTTATTTCATCTCTGCTCCCGCACAGATGACCGACCAGGGACATTGAGGATAAGATCATGAATTATCCAAGGATGGTTATCACAGTAAACATGCAAATAATATGATAACACAATTGATAAACTCATAAATCAATAATGTTTATAAGACAATGATTGGCCCCTAGGGCACATTTTCCAATAGTAGTTCATGACAATTTGGTCATAACTTTCCGGGAGTGAGTTCAAGACCAAATCCGTAGCTAACTCTTTGCTCATGGGAAATCCAAGCCTCTCAAGGTGATCAATGTACCCTTTCATCTTTAAGACATGAGTACTGACTGATGCACCTTCAGCCATCTTGCAGGAATGTAAGGCCTTAGTGGTCTCATACCTCTCTTGCCTTGCCTGTTGCTGGAACATTTCCTTGAGATGCATAATCATCTCATAAGCCTCCATGTGTTCTAGATCTCTTTGGAGCTCCGGAACCATGGTGGCTAGCATCAAGCATTCCACACCGACAGAGTCTTCCTTATTCTTCGTGTAAGCATCTCTCTGAGCTCTAGGAGCATTGGTTGCTGGCTCCTCAGGAATGGGTTGATCTAGGACATGTGCCTTTCTTTCCTGCTTGAGAACAATTCTCAAGTTCCTAAACCAGTCAAGAAAGTTTTTCCATTGAGTTTGTCCTTCTCAAGGATAGATCGCAGCGATAATGTAGCAGTATTATTAGTCGTCATGATTCTACAATTAAAATATGCAATTGAATTAGCAATCTCCTACTAAATAAACAACTCTCAATGCAATAGTTAGTGGGTTAAGATCCATATTTGGCTCAAACTTAAGTCCGCTTTGGCAAGACGCTTAAATTAAGTTATTTAGGTAGGTAACACCTTTACCAATTACATCAAATGTAACTCTTAGATGTTTATGGGATTCTATCATTATATGATCTAGCATGTTTTTAATCCCATCTAATACCTTGAGACCCAAAACCGTTTTGTTAATCTCAATTAAGTCAAACAACAATACGCAGTGAAAATTAACTTACATTTTTTTCCATTCCCTGCCAGAATCTACCGTATGTGTTTAAGTCAAGTGGAAAGAAGTATTACCCTCAGTATTCAGTCGCGACTTTCTCAGCTTCTGGTTGCGACATCCACATCTTCTCTCCGCGGCTCATGATCTCTTTTTGATCGCAAGAAGTCGACGACTCAGGTCGGCTTCCTCTACTGGTATCCACATGAACAGCGTTCCAACCACGAACGACATGCTAGCGCCTCCTGTCCCTCCAGGGCTTACTCAAGAATTCATCATCTCTATCTCTATTTCGGCAGTTTCTTATCTACAAACCTTTTTTGCAGATTCCCCATTCACTCTTTTTTTATGTCCCAACCGTAGCTCCTAAATATCAGATATATCGGATGCTATGCGTGTTACCACAGACTTAGATTTTTGGAATTAATCTTATATTAATTCTAAAATTAATACAATATCATATATTGTATAATTTGATAAGAAACTAATTAAATAAATAGTGTTTGTATTAAATCCATCCCACAGATTTAATTCACCTATTTATTTAATTTAAAATAAAGATGAGACGGAATTACATTTGATTTATTCTCATAAATCAAATTTGAGATATCATATCAATTTGAATTTCAAATTCAAACGTGATAGAGATTTAATTTTATCCTTATAAATTAAATCTTGTAAATATCTCTTATATGAGATATCATATCAATTTAAATTTCAAATTCAAACGTGGTAGAGACATCATAGAATCTGGACATGTCTTAGATTCAATGAATCTGGACATCATAGCTTGTGTTAGGCTATTTTGTGTGCGACCCTGTAGGCCCATATGAAGTTGGCAGTGGGTCATTTACTATACTGACTCACAAGTCGCGAGCGATCTCTAGCAAGACATCACGACTACCCAAATCATATGAGGATCGATGAACGATGTAACCTTTTGTACAACCATATCATGTTCCTTTTGTCACACGATATTTTGGTCATGGATGAGGCATGGAGAATATCATCCTCCTATTCCTGACCGTTACTTTCTCGATCCCTGAGTAGTCTGACTATAGAAATGGAACTACCTTGCATTACAGTATGGCCATACATTTCCCAGACTCACTCATCGAGGGGCCCAGTAATATCTCTGTACGAATGTGAGGGACAAATTCCATCTTGACCATTCACATTCCTCCGCACGAAAAATCACTAAGCCCGAACATAGTCTTTATGATTACTCAGTCAAAAGTCACTTTTGACTAGGTCAAAGCTGAGCGTTGGTCATGAAGAAATCCATGATGATCTCAGGTCAAAGGGCATAGTGACATGGTTTGTATATGAGAGAAGCTTATGACTTAACCCATGCAACTCTCTCATAGCGGGTCGGTCTAACACCTTATACTCTTACATGTGCCTATGACTTTGATTTATATCTCTATACATCTTCAAAGTCATACTGGTCTTATTTCATCTCTGCTCCCGCACAGATGACCGACCAGGGACATTGAGGATAAGATCATGAATTATCCAAGGATGGTTATCACAGTAAACATGCAAATAATATGATAACACAATTGATAAACTCATAAATCAATAATGTTTATAAGACAATGATTGGCCCCTAGGGCACATTTTCCAATAGTAGTTCATGACAATTTGGTCATAACTTTCCGGGAGTGAGTTCAAGACCAAATCCGTAGCTAACTCTTTGCTCATGGGAAATCCAAGCCTCTCAAGGTGATCAATGTACCCTTTCATCTTTAAGACATGAGTACTGACTGATGCACCTTCAGCCATCTTGCAGGAATGTAAGGCCTTAGTGGTCTCATACCTCTCTTGCCTTGCCTGTTGCTGGAACATTTCCTTGAGATGCATAATCATCTCATAAGCCTCCATGTGTTCTAGATCTCTTTGGAGCTCCGGAACCATGGTGGCTAGCATCAAGCATTCCACACCGACAGAGTCTTCCTTATTCTTCGTGTAAGCATCTCTCTGAGCTCTAGGAGCATTGGTTGCTGGCTCCTCAGGAATGGGTTGATCTAGGACATGTGCCTTTCTTTCCTGCTTGAGAACAATTCTCAAGTTCCTAAACCAGTCAAGAAAGTTTTTCCATTGAGTTTGTCCTTCTCAAGGATAGATCGCAGCGATAATGTAGCAGTATTATTAGTCGTCATGATTCTACAATTAAAATATGCAATTGAATTAGCAATCTCCTACTAAATAAACAACTCTCAATGCAATAGTTAGTGGGTTAAGATCCATATTTGGCTCAAACTTAAGTCCGCTTTGGCAAGACGCTTAAATTAAGTTATTTAGGTAGGTAACACCTTTACCAATTACATCAAATGTAACTCTTAGATGTTTATGGGATTCTATCATTATATGATCTAGCATGTTTTTAATCCCATCTAATACCTTGAGACCCAAAACCGTTTTGTTAATCTCAATTAAGTCAAACAACAATACGCAGTGAAAATTAACTTACATTTTTTTCCATTCCCTGCCAGAATCTACCGTATGTGTTTAAGTCAAGTGGAAAGAAGTATTACCCTCAGTATTCAGTCGCGACTTTCTCAGCTTCTGGTTGCGACATCCACATCTTCTCTCCGCGGCTCATGATCTCTTTTTGATCGCAAGAAGTCGACGACTCAGGTCGGCTTCCTCTACTGGTATCCACATGAACAGCGTTCCAACCACGAACGACATGCTAGCGCCTCCTGTCCCTCCAGGGCTTACTCAAGAATTCATCATCTCTATCTCTATTTCGGCAGTTTCTTATCTACAAACCTTTTTTGCAGATTCCCCATTCACTCTTTTTTTTATGTCCCAACCGTAGCTCCTAAATATCAGATATATCGGATGCTATGCGTGTTACCACAGACTTAGATTTTTGGAATTAATCTTATATTAATTCTAAAATTAATACAATATCATATATTGTATAATTTGATAAGAAACTAATTAAATAAATAGTGTTTGTATTAAATCCATCCCACAGATTTAATTCACCTATTTATTGAATTGAAAATAAAGATGAGACGGAATTACATTTGATTTATTCTCATAAATCAAATTTGAGATATCATATCAATTTGAATTTCAAATTCAAACGTGATAGAGATTTAATTTTATCCTTATAAATTAAATCTTGTAAATATCTCTTATATGAGATATCCTATCAATTTAAATTTCAAATTCAAACGTGGTAGAGACATCATAGAATCTGGACATGTCTTAGATTCAATGAATCTGGACATCATAGCTTGTGTTAGGCTATTTTGTGTGCGACCCTGTAGGCCCATATGAAGTTGGCAGTGGGTCATTTACTATACTGACTCACAAGTCGCGAGCGATCTCTAGCAAGACATCACGACTACCCAAATCATATGAGGATCGATGAACGATGTAACCTTTTGTACAACCATATCATGTTCCTTTTGTCACACGATATTTTGGTCATGGATGAGGCATGGAGAATATCATCCTCCTATTCCTGACCGTTACTTTCTCGATCCCTGAGTAGTCTGACTATAGAAATGGAACTACCTTCCATTACAGTATGGCCATACATTTCCCAGACTCACTCATCGAGGGGCCCAGTAATATCTCTGTACGAATGTGAGGGACAAATTCCATCTTGACCATTCACATTCCTCCGCACGAAAAATCACTAAGCCCGAACATAGTCTTTATGATTACTCAGTCAAAAGTCACTTTTGACTAGGTCAAAGCTGAGCGTTGGTCATGAAGAAATCCATGATGATCTCAGGTCAAAGGGCATAGTGACATGGTTTGTATATGAGAGAAGCTTATGACTTAACCCATGCAACTCTCTCATAGCGGGTCGGTCTAACACCTTATACTCTTACATGTGCCTATGACTTTGATTTATATCTCTATACATCTTCAAAGTCATACTGGTCTTATTTCATCTCTGCTCCCGCACAGATGACCGACCAGGGACATTGAGGATAAGATCATGAATTATCCAAGGATGGTTATCACAGTAAACATGCAAATAATATGATAACACAATTGATAAACTCATAAATCAATAATGTTTATAAGACAATGATTGGCCCCTAGGGCACATTTTCCAATAGTAGTTCATGACAATTTGGTCATAACTTTCCGGGAGTGAGTTCAAGACCAAATCCGTAGCTAACTCTTTGCTCATGGGAAATCCAAGCCTCTCAAGGTGATCAATGTACCCTTTCATCTTTAAGACATGAGTACTGACTGATGCACCTTCAGCCATCTTGCAGGAATGTAAGGCCTTAGTGGTCTCATACCTCTCTTGCCTTGCCTGTTGCTGGAACATTTCCTTGAGATGCATAATCATCTCATAAGCCTCCATGTGTTCTAGATCTCTTTGGAGCTCCGGAACCATGGTGGCTAGCATCAAGCATTCCACACCGACAGAGTCTTCCTTATTCTTCGTGTAAGCATCTCTCTGAGCTCTAGGAGCATTGGTTGCTGGCTCCTCAGGAATGGGTTGATCTAGGACATGTGCCTTTCTTTCCTGCTTGAGAACAATTCTCAAGTTCCTAAACCAGTCAAGAAAGTTTTTCCATTGAGTTTGTCCTTCTCAAGGATAGATCGCAGCGATAATGTAGCAGTATTATTAGTCGTCATGATTCTACAATTAAAATATGCAATTGAATTAGCAATCTCCTACTAAATAAACAACTCTCAATGCAATAGTTAGTGGGTTAAGATCCATATTTGGCTCAAACTTAAGTCCGCTTTGGCAAGACGCTTAAATTAAGTTATTTAGGTAGGTAACACCTTTACCAATTACATCAAATGTAACTCTTAGATGTTTATGGGATTCTATCATTATATGATCTAGCATGTTTTTAATCCCATCTAATACCTTGAGACCCAAAACCGTTTTGTTAATCTCAATTAAGTCAAACAACAATACGCAGTGAAAATTAACTTACATTTTTTTCCATTCCCTGCCAGAATCTACCGTATGTGTTTAAGTCAAGTGGAAAGAAGTATTACCCTCAGTATTCAGTCGCGACTTTCTCAGCTTCTGGTTGCGACATCCACATCTTCTCTCCGCGGCTCATGATCTCTTTTTGATCGCAAGAAGTCGACGACTCAGGTCGGCTTCCTCTACTGGTATCCACATGAACAGCGTTCCAACCACGAACGACATGCTAGCGCCTCCTGTCCCTCCAGGGCTTACTCAAGAATTCATCATCTCTATCTCTATTTCGGCAGTTTCTTATCTACAAACCTTTTTTGCAGATTCCCCATTCACTCTTTTTTTTATGTCCCAACCGTAGCTCCTAAATATCAGATATATCGGATGCTATGCGTGTTACCACAGACTTAGATTTTTGGAATTAATCTTATATTAATTCTAAAATTAATACAATATCATATATTGTATAATTTGATAAGAAACTAATTAAATAAATAGTGTTTGTATTAAATCCATCCCACAGATTTAATTCACCTATTTATTTAATTTAAAATAAAGATGAGACGGAATTACATTTGATTTATTCTCATAAATCAAATTTGAGATATCATATCAATTTGAATTTCAAATTCAAACGTGATAGAGATTTAATTTTATCCTTATAAATTAAATCTTGTAAATATCTCTTATATGAGATATCCTATCAATTTAAATTTCAAATTCAAACGTGGTAGAGACATCATAGAATCTGGACATGTCTTAGATTCAATGAATCTGGACATCATAGCTTGTGTTAGGCTATTTTGTGTGCGACCCTGTAGGCCCATATGAAGTTGGCAGTGGGTCATTTACTATACTGACTCACAAGTCGCGAGCGATCTCTAGCAAGACATCACGACTACCCAAATCATATGAGGATCGATGAACGATGTAACCTTTTGTACAACCATATCATGTTCCTTTTGTCACACGATATTTTGGTCATGGATGAGGCATGGAGAATATCATCCTCCTATTCCTGACCGTTACTTTCTCGATCCCTGAGTAGTCTGACTATAGAAATGGAACTACCTTCCATTACAGTATGGCCATACATTTCCCAGACTCACTCATCGAGGGGCCCAGTAATATCTCTGTACGAATGTGAGGGACAAATTCCATCTTGACCATTCACATTCCTCCGCACGAAAAATCACTAAGCCCGAACATAGTCTTTATGATTACTCAGTCAAAAGTCACTTTTGACTAGGTCAAAGCTGAGCGTTGGTCATGAAGAAATCCATGATGATCTCAGGTCAAAGGGCATAGTGACATGGTTTGTATATGAGAGAAGCTTATGACTTAACCCATGCAACTCTCTCATAGCGGGTCGGTCTAACACCTTATACTCTTACATGTGCCTATGACTTTGATTTATATCTCTATACATCTTCAAAGTCATACTGGTCTTATTTCATCTCTGCTCCCGCACAGATGACCGACCAGGGACATTGAGGATAAGATCATGAATTATCCAAGGATGGTTATCACAGTAAACATGCAAATAATATGATAACACAATTGATAAACTCATAAATCAATAATGTTTATAAGACAATGATTGGCCCCTAGGGCACATTTTCCAATAGTAGTTCATGACAATTTGGTCATAACTTTCCGGGAGTGAGTTCAAGACCAAATCCGTAGCTAACTCTTTGCTCATGGGAAATCCAAGCCTCTCAAGGTGATCAATGTACCCTTTCATCTTTAAGACATGAGTACTGACTGATGCACCTTCAGCCATCTTGCAGGAATGTAAGGCCTTAGTGGTCTCATACCTCTCTTGCCTTGCCTGTTGCTGGAACATTTCCTTGAGATGCATAATCATCTCATAAGCCTCCATGTGTTCTAGATCTCTTTGGAGCTCCGGAACCATGGTGGCTAGCATCAAGCATTCCACACCGACAGAGTCTTCCTTATTCTTCGTGTAAGCATCTCTCTGAGCTCTAGGAGCATTGGTTGCTGGCTCCTCAGGAATGGGTTGATCTAGGACATGTGCCTTTCTTTCCTGCTTGAGAACAATTCTCAAGTTCCTAAACCAGTCAAGAAAGTTTTTCCATTGAGTTTGTCCTTCTCAAGGATAGATCGCAGCGATAATGTAGCAGTATTATTAGTCGTCATGATTCTACAATTAAAATATGCAATTGAATTAGCAATCTCCTACTAAATAAACAACTCTCAATGCAATAGTTAGTGGGTTAAGATCCATATTTGGCTCAAACTTAAGTCCGCTTTGGCAAGATGCTTAAATTAAGTTATTTAGGTAGGTAACACCTTTACCAATTACATCAAATGTAACTCTTAGATGTTTATGGGATTCTATCATTATATGATCTAGCATGTTTTTAATCCCATCTAATACCTTGAGACCCAAAACCGTTTTGTTAATCTCAATTAAGTCAAACAACAATACGCAGTGAAAATTAACTTACATTTTTTTCTATTCCCTGCCAGAATCTACCGTATGTGTTTAAGTCAAGTGGAAAGAAGTATTACCCTCAGTATTCAGTCGCGACTTTCTCAGCTTCTGGTTGCGACATCCACATCTTCTCTCCGCGGCTCATGATCTCTTTTTGATCGCAAGAAGTCGACGACTCAGGTCGGCTTCCTCTACTGGTATCCACATGAACAGCGTTCCAACCACGAACGACATGCTAGCGCCTCCTGTCCCTCCAGGGCTTACTCAAGAATTCATCATCTCTATCTCTATTTCGGTAGTTTCTTATCTACAAACCTTTTTTGCAGATTCCCCATTCACTCTTTTTTTTATGTCCCAACCGTAGCTCCTAAATATCAGATATATCGGATGCTATGCGTGTTACCACAGACTTAGATTTTTGGAATTAATCTTATATTAATTCTAAAATTAATACAATATCATATATTGTATAATTTGATAAGAAACTAATTAAATAAATAGTGTTTGTATTAAATCCATCCCACAGATTTAATTCACCTATTTATTGAATTTAAAATAAAGATGAGACGGAATTACATTTGATTTATTCTCATAAATCAAATTTGAGATATCATATCAATTTGAATTTCAAATTCAAACGTGATAGAGATTTAATTTTATCCTTATAAATTAAATCTTGTAAATATCTCTTATATGAGATATCATATCAATTTAAATTTCAAATTCAAACGTGGTAGAGACGTCATAGAATCTGGACATGTCTTAGATTCAATGAATCTGGACATCATAGCTTGTGTTAGGCTATTTTGTGTGCGACCCTGTAGGCCCATATGAAGTTGGCAGTGGGTCATTTACTATACTGACTCACAAGTCGCGAGCGGTCTCTAGCAAGACATCACGACTACCCAAATCATATGAGGATCGATGAACGATGTAACCTTTTATACAACCATATCATGTTCCTTTTGTCACACGATATTTTGGTCATGGATGAGGCATGGAGAATATCATCCTCCTATTCCTGACCGTTACTTTCTCGATCCCTGAGTAGTCTGACTATAGAAATGGAACTACCTTCCATTACAGTATGGCCATACATTTCCCAGACTCACTCATCGAGGGGCCCAGTAATATCTCTGTACGAATGTGAGGGACAAATTCCATCTTGACCATTCACATTCCTCCGCACGAAAAATCACTAAGCCCGAACATAGTCTTTATGATTACTCAGTCAAAAGTCACTTTTGACTAGGTCAAAGCTGAGCGTTGGTCATGAAGAAATCCATGATGATCTCAGGTCAAAGGGCATAGTGACATGGTTTGTATATGAGAGAAGCTTATGACTTAACCCATGCAACTCTCTCATAGCGGGTCGGTCTAACACCTTATACTCTTACATGTGCCTATGACTTTGATTTATATCTCTATACATCTTCAAAGTCATACTGGTCTTATTTCATCTCTGCTCCCGCACAGATGACCGACCAGGGACATTGAGGATAAGATCATGAATTATCCAAGGATGGTTATCACAGTAAACATGCAAATAATATGATAACACAATTGATAAACTCATAAATCAATAATGTTTATAAGACAATGATTGGCCCCTAGGGCACATTTTCCAATAGTAGTTCATGACAATTTGGTCATAACTTTCCGGGAGTGAGTTCAAGACCAAATCCGTAGCTAACTCTTTGCTCATGGGAAATCCAAGCCTCTCAAGGTGATCAATGTACCCTTTCATCTTTAAGACATGAGTACTGACTGATGCACCTTCAGCCATCTTGCAGGAATGTAAGGCCTTAGTGGTCTCATACCTCTCTTGCCTTGCCTGTTGCTGGAACATTTCCTTGAGATGCATAATCATCTCATAAGCCTCCATGTGTTCTAGATCTCTTTGGAGCTCCGGAACCATGGTGGCTAGCATCAAGCATTCCACACCGACAGAGTCTTCCTTATTCTTCGTGTAAGCATCTCTCTGAGCTCTAGGAGCATTGGTTGCTGGCTCCTCAGGAATGGGTTGATCTAGGACATGTGCCTTTCTTTCCTGCTTGAGAACAATTCTCAAGTTCCTAAACCAGTCAAGAAAGTTTTTCCATTGAGTTTGTCCTTCTCAAGGATAGATCGCAGCGATAATGTAGCAGTATTATTAGTCGTCATGATTCTACAATTAAAATATGCAATTGAATTAGCAATCTCCTACTAAATAAACAACTCTCAATGCAATAGTTAGTGGGTTAAGATCCATATTTGGCTCAAACTTAAGTCCGCTTTGGCAAGACGCTTAAATTAAGTTATTTAGGTAGGTAACACCTTTACCAATTACATCAAATGTAACTCTTAGATGTTTATGGGATTCTATCATTATATGATCTAGCATGTTTTTAATCCCATCTAATACCTTGAGACCCAAAACCGTTTTGTTAATCTCAATTAAGTCAAACAACAATACGCAGTGAAAATTAACTTACATTTTTTTCCATTCCCTGCCAGAATCTACCGTATGTGTTTAAGTCAAGTGGAAAGAAGTATTACCCTCAGTATTCAGTCGCGACTTTCTCAGCTTCTGGTTGCGACATCCACATCTTCTCTCCGCGGCTCATGATCTCTTTTTGATCGCAAGAAGTCGACGACTCAGGTCGGCTTCCTCTACTGGTATCCACATGAACAGCGTTCCAACCACGAACGACATGCTAGCGCCTCCTGTCCCTCCAGGGCTTACTCAAGAATTCATCATCTCTATCTCTATTTCGGCAGTTTCTTATCTACAAACCTTTTTTGCAGATTCCCCATTCACTCTTTTTTTTATGTCCCAACCGTAGCTCCTAAATATCAGATATATCGGATGCTATGCGTGTTACCACAGACTTAGATTTTTGGAATTAATCTTATATTAATTCTAAAATTAATACAATATCATATATTGTATAATTTGATAAGAAACTAATTAAATAAATAGTGTTTGTATTAAATCCATCCCACAGATTTAATTCACCTATTTATTTAATTTAAAATAAAGATGAGACGGAATTACATTTGATTTATTCTCATAAATCAAATTTGAGATATCATATCAATTTGAATTTCAAATTCAAACGTGATAGAGATTTAATTTTATCCTTATAAATTAAATCTTGTAAATATCTCTTATATGAGATATCATATCAATTTAAATTTCAAATTCAAACGTGGTAGAGACATCATAGAATCTGGACATGTCTTAGATTCAATGAATCTGGACATCATAGCTTGTGTTAGGCTATTTTGTGTGCGACCCTGTAGGCCCATATGAAGTTGGCAGTGGGTCATTTACTATACTGACTCACAAGTCGCGAGCGGTCTCTAGCAAGACATCACGACTACCCAAATCATATGAGGATCGATGAACGATGTAACCTTTTATACAACCATATCATGTTCCTTTTGTCACACGATATTTTGGTCATGGATGAGGCATGGAGAATATCATCCTCCTATTCCTGACCGTTACTTTCTCGATCCCTGAGTAGTCTGACTATAGAAATGGAACTACCTTCCATTACAGTATGGCCATACATTTCCCAGACTCACTCATCGAGGGGCCCAGTAATATCTCTGTACGAATGTGAGGGACAAATTCCATCTTGACCATTCACATTCCTCCACACGAAAAATCACTAAGCCCGAACATAGTCTTTATGATTACTCAGTCAAAAGTCACTTTTGACTAGGTCAAAGCTGAGCGTTGGTCATGAAGAAATCCATGATGATCTCAGGTCAAAGGGCATAGTGACATGGTTTGTATATGAGAGAAGCTTATGACTTAACCCATGCAACTCTCTCATAGCGGGTCGGTCTAACACCTTATACTCTTACATGTGCCTATGACTTTGATTTATATCTCTATACATCTTCAAAGTCATACTGGTCTTATTTCATCTCTGCTCCCGCACAGATGACCGACCAGGGACATTGAGGATAAGATCATGAATTATCCAAGGATGGTTATCGCAGTAAACATGCAAATAATATGATAACACAATTGATAAACTCATAAATCAATAATGTTTATAAGACAATGATTGGCCCCTAGGGCACATTTTCCAATAGTAGTTCATGACAATTTGGTCATAACTTTCCGGGAGTGAGTTCAAGACCAAATCCGTAGCTAACTCTTTGCTCATGGGAAATCCAAGCCTCTCAAGGTGATCAATGTACCCTTTCATCTTTAAGACATGAGTACTGACTGATGCACCTTCAGCCATCTTGCAGGAATGTAAGGCCTTAGTGGTCTCATACCTCTCTTGCCTTGCCTGTTGCTGGAACATTTCCTTGAGATGCATAATCATCTCATAAGCCTCCATGTGTTCTAGATCTCTTTGGAGCTCCGGAACCATGGTGGCTAGCATCAAGCATTCCACACCGACAGAGTCTTCCTTATTCTTCGTGTAAGCATCTCTCTGAGCTCTAGGAGCATTGGTTGCTGGCTCCTCAGGAATGGGTTGATCTAGGACATGTGCCTTTCTTTCCTGCTTGAGAACAATTCTCAAGTTCCTAAACCAGTCAAGAAAGTTTTTCCATTGAGTTTGTCCTTCTCAAGGATAGATCGCAGCGATAATGTAGCAGTATTATTAGTCGTCATGATTCTACAATTAAAATATGCAATTGAATTAGCAATCTCCTACTAAATAAACAACTCTCAATGCAATAGTTAGTGGGTTAAGATCCATATTTGGCTCAAACTTAAGTCCGCTTTGGCAAGACGCTTAAATTAAGTTATTTAGGTAGGTAACACCTTTACCAATTACATCAAATGTAACTCTTAGATGTTTATGGGATTCTATCATTATATGATCTAGCATGTTTTTAATCCCATCTAATACCTTGAGACCCAAAACCGTTTTGTTAATCTCAATTAAGTCAAACAACAATACGCAGTGAAAATTAACTTACATTTTTTTCCATTCCCTGCCAGAATCTACCGTATGTGTTTAAGTCAAGTGGAAAGAAGTATTACCCTCAGTATTCAGTCGCGACTTTCTCAGCTTCTGGTTGCGACATCCACATCTTCTCTCCGCGGCTCATGATCTCTTTTTGATCGCAAGAAGTCGACGACTCAGGTCGGCTTCCTCTACTGGTATCCACATGAACAGCGTTCCAACCACGAACGACATGCTAGCGCCTCCTGTCCCTCCAGGGCTTACTCAAGAATTCATCATCTCTATCTCTATTTCGGCAGTTTCTTATCTACAAACCTTTTTTGCAGATTCCCCATTCACTCTTTTTTTTATGTCCCAACCGTAGCTCCTAAATATCAGATATATCGGATGCTATGCGTGTTACCACAGACTTAGATTTTTGGAATTAATCTTATATTAATTCTAAAATTAATACAATATCATATATTGTATAATTTGATAAGAAACTAATTAAATAAATAGTGTTTGTATTAAATCCATCCCACAGATTTAATTCACCTATTTATTTAATTTAAAATAAAGATGAGACGGAATTACATTTGATTTATTCTCATAAATCAAATTTGAGATATCATATCAATTTGAATTTCAAATTCAAACGTGATAGAGATTTAATTTTATCCTTATAAATTAAATCTTGTAAATATCTCTTATATGAGATATCATATCAATTTAAATTTCAAATTCAAACGTGGTAGAGACGTCATAGAATCTGGACATGTCTTAGATTCAATGAATCTGGACATCATAGCTTGTGTTAGGCTATTTTGTGTGCGACCCTGTAGGCCCATATGAAGTTGGCAGTGGGTCATTTACTATACTGACTCACAAGTCACGAGCGGTCTCTAGCAAGACATCACGACTACCCAAATCATATGAGGATCGATGAACGATGTAACCTTTTATACAACCATATCATGTTCCTTTTGTCACACGATATTTTGGTCATGGATGAGGCATGGAGAATATCATCCTCCTATTCCTGACCGTTACTTTCTCGATCCCTGAGTAGTCTGACTATAGAAATGGAACTACCTTCCATTACAGTATGGCCATACATTTCCCAGACTCACTCATCGAGGGGCCCAGTAATATCTCTGTACGAATGTGAGGGACAAATTCCATCTTGACCATTCACATTCCTCCGCACGAAAAATCACTAAGCCCGAACATAGTCTTTATGATTAGTCAGTCAAAAGTCACTTTTGACTAGGTCAAAGCTGAGCGTTGGTCATGAAGAAATCCATGATGATCTCAGGTCAAAGGGCATAGTGACATGGTTTGTATATGAGAGAAGCTTATGACTTAACCCATGCAACTCTCTCATAGCGGGTCGGTCTAACACCTTATACTCTTACATGTGCCTATGACTTTGATTTATATCTCTATACATCTTCAAAGTCATACTGGTCTTATTTCATCTCTGCTCCCGCACAGATGACCGACCAGGGACATTGAGGATAAGATCATGAATTATCCAAGGATGGTTATCGCAGTAAACATGCAAATAATATGATAACACAATTGATAAACTCATAAATCAATAATGTTTATAAGACAATGATTGGCCCCTAGGGCACATTTTCCAATAGTAGTTCATGACAATTTGGTCATAACTTTCCGGGAGTGAGTTCAAGACCAAATCCGTAGCTAACTCTTTGCTCATGGGAAATCCAAGCCTCTCAAGGTGATCAATGTACCCTTTCATCTTTAAGACATGAGTACTGACTGATGCACCTTCAGCCATCTTGCAGGAATGTAAGGCCTTAGTGGTCTCATACCTCTCTTGCCTTGCCTGTTGCTGGAACATTTCCTTGAGATGCATAATCATCTCATAAGCCTCCATGTGTTCTAGATCTCTTTGGAGCTCCGGAACCATGGTGGCTAGCATCAAGCATTCCACACCGACAGAGTCTTCCTTATTCTTCGTGTAAGCATCTCTCTGAGCTCTAGGAGCATTGGTTGCTGGCTCCTCAGGAATGGGTTGATCTAGGACATGTGCCTTTCTTTCCTGCTTGAGAACAATTCTCAAGTTCCTAAACCAGTCAAGAAAGTTTTTCCATTGAGTTTGTCCTTCTCAAGGATAGATCGCAGCGATAATGTAGCAGTATTATTAGTCGTCATGATTCTACAATTAAAATATGCAATTGAATTAGCAATCTCCTACTAAATAAACAACTCTCAATGCAATAGTTAGTGGGTTAAGATCCATATTTGGCTCAAACTTAAGTCCGCTTTGGCAAGATGCTTAAATTAAGTTATTTAGGTAGGTAACACCTTTACCAATTACATCAAATGTAACTCTTAGATGTTTATGGGATTCTATCATTATATGATCTAGCATGTTTTTAATCCCATCTAATACCTTGAGACCCAAAACCGTTTTGTTAATCTCAATTAAGTCAAACAACAATACGCAGTGAAAATTAACTTACATTTTTTTCCATTCCCTGCCAGAATCTACCGTATGTGTTTAAGTCAAGTGGAAAGAAGTATTACCCTCAGTATTCAGTCGCGACTTTCTCAGCTTCTGGTTGCGACATCCACATCTTCTCTCCGCGGCTCATGATCTCTTTTTGATCGCAAGAAGTCGACGACTCAGGTCGGCTTCCTCTACTGGTATCCACATGAACAGCGTTCCAACCACGAACGACATGCTAGCGCCTCCTGTCCCTCCAGGGCTTACTCAAGAATTCATCATCTCTATCTCTATTTCGGCAGTTTCTTATCTACAAACCTTTTTTGCAGATTCCCCATTCACTCTTTTTTTTATGTCCCAACCGTAGCTCCTAAATATCAGATATATCGGATGCTATGCGTGTTACCACAGACTTAGATTTTTGGAATTAATCTTATATTAATTCTAAAATTAATACAATATCATATATTGTATAATTTGATAAGAAACTAATTAAATAAATAGTGTTTGTATTAAATCCATCCCACAGATTTAATTCACCTATTTATTGAATTTAAAATAAAGATGAGACGGAATTACATTTGATTTATTCTCATAAATCAAATTTGAGATATCATATCAATTTGAATTTCAAATTCAAACGTGATAGAGATTTAATTTTATCCTTATAAATTAAATCTTGTAAATATCTCTTATATGAGATATCATATCAATTTAAATTTCAAATTCAAACGTGGTAGAGACATCATAGAATCTGGACATGTCTTAGATTCAATGAATCTGGACATCATAGCTTGTGTTAGGCTATTTTGTGTGCGACCCTGTAGGCCCATATGAAGTTGGCAGTGGGTCATTTACTATACTGACTCACAAGTCGCGAGCGGTCTCTAGCAAGACATCACGACTACCCAAATCATATGAGGATCGATGAACGATGTAACCTTTTATACAACCATATCATGTTCCTTTTGTCACACGATATTTTGGTCATGGATGAGGCATGGAGAATATCATCCTCCTATTCCTGACCGTTACTTTCTCGATCCCTGAGTAGTCTGACTATAGAAATGGAACTACCTTCCATTACAGTATGGCCATACATTTCCCAGACTCACTCATCGAGGGGCCCAGTAATATCTCTGTACGAATGTGAGGGACAAATTCCATCTTGACCATTCACATTCCTCCGCACGAAAAATCACTAAGCCCGAACATAGTCTTTATGATTACTCAGTCAAAAGTCACTTTTGACTAGGTCAAAGCTGAGCGTTGGTCATGAAGAAATCCATGATGATCTCAGGTCAAAGGGCATAGTGACATGGTTTGTATATGAGAGAAGCTTATGACTTAACCCATGCAACTCTCTCATAGCGGGTCGGTCTAACACCTTATACTCTTACATGTGCCTATGACTTTGATTTATATCTCTATACATCTTCAAAGTCATACTGGTCTTATTTCATCTCTGCTCCCGCACAGATGACCGACCAGGGACATTGAGGATAAGATCATGAATTATCCAAGGATGGTTATCACAGTAAACATGCAAATAATATGATAACACAATTGATAAACTCATAAATCAATAATGTTTATAAGACAATGATTGGCCCCTAGGGCACATTTTCCAATAGTAGTTCATGACAATTTGGTCATAACTTTCCGGGAGTGAGTTCAAGACCAAATCCGTAGCTAACTCTTTGCTCATGGGAAATCCAAGCCTCTCAAGGTGATCAATGTACCCTTTCATCTTTAAGACATGAGTACTGACTGATGCACCTTCAGCCATCTTGCAGGAATGTAAGGCCTTAGTGGTCTCATACCTCTCTTGCCTTGCCTGTTGCTGGAACATTTCCTTGAGATGCATAATCATCTCATAAGCCTCCATGTGTTCTAGATCTCTTTGGAGCTCCGGAACCATGGTGGCTAGCATCAAGCATTCCACACCGACAGAGTCTTCCTTATTCTTCGTGTAAGCATCTCTCTGAGCTCTAGGAGCATTGGTTGCTGGCTCCTCAGGAATGGGTTGATCTAGGACATGTGCCTTTCTTTCCTGCTTGAGAACAATTCTCAAGTTCCTAAACCAGTCAAGAAAGTTTTTCCATTGAGTTTGTCCTTCTCAAGGATAGATCGCAGCGATAATGTAGCAGTATTATTAGTCGTCATGATTCTACAATTAAAATATGCAATTGAATTAGCAATCTCCTACTAAATAAACAACTCTCAATGCAATAGTTAGTGGGTTAAGATCCATATTTGGCTCAAACTTAAGTCCGCTTTGGCAAGATGCTTAAATTAAGTTATTTAGGTAGGTAACACCTTTACCAATTACATCAAATGTAACTCTTAGATGTTTATGGGATTCTATCATTATATGATCTAGCATGTTTTTAATCCCATCTAATACCTTGAGACCCAAAACCGTTTTGTTAATCTCAATTAAGTCAAACAACAATACGCAGTGAAAATTAACTTACATTTTTTTCCATTCCCTGCCAGAATCTACCGTATGTGTTTAAGTCAAGTGGAAAGAAGTATTACCCTCAGTATTCAGTCGCGACTTTCTCAGCTTCTGGTTGCGACATCCACATCTTCTCTCCGCGGCTCATGATCTCTTTTTGATCGCAAGAAGTCGACGACTCAGGTCGGCTTCCTCTACTGGTATCCACATGAACAGCGTTCCAACCACGAACGACATGCTAGCGCCTCCTGTCCCTCCAGGGCTTACTCAAGAATTCATCATCTCTATCTCTATTTCGGCAGTTTCTTATCTACAAACCTTTTTTGCAGATTCCCCATTCACTCTTTTTTTTATGTCCCAACCGTAGCTCCTAAATATCAGATATATCGGATGCTATGCGTGTTACCACAGACTTAGATTTTTGGAATTAATCTTATATTAATTCTAAAATTAATACAATATCATATATTGTATAATTTGATAAGAAACTAATTAAATAAATAGTGTTTGTATTAAATCCATCCCACAGATTTAATTCACCTATTTATTGAATTTAAAATAAAGATGAGACGGAATTACATTTGATTTATTCTCATAAATCAAATTTGAGATATCATATCAATTTGAATTTCAAATTCAAACGTGATAGAGATTTAATTTTATCCTTATAAATTAAATCTTGTAAATATCTCTTATATGAGATATCATATCAATTTAAATTTCAAATTCAAACGTGGTAGAGACGTCATAGAATCTGGACATGTCTTAGATTCAATGAATCTGGACATCATAGCTTGTGTTAGGCTATTTTGTGTGCGACCCTGTAGGCCCATATGAAGTTGGCAGTGGGTCATTTACTATACTGACTCACAAGTCGCGAGCGGTCTCTAGCAAGACATCACGACTACCCAAATCATATGAGGATCGATGAACGATGTAACCTTTTATACAACCATATCATGTTCCTTTTGTCACACGATATTTTGGTCATGGATGAGGCATGGAGAATATCATCCTCCTATTCCTGACCGTTACTTTCTCGATCCCTGAGTAGTCTGACTATAGAAATGGAACTACCTTCCATTACAGTATGGCCATACATTTCCCAGACTCACTCATCGAGGGGCCCAGTAATATCTCTGTACGAATGTGAGGGACAAATTCCATCTTGACCATTCACATTCCTCCGCACGAAAAATCACTAAGCCCGAACATAGTCTTTATGATTACTCAGTCAAAAGTCACTTTTGACTAGGTCAAAGCTGAGCGTTGGTCATGAAGAAATCCATGATGATCTCAGGTCAAAGGGCATAGTGACATGGTTTGTATATGAGAGAAGCTTATGACTTAACCCATGCAACTCTCTCATAGCGGGTCGGTCTAACACCTTATACTCTTACATGTGCCTATGACTTTGATTTATATCTCTATACATCTTCAAAGTCATACTGGTCTTATTTCATCTCTGCTCCCGCACAGATGACCGACCAGGGACATTGAGGATAAGATCATGAATTATCCAAGGATGGTTATCACAGTAAACATGCAAATAATATGATAACACAATTGATAAACTCATAAATCAATAATGTTTATAAGACAATGATTGGCCCCTAGGGCACATTTTCCAATAGTAGTTCATGACAATTTGGTCATAACTTTCCGGGAGTGAGTTCAAGACCAAATCCGTAGCTAACTCTTTGCTCATGGGAAATCCAAGCCTCTCAAGGTGATCAATGTACCCTTTCATCTTTAAGACATGAGTACTGACTGATGCACCTTCAGCCATCTTGCAGGAATGTAAGGCCTTAGTGGTCTCATACCTCTCTTGCCTTGCCTGTTGCTGGAACATTTCCTTGAGATGCATAATCATCTCATAAGCCTCCATGTGTTCTAGATCTCTTTGGAGCTCCGGAACCATGGTGGCTAGCATCAAGCATTCCACACCGACAGAGTCTTCCTTATTCTTCGTGTAAGCATCTCTCTGAGCTCTAGGAGCATTGGTTGCTGGCTCCTCAGGAATGGGTTGATCTAGGACATGTGCCTTTCTTTCCTGCTTGAGAACAATTCTCAAGTTCCTAAACCAGTCAAGAAAGTTTTTCCATTGAGTTTGTCCTTCTCAAGGATAGATCGCAGCGATAATGTAGCAGTATTATTAGTCGTCATGATTCTACAATTAAAATATGCAATTGAATTAGCAATCTCCTACTAAATAAACAACTCTCAATGCAATAGTTAGTGGGTTAAGATCCATATTTGGCTCAAACTTAAGTCCGCTTTGGCAAGATGCTTAAATTAAGTTATTTAGGTAGGTAACACCTTTACCAATTACATCAAATGTAACTCTTAGATGTTTATGGGATTCTATCATTATATGATCTAGCATGTTTTTAATCCCATCTAATACCTTGAGACCCAAAACCGTTTTGTTAATCTCAATTAAGTCAAACAACAATACGCAGTGAAAATTAACTTACATTTTTTTCCATTCCCTGCCAGAATCTACCGTATGTGTTTAAGTCAAGTGGAAAGAAGTATTACCCTCAGTATTCAGTCGCGACTTTCTCAGCTTCTGGTTGCGACATCCACATCTTCTCTCCGCGGCTCATGATCTCTTTTTGATCGCAAGAAGTCGACGACTCAGGTCGGCTTCCTCTACTGGTATCCACATGAACAGCGTTCCAACCACGAACGACATGCTAGCGCCTCCTGTCCCTCCAGGGCTTACTCAAGAATTCATCATCTCTATCTCTATTTCGGCAGTTTCTTATCTACAAACCTTTTTTGCAGATTCCCCATTCACTCTTTTTTTTATGTCCCAACCGTAGCTCCTAAATATCAGATATATCGGATGCTATGCGTGTTACCACAGACTTAGATTTTTGGAATTAATCTTATATTAATTCTAAAATTAATACAATATCATATATTGTATAATTTGATAAGAAACTAATTAAATAAATAGTGTTTGTATTAAATCCATCCCACAGATTTAATTCACCTATTTATTGAATTTAAAATAAAGATGAGACGGAATTACATTTGATTTATTCTCATAAATCAAATTTGAGATATCATATCAATTTGAATTTCAAATTCAAACGTGATAGAGATTTAATTTTATCCTTATAAATTAAATCTTGTAAATATCTCTTATATGAGATATCATATCAATTTAAATTTCAAATTCAAACGTGGTAGAGACGTCATAGAATCTGGACATGTCTTAGATTCAATGAATCTGGACATCATAGCTTGTGTTAGGCTATTTTGTGTGCGACCCTGTAGGCCCATATGAAGTTGGCAGTGGGTCATTTACTATACTGACTCACAAGTCGCGAGCGGTCTCTAGCAAGACATCACGACTACCCAAATCATATGAGGATCGATGAACGATGTAACCTTTTATACAACCATATCATGTTCCTTTTGTCACACGATATTTTGGTCATGGATGAGGCATGGAGAATATCATCCTCCTATTCCTGATCGTTACTTTCTCGATCCCTGAGTAGTCTGACTATAGAAATGGAACTACCTTCCATTACAGTATGGCCATACATTTCCCAGACTCACTCATCGAGGGGCCCAGTAATATCTCTGTACGAATGTGAGGGACAAATTCCATCTTGACCATTCACATTCCTCCGCACGAAAAATCACTAAGCCCGAACATAGTCTTTATGATTACTCAGTCAAAAGTCACTTTTGACTAGGTCAAAGCTGAGCGTTGGTCATGAAGAAATCCATGATGATCTCAGGTCAAAGGGCATAGTGACATGGTTTGTATATGAGAGAAGCTTATGACTTAACCCATGCAACTCTCTCATAGCGGGTCGGTCTAACACCTTATACTCTTACATGTGCCTATGACTTTGATTTATATCTCTATACATCTTCAAAGTCATACTGGTCTTATTTCATCTCTGCTCCCGCACAGATGACCGACCAGGGACATTGAGGATAAGATCATGAATTATCCAAGGATGGTTATCACAGTAAACATGCAAATAATATGATAACACAATTGATAAACTCATAAATCAATAATGTTTATAAGACAATGATTGGCCCCTAGGGCACATTTTCCAATAGTAGTTCATGACAATTTGGTCATAACTTTCCGGGAGTGAGTTCAAGACCAAATCCGTAGCTAACTCTTTGCTCATGGGAAATCCAAGCCTCTCAAGGTGATCAATGTACCCTTTCATCTTTAAGACATGAGTACTGACTGATGCACCTTCAGCCATCTTGCAGGAATGTAAGGCCTTAGTGGTCTCATACCTCTCTTGCCTTGCCTGTTGCTGGAACATTTCCTTGAGATGCATAATCATCTCATAAGCCTCCATGTGTTCTAGATCTCTTTGGAGCTCCGGAACCATGGTGGCTAGCATCAAGCATTCCACACCGACAGAGTCTTCCTTATTCTTCGTGTAAGCATCTCTCTGAGCTCTAGGAGCATTGGTTGCTGGCTCCTCAGGAATGGGTTGATCTAGGACATGTGCCTTTCTTTCCTGCTTGAGAACAATTCTCAAGTTCCTAAACCAGTCAAGAAAGTTTTTCCATTGAGTTTGTCCTTCGCAAGGATAGATCGCAGCGATAATGTAGCAGTATTATTAGTCGTCATGATTCTACAATTAAAATATGCAATTGAATTAGCAATCTCCTACTAAATAAACAACTCTCAATGCAATAGTTAGTGGGTTAAGATCCATATTTGGCTCAAACTTAAGTCCGCTTTGGCAAGATGCTTAAATTAAGTTATTTAGGTAGGTAACACCTTTACCAATTACATCAAATGTAACTCTTAGATGTTTATGGGATTCTATCATTATATGATCTAGCATGTTTTTAATCCCATCTAATACCTTGAGACCCAAAACCGTTTTGTTAATCTCAATTAAGTCAAACAACAATACGCAGTGAAAATTAACTTACATTTTTTTCCATTCCCTGCCAGAATCTACCGTATGTGTTTAAGTCAAGTGGAAAGAAGTATTACCCTCAGTATTCAGTCGCGACTTTCTCAGCTTCTGGTTGCGACATCCACATCTTCTCTCCGCGGCTCATGATCTCTTTTTGATCGCAAGAAGTCGACGACTCAGGTCGGCTTCCTCTACTGGTATCCACATGAACAGCGTTCCAACCACGAACGACATGCTAGCGCCTCCTGTCCCTCCAGGGCTTGCTCAAGAATTCATCATCTCTATCTCTATTTCGGCAGTTTCTTATCTACAAACCTTTTTTGCAGATTCCCCATTCACTCTTTTTTTTATGTCCCAACCGTAGCTCCTAAATATCAGATATATCGGATGCTATGCGTGTTACCACAGACTTAGATTTTTGGAATTAATCTTATATTAATTCTAAAATTAATACAATATCATATATTGTATAATTTGATAAGAAACTAATTAAATAAATAGTGTTTGTATTAAATCCATCCCACAGATTTAATTCACCTATTTATTGAATTTAAAATAAAGATGAGACGGAATTACATTTGATTTATTCTCATAAATCAAATTTGAGATATCATATCAATTTGAATTTCAAATTCAAACGTGATAGAGATTTAATTTTATCCTTATAAATTAAATCTTGTAAATATCTCTTATATGAGATATCATATCAATTTAAATTTCAAATTCAAACGTGGTAGAGACGTCATAGAATCTGGACATGTCTTAGATTCAATGAATCTGGACATCATAGCTTGTGTTAGGCTATTTTGTGTGCGACCCTGTAGGCCCATATGAAGTTGGCAGTGGGTCATTTACTATACTGACTCACAAGTCACGAGCGGTCTCTAGCAAGACATCACGACTACCCAAATCATATGAGGATCGATGAACGATGTAACCTTTTATACAACCATATCATGTTCCTTTTGTCACACGATATTTTGGTCATGGATGAGGCATGGAGAATATCATCCTCCTATTCCTGACCGTTACTTTCTCGATCCCTGAGTAGTCTGACTATAGAAATGGAACTACCTTCCATTACAGTATGGCCATACATTTCCCAGACTCACTCATCGAGGGGCCCAGTAATATCTCTGTACGAATGTGAGGGACAAATTCCATCTTGACCATTCACATTCCTCCGCACGAAAAATCACTAAGCCCGAACATAGTCTTTATGATTACTCAGTCAAAAGTCACTTTTGACTAGGTCAAAGCTGAGCGTTGGTCATGAAGAAATCCATGATGATCTCAGGTCAAAGGGCATAGTGACATGGTTTGTATATGAGAGAAGCTTATGACTTAACCCATGCAACTCTCTCATAGCGGGTCGGTCTAACACCTTATACTCTTACATGTGCCTATGACTTTGATTTATATCTCTATACATCTTCAAAGTCATACTGGTCTTATTTCATCTCTGCTCCCGCACAGATGACCGACCAGGGACATTGAGGATAAGATCATGAATTATCCAAGGATGGTTATCACAGTAAACATGCAAATAATATGATAACACAATTGATAAACTCATAAATCAATAATGTTTATAAGACAATGATTGGCCCCTAGGGCACATTTTCCAATAGTAGTTCATGACAATTTGGTCATAACTTTCCGGGAGTGAGTTCAAGACCAAATCCGTAGCTAACTCTTTGCTCATGGGAAATCCAAGCCTCTCAAGGTGATCAATGTACCCTTTCATCTTTAAGACATGAGTACTGACTGATGCACCTTCAGCCATCTTGCAGGAATGTAAGGCCTTAGTGGTCTCATACCTCTCTTGCCTTGCCTGTTGCTGGAACATTTCCTTGAGATGCATAATCATCTCATAAGCCTCCATGTGTTCTAGATCTCTTTGGAGCTCCGGAACCATGGTGGCTAGCATCAAGCATTCCACACCGACAGAGTCTTCCTTATTCTTCGTGTAAGCATCTCTCTGAGCTCTAGGAGCATTGGTTGCTGGCTCCTCAGGAATGGGTTGATCTAGGACATGTGCCTTTCTTTCCTGCTTGAGAACAATTCTCAAGTTCCTAAACCAGTCAAGAAAGTTTTTCCATTGAGTTTGTCCTTCTCAAGGATAGATCGCAGCGATAATGTAGCAGTATTATTAGTCGTCATGATTCTACAATTAAAATATGCAATTGAATTAGCAATCTCCTACTAAATAAACAACTCTCAATGCAATAGTTAGTGGGTTAAGATCCATATTTGGCTCAAACTTAAGTCCGCTTTGGCAAGATGCTTAAATTAAGTTATTTAGGTAGGTAACACCTTTACCAATTACATCAAATGTAACTCTTAGATGTTTATGGGATTCTATCATTATATGATCTAGCATGTTTTTAATCCCATCTAATACCTTGAGACCCAAAACCGTTTTGTTAATCTCAATTAAGTCAAACAACAATACGCAGTGAAAATTAACTTACATTTTTTTCCATTCCCTGCCAGAATCTACCGTATGTGTTTAAGTCAAGTGGAAAGAAGTATTACCCTCAGTATTCAGTCGCGACTTTCTCAGCTTCTGGTTGCGACATCCACATCTTCTCTCCGCGGCTCATGATCTCTTTTTGATCGCAAGAAGTCGACGACTCAGGTCGGCTTCCTCTACTGGTATCCACATGAACAGCGTTCCAACCACGAACGACATGCTAGCGCCTCCTGTCCCTCCAGGGCTTACTCAAGAATTCATCATCTCTATCTCTATTTCGGCAGTTTCTTATCTACAAACCTTTTTTGCAGATTCCCCATTCACTCTTTTTTTTATGTCCCAACCGTAGCTCCTAAATATCAGATATATCGGATGCTATGCGTGTTACCACAGACTTAGATTTTTGGAATTAATCTTATATTAATTCTAAAATTAATACAATATCATATATTGTATAATTTGATAAGAAACTAATTAAATAAATAGTGTTTGTATTAAATCCATCCCACAGATTTAATTCACCTATTTATTGAATTTAAAATAAAGATGAGACGGAATTACATTTGATTTATTCTCATAAATCAAATTTGAGATATCATATCAATTTGAATTTCAAATTCAAACGTGATAGAGATTTAATTTTATCCTTATAAATTAAATCTTGTAAATATCTCTTATATGAGATATCATATCAATTTAAATTTCAAATTCAAACGTGGTAGAGACGTCATAGAATCTGGACATGTCTTAGATTCAATGAATCTGGACATCATAGCTTGTGTTAGGCTATTTTGTGTGCGACCCTGTAGGCCCATATGAAGTTGGCAGTGGGTCATTTACTATACTGACTCACAAGTCGCGAGCGGTCTCTAGCAAGACATCACGACTACCCAAATCATATGAGGATCGATGAACGATGTAACCTTTTATACAACCATATCATGTTCCTTTTGTCACACGATATTTTGGTCATGGATGAGGCATGGAGAATATCATCCTCCTATTCCTGACCGTTACTTTCTCGATCCCTGAGTAGTCTGACTATAGAAATGGAACTACCTTCCATTACAGTATGGCCATACATTTCCCAGACTCACTCATCGAGGGGCCCAGTAATATCTCTGTACGAATGTGAGGGACAAATTCCATCTTGACCATTCACATTCCTCCGCACGAAAAATCACTAAGCCCGAACATAGTCTTTATGATTACTCAGTCAAAAGTCACTTTTGACTAGGTCAAAGCTGAGCGTTGGTCATGAAGAAATCCATGATGATCTCAGGTCAAAGGGCATAGTGACATGGTTTGTATATGAGAGAAGCTTATGACTTAACCCATGCAACTCTCTCATAGCGGGTCGGTCTAACACCTTATACTCTTACATGTGCCTATGACTTTGATTTATATCTCTATACATCTTCAAAGTCATACTGGTCTTATTTCATCTCTGCTCCCGCACAGATGACCGACCAGGGACATTGAGGATAAGATCATGAATTATCCAAGGATGGTTATCACAGTAAACATGCAAATAATATGATAACACAATTGATAAACTCATCAATCAATAATGTTTATAAGACAATGATTGGCCCCTAGGGCACATTTTCCAATAGTAGTTCATGACAATTTGGTCATAACTTTCCGGGAGTGAGTTCAAGACCAAATCCGTAGCTAACTCTTTGCTCATGGGAAATCCAAGCCTCTCAAGGTGATCAATGTACCCTTTCATCTTTAAGACATGAGTACTGACTGATGCACCTTCAGCCATCTTGCAGGAATGTAAGGCCTTAGTGGTCTCATACCTCTCTTGCCTTGCCTGTTGCTGGAACATTTCCTTGAGATGCATAATCATCTCATAAGCCTCCATGTGTTCTAGATCTCTTTGGAGCTCCGGAACCATGGTGGCTAGCATCAAGCATTCCACACCGACAGAGTCTTCCTTATTCTTCGTGTAAGCATCTCTCTGAGCTCTAGGAGCATTGGTTGCTGGCTCCTCAGGAATGGGTTGATCTAGGACATGTGCCTTTCTTTCCTGCTTGAGAACAATTCTCAAGTTCCTAAACCAGTCAAGAAAGTTTTTCCATTGAGTTTGTCCTTCTCAAGGATAGATCGCAGCGATAATGTAGCAGTATTATTAGTCGTCATGATTCTACAATTAAAATATGCAATTGAATTAGCAATCTCCTACTAAATAAACAACTCTCAATGCAATAGTTAGTGGGTTAAGATCCATATTTGGCTCAAACTTAAGTCCGCTTTGGCAAGATGCTTAAATTAAGTTATTTAGGTAGGTAACACCTTTACCAATTACATCAAATGTAACTCTTAGATGTTTATGGGATTCTATCATTATATGATCTAGCATGTTTTTAATCCCATCTAATACCTTGAGACCCAAAACCGTTTTGTTAATCTCAATTAAGTCAAACAACAATACGCAGTGAAAATTAACTTACATTTTTTTCCATTCCCTGCCAGAATCTACCGTATGTGTTTAAGTCAAGTGGAAAGAAGTATTACCCTCAGTATTCAGTCGCGACTTTCTCAGCTTCTGGTTGCGACATCCACATCTTCTCTCCGCGGCTCATGATCTCTTTTTGATCGCAAGAAGTCGACGACTCAGGTCGGCTTCCTCTACTGGTATCCACATGAACAGCGTTCCAACCACGAACGACATGCTAGCGCCTCCTGTCCCTCCAGGGCTTACTCAAGAATTCATCATCTCTATCTCTATTTCGGCAGTTTCTTATCTACAAACCTTTTTTGCAGATTCCCCATTCACTCTTTTTTTTATGTCCCAACCGTAGCTCCTAAATATCAGATATATCGGATGCTATGCGTGTTACCACAGACTTAGATTTTTGGAATTAATCTTATATTAATTCTAAAATTAATACAATATCATATATTGTATAATTTGATAAGAAACTAATTAAATAAATAGTGTTTGTATTAAATCCATCCCACAGATTTAATTCACCTATTTATTGAATTTAAAATAAAGATGAGACGGAATTACATTTGATTTATTCTCATAAATCAAATTTGAGATATCATATCAATTTGAATTTCAAATTCAAACGTGATAGAGATTTAATTTTATCCTTATAAATTAAATCTTGTAAATATCTCTTATATGAGATATCATATCAATTTAAATTTCAAATTCAAACGTGGTAGAGACGTCATAGAATCTGACATGTCTTAGATTCAATGAATCTGGACATCATAGCTTGTGTTAGGCTATTTTGTGTGCGACCCTGTAGGCCCATATGAAGTTGGCAGTGGGTCATTTACTATACTGACTCACAAGTCGCGAGCGGTCTCTAGCAAGACATCACGACTACCCAAATCATATGAGGATCGATGAACGATGTAACCTTTTATACAACCATATCATGTTCCTTTTGTCACACGATATTTTGGTCATGGATGAGGCATGGAGAATATCATCCTCCTATTCCTGACCGTTACTTTCTCGATCCCTGAGTAGTCTGACTATAGAAATGGAACTACCTTTCCATTACAGTATGGCCATACATTTCCCAGACTCACTCATCGAGGGGCCCAGTAATATCTCTGTACGAATGTGAGGGACAAATTCCATCTTGACCATTCACATTCCTCCGCACGAAAAATCACTAAGCCCGAACATAGTCTTTATGATTACTCAGTCAAAAGTCACTTTTGACTAGGTCAAAGCTGAGCGTTGGTCATGAAGAAATCCATGATGATCTCAGGTCAAAGGGCATAGTGACATGGTTTGTATATGAGAGAAGCTTATGACTTAACCCATGCAACTCTCTCATAGCGGGTCGGTCTAACACCTTATACTCTTACATGTGCCTATGACTTTGATTTATATCTCTATACATCTTCAAAGTCATACTGGTCTTATTTCATCTCTGCTCCCGCACAGATGACCGACCAGGGACATTGAGGATAAGATCATGAATTATCCAAGGATGGTTATCACAGTAAACATGCAAATAATATGATAACACAATTGATAAACTCATCAATCAATAATGTTTATAAGACAATGATTGGCCCCTAGGGCACATTTTCCAATAGTAGTTCATGACAATTTGGTCATAACTTTCCGGGAGTGAGTTCAAGACCAAATCCGTAGCTAACTCTTTGCTCATGGGAAATCCAAGCCTCTCAAGGTGATCAATGTACCCTTTCATCTTTAAGACATGAGTACTGACTGATGCACCTTCAGCCATCTTGCAGGAATGTAAGGCCTTAGTGGTCTCATACCTCTCTTGCCTTGCCTGTTGCTGGAACATTTCCTTGAGATGCATAATCATCTCATAAGCCTCCATGTGTTCTAGATCTCTTTGGAGCTCCGGAACCATGGTGGCTAGCATCAAGCATTCCACACCGACAGAGTCTTCCTTATTCTTCGTGTAAGCATCTCTCTGAGCTCTAGGAGCATTGGTTGCTGGCTCCTCAGGAATGGGTTGATCTAGGACATGTGCCTTTCTTTCCTGCTTGAGAACAATTCTCAAGTTCCTAAACCAGTCAAGAAAGTTTTTCCATTGAGTTTGTCCTTCTCAAGGATAGATCGCAGCGATAATGTAGCAGTATTATTAGTCGTCATGATTCTACAATTAAAATATGCAATTGAATTAGCAATCTCCTACTAAATAAACAACTCTCAATGCAATAGTTAGTGGGTTAAGATCCATATTTGGCTCAAACTTAAGTCCGCTTTGGCAAGATGCTTAAATTAAGTTATTTAGGTAGGTAACACCTTTACCAATTACATCAAATGTAACTCTTAGATGTTTATGGGATTCTATCATTATATGATCTAGCATGTTTTTAATCCCATCTAATACCTTGAGACCCAAAACCGTTTTGTTAATCTCAATTAAGTCAAACAACAATACGCAGTGAAAATTAACTTACATTTTTTTCCATTCCCTGCCAGAATCTACCGTATGTGTTTAAGTCAAGTGGAAAGAAGTATTACCCTCAGTATTCAGTCGCGACTTTCTCAGCTTCTGGTTGCGACATCCACATCTTCTCTCCGCGGCTCATGATCTCTTTTTGATCGCAAGAAGTCGACGACTCAGGTCGGCTTCCTCTACTGGTATCCACATGAACAGCGTTCCAACCACGAACGACATGCTAGCGCCTCCTGTCCCTCCAGGGCTTACTCAAGAATTCATCATCTCTATCTCTATTTCGGCAGTTTCTTATCTACAAACCTTTTTTGCAGATTCCCCATTCACTCTTTTTTTTATGTCCCAACCGTAGCTCCTAAATATCAGATATATCGGATGCTATGCGTGTTACCACAGACTTAGATTTTTGGAATTAATCTTATATTAATTCTAAAATTAATACAATATCATATATTGTATAATTTGATACGAAACTAATTAAATAAATAGTGTTTGTATTAAATCCATCCCACAGATTTAATTCACCTATTTATTGAATTTAAAATAAAGATGAGACGGAATTACATTTGATTTATTCTCATAAATCAAATTTGAGATATCATATCAATTTGAATTTCAAATTCAAACGTGATAGAGATTTAATTTTATCCTTATAAATTAAATCTTGTAAATATCTCTTATATGAGATATCATATCAATTTAAATTTCAAATTCAAACGTGGTAGAGACATCATAGAATCTGGACATGTCTTAGATTCAATGAATCTGGACATCATAGCTTGTGTTAGGCTATTTTGTGTGCGACCCTGTAGGCCCATATGAAGTTGGCAGTGGGTCATTTACTATACTGACTCACAAGTCGCGAGCGGTCTCTAGCAAGACATCACGACTACCCAAATCATATGAGGATCGATGAACGATGTAACCTTTTATACAACCATATCATGTTCCTTTTGTCACACGATATTTTGGTCATGGATGAGGCATGGAGAATATCATCCTCCTATTCCTGACCGTTACTTTCTCGATCCCTGAGTAGTCTGACTATAGAAATGGAACTACCTTTCCATTACAGTATGGCCATACATTTCCCAGACTCACTCATCGAGGGGCCCAGTAATATCTCTGTACGAATGTGAGGGACAAATTCCATCTTGACCATTCACATTCCTCCGCACGAAAAATCACTAAGCCCGAACATAGTCTTTATGATTACTCAGTCAAAAGTCACTTTTGACTAGGTCAAAGCTGAGCGTTGGTCATGAAGAAATCCATGATGATCTCAGGTCAAAGGGCATAGTGACATGGTTTGTATATGAGAGAAGCTTATGACTTAACCCATGCAACTCTCTCATAGCGGGTCGGTCTAACACCTTATACTCTTACATGTGCCTATGACTTTGATTTATATCTCTATACATCTTCAAAGTCATACTGGTCTTATTTCATCTCTGCTCCCGCACAGATGACCGACCAGGGACATTGAGGATAAGATCATGAATTATCCAAGGATGGTTATCACAGTAAACATGCAAATAATATGATAACACAATTGATAAACTCATCAATCAATAATGTTTATAAGACAATGATTGGCCCCTAGGGCACATTTTCCAATAGTAGTTCATGACAATTTGGTCATAACTTTCCGGGAGTGAGTTCAAGACCAAATCCGTAGCTAACTCTTTGCTCATGGGAAATCCAAGCCTCTCAAGGTGATCAATGTACCCTTTCATCTTTAAGACATGAGTACTGACTGATGCACCTTCAGCCATCTTGCAGGAATGTAAGGCCTTAGTGGTCTCATACCTCTCTTGCCTTGCCTGTTGCTGGAACATTTCCTTGAGATGCATAATCATCTCATAAGCCTCCATGTGTTCTAGATCTCTTTGGAGCTCCGGAACCATGGTGGCTAGCATCAAGCATTCCACACCGACAGAGTCTTCCTTATTCTTCGTGTAAGCATCTCTCTGAGCTCTAGGAGCATTGGTTGCTGGCTCCTCAGGAATGGGTTGATCTAGGACATGTGCCTTTCTTTCCTGCTTGAGAACAATTCTCAAGTTCCTAAACCAGTCAAGAAAGTTTTTCCATTGAGTTTGTCCTTCTCAAGGATAGATCGCAGCGATAATGTAGCAGTATTATTAGTCGTCATGATTCTACAATTAAAATATGCAATTGAATTAGCAATCTCCTACTAAATAAACAACTCTCAATGCAATAGTTAGTGGGTTAAGATCCATATTTGGCTCAAACTTAAGTCCGCTTTGGCAAGATGCTTAAATTAAGTTATTTAGGTAGGTAACACCTTTACCAATTACATCAAATGTAACTCTTAGATGTTTATGGGATTCTATCATTATATGATCTAGCATGTTTTTAATCCCATCTAATACCTTGAGACCCAAAACCGTTTTGTTAATCTCAATTAAGTCAAACAACAATACGCAGTGAAAATTAACTTACATTTTTTTCCATTCCCTGCCAGAATCTACCGTATGTGTTTAAGTCAAGTGGAAAGAAGTATTACCCTCAGTATTCAGTCGCGACTTTCTCAGCTTCTGGTTGCGACATCCACATCTTCTCTCCGCGGCTCATGATCTCTTTTTGATCGCAAGAAGTCGACGACTCAGGTCGGCTTCCTCTACTGGTATCCACATGAAGAGCGTTCCAACCACGAACGACATGCTAGCGCCTCCTGTCCCTCCAGGGCTTACTCAAGAATTCATCATCTCTATCTCTATTTCGGCAGTTTCTTATCTACAAACCTTTTTTGCAGATTCCCCATTCACTCTTTTTTTTATGTCCCAACCGTAGCTCCTAAATATCAGATATATCGGATGCTATGCGTGTTACCACAGACTTAGATTTTTGGAATTAATCTTATATTAATTCTAAAATTAATACAATATCATATATTGTATAATTTGATACGAAACTAATTAAATAAATAGTGTTTGTATTAAATCCATCCCACAGATTTAATTCACCTATTTATTGAATTTAAAATAAAGATGAGACGGAATTACATTTGATTTATTCTCATAAATCAAATTTGAGATATCATATCAATTTGAATTTCAAATTCAAACGTGATAGAGATTTAATTTTATCCTTATAAATTAAATCTTGTAAATATCTCTTATATGAGATATCATATCAATTTAAATTTCAAATTCAAACGTGGTAGAGACATCATAGAATCTGGACATGTCTTAGATTCAATGAATCTGGACATCATAGCTTGTGTTAGGCTATTTTGTGTGCGACCCTGTAGGCCCATATGAAGTTGGCAGTGGGTCATTTACTATACTGACTCACAAGTCGCGAGCGGTCTCTAGCAAGACATCACGACTACCCAAATCATATGAGGATCGATGAACGATGTAACCTTTTATACAACCATATCATGTTCCTTTTGTCACACGATATTTTGGTCATGGATGAGGCATGGAGAATATCATCCTCCTATTCCTGACCGTTACTTTCTCGATCCCTGAGTAGTCTGACTATAGAAATGGAACTACCTTTCCATTACAGTATGGCCATACATTTCCCAGACTCACTCATCGAGGGGCCCAGTAATATCTCTGTACGAATGTGAGGGACAAATTCCATCTTGACCATTCACATTCCTCCGCACGAAAAATCACTAAGCCCGAACATAGTCTTTATGATTACTCAGTCAAAAGTCACTTTTGACTAGGTCAAAGCTGAGCGTTGGTCATGAAGAAATCCATGATGATCTCAGGTCAAAGGGCATAGTGACATGGTTTGTATATGAGAGAAGCTTATGACTTAACCCATGCAACTCTCTCATAGCGGGTCGGTCTAACACCTTATACTCTTACATGTGCCTATGACTTTGATTTATATCTCTATACATCTTCAAAGTCATACTGGTCTTATTTCATCTCTGCTCCCGCACAGATGACCGACCAGGGACATTGAGGATAAGATCATGAATTATCCAAGGATGGTTATCACAGTAAACATGCAAATAATATGATAACACAATTGATAAACTCATCAATCAATAATGTTTATAAGACAATGATTGGCCCCTAGGGCACATTTTCCAATAGTAGTTCATGACAATTTGGTCATAACTTTCCGGGAGTGAGTTCAAGACCAAATCCGTAGCTAACTCTTTGCTCATGGGAAATCCAAGCCTCTCAAGGTGATCAATGTACCCTTTCATCTTTAAGACATGAGTACTGACTGATGCACCTTCAGCCATCTTGCAGGAATGTAAGGCCTTAGTGGTCTCATACCTCTCTTGCCTTGCCTGTTGCTGGAACATTTCCTTGAGATGCATAATCATCTCATAAGCCTCCATGTGTTCTAGATCTCTTTGGAGCTCCGGAACCATGGTGGCTAGCATCAAGCATTCCACACCGACAGAGTCTTCCTTATTCTTCGTGTAAGCATCTCTCTGAGCTCTAGGAGCATTGGTTGCTGGCTCCTCAGGAATGGGTTGATCTAGGACATGTGCCTTTCTTTCCTGCTTGAGAACAATTCTCAAGTTCCTAAACCAGTCAAGAAAGTTTTTCCATTGAGTTTGTCCTTCTCAAGGATAGATCGCAGCGATAATGTAGCAGTATTATTAGTCGTCATGATTCTACAATTAAAATATGCAATTGAATTAGCAATCTCCTACTAAATAAACAACTCTCAATGCAATAGTTAGTGGGTTAAGATCCATATTTGGCTCAAACTTAAGTCCGCTTTGGCAAGATGCTTAAATTAAGTTATTTAGGTAGGTAACACCTTTACCAATTACATCAAATGTAACTCTTAGATGTTTATGGGATTCTATCATTATATGATCTAGCATGTTTTTAATCCCATCTAATACCTTGAGACCCAAAACCGTTTTGTTAATCTCAATTAAGTCAAACAACAATACGCAGTGAAAATTAACTTACATTTTTTTCCATTCCCTGCCAGAATCTACCGTATGTGTTTAAGTCAAGTGGAAAGAAGTATTACCCTCAGTATTCAGTCGCGACTTTCTCAGCTTCTGGTTGCGACATCCACATCTTCTCTCCGCGGCTCATGATCTCTTTTTGATCGCAAGAAGTCGACGACTCAGGTCGGCTTCCTCTACTGGTATCCACATGAACAGCGTTCCAACCACGAACGACATGCTAGCGCCTCCTGTCCCTCCAGGGCTTACTCAAGAATTCATCATCTCTATCTCTATTTCGGCAGTTTCTTATCTACAAACCTTTTTTGCAGATTCCCCATTCACTCTTTTTTTTATGTCCCAACCGTAGCTCCTAAATATCAGATATATCGGATGCTATGCGTGTTACCACAGACTTAGATTTTTGGAATTAATCTTATATTAATTCTAAAATTAATACAATATCATATATTGTATAATTTGATAAGAAACTAATTAAATAAATAGTGTTTGTATTAAATCCATCCCACAGATTTAATTCACCTATTTATTGAATTTAAAATAAAGATGAGACGGAATTACATTTGATTTATTCTCATAAATCAAATTTGAGATATCATATCAATTTGAATTTCAAATTCAAACGTGATAGAGATTTAATTTTATCCTTATAAATTAAATCTTGTAAATATCTCTTATATGAGATATCATATCAATTTAAATTTCAAATTCAAACGTGGTAGAGACGTCATAGAATCTGGACATGTCTTAGATTCAATGAATCTGGACATCATAGCTTGTGTTAGGCTATTTTGTGTGCGACCCTGTAGGCCCATATGAAGTTGGCAGTGGGTCATTTACTATACTGACTCACAAGTCGCGAGCGGTCTCTAGCAAGACATCACGACTACCCAAATCATATGAGGATCGATGAACGATGTAGCCTTTTATACAACCATATCATGTTCCTTTTGTCACACGATATTTTGGTCATGGATGAGGCATGGAGAATATCATCCTCCTATTCCTGACCGTTACTTTCTCGATCCCTGAGTAGTCTGACTATAGAAATGGAACTACCTTTCCATTACAGTATGGCCATACATTTCCCAGACTCACTCATCGAGGGGCCCAGTAATATCTCTGTACGAATGTGAGGGACAAATTCCATCTTGACCATTCACATTCCTCCGCACGAAAAATCACTAAGCCCGAACATAGTCTTTATGATTACTCAGTCAAAAGTCACTTTTGACTAGGTCAAAGCTGAGCGTTGGTCATGAAGAAATCCATGATGATCTCAGGTCAAAGGGCATAGTGACATGGTTTGTATATGAGAGAAGCTTATGACTTAACCCATGCAACTCTCTCATAGCGGGTCGGTCTAACACCTTATACTCTTACATGTGCCTATGACTTTGATTTATATCTCTATACATCTTCAAAGTCATACTGGTCTTATTTCATCTCTGCTCCCGCACAGATGACCGACCAGGGACATTGAGGATAAGATCATGAATTATCCAAGGATGGTTATCACAGTAAACATGCAAATAATATGATAACACAATTGATAAACTCATAAATCAATAATGTTTATAAGACAATGATTGGCCCCTAGGGCACATTTTCCAATAGTAGTTCATGACAATTTGGTCATAACTTTCCGGGAGTGAGTTCAAGACCAAATCCGTAGCTAACTCTTTGCTCATGGGAAATCCAAGCCTCTCAAGGTGATCAATGTACCCTTTCATCTTTAAGACATGAGTACTGACTGATGCACCTTCAGCCATCTTGCAGGAATGTAAGGCCTTAGTGGTCTCATACCTCTCTTGCCTTGCCTGTTGCTGGAACATTTCCTTGAGATGCATAATCATCTCATAAGCCTCCATGTGTTCTAGATCTCTTTGGAGCTCCGGAACCATGGTGGCTAGCATCAAGCATTCCACACCGACAGAGTCTTCCTTATTCTTCGTGTAAGCATCTCTCTGAGCTCTAGGAGCATTGGTTGCTGGCTCCTCAGGAATGGGTTGATCTAGGACATGTGCCTTTCTTTCCTGCTTGAGAACAATTCTCAAGTTCCTAAACCAGTCAAGAAAGTTTTTCCATTGAGTTTGTCCTTCTCAAGGATAGATCGCAGCGATAATGTAGCAGTATTATTAGTCGTCATGATTCTACAATTAAAATATGCAATTGAATTAGCAATCTCCTACTAAATAAACAACTCTCAATGCAATAGTTAGTGGGTTAAGATCCATATTTGGCTCAAACTTAAGTCCGCTTTGGCAAGATGCTTAAATTAAGTTATTTAGGTAGGTAACACCTTTACCAATTACATCAAATGTAACTCTTAGATGTTTATGGGATTCTATCATTATATGATCTAGCATGTTTTTAATCCCATCTAATACCTTGAGACCCAAAACCGTTTTGTTAATCTCAATTAAGTCAAACAACAATACGCAGTGAAAATTAACTTACATTTTTTTCCATTCCCTGCCAGAATCTACCGTATGTGTTTAAGTCAAGTGGAAAGAAGTATTACCCTCAGTATTCAGTCGCGACTTTCTCAGCTTCTGGTTGCGACATCCACATCTTCTCTCCGCGGCTCATGATCTCTTTTTGATCGCAAGAAGTCGACGACTCAGGTCGGCTTCCTCTACTGGTATCCACATGAACAGCGTTCCAACCACGAACGACATGCTAGCGCCTCCTGTCCCTCCAGGGCTTACTCAAGAATTCATCATCTCTATCTCTATTTCGGCAGTTTCTTATCTACAAACCTTTTTTGCAGATTCCCCATTCACTCTTTTTTTTATGTCCCAACCGTAGCTCCTAAATATCAGATATATCGGATGCTATGCGTGTTACCACAGACTTAGATTTTTGGAATTAATCTTATATTAATTCTAAAATTAATACAATATCATATATTGTATAATTTGATAAGAAACTAATTAAATAAATAGTGTTTGTATTAAATCCATCCCACAGATTTAATTCACCTATTTATTGAATTTAAAATAAAGATGAGACGGAATTACATTTGATTTATTCTCATAAATCAAATTTGAGATATCATATCAATTTGAATTTCAAATTCAAACGTGATAGAGATTTAATTTTATCCTTATAAATTAAATCTTGTAAATATCTCTTATATGAGATATCATATCAATTTAAATTTCAAATTCAAACGTGGTAGAGACGTCATAGAATCTGGACATGTCTTAGATTCAATGAATCTGGACATCATAGCTTGTGTTAGGCTATTTTGTGTGCGACCCTGTAGGCCCATATGAAGTTGGCAGTGGGTCATTTACTATACTGACTCACAAGTCGCGAGCGGTCTCTAGCAAGACATCACGACTACCCAAATCATATGAGGATCGATGAACGATGTAGCCTTTTATACAACAATATCATGTTCCTTTTGTCACACGATATTTTGGTCATGGATGAGGCATGGAGAATATCATCCTCCTATTCCTGACCGTTACTTTCTCGATCCCTGAGTAGTCTGACTATAGAAATGGAACTACCTTTCCATTACAGTATGGCCATACATTTCCCAGACTCACTCATCGAGGGGCCCAGTAATATCTCTGTACGAATGTGAGGGACAAATTCCATCTTGACCATTCACATTCCTCCGCACGAAAAATCACTAAGCCCGAACATAGTCTTTATGATTACTCAGTCAAAAGTCACTTTTGACTAGGTCAAAGCTAAGCGTTGGTCATGAAGAAATCCATGATGATCTCAGGTCAAAGGGCATAGTGACATGGTTTGTATATGAGAGAAGCTTATGACTTAACCCATGCAACTCTCTCATAGCGGGTCGGTCTAACACCTTATACTCTTACATGTGCCTATGACTTTGATTTATATCTCTATACATCTTCAAAGTCATACTGGTCTTATTTCATCTCTGCTCCCGCACAGATGACCGACCAGGGACATTGAGGATAAGATCATGAATTATCCAAGGATGGTTATCACAGTAAACATGCAAATAATATGATAACACAATTGATAAACTCATAAATCAATAATGTTTATAAGACAATGATTGACCCCTAGGGCACATTTTCCAATAGTAGTTCATGACAATTTGGTCATAACTTTCCGGGAGTGAGTTCAAGACCAAATCCGTAGCTAACTCTTTGCTCATGGGAAATCCAAGCCTCTCAAGGTGATCAATGTACCCTTTCATCTTTAAGACATGAGTACTGACTGATGCACCTTCAGCCATCTTGCAGGAATGTAAGGCCTTAGTGGTCTCATACCTCTCTTGCCTTGCCTGTTGCTGGAACATTTCCTTGAGATGCATAATCATCTCATAAGCCTCCATGTGTTCTAGATCTCTTTGGAGCTCCGGAACCATGGTGGCTAGCATCAAGCATTCCACACCGACAGAGTCTTCCTTATTCTTCGTGTAAGCATCTCTCTGAGCTCTAGGAGCATTGGTTGCTGGCTCCTCAGGAATGGGTTGATCTAGGACATGTGCCTTTCTTTCCTGCTTGAGAACAATTCTCAAGTTCCTAAACCAGTCAAGAAAGTTTTTCCATTGAGTTTGTCCTTCTCAAGGATAGATCGCAGCGATAATGTAGCAGTATTATTAGTCGTCATGATTCTACAATTAAAATATGCAATTGAATTAGCAATCTCCTACTAAATAAACAACTCTCAATGCAATAGTTAGTGGGTTAAGATCCATATTTGGCTCAAACTTAAGTCCGCTTTGGCAAGATGCTTAAATTAAGTTATTTAGGTAGGTAACACCTTTACCAATTACATCAAATGTAACTCTTAGATGTTTATGGGATTCTATCATTATATGATCTAGCATGTTTTTAATCCCATCTAATACCTTGAGACCCAAAACCGTTTTGTTAATCTCAATTAAGTCAAACAACAATACGCAGTGAAAATTAACTTACATTTTTTTCCATTCCCTGCCAGAATCTACCGTATGTGTTTAAGTCAAGTGGAAAGAAGTATTACCCTCAGTATTCAGTCGCGACTTTCTCAGCTTCTGGTTGCGACATCCACATCTTCTCTCCGCGGCTCATGATCTCTTTTTGATCGCAAGAAGTCGACGACTCAGGTCGGCTTCCTCTACTGGTATCCACATGAACAGCGTTCCAACCACGAATGACATGCTAGCGCCTCCTGTCCCTCCAGGGCTTACTCAAGAATTCATCATCTCTATCTCTATTTCGGCAGTTTCTTATCTACAAACCTTTTTTGCAGATTCCCCATTCACTCTTTTTTTTATGTCCCAACCGTAGCTCCTAAATATCAGATATATCGGATGCTATGCGTGTTACCACAGACTTAGATTTTTGGAATTAATCTTATATTAATTCTAAAATTAATACAATATCATATATTGTATAATTTGATAAGAAACTAATTAAATAAATAGTGTTTGTATTAAATCCATCCCACAGATTTAATTCACCTATTTATTGAATTTAAAATAAAGATGAGACGGAATTACATTTGATTTATTCTCATAAATCAAATTTGAGATATCATATCAATTTGAATTTCAAATTCAAACGTGATAGAGATTTAATTTTATCCTTATAAATTAAATCTTGTAAATATCTCTTATATGAGATATCATATCAATTTAAATTTCAAATTCAAACGTGGTAGAGACGTCATAGAATCTGGACATGTCTTAGATTCAATGAATCTGGACATCATAGCTTGTGTTAGGCTATTTTGTGTGCGACCCTGTAGGCCCATATGAAGTTGGCAGTGGGTCATTTACTATACTGACTCACAAGTCGCGAGCGGTCTCTAGCAAGACATCACGACTACCCAAATCATATGAGGATCGATGAACGATGTAGCCTTTTATACAACCATATCATGTTCCTTTTGTCACACGATATTTTGGTCATGGATGAGGCATGGAGAATATCATCCTCCTATTCCTGACCGTTACTTTCTCGATCCCTGAGTAGTCTGACTATAGAAATGGAACTACCTTTCCATTACAGTATGGCCATACATTTCCCAGACTCACTCATCGAGGGGCCCAGTAATATCTCTGTACGAATGTGAGGGACAAATTCCATCTTGACCATTCACATTCCTCCGCACGAAAAATCACTAAGCCCGAACATAGTCTTTATGATTACTCAGTCAAAAGTCACTTTTGACTAGGTCAAAGCTGAGCGTTGGTCATGAAGAAATCCATGATGATCTCAGGTCAAAGGGCATAGTGACATGGTTTGTATATGAGAGAAGCTTATGACTTAACCCATGCAACTCTCTCATAGCGGGTCGGTCTAACACCTTATACTCTTACATGTGCCTATGACTTTGATTTATATCTCTATACATCTTCAAAGTCATACTGGTCTTATTTCATCTCTGCTCCCGCACAGATGACCGACCAGGGACATTGAGGATAAGATCATGAATTATCCAAGGATGGTTATCACAGTAAACATGCAAATAATATGATAACACAATTGATAAACTCATAAATCAATAATGTTTATAAGACAATGATTGACCCCTAGGGCACATTTTCCAATAGTAGTTCATGACAATTTGGTCATAACTTTCCGGGAGTGAGTTCAAGACCAAATCCGTAGCTAACTCTTTGCTCATGGGAAATCCAAGCCTCTCAAGGTGATCAATGTACCCTTTCATCTTTAAGACATGAGTACTGACTGATGCACCTTCAGCCATCTTGCAGGAATGTAAGGCCTTAGTGGTCTCATACCTCTCTTGCCTTGCCTGTTGCTGGAACATTTCCTTGAGATGCATAATCATCTCATAAGCCTCCATGTGTTCTAGATCTCTTTGGAGCTCCGGAACCATGGTGGCTAGCATCAAGCATTCCACACCGACAGAGTCTTCCTTATTCTTCGTGTAAGCATCTCTCTGAGCTCTAGGAGCATTGGTTGCTGGCTCCTCAGGAATGGGTTGATCTAGGACATGTGCCTTTCTTTCCTGCTTGAGAACAATTCTCAAGTTCCTAAACCAGTCAAGAAAGTTTTTCCATTGAGTTTGTCCTTCTCAAGGATAGATCGCAGCGATAATGTAGCAGTATTATTAGTCGTCATGATTCTACAATTAAAATATGCAATTGAATTAGCAATCTCCTACTAAATAAACAACTCTCAATGCAATAGTTAGTGGGTTAAGATCCATATTTGGCTCAAACTTAAGTCCGCTTTGGCAAGATGCTTAAATTAAGTTATTTAGGTAGGTAACACCTTTACCAATTACATCAAATGTAACTCTTAGATGTTTATGGGATTCTATCATTATATGATCTAGCATGTTTTTAATCCCATCTAATACCTTGAGACCCAAAACCGTTTTGTTAATCTCAATTAAGTCAAACAACAATACGCAGTGAAAATTAACTTACATTTTTTTCCATTCCCTGCCAGAATCTACCGTATGTGTTTAAGTCAAGTGGAAAGAAGTATTACCCTCAGTATTCAGTCGCGACTTTCTCAGCTTCTGGTTGCGACATCCACATCTTCTCTCCGCGGCTCATGATCTCTTTTTGATCGCAAGAAGTCGACGACTCAGGTCGGCTTCCTCTACTGGTATCCACATGAAGAGCGTTCCAACCACGAACGACATGCTAGCGCCTCCTGTCCCTCCAGGGCTTACTCAAGAATTCATCATCTCTATCTCTATTTCGGCAGTTTCTTATCTACAAACCTTTTTTGCAGATTCCCCATTCACTCTTTTTTTTATGTCCCAACCGTAGCTCCTAAATATCAGATATATCGGATGCTATGCGTGTTACCACAGACTTAGATTTTTGGAATTAATCTTATATTACTTCTAAAATTAATACAATATCATATATTGTATAATTTGATAAGAAACTAATTAAATAAATAGTGTTTGTATTAAATCCATCCCACAGATTTAATTCACCTATTTATTGAATTTAAAATAAAGATGAGACGGAATTACATTTGATTTATTCTCATAAATCAAATTTGAGATATCATATCAATTTGAATTTCAAATTCAAACGTGATAGAGATTTAATTTTATCCTTATAAATTAAATCTTGTAAATATCTCTTATATGAGATATCATATCAATTTAAATTTCAAATTCAAACGTGGTAGAGACGTCATAGAATCTGGACATGTCTTAGATTCAATGAATCTGGACATCATAGCTTGTGTTAGGCTATTTTGTGTGCGACCCTGTAGGCCCATATGAAGTTGGCAGTGGGTCATTTACTATACTGACTCACAAGTCGCGAGCGGTCTCTAGCAAGACATCACGACTACCCAAATCATATGAGGATCGATGAACGATGTAGCCTTTTATACAACCATATCATGTTCCTTTTGTCACACGATATTTTGGTCATGGATGAGGCATGGAGAATATCATCCTCCTATTCCTGACCGTTACTTTCTCGATCCCTGAGTAGTCTGACTATAGAAATGGAACTACCTTTCCATTACAGTATGGCCATACATTTCCCAGACTCACTCATCGAGGGGCCCAGTAATATCTCTGTACGAATGTGAGGGACAAATTCCATCTTGACCATTCACATTCCTCCGCACGAAAAATCACTAAGCCCGAACATAGTCTTTATGATTACTCAGTCAAAAGTCACTTTTGACTAGGTCAAAGCTGAGCGTTGGTCATGAAGAAATCCATGATGATCTCAGGTCAAAGGGCATAGTGACATGGTTTGTATATGAGAGAAGCTTATGACTTAACCCATGCAACTCTCTCATAGCGGGTCGGTCTAACACCTTATACTCTTACATGTGCCTATGACTTTGATTTATATCTCTATACATCTTCAAAGTCATACTGGTCTTATTTCATCTCTGCTCCCGCACAGATGACCGACCAGGGACATTGAGGATAAGATCATGAATTATCCAAGGATGGTTATCACAGTAAACATGCAAATAATATGATAACACAATTGATAAACTCATAAATCAATAATGTTTATAAGACAATGATTGGCCCCTAGGGCACATTTTCCAATAGTAGTTCATGACAATTTGGTCATAACTTTCCGGGAGTGAGTTCAAGACCAAATCCGTAGCTAACTCTTTGCTCATGGGAAATCCAAGCCTCTCAAGGTGATCAATGTACCCTTTCATCTTTAAGACATGAGTACTGACTGATGCACCTTCAGCCATCTTGCAGGGATGTAAGGCCTTAGTGGTCTCATACCTCTCTTGCCTTGCCTGTTGCTGGAACATTTCCTTGAGATGCATAATCATCTCATAAGCCTCCATGTGTTCTAGATCTCTTTGGAGCTCCGGAACCATGGTGGCTAGCATCAAGCATTCCACACCGACAGAGTCTTCCTTATTCTTCGTGTAAGCATCTCTCTGAGCTCTAGGAGCATTGGTTGCTGGCTCCTCAGGAATGGGTTGATCTAGGACATGTGCCTTTCTTTCCTGCTTGAGAACAATTCTCAAGTTCCTAAACCAGTCAAGAAAGTTTTTCCATTGAGTTTGTCCTTCTCAAGGATAGATCGCAGCGATAATGTAGCAGTATTATTAGTCGTCATGATTCTACAATTAAAATATGCAATTGAATTAGCAATCTCCTACTAAATAAACAACTCTCAATGCAATAGTTAGTGGGTTAAGATCCATATTTGGCTCAAACTTAAGTCCGCTTTGGCAAGATGCTTAAATTAAGTTATTTAGGTAGGTAACACCTTTACCAATTACATCAAATGTAACTCTTAGATGTTTATGGGATTCTATCATTATATGATCTAGCATGTTTTTAATCCCATCTAATACCTTGAGACCCAAAACCGTTTTGTTAATCTCAATTAAGTCAAACAACAATACGCAGTGAAAATTAACTTACATTTTTTTCCATTCCCTGCCAGAATCTACCGTATGTGTTTAAGTCAAGTGGAAAGAAGTATTACCCTCAGTATTCAGTCGCGACTTTCTCAGCTTCTGGTTGCGACATCCACATCTTCTCTCCGCGGCTCATGATCTCTTTTTGATCGCAAGAAGTCGACGACTCAGGTCGGCTTCCTCTACTGGTATCCACATGAAGAGCGTTCCAACCACGAACGACATGCTAGCGCCTCCTGTCCCTCCAGGGCTTACTCAAGAATTCATCATCTCTATCTCTATTTCGGCAGTTTCTTATCTACAAACCTTTTTTGCAGATTCCCCATTCACTCTTTTTTTTATGTCCCAACCGTAGCTCCTAAATATCAGATATATCGGATGCTATGCGTGTTACCACAGACTTAGATTTTTGGAATTAATCTTATATTACTTCTAAAATTAATACAATATCATATATTGTATAATTTGATAAGAAACTAATTAAATAAATAGTGTTTGTATTAAATCCATCCCACAGATTTAATTCACCTATTTATTGAATTTAAAATAAAGATGAGACGGAATTACATTTGATTTATTCTCATAAATCAAATTTGAGATATCATATCAATTTGAATTTCAAATTCAAACGTGATAGAGATTTAATTTTATCCTTATAAATTAAATCTTGTAAATATCTCTTATATGAGATATCATATCAATTTAAATTTCAAATTCAAACGTGGTAGAGACGTCATAGAATCTGGACATGTCTTAGATTCAATGAATCTGGACATCATAGCTTGTGTTAGGCTATTTTGTGTGCGACCCTGTAGGCCCATATGAAGTTGGCAGTGGGTCATTTACTATACTGACTCACAAGTCGCGAGCGGTCTCTAGCAAGACATCACGACTACCCAAATCATATGAGGATCGATGAACGATGTAGCCTTTTATACAACCATATCATGTTCCTTTTGTCACACGATATTTTGGTCATGGATGAGGCATGGAGAATATCATCCTCCTATTCCTGACCGTTACTTTCTCGATCCCTGAGTAGTCTGACTATAGAAATGGAACTACCTTTCCATTACAGTATGGCCATACATTTCCCAGACTCACTCATCGAGGGGCCCAGTAATATCTCTGTACGAATGTGAGGGACAAATTCCATCTTGACCATTCACATTCCTCCGCACGAAAAATCACTAAGCCCGAACATAGTCTTTATGATTACTCAGTCAAAAGTCACTTTTGACTAGGTCAAAGCTGAGCGTTGGTCATGAAGAAATCCATGATGATCTCAGGTCAAAGGGCATAGTGACATGGTTTGTATATGAGAGAAGCTTATGACTTAACCCATGCAACTCTCTCATAGCGGGTCGGTCTAACACCTTATACTCTTACATGTGCCTATGACTTTGATTTATATCTCTATACATCTTCAAAGTCATACTGGTCTTATTTCATCTCTGCTCCCGCACAGATGACCGACCAGGGACATTGAGGATAAGATCATGAATTATCCAAGGATGGTTATCACAGTAAACATGCAAATAATATGATAACACAATTGATAAACTCATAAATCAATAATGTTTATAAGACAATGATTGGCCCCTAGGGCACATTTTCCAATAGTAGTTCATGACAATTTGGTCATAACTTTCCGGGAGTGAGTTCAAGACCAAATCCGTAGCTAACTCTTTGCTCATGGGAAATCCAAGCCTCTCAAGGTGATCAATGTACCCTTTCATCTTTAAGACATGAGTACTGACTGATGCACCTTCAGCCATCTTGCAGGAATGTAAGGCCTTAGTGGTCTCATACCTCTCTTGCCTTGCCTGTTGCTGGAACATTTCCTTGAGATGCATAATCATCTCATAAGCCTCCATGTGTTCTAGATCTCTTTGGAGCTCCGGAACCATGGTGGCTAGCATCAAGCATTCCACACCGACAGAGTCTTCCTTATTCTTCGTGTAAGCATCTCTCTGAGCTCTAGGAGCATTGGTTGCTGGCTCCTCAGGAATGGGTTGATCTAGGACATGTGCCTTTCTTTCCTGCTTGAGAACAATTCTCAAGTTCCTAAACCAGTCAAGAAAGTTTTTCCATTGAGTTTGTCCTTCTCAAGGATAGATCGCAGCGATAATGTAGCAGTATTATTAGTCGTCATGATTCTACAATTAAAATATGCAATTGAATTAGCAATCTCCTACTAAATAAACAACTCTCAATGCAATAGTTAGTGGGTTAAGATCCATATTTGGCTCAAACTTAAGTCCGCTTTGGCAAGATGCTTAAATTAAGTTATTTAGGTAGGTAACACCTTTACCAATTACATCAAATGTAACTCTTAGATGTTTATGGGATTCTATCATTATATGATCTAGCATGTTTTTAATCCCATCTAATACCTTGAGACCCAAAACCGTTTTGTTAATCTCAATTAAGTCAAACAACAATACGCAGTGAAAATTAACTTACATTTTTTTCCATTCCCTGCCAGAATCTACCGTATGTGTTTAAGTCAAGTGGAAAGAAGTATTACCCTCAGTATTCAGTCGCGACTTTCTCAGCTTCTGGTTGCGACATCCACATCTTCTCTCCGCGGCTCATGATCTCTTTTTGATCGCAAGAAGTCGACGACTCAGGTCGGCTTCCTCTACTGGTATCCACATGAAGAGCGTTCCAACCACGAACGACATGCTAGCGCCTCCTGTCCCTCCAGGGCTTACTCAAGAATTCATCATCTCTATCTCTATTTCGGCAGTTTCTTATCTACAAACCTTTTTTGCAGATTCCCCATTCACTCTTTTTTTTATGTCCCAACCGTAGCTCCTAAATATCAGATATATCGGATGCTATGCGTGTTACCACAGACTTAGATTTTTGGAATTAATCTTATATTAATTCTAAAATTAATACAATATCATATATTGTATAATTTGATAAGAAACTAATTAAATAAATAGTGTTTGTATTAAATCCATCCCACAGATTTAATTCACCTATTTATTGAATTTAAAATAAAGATGAGACGGAATTACATTTGATTTATTCTCATAAATCAAATTTGAGATATCATATCAATTTGAATTTCAAATTCAAACGTGATAGAGATTTAATTTTATCCTTATAAATTAAATCTTGTAAATATCTCTTATATGAGATATCATATCAATTTAAATTTCAAATTCAAACGTGGTAGAGACGTCATAGAATCTGGACATGTCTTAGATTCAATGAATCTGGACATCATAGCTTGTGTTAGGCTATTTTGTGTGCGACCCTGTAGGCCCATATGAAGTTGGCAGTGGGTCATTTACTATACTGACTCACAAGTCGCGAGCGGTCTCTAGCAAGACATCACGACTACCCAAATCATATGAGGATCGATGAACGATGTAACCTTTTATACAACCATATCATGTTCCTTTTGTCACACGATATTTTGGTCATGGATGAGGCATGGAGAATATCATCCTCCTATTCCTGACCGTTACTTTCTCGATCCCTGAGTAGTCTGACTATAGAAATGGAACTACCTTTCCATTACAGTATGGCCATACATTTCCCAGACTCACTCATCGAGGGGCCCAGTAATATCTCTGTACGAATGTGAGGGACAAATTCCATCTTGACCATTCACATTCCTCCGCACGAAAAATCACTAAGCCCGAACATAGTCTTTATGATTACTCAGTCAAAAGTCACTTTTGACTAGGTCAAAGCTGAGCGTTGGTCATGAAGAAATCCATGATGATCTCAGGTCAAAGGGCATAGTGACATGGTTTGTATATGAGAGAAGCTTATGACTTAACCCATGCAACTCTCTCATAGCGGGTCGGTCTAACACCTTATACTCTTACATGTGCCTATGACTTTGATTTATATCTCTATACATCTTCAAAGTCATACTGGTCTTATTTCATCTCTGCTCCCGCACAGATGACCGACCAGGGACATTGAGGATAAGATCATGAATTATCCAAGGATGGTTATCACAGTAAACATGCAAATAATATGATAACACAATTGATAAACTCATAAATCAATAATGTTTATAAGACAATGATTGGCCCCTAGGGCACATTTTCCAATAGTAGTTCATGACAATTTGGTCATAACTTTCCGGGAGTGAGTTCAAGACCAAATCCGTAGCTAACTCTTTGCTCATGGGAAATCCAAGCCTCTCAAGGTGATCAATGTACCCTTTCATCTTTAAGACATGAGTACTGACTGATGCACCTTCAGCCATCTTGCAGGAATGTAAGGCCTTAGTGGTCTCATACCTCTCTTGCCTTGCCTGTTGCTGGAACATTTCCTTGAGATGCATAATCATCTCATAAGCCTCCATGTGTTCTAGATCTCTTTGGAGCTCCGGAACCATGGTGGCTAGCATCAAGCATTCCACACCGACAGAGTCTTCCTTATTCTTCGTGTAAGCATCTCTCTGAGCTCTAGGAGCATTGGTTGCTGGCTCCTCAGGAATGGGTTGATCTAGGACATGTGCCTTTCTTTCCTGCTTGAGAACAATTCTCAAGTTCCTAAACCAGTCAAGAAAGTTTTTCCATTGAGTTTGTCCTTCTCAAGGATAGATCGCAGCGATAATGTAGCAGTATTATTAGTCGTCATGATTCTACAATTAAAATATGCAATTGAATTAGCAATCTCCTACTAAATAAACAACTCTCAATGCAATAGTTAGTGGGTTAAGATCCATATTTGGCTCAAACTTAAGTCCGCTTTGGCAAGATGCTTAAATTAAGTTATTTAGGTAGGTAACACCTTTACCAATTACATCAAATGTAACTCTTAGATGTTTATGGGATTCTATCATTATATGATCTAGCATGTTTTTAATCCCATCTAATACCTTGAGACCCAAAACCGTTTTGTTAATCTCAATTAAGTCAAACAACAATACGCAGTGAAAATTAACTTACATTTTTTTCCATTCCCTGCCAGAATCTACCGTATGTGTTTAAGTCAAGTGGAAAGAAGTATTACCCTCAGTATTCAGTCGCGACTTTCTCAGCTTCTGGTTGCGACATCCACATCTTCTCTCCGCGGCTCATGATCTCTTTTTGATCGCAAGAAGTCGACGACTCAGGTCGGCTTCCTCTACTGGTATCCACATGAACAGCGTTCCAACCACGAACGACATGCTAGCGCCTCCTGTCCCTCCAGGGCTTACTCAAGAATTCATCATCTCTATCTCTATTTCGGCAGTTTCTTATCTACAAACCTTTTTTGCAGATTCCCCATTCACTCTTTTTTTTATGTCCCAACCGTAGCTCCTAAATATCAGATATATCGGATGCTATGCGTGTTACCACAGACTTAGATTTTTGGAATTAATCTTATATTAATTCTAAAATTAATACAATATCATATATTGTATAATTTGATAAGAAACTAATTAAATAAATAGTGTTTGTATTAAATCCATCCCACAGATTTAATTCACCTATTTATTGAATTTAAAATAAAGATGAGACGGAATTACATTTGATTTATTCTCATAAATCAAATTTGAGATATCATATCAATTTGAATTTCAAATTCAAACGTGATAGAGATTTAATTTTATCCTTATAAATTAAATCTTGTAAATATCTCTTATATGAGATATCATATCAATTTAAATTTCAAATTCAAACGTGGTAGAGACGTCATAGAATCTGGACATGTCTTAGATTCAATGAATCTGGACATCATAGCTTGTGTTAGGCTATTTTGTGTGCGACCCTGTAGGCCCATATGAAGTTGGCAGTGGGTCATTTACTATACTGACTCACAAGTCGCGAGCGGTCTCTAGCAAGACATCACGACTACCCAAATCATATGAGGATCGATGAACGATGTAGCCTTTTATACAACCATATCATGTTCCTTTTGTCACACGATATTTTGGTCATGGATGAGGCATGGAGAATATCATCCTCCTATTCCTGACCGTTACTTTCTCGATCCCTGAGTAGTCTGACTATAGAAATGGAACTACCTTTCCATTACAGTATGGCCATACATTTCCCAGACTCACTCATCGAGGGGCCCAGTAATATCTCTGTACGAATGTGAGGGACAAATTCCATTTGACCATTCACATTCCTCCGCACGAAAAATCACTAAGCCCGAACATAGTCTTTATGATTACTCAGTCAAAAGTCACTTTTGACTAGGTCAAAGCTGAGCGTTGGTCATGAAGAAATCCATGATGATCTCAGGTCAAAGGGCATAGTGACATGGTTTGTATATGAGAGAAGCTTATGACTTAACCCATGCAACTCTCTCATAGCGGGTCGGTCTAACACCTTATACTCTTACATGTGCCTATGACTTTGATTTATATCTCTATACATCTTCAAAGTCATACTGGTCTTATTTCATCTCTGCTCCCGCACAGATGACCGACCAGGGACATTGAGGATAAGATCATGAATTATCCAAGGATGGTTATCACAGTAAACATGCAAATAATATGATAACACAATTGATAAACTCATAAATCAATAATGTTTATAAGACAATGATTGGCCCCTAGGGCACATTTTCCAATAGTAGTTCATGACAATTTGGTCATAACTTTCCGGGAGTGAGTTCAAGACCAAATCCGTAGCTAACTCTTTGCTCATGGGAAATCCAAGCCTCTCAAGGTGATCAATGTACCCTTTCATCTTTAAGACATGAGTACTGACTGATGCACCTTCAGCCATCTTGCAGGAATGTAAGGCCTTAGTGGTCTCATACCTCTCTTGCCTTGCCTGTTGCTGGAACATTTCCTTGAGATGCATAATCATCTCATAAGCCTCCATGTGTTCTAGATCTCTTTGGAGCTCCGGAACCATGGTGGCTAGCATCAAGCATTCCACACCGACAGAGTCTTCCTTATTCTTCGTGTAAGCATCTCTCTGAGCTCTAGGAGCATTGGTTGCTGGCTCCTCAGGAATGGGTTGATCTAGGACATGTGCCTTTCTTTCCTGCTTGAGAACAATTCTCAAGTTCCTAAACCAGTCAAGAAAGTTTTTCCATTGAGTTTGTCCTTCTCAAGGATAGATCGCAGCGATAATGTAGCAGTATTATTAGTCGTCATGATTCTACAATTAAAATATGCAATTGAATTAGCAATCTCCTACTAAATAAACAACTCTCAATGCAATAGTTAGTGGGTTAAGATCCATATTTGGCTCAAACTTAAGTCCGCTTTGGCAAGATGCTTAAATTAAGTTATTTAGGTAGGTAACACCTTTACCAATTACATCAAATGTAACTCTTAGATGTTTATGGGATTCTATCATTATATGATCTAGCATGTTTTTAATCCCATCTAATACCTTGAGACCCAAAACCGTTTTGTTAATCTCAATTAAGTCAAACAACAATACGCAGTGAAAATTAACTTACATTTTTTTCCATTCCCTGCCAGAATCTACCGTATGTGTTTAAGTCAAGTGGAAAGAAGTATTACCCTCAGTATTCAGTCGCGACTTTCTCAGCTTCTGGTTGCGACATCCACATCTTCTCTCCGCGGCTCATGATCTCTTTTTGATCGCAAGAAGTCGACGACTCAGGTCGGCTTCCTCTACTGGTATCCACATGAAGAGCGTTCCAACCACGAACGACATGCTAGCGCCTCCTGTCCCTCCAGGGCTTACTCAAGAATTCATCATCTCTATCTCTATTTCGGCAGTTTCTTATCTACAAACCTTTTTTGCAGATTCCCCATTCACTCTTTTTTTTATGTCCCAACCGTAGCTCCTAAATATCAGATATATCGGATGCTATGCGTGTTACCACAGACTTAGATTTTTGGAATTAATCTTATATTAATTCTAAAATTAATACAATATCATATATTGTATAATTTGATAAGAAACTAATTAAATAAATAGTGTTTGTATTAAATCCATCCCACAGATTTAATTCACCTATTTATTGAATTTAAAATAAAGATGAGACGGAATTACATTTGATTTATTCTCATAAATCAAATTTGAGATATCATATCAATTTGAATTTCAAATTCAAACGTGATAGAGATTTAATTTTATCCTTATAAATTAAATCTTGTAAATATCTCTTATATGAGATATCATATCAATTTAAATTTCAAATTCAAACGTGGTAGAGACGTCATAGAATCTGGACATGTCTTAGATTCAATGAATCTGGACATCATAGCTTGTGTTAGGCTATTTTGTGTGCGACCCTGTAGGCCCATATGAAGTTGGCAGTGGGTCATTTACTATACTGACTCACAAGTCGCGAGCGGTCTCTAGCAAGACATCACGACTACCCAAATCATATGAGGATCGATGAACGATGTAACCTTTTATACAACCATATCATGTTCCTTTTGTCACACGATATTTTGGTCATGGATGAGGCATGGAGAATATCATCCTCCTATTCCTGACCGTTACTTTCTCGATCCCTGAGTAGTCTGACTATAGAAATGGAACTACCTTCCATTACAGTATGGCCATACATTTCCCAGACTCACTCATCGAGGGGCCCAGTAATATCTCTGTACGAATGTGAGGGACAAATTCCATCTTGACCATTCACATTCCTCCGCACGAAAAATCACTAAGCCCGAACATAGTCTTTATGATTACTCAGTCAAAAGTCACTTTTGACTAGGTCAAAGCTGAGCGTTGGTCATGAAGAAATCCATGATGATCTCAGGTCAAAGGGCATAGTGACATGGTTTGTATATGAGAGAAGCTTATGACTTAACCCATGCAACTCTCTCATAGCGGGTCGGTCTAACACCTTATACTCTTACATGTGCCTATGACTTTGATTTATATCTCTATACATCTTCAAAGTCATACTGGTCTTATTTCATCTCTGCTCCCGCACAGATGACCGACCAGGGACATTGAGGATAAGATCATGAATTATCCAAGGATGGTTATCACAGTAAACATGCAAATAATATGATAACACAATTGATAAACTCATAAATCAATAATGTTTATAAGACAATGATTGGCCCCTAGGGCACATTTTCCAATAGTAGTTCATGACAATTTGGTCATAACTTTTCGGGAGTGAGTTCAAGACCAAATCCCTAGCTAACTCTTTGCTCATGGGAAATCCAAGCCTCTCAAGGTGATCAATGTACCCTTTCATCTTTAAGACATGAGTACTGACTGATGCACCTTCAGCCATCTTGCAGGGATGTAAGGCCTTAGTGGTCTCATACCTCTCTTGCCTTGCCTGTTGCTGGAACATTTCCTTGAGATGCATAATCATCTCATAAGCCTCCATGTGTTCTAGATCTCTTTGGAGCTCCGGAACCATGGTGGCTAGCATCAAGCATTCCACACCGACAGAGTCTTCCTTATTCTTCGTGTAAGCATCTCTCTGAGCTCTAGGAGCATTGGTTGCTGGCTCCTCAGGAATGGGTTGATCTAGGACATGTTCCTTTCTTTCCTGCTTGAGAACAATTCTCAAGTTCCTAAACCAGTCAAGAAAGTTTTTCCATTGAGTTTGTCCTTCTCAAGGATAGATCGCAGCGATAATGTAGCAGTATTATTAGTCGTCATGATTCTACAATTAAAATATGCAATTGAATTAGCAATCTCCTACTAAATAAACAACTCTCAATGCAATAGTTAGTGGGTTAAGATCCATATTTGGCTCAAACTTAAGTCCGCTTTGGCAAGATGCTTAAATTAAGTTATTTAGGTAGGTAACACCTTTACCAATTACATCAAATGTAACTCTTAGATGTTTATGGGATTCTATCATTATATGATCTAGCATGTTTTTAATCCCATCTAATACCTTGAGACCCAAAACCGTTTTGTTAATCTCAATTAAGTCAAACAACAATACGCAGTGAAAATTAACTTACATTTTTTTCCATTCCCTGCCAGAATCTACCGTATGTGTTTAAGTCAAGTGGAAAGAAGTATTACCCTCAGTATTCAGTCGCGACTTTCTCAGCTTCTGGTTGCGACATCCACATCTTCTCTCCGCGGCTCATGATCTCTTTTTGATCGCAAGAAGTCGACGACTCAGGTCGGCTTCCTCTACTGGTATCCACATGAAGAGCGTTCCAACCACGAACGACATGCTAGCGCCTCCTGTCCCTCCAGGGCTTACTCAAGAATTCATCATCTCTATCTCTATTTCGGCAGTTTCTTATCTACAAACCTTTTTTGCAGATTCCCCATTCACTCTTTTTTTTATGTCCCAACCGTAGCTCCTAAATATCAGATATATCGGATGCTATGCGTGTTACCACAGACTTAGATTTTTGGAATTAATCTTATATTAATTCTAAAATTAATACAATATCATATATTGTATAATTTGATAAGAAACTAATTAAATAAATAGTGTTTGTATTAAATCCATCCCACAGATTTAATTCACCTATTTATTGAATTTAAAATAAAGATGAGACGGAATTACATTTGATTTATTCTCATAAATCAAATTTGAGATATCATATCAATTTGAATTTCAAATTCAAACGTGATAGAGATTTAATTTTATCCTTATAAATTAAATCTTGTAAATATCTCTTATATGAGATATCATATCAATTTAAATTTCAAATTCAAACGTGGTAGAGACGTCATAGAATCTGGACATGTCTTAGATTCAATGAATCTGGACATCATAGCTTGTGTTAGGCTATTTTGTGTGCGACCCTGTAGGCCCATATGAAGTTGGCAGTGGGTCATTTACTATACTGACTCACAAGTCGCGAGCGGTCTCTAGCAAGACATCACGACTACCCAAATCATATGAGGATCGATGAACGATGTAACCTTTTATACAACCATATCATGTTCCTTTTGTCACACGATATTTTGGTCATGGATGAGGCATGGAGAATATCATCCTCCTATTCCTGACCGTTACTTTCTCGATCCCTGAGTAGTCTGACTATAGAAATGGAACTACCTTTCCATTACAGTATGGCCATACATTTCCCAGACTCACTCATCGAGGGGCCCAGTAATATCTCTGTACGAATGTGAGGGACAAATTCCATCTTGACCATTCACATTCCTCCGCACGAAAAATCACTAAGCCCGAACATAGTCTTTATGATTACTCAGTCAAAAGTCACTTTTGACTAGGTCAAAGCTGAGCGTTGGTCATGAAGAAATCCATGATGATCTCAGGTCAAAGGGCATAGTGACATGGTTTGTATATGAGAGAAGCTTATGACTTAACCCATGCAACTCTCTCATAGCGGGTCGGTCTAACACCTTATACTCTTACATGTGCCTATGACTTTGATTTATATCTCTATACATCTTCAAAGTCATACTGGTCTTATTTCATCTCTGCTCCCGCACAGATGACCGACCAGGGACATTGAGGATAAGATCATGAATTATCCAAGGATGGTTATCACAGTAAACATGCAAATAATATGATAACACAATTGATAAACTCATAAATCAATAATGTTTATAAGACAATGATTGGCCCCTAGGGCACATTTTCCAATAGTAGTTCATGACAATTTGGTCATAACTTTCCGGGAGTGAGTTCAAGACCAAATCTGTAGCTAACTCTTTGCTCATGGGAAATCCAAGCCTCTCAAGGTGATCAATGTACCCTTTCATCTTTAAGACATGAGTACTGACTGATGCACCTTCAGCCATCTTGCAGGGATGTAAGGCCTTAGTGGTCTCATACCTCTCTTGCCTTGCCTGTTGCTGGAACATTTCCTTGAGATGCATAATCATCTCATAAGCCTCCATGTGTTCTAGATCTCTTTGGAGCTCCGGAACCATGGTGGCTAGCATCAAGCATTCCACACCGACAGAGTCTTCCTTATTCTTCGTGTAAGCATCTCTCTGAGCTCTAGGAGCATTGGTTGCTGGCTCCTCAGGAATGGGTTGATCTAGGACATGTTCCTTTCTTTCCTGCTTGAGAACAATTCTCAAGTTCCTAAACCAGTCAAGAAAGTTTTTCCATTGAGTTTGTCCTTCTCAAGGATAGATCGCAGCGATAATGTAGCAGTATTATTAGTCGTCATGATTCTACAATTAAAATATGCAATTGAATTAGCAATCTCCTACTAAATAAACAACTCTCAATGCAATAGTTAGTGGGTTAAGATCCATATTTGGCTCAAACTTAAGTCCGCTTTGGCAAGATGCTTAAATTAAGTTATTTAGGTAGGTAACACCTTTACCAATTACATCAAATGTAACTCTTAGATGTTTATGGGATTCTATCATTATATGATCTAGCATGTTTTTAATCCCATCTAATACCTTGAGACCCAAAACCGTTTTGTTAATCTCAATTAAGTCAAACAACAATACGCAGTGAAAATTAACTTACATTTTTTTCCATTCCCTGCCAGAATCTACCGTATGTGTTTAAGTCAAGTGGAAAGAAGTATTACCCTCAGTATTCAGTCGCGACTTTCTCAGCTTCTGGTTGCGACATCCACATCTTCTCTCCGCGGCTCATGATCTCTTTTTGATCGCAAGAAGTCGACGACTCAGGTCGGCTTCCTCTACTGGTATCCACATGAAGAGCGTTCCAACCACGAACGACATGCTAGCGCCTCCTGTCCCTCCAGGGCTTACTCAAGAATTCATCATCTCTATCTCTATTTCGGCAGTTTCTTATCTACAAACCTTTTTTGCAGATTCCCCATTCACTCTTTTTTTTATGTCCCAACCGTAGCTCCTAAATATCAGATATATCGGATGCTATGCGTGTTACCACAGACTTAGATTTTTGGAATTAATCTTATATTAATTCTAAAATTAATACAATATCATATATTGTATAATTTGATAAGAAACTAATTAAATAAATAGTGTTTGTATTAAATCCATCCCACAGATTTAATTCACCTATTTATTGAATTTAAAATAAAGATGAGACGGAATTACATTTGATTTATTCTCATAAATCAAATTTGAGATATCATATCAATTTGAATTTCAAATTCAAACGTGATAGAGATTTAATTTTATCCTTATAAATTAAATCTTGTAAATATCTCTTATATGAGATATCATATCAATTTAAATTTCAAATTCAAACGTGGTAGAGACGTCATAGAATCTGGACATGTCTTAGATTCAATGAATCTGGACATCATAGCTTGTGTTAGGCTATTTTGTGTGCGACCCTGTAGGCCCATATGAAGTTGGCAGTGGGTCATTTACTATACTGACTCACAAGTCGCGAGCGGTCTCTAGCAAGACATCACGACTACCCAAATCATATGAGGATCGATGAACGATGTAACCTTTTATACAACCATATCATGTTCCTTTTGTCACACGATATTTTGGTCATGGATGAGGCATGGAGAATATCATCCTCCTATTCCTGACCGTTACTTTCTCGATCCCTGAGTAGTCTGACTATAGAAATGGAACTACCTTTCCATTACAGTATGGCCATACATTTCCCAGACTCACTCATCGAGGGGCCCAGTAATATCTCTGTACGAATGTGAGGGACAAATTCCATCTTGACCATTCACATTCCTCCGCACGAAAAATCACTAAGCCCGAACATAGTCTTTATGATTACTCAGTCAAAAGTCACTTTTGACTAGGTCAAAGCTGAGCGTTGGTCATGAAGAAATCCATGATGATCTCAGGTCAAAGGGCATAGTGACATGGTTTGTATATGAGAGAAGCTTATGACTTAACCCATGCAACTCTCTCATAGCGGGTCGGTCTAACACCTTATACTCTTACATGTGCCTATGACTTTGATTTATATCTCTATACATCTTCAAAGTCATACTGGTCTTATTTCATCTCTGCTCCCGCACAGATGACCGACCAGGGACATTGAGGATAAGATCATGAATTATCCAAGGATGGTTATCACAGTAAACATGCAAATAATATGATAACACAATTGATAAACTCATAAATCAATAATGTTTATAAGACAATGATTGGCCCCTAGGGCACATTTTCCAATAGTAGTTCATGACAATTTGGTCATAACTTTCCGGGAGTGAGTTCAAGACCAAATCCCTAGCTAACTCTTTGCTCATGGGAAATCCAAGCCTCTCAAGGTGATCAATGTACCCTTTCATCTTTAAGACATGAGTACTGACTGATGCACCTTCAGCCATCTTGCAGGGATGTAAGGCCTTAGTGGTCTCATACCTCTCTTGCCTTGCCTGTTGCTGGAACATTTCCTTGAGATGCATAATCATCTCATAAGCCTCCATGTGTTCTAGATCTCTTTGGAGCTCCGGAACCATGGTGGCTAGCATCAAGCATTCCACACCGACAGAGTCTTCCTTATTCTTCGTGTAAGCATCTCTCTGAGCTCTAGGAGCATTGGTTGCTGGCTCCTCAGGAATGGGTTGATCTAGGACATGTGCCTTTCTTTCCTGCTTGAGAACAATTCTCAAGTTCCTAAACCAGTCAAGAAAGTTTTTCCATTGAGTTTGTCCTTCTCAAGGATAGATCGCAGCGATAATGTAGCAGTATTATTCGTCGTCATGATTCTACAATTAAAATATGCAATTGAATTAGCAATCTCCTACTAAATAAACAACTCTCAATGCAATAGTTAGTGGGTTAAGATCCATATTTGGCTCAAACTTAAGTCCGCTTTGGCAAGATGCTTAAATTAAGTTATTTAGGTAGGTAACACCTTTACCAATTACATCAAATGTAACTCTTAGATGTTTATGGGATTCTATCATTATATGATCTAGCATGTTTTTAATCCCATCTAATACCTTGAGACCCAAAACCGTTTTGTTAATCTCAATTAAGTCAAACAACAATACGCAGTGAAAATTAACTTACATTTTTTTCCATTCCCTGCCAGAATCTACCGTATGTGTTTAAGTCAAGTGGAAAGAAGTATTACCCTCAGTATTCAGTCGCGACTTTCTCAGCTTCTGGTTGCGACATCCACATCTTCTCTCCGCGGCTCATGATCTCTTTTTGATCGCAAGAAGTCGACGACTCAGGTCGGCTTCCTCTACTGGTATCCACATGAAGAGCGTTCCAACCACGAACGACATGCTAGCGCCTCCTGTCCCTCCAGGGCTTACTCAAGAATTCATCATCTCTATCTCTATTTCGGCAGTTTCTTATCTACAAACCTTTTTTGCAGATTCCCCATTCACTCTTTTTTTTATGTCCCAACCGTAGCTCCTAAATATCAGATATATCGGATGCTATGCGTGTTACCACAGACTTAGATTTTTGGAATTAATCTTATATTAATTCTAAAATTAATACAATATCATATATTGTATAATTTGATAAGAAACTAATTAAATAAATAGTGTTTGTATTAAATCCATCCCACAGATTTAATTCACCTATTTATTGAATTTAAAATAAAGATGAGACGGAATTACATTTGATTTATTCTCATAAATCAAATTTGAGATATCATATCAATTTGAATTTCAAATTCAAACGTGATAGAGATTTAATTTTATCCTTATAAATTAAATCTTGTAAATATCTCTTATATGAGATATCATATCAATTTAAATTTCAAATTCAAACGTGGTAGAGACGTCATAGAATCTGGACATGTCTTAGATTCAATGAATCTGGACATCATAGCTTGTGTTAGGCTATTTTGTGTGCGACCCTGTAGGCCCATATGAAGTTGGCAGTGGGTCATTTACTATACTGACTCACAAGTCGCGAGCGGTCTCTAGCAAGACATCACGACTACCCAAATCATATGAGGATCGATGAACGATGTAACCTTTTATACAACCATATCATGTTCCTTTTGTCACACGATATTTTGGTCATGGATGAGGCATGGAGAATATCATCCTCCTATTCCTGACCGTTACTTTCTCGATCCCTGAGTAGTCTGACTATAGAAATGGAACTACCTTTCCATTACAGTATGGCCATACATTTCCCAGACTCACTCATCGAGGGGCCCAGTAATATCTCTGTACGAATGTGAGGGACAAATTCCATCTTGACCATTCACATTCCTCCGCACGAAAAATCACTAAGCCCGAACATAGTCTTTATGATTACTCAGTCAAAAGTCACTTTTGACTAGGTCAAAGCTGAGCGTTGGTCATGAAGAAATCCATGATGATCTCAGGTCAAAGGGCATAGTGACATGGTTTGTATATGAGAGAAGCTTATGACTTAACCCATGCAACTCTCTCATAGCGGGTCGGTCTAACACCTTATACTCTTACATGTGCCTATGACTTTGATTTATATCTCTATACATCTTCAAAGTCATACTGGTCTTATTTCATCTCTGCTCCCGCACAGATGACCGACCAGGGACATTGAGGATAAGATCATGAATTATCCAAGGATGGTTATCACAGTAAACATGCAAATAATATGATAACACAATTGATAAACTCATAAATCAATAATGTTTATAAGACAATGATTGGCCCCTAGGGCACATTTTCCAATAGTAGTTCATGACAATTTGGTCATAACTTTCCGGGAGTGAGTTCAAGACCAAATCCCTAGCTAACTCTTTGCTCATGGGAAATCCAAGCCTCTCAAGGTGATCAATGTACCCTTTCATCTTTAAGACATGAGTACTGACTGATGCACCTTCAGCCATCTTGCAGGAATGTAAGGCCTTAGTGGTCTCATACCTCTCTTGCCTTGCCTGTTGCTGGAACATTTCCTTGAGATGCATAATCATCTCATAAGCCTCCATGTGTTCTAGATCTCTTTGGAGCTCCGGAACCATGGTGGCTAGCATCAAGCATTCCACACCGACAGAGTCTTCCTTATTCTTCGTGTAAGCATCTCTCTGAGCTCTAGGAGCATTGGTTGCTGGCTCCTCAGGAATGGGTTGATCTAGGACATGTTCCTTTCTTTCCTGCTTGAGAACAATTCTCAAGTTCCTAAACCAGTCAAGAAAGTTTTTCCATTGAGTTTGTCCTTCTCAAGGATAGATCGCAGCGATAATGTAGCAGTATTATTAGTCGTCATGATTCTACAATTAAAATATGCAATTGAATTAGCAATCTCCTACTAAATAAACAACTCTCAATGCAATAGTTAGTGGGTTAAGATCCATATTTGGCTCAAACTTAAGTCCGCTTTGGCAAGATGCTTAAATTAAGTTATTTAGGTAGGTAACACCTTTACCAATTACATCAAATGTAACTCTTAGATGTTTATGGGATTCTATCATTATATGATCTAGCATGTTTTTAATCCCATCTAATACCTTGAGACCCAAAACCGTTTTGTTAATCTCAATTAAGTCAAACAACAATACGCAGTGAAAATTAACTTACATTTTTTTCCATTCCCTGCCAGAATCTACCGTATGTGTTTAAGTCAAGTGGAAAGAAGTATTACCCTCAGTATTCAGTCGCGACTTTCTCAGCTTCTGGTTGCGACATCCACATCTTCTCTCAGCGGCTCATGATCTCTTTTTGATCGCAAGAAGTCGACGACTCAGGTCGGCTTCCTCTACTGGTATCCACATGAACAGCGTTCCAACCACGAACGACATGCTAGCGCCTCCTGTCCCTCCAGGGCTTACTCAAGAATTCATCATCTCTATCTCTATTTCGGCAGTTTCTTATCTACAAACCTTTTTTGCAGATTCCCCATTCACTCTTTTTTTTATGTCCCAACCGTAGCTCCTAAATATCAGATATATCGGATGCTATGCGTGTTACCACAGACTTAGATTTTTGGAATTAATCTTATATTAATTCTAAAATTAATACAATATCATATATTGTATAATTTGATAAGAAACTAATTAAATAAATAGTGTTTGTATTAAATCCATCCCACAGATTTAATTCACCTATTTATTGAATTTAAAATAAAGATGAGACGGAATTACATTTGATTTATTCTCATAAATCAAATTTGAGATATCATATCAATTTGAATTTCAAATTCAAACGTGATAGAGATTTAATTTTATCCTTATAAATTAAATCTTGTAAATATCTCTTATATGAGATATCATATCAATTTAAATTTCAAATTCAAACGTGGTAGAGACGTCATAGAATCTGGACATGTCTTAGATTCAATGAATCTGGACATCATAGCTTGTGTTAGGCTATTTTGTGTGCGACCCTGTAGGCCCATATGAAGTTGGCAGTGGGTCATTTACTATACTGACTCACAAGTCGCGAGCGGTCTCTAGCAAGACATCACGACTACCCAAATCATATGAGGATCGATGAACGATGTAACCTTTTATACAACCATATCATGTTCCTTTTGTCACACGATATTTTGGTCATGGATGAGGCATGAAGAATATCATCCTCCTATTCCTGACCGTTACTTTCTCGATCCCTGAGTAGTCTGACTATAGAAATGGAACTACCTTTCCATTACAGTATGGCCATACATTTCCCAGACTCACTCATCGAGGGGCCCAGTAATATCTCTGTACGAATGTGAGGGACAAATTCCATCTTGACCATTCACATTCCTCCGCACGAAAAATCACTAAGCCCGAACATAGTCTTTATGATTACTCAGTCAAAAGTCACTTTTGACTAGGTCAAAGCTGAGCGTTGGTCATGAAGAAATCCATGATGATCTCAGGTCAAAGGGCATAGTGACATGGTTTGTATATGAGAGAAGCTTATGACTTAACCCATGCAACTCTCTCATAGCGGGTCGGTCTAACACCTTATACTCTTACATGTGCCTATGACTTTGATTTATATCTCTATACATCTTCAAAGTCATACTGGTCTTATTTCATCTCTGCTCCCGCACAGATGACCGACCAGGGACATTGAGGATAAGATCATGAATTATCCAAGGATGGTTATCACAGTAAACATGCAAATAATATGATAACACAATTGATAAACTCATAAATCAATAATGTTTATAAGACAATGATTGGCCCCTAGGGCACATTTTCCAATAGTAGTTCATGACAATTTGGTCATAACTTTCCGGGAGTGAGTTCAAGACCAAATCCCTAGCTAACTCTTTGCTCATGGGAAATCCAAGCCTCTCAAGGTGATCAATGTACCCTTTCATCTTTAAGACATGAGTACTGACTGATGCACCTTCAGCCATCTTGCAGGAATGTAAGGCCTTAGTGGTCTCATACCTCTCTTGCCTTGCCTGTTGCTGGAACATTTCCTTGAGATGCATAATCATCTCATAAGCCTCCATGTGTTCTAGATCTCTTTGGAGCTCCGGAACCATGGTGGCTAGCATCAAGCATTCCACACCGACAGAGTCTTCCTTATTCTTCGTGTAAGCATCTCTCTGAGCTCTAGGAGCATTGGTTGCTGGCTCCTCAGGAATGGGTTGATCTAGGACATGTTCCTTTCTTTCCTGCTTGAGAACAATTCTCAAGTTCCTAAACCAGTCAAGAAAGTTTTTCCATTGAGTTTGTCCTTCTCAAGGATAGATCGCAGCGATAATGTAGCAGTATTATTAGTCGTCATGATTCTACAATTAAAATATGCAATTGAATTAGCAATCTCCTACTAAATAAACAACTCTCAATGCAATAGTTAGTGGGTTAAGATCCATATTTGGCTCAAACTTAAGTCCGCTTTGGCAAGATGCTTAAATTAAGTTATTTAGGTAGGTAACACCTTTACCAATTACATCAAATGTAACTCTTAGATGTTTATGGGATTCTATCATTATATGATCTAGCATGTTTTTAATCCCATCTAATACCTTGAGACCCAAAACCGTTTTGTTAATCTCAATTAAGTCAAACAACAATACGCAGTGAAAATTAACTTACATTTTTTTCCATTCCCTGCCAGAATCTAACGTATGTGTTTAAGTCAAGTGGAAAGAAGTATTACCCTCAGTATTCAGTCGCGACTTTCTCAGCTTCTGGTTGCGACATCCACATCTTCTCTCCGCGGCTCATGATCTCTTTTTGATCGCAAGAAGTCGACGACTCAGGTCGGCTTCCTCTACTGGTATCCACATGAACAGCGTTCCAACCACGAACGACATGCTAGCGCCTCCTGTCCCTCCAGGGCTTACTCAAGAATTCATCATCTCTATCTCTATTTCGACAGTTTCTTATCTACAAACCTTTTTTGCAGATTCCCCATTCACTCTTTTTTTTATGTCCCAACCGTAGCTCCTAAATATCAGATATATCGGATGCTATGCGTGTTACCACAGACTTAGATTTTTGGAATTAATCTTATATTAATTCTAAAATTAATACAATATCATATATTGTATAATTTGATAAGAAACTAATTAAATAAATAGTGTTTGTATTAAATCCATCCCACAGATTTAATTCACCTATTTATTGAATTTAAAATAAAGATGAGACGGAATTACATTTGATTTATTCTCATAAATCAAATTTGAGATATCATATCAATTTGAATTTCAAATTCAAATGTGATAGAGATTTAATTTTATCCTTATAAATTAAATCTTGTAAATATCTCTTATATGAGATATCATATCAATTTAAATTTCAAATTCAAACGTGGTAGAGACGTCATAGAATCTGGACATGTCTTAGATTCAATGAATCTGGACATCATAGCTTGTGTTAGGCTATTTTGTGTGCGACCCTGTAGGCCCATATGAAGTTGGCAGTGGGTCATTTACTATACTGACTCACAAGTCGCGAGCGGTCTCTAGCAAGACATCACGACTACCCAAATCATATGAGGATCGATGAACGATGTAACCTTTTATACAACCATATCATGTTCCTTTTGTCACACGATATTTTGGTCATGGATGAGGCATGGAGAATATCATCCTCCTATTCCTGACCGTTACTTTCTCGATCCCTGAGTAGTCTGACTATAGAAATGGAACTACCTTTCCATTACAGTATGGCCATACATTTCCCAGACTCACTCATCGAGGGGCCCAGTAATATCTCTGTACGAATGTGAGGGACAAATTCCATCTTGACCATTCACATTCCTCCGCACGAAAAATCACTAAGCCCGAACATAGTCTTTATGATTACTCAGTCAAAAGTCACTTTTGACTAGGTCAAAGCTGAGCGTTGGTCATGAAGAAATCCATGATGATCTCAGGTCAAAGGGCATAGTGACATGGTTTGTATATGAGAGAAGCTTATGACTTAACCCATGCAACTCTCTCATAGCGGGTCGGTCTAACACCTTATACTCTTACATGTGCCTATGACTTTGATTTATATCTCTATACATCTTCAAAGTCATACTGGTCTTATTTCATCTCTGCTCCCGCACAGATGACCGACCAGGGACATTGAGGATAAGATCATGAATTATCCAAGGATGGTTATCACAGTAAACATGCAAATAATATGATAACACAATTGATAAACTCATAAATCAATAATGTTTATAAGACAATGATTGGCCCCTAGGGCACATTTTCCAATAGTAGTTCATGACAATTTGGTCATAACTTTCCGGGAGTGAGTTCAAGACCAAATCCCTAGCTAACTCTTTGCTCATGGGAAATCCAAGCCTCTCAAGGTGATCAATGTACCCTTTCATCTTTAAGACATGAGTACTGACTGATGCACCTTCAGCCATCTTGCAGGAATGTAAGGCCTTAGTGGTCTCATACCTCTCTTGCCTTGCCTGTTGCTGGAACATTTCCTTGAGATGCATAATCATCTCATAAGCCTCCATGTGTTCTAGATCTCTTTGGAGCTCCGGAACCATGGTGGCTAGCATCAAGCATTCCACACCGACAGAGTCTTCCTTATTCTTCGTGTAAGCATCTCTCTGAGCTCTAGGAGCATTGGTTGCTGGCTCCTCAGGAATGGGTTGATCTAGGACATGTGCCTTTCTTTCCTGCTTGAGAACAATTCGCAAGTTCCTAAACCAGTCAAGAAAGTTTTTCCATTGAGTTTGTCCTTCTCAAGGATAGATCGCAGCGATAATGTAGCAGTATTATTAGTCGTCATGATTCTACAATTAAAATATGCAATTGAATTAGCAATCTCCTACTAAATAAACAACTCTCAATGCAATAGTTAGTGGGTTAAGATCCATATTTGGCTCAAACTTAAGTCCGCTTTGGCAAGACGCTTAAATTAAGTTATTTAGGTAGGTAACACCTTTACCAATTACATCAAATGTAACTCTTAGATGTTTATGGGATTCTATCATTATATGATCTAGCATGTTTTTAATCCCATCTAATACCTTGAGACCCAAAACCGTTTTGTTAATCTCAATTAAGTCAAACAACAATAAACATGTGAGAGTAGCACCATTACTCTTGATTATCTCCCCAAGATAACTCAAATGCACCCACTTTGGCGGAGTCCACAATTGAGCGATCGAGGTTTTGACAAGTGTTCACAAATTGACGGCATTATGACTTAAGATTTCAGTTAGAGGGCTTAATTTAACTATCTGGTCTACAAGAATGAATGTTTCTCAGTTTGTATCTCATACAAGTAATACGCATATGCTGATATAATCATAAGATGCATAATTTAAACATGATACAATATGGCTCACCTATCCTAAGTCCACTCAAGCCAATGAGAGGAGCTCTCTAGTAAAAAAAGGGAAATTACATATAAAAACCTCTTTTAACATTCGAGAGGAGTGAGATGAGAAGAGAAGGTATATTAAGAGTATATAGAGGAAGGCATGACACGCAGGCCGTATTTAAAAATTACAACACTTGCAATCTAGAGCCATATTGTTCACCATACCCAAACATTCAAGAATCAATATTCAGATTTAATTGAAGGGCAATGAATGTTTCAAAACTAAAACATTCACAAAACAGCATATGTTACGGTTATGTTGCGCTACGAATAAGTAGCCACGGCGGTCGCACTAGCCGGTTAGTGGGCGGCGGTCCCGCTAGCCGGTTAGCGAGAGGGTCTGGGGCAACGGCCCGAGAATTTTCTTTTGTTTCATAAATAATCACGAATCTGAATTATTTTTCTTAAACCCCATCAATATTAATTGATCAAATCAAAACGCATGCACCACTGATTTCAATTCCCTTTCAGATTCCTTATATGTCATACATAAAACGGATTCCTTATATGTCACACATAAAACGCATGTTATCATATGATCGGCTATGACTAACACATATCATATGAATCAACAATCAAGCCTAACTTAAACACAAAACGGCATGCCTCTGATACCACTGTAAGGAATTGGAAGACACGCAGTGAAAATTAACTTACATTTTTTTCCATTCCCTGCCAGAATCTACCGTATGTGTTTAAGTCAAGTGGAAAGAAGTATTACCCTCAGTATTCAGTCGCGACTTTCTCAGCTTCTGGTTGCGACATCCACATCTTCTCTCCGCGGCTCAGGATCTCTTTTTGATCGCAAGAAGTCGACGACTCAGGTCGGCTTCCTCTACTGGTATCCACATGAACAGCGTTCCAACCACGAACGACGTGCTAGCGCCTCCGGTCCCTCCAGGGCTTACTCAAGAATTCATCCTCTCTATCTCTATTTCGGCAGTTTCTTATCTACAAACCTTTTTTGCAGATTCCCCATTCACTCTTTTTTTTATGTCCCAACCGTAGCTCCTAAATATCAGATATATCGGATGCTATGCGTGTTACCACAGACTTGGACTTTTGGAATTAATCTTATATTAATTCTAAAATTAATACAATATCATATGTTGTATAATTTGATAAGAAACTAATTAAATAAATAGTGTTTGTATTAAATCCATCCCACAGATTTAATTCACCTATTTATTTAATTTAAAATAAAGATGAGACGGAATTACATTTGATTTATTCTCATAAATCAAATTTGAGATATCATATCAATTTGAATTTCAAATTCAAACGTGATAGAGATTTAATTTTATCCTTATAAATTAAATCTTGTAAATATCTCTTATATGAGATATCATATCAATTTAAATTTCAAATTCAAACGTGGTAGAGACATCATAGAATCTGGACATGTCTTAGATTCAATGAATCTGGACATCATAGCTTGTGTGTAGGCTATTTTGTGTGCGACCCTGTAGGCCCATATGAAGTTGGCAGTGGGTCATTTACTATACTGACTCACAAGTCGCAAGCGGTCTCTAGCAAGACATCACGACTACCCAAATCATATGAGGATCGATGAACGATGTAGCCTTTTATACAACCATATCATGTTCCTTTTGTCACACGATATTTTGGTCATGGATGAGGCATGGAGAATATCATCCTCCTATTCCTGACCGTTACTTTCTCGATCCCTGAGTAGTCTGACTATAGAAATGGAACTACCTTTCCATTACAGTATGGCCATACATTTCCCAGACTCACTCATCGAGGGGCCCAGTAATATCTCTGTACGAATGTGAGGGACAAATTCCATCTTGACCATTCACATTCCTCCGCACGAAAAATCACTAAGCCCGAACATAGTCTTTATGATTACTCAGTCAAAAGTCACTTTTGACTAGGTCAAAGCTGAGCGTTGGTCATGAAGAAATCCATGATGATCTCAGGTCAAAGGGCATAGTGACATGGTTTGTATATGAGAGAAGCTTATGACTTAACCCATGCAACTCTCTCATAGCGGGTCGGTCTAACACCTTATACTCTTACATGTGCCTATGACTTTGATTTATATCTCTATACATCTTCAAAGTCATACTGGTCTTATTTCATCTCTGCTCCCGCACAGATGACCGACCAGGGACATTGAGGATAAGATCATGAATTATCCAAGGATGGTTATCACAGTAAACATGCAAATAATATGATAACACAATTGATAAACTCATAAATCAATAATGTTTATAAGACAATGATTGGCCCCTAGGGCACATTTTCCAATAGTAGTTCATGACAATTTGGTCATAACTTTCCGGGAGTGAGTTCAAGACCAAATCCCTAGCTAACTCTTTGCTCATGGGAAATCCAAGCCTCTCAAGGTGATCAATGTACCCTTTCATCTTTAAGACATGAGTACTGACTGATGCACCTTCAGCCATCTTGCAGGAATGTAAGGCCTTAGTGGTCTCATACCTCTCTTGCCTTGCATGTTGCTGGAACATTTCCTTGAGATGCATAATCATCTCATAAGCCTCCATGTGTTCTAGATCTCTTTGGAGCTCCGGAACCATGGTGGCTAGCATCAAGCATTCCACACCGACAGAGTCTTCCTTATTCTTCGTGTAAGCATCTCTCTGAGCTCTAGGAGCATTGGTTGCTGGCTCCTCAGGAATGGGTTGATCTAGGACATGTGCCTTTCTTTCCTGCTTGAGAACAATTCGCAAGTTCCTAAACCAGTCAAGAAAGTTTTTCCATTGAGTTTGTCCTTCTCAAGGATAGATCGCAGCGATAATGTAGCAGTATTATTAGTCGTCATGATTCTACAATTAAAATATGCAATTGAATTAGCAATCTCCTACTAAATAAACAACTCTCAATGCAATAGTTAGTGGGTTAAGATCCATATTTGGCTCAAACTTAAGTCCGCTTTGGCAAGACGCTTAAATTAAGTTATTTAGGTAGGTAACACCTTTACCAATTACATCAAATGTAACTCTTAGATGTTTATGGGATTCTATCATTATATGATCTAGCATGTTTTTAATCCCATCTAATACCTTGAGACCCAAAACCGTTTTGTTAATCTCAATTAAGTCAAACAACAATAAACATGTGAGAGTAGCACCATTACTCTTGATTATCTCCCCAAGATAACTCAAATGCACCCACTTTGGCGGAGTCCACAATTGAGCGATCGAGGTTTTGACAAGTGTTCACAAATTGACGGCATTATGACTTAAGATTTCAGTTAGAGGGCTTAATTTAACTATCTGGTCTACAAGAATGAATGTTTCTCAGTTTGTATCTCATACAAGTAATACGCATATGCTGATATAATCATAAGATGCATAATTTAAACATGATACAATATGGCTCACCTATCCTAAGTCCACTCAAGCCAATGAGAGGAGCTCTCTAGTAAAAAAAGGGAAATTACATATAAAAACCTCTTTTAACATTCGAGAGGAGTGAGATGAGAAGAGAAGGTATATTAAGAGTATATAGAGGAAGGCATGACACGCAGGCCGTATTTAAAAATTACAACACTTGCAATCTAGAGCCATATTGTTCACCATACCCAAACATTCAAGAATCAATATTCAGATTTAATTGAAGGGCAATGAATGTTTCAAAACTAAAACATTCACAAAACAGCATATGTTACGGTTATGTTGCGCTACGAATAAGTAGCCACGGCGGTCGCACTAGCCGGTTAGTGGGCGGCGGTCCCGCTAGCCGGTTAGCGAGAGGGTCTGGGGCAACGGCCCGAGAATTTTCTTTTGTTTCATAAATAATCACGAATCTGAATTATTTTTCTTAAACCCCATCAATATTAATTGATCAAATCAAAACGCATGCACCACTGATTTCAATTCCCTTTCAGATTCCTTATATGTCATACATAAAACGGATTCCTTATATGTCACACATAAAACGCATGTTATCATATGATCGGCTATGACTAACACATATCATATGAATCAACAATCAAGCCTAACTTAAACACAAAACGGCATGCCTCTGATACCACTGTAAGGAATTGGAAGACACGCAGTGAAAATTAACTTACATTTTTTTCCATTCCCTGCCAGAATCTACCGTATGTGTTTAAGTCAAGTGGAAAGAAGTATTACCCTCAGTATTCAGTCGCGACTTTCTCAGCTTCTGGTTGCGACATCCACATCTTCTCTCCGCGGCTCAGGATCTCTTTTTGATCGCAAGAAGTCGACGACTCAGGTCGGCTTCCTCTACTGGTATCCACATGAACAGCGTTCCAACCACGAACGACGTGCTAGCGCCTCCGGTCCCTCCAGGGCTTACTCAAGAATTCATCCTCTCTATCTCTATTTCGGCAGTTTCTTATCTACAAACCTTTTTTGCAGATTCCCCATTCACTCTTTTTTTTATGTCCCAACCGTAGCTCCTAAATATCAGATATATCGGATGCTATGCGTGTTACCACAGACTTGGACTTTTGGAATTAATCTTATATTAATTCTAAAATTAATACAATATCATATGTTGTATAATTTGATAAGAAACTAATTAAATAAATAGTGTTTGTATTAAATCCATCCCACAGATTTAATTCACCTATTTATTTAATTTAAAATAAAGATGAGACGGAATTACATTTGATTTATTCTCATAAATCAAATTTGAGATATCATATCAATTTGAATTTCAAATTCAAACGTGATAGAGATTTAATTTTATCCTTATAAATTAAATCTTGTAAATATCTCTTATATGAGATATCATATCAATTTAAATTTCAAATTCAAACGTGGTAGAGACATCATAGAATCTGGACATGTCTTAGATTCAATGAATCTGGACATCATAGCTTGTGTGTAGGCTATTTTGTGTGCGACCCTGTAGGCCCATATGAAGTTGGCAGTGGGTCATTTACTATACTGACTCACAAGTCGCAAGCGGTCTCTAGCAAGACATCACGACTACCCAAATCATATGAGGATCGATGAACGATGTAGCCTTTTATACAACCATATCATGTTCCTTTTGTCACACGATATTTTGGTCATGGATGAGGCATGGAGAATATCATCCTCCTATTCCTGACCGTTACTTTCTCGATCCCTGAGTAGTCTGACTATAGAAATGGAACTACCTTTCCATTACAGTATGGCCATACATTTCCCAGACTCACTCATCGAGGGGCCCAGTAATATCTCTGTACGAATGTGAGGGACAAATTCCATCTTGACCATTCACATTCCTCCGCACGAAAAATCACTAAGCCCGAACATAGTCTTTATGATTACTCAGTCAAAAGTCACTTTTGACTAGGTCAAAGCTGAGCGTTGGTCATGAAGAAATCCATGATGATCTCAGGTCAAAGGGCATAGTGACATGGTTTGTATATGAGAGAAGCTTATGACTTAACCCATGCAACTCTCTCATAGCGGGTCGGTCTAACACCTTATACTCTTACATGTGCCTATGACTTTGATTTATATCTCTATACATCTTCAAAGTCATACTGGTCTTATTTCATCTCTGCTCCCGCACAGATGACCGACCAGGGACATTGAGGATAAGATCATGAATTATCCAAGGATGGTTATCACAGTAAACATGCAAATAATATGATAACACAATTGATAAACTCATAAATCAATAATGTTTATAAGACAATGATTGGCCCCTAGGGCACATTTTCCAATAGTAGTTCATGACAATTTGGTCATAACTTTCCGGGAGTGAGTTCAAGACCAAATCCCTAGCTAACTCTTTGCTCATGGGAAATCCAAGCCTCTCAAGGTGATCAATGTACCCTTTCATCTTTAAGACATGAGTACTGACTGATGCACCTTCAGCCATCTTGCAGGAATGTAAGGCCTTAGTGGTCTCATACCTCTCTTGCCTTGCCTGTTGCTGGAACATTTCCTTGAGATGCATAATCATCTCATAAGCCTCCATGTGTTCTAGATCTCTTTGGAGCTCCGGAACCATGGTGGCTAGCATCAAGCATTCCACACCGACAGAGTCTTCCTTATTCTTCGTGTAAGCATCTCTCTGAGCTCTAGGAGCATTGGTTGCTGGCTCCTCAGGAATGGGTTGATCTAGGACATGTGCCTTTCTTTCCTGCTTGAGAACAATTCGCAAGTTCCTAAACCAGTCAAGAAAGTTTTTCCATTGAGTTTGTCCTTCTCAAGGATAGATCGCAGCGATAATGTAGCAGTATTATTAGTCGTCATGATTCTACAATTAAAATATGCAATTGAATTAGCAATCTCCTACTAAATAAACAACTCTCAATGCAATAGTTAGTGGGTTAAGATCCATATTTGGCTCAAACTTAAGTCCGCTTTGGCAAGACGCTTAAATTAAGTTATTTAGGTAGGTAACACCTTTACCAATTACATCAAATGTAACTCTTAGATGTTTATGGGATTCTATCATTATATGATCTAGCATGTTTTTAATCCCATCTAATACCTTGAGACCCAAAACCGTTTTGTTAATCTCAATTAAGTCAAACAACAATAAACATGTGAGAGTAGCACCATTACTCTTGATTATCTCCCCAAGATAACTCAAATGCACCCACTTTGGCGGAGTCCACAATTGAGCGATCGAGGTTTTGACAAGTGTTCACAAATTGACGGCATTATGACTTAAGATTTCAGTTAGAGGGCTTAATTTAACTATCTGGTCTACAAGAATGAATGTTTCTCAGTTTGTATCTCATACAAGTAATACGCATATGCTGATATAATCATAAGATGCATAATTTAAACATGATACAATATGGCTCACCTATCCTAAGTCCACTCAAGCCAATGAGAGGAGCTCTCTAGTAAAAAAAGGGAAATTACATATAAAAACCTCTTTTAACATTCGAGAGGAGTGAGATGAGAAGAGAAGGTATATTAAGAGTATATAGAGGAAGGCATGACACGCAGGCCGTATTTAAAAATTACAACACTTGCAATCTAGAGCCATATTGTTCACCATACCCAAACATTCAAGAATCAATATTCAGATTTAATTGAAGGGCAATGAATGTTTCAAAACTAAAACATTCACAAAACAGCATATGTTACGGTTATGTTGCGCTACGAATAAGTAGCCACGGCGGTCGCACTAGCCGGTTAGTGGGCGGCGGTCCCGCTAGCCGGTTAGCGAGAGGGTCTGGGGCAACGGCCCGAGAATTTTCTTTTGTTTCATAAATAATCACGAATCTGAATTATTTTTCTTAAACCCCATCAATATTAATTGATCAAATCAAAACGCATGCACCACTGATTTCAATTCCCTTTCAGATTCCTTATATGTCATACATAAAACGGATTCCTTATATGTCACACATAAAACGCATGTTATCATATGATCGGCTATGACTAACACATATCATATGAATCAACAATCAAGCCTAACTTAAACACAAAACGGCATGCCTCTGATACCACTGTAAGGAATTGGAAGACACGCAGTGAAAATTAACTTACATTTTTTTCCATTCCCTGCCAGAATCTACCGTATGTGTTTAAGTCAAGTGGAAAGAAGTATTACCCTCAGTATTCAGTCGCGACTTTCTCAGCTTCTGGTTGCGACATCCACATCTTCTCTCCGCGGCTCAGGATCTCTTTTTGATCGCAAGAAGTCGACGACTCAGGTCGGCTTCCTCTACTGGTATCCACATGAACAGCGTTCCAACCACGAACGACGTGCTAGCGCCTCCGGTCCCTCCAGGGCTTACTCAAGAATTCATCCTCTCTATCTCTATTTCGGCAGTTTCTTATCTACAAACCTTTTTTGCAGATTCCCCATTCACTCTTTTTTTTATGTCCCAACCGTAGCTCCTAAATATCAGATATATCGGATGCTATGCGTGTTACCACAGACTTGGACTTTTGGAATTAATCTTATATTAATTCTAAAATTAATACAATATCATATGTTGTATAATTTGATAAGAAACTAATTAAATAAATAGTGTTTGTATTAAATCCATCCCACAGATTTAATTCACCTATTTATTTAATTTAAAATAAAGATGAGACGGAATTACATTTGATTTATTCTCATAAATCAAATTTGAGATATCATATCAATTTGAATTTCAAATTCAAACGTGATAGAGATTTAATTTTATCCTTATAAATTAAATCTTGTAAATATCTCTTATATGAGATATCATATCAATTTAAATTTCAAATTCAAACGTGGTAGAGACATCATAGAATCTGGACATGTCTTAGATTCAATGAATCTGGACATCATAGCTTGTGTGTAGGCTATTTTGTGTGCGACCCTGTAGGCCCATATGAAGTTGGCAGTGGGTCATTTACTATACTGACTCACAAGTCGCAAGCGGTCTCTAGCAAGACATCACGACTACCCAAATCATATGAGGATCGATGAACGATGTAGCCTTTTATACAACCATATCATGTTCCTTTTGTCACACGATATTTTGGTCATGGATGAGGCATGGAGAATATCATCCTCCTATTCCTGACCGTTACTTTCTCGATCCCTGAGTAGTCTGACTATAGAAATGGAACTACCTTTCCATTACAGTATGGCCATACATTTCCCAGACTCACTCATCGAGGGGCCCAGTAATATCTCTGTACGAATGTGAGGGACAAATTCCATCTTGACCATTCACATTCCTCCGCACGAAAAATCACTAAGCCCGAACATAGTCTTTATGATTACTCAGTCAAAAGTCACTTTTGACTAGGTCAAAGCTGAGCGTTGGTCATGAAGAAATCCATGATGATCTCAGGTCAAAGGGCATAGTGACATGGTTTGTATATGAGAGAAGCTTATGACTTAACCCATGCAACTCTCTCATAGCGGGTCGGTCTAACACCTTATACTCTTACATGTGCCTATGACTTTGATTTATATCTCTATACATCTTCAAAGTCATACTGGTCTTATTTCATCTCTGCTCCCGCACAGATGACCGACCAGGGACATTGAGGATAAGATCATGAATTATCCAAGGATGGTTATCACAGTAAACATGCAAATAATATGATAACACAATTGATAAACTCATAAATCAATAATGTTTATAAGACAATGATTGGCCCCTAGGGCACATTTTCCAATAGTAGTTCATGACAATTTGGTCATAACTTTCCGGGAGTGAGTTCAAGACCAAATCCCTAGCTAACTCTTTGCTCATGGGAAATCCAAGCCTCTCAAGGTGATCAATGTACCCTTTCATCTTTAAGACATGAGTACTGACTGATGCACCTTCAGCCATCTTGCAGGAATGTAAGGCCTTAGTGGTCTCATACCTCTCTTGCCTTGCCTGTTGCTGGAACATTTCCTTGAGATGCATAATCATCTCATAAGCCTCCATGTGTTCTAGATCTCTTTGGAGCTCCGGAACCATGGTGGCTAGCATCAAGCATTCCACACCGACAGAGTCTTCCTTATTCTTCGTGTAAGCATCTCTCTGAGCTCTAGGAGCATTGGTTGCTGGCTCCTCAGGAATGGGTTGATCTAGGACATGTGCCTTTCTTTCCTGCTTGAGAACAATTCGCAAGTTCCTAAACCAGTCAAGAAAGTTTTTCCATTGAGTTTGTCCTTCTCAAGGATAGATCGCAGCGATAATGTAGCAGTATTATTAGTCGTCATGATTCTACAATTAAAATATGCAATTGAATTAGCAATCTCCTACTAAATAAACAACTCTCAATGCAATAGTTAGTGGGTTAAGATCCATATTTGGCTCAAACTTAAGTCCGCTTTGGCAAGACGCTTAAATTAAGTTATTTAGGTAGGTAACACCTTTACCAATTACATCAAATGTAACTCTTAGATGTTTATGGGATTCTATCATTATATGATCTAGCATGTTTTTAATCCCATCTAATACCTTGAGACCCAAAACCGTTTTGTTAATCTCAATTAAGTCAAACAACAATAAACATGTGAGAGTAGCACCATTACTCTTGATTATCTCCCCAAGATAACTCAAATGCACCCACTTTGGCGGAGTCCACAATTGAGCGATCGAGGTTTTGACAAGTGTTCACAAATTGACGGCATTATGACTTAAGATTTCAGTTAGAGGGCTTAATTTAACTATCTGGTCTACAAGAATGAATGTTTCTCAGTTTGTATCTCATACAAGTAATACGCATATGCTGATATAATCATAAGATGCATAATTTAAACATGATACAATATGGCTCACCTATCCTAAGTCCACTCAAGCCAATGAGAGGAGCTCTCTAGTAAAAAAAGGGAAATTACATATAAAAACCTCTTTTAACATTCGAGAGGAGTGAGATGAGAAGAGAAGGTATATTAAGAGTATATAGAGGAAGGCATGACACGCAGGCCGTATTTAAAAATTACAACACTTGCAATCTAGAGCCATATTGTTCACCATACCCAAACATTCAAGAATCAATATTCAGATTTAATTGAAGGGCAATGAATGTTTCAAAACTAAAACATTCACAAAACAGCATATGTTACGGTTATGTTGCGCTACGAATAAGTAGCCACGGCGGTCGCACTAGCCGGTTAGTGGGCGGCGGTCCCGCTAGCCGGTTAGCGAGAGGGTCTGGGGCAACGGCCCGAGAATTTTCTTTTGTTTCATAAATAATCACGAATCTGAATTATTTTTCTTAAACCCCATCAATATTAATTGATCAAATCAAAACGCATGCACCACTGATTTCAATTCCCTTTCAGATTCCTTATATGTCATACATAAAACGGATTCCTTATATGTCACACATAAAACGCATGTTATCATATGATCGGCTATGACTAACACATATCATATGAATCAACAATCAAGCCTAACTTAAACACAAAACGGCATGCCTCTGATACCACTGTAAGGAATTGGAAGACACGCAGTGAAAATTAACTTACATTTTTTTCCATTCCCTGCCAGAATCTACCGTATGTGTTTAAGTCAAGTGGAAAGAAGTATTACCCTCAGTATTCAGTCGCGACTTTCTCAGCTTCTGGTTGCGACATCCACATCTTCTCTCCGCGGCTCAGGATCTCTTTTTGATCGCAAGAAGTCGACGACTCAGGTCGGCTTCCTCTACTGGTATCCACATGAACAGCGTTCCAACCACGAACGACGTGCTAGCGCCTCCGGTCCCTCCAGGGCTTACTCAAGAATTCATCCTCTCTATCTCTATTTCGGCAGTTTCTTATCTACAAACCTTTTTTGCAGATTCCCCATTCACTCTTTTTTTTATGTCCCAACCGTAGCTCCTAAATATCAGATATATCGGATGCTATGCGTGTTACCACAGACTTGGACTTTTGGAATTAATCTTATATTAATTCTAAAATTAATACAATATCATATGTTGTATAATTTGATAAGAAACTAATTAAATAAATAGTGTTTGTATTAAATCCATCCCACAGATTTAATTCACCTATTTATTTAATTTAAAATAAAGATGAGACGGAATTACATTTGATTTATTCTCATAAATCAAATTTGAGATATCATATCAATTTGAATTTCAAATTCAAACGTGATAGAGATTTAATTTTATCCTTATAAATTAAATCTTGTAAATATCTCTTATATGAGATATCATATCAATTTAAATTTCAAATTCAAACGTGGTAGAGACATCATAGAATCTGGACATGTCTTAGATTCAATGAATCTGGACATCATAGCTTGTGTGTAGGCTATTTTGTGTGCGACCCTGTAGGCCCATATGAAGTTGGCAGTGGGTCATTTACTATACTGACTCACAAGTCGCAAGCGGTCTCTAGCAAGACATCACGACTACCCAAATCATATGAGGATCGATGAACGATGTAGCCTTTTATACAACCATATCATGTTCCTTTTGTCACACGATATTTTGGTCATGGATGAGGCATGGAGAATATCATCCTCCTATTCCTGACCGTTACTTTCTCGATCCCTGAGTAGTCTGACTATAGAAATGGAACTACCTTTCCATTACAGTATGGCCATACATTTCCCAGACTCACTCATCGAGGGGCCCAGTAATATCTCTGTACGAATGTGAGGGACAAATTCCATCTTGACCATTCACATTCCTCCGCACGAAAAATCACTAAGCCCGAACATAGTCTTTATGATTACTCAGTCAAAAGTCACTTTTGACTAGGTCAAAGCTGAGCGTTGGTCATGAAGAAATCCATGATGATCTCAGGTCAAAGGGCATAGTGACATGGTTTGTATATGAGAGAAGCTTATGACTTAACCCATGCAACTCTCTCATAGCGGGTCGGTCTAACACCTTATACTCTTACATGTGCCTATGACTTTGATTTATATCTCTATACATCTTCAAAGTCATACTGGTCTTATTTCATCTCTGCTCCCGCACAGATGACCGACCAGGGACATTGAGGATAAGATCATGAATTATCCAAGGATGGTTATCACAGTAAACATGCAAATAATATGATAACACAATTGATAAACTCATAAATCAATAATGTTTATAAGACAATGATTGGCCCCTAGGGCACATTTTCCAATAGTAGTTCATGACAATTTGGTCATAACTTTCCGGGAGTGAGTTCAAGACCAAATCCCTAGCTAACTCTTTGCTCATGGGAAATCCAAGCCTCTCAAGGTGATCAATGTACCCTTTCATCTTTAAGACATGAGTACTGACTGATGCACCTTCAGCCATCTTGCAGGAATGTAAGGCCTTAGTGGTCTCATACCTCTCTTGCCTTGCCTGTTGCTGGAACATTTCCTTGAGATGCATAATCATCTCATAAGCCTCCATGTGTTCTAGATCTCTTTGGAGCTCCGGAACCATGGTGGCTAGCATCAAGCATTCCACACCGACAGAGTCTTCCTTATTCTTCGTGTAAGCATCTCTCTGAGCTCTAGGAGCATTGGTTGCTGGCTCCTCAGGAATGGGTTGATCTAGGACATGTGCCTTTCTTTCCTGCTTGAGAACAATTCGCAAGTTCCTAAACCAGTCAAGAAAGTTTTTCCATTGAGTTTGTCCTTCTCAAGGATAGATCGCAGCGATAATGTAGCAGTATTATTAGTCGTCATGATTCTACAATTAAAATATGCAATTGAATTAGCAATCTCCTACTAAATAAACAACTCTCAATGCAATAGTTAGTGGGTTAAGATCCATATTTGGCTCAAACTTAAGTCCGCTTTGGCAAGACGCTTAAATTAAGTTATTTAGGTAGGTAACACCTTTACCAATTACATCAAATGTAACTCTTAGATGTTTATGGGATTCTATCATTATATGATCTAGCATGTTTTTAATCCCATCTAATACCTTGAGACCCAAAACCGTTTTGTTAATCTCAATTAAGTCAAACAACAATAAACATGTGAGAGTAGCACCATTACTCTTGATTATCTCCCCAAGATAACTCAAATGCACCCACTTTGGCGGAGTCCACAATTGAGCGATCGAGGTTTTGACAAGTGTTCACAAATTGACGGCATTATGACTTAAGATTTCAGTTAGAGGGCTTAATTTAACTATCTGGTCTACAAGAATGAATGTTTCTCAGTTTGTATCTCATACAAGTAATACGCATATGCTGATATAATCATAAGATGCATAATTTAAACATGATACAATATGGCTCACCTATCCTAAGTCCACTCAAGCCAATGAGAGGAGCTCTCTAGTAAAAAAAGGGAAATTACATATAAAAACCTCTTTTAACATTCGAGAGGAGTGAGATGAGAAGAGAAGGTATATTAAGAGTATATAGAGGAAGGCATGACACGCAGGCCGTATTTAAAAATTACAACACTTGCAATCTAGAGCCATATTGTTCACCATACCCAAACATTCAAGAATCAATATTCAGATTTAATTGAAGGGCAATGAATGTTTCAAAACTAAAACATTCACAAAACAGCATATGTTACGGTTATGTTGCGCTACGAATAAGTAGCCACGGCGGTCGCACTAGCCGGTTAGTGGGCGGCGGTCCCGCTAGCCGGTTAGCGAGAGGGTCTGGGGCAACGGCCCGAGAATTTTCTTTTGTTTCATAAATAATCACGAATCTGAATTATTTTTCTTAAACCCCATCAATATTAATTGATCAAATCAAAACGCATGCACCACTGATTTCAATTCCCTTTCAGATTCCTTATATGTCATACATAAAACGGATTCCTTATATGTCACACATAAAACGCATGTTATCATATGATCGGCTATGACTAACACATATCATATGAATCAACAATCAAGCCTAACTTAAACACAAAACGGCATGCCTCTGATACCACTGTAAGGAATTGGAAGACACGCAGTGAAAATTAACTTACATTTTTTTCCATTCCCTGCCAGAATCTACCGTATGTGTTTAAGTCAAGTGGAAAGAAGTATTACCCTCAGTATTCAGTCGCGACTTTCTCAGCTTCTGGTTGCGACATCCACATCTTCTCTCCGCGGCTCAGGATCTCTTTTTGATCGCAAGAAGTCGACGACTCAGGTCGGCTTCCTCTACTGGTATCCACATGAACAGCGTTCCAACCACGAACGACGTGCTAGCGCCTCCGGTCCCTCCAGGGCTTACTCAAGAATTCATCCTCTCTATCTCTATTTCGGCAGTTTCTTATCTACAAACCTTTTTTGCAGATTCCCCATTCACTCTTTTTTTTATGTCCCAACCGTAGCTCCTAAATATCAGATATATCGGATGCTATGCGTGTTACCACAGACTTGGACTTTTGGAATTAATCTTATATTAATTCTAAAATTAATACAATATCATATGTTGTATAATTTGATAAGAAACTAATTAAATAAATAGTGTTTGTATTAAATCCATCCCACAGATTTAATTCACCTATTTATTTAATTTAAAATAAAGATGAGACGGAATTACATTTGATTTATTCTCATAAATCAAATTTGAGATATCATATCAATTTGAATTTCAAATTCAAACGTGATAGAGATTTAATTTTATCCTTATAAATTAAATCTTGTAAATATCTCTTATATGAGATATCATATCAATTTAAATTTCAAATTCAAACGTGGTAGAGACATCATAGAATCTGGACATGTCTTAGATTCAATGAATCTGGACATCATAGCTTGTGTGTAGGCTATTTTGTGTGCGACCCTGTAGGCCCATATGAAGTTGGCAGTGGGTCATTTACTATACTGACTCACAAGTCGCAAGCGGTCTCTAGCAAGACATCACGACTACCCAAATCATATGAGGATCGATGAACGATGTAGCCTTTTATACAACCATATCATGTTCCTTTTGTCACACGATATTTTGGTCATGGATGAGGCATGGAGAATATCATCCTCCTATTCCTGACCGTTACTTTCTCGATCCCTGAGTAGTCTGACTATAGAAATGGAACTACCTTTCCATTACAGTATGGCCATACATTTCCCAGACTCACTCATCGAGGGGCCCAGTAATATCTCTGTACGAATGTGAGGGACAAATTCCATCTTGACCATTCACATTCCTCCGCACGAAAAATCACTAAGCCCGAACATAGTCTTTATGATTACTCAGTCAAAAGTCACTTTTGACTAGGTCAAAGCTGAGCGTTGGTCATGAAGAAATCCATGATGATCTCAGGTCAAAGGGCATAGTGACATGGTTTGTATATGAGAGAAGCTTATGACTTAACCCATGCAACTCTCTCATAGCGGGTCGGTCTAACACCTTATACTCTTACATGTGCCTATGACTTTGATTTATATCTCTATACATCTTCAAAGTCATACTGGTCTTATTTCATCTCTGCTCCCGCACAGATGACCGACCAGGGACATTGAGGATAAGATCATGAATTATCCAAGGATGGTTATCACAGTAAACATGCAAATAATATGATAACACAATTGATAAACTCATAAATCAATAATGTTTATAAGACAATGATTGGCCCCTAGGGCACATTTTCCAATAGTAGTTCATGACAATTTGGTCATAACTTTCCGGGAGTGAGTTCAAGACCAAATCCCTAGCTAACTCTTTGCTCATGGGAAATCCAAGCCTCTCAAGGTGATCAATGTACCCTTTCATCTTTAAGACATGAGTACTGACTGATGCACCTTCAGCCATCTTGCAGGAATGTAAGGCCTTAGTGGTCTCATACCTCTCTTGCCTTGCCTGTTGCTGGAACATTTCCTTGAGATGCATAATCATCTCATAAGCCTCCATGTGTTCTAGATCTCTTTGGAGCTCCGGAACCATGGTGGCTAGCATCAAGCATTCCACACCGACAGAGTCTTCCTTATTCTTCGTGTAAGCATCTCTCTGAGCTCTAGGAGCATTGGTTGCTGGCTCCTCAGGAATGGGTTGATCTAGGACATGTGCCTTTCTTTCCTGCTTGAGAACAATTCGCAAGTTCCTAAACCAGTCAAGAAAGTTTTTCCATTGAGTTTGTCCTTCTCAAGGATAGATCGCAGCGATAATGTAGCAGTATTATTAGTCGTCATGATTCTACAATTAAAATATGCAATTGAATTAGCAATCTCCTACTAAATAAACAACTCTCAATGCAATAGTTAGTGGGTTAAGATCCATATTTGGCTCAAACTTAAGTCCGCTTTGGCAAGACGCTTAAATTAAGTTATTTAGGTAGGTAACACCTTTACCAATTACATCAAATGTAACTCTTAGATGTTTATGGGATTCTATCATTATATGATCTAGCATGTTTTTAATCCCATCTAATACCTTGAGACCCAAAACCGTTTTGTTAATCTCAATTAAGTCAAACAACAATAAACATGTGAGAGTAGCACCATTACTCTTGATTATCTCCCCAAGATAACTCAAATGCACCCACTTTGGCGGAGTCCACAATTGAGCGATCGAGGTTTTGACAAGTGTTCACAAATTGACGGCATTATGACTTAAGATTTCAGTTAGAGGGCTTAATTTAACTATCTGGTCTACAAGAATGAATGTTTCTCAGTTTGTATCTCATACAAGTAATACGCATATGCTGATATAATCATAAGATGCATAATTTAAACATGATACAATATGGCTCACCTATCCTAAGTCCACTCAAGCCAATGAGAGGAGCTCTCTAGTAAAAAAAGGGAAATTACATATAAAAACCTCTTTTAACATTCGAGAGGAGTGAGATGAGAAGAGAAGGTATATTAAGAGTATATAGAGGAAGGCATGACACGCAGGCCGTATTTAAAAATTACAACACTTGCAATCTAGAGCCATATTGTTCACCATACCCAAACATTCAAGAATCAATATTCAGATTTAATTGAAGGGCAATGAATGTTTCAAAACTAAAACATTCACAAAACAGCATATGTTACGGTTATGTTGCGCTACGAATAAGTAGCCACGGCGGTCGCACTAGCCGGTTAGTGGGCGGCGGTCCCGCTAGCCGGTTAGCGAGAGGGTCTGGGGCAACGGCCCGAGAATTTTCTTTTGTTTCATAAATAATCACGAATCTGAATTATTTTTCTTAAACCCCATCAATATTAATTGATCAAATCAAAACGCATGCACCACTGATTTCAATTCCCTTTCAGATTCCTTATATGTCATACATAAAACGGATTCCTTATATGTCACACATAAAACGCATGTTATCATATGATCGGCTATGACTAACACATATCATATGAATCAACAATCAAGCCTAACTTAAACACAAAACGGCATGCCTCTGATACCACTGTAAGGAATTGGAAGACACGCAGTGAAAATTAACTTACATTTTTTTCCATTCCCTGCCAGAATCTACCGTATGTGTTTAAGTCAAGTGGAAAGAAGTATTACCCTCAGTATTCAGTCGCGACTTTCTCAGCTTCTGGTTGCGACATCCACATCTTCTCTCCGCGGCTCAGGATCTCTTTTTGATCGCAAGAAGTCGACGACTCAGGTCGGCTTCCTCTACTGGTATCCACATGAACAGCGTTCCAACCACGAACGACGTGCTAGCGCCTCCGGTCCCTCCAGGGCTTACTCAAGAATTCATCCTCTCTATCTCTATTTCGGCAGTTTCTTATCTACAAACCTTTTTTGCAGATTCCCCATTCACTCTTTTTTTTATGTCCCAACCGTAGCTCCTAAATATCAGATATATCGGATGCTATGCGTGTTACCACAGACTTGGACTTTTGGAATTAATCTTATATTAATTCTAAAATTAATACAATATCATATGTTGTATAATTTGATAAGAAACTAATTAAATAAATAGTGTTTGTATTAAATCCATCCCACAGATTTAATTCACCTATTTATTTAATTTAAAATAAAGATGAGACGGAATTACATTTGATTTATTCTCATAAATCAAATTTGAGATATCATATCAATTTGAATTTCAAATTCAAACGTGATAGAGATTTAATTTTATCCTTATAAATTAAATCTTGTAAATATCTCTTATATGAGATATCATATCAATTTAAATTTCAAATTCAAACGTGGTAGAGACATCATAGAATCTGGACATGTCTTAGATTCAATGAATCTGGACATCATAGCTTGTGTGTAGGCTATTTTGTGTGCGACCCTGTAGGCCCATATGAAGTTGGCAGTGGGTCATTTACTATACTGACTCACAAGTCGCAAGCGGTCTCTAGCAAGACATCACGACTACCCAAATCATATGAGGATCGATGAACGATGTAGCCTTTTATACAACCATATCATGTTCCTTTTGTCACACGATATTTTGGTCATGGATGAGGCATGGAGAATATCATCCTCCTATTCCTGACCGTTACTTTCTCGATCCCTGAGTAGTCTGACTATAGAAATGGAACTACCTTTCCATTACAGTATGGCCATACATTTCCCAGACTCACTCATCGAGGGGCCCAGTAATATCTCTGTACGAATGTGAGGGACAAATTCCATCTTGACCATTCACATTCCTCCGCACGAAAAATCACTAAGCCCGAACATAGTCTTTATGATTACTCAGTCAAAAGTCACTTTTGACTAGGTCAAAGCTGAGCGTTGGTCATGAAGAAATCCATGATGATCTCAGGTCAAAGGGCATAGTGACATGGTTTGTATATGAGAGAAGCTTATGACTTAACCCATGCAACTCTCTCATAGCGGGTCGGTCTAACACCTTATACTCTTACATGTGCCTATGACTTTGATTTATATCTCTATACATCTTCAAAGTCATACTGGTCTTATTTCATCTCTGCTCCCGCACAGATGACCGACCAGGGACATTGAGGATAAGATCATGAATTATCCAAGGATGGTTATCACAGTAAACATGCAAATAATATGATAACACAATTGATAAACTCATAAATCAATAATGTTTATAAGACAATGATTGGCCCCTAGGGCACATTTTCCAATAGTAGTTCATGACAATTTGGTCATAACTTTCCGGGAGTGAGTTCAAGACCAAATCCCTAGCTAACTCTTTGCTCATGGGAAATCCAAGCCTCTCAAGGTGATCAATGTACCCTTTCATCTTTAAGACATGAGTACTGACTGATGCACCTTCAGCCATCTTGCAGGAATGTAAGGCCTTAGTGGTCTCATACCTCTCTTGCCTTGCCTGTTGCTGGAACATTTCCTTGAGATGCATAATCATCTCATAAGCCTCCATGTGTTCTAGATCTCTTTGGAGCTCCGGAACCATGGTGGCTAGCATCAAGCATTCCACACCGACAGAGTCTTCCTTATTCTTCGTGTAAGCATCTCTCTGAGCTCTAGGAGCATTGGTTGCTGGCTCCTCAGGAATGGGTTGATCTAGGACATGTGCCTTTCTTTCCTGCTTGAGAACAATTCGCAAGTTCCTAAACCAGTCAAGAAAGTTTTTCCATTGAGTTTGTCCTTCTCAAGGATAGATCGCAGCGATAATGTAGCAGTATTATTAGTCGTCATGATTCTACAATTAAAATATGCAATTGAATTAGCAATCTCCTACTAAATAAACAACTCTCAATGCAATAGTTAGTGGGTTAAGATCCATATTTGGCTCAAACTTAAGTCCGCTTTGGCAAGACGCTTAAATTAAGTTATTTAGGTAGGTAACACCTTTACCAATTACATCAAATGTAACTCTTAGATGTTTATGGGATTCTATCATTATATGATCTAGCATGTTTTTAATCCCATCTAATACCTTGAGACCCAAAACCGTTTTGTTAATCTCAATTAAGTCAAACAACAATAAACATGTGAGAGTAGCACCATTACTCTTGATTATCTCCCCAAGATAACTCAAATGCACCCACTTTGGCGGAGTCCACAATTGAGCGATCGAGGTTTTGACAAGTGTTCACAAATTGACGGCATTATGACTTAAGATTTCAGTTAGAGGGCTTAATTTAACTATCTGGTCTACAAGAATGAATGTTTCTCAGTTTGTATCTCATACAAGTAATACGCATATGCTGATATAATCATAAGATGCATAATTTAAACATGATACAATATGACTCACCTATCCTAAGTCCACTCAAGCCAATGAGAGGAGCTCTCTAGTAAAAAAAGGGAAATTACATATAAAAACCTCTTTTAACATTCGAGAGGAGTGAGATGAGAAGAGAAGGTATATTAAGAGTATATAGAGGAAGGCATGACACGCAGGCCGTATTTAAAAATTACAACACTTGCAATCTAGAGCCATATTGTTCACCATACCCAAACATTCAAGAATCAATATTCAGATTTAATTGAAGGGCAATGAATGTTTCAAAACTAAAACATTCACAAAACAGCATATGTTACGGTTATGTTGCGCTACGAATAAGTAGCCACGGCGGTCGCACTAGCCGGTTAGTGGGCGGCGGTCCCGCTAGCCGGTTAGCGAGAGGGTCTGGGGCAACGGCCCGAGAATTTTCTTTTGTTTCATAAATAATCACGAATCTGAATTATTTTTCTTAAACCCCATCAATATTAATTGATCAAATCAAAACGCATGCACCACTGATTTCAATTCCCTTTCAGATTCCTTATATGTCATACATAAAACGGATTCCTTATATGTCACACATAAAACGCATGTTATCATATGATCGGCTATGACTAACACATATCATATGAATCAACAATCAAGCCTAACTTAAACACAAAACGGCATGCCTCTGATACCACTGTAAGGAATTGGAAGACACGCAGTGAAAATTAACTTACATTTTTTTCCATTCCCTGCCAGAATCTACCGTATGTGTTTAAGTCAAGTGGAAAGAAGTATTACCCTCAGTATTCAGTCGCGACTTTCTCAGCTTCTGGTTGCGACATCCACATCTTCTCTCCGCGGCTCAGGATCTCTTTTTGATCGCAAGAAGTCGACGACTCAGGTCGGCTTCCTCTACTGGTATCCACATGAACAGCGTTCCAACCACGAACGACGTGCTAGCGCCTCCGGTCCCTCCAGGGCTTACTCAAGAATTCATCCTCTCTATCTCTATTTCGGCAGTTTCTTATCTACAAACCTTTTTTGCAGATTCCCCATTCACTCTTTTTTTTATGTCCCAACCGTAGCTCCTAAATATCAGATATATCGGATGCTATGCGTGTTACCACAGACTTGGACTTTTGGAATTAATCTTATATTAATTCTAAAATTAATACAATATCATATGTTGTATAATTTGATAAGAAACTAATTAAATAAATAGTGTTTGTATTAAATCCATCCCACAGATTTAATTCACCTATTTATTTAATTTAAAATAAAGATGAGACGGAATTACATTTGATTTATTCTCATAAATCAAATTTGAGATATCATATCAATTTGAATTTCAAATTCAAACGTGATAGAGATTTAATTTTATCCTTATAAATTAAATCTTGTAAATATCTCTTATATGAGATATCATATCAATTTAAATTTCAAATTCAAACGTGGTAGAGACATCATAGAATCTGGACATGTCTTAGATTCAATGAATCTGGACATCATAGCTTGTGTGTAGGCTATTTTGTGTGCGACCCTGTAGGCCCATATGAAGTTGGCAGTGGGTCATTTACTATACTGACTCACAAGTCGCAAGCGGTCTCTAGCAAGACATCACGACTACCCAAATCATATGAGGATCGATGAACGATGTAGCCTTTTATACAACCATATCATGTTCCTTTTGTCACACGATATTTTGGTCATGGATGAGGCATGGAGAATATCATCCTCCTATTCCTGACCGTTACTTTCTCGATCCCTGAGTAGTCTGACTATAGAAATGGAACTACCTTTCCATTACAGTATGGCCATACATTTCCCAGACTCACTCATCGAGGGGCCCAGTAATATCTCTGTACGAATGTGAGGGACAAATTCCATCTTGACCATTCACATTCCTCCGCACGAAAAATCACTAAGCCCGAACATAGTCTTTATGATTACTCAGTCAAAAGTCACTTTTGACTAGGTCAAAGCTGAGCGTTGGTCATGAAGAAATCCATGATGATCTCAGGTCAAAGGGCATAGTGACATGGTTTGTATATGAGAGAAGCTTATGACTTAACCCATGCAACTCTCTCATAGCGGGTCGGTCTAACACCTTATACTCTTACATGTGCCTATGACTTTGATTTATATCTCTATACATCTTCAAAGTCATACTGGTCTTATTTCATCTCTGCTCCCGCACAGATGACCGACCAGGGACATTGAGGATAAGATCATGAATTATCCAAGGATGGTTATCACAGTAAACATGCAAATAATATGATAACACAATTGATAAACTCATAAATCAATAATGTTTATAAGACAATGATTGGCCCCTAGGGCACATTTTCCAATAGTAGTTCATGACAATTTGGTCATAACTTTCCGGGAGTGAGTTCAAGACCAAATCCCTAGCTAACTCTTTGCTCATGGGAAATCCAAGCCTCTCAAGGTGATCAATGTACCCTTTCATCTTTAAGACATGAGTACTGACTGATGCACCTTCAGCCATCTTGCAGGAATGTAAGGCCTTAGTGGTCTCATACCTCTCTTGCCTTGCCTGTTGCTGGAACATTTCCTTGAGATGCATAATCATCTCATAAGCCTCCATGTGTTCTAGATCTCTTTGGAGCTCCGGAACCATGGTGGCTAGCATCAAGCATTCCACACCGACAGAGTCTTCCTTATTCTTCGTGTAAGCATCTCTCTGAGCTCTAGGAGCATTGGTTGCTGGCTCCTCAGGAATGGGTTGATCTAGGACATGTGCCTTTCTTTCCTGCTTGAGAACAATTCGCAAGTTCCTAAACCAGTCAAGAAAGTTTTTCCATTGAGTTTGTCCTTCTCAAGGATAGATCGCAGCGATAATGTAGCAGTATTATTAGTCGTCATGATTCTACAATTAAAATATGCAATTGAATTAGCAATCTCCTACTAAATAAACAACTCTCAATGCAATAGTTAGTGGGTTAAGATCCATATTTGGCTCAAACTTAAGTCCGCTTTGGCAAGACGCTTAAATTAAGTTATTTAGGTAGGTAACACCTTTACCAATTACATCAAATGTAACTCTTAGATGTTTATGGGATTCTATCATTATATGATCTAGCATGTTTTTAATCCCATCTAATACCTTGAGACCCAAAACCGTTTTGTTAATCTCAATTAAGTCAAACAACAATAAACATGTGAGAGTAGCACCATTACTCTTGATTATCTCCCCAAGATAACTCAAATGCACCCACTTTGGCGGAGTCCACAATTGAGCGATCGAGGTTTTGACAAGTGTTCACAAATTGACGGCATTATGACTTAAGATTTCAGTTAGAGGGCTTAATTTAACTATCTGGTCTACAAGAATGAATGTTTCTCAGTTTGTATCTCATACAAGTAATACGCATATGCTGATATAATCATAAGATGCATAATTTAAACATGATACAATATGGCTCACCTATCCTAAGTCCACTCAAGCCAATGAGAGGAGCTCTCTAGTAAAAAAAGGGAAATTACATATAAAAACCTCTTTTAACATTCGAGAGGAGTGAGATGAGAAGAGAAGGTATATTAAGAGTATATAGAGGAAGGCATGACACGCAGGCCGTATTTAAAAATTACAACACTTGCAATCTAGAGCCATATTGTTCACCATACCCAAACATTCAAGAATCAATATTCAGATTTAATTGAAGGGCAATGAATGTTTCAAAACTAAAACATTCACAAAACAGCATATGTTACGGTTATGTTGCGCTACGAATAAGTAGCCACGGCGGTCGCACTAGCCGGTTAGTGGGCGGCGGTCCCGCTAGCCGGTTAGCGAGAGGGTCTGGGGCAACGGCCCGAGAATTTTCTTTTGTTTCATAAATAATCACGAATCTGAATTATTTTTCTTAAACCCCATCAATATTAATTGATCAAATCAAAACGCATGCACCACTGATTTCAATTCCCTTTCAGATTCCTTATATGTCATACATAAAACGGATTCCTTATATGTCACACATAAAACGCATGTTATCATATGATCGGCTATGACTAACACATATCATATGAATCAACAATCAAGCCTAACTTAAACACAAAACGGCATGCCTCTGATACCACTGTAAGGAATTGGAAGACACGCAGTGAAAATTAACTTACATTTTTTTCCATTCCCTGCCAGAATCTACCGTATGTGTTTAAGTCAAGTGGAAAGAAGTATTACCCTCAGTATTCAGTCGCGACTTTCTCAGCTTCTGGTTGCGACATCCACATCTTCTCTCCGCGGCTCAGGATCTCTTTTTGATCGCAAGAAGTCGACGACTCAGGTCGGCTTCCTCTACTGGTATCCACATGAACAGCGTTCCAACCACGAACGACGTGCTAGCGCCTCCGGTCCCTCCAGGGCTTACTCAAGAATTCATCCTCTCTATCTCTATTTCGGCAATTTCTTATCTACAAACCTTTTTTGCAGATTCCCCATTCACTCTTTTTTTTATGTCCCAACCGTAGCTCCTAAATATCAGATATATCGGATGCTATGCGTGTTACCACAGACTTGGACTTTTGGAATTAATCTTATATTAATTCTAAAATTAATACAATATCATATGTTGTATAATTTGATAAGAAACTAATTAAATAAATAGTGTTTGTATTAAATCCATCCCACAGATTTAATTCACCTATTTATTTAATTTAAAATAAAGATGAGACGGAATTACATTTGATTTATTCTCATAAATCAAATTTGAGATATCATATCAATTTGAATTTCAAATTCAAACGTGATAGAGATTTAATTTTATCCTTATAAATTAAATCTTGTAAATATCTCTTATATGAGATATCATATCAATTTAAATTTCAAATTCAAACGTGGTAGAGACATCATAGAATCTGGACATGTCTTAGATTCAATGAATCTGGACATCATAGCTTGTGTGTAGGCTATTTTGTGTGCGACCCTGTAGGCCCATATGAAGTTGGCAGTGGGTCATTTACTATACTGACTCACAAGTCGCAAGCGGTCTCTAGCAAGACATCACGACTACCCAAATCATATGAGGATCGATGAACGATGTAGCCTTTTATACAACCATATCATGTTCCTTTTGTCACACGATATTTTGGTCATGGATGAGGCATGGAGAATATCATCCTCCTATTCCTGACCGTTACTTTCTCGATCCCTGAGTAGTCTGACTATAGAAATGGAACTACCTTTCCATTACAGTATGGCCATACATTTCCCAGACTCACTCATCGAGGGGCCCAGTAATATCTCTGTACGAATGTGAGGGACAAATTCCATCTTGACCATTCACATTCCTCCGCACGAAAAATCACTAAGCCCGAACATAGTCTTTATGATTACTCAGTCAAAAGTCACTTTTGACTAGGTCAAAGCTGAGCGTTGGTCATGAAGAAATCCATGATGATCTCAGGTCAAAGGGCATAGTGACATGGTTTGTATATGAGAGAAGCTTATGACTTAACCCATGCAACTCTCTCATAGCGGGTCGGTCTAACACCTTATACTCTTACATGTGCCTATGACTTTGATTTATATCTCTATACATCTTCAAAGTCATACTGGTCTTATTTCATCTCTGCTCCCGCACAGATGACCGACCAGGGACATTGAGGATAAGATCATGAATTATCCAAGGATGGTTATCACAGTAAACATGCAAATAATATGATAACACAATTGATAAACTCATAAATCAATAATGTTTATAAGACAATGATTGGCCCCTAGGGCACATTTTCCAATAGTAGTTCATGACAATTTGGTCATAACTTTCCGGGAGTGAGTTCAAGACCAAATCCCTAGCTAACTCTTTGCTCATGGGAAATCCAAGCCTCTCAAGGTGATCAATGTACCCTTTCATCTTTAAGACATGAGTACTGACTGATGCACCTTCAGCCATCTTGCAGGAATGTAAGGCCTTAGTGGTCTCATACCTCTCTTGCCTTGCCTGTTGCTGGAACATTTCCTTGAGATGCATAATCATCTCATAAGCCTCCATGTGTTCTAGATCTCTTTGGAGCTCCGGAACCATGGTGGCTAGCATCAAGCATTCCACACCGACAGAGTCTTCCTTATTCTTCGTGTAAGCATCTCTCTGAGTTCTAGGAGCATTGGTTGCTGGCTCCTCAGGAATGGGTTGATCTAGGACATGTGCCTTTCTTTCCTGCTTGAGAACAATTCGCAAGTTCCTAAACCAGTCAAGAAAGTTTTTCCATTGAGTTTGTCCTTCTCAAGGATAGATCGCAGCGATAATGTAGCAGTATTATTAGTCGTCATGATTCTACAATTAAAATATGCAATTGAATTAGCAATCTCCTACTAAATAAACAACTCTCAATGCAATAGTTAGTGGGTTAAGATCCATATTTGGCTCAAACTTAAGTCCGCTTTGGCAAGACGCTTAAATTAAGTTATTTAGGTAGGTAACACCTTTACCAATTACATCAAATGTAACTCTTAGATGTTTATGGGATTCTATCATTATATGATCTAGCATGTTTTTAATCCCATCTAATACCTTGAGACCCAAAACCGTTTTGTTAATCTCAATTAAGTCAAACAACAATAAACATGTGAGAGTAGCACCATTACTCTTGATTATCTCCCCAAGATAACTCAAATGCACCCACTTTGGCGGAGTCCACAATTGAGCGATCGAGGTTTTGACAAGTGTTCACAAATTGACGGCATTATGACTTAAGATTTCAGTTAGAGGGCTTAATTTAACTATCTGGTCTACAAGAATGAATGTTTCTCAGTTTGTATCTCATACAAGTAATACGCATATGCTGATATAATCATAAGATGCATAATTTAAACATGATACAATATGGCTCACCTATCCTAAGTCCACTCAAGCCAATGAGAGGAGCTCTCTAGTAAAAAAAGGGAAATTACATATAAAAACCTCTTTTAACATTCGAGAGGAGTGAGATGAGAAGAGAAGGTATATTAAGAGTATATAGAGGAAGGCATGACACGCAGGCCGTATTTAAAAATTACAACACTTGCAATCTAGAGCCATATTGTTCACCATACCCAAACATTCAAGAATCAATATTCAGATTTAATTGAAGGGCAATGAATGTTTCAAAACTAAAACATTCACAAAACAGCATATGTTACGGTTATGTTGCGCTACGAATAAGTAGCCACGGCGGTCGCACTAGCCGGTTAGTGGGCGGCGGTCCCGCTAGCCGGTTAGCGAGAGGGTCTGGGGCAACGGCCCGAGAATTTTCTTTTGTTTCATAAATAATCACGAATCTGAATTATTTTTCTTAAACCCCATCAATATTAATTGATCAAATCAAAACGCATGCACCACTGATTTCAATTCCCTTTCAGATTCCTTATATGTCATACATAAAACGGATTCCTTATATGTCACACATAAAACGCATGTTATCATATGATCGGCTATGACTAACACATATCATATGAATCAACAATCAAGCCTAACTTAAACACAAAACGGCATGCCTCTGATACCACTGTAAGGAATTGGAAGACACGCAGTGAAAATTAACTTACATTTTTTTCCATTCCCTGCCAGAATCTACCGTATGTGTTTAAGTCAAGTGGAAAGAAGTATTACCCTCAGTATTCAGTCGCGACTTTCTCAGCTTCTGGTTGCGACATCCACATCTTCTCTCCGCGGCTCAGGATCTCTTTTTGATCGCAAGAAGTCGACGACTCAGGTCGGCTTCCTCTACTGGTATCCACATGAACAGCGTTCCAACCACGAACGACGTGCTAGCGCCTCCGGTCCCTCCAGGGCTTACTCAAGAATTCATCCTCTCTATCTCTATTTCGGCAGTTTCTTATCTACAAACCTTTTTTGCAGATTCCCCATTCACTCTTTTTTTTATGTCCCAACCGTAGCTCCTAAATATCAGATATATCGGATGCTATGCGTGTTACCACAGACTTGGACTTTTGGAATTAATCTTATATTAATTCTAAAATTAATACAATATCATATGTTGTATAATTTGATAAGAAACTAATTAAATAAATAGTGTTTGTATTAAATCCATCCCACAGATTTAATTCACCTATTTATTTAATTTAAAATAAAGATGAGACGGAATTACATTTGATTTATTCTCATAAATCAAATTTGAGATATCATATCAATTTGAATTTCAAATTCAAACGTGATAGAGATTTAATTTTATCCTTATAAATTAAATCTTGTAAATATCTCTTATATGAGATATCATATCAATTTAAATTTCAAATTCAAACGTGGTAGAGACATCATAGAATCTGGACATGTCTTAGATTCAATGAATCTGGACATCATAGCTTGTGTGTAGGCTATTTTGTGTGCGACCCTGTAGGCCCATATGAAGTTGGCAGTGGGTCATTTACTATACTGACTCACAAGTCGCAAGCGGTCTCTAGCAAGACATCACGACTACCCAAATCATATGAGGATCGATGAACGATGTAGCCTTTTATACAACCATATCATGTTCCTTTTGTCACACGATATTTTGGTCATGGATGAGGCATGGAGAATATCATCCTCCTATTCCTGACCGTTACTTTCTCGATCCCTGAGTAGTCTGACTATAGAAATGGAACTACCTTTCCATTACAGTATGGCCATACATTTCCCAGACTCACTCATCGAGGGGCCCAGTAATATCTCTGTACGAATGTGAGGGACAAATTCCATCTTGACCATTCACATTCCTCCGCACGAAAAATCACTAAGCCCGAACATAGTCTTTATGATTACTCAGTCAAAAGTCACTTTTGACTAGGTCAAAGCTGAGCGTTGGTCATGAAGAAATCCATGATGATCTCAGGTCAAAGGGCATAGTGACATGGTTTGTATATGAGAGAAGCTTATGACTTAACCCATGCAACTCTCTCATAGCGGGTCGGTCTAACACCTTATACTCTTACATGTGCCTATGACTTTGATTTATATCTCTATACATCTTCAAAGTCATACTGGTCTTATTTCATCTCTGCTCCCGCACAGATGACCGACCAGGGACATTGAGGATAAGATCATGAATTATCCAAGGATGGTTATCACAGTAAACATGCAAATAATATGATAACACAATTGATAAACTCATAAATCAATAATGTTTATAAGACAATGATTGGCCCCTAGGGCACATTTTCCAATAGTAGTTCATGACAATTTGGTCATAACTTTCCGGGAGTGAGTTCAAGACCAAATCCCTAGCTAACTCTTTGCTCATGGGAAATCCAAGCCTCTCAAGGTGATCAATGTACCCTTTCATCTTTAAGACATGAGTACTGACTGATGCACCTTCAGCCATCTTGCAGGAATGTAAGGCCTTAGTGGTCTCATACCTCTCTTGCCTTGCCTGTTGCTGGAACATTTCCTTGAGATGCATAATCATCTCATAAGCCTCCATGTGTTCTAGATCTCTTTGGAGCTCCGGAACCATGGTGGCTAGCATCAAGCATTCCACACCGACAGAGTCTTCCTTATTCTTCGTGTAAGCATCTCTCTGAGCTCTAGGAGCATTGGTTGCTGGCTCCTCAGGAATGGGTTGATCTAGGACATGTGCCTTTCTTTCCTGCTTGAGAACAATTCGCAAGTTCCTAAACCAGTCAAGAAAGTTTTTCCATTGAGTTTGTCCTTCTCAAGGATAGATCGCAGCGATAATGTAGCAGTATTATTAGTCGTCATGATTCTACAATTAAAATATGCAATTGAATTAGCAATCTCCTACTAAATAAACAACTCTCAATGCAATAGTTAGTGGGTTAAGATCCATATTTGGCTCAAACTTAAGTCCGCTTTGGCAAGACGCTTAAATTAAGTTATTTAGGTAGGTAACACCTTTACCAATTACATCAAATGTAACTCTTAGATGTTTATGGGATTCTATCATTATATGATCTAGCATGTTTTTAATCCCATCTAATACCTTGAGACCCAAAACCGTTTTGTTAATCTCAATTAAGTCAAACAACAATAAACATGTGAGAGTAGCACCATTACTCTTGATAACTCAAATGCACCCACTTTGGCGGAGTCCACAATTGAGCGATCGAGGTTTTGACAAGTGTTCACAAATTGACGGCATTATGACTTAAGATTTCAGTTAGAGGGCTTAATTTAACTATCTGGTCTACAAGAATGAATGTTTCTCAGTTTGTATCTCATACAAGTAATACGCATATGCTGATATAATCATAAGATGCATAATTTAAACATGATACAATATGGCTCACCTATCCTAAGTCCACTCAAGCCAATGAGAGGAGCTCTCTAGTAAAAAAAGGGAAATTACATATAAAAACCTCTTTTAACATTCGAGAGGAGTGAGATGAGAAGAGAAGGTATATTAAGAGTATATAGAGGAAGGCATGACACGCAGGCCGTATTTAAAAATTACAACACTTGCAATCTAGAGCCATATTGTTCACCATACCCAAACATTCAAGAATCAATATTCAGATTTAATTGAAGGGCAATGAATGTTTCAAAACTAAAACATTCACAAAACAGCATATGTTACGGTTATGTTGCGCTACGAATAAGTAGCCACGGCGGTCGCACTAGCCGGTTAGTGGGCGGCGGTCCCGCTAGCCGGTTAGCGAGAGGGTCTGGGGCAACGGCCCGAGAATTTTCTTTTGTTTCATAAATAATCACGAATCTGAATTATTTTTCTTAAACCCCATCAATATTAATTGATCAAATCAAAACGCATGCACCACTGATTTCAATTCCCTTTCAGATTCCTTATATGTCATACATAAAACGGATTCCTTATATGTCACACATAAAACGCATGTTATCATATGATCGGCTATGACTAACACATATCATATGAATCAACAATCAAGCCTAACTTAAACACAAAACGGCATGCCTCTGATACCACTGTAAGGAATTGGAAGACACGCAGTGAAAATTAACTTACATTTTTTTCCATTCCCTGCCAGAATCTACCGTATGTGTTTAAGTCAAGTGGAAAGAAGTATTACCCTCAGTATTCAGTCGCGACTTTCTCAGCTTCTGGTTGCGACATCCACATCTTCTCTCCGCGGCTCAGGATCTCTTTTTGATCGCAAGAAGTCGACGACTCAGGTCGGCTTCCTCTACTGGTATCCACATGAACAGCGTTCCAACCACGAACGACGTGCTAGCGCCTCCGGTCCCTCCAGGGCTTACTCAAGAATTCATCCTCTCTATCTCTATTTCGGCAGTTTCTTATCTACAAACCTTTTTTGCAGATTCCCCATTCACTCTTTTTTTTATGTCCCAACCGTAGCTCCTAAATATCAGATATATCGGATGCTATGCGTGTTACCACAGACTTAGACTTTTGGAATTAATCTTATATTAATTCTAAAATTAATACAATATCATATGTTGTATAATTTGATAAGAAACTAATTAAATAAATAGTGTTTGTATTAAATCCATCCCACAGATTTAATTCACCTATTTATTTAATTTAAAATAAAGATGAGACGGAATTACATTTGATTTATTCTCATAAATCAAATTTGAGATATCATATCAATTTGAATTTCAAATTCAAACGTGATAGAGATTTAATTTTATCCTTATAAATTAAATCTTGTAAATATCTCTTATATGAGATATCATATCAATTTAAATTTCAAATTCAAACGTGGTAGAGACATCATAGAATCTGGACATGTCTTAGATTCAATGAATCTGGACATCATAGCTTGTGTGTAGGCTATTTTGTGTGCGACCCTGTAGGCCCATATGAAGTTGGCAGTGGGTCATTTACTATACTGACTCACAAGTCGCAAGCGGTCTCTAGCAAGACATCACGACTACCCAAATCATATGAGGATCGATGAACGATGTAGCCTTTTATACAACCATATCATGTTCCTTTTGTCACACGATATTTTGGTCATGGATGAGGCATGGAGAATATCATCCTCCTATTCCTGACCGTTACTTTCTCGATCCCTGAGTAGTCTGACTATAGAAATGGAACTACCTTTCCATTACAGTATGGCCATACATTTCCCAGACTCACTCATCGAGGGGCCCAGTAATATCTCTGTACGAATGTGAGGGACAAATTCCATCTTGACCATTCACATTCCTCCGCACGAAAAATCACTAAGCCCGAACATAGTCTTTATGATTACTCAGTCAAAAGTCACTTTTGACTAGGTCAAAGCTGAGCGTTGGTCATGAAGAAATCCATGATGATCTCAGGTCAAAGGGCATAGTGACATGGTTTGTATATGAGAGAAGCTTATGACTTAACCCATGCAACTCTCTCATAGCGGGTCGGTCTAACACCTTATACTCTTACATGTGCCTATGACTTTGATTTATATCTCTATACATCTTCAAAGTCATACTGGTCTTATTTCATCTCTGCTCCCGCACAGATGACCGACCAGGGACATTGAGGATAAGATCATGAATTATCCAAGGATGGTTATCACAGTAAACATGCAAATAATATGATAACACAATTGATAAACTCATAAATCAATAATGTTTATAAGACAATGATTGGCCCCTAGGGCACATTTTCCAATAGTAGTTCATGACAATTTGGTCATAACTTTCCGGGAGTGAGTTCAAGACCAAATCCCTAGCTAACTCTTTGCTCATGGGAAATCCAAGCCTCTCAAGGTGATCAATGTACCCTTTCATCTTTAAGACATGAGTACTGACTGATGCACCTTCAGCCATCTTGCAGGAATGTAAGGCCTTAGTGGTCTCATACCTCTCTTGCCTTGCCTGTTGCTGGAACATTTCCTTGAGATGCATAATCATCTCATAAGCCTCCATGTGTTCTAGATCTCTTTGGAGCTCCGGAACCATGGTGGCTAGCATCAAGCATTCCACACCGACAGAGTCTTCCTTATTCTTCGTGTAAGCATCTCTCTGAGCTCTAGGAGCATTGGTTGCTGGCTCCTCAGGAATGGGTTGATCTAGGACATGTGCCTTTCTTTCCTGCTTGAGAACAATTCGCAAGTTCCTAAACCAGTCAAGAAAGTTTTTCCATTGAGTTTGTCCTTCTCAAGGATAGATCGCAGCGATAATGTAGCAGTATTATTAGTCGTCATGATTCTACAATTGAAATATGCAATTGAATTAGCAATCTCCTACTAAATAAACAACTCTCAATGCAATAGTTAGTGGGTTAAGATCCATATTTGGCTCAAACTTAAGTCCACTTTGGCAAGACGCTTAAATTAAGTTATTTAGGTAGGTAACACCTTTACCAATTACATCAAATGTAACTCTTAGATGTTTATGGGATTCTATCATTATATGATCTAGCATGTTTTTAATCCCATCTAATACCTTGAGACCCAAAACCGTTTTGTTAATCTCAATTAAGTCAAACAACAATAAACATGTGAGAGTAGCACCATTACTCTTGATTATCTCCCCAAGATAACTCAAATGCACCCACTTTGGCGGAGTCCACAATTGAGCGATCGAGGTTTTGACAAGTGTTCACAAATTGACGGCATTATGACTTAAGATTTCAGTTAGAGGGCTTAATTTAACTATCTGGTCTACAAGAATGAATGTTTCTCAGTTTGTATCTCATACAAGTAATACGCATATGCTGATATAATCATAAGATGCATAATTTAAACATGATACAATATGGCTCACCTATCCTAAGTCCACTCAAGCCAATGAGAGGAGCTCTCTAGTAAAAAAAGGGAAATTACATATAAAAACCTCTTTTAACATTCGAGAGGAGTGAGATGAGAAGAGAAGGTATATTAAGAGTATATAGAGGAAGGCATGACACGCAGGCCGTATTTAAAAATTACAACACTTGCAATCTAGAGCCATATTGTTCACCATACCCAAACATTCAAGAATCAATATTCAGATTTAATTGAAGGGCAATGAATGTTTCAAAACTAAAACATTCACAAAACAGCATATGTTACGGTTATGTTGCGCTACGAATAAGTAGCCACGGCGGTCGCACTAGCCGGTTAGTGGGCGGCGGTCCCGCTAGCCGGTTAGCGAGAGGGTCTGGGGCAACAGCCCGAGAATTTTCTTTTGTTTCATAAATAATCACGAATCTGAATTATTTTTCTTAAACCCCATCAATATTAATTGATCAAATCAAAACGCATGCACCACTGATTTCAATTCCCTTTCAGATTCCTTATATGTCATACATAAAACGGATTCCTTATATGTCACACATAAAACGCATGTTATCATATGATCGGCTATGACTAACACATATCATATGAATCAACAATCAAGCCTAACTTAAACACAAAACGGCATGCCTCTGATACCACTGTAAGGAATTGGAAGACACGCAGTGAAAATTAACTTACATTTTTTTCCATTCCCTGCCAGAATCTACCGTATGTGTTTAAGTCAAGTGGAAAGAAGTATTACCCTCAGTATTCAGTCGCGACTTTCTCAGCTTCTGGTTGCGACATCCACATCTTCTCTCCGCGGCTCAGGATCTCTTTTTGATCGCAAGAAGTCGACGACTCAGGTCGGCTTCCTCTACTGGTATCCACATGAACAGCGTTCCAACCACGAACGACGTGCTAGCGCCTCCGGTCCCTCCAGGGCTTACTCAAGAATTCATCCTCTCTATCTCTATTTCGGCAGTTTCTTATCTACAAACCTTTTTTGCAGATTCCCCATTCACTCTTTTTTTTATGTCCCAACCGTAGCTCCTAAATATCAGATATATCGGATGCTATGCGTGTTACCACAGACTTGGACTTTTGGAATTAATCTTATATTAATTCTAAAATTAATACAATATCATATGTTGTATAATTTGATAAGAAACTAATTAAATAAATAGTGTTTGTATTAAATCCATCCCACAGATTTAATTCACCTATTTATTTAATTTAAAATAAAGATGAGACGGAATTACATTTGATTTATTCTCATAAATCAAATTTGAGATATCATATCAATTTGAATTTCAAATTCAAACGTGATAGAGATTTAATTTTATCCTTATAAATTAAATCTTGTAAATATCTCTTATATGAGATATCATATCAATTTAAATTTCAAATTCAAACGTGGTAGAGACATCATAGAATCTGGACATGTCTTAGATTCAATGAATCTGGACATCATAGCTTGTGTGTAGGCTATTTTGTGTGCGACCCTGTAGGCCCATATGAAGTTGGCAGTGGGTCATTTACTATACTGACTCACAAGTCGCAAGCGGTCTCTAGCAAGACATCACGACTACCCAAATCATATGAGGATCGATGAACGATGTAGCCTTTTATACAACCATATCATGTTCCTTTTGTCACACGATATTTTGGTCATGGATGAGGCATGGAGAATATCATCCTCCTATTCCTGACCGTTACTTTCTCGATCCCTGAGTAGTCTGACTATAGAAATGGAACTACCTTTCCATTACAGTATGGCCATACATTTCCCAGACTCACTCATCGAGGGGCCCAGTAATATCTCTGTACGAATGTGAGGGACAAATTCCATCTTGACCATTCACATTCCTCCGCACGAAAAATCACTAAGCCCGAACATAGTCTTTATGATTACTCAGTCAAAAGTCACTTTTGACTAGGTCAAAGCTGAGCGTTGGTCATGAAGAAATCCATGATGATCTCAGGTCAAAGGGCATAGTGACATGGTTTGTATATGAGAGAAGCTTATGACTTAACCCATGCAACTCTCTCATAGCGGGTCGGTCTAACACCTTATACTCTTACATGTGCCTATGACTTTGATTTATATCTCTATACATCTTCAAAGTCATACTGGTCTTATTTCATCTCTGCTCCCGCACAGATGACCGACCAGGGACATTGAGGATAAGATCATGAATTATCCAAGGATGGTTATCACAGTAAACATGCAAATAATATGATAACACAATTGATAAACTCATAAATCAATAATGTTTATAAGACAATGATTGGCCCCTAGGGCACATTTTCCAATAGTAGTTCATGACAATTTGGTCATAACTTTCCGGGAGTGAGTTCAAGACCAAATCCCTAGCTAACTCTTTGCTCATGGGAAATCCAAGCCTCTCAAGGTGATCAATGTACCCTTTCATCTTTAAGACATGAGTACTGACTGATGCACCTTCAGCCATCTTGCAGGAATGTAAGGCCTTAGTGGTCTCATACCTCTCTTGCCTTGCCTGTTGCTGGAACATTTCCTTGAGATGCATAATCATCTCATAAGCCTCCATGTGTTCTAGATCTCTTTGGAGCTCCGGAACCATGGTGGCTAGCATCAAGCATTCCACACCGACAGAGTCTTCCTTATTCTTCGTGTAAGCATCTCTCTGAGCTCTAGGAGCATTGGTTGCTGGCTCCTCAGGAATGGGTTGATCTAGGACATGTGCCTTTCTTTCCTGCTTGAGAACAATTCGCAAGTTCCTAAACCAGTCAAGAAAGTTTTTCCATTGAGTTTGTCCTTCTCAAGGATAGATCGCAGCGATAATGTAGCAGTATTATTAGTCGTCATGATTCTACAATTGAAATATGCAATTGAATTAGCAATCTCCTACTAAATAAACAACTCTCAATGCAATAGTTAGTGGGTTAAGATCCATATTTGGCTCAAACTTAAGTCCGCTTTGGCAAGACGCTTAAATTAAGTTATTTAGGTAGGTAACACCTTTACCAATTACATCAAATGTAACTCTTAGATGTTTATGGGATTCTATCATTATATGATCTAGCATGTTTTTAATCCCATCTAATACCTTGAGACCCAAAACCGTTTTGTTAATCTCAATTAAGTCAAACAACAATAAACATGTGAGAGTAGCACCATTACTCTTGATAACTCAAATGCACCCACTTTGGCGGAGTCCACAATTGAGCGATCGAGGTTTTGACAAGTGTTCACAAATTGACGGCATTATGACTTAAGATTTCAGTTAGAGGGCTTAATTTAACTATCTGGTCTACAAGAATGAATGTTTCTCAGTTTGTATCTCATACAAGTAATACGCATATGCTGATATAATCATAAGATGCATAATTTAAACATGATACAATATGGCTCACCTATCCTAAGTCCACTCAAGCCAATGAGAGGAGCTCTCTAGTAAAAAAAGGGAAATTACATATAAAAACCTCTTTTAACATTCGAGAGGAGTGAGATGAGAAGAGAAGGTATATTAAGAGTATATAGAGGAAGGCATGACACGCAGGCCGTATTTAAAAATTACAACACTTGCAATCTAGAGCCATATTGTTCACCATACCCAAACATTCAAGAATCAATATTCAGATTTAATTGAAGGGCAATGAATGTTTCAAAACTAAAACATTCACAAAACAGCATATGTTACGGTTATGTTGCGCTACGAATAAGTAGCCACGGCGGTCGCACTAGCCGGTTAGTGGGCGGCGGTCCCGCTAGCCGGTTAGCGAGAGGGTCTGGGGCAACGGCCCGAGAATTTTCTTTTGTTTCATAAATAATCACGAATCTGAATTATTTTTCTTAAACCCCATCAATATTAATTGATCAAATCAAAACGCATGCACCACTGATTTCAATTCCCTTTCAGATTCCTTATATGTCATACATAAAACGGATTCCTTATATGTCACACATAAAACGCATGTTATCATATGATCGGCTATGACTAACACATATCATATGAATCAACAATCAAGCCTAACTTAAACACAAAACGGCATGCCTCTGATACCACTGTAAGGAATTGGAAGACACGCAGTGAAAATTAACTTACATTTTTTTCCATTCCCTGCCAGAATCTACCGTATGTGTTTAAGTCAAGTGGAAAGAAGTATTACCCTCAGTATTCAGTCGCGACTTTCTCAGCTTCTGGTTGCGACATCCACATCTTCTCTCCGCGGCTCAGGATCTCTTTTTGATCGCAAGAAGTCGACGACTCAGGTCGGCTTCCTCTACTGGTATCCACATGAACAGCGTTCCAACCACGAACGACGTGCTAGCGCCTCCGGTCCCTCCAGGGCTTACTCAAGAATTCATCCTCTCTATCTCTATTTCGGCAGTTTCTTATCTACAAACCTTTTTTGCAGATTCCCCATTCACTCTTTTTTTTATGTCCCAACCGTAGCTCCTAAATATCAGATATATCGGATGCTATGCGTGTTACCACAGACTTGGACTTTTGGAATTAATCTTATATTAATTCTAAAATTAATACAATATCATATGTTGTATAATTTGATAAGAAACTAATTAAATAAATAGTGTTTGTATTAAATCCATCCCACAGATTTAATTCACCTATTTATTTAATTTAAAATAAAGATGAGACGGAATTACATTTGATTTATTCTCATAAATCAAATTTGAGATATCATATCAATTTGAATTTCAAATTCAAACGTGATAGAGATTTAATTTTATCCTTATAAATTAAATCTTGTAAATATCTCTTATATGAGATATCATATCAATTTAAATTTCAAATTCAAACGTGGTAGAGACATCATAGAATCTGGACATGTCTTAGATTCAATGAATCTGGACATCATAGCTTGTGTGTAGGCTATTTTGTGTGCGACCCTGTAGGCCCATATGAAGTTGGCAGTGGGTCATTTACTATACTGACTCACAAGTCGCAAGCGGTCTCTAGCAAGACATCACGACTACCCAAATCATATGAGGATCGATGAACGATGTAGCCTTTTATACAACCATATCATGTTCCTTTTGTCACACGATATTTTGGTCATGGATGAGGCATGGAGAATATCATCCTCCTATTCCTGACCGTTACTTTCTCGATCCCTGAGTAGTCTGACTATAGAAATGGAACTACCTTTCCATTACAGTATGGCCATACATTTCCCAGACTCACTCATCGAGGGGCCCAGTAATATCTCTGTACGAATGTGAGGGACAAATTCCATCTTGACCATTCACATTCCTCCGCACGAAAAATCACTAAGCCCGAACATAGTCTTTATGATTACTCAGTCAAAAGTCACTTTTGACTAGGTCAAAGCTGAGCGTTGGTCATGAAGAAATCCATGATGATCTCAGGTCAAAGGGCATAGTGACATGGTTTGTATATGAGAGAAGCTTATGACTTAACCCATGCAACTCTCTCATAGCGGGTCGGTCTAACACCTTATACTCTTACATGTGCCTATGACTTTGATTTATATCTCTATACATCTTCAAAGTCATACTGGTCTTATTTCATCTCTGCTCCCGCACAGATGACCGACCAGGGACATTGAGGATAAGATCATGAATTATCCAAGGATGGTTATCACAGTAAACATGCAAATAATATGATAACACAATTGATAAACTCATAAATCAATAATGTTTATAAGACAATGATTGGCCCCTAGGGCACATTTTCCAATAGTAGTTCATGACAATTTGGTCATAACTTTCCGGGAGTGAGTTCAAGACCAAATCCCTAGCTAACTCTTTGCTCATGGGAAATCCAAGCCTCTCAAGGTGATCAATGTACCCTTTCATCTTTAAGACATGAGTACTGACTGATGCACCTTCAGCCATCTTGCAGGAATGTAAGGCCTTAGTGGTCTCATACCTCTCTTGCCTTGCCTGTTGCTGGAACATTTCCTTGAGATGCATAATCATCTCATAAGCCTCCATGTGTTCTAGATCTCTTTGGAGCTCCGGAACCATGGTGGCTAGCATCAAGCATTCCACACCGACAGAGTCTTCCTTATTCTTCGTGTAAGCATCTCTCTGAGCTCTAGGAGCATTGGTTGCTGGCTCCTCAGGAATGGGTTGATCTAGGACATGTGCCTTTCTTTCCTGCTTGAGAACAATTCGCAAGTTCCTAAACCAGTCAAGAAAGTTTTTCCATTGAGTTTGTCCTTCTCAAGGATAGATCGCAGCGATAATGTAGCAGTATTATTAGTCGTCATGATTCTACAATTGAAATATGCAATTGAATTAGCAATCTCCTACTAAATAAACAACTCTCAATGCAATAGTTAGTGGGTTAAGATCCATATTTGGCTCAAACTTAAGTCCGCTTTGGCAAGACGCTTAAATTAAGTTATTTAGGTAGGTAACACCTTTACCAATTACATCAAATGTAACTCTTAGATGTTTATGGGATTCTATCATTATATGATCTAGCATGTTTTTAATCCCATCTAATACCTTGAGACCCAAAACCGTTTTGTTAATCTCAATTAAGTCAAACAACAATAAACATGTGAGAGTAGCACCATTACTCTTGATTATCTCCCCAAGATAACTCAAATGCACCCACTTTGGCGGAGTCCACAATTGAGCGATCGAGGTTTTGACAAGTGTTCACAAATTGACGGCATTATGACTTAAGATTTCAGTTAGAGGGCTTAATTTAACTATCTGGTCTACAAGAATGAATGTTTCTCAGTTTGTATCTCATACAAGTAATACGCATATGCTGATATAATCATAAGATGCATAATTTAAACATGATACAATATGGCTCACCTATCCTAAGTCCACTCAAGCCAATGAGAGGAGCTCTCTAGTAAAAAAAGGGAAATTACATATAAAAACCTCTTTTAACATTCGAGAGGAGTGAGATGAGAAGAGAAGGTATATTAAGAGTATATAGAGGAAGGCATGACACGCAGGCCGTATTTAAAAATTACAACACTTGCAATCTAGAGCCATATTGTTCACCATACCCAAACATTCAAGAATCAATATTCAGATTTAATTGAAGGGCAATGAATGTTTCAAAACTAAAACATTCACAAAACAGCATATGTTACGGTTATGTTGCGCTACGAATAAGTAGCCACGGCGGTCGCACTAGCCGGTTAGTGGGCGGCGGTCCCGCTAGCCGGTTAGCGAGAGGGTCTGGGGCAACGGCCCGAGAATTTTCTTTTGTTTCATAAATAATCACGAATCTGAATTATTTTTCTTAAACCCCATCAATATTAATTGATCAAATCAAAACGCATGCACCACTGATTTCAATTCCCTTTCAGATTCCTTATATGTCATACATAAAACGGATTCCTTATATGTCACACATAAAACGCATGTTATCATATGATCGGCTATGACTAACACATATCATATGAATCAACAATCAAGCCTAACTTAAACACAAAACGGCATGCCTCTGATACCACTGTAAGGAATTGGAAGACACGCAGTGAAAATTAACTTACATTTTTTTCCATTCCCTGCCAGAATCTACCGTATGTGTTTAAGTCAAGTGGAAAGAAGTATTACCCTCAGTATTCAGTCGCGACTTTCTCAGCTTCTGGTTGCGACATCCACATCTTCTCTCCGCGGCTCAGGATCTCTTTTTGATCGCAAGAAGTCGACGACTCAGGTCGGCTTCCTCTACTGGTATCCACATGAACAGCGTTCCAACCACGAACGACGTGCTAGCGCCTCCGGTCCCTCCAGGGCTTACTCAAGAATTCATCCTCTCTATCTCTATTTCGGCAGTTTCTTATCTACAAACCTTTTTTGCAGATTCCCCATTCACTCTTTTTTTTATGTCCCAACCGTAGCTCCTAAATATCAGATATATCGGATGCTATGCGTGTTACCACAGACTTGGACTTTTGGAATTAATCTTATATTAATTCTAAAATTAATACAATATCATATGTTGTATAATTTGATAAGAAACTAATTAAATAAATAGTGTTTGTATTAAATCCATCCCACAGATTTAATTCACCTATTTATTTAATTTAAAATAAAGATGAGACGGAATTACATTTGATTTATTCTCATAAATCAAATTTGAGATATCATATCAATTTGAATTTCAAATTCAAACGTGATAGAGATTTAATTTTATCCTTATAAATTAAATCTTGTAAATATCTCTTATATGAGATATCATATCAATTTAAATTTCAAATTCAAACGTGGTAGAGACATCATAGAATCTGGACATGTCTTAGATTCAATGAATCTGGACATCATAGCTTGTGTGTAGGCTATTTTGTGTGCGACCCTGTAGGCCCATATGAAGTTGGCAGTGGGTCATTTACTATACTGACTCACAAGTCGCAAGCGGTCTCTAGCAAGACATCACGACTACCCAAATCATATGAGGATCGATGAACGATGTAGCCTTTTATACAACCATATCATGTTCCTTTTGTCACACGATATTTTGGTCATGGATGAGGCATGGAGAATATCATCCTCCTATTCCTGACCGTTACTTTCTCGATCCCTGAGTAGTCTGACTATAGAAATGGAACTACCTTTCCATTACAGTATGGCCATACATTTCCCAGACTCACTCATCGAGGGGCCCAGTAATATCTCTGTACGAATGTGAGGGACAAATTCCATCTTGACCATTCACATTCCTCCGCACGAAAAATCACTAAGCCCGAACATAGTCTTTATGATTACTCAGTCAAAAGTCACTTTTGACTAGGTCAAAGCTGAGCGTTGGTCATGAAGAAATCCATGATGATCTCAGGTCAAAGGGCATAGTGACATGGTTTGTATATGAGAGAAGCTTATGACTTAACCCATGCAACTCTCTCATAGCGGGTCGGTCTAACACCTTATACTCTTACATGTGCCTATGACTTTGATTTATATCTCTATACATCTTCAAAGTCATACTGGTCTTATTTCATCTCTGCTCCCGCACAGATGACCGACCAGGGACATTGAGGATAAGATCATGAATTATCCAAGGATGGTTATCACAGTAAACATGCAAATAATATGATAACACAATTGATAAACTCATAAATCAATAATGTTTATAAGACAATGATTGGCCCCTAGGGCACATTTTCCAATAGTAGTTCATGACAATTTGGTCATAACTTTCCGGGAGTGAGTTCAAGACCAAATCCCTAGCTAACTCTTTGCTCATGGGAAATCCAAGCCTCTCAAGGTGATCAATGTACCCTTTCATCTTTAAGACATGAGTACTGACTGATGCACCTTCAGCCATCTTGCAGGAATGTAAGGCCTTAGTGGTCTCATACCTCTCTTGCCTTGCCTGTTGCTGGAACATTTCCTTGAGATGCATAATCATCTCATAAGCCTCCATGTGTTCTAGATCTCTTTGGAGCTCCGGAACCATGGTGGCTAGCATCAAGCATTCCACACCGACAGAGTCTTCCTTATTCTTCGTGTAAGCATCTCTCTGAGCTCTAGGAGCATTGGTTGCTGGCTCCTCAGGAATGGGTTGATCTAGGACATGTGCCTTTCTTTCCTGCTTGAGAACAATTCGCAAGTTCCTAAACCAGTCAAGAAAGTTTTTCCATTGAGTTTGTCCTTCTCAAGGATAGATCGCAGCGATAATGTAGCAGTATTATTAGTCGTCATGATTCTACAATTGAAATATGCAATTGAATTAGCAATCTCCTACTAAATAAACAACTCTCAATGCAATAGTTAGTGGGTTAAGATCCATATTTGGCTCAAACTTAAGTCCGCTTTGGCAAGACGCTTAAATTAAGTTATTTAGGTAGGTAACACCTTTACCAATTACATCAAATGTAACTCTTAGATGTTTATGGGATTCTATCATTATATGATCTAGCATGTTTTTAATCCCATCTAATACCTTGAGACCCAAAACCGTTTTGTTAATCTCAATTAAGTCAAACAACAATAAACATGTGAGAGTAGCACCATTACTCTTGATTATCTCCCCAAGATAACTCAAATGCACCCACTTTGGCGGAGTCCACAATTGAGCGATCGAGGTTTTGACAAGTGTTCACAAATTGACGGCATTATGACTTAAGATTTCAGTTAGAGGGCTTAATTTAACTATCTGGTCTACAAGAATGAATGTTTCTCAGTTTGTATCTCATACAAGTAATACGCATATGCTGATATAATCATAAGATGCATAATTTAAACATGATACAATATGGCTCACCTATCCTAAGTCCACTCAAGCCAATGAGAGGAGCTCTCTAGTAAAAAAAGGGAAATTACATATAAAAACCTCTTTTAACATTCGAGAGGAGTGAGATGAGAAGAGAAGGTATATTAAGAGTATATAGAGGAAGGCATGACACGCAGGCCGTATTTAAAAATTACAACACTTGCAATCTAGAGCCATATTGTTCACCATACCCAAACATTCAAGAATCAATATTCAGATTTAATTGAAGGGCAATGAATGTTTCAAAACTAAAACATTCACAAAACAGCATATGTTACGGTTATGTTGCGCTACGAATAAGTAGCCACGGCGGTCGCACTAGCCGGTTAGTGGGCGGCGGTCCCGCTAGCCGGTTAGCGAGAGGGTCTGGGGCAACGGCCCGAGAATTTTCTTTTGTTTCATAAATAATCACGAATCTGAATTATTTTTCTTAAACCCCATCAATATTAATTGATCAAATCAAAACGCATGCACCACTGATTTCAATTCCCTTTCAGATTCCTTATATGTCATACATAAAACGGATTCCTTATATGTCACACATAAAACGCATGTTATCATATGATCGGCTATGACTAACACATATCATATGAATCAACAATCAAGCCTAACTTAAACACAAAACGGCATGCCTCTGATACCACTGTAAGGAATTGGAAGACACGCAGTGAAAATTAACTTACATTTTTTTCCATTCCCTGCCAGAATCTACCGTATGTGTTTAAGTCAAGTGGAAAGAAGTATTACCCTCAGTATTCAGTCGCGACTTTCTCAGCTTCTGGTTGCGACATCCACATCTTCTCTCCGCGGCTCAGGATCTCTTTTTGATCGCAAGAAGTCGACGACTCAGGTCGGCTTCCTCTACTGGTATCCACATGAACAGCGTTCCAACCACGAACGACGTGCTAGCGCCTCCGGTCCCTCCAGGGCTTACTCAAGAATTCATCCTCTCTATCTCTATTTCGGCAGTTTCTTATCTACAAACCTTTTTTGCAGATTCCCCATTCACTCTTTTTTTTATGTCCCAACCGTAGCTCCTAAATATCAGATATATCGGATGCTATGCGTGTTACCACAGACTTGGACTTTTGGAATTAATCTTATATTAATTCTAAAATTAATACAATATCATATGTTGTATAATTTGATAAGAAACTAATTAAATAAATAGTGTTTGTATTAAATCCATCCCACAGATTTAATTCACCTATTTATTTAATTTAAAATAAAGATGAGACGGAATTACATTTGATTTATTCTCATAAATCAAATTTGAGATATCATATCAATTTGAATTTCAAATTCAAACGTGATAGAGATTTAATTTTATCCTTATAAATTAAATCTTGTAAATATCTCTTATATGAGATATCATATCAATTTAAATTTCAAATTCAAACGTGGTAGAGACATCATAGAATCTGGACATGTCTTAGATTCAATGAATCTGGACATCATAGCTTGTGTGTAGGCTATTTTGTGTGCGACCCTGTAGGCCCATATGAAGTTGGCAGTGGGTCATTTACTATACTGACTCACAAGTCGCAAGCGGTCTCTAGCAAGACATCACGACTACCCAAATCATATGAGGATCGATGAACGATGTAGCCTTTTATACAACCATATCATGTTCCTTTTGTCACACGATATTTTGGTCATGGATGAGGCATGGAGAATATCATCCTCCTATTCCTGACCGTTACTTTCTCGATCCCTGAGTAGTCTGACTATAGAAATGGAACTACCTTTCCATTACAGTATGGCCATACATTTCCCAGACTCACTCATCGAGGGGCCCAGTAATATCTCTGTACGAATGTGAGGGACAAATTCCATCTTGACCATTCACATTCCTCCGCACGAAAAATCACTAAGCCCGAACATAGTCTTTATGATTACTCAGTCAAAAGTCACTTTTGACTAGGTCAAAGCTGAGCGTTGGTCATGAAGAAATCCATGATGATCTCAGGTCAAAGGGCATAGTGACATGGTTTGTATATGAGAGAAGCTTATGACTTAACCCATGCAACTCTCTCATAGCGGGTCGGTCTAACACCTTATACTCTTACATGTGCCTATGACTTTGATTTATATCTCTATACATCTTCAAAGTCATACTGGTCTTATTTCATCTCTGCTCCCGCACAGATGACCGACCAGGGACATTGAGGATAAGATCATGAATTATCCAAGGATGGTTATCACAGTAAACATGCAAATAATATGATAACACAATTGATAAACTCATAAATCAATAATGTTTATAAGACAATGATTGGCCCCTAGGGCACATTTTCCAATAGTAGTTCATGACAATTTGGTCATAACTTTCCGGGAGTGAGTTCAAGACCAAATCCCTAGCTAACTCTTTGCTCATGGGAAATCCAAGCCTCTCAAGGTGATCAATGTACCCTTTCATCTTTAAGACATGAGTACTGACTGATGCACCTTCAGCCATCTTGCAGGAATGTAAGGCCTTAGTGGTCTCATACCTCTCTTGCCTTGCCTGTTGCTGGAACATTTCCTTGAGATGCATAATCATCTCATAAGCCTCCATGTGTTCTAGATCTCTTTGGAGCTCCGGAACCATGGTGGCTAGCATCAAGCATTCCACACCGACAGAGTCTTCCTTATTCTTCGTGTAAGCATCTCTCTGAGCTCTAGGAGCATTGGTTGCTGGCTCCTCAGGAATGGGTTGATCTAGGACATGTGCCTTTCTTTCCTGCTTGAGAACAATTCGCAAGTTCCTAAACCAGTCAAGAAAGTTTTTCCATTGAGTTTGTCCTTCTCAAGGATAGATCGCAGCGATAATGTAGCAGTATTATTAGTCGTCATGATTCTACAATTGAAATATGCAATTGAATTAGCAATCTCCTACTAAATAAACAACTCTCAATGCAATAGTTAGTGGGTTAAGATCCATATTTGGCTCAAACTTAAGTCCGCTTTGGCAAGACGCTTAAATTAAGTTATTTAGGTAGGTAACACCTTTACCAATTACATCAAATGTAACTCTTAGATGTTTATGGGATTCTATCATTATATGATCTAGCATGTTTTTAATCCCATCTAATACCTTGAGACCCAAAACCGTTTTGTTAATCTCAATTAAGTCAAACAACAATAAACATGTGAGAGTAGCACCATTACTCTTGATTATCTCCCCAAGATAACTCAAATGCACCCACTTTGGCGGAGTCCACAATTGAGCGATCGAGGTTTTGACAAGTGTTCACAAATTGACGGCATTATGACTTAAGATTTCAGTTAGAGGGCTTAATTTAACTATCTGGTCTACAAGAATGAATGTTTCTCAGTTTGTATCTCATACAAGTAATACGCATATGCTGATATAATCATAAGATGCATAATTTAAACATGATACAATATGGCTCACCTATCCTAAGTCCACTCAAGCCAATGAGAGGAGCTCTCTAGTAAAAAAAGGGAAATTACATATAAAAACCTCTTTTAACATTCGAGAGGAGTGAGATGAGAAGAGAAGGTATATTAAGAGTATATAGAGGAAGGCATGACACGCAGGCCGTATTTAAAAATTACAACACTTGCAATCTAGAGCCATATTGTTCACCATACCCAAACATTCAAGAATCAATATTCAGATTTAATTGAAGGGCAATGAATGTTTCAAAACTAAAACATTCACAAAACAGCATATGTTACGGTTATGTTGCGCTACGAATAAGTAGCCACGGCGGTCGCACTAGCCGGTTAGTGGGCGGCGGTCCCGCTAGCCGGTTAGCGAGAGGGTCTGGGGCAACGGCCCGAGAATTTTCTTTTGTTTCATAAATAATCACGAATCTGAATTATTTTTCTTAAACCCCATCAATATTAATTGATCAAATCAAAACGCATGCACCACTGATTTCAATTCCCTTTCAGATTCCTTATATGTCATACATAAAACGGATTCCTTATATGTCACACATAAAACGCATGTTATCATATGATCGGCTATGACTAACACATATCATATGAATCAACAATCAAGCCTAACTTAAACACAAAACGGCATGCCTCTGATACCACTGTAAGGAATTGGAAGACACGCAGTGAAAATTAACTTACATTTTTTTCCATTCCCTGCCAGAATCTACCGTATGTGTTTAAGTCAAGTGGAAAGAAGTATTACCCTCAGTATTCAGTCGCGACTTTCTCAGCTTCTGGTTGCGACATCCACATCTTCTCTCCGCGGCTCAGGATCTCTTTTTGATCGCAAGAAGTCGACGACTCAGGTCGGCTTCCTCTACTGGTATCCACATGAACAGCGTTCCAACCACGAACGACGTGCTAGCGCCTCCGGTCCCTCCAGGGCTTACTCAAGAATTCATCCTCTCTATCTCTATTTCGGCAGTTTCTTATCTACAAACCTTTTTTGCAGATTCCCCATTCACTCTTTTTTTTATGTCCCAACCGTAGCTCCTAAATATCAGATATATCGGATGCTATGCGTGTTACCACAGACTTGGACTTTTGGAATTAATCTTATATTAATTCTAAAATTAATACAATATCATATGTTGTATAATTTGATAAGAAACTAATTAAATAAATAGTGTTTGTATTAAATCCATCCCACAGATTTAATTCACCTATTTATTTAATTTAAAATAAAGATGAGACGGAATTACATTTGATTTATTCTCATAAATCAAATTTGAGATATCATATCAATTTGAATTTCAAATTCAAACGTGATAGAGATTTAATTTTATCCTTATAAATTAAATCTTGTAAATATCTCTTATATGAGATATCATATCAATTTAAATTTCAAATTCAAACGTGGTAGAGACATCATAGAATCTGGACATGTCTTAGATTCAATGAATCTGGACATCATAGCTTGTGTGTAGGCTATTTTGTGTGCGACCCTGTAGGCCCATATGAAGTTGGCAGTGGGTCATTTACTATACTGACTCACAAGTCGCGAGCGGTCTCTAGCAAGACATCACGACTACCCAAATCATATGAGGATCGATGAACGATGTAGCCTTTTATACAACCATATCATGTTCCTTTTGTCACACGATATTTTGGTCATGGATGAGGCATGGAGAATATCATCCTCCTATTCCTGACCGTTACTTTCTCGATCCCTGAGTAGTCTGACTATAGAAATGGAACTACCTTTCCATTACAGTATGGCCATACATTTCCCAGACTCACTCATCGAGGGGCCCAGTAATATCTCTGTACGAATGTGAGGGACAAATTCCATCTTGACCATTCACATTCCTCCGCACGAAAAATCACTAAGCCCGAACATAGTCTTTATGATTACTCAGTGAAAAGTCACTTTTGACTAGGTCAAAGCTGAGCGTTGGTCATGAAGAAATCCATGATGATCTCAGGTCAAAGGGCATAGTGACATGGTTTGTATATGAGAGAAGCTTATGACTTAACCCATGCAACTCTCTCATAGCGGGTCGGTCTAACACCTTATACTCTTACATGTGCCTATGACTTTGATTTATATCTCTATACATCTTCAAAGTCATACTGGTCTTATTTCATCTCTGCTCCCGCACAGATGACCGACCAGGGACATTGAGGATAAGATCATGAATTATCCAAGGATGGTTATCACAGTAAACATGCAAATAATATGATAACACAATTGATAAACTCATAAATCAATAATGTTTATAAGACAATGATTGGCCCCTAGGGCACATTTTCCAATAGTAGTTCATGACAATTTGGTCATAACTTTCCGGGAGTGAGTTCAAGACCAAATCCCTAGCTAACTCTTTGCTCATGGGAAATCCAAGCCTCTCAAGGTGATCAATGTACCCTTTCATCTTTAAGACATGAGTACTGACTGATGCACCTTCAGCCATCTTGCAGGAATGTAAGGCCTTAGTGGTCTCATACCTCTCTTGCCTTGCCTGTTGCTGGAACATTTCCTTGAGATGCATAATCATCTCATAAGCCTCCATGTGTTCTAGATCTCTTTGGAGCTCCGGAACCATGGTGGCTAGCATCAAGCATTCCACACCGACAGAGTCTTCCTTATTCTTCGTGTAAGCATCTCTCTGAGCTCTAGGAGCATTGGTTGCTGGCTCCTCAGGAATGGGTTGATCTAGGACATGTGCCTTTCTTTCCTGCTTGAGAACAATTCGCAAGTTCCTAAACCAGTCAAGAAAGTTTTTCCATTGAGTTTGTCCTTCTCAAGGATAGATCGCAGCGATAATGTAGCAGTATTATTAGTCGTCATGATTCTACAATTGAAATATGCAATTGAATTAGCAATCTCCTACTAAATAAACAACTCTCAATGCAATAGTTAGTGGGTTAAGATCCATATTTGGCTCAAACTTAAGTCCGCTTTGGCAAGACGCTTAAATTAAGTTATTTAGGTAGGTAACACCTTTACCAATTACATCAAATGTAACTCTTAGATGTTTATGGGATTCTATCATTATATGATCTAGCATGTTTTTAATCCCATCTAATACCTTGAGACCCAAAACCGTTTTGTTAATCTCAATTAAGTCAAACAACAATAAACATGTGAGAGTAGCACCATTACTCTTGATTATCTCCCCAAGATAACTCAAATGCACCCACTTTGGCGGAGTCCACAATTGAGCGATCGAGGTTTTGACAAGTGTTCACAAATTGACGGCATTATGACTTAAGATTTCAGTTAGAGGGCTTAATTTAACTATCTGGTCTACAAGAATGAATGTTTCTCAGTTTGTATCTCATACAAGTAATACGCATATGCTGATATAATCATAAGATGCATAATTTAAACATGATACAATATGGCTCACCTATCCTAAGTCCACTCAAGCCAATGAGAGGAGCTCTCTAGTAAAAAAAGGGAAATTACATATAAAAACCTCTTTTAACATTCGAGAGGAGTGAGATGAGAAGAGAAGGTATATTAAGAGTATATAGAGGAAGGCATGACACGCAGGCCGTATTTAAAAATTACAACACTTGCAATCTAGAGCCATATTGTTCACCATACCCAAACATTCAAGAATCAATATTCAGATTTAATTGAAGGGCAATGAATGTTTCAAAACTAAAACATTCACAAAACAGCATATGTTACGGTTATGTTGCGCTACGAATAAGTAGCCACGGCGGTCGCACTAGCCGGTTAGTGGGCGGCGGTCCCGCTAGCCGGTTAGCGAGAGGGTCTGGGGCAACGGCCCGAGAATTTTCTTTTGTTTCATAAATAATCACGAATCTGAATTATTTTTCTTAAACCCCATCAATATTAATTGATCAAATCAAAACGCATGCACCACTGATTTCAATTCCCTTTCAGATTCCTTATATGTCATACATAAAACGGATTCCTTATATGTCACACATAAAACGCATGTTATCATATGATCGGCTATGACTAACACATATCATATGAATCAACAATCAAGCCTAACTTAAACACAAAACGGCATGCCTCTGATACCACTGTAAGGAATTGGAAGACACGCAGTGAAAATTAACTTACATTTTTTTCCATTCCCTGCCAGAATCTACCGTATGTGTTTAAGTCAAGTGGAAAGAAGTATTACCCTCAGTATTCAGTCGCGACTTTCTCAGCTTCTGGTTGCGACATCCACATCTTCTCTCCGCGGCTCAGGATCTCTTTTTGATCGCAAGAAGTCGACGACTCAGGTCGGCTTCCTCTACTGGTATCCACATGAACAGCGTTCCAACCACGAACGACGTGCTAGCGCCTCCGGTCCCTCCAGGGCTTACTCAAGAATTCATCCTCTCTATCTCTATTTCGGCAGTTTCTTATCTACAAACCTTTTTTGCAGATTCCCCATTCACTCTTTTTTTTATGTCCCAACCGTAGCTCCTAAATATCAGATATATCGGATGCTATGCGTGTTACCACAGACTTGGACTTTTGGAATTAATCTTATATTAATTCTAAAATTAATACAATATCATATGTTGTATAATTTGATAAGAAACTAATTAAATAAATAGTGTTTGTATTAAATCCATCCCACAGATTTAATTCACCTATTTATTTAATTTAAAATAAAGATGAGACGGAATTACATTTGATTTATTCTCATAAATCAAATTTGAGATATCATATCAATTTGAATTTCAAATTCAAACGTGATAGAGATTTAATTTTATCCTTATAAATTAAATCTTGTAAATATCTCTTATATGAGATATCATATCAATTTAAATTTCAAATTCAAACGTGGTAGAGACATCATAGAATCTGGACATGTCTTAGATTCAATGAATCTGGACATCATAGCTTGTGTGTAGGCTATTTTGTGTGCGACCCTGTAGGCCCATATGAAGTTGGCAGTGGGTCATTTACTATACTGACTCACAAGTCGCGAGCGGTCTCTAGCAAGACATCACGACTACCCAAATCATATGAGGATCGATGAACGATGTAGCCTTTTATACAACCATATCATGTTCCTTTTGTCACACGATATTTTGGTCATGGATGAGGCATGGAGAATATCATCCTCCTATTCCTGACCGTTACTTTCTCGATCCCTGAGTAGTCTGACTATAGAAATGGAACTACCTTTCCATTACAGTATGGCCATACATTTCCCAGACTCACTCATCGAGGGGCCCAGTAATATCTCTGTACGAATGTGAAGGACAAATTCCATCTTGACCATTCACATTCCTCCGCACGAAAAATCACTAAGCCCGAACATAGTCTTTATGATTACTCAGTCAAAAGTCACTTTTGACTAGGTCAAAGCTGAGCGTTGGTCATGAAGAAATCCATGATGATCTCAGGTCAAAGGGCATAGTGACATGGTTTGTATATGAGAGAAGCTTATGACTTAACCCATGCAACTCTCTCATAGCGGGTCGGTCTAACACCTTATACTCTTACATGTGCCTATGACTTTGATTTATATCTCTATACATCTTCAAAGTCATACTGGTCTTATTTCATCTCTGCTCCCGCACAGATGACCGACCAGGGACATTGAGGATAAGATCATGAATTATCCAAGGATGGTTATCACAGTAAACATGCAAATAATATGATAACACAATTGATAAACTCATAAATCAATAATGTTTATAAGACAATGATTGGCCCCTAGGGCACATTTTCCAATAGTAGTTCATGACAATTTGGTCATAACTTTCCGGGAGTGAGTTCAAGACCAAATCCGTAGCTAACTCTTTGCTCATGGGAAATCCAAGCCTCTCAAGGTGATCAATGTACCCTTTCATCTTTAAGACATGAGTACTGACTGATGCACCTTCAGCCATCTTGCAGGAATGTAAGGCCTTAGTGGTCTCATACCTCTCTTGCCTTGCCTGTTGCTGGAACATTTCCTTGAGATGCATAATCATCTCATAAGCCTCCATGTGTTCTAGATCTCTTTGGAGCTCCGGAACCATGGTGGCTAGCATCAAGCATTCCACACCGACAGAGTCTTCCTTATTCTTCGTGTAAGCATCTCTCTGAGCTCTAGGAGCATTGGTTGCTGGCTCCTCAGGAATGGGTTGATCTAGGACATGTGCCTTTCTTTCCTGCTTGAGAACAATTCGCAAGTTCCTAAACCAGTCAAGAAAGTTTTTCCATTGAGTTTGTCCTTCTCAAGGATAGATCGCAGCGATAATGTAGCAGTATTATTAGTCGTCATGATTCTACAATTGAAATATGCAATTGAATTAGCAATCTCCTACTAAATAAACAACTCTCAATGCAATAGTTAGTGGGTTAAGATCCATATTTGGCTCAAACTTAAGTCCGCTTTGGCAAGACGCTTAAATTAAGTTATTTAGGTAGGTAACACCTTTACCAATTACATCAAATGTAACTCTTAGATGTTTATGGGATTCTATCATTATATGATCTAGCATGTTTTTAATCCCATCTAATACCTTGAGACCCAAAACCGTTTTGTTAATCTCAATTAAGTCAAACAACAATAAACATGTGAGAGTAGCACCATTACTCTTGATTATCTCCCCAAGATAACTCAAATGCACCCACTTTGGCGGAGTCCACAATTGAGCGATCGAGGTTTTGACAAGTGTTCACAAATTGACGGCATTATGACTTAAGATTTCAGTTAGAGGGCTTAATTTAACTATCTGGTCTACAAGAATGAATGTTTCTCAGTTTGTATCTCATACAAGTAATACGCATATGCTGATATAATCATAAGATGCATAATTTAAACATGATACAATATGGCTCACCTATCCTAAGTCCACTCAAGCCAATGAGAGGAGCTCTCTAGTAAAAAAAGGGAAATTACATATAAAAACCTCTTTTAACATTCGAGAGGAGTGAGATGAGAAGAGAAGGTATATTAAGAGTATATAGAGGAAGGCATGACACGCAGGCCGTATTTAAAAATTACAACACTTGCAATCTAGAGCCATATTGTTCACCATACCCAAACATTCAAGAATCAATATTCAGATTTAATTGAAGGGCAATGAATGTTTCAAAACTAAAACATTCACAAAACAGCATATGTTACGGTTATGTTGCGCTACGAATAAGTAGCCACGGCGGTCGCACTAGCCGGTTAGTGGGCGGCGGTCCCGCTAGCCGGTTAGCGAGAGGGTCTGGGGCAACGGCCCGAGAATTTTCTTTTGTTTCATAAATAATCACGAATCTGAATTATTTTTCTTAAACCCCATCAATATTAATTGATCAAATCAAAACGCATGCACCACTGATTTCAATTCCCTTTCAGATTCCTTATATGTCATACATAAAACGGATTCCTTATATGTCACACATAAAACGCATGTTATCATATGATCGGCTATGACTAACACATATCATATGAATCAACAATCAAGCCTAACTTAAACACAAAACGGCATGCCTCTGATACCACTGTAAGGAATTGGAAGACACGCAGTGAAAATTAACTTACATTTTTTTCCATTCCCTGCCAGAATCTACCGTATGTGTTTAAGTCAAGTGGAAAGAAGTATTACCCTCAGTATTCAGTCGCGACTTTCTCAGCTTCTGGTTGCGACATCCACATCTTCTCTCCGCGGCTCAGGATCTCTTTTTGATCGCAAGAAGTCGACGACTCAGGTCGGCTTCCTCTACTGGTATCCACATGAACAGCGTTCCAACCACGAACGACGTGCTAGCGCCTCCGGTCCCTCCAGGGCTTACTCAAGAATTCATCCTCTCTATCTCTATTTCGGCAGTTTCTTATCTACAAACCTTTTTTGCAGATTCCCCATTCACTCTTTTTTTTATGTCCCAACCGTAGCTCCTAAATATCAGATATATCGGATGCTATGCGTGTTACCACAGACTTGGACTTTTGGAATTAATCTTATATTAATTCTAAAATTAATACAATATCATATGTTGTATAATTTGATAAGAAACTAATTAAATAAATAGTGTTTGTATTAAATCCATCCCACAGATTTAATTCACCTATTTATTTAATTTAAAATAAAGATGAGACGGAATTACATTTGATTTATTCTCATAAATCAAATTTGAGATATCATATCAATTTGAATTTCAAATTCAAACGTGATAGAGATTTAATTTTATCCTTATAAATTAAATCTTGTAAATATCTCTTATATGAGATATCATATCAATTTAAATTTCAAATTCAAACGTGGTAGAGACATCATAGAATCTGGACATGTCTTAGATTCAATGAATCTGGACATCATAGCTTGTGTGTAGGCTATTTTGTGTGCGACCCTGTAGGCCCATATGAAGTTGGCAGTGGGTCATTTACTATACTGACTCACAAGTCGCGAGCGGTCTCTAGCAAGACATCACGACTACCCAAATCATATGAGGATCGATGAACGATGTAGCCTTTTATACAACCATATCATGTTCCTTTTGTCACACGATATTTTGGTCATGGATGAGGCATGGAGAATATCATCCTCCTATTCCTGACCGTTACTTTCTCGATCCCTGAGTAGTCTGACTATAGAAATGGAACTACCTTTCCATTACAGTATGGCCATACATTTCCCAGACTCACTCATCGAGGGGCCCAGTAATATCTCTGTACGAATGTGAGGGACAAATTCCATCTTGACCATTCACATTCCTCCGCACGAAAAATCACTAAGCCCGAACATAGTCTTTATGATTACTCAGTCAAAAGTCACTTTTGACTAGGTCAAAGCTGAGCGTTGGTCATGAAGAAATCCATGATGATCTCAGGTCAAAGGGCATAGTGACATGGTTTGTATATGAGAGAAGCTTATGACTTAACCCATGCAACTCTCTCATAGCGGGTCGGTCTAACACCTTATACTCTTACATGTGCCTATGACTTTGATTTATATCTCTATACATCTTCAAAGTCATACTGGTCTTATTTCATCTCTGCTCCCGCACAGATGACCGACCAGGGACATTGAGGATAAGATCATGAATTATCCAAGGATGGTTATCACAGTAAACATGCAAATAATATGATAACACAATTGATAAACTCATAAATCAATAATATTTATAAGACAATGATTGGCCCCTAGGGCACATTTTCCAATAGTAGTTCATGACAATTTGGTCATAACTTTCCGGGAGTGAGTTCAAGACCAAATCCGTAGCTAACTCTTTGCTCATGGGAAATCCAAGCCTCTCAAGGTGATCAATGTACCCTTTCATCTTTAAGACATGAGTACTGACTGATGCACCTTCAGCCATCTTGCAGGAATGTAAGGCCTTAGTGGTCTCATACCTCTCTTGCCTTGCCTGTTGCTGGAACATTTCCTTGAGATGCATAATCATCTCATAAGCCTCCATGTGTTCTAGATCTCTTTGGAGCTCCGGAACCATGGTGGCTAGCATCAAGCATTCCACACCGACAGAGTCTTCCTTATTCTTCGTGTAAGCATCTCTCTGAGCTCTAGGAGCATTGGTTGCTGGCTCCTCAGGAATGGGTTGATCTAGGACATGTGCCTTTCTTTCCTGCTTGAGAACAATTCGCAAGTTCCTAAACCAGTCAAGAAAGTTTTTCCATTGAGTTTGTCCTTCTCAAGGATAGATCGCAGCGATAATGTAGCAGTATTATTAGTCGTCATGATTCTACAATTGAAATATGCAATTGAATTAGCAATCTCCTACTAAATAAACAACTCTCAATGCAATAGTTAGTGGGTTAAGATCCATATTTGGCTCAAACTTAAGTCCGCTTTGGCAAGACGCTTAAATTAAGTTATTTAGGTAGGTAACACCTTTACCAATTACATCAAATGTAACTCTTAGATGTTTATGGGATTCTATCATTATATGATCTAGCATGTTTTTAATCCCATCTAATACCTTGAGACCCAAAACCGTTTTGTTAATCTCAATTAAGTCAAACAACAATAAACATGTGAGAGTAGCACCATTACTCTTGATTATCTCCCCAAGATAACTCAAATGCACCCACTTTGGCGGAGTCCACAATTGAGCGATCGAGGTTTTGACAAGTGTTCACAAATTGACGGCATTATGACTTAAGATTTCAGTTAGAGGGCTTAATTTAACTATCTGGTCTACAAGAATGAATGTTTCTCAGTTTGTATCTCATACAAGTAATACGCATATGCTGATATAATCATAAGATGCATAATTTAAACATGATACAATATGGCTCACCTATCCTAAGTCCACTCAAGCCAATGAGAGGAGCTCTCTAGTAAAACAAGGGAAATTACATATAAAAACCTCTTTTAACATTCGAGAGGAGTGAGATGAGAAGAGAAGGTATATTAAGAGTATATAGAGGAAGGCATGACACGCAGGCCGTATTTAAAAATTACAACACTTGCAATCTAGAGCCATATTGTTCACCATACCCAAACATTCAAGAATCAATATTCAGATTTAATTGAAGGGCAATGAATGTTTCAAAACTAAAACATTCACAAAACAGCATATGTTACGGTTATGTTGCGCTACGAATAAGTAGCCACGGCGGTCGCACTAGCCGGTTAGTGGGCGGCGGTCCCGCTAGCCGGTTAGCGAGAGGGTCTGGGGCAACGGCCCGAGAATTTTCTTTTGTTTCATAAATAATCACGAATCTGAATTATTTTTCTTAAACCCCATCAATATTAATTGATCAAATCAAAACGCATGCACCACTGATTTCAATTCCCTTTCAGATTCCTTATATGTCATACATAAAACGGATTCCTTATATGTCACACATAAAACACATGTTATCATATGATCGGCTATGACTAACACATATCATATGAATCAACAATCAAGCCTAACTTAAACACAAAACGGCATGCCTCTGATACCACTGTAAGGAATTGGAAGACACGCAGTGAAAATTAACTTACATTTTTTTCCATTCCCTGCCAGAATCTACCGTATGTGTTTAAGTCAAGTGGAAAGAAGTATTACCCTCAGTATTCAGTCGCGACTTTCTCAGCTTCTGGTTGCGACATCCACATCTTCTCTCCGCGGCTCAGGATCTCTTTTTGATCGCAAGAAGTCGACGACTCAGGTCGGCTTCCTCTACTGGTATCCACATGAACAGCGTTCCAACCACGAACGACGTGCTAGCGCCTCCGGTCCCTCCAGGGCTTACTCAAGAATTCATCCTCTCTATCTCTATTTCGGCAGTTTCTTATCTACAAACCTTTTTTGCAGATTCCCCATTCACTCTTTTTTTTATGTCCCAACCGTAGCTCCTAAATATCAGATATATCGGATGCTATGCGTGTTACCACAGACTTGGACTTTTGGAATTAATCTTATATTAATTCTAAAATTAATACAATATCATATGTTGTATAATTTGATAAGAAACTAATTAAATAAATAGTGTTTGTATTAAATCCATCCCACAGATTTAATTCACCTATTTATTTAATTTAAAATAAAGATGAGACGGAATTACATTTGATTTATTCTCATAAATCAAATTTGAGATATCATATCAATTTGAATTTCAAATTCAAACGTGATAGAGATTTAATTTTATCCTTATAAATTAAATCTTGTAAATATCTCTTATATGAGATATCATATCAATTTAAATTTCAAATTCAAACGTGGTAGAGACATCATAGAATCTGGACATGTCTTAGATTCAATGAATCTGGACATCATAGCTTGTGTGTAGGCTATTTTGTGTGCGACCCTGTAGGCCCATATGAAGTTGGCAGTGGGTCATTTACTATACTGACTCACAAGTCGCGAGCGGTCTCTAGCAAGACATCACGACTACCCAAATCATATGAGGATCGATGAACGATGTAGCCTTTTATACAACCATATCATGTTCCTTTTGTCACACGATATTTTGGTCATGGATGAGGCATGGAGAATATCATCCTCCTATTCCTGACCGTTACTTTCTCGATCCCTGAGTAGTCTGACTATAGAAATGGAACTACCTTTCCATTACAGTATGGCCATACATTTCCCAGACTCACTCATCGAGGGGCCCAGTAATATCTCTGTACGAATGTGAGGGACAAATTCCATCTTGACCATTCACATTCCTCCGCACGAAAAATCACTAAGCCCGAACATAGTCTTTATGATTACTCAGTCAAAAGTCACTTTTGACTAGGTCAAAGCTGAGCGTTGGTCATGAAGAAATCCATGATGATCTCAGGTCAAAGGGCATAGTGACATGGTTTGTATATGAGAGAAGCTTATGACTTAACCCATGCAACTCTCTCATAGCGGGTCGGTCTAACACCTTATACTCTTACATGTGCCTATGACTTTGATTTATATCTCTATACATCTTCAAAGTCATACTGGTCTTATTTCATCTCTGCTCCCGCACAGATGACCGACCAGGGACATTGAGGATAAGATCATGAATTATCCAAGGATGGTTATCACAGTAAACATGCAAATAATATGATAACACAATTGATAAACTCATAAATCAATAATATTTATAAGACAATGATTGGCCCCTAGGGCACATTTTCCAATAGTAGTTCATGACAATTTGGTCATAACTTTCCGGGAGTGAGTTCAAGACCAAATCCGTAGCTAACTCTTTGCTCATGGGAAATCCAAGCCTCTCAAGGTGATCAATGTACCCTTTCATCTTTAAGACATGAGTACTGACTGATGCACCTTCAGCCATCTTGCAGGAATGTAAGGCCTTAGTGGTCTCATACCTCTCTTGCCTTGCCTGTTGCTGGAACATTTCCTTGAGATGCATAATCATCTCATAAGCCTCCATGTGTTCTAGATCTCTTTGGAGCTCCGGAACCATGGTGGCTAGCATCAAGCATTCCACACCGACAGAGTCTTCCTTATTCTTCGTGTAAGCATCTCTCTGAGCTCTAGGAGCATTGGTTGCTGGCTCCTCAGGAATGGGTTGATCTAGGACATGTGCCTTTCTTTCCTGCTTGAGAACAATTCGCAAGTTCCTAAACCAGTCAAGAAAGTTTTTCCATTGAGTTTGTCCTTCTCAAGGATAGATCGCAGCGATAATGTAGCAGTATTATTAGTCGTCATGATTCTACAATTGAAATATGCAATTGAATTAGCAATCTCCTACTAAATAAACAACTCTCAATGCAATAGTTAGTGGGTTAAGATCCATATTTGGCTCAAACTTAAGTCCGCTTTGGCAAGACGCTTAAATTAAGTTATTTAGGTAGGTAACACCTTTACCAATTACATCAAATGTAACTCTTAGATGTTTATGGGATTCTATCATTATATGATCTAGCATGTTTTTAATCCCATCTAATACCTTGAGACCCAAAACCGTTTTGTTAATCTCAATTAAGTCAAACAACAATAAACATGTGAGAGTAGCACCATTACTCTTGATTATCTCCCCAAGATAACTCAAATGCACCCACTTTGGCGGAGTCCACAATTGAGCGATCGAGGTTTTGACAAGTGTTCACAAATTGACGGCATTATGACTTAAGATTTCAGTTAGAGGGCTTAATTTAACTATCTGGTCTACAAGAATGAATGTTTCTCAGTTTGTATCTCATACAAGTAATACGCATATGCTGATATAATCATAAGATGCATAATTTAAACATGATACAATATGGCTCACCTATCCTAAGTCCACTCAAGCCAATGAGAGGAGCTCTCTAGTAAAACAAGGGAAATTACATATAAAAACCTCTTTTAACATTCGAGAGGAGTGAGATGAGAAGAGAAGGTATATTAAGAGTATATAGAGGAAGGCATGACACGCAGGCCGTATTTAAAAATTACAACACTTGCAATCTAGAGCCATATTGTTCACCATACCCAAACATTCAAGAATCAATATTCAGATTTAATTGAAGGGCAATGAATGTTTCAAAACTAAAACATTCACAAAACAGCATATGTTACGGTTATGTTGCGCTACGAATAAGTAGCCACGGCGGTCGCACTAGCCGGTTAGTGGGCGGCGGTCCCGCTAGCCGGTTAGCGAGAGGGTCTGGGGCAACGGCCCGAGAATTTTCTTTTGTTTCATAAATAATCACGAATCTGAATTATTTTTCTTAAACCCCATCAATATTAATTGATCAAATCAAAACGCATGCACCACTGATTTCAATTCCCTTTCAGATTCCTTATATGTCATACATAAAACGGATTCCTTATATGTCACACATAAAACGCATGTTATCATATGATCGGCTATGACTAACACATATCATATGAATCAACAATCAAGCCTAACTTAAACACAAAACGGCATGCCTCTGATACCACTGTAAGGAATTGGAAGACACGCAGTGAAAATTAACTTACATTTTTTTCCATTCCCTGCCAGAATCTACCGTATGTGTTTAAGTCAAGTGGAAAGAAGTATTACCCTCAGTATTCAGTCGCGACTTTCTCAGCTTCTGGTTGCGACATCCACATCTTCTCTCCGCGGCTCAGGATCTCTTTTTGATCGCAAGAAGTCGACGACTCAGGTCGGCTTCCTCTACTGGTATCCACATGAACAGCGTTCCAACCACGAACGACGTGCTAGCGCCTCCGGTCCCTCCAGGGCTTACTCAAGAATTCATCCTCTCTATCTCTATTTCGGCAGTTTCTTATCTACAAACCTTTTTTGCAGATTCCCCATTCACTCTTTTTTTTATGTCCCAACCGTAGCTCCTAAATATCAGATATATCGGATGCTATGCGTGTTACCACAGACTTGGACTTTTGGAATTAATCTTATATTAATTCTAAAATTAATACAATATCATATGTTGTATAATTTGATAAGAAACTAATTAAATAAATAGTGTTTGTATTAAATCCATCCCACAGATTTAATTCACCTATTTATTTAATTTAAAATAAAGATGAGACGGAATTACATTTGATTTATTCTCATAAATCAAATTTGAGATATCATATCAATTTGAATTTCAAATTCAAACGTGATAGAGATTTAATTTTATCCTTATAAATTAAATCTTGTAAATATCTCTTATATGAGATATCATATCAATTTAAATTTCAAATTCAAACGTGGTAGAGACATCATAGAATCTGGACATGTCTTAGATTCAATGAATCTGGACATCATAGCTTGTGTGTAGGCTATTTTGTGTGCGACCCTGTAGGCCCATATGAAGTTGGCAGTGGGTCATTTACTATACTGACTCACAAGTCGCGAGCGGTCTCTAGCAAGACATCACGACTACCCAAATCATATGAGGATCGATGAACGATGTAGCCTTTTATACAACCATATCATGTTCCTTTTGTCACACGATATTTTGGTCATGGATGAGGCATGGAGAATATCATCCTCCTATTCCTGACCGTTACTTTCTCGATCCCTGAGTAGTCTGACTATAGAAATGGAACTACCTTTCCATTACAGTATGGCCATACATTTCCCAGACTCACTCATCGAGGGGCCCAGTAATATCTCTGTACGAATGTGAGGGACAAATTCCATCTTGACCATTCACATTCCTCCGCACGAAAAATCACTAAGCCCGAACATAGTCTTTATGATTACTCAGTCAAAAGTCACTTTTGACTAGGTCAAAGCTGAGCGTTGGTCATGAAGAAATCCATGATGATCTCAGGTCAAAGGGCATAGTGACATGGTTTGTATATGAGAGAAGCTTATGACTTAACCCATGCAACTCTCTCATAGCGGGTCGGTCTAACACCTTATACTCTTACATGTGCCTATGACTTTGATTTATATCTCTATACATCTTCAAAGTCATACTGGTCTTATTTCATCTCTGCTCCCGCACAGATGACCGACCAGGGACATTGAGGATAAGATCATGAATTATCCAAGGATGGTTATCACAGTAAACATGCAAATAATATGATAACACAATTGATAAACTCATAAATCAATAATGTTTATAAGACAATGATTGGCCCCTAGGGCACATTTTCCAATAGTAGTTCATGACAATTTGGTCATAACTTTCCGGGAGTGAGTTCAAGACCAAATCCCTAGCTAACTCTTTGCTCATGGGAAATCCAAGCCTCTCAAGGTGATCAATGTACCCTTTCATCTTTAAGACATGAGTACTGACTGATGCACCTTCAGCCATCTTGCAGGAATGTAAGGCCTTAGTGGTCTCATACCTCTCTTGCCTTGCCTGTTGCTGGAACATTTCCTTGAGATGCATAATCATCTCATAAGCCTCCATGTGTTCTAGATCTCTTTGGAGCTCCGGAACCATGGTGGCTAGCATCAAGCATTCCACACCGACAGAGTCTTCCTTATTCTTCGTGTAAGCATCTCTCTGAGCTCTAGGAGCATTGGTTGCTGGCTCCTCAGGAATGGGTTGATCTAGGACATGTGCCTTTCTTTCCTGCTTGAGAACAATTCGCAAGTTCCTAAACCAGTCAAGAAAGTTTTTCCATTGAGTTTGTCCTTCTCAAGGATAGATCGCAGCGATAATGTAGCAGTATTATTAGTCGTCATGATTCTACAATTGAAATATGCAATTGAATTAGCAATCTCCTACTAAATAAACAACTCTCAATGCAATAGTTAGTGGGTTAAGATCCATATTTGGCTCAAACTTAAGTCCGCTTTGGCAAGACGCTTAAATTAAGTTATTTAGGTAGGTAACACCTTTACCAATTACATCAAATGTAACTCTTAGATGTTTATGGGATTCTATCATTATATGATCTAGCATGTTTTTAATCCCATCTAATACCTTGAGACCCAAAACCGTTTTGTTAATCTCAATTAAGTCAAACAACAATAAACATGTGAGAGTAGCACCATTACTCTTGATTATCTCCCCAAGATAACTCAAATGCACCCACTTTGGCGGAGTCCACAATTGAGCGATCGAGGTTTTGACAAGTGTTCACAAATTGACGGCATTATGACTTAAGATTTCAGTTAGAGGGCTTAATTTAACTATCTGGTCTACAAGAATGAATGTTTCTCAGTTTGTATCTCATACAAGTAATACGCATATGCTGATATAATCATAAGATGCATAATTTAAACATGATACAATATGGCTCACCTATCCTAAGTCCACTCAAGCCAATGAGAGGAGCTCTCTAGTAAAAAAAGGGAAATTACATATAAAAACCTCTTTTAACATTCGAGAGGAGTGAGATGAGAAGAGAAGGTATATTAAGAGTATATAGAGGAAGGCATGACACGCAGGCCGTATTTAAAAATTACAACACTTGCAATCTAGAGCCATATTGTTCACCATACCCAAACATTCAAGAATCAATATTCAGATTTAATTGAAGGGCAATGAATGTTTCAAAACTAAAACATTCACAAAACAGCATATGTTACGGTTATGTTGCGCTACGAATAAGTAGCCACGGCTGTCGCACTAGCCGGTTAGTGGGCGGCGGTCCCGCTAGCCGGTTAGCGAGAGGGTCTGGGGCAACGGCCCGAGAATTTTCTTTTGTTTCATAAATAATCACGAATCTGAATTATTTTTCTTAAACCCCATCAATATTAATTGATCAAATCAAAACGCATGCACCACTGATTTCAATTCCCTTTCAGATTCCTTATATGTCATACATAAAACGGATTCCTTATATGTCACACATAAAACGCATGTTATCATATGATCGGCTATGACTAACACATATCATATGAATCAACAATCAAGCCTAACTTAAACACAAAACGGCATGCCTCTGATACCACTGTAAGGAATTGGAAGACACGCAGTGAAAATTAACTTACATTTTTTTCCATTCCCTGCCAGAATCTACCGTATGTGTTTAAGTCAAGTGGAAAGAAGTATTACCCTCAGTATTCAGTCGCGACTTTCTCAGCTTCTGGTTGCGACATCCACATCTTCTCTCCGCGGCTCAGGATCTCTTTTTGATCGCAAGAAGTCGACGACTCAGGTCGGCTTCCTCTACTGGTATCCACATGAACAGCGTTCCAACCACGAACGACGTGCTAGCGCCTCCGGTCCCTCCAGGGCTTACTCAAGAATTCATCCTCTCTATCTCTATTTCGGCAGTTTCTTATCTACAAACCTTTTTTGCAGATTCCCCATTCACTCTTTTTTTTATGTCCCAACCGTAGCTCCTAAATATCAGATATATCGGATGCTATGCGTGTTACCACAGACTTGGACTTTTGGAATTAATCTTATATTAATTCTAAAATTAATACAATATCATATGTTGTATAATTTGATAAGAAACTAATTAAATAAATAGTGTTTGTATTAAATCCATCCCACAGATTTAATTCACCTATTTATTTAATTTAAAATAAAGATGAGACGGAATTACATTTGATTTATTCTCATAAATCAAATTTGAGATATCATATCAATTTGAATTTCAAATTCAAACGTGATAGAGATTTAATTTTATCCTTATAAATTAAATCTTGTAAATATCTCTTATATGAGATATCATATCAATTTAAATTTCAAATTCAAACGTGGTAGAGACATCATAGAATCTGGACATGTCTTAGATTCAATGAATCTGGACATCATAGCTTGTGTGTAGGCTATTTTGTGTGCGACCCTGTAGGCCCATATGAAGTTGGCAGTGGGTCATTTACTATACTGACTCACAAGTCGCGAGCGGTCTCTAGCAAGACATCACGACTACCCAAATCATATGAGGATCGATGAACGATGTAGCCTTTTATACAACCATATCATGTTCCTTTTGTCACACGATATTTTGGTCATGGATGAGGCATGGAGAATATCATCCTCCTATTCCTGACCGTTACTTTCTCGATCCCTGAGTAGTCTGACTATAGAAATGGAACTACCTTTCCATTACAGTATGGCCATACATTTCCCAGACTCACTCATCGAGGGGCCCAGTAATATCTCTGTACGAATGTGAGGGACAAATTCCATCTTGACCATTCACATTCCTCCGCACGAAAAATCACTAAGCCCGAACATAGTCTTTATGATTACTCAGTCAAAAGTCACTTTTGACTAGGTCAAAGCTGAGCGTTGGTCATGAAGAAATCCATGATGATCTCAGGTCAAAGGGCATAGTGACATGGTTTGTATATGAGAGAAGCTTATGACTTAACCCATGCAACTCTCTCATAGCGGGTCGGTCTAACACCTTATACTCTTACATGTGCCTATGACTTTGATTTATATCTCTATACATCTTCAAAGTCATACTGGTCTTATTTCATCTCTGCTCCCGCACAGATGACCGACCAGGGACATTGAGGATAAGATCATGAATTATCCAAGGATGGTTATCACAGTAAACATGCAAATAATATGATAACACAATTGATAAACTCATAAATCAATAATGTTTATAAGACAATGATTGGCCCCTAGGGCACATTTTCCAATAGTAGTTCATGACAATTTGGTCATAACTTTCCGGGAGTGAGTTCAAGACCAAATCCCTAGCTAACTCTTTGCTCATGGGAAATCCAAGCCTCTCAAGGTGATCAATGTACCCTTTCATCTTTAAGACATGAGTACTGACTGATGCACCTTCAGCCATCTTGCAGGAATGTAAGGCCTTAGTGGTCTCATACCTCTCTTGCCTTGCCTGTTGCTGGAACATTTCCTTGAGATGCATAATCATCTCATAAGCCTCCATGTGTTCTAGATCTCTTTGGAGCTCCGGAACCATGGTGGCTAGCATCAAGCATTCCACACCGACAGAGTCTTCCTTATTCTTCGTGTAAGCATCTCTCTGAGCTCTAGGAGCATTGGTTGCTGGCTCCTCAGGAATGGGTTGATCTAGGACATGTGCCTTTCTTTCCTGCTTGAGAACAATTCGCAAGTTCCTAAACCAGTCAAGAAAGTTTTTCCATTGAGTTTGTCCTTCTCAAGGATAGATCGCAGCGATAATGTAGCAGTATTATTAGTCGTCATGATTCTACAATTGAAATATGCAATTGAATTAGCAATCTCCTACTAAATAAACAACTCTCAATGCAATAGTTAGTGGGTTAAGATCCATATTTGGCTCAAACTTAAGTCCGCTTTGGCAAGATGCTTAAATTAAGTTATTTAGGTAGGTAACACCTTTACCAATTACATCAAATGTAACTCTTAGATGTTTATGGGATTCTATCATTATATGATCTAGCATGTTTTTAATCCCATCTAATACCTTGAGACCCAAAACCGTTTTGTTAATCTCAATTAAGTCAAACAACAATAAACATGTGAGAGTAGCACCATTACTCTTGATTATCTCCCCAAGATAACTCAAATGCACCCACTTTGGCGGAGTCCACAATTGAGCGATCGAGGTTTTGACAAGTGTTCACAAATTGACGGCATTATGACTTAAGATTTCAGTTAGAGGGCTTAATTTAACTATCTGGTCTACAAGAATGAATGTTTCTCAGTTTGTATCTCATACAAGTAATACGCATATGCTGATATAATCATAAGATGCATAATTTAAACATGATACAATATGGCTCACCTATCCTAAGTCCACTCAAGCCAATGAGAGGAGCTCTCTAGTAAAAAAAGGGAAATTACATATAAAAACCTCTTTTAACATTCGAGAGGAGTGAGATGAGAAGAGAAGGTATATTAAGAGTATATAGAGGAAGGCATGACACGCAGGCCGTATTTAAAAATTACAACACTTGCAATCTAGAGCCATATTGTTCACCATACCCAAACATTCAAGAATCAATATTCAGATTTAATTGAATGGCAATGAATGTTTCAAAACTAAAACATTCACAAAACAGCATATGTTACGGTTATGTTGCGCTACGAATAAGTAGCCACGGCGGTCGCACTAGCCGGTTAGTGGGCGGTGGTCCCGCTAGCCGGTTAGCGAGAGGGTCTGGGGCAACGGCCCGAGAATTTTCTTTTGTTTCATAAATAATCACGAATCTGAATTATTTTTCTTAAACCCCATCAATATTAATTGATCAAATCAAAACGCATGCACCACTGATTTCAATTCCATTTCAGATTCCTTATATGTCATACATAAAACGGATTCCTTATATGTCACACATAAAACGCATGTTATCATATGATCGGCTATGACTAACACATATCATATGAATCAACAATCAAGCCTAACTTAAACACAAAACGGCATGCCTCTGATACCACTGTAAGGAATTGGAAGACACGCAGTGAAAATTAACTTACATTTTTTTCCATTCCCTGCCAGAATCTACCGTATGTGTTTAAGTCAAGTGGAAAGAAGTATTACCCTCAGTATTCAGTCGCGACTTTCTCAGCTTCTGGTTGCGACATCCACATCTTCTCTCCGCGGCTCAGGATCTCTTTTTGATCGCAAGAAGTCGACGACTCAGGTCGGCTTCCTCTACTGGTATCCACATGAACAGCGTTCCAACCACGAACGACGTGCTAGCGCCTCCGGTCCCTCCAGGGCTTACTCAAGAATTCATCCTCTCTATCTCTATTTCGGCAGTTTCTTATCTACAAACCTTTTTTGCAGATTCCCCATTCACTCTTTTTTTTATGTCCCAACCGTAGCTCCTAAATATCAGATATATCGGATGCTATGCGTGTTACCACAGACTTGGACTTTTGGAATTAATCTTATATTAATTCTAAAATTAATACAATATCATATGTTGTATAATTTGATAAGAAACTAATTAAATAAATAGTGTTTGTATTAAATCCATCCCACAGATTTAATTCACCTATTTATTTAATTTAAAATAAAGATGAGACGGAATTACATTTGATTTATTCTCATAAATCAAATTTGAGATATCATATCAATTTGAATTTCAAATTCAAACGTGATAGAGATTTAATTTTATCCTTATAAATTAAATCTTGTAAATATCTCTTATATGAGATATCATATCAATTTAAATTTCAAATTCAAACGTGGTAGAGACATCATAGAATCTGGACATGTCTTAGATTCAATGAATCTGGACATCATAGCTTGTGTGTAGGCTATTTTGTGTGCGACCCTGTAGGCCCATATGAAGTTGGCAGTGGGTCATTTACTATACTGACTCACAAGTCGCGAGCGGTCTCTAGCAAGACATCACGACTACCCAAATCATATGAGGATCGATGAACGATGTAGCCTTTTATACAACCATATCATGTTCCTTTTGTCACACGATATTTTGGTCATGGATGAGGCATGGAGAATATCATCCTCCTATTCCTGACCGTTACTTTCTCGATCCCTGAGTAGTCTGACTATAGAAATGGAACTACCTTTCCATTACAGTATGGCCATACATTTCCCAGACTCACTCATCGAGGGGCCCAGTAATATCTCTGTACGAATGTGAGGGACAAATTCCATCTTGACCATTCACATTCCTCCGCACGAAAAATCACTAAGCCCGAACATAGTCTTTATGATTACTCAGTCAAAAGTCACTTTTGACTAGGTCAAAGCTGAGCGTTGGTCATGAAGAAATCCATGATGATCTCAGGTCAAAGGGCATAGTGACATGGTTTGTATATGAGAGAAGCTTATGACTTAACCCATGCAACTCTCTCATAGCGGGTCGGTCTAACACCTTATACTCTTACATGTGCCTATGACTTTGATTTATATCTCTATACATCTTCAAAGTCATACTGGTCTTATTTCATCTCTGCTCCCGCACAGATGATCGACCAGGGACATTGAGGATAAGATCATGAATTATCCAAGGATGGTTATCACAGTAAACATGCAAATAATATGATAACACAATTGATAAACTCATAAATCAATAATGTTTATAAGACAATGATTGGCCCCTAGGGCACATTTTCCAATAGTAGTTCATGACAATTTGGTCATAACTTTCCGGGAGTGAGTTCAAGACCAAATCCCTAGCTAACTCTTTGCTCATGGGAAATCCAAGCCTCTCAAGGTGATCAATGTACCCTTTCATCTTTAAGACATGAGTACTGACTGATGCACCTTCAGCCATCTTGCAGGAATGTAAGGCCTTAGTGGTCTCATACCTCTCTTGCCTTGCCTGTTGCTGGAACATTTCCTTGAGATGCATAATCATCTCATAAGCCTCCATGTGTTCTAGATCTCTTTGGAGCTCCGGAACCATGGTGGCTAGCATCAAGCATTCCACACCGACAGAGTCTTCCTTATTCTTCGTGTAAGCATCTCTCTGAGCTCTAGGAGTATTGGTTGCTGGCTCCTCAGGAATGGGTTGATCTAGGACATGTGCCTTTCTTTCCTGCTTGAGAACAATTCGCAAGTTCCTAAACCAGTCAAGAAAGTTTTTCCATTGAGTTTGTCCTTCTCAAGGATAGATCGCAGCGATAATGTAGCAGTATTATTAGTCGTCATGATTCTACAATTGAAATATGCAATTGAATTAGCAATCTCCTACTAAATAAACAACTCTCAATGCAATAGTTAGTGGGTTAAGATCCATATTTGGCTCAAACTTAAGTCCGCTTTGGCAAGACGCTTAAATTAAGTTATTTAGGTAGGTAACACCTTTACCAATTACATCAAATGTAACTCTTAGATGTTTATGGGATTCTATCATTATATGATCTAGCATGTTTTTAATCCCATCTAATACCTTGAGACCCAAAACCGTTTTGTTAATCTCAATTAAGTCAAACAACAATAAACATGTGAGAGTAGCACCATTACTCTTGATTATCTCCCCAAGATAACTCAAATGCACCCACTTTGGCGGAGTCCACAATTGAGCGATCGAGGTTTTGACAAGTGTTCACAAATTGACGGCATTATGACTTAAGATTTCAGTTAGAGGGCTTAATTTAACTATCTGGTCTACAAGAATGAATGTTTCTCAGTTTGTATCTCATACAAGTAATACGCATATGCTGATATAATCATAAGATGCATAATTTAAACATGATACAATATGGCTCACCTATCCTAAGTCCACTCAAGCCAATGAGAGGAGCTCTCTAGTAAAAAAAGGGAAATTACATATAAAAACCTCTTTTAACATTCGAGAGGAGTGAGATGAGAAGAGAAGGTATATTAAGAGTATATAGAGGAAGGCATGACACGCAGGCCGTATTTAAAAATTACAACACTTGCAATCTAGAGCCATATTGTTCACCATACCCAAACATTCAAGAATCAATATTCAGATTTAATTGAAGGGCAATGAATGTTTCAAAACTAAAACATTCACAAAACAGCATATGTTACGGTTATGTTGCGCTACGAATAAGTAGCCACGGCGGTCGCACTAGCCGGTTAGTGGGCGGCGGTCCCGCTAGCCGGTTAGCGAGAGGGTCTGGGGCAACGGCCCGAGAATTTTCTTTTGTTTCATAAATAATCACGAATCTGAATTATTTTTCTTAAACCCCATCAATATTAATTGATCAAATCAAAACGCATGCACCACTGATTTCAATTCCATTTCAGATTCCTTATATGTCATACATAAAACGGATTCCTTATATGTCACACATAAAACGCATGTTATCATATGATCGGCTATGACTAACACATATCATATGAATCAACAATCAAGCCTAACTTAAACACAAAACGGCATGCCTCTGATACCACTGTAAGGAATTGGAAGACACGCAGTGAAAATTAACTTACATTTTTTTCCATTCCCTGCCAGAATCTACCGTATGTGTTTAAGTCAAGTGGAAAGAAGTATTACCCTCAGTATTCAGTCGCGACTTTCTCAGCTTCTGGTTGCGACATCCACATCTTCTCTCCGCGGCTCAGGATCTCTTTTTGATCGCAAGAAGTCGACGACTCAGGTCAGCTTCCTCTACTGGTATCCACATGAACAGCGTTCCAACCACGAACGACGTGCTAGCGCCTCCGGTCCCTCCAGGGCTTACTCAAGAATTCATCCTCTCTATCTCTATTTCGGCAGTTTCTTATCTACAAACCTTTTTTGCAGATTCCCCATTCACTCTTTTTTTTATGTCCCAACCGTAGCTCCTAAATATCAGATATATCGGATGCTATGCGTGTTACCACAGACTTGGACTTTTGGAATTAATCTTATATTAATTCTAAAATTAATACAATATCATATGTTGTATAATTTGATAAGAAACTAATTAAATAAATAGTGTTTGTATTAAATCCATCCCACAGATTTAATTCACCTATTTATTTAATTTAAAATAAAGATGAGACGGAATTACATTTGATTTATTCTCATAAATCAAATTTGAGATATCATATCAATTTGAATTTCAAATTCAAACGTGATAGAGATTTAATTTTATCCTTATAAATTAAATCTTGTAAATATCTCTTATATGAGATATCATATCAATTTAAATTTCAAATTCAAACGTGGTAGAGACATCATAGAATCTGGACATGTCTTAGATTCAATGAATCTGGACATCATAGCTTGTGTGTAGGCTATTTTGTGTGCGACCCTGTAGGCCCATATGAAGTTGGCAGTGGGTCATTTACTATACTGACTCACAAGTCGCGAGCGGTCTCTAGCAAGACATCACGACTACCCAAATCATATGAGGATCGATGAACGATGTAGCCTTTTATACAACCATATCATGTTCCTTTTGTCACACGATATTTTGGTCATGGATGAGGCATGGAGAATATCATCCTCCTATTCCTGACCGTTACTTTCTCGATCCCTGAGTAGTCTGACTATAGAAATGGAACTACCTTTCCATTACAGTATGGCCATACATTTCCCAGACTCACTCATCGAGGGGCCCAGTAATATCTCTGTACGAATGTGAGGGACAAATTCCATCTTGACCATTCACATTCCTCCGCACGAAAAATCACTAAGCCCGAACATAGTCTTTATGATTACTCAGTCAAAAGTCACTTTTGACTAGGTCAAAGCTGAGTGTTGGTCATGAAGAAATCCATGATGATCTCAGGTCAAAGGGCATAGTGACATGGTTTGTATATGAGAGAAGCTTATGACTTAACCCATGCAACTCTCTCATAGCGGGTCGGTCTAACACCTTATACTCTTACATGTGCCTATGACTTTGATTTATATCTCTATACATCTTCAAAGTCATACTGGTCTTATTTCATCTCTGCTCCCGCACAGATGACCGACCAGGGACATTGAGGATAAGATCATGAATTATCCAAGGATGGTTATCACAGTAAACATGCAAATAATATGATAACACAATTGATAAACTCATAAATCAATAATGTTTATAAGACAATGATTGGCCCCTAGGGCACATTTTCCAATAGTAGTTCATGACAATTTGGTCATAACTTTCCGGGAGTGAGTTCAAGACCAAATCCCTAGCTAACTCTTTGCTCATGGGAAATCCAAGCCTCTCAAGGTGATCAATGTACCCTTTCATCTTTAAGACATGAGTACTGACTGATGCACCTTCAGCCATCTTGCAGGAATGTAAGGCCTTAGTGGTCTCATACCTCTCTTGCCTTGCCTGTTGCTGGAACATTTCCTTGAGATGCATAATCATCTCATAAGCCTCCATGTGTTCTAGATCTCTTTGGAGCTCCGGAACCATGGTGGCTAGCATCAAGCATTCCACACCGACAGAGTCTTCCTTATTCTTCGTGTAAGCATCTCTCTGAGCTCTAGGAGTATTGGTTGCTGGCTCCTCAGGAATGGGTTGATCTAGGACATGTGCCTTTCTTTCCTGCTTGAGAACAATTCGCAAGTTCCTAAACCAGTCAAGAAAGTTTTTCCATTGAGTTTGTCCTTCTCAAGGATAGATCGCAGCAATAATGTAGCAGTATTATTAGTCGTCATGATTCTACAATTGAAATATGCAATTGAATTAGCAATCTCCTACTAAATAAACAACTCTCAATGCAATAGTTAGTGGGTTAAGATCCATATTTGGCTCAAACTTAAGTCCGCTTTGGCAAGACGCTTAAATTAAGTTATTTAGGTAGGTAACACCTTTACCAATTACATCAAATGTAACTCTTAGATGTTTATGGGATTCTATCATTATATGATCTAGCATGTTTTTAATCCCATCTAATACCTTGAGACCCAAAACCGTTTTGTTAATCTCAATTAAGTCAAACAACAATAAACATGTGAGAGTAGCACCATTACTCTTGATTATCTCCCCAAGATAACTCAAATGCACCCACTTTGGCGGAGTCCACAATTGAGCGATCGAGGTTTTGACAAGTGTTCACAAATTGACGGCATTATGACTTAAGATTTCAGTTAGAGGGCTTAATTTAACTATCTGGTCTACAAGAATGAATGTTTCTCAGTTTGTATCTCATACAAGTAATACGCATATGCTGATATAATCATAAGATGCATAATTTAAACATGATACAATATGGCTCACCTATCCTAAGTCCACTCAAGCCAATGAGAGGAGCTCTCTAGTAAAAAAAGGGAAATTACATATAAAAACCTCTTTTAACATTCGAGAGGAGTGAGATGAGAAGAGAAGGTATATTAAGAGTATATAGAGGAAGGCATGACACGCAGGCCGTATTTAAAAATTACAACACTTGCAATCTAGAGCCATATTGTTCACCATACCCAAACATTCAAGAATCAATATTCAGATTTAATTGAAGGGCAATGAATGTTTCAAAACTAAAACATTCACAAAACAGCATATGTTACGGTTATGTTGCGCTACGAATAAGTAGCCACGGCGGTCGCACTAGCCAGTTAGTGGGCGGCGGTCCCGCTAGCCGGTTAGCGAGAGGGTCTGGGGCAACGGCCCGAGAATTTTCTTTTGTTTCATAAATAATCACGAATCTGAATTATTTTTCTTAAACCCCATCAATATTAATTGATCAAATCAAAACGCATGCACCACTGATTTCAATTCCATTTCAGATTCCTTATATGTCATACATAAAACGGATTCCTTATATGTCACACATAAAATGCATGTTATCATATGATCGGCTATGACTAACACATATCATATGAATCAACAATCAAGCCTAACTTAAACACAAAACGGCATGCCTCTGATACCACTGTAAGGAATTGGAAGACACGCAGTGAAAATTAACTTACATTTTTTTCCATTCCCTGCCAGAATCTACCGTATGTGTTTAAGTCAAGTGGAAAGAAGTATTACCCTCAGTATTCAGTCGCGACTTTCTCAGCTTCTGGTTGCGACATCCACATCTTCTCTCCGCGGCTCAGGATCTCTTTTTGATCGCAAGAAGTCGACGACTCAGGTCGGCTTCCTCTACTGGTATCCACATGAACAGCGTTCCAACCACGAACGACGTGCTAGCGCCTCCGGTCCCTCCAGGGCTTACTCAAGAATTCATCCTCTCTATCTCTATTTCGGCAGTTTCTTATCTACAAACCTTTTTTACAGATTCCCCATTCACTCTTTTTTTTATGTCCCAACCGTAGCTCCTAAATATCAGATATATCGGATGCTATGCGTGTTACCACAGACTTGGACTTTTGGAATTAATCTTATATTAATTCTAAAATTAATACAATATCATATGTTGTATAATTTGATAAGAAACTAATTAAATAAATAGTGTTTGTATTAAATCCATCCCACAGATTTAATTCACCTATTTATTTAATTTAAAATAAAGATGAGACGGAATTACATTTGATTTATTCTCATAAATCAAATTTGAGATATCATATCAATTTGAATTTCAAATTCAAACGTGATAGAGATTTAATTTTATCCTTATAAATTAAATCTTGTAAATATCTCTTATATGAGATATCATATCAATTTAAATTTCAAATTCAAACGTGGTAGAGACATCATAGAATCTGGACATGTCTTAGATTCAATGAATCTGGACATCATAGCTTGTGTGTAGGCTATTTTGTGTGCGACCCTGTAGGCCCATATGAAGTTGGCAGTGGGTCATTTACTATACTGACTCACAAGTCGCAAGCGGTCTCTAGCAAGACATCACGACTACCCAAATCATATGAGGATCGATGAACGATGTAGCCTTTTATACAACCATATCATGTTCCTTTTGTCACACGATATTTTGGTCATGGATGAGGCATGGAGAATATCATCCTCCTATTCCTGACCGTTACTTTCTCGATCCCTGAGTAGTCTGACTATAGAAATGGAACTACCTTTCCATTACAGTATGGCCATACATTTCCCAGACTCACTCATCGAGGGGCCCAGTAATATCTCTGTACGAATGTGAGGGACAAATTCCATCTTGACCATTCACATTCCTCCGCACGAAAAATCACTAAGCCCGAACATAGTCTTTATGATTACTCAGTCAAAAGTCACTTTTGACTAGGTCAAAGCTGAGCGTTGGTCATGAAGAAATCCATGATGATCTCAGGTCAAAGGGCATAGTGACATGGTTTGTATATGAGAGAAGCTTATGACTTAACCCATGCAACTCTCTCATAGCGGGTCGGTCTAACACCTTATACTCTTACATGTGCCTATGACTTTGATTTATATCTCTATACATCTTCAAAGTCATACTGGTCTTATTTCATCTCTGCTCCCGCACAGATGACCGACCAGGGACATTGAGGATAAGATCATGAATTATCCAAGGATGGTTATCACAGTAAACATGCAAATAATATGATAACACAATTGATAAACTCATAAATCAATAATGTTTATAAGACAATGATTGGCCCCTAGGGCACATTTTCCAATAGTAGTTCATGACAATTTGGTCATAACTTTCCGGGAGTGAGTTCAAGACCAAATCCCTAGCTAACTCTTTGCTCATGGGAAATCCAAGCCTCTCAAGGTGATCAATGTACCCTTTCATCTTTAAGACATGAGTACTGACTGATGCACCTTCAGCCATCTTGCAGGAATGTAAGGCCTTAGTGGTCTCATACCTCTCTTGCCTTGCCTGTTGCTGGAACATTTCCTTGAGATGCATAATCATCTCATAAGCCTCCATGTGTTCTAGATCTCTTTGGAGCTCCGGAACCATGGTGGCTAGCATCAAGCATTCCACACCGACAGAGTCTTCCTTATTCTTCGTGTAAGCATCTCTCTGAGCTCTAGGAGCATTGGTTGCTGGCTCCTCAGGAATGGGTTGATCTAGGACATGTGCCTTTCTTTCCTGCTTGAGAACAATTCGCAAGTTCCTAAACCAGTCAAGAAAGTTTTTCCATTGAGTTTGTCCTTCTCAAGGATAGATCGCAGCGATAATGTAGCAGTATTATTAGTCGTCATGATTCTACAATTGAAATATGCAATTGAATTAGCAATCTCCTACTAAATAAACAACTCTCAATGCAATAGTTAGTGGGTTAAGATCCATATTTGGCTCAAACTTAAGTCCGCTTTGGCAAGACGCTTAAATTAAGTTATTTAGGTAGGTAACACCTTTACCAATTACATCAAATGTAACTCTTAGATGTTTATGGGATTCTATCATTATATGATCTAGCATGTTTTTAATCCCATCTAATACCTTGAGACCCAAAACCGTTTTGTTAATCTCAATTAAGTCAAACAACAATAAACATGTGAGAGTAGCACCATTACTCTTGATTATCTCCCCAAGATAACTCAAATGCACCCACTTTGGCGGAGTCCACAATTGAGCGATCGAGGTTTTGACAAGTGTTCACAAATTGACGGCATTATGACTTAAGATTTCAGTTAGAGGGCTTAATTTAACTATCTGGTCTACAAGAATGAATGTTTCTCAGTTTGTATCTCATACAAGTAATACGCATATGCTGATATAATCATAAGATGCATAATTTAAACATTATACAATATGGCTCACCTATCCTAAGTCCACTCAAGCCAATGAGAGGAGCTCTCTAGTAAAAAAAGGGAAATTACATATAAAAACCTCTTTTAACATTCGAGAGGAGTGAGATGAGAAGAGAAGGTATATTAAGAGTATATAGAGGAAGGCATGACACGCAGGCCGTATTTAAAAATTACAACACTTGCAATCTAGAGCCATATTGTTCACCATACCCAAACATTCAAGAATCAATATTCAGATTTAATTGAAGGGCAATGAATGTTTCAAAACTAAAACATTCACAAAACAGCATATGTTACGGTTATGTTGCGCTACGAATAAGTAGCCACGGCGGTCGCACTAGCCGGTTAGTGGGCGGCGGTCCCGCTAGCCGGTTAGCGAGAGGGTCTGGGGCAACGGCCCGAGAATTTTCTTTTGTTTCATAAATAATCACGAATCTGAATTATTTTTCTTAAACCCCATCAATATTAATTGATCAAATCAAAACGCATGCACCACTGATTTCAATTCCATTTCAGATTCCTTATATGTCATACATAAAACGGATTCCTTATATGTCACACATAAAACGCATGTTATCATATGATCGGCTATGACTAACACATATCATATGAATCAACAATCAAGCCTAACTTAAACACAAAACGGCATGCCTCTGATACCACTGTAAGGAATTGGAAGACACGCAGTGAAAATTAACTTACATTTTTTTCCATTCCCTGCCAGAATCTACCGTATGTGTTTAAGTCAAGTGGAAAGAAGTATTACCCTCAGTATTCAGTCGCGACTTTCTCAGCTTCTGGTTGCGACATCCACATCTTCTCTCCGCGGCTCAGGATCTCTTTTTGATCGCAAGAAGTCGACGACTCAGGTCGGCTTCCTCTACTGGTATCCACATGAACAGCGTTCCAACCACGAACGACGTGCTAGCGCCTCCGGTCCCTCCAGGGCTTACTCAAGAATTCATCCTCTCTATCTCTATTTCGGCAGTTTCTTATCTACAAACCTTTTTTGCAGATTCCCCATTCACTCTTTTTTTTATGTCCCAACCGTAGCTCCTAAATATCAGATATATCGGATGCTATGCGTGTTACCACAGACTTGGACTTTTGGAATTAATCTTATATTAATTCTAAAATTAATACAATATCATATGTTGTATAATTTGATAAGAAACTAATTAAATAAATAGTGTTTGTATTAAATCCATCCCACAGATTTAATTCACCTATTTATTTAATTTAAAATAAAGATGAGACGGAATTACATTTGATTTATTCTCATAAATCAAATTTGAGATATCATATCAATTTGAATTTCAAATTCAAACGTGATAGAGATTTAATTTTATCCTTATAAATTAAATCTTGTAAATATCTCTTATATGAGATATCATATCAATTTAAATTTCAAATTCAAACGTGGTAGAGACATCATAGAATCTGGACATGTCTTAGATTCAATGAATCTGGACATCATAGCTTGTGTGTAGGCTATTTTGTGTGCGACCCTGTAGGCCCATATGAAGTTGGCAGTGGGTCATTTACTATACTGACTCACAAGTCGCGAGCGGTCTCTAGCAAGACATCACGACTACCCAAATCATATGAGGATCGATGAACGATGTAGCCTTTTATACAACCATATCATGTTCCTTTTGTCACACGATATTTTGGTCATGGATGAGGCATGGAGAATATCATCCTCCTATTCCTGACCGTTACTTTCTCGATCCCTGAGTAGTCTGACTATAGAAATGGAACTACCTTTCCATTACAGTATGGCCATACATTTCCCAGACTCACTCATCGAGGGGCCCAGTAATATCTCTGTACGAATGTGAGGGACAAATTCCATCTTGACCATTCACATTCCTCCGCACGAAAAATCACTAAGCCCGAACATAGTCTTTATGATTACTCAGTCAAAAGTCACTTTTGACTAGGTCAAAGCTGAGCGTTGGTCATGAAGAAATCCATGATGATCTCAGGTCAAAGGGCATAGTGACATGGTTTGTATATGAGAGAAGCTTATGACTTAACCCATGCAACTCTCTCATAGCGGGTCGGTCTAACACCTTATACTCTTACATGTGCCTATGACTTTGATTTATATCTCTATACATCTTCAAAGTCATACTGGTCTTATTTCATCTCTGCTCCCGCACAGATGACCGACCAGGGACATTGAGGATAAGATCATGAATTATCCAAGGATGGTTATCACAGTAAACATGCAAATAATATGATAACACAATTGATAAACTCATAAATCAATAATGTTTATAAGACAATGATTGGCCCCTAGGGCACATTTTCCAATAGTAGTTCATGACAATTTGGTCATAACTTTCCGGGAGTGAGTTCAAGACCAAATCCCTAGCTAACTCTTTGCTCATGGGAAATCCAAGCCTCTCAAGGTGATCAATGTACCCTTTCATCTTTAAGACATGAGTACTGACTGATGCACCTTCAGCCATCTTGCAGGAATGTAAGGCCTTAGTGGTCTCATACCTCTCTTGCCTTGCCTGTTGCTGGAACATTTCCTTGAGATGCATAATCATCTCATAAGCCTCCATGTGTTCTAGATCTCTTTGGAGCTCCGGAACCATGGTGGCTAGCATCAAGCATTCCACACCGACAGAGTCTTCCTTATTCTTCGTGTAAGCATCTCTCTGAGCTCTAGGAGCATTGGTTGCTGGCTCCTCAGGAATGGGTTGATCTAGGACATGTGCCTTTCTTTCCTGCTTGAGAACAATTCGCAAGTTCCTAAACCAGTCAAGAAAGTTTTTCCATTGAGTTTGTCCTTCTCAAGGATAGATCGCAGCGATAATGTAGCAGTATTATTAGTCGTCATGATTCTACAATTGAAATATGCAATTGAATTAGCAATCTCCTACTAAATAAACAACTCTCAATGCAATAGTTAGTGGGTTAAGATCCATATTTGGCTCAAACTTAAGTCCGCTTTGGCAAGACGCTTAAATTAAGTTATTTAGGTAGGTAACACCTTTACCAATTACATCAAATGTAACTCTTAGATGTTTATGGGATTCTATCATTATATGATCTAGCATGTTTTTAATCCCATCTAATACCTTGAGACCCAAAACCGTTTTGTTAATCTCAATTAAGTCAAACAACAATAAACATGTGAGAGTAGCACCATTACTCTTGATTATCTCCCCAAGATAACTCAAATGCACCCACTTTGGCGGAGTCCACAATTGAGCGATCGAGGTTTTGACAAGTGTTCACAAATTGACGGCATTATGACTTAAGATTTCAGTTAGAGGGCTTAATTTAACTATCTGGTCTACAAGAATGAATGTTTCTCAGTTTGTATCTCATACAAGTAATACGCATATGCTGATATAATCATAAGATGCATAATTTAAACATTATACAATATGGCTCACCTATCCTAAGTCCACTCAAGCCAATGAGAGGAGCTCTCTAGTAAAAAAAGGGAAATTACATATAAAAACCTCTTTTAACATTCGAGAGGAGTGAGATGAGAAGAGAAGGTATATTAAGAGTATATAGAGGAAGGCATGACACGCAGGCCGTATTTAAAAATTACAACACTTGCAATCTAGAGCCATATTGTTCACCATACCCAAACATTCAAGAATCAATATTCAGATTTAATTGAAGGGCAATGAATGTTTCAAAACTAAAACATTCACAAAACAGCATATGTTACGGTTATGTTGCGCTACGAATAAGTAGCCACGGCGGTCGCACTAGCCGGTTAGTGGGCGGCGGTCCCGCTAGCCGGTTAGCGAGAGGGTCTGGGGCAACGGCCCGAGAATTTTCTTTTGTTTCATAAATAATCACGAATCTGAATTATTTTTCTTAAACCCCATCAATATTAATTGATCAAATCAAAACGCATGCACCACTGATTTCAATTCCATTTCAGATTCCTTATATGTCATACATAAAACGGATTCCTTATATGTCACACATAAAACGCATGTTATCATATGATCGGCTATGACTAACACATATCATATGAATCAACAATCAAGCCTAACTTAAACACAAAACGGCATGCCTCTGATACCACTGTAAGGAATTGGAAGACACGCAGTGAAAATTAACTTACATTTTTTTCCATTCCCTGCCAGAATCTACCGTATGTGTTTAAGTCAAGTGGAAAGAAGTATTACCCTCAGTATTCAGTCGCGACTTTCTCAGCTTCTGGTTGCGACATCCACATCTTCTCTCCGCGGCTCAGGATCTCTTTTTGATCGCAAGAAGTCGACGACTCAGGTCGGCTTCCTCTACTGGTATCCACATGAACAGCGTTCCAACCACGAACGACGTGCTAGCGCCTCCGGTCCCTCCAGGGCTTACTCAAGAATTCATCCTCTCTATCTCTATTTCGGCAGTTTCTTATCTACAAACCTTTTTTGCAGATTCCCCATTCACTCTTTTTTTTATGTCCCAACCGTAGCTCCTAAATATCAGATATATCGGATGCTATGCGTGTTACCACAGACTTGGACTTTTGGAATTAATCTTATATTAATTCTAAAATTAATACAATATCATATGTTGTATAATTTGATAAGAAACTAATTAAATAAATAGTGTTTGTATTAAATCCATCCCATAGATTTAATTCACCTATTTATTTAATTTAAAATAAAGATGAGACGGAATTACATTTGATTTATTCTCATAAATCAAATTTGAGATATCATATCAATTTGAATTTCAAATTCAAACGTGATAGAGATTTAATTTTATCCTTATAAATTAAATCTTGTAAATATCTCTTATATGAGATATCATATCAATTTAAATTTCAAATTCAAACGTGGTAGAGACATCATAGAATCTGGACATGTCTTAGATTCAATGAATCTGGACATCATAGCTTGTGTGTAGGCTATTTTGTGTGCGACCCTGTAGGCCCATATGAAGTTGGCAGTGGGTCATTTACTATACTGACTCACAAGTCGCAAGCGGTCTCTAGCAAGACATCACGACTACCCAAATCATATGAGGATCGATGAACGATGTAGCCTTTTATACAACCATATCATGTTCCTTTTGTCACACGATATTTTGGTCATGGATGAGGCATGGAGAATATCATCCTCCTATTCCTGACCGTTACTTTCTCGATCCCTGAGTAGTCTGACTATAGAAATGGAACTACCTTTCCATTACAGTATGGCCATACATTTCCCAGACTCACTCATCGAGGGGCCCAGTAATATCTCTGTACGAATGTGAGGGACAAATTCCATCTTGACCATTCACATTCCTCCGCACGAAAAATCACTAAGCCCGAACATAGTCTTTATGATTACTCAGTCAAAAGTCACTTTTGACTAGGTCAAAGCTGAGCGTTGGTCATGAAGAAATCCATGATGATCTCAGGTCAAAGGGCATAGTGACATGGTTTGTATATGAGAGAAGCTTATGACTTAACCCATGCAACTCTCTCATAGCGGGTCGGTCTAACACCTTATACTCTTACATGTGCCTATGACTTTGATTTATATCTCTATACATCTTCAAAGTCATACTGGTCTTATTTCATCTCTGCTCCCGCACAGATGACCGACCAGGGACATTGAGGATAAGATCATGAATTATCCAAGGATGGTTATCACAGTAAACATGCAAATAATATGATAACACAATTGATAAACTCATAAATCAATAATGTTTATAAGACAATGATTGGCCCCTAGGGCACATTTTCCAATAGTAGTTCATGACAATTTGGTCATAACTTTCCGGGAGTGAGTTCAAGACCAAATCCCTAGCTAACTCTTTGCTCATGGGAAATCCAAGCCTCTCAAGGTGATCAATGTACCCTTTCATCTTTAAGACATGAGTACTGACTGATGCACCTTCAGCCATCTTGCAGGAATGTAAGGCCTTAGTGGTCTCATACCTCTCTTGCCTTGCCTGTTGCTGGAACATTTCCTTGAGATGCATAATCATCTCATAAGCCTCCATGTGTTCTAGATCTCTTTAGAGCTCCGGAACCATGGTGGCTAGCATCAAGCATTCCACACCGACAGAGTCTTCCTTATTCTTCGTGTAAGCATCTCTCTGAGCTCTAGGAGCATTGGTTGCTGGCTCCTCAGGAATGGGTTGATCTAGGACATGTGCCTTTCTTTCCTGCTTGAGAACAATTCGCAAGTTCCTAAACCAGTCAAGAAAGTTTTTCCATTGAGTTTGTCCTTCTCAAGGATAGATCGCAGCGATAATGTAGCAGTATTATTAGTCGTCATGATTCTACAATTGAAATATGCAATTGAATTAGCAATCTCCTACTAAATAAACAACTCTCAATGCAATAGTTAGTGGGTTAAGATCCATATTTGGCTCAAACTTAAGTCCGCTTTGGCAAGACGCTTAAATTAAGTTATTTAGGTAGGTAACACCTTTACCAATTACATCAAATGTAACTCTTAGATGTTTATGGGATTCTATCATTATATGATCTAGCATGTTTTTAATCCCATCTAATACCTTGAGACCCAAAACCGTTTTGTTAATCTCAATTAAGTCAAACAACAATAAACATGTGAGAGTAGCACCATTACTCTTGATTATCTCCCCAAGATAACTCAAATGCACCCACTTTGGCGGAGTCCACAATTGAGCGATCGAGGTTTTGACAAGTGTTCACAAATTGACGGCATTATGACTTAAGATTTCAGTTAGAGGGCTTAATTTAACTATCTGGTCTACAAGAATGAATGTTTCTCAGTTTGTATCTCATACAAGTAATACGCATATGCTGATATAATCATAAGATGCATAATTTAAACATGATACAATATGGCTCACCTATCCTAAGTCCACTCAAGCCAATGAGAGGAGCTCTCTAGTAAAAAAAGGGAAATTACATATAAAAACCTCTTTTAACATTCGAGAGGAGTGAGATGAGAAGAGAAGGTATATTAAGAGTATATAGAGGAAGGCATGACACGCAGGCCGTATTTAAAAATTACAACACTTGCAATCTAGAGCCATATTGTTCACCATACCCAAACATTCAAGAATCAATATTCAGATTTAATTGAAGGGCAATGAATGTTTCAAAACTAAAACATTCACAAAACAGCATATGTTACGGTTATGTTGCGCTACGAATAAGTAGCCACGGCGGTCGCACTAGCCGGTTAGTGGGCGGCGGTCCCGCTAGCCGGTTAGCGAGAGGGTCTGGGGCAACGGCCCGAGAATTTTCTTTTGTTTCATAAATAATCACGAATCTGAATTATTTTTCTTAAACCCCATCAATATTAATTGATCAAATCAAAACGCATGCACCACTGATTTCAATTCCATTTCAGATTCCTTATATGTCATACATAAAACGGATTCCTTATATGTCACACATAAAACGCATGTTATCATATGATCGGCTATGACTAACACATATCATATGAATCAACAATCAAGCCTAACTTAAACACAAAACGGCATGCCTCTGATACCACTGTAAGGAATTGGAAGACACGCAGTGAAAATTAACTTACATTTTTTTCCATTCCCTGCCAGAATCTACCGTATGTGTTTAAGTCAAGTGGAAAGAAGTATTACCCTCAGTATTCAGTCGCGACTTTCTCAGCTTCTGGTTGCGACATCCACATCTTCTCTCCGCGGCTCAGGATCTCTTTTTGATCGCAAGAAGTCGACGACTCAGGTCGGCTTCCTCTACTGGTATCCACATGAACAGCGTTCCAACCACGAACGACGTGCTAGCGCCTCCGGTCCCTCCAGGGCTTACTCAAGAATTCATCCTCTCTATCTCTATTTCGGCAGTTTCTTATCTACAAACCTTTTTTGCAGATTCCCCATTCACTCTTTTTTTTATGTCCCAACCGTAGCTCCTAAATATCAGATATATCGGATGCTATGCGTGTTACCACAGACTTGGACTTTTGGAATTAATCTTATATTAATTCTAAAATTAATACAATATCATATGTTGTATAATTTGATAAGAAACTAATTAAATAAATAGTGTTTGTATTAAATCCATCCCACAGATTTAATTCACCTATTTATTTAATTTAAAATAAAGATGAGACGGAATTACATTTGATTTATTCTCATAAATCAAATTTGAGATATCATATCAATTTGAATTTCAAATTCAAACGTGATAGAGATTTAATTTTATCCTTATAAATTAAATCTTGTAAATATCTCTTATATGAGATATCATATCAATTTAAATTTCAAATTCAAACGTGGTAGAGACATCATAGAATCTGGACATGTCTTAGATTCAATGAATCTGGACATCATAGCTTGTGTGTAGGCTATTTTGTGTGCGACCCTGTAGGCCCATATGAAGTTGGCAGTGGGTCATTTACTATACTGACTCACAAGTCGCGAGCGGTCTCTAGCAAGACATCACGACTACCCAAATCATATGAGGATCGATGAACGATGTAGCCTTTTATACAACCATATCATGTTCCTTTTGTCACACGATATTTTGGTCATGGATGAGGCATGGAGAATATCATCCTCCTATTCCTGACCGTTACTTTCTCGATCCCTGAGTAGTCTGACTATAGAAATGGAACTACCTTTCCATTACAGTATGGCCATACATTTCCCAGACTCACTCATCGAGGGGCCCAGTAATATCTCTGTACGAATGTGAGGGACAAATTCCATCTTGACCATTCACATTCCTCCGCACGAAAAATCACTAAGCCCGAACATAGTCTTTATGATTACTCAGTCAAAAGTCACTTTTGACTAGGTCAAAGCTGAGCGTTGGTCATGAAGAAATCCATGATGATCTCAGGTCAAAGGGCATAGTGACATGGTTTGTATATGAGAGAAGCTTATGACTTAACCCATGCAACTCTCTCATAGCGGGTCGGTCTAACACCTTATACTCTTACATGTGCCTATGACTTTGATTTATATCTCTATACATCTTCAAAGTCATACTGGTCTTATTTCATCTCTGCTCCCGCACAGATGACCGACCAGGGACATTGAGGATAAGATCATGAATTATCCAAGGATGGTTATCACAGTAAACATGCAAATAATATGATAACACAATTGATAAACTCATAAATCAATAATGTTTATAAGACAATGATTGGCCCCTAGGGCACATTTTCCAATAGTAGTTCATGACAATTTGGTCATAACTTTCCGGGAGTGAGTTCAAGACCAAATCCCTAGCTAACTCTTTGCTCATGGGAAATCCAAGCCTCTCAAGGTGATCAATGTACCCTTTCATCTTTAAGACATGAGTACTGACTGATGTGTTGGAAATCGTGCCCTAGGGGCTAATCATTGTCTTATGAACATTATTGATTTATGAATTTATTAATTGAGTTATCATATTATTTGCATGTTTACTATGATGACCATCCTTGGATAATTCATGATATTATCCTAAATGTCCCTGGTCGATCATCTATGTGGGAGCACAGATGAAATAAGACCAGTATGACTTTGAAGATGTATAGAGATATAAATCAAAGTCATAAGCACATGTAAGAGTACAGGGTGTTGGACCGACCCGCTATGAGAGAACTGCATGGGTAACGTCATAAGCTTCTCTCATATACAAACCATGTCAATATGCCCTTTGACCTGAGATCATCATGGATTCCTACATGACAAAACGCTCAGCTTTGACCTAGTCAAAAGTCACTTTTGACCGAGTGATCATAAAGACTATGTTTGGGCTTAGTGGTTTTTCATGCGGAGGAATGTGAATGGTCAAGATGGAATTTGTCCCTCACATTCGTGGAGAGATATTACTGGGCCCCTCGATGAGTGAGTCTGAGAAATGTATGGCCATACTGTAATGGAAAGGTAGTTCCATTTCTATAGTCAGACTACTCAGGGATCGAGAAAGTAACGGTCGGGAATAGGAGGATGACATTATCCATGCCTCATCCATGACCAAAATATCGCGTGACAGAAGGGACATGATATGGTTGTATAAAAGGTTACATCGTTTATCGATCCTCATATGATTTGGGTAGTTGTTATGTCTTGCTAGAGACCGCTTGCGACTTGTGGGCTAGTATAGCAAATGGCCCACTGCCAACTTCATATGGGCCTACAGGGTCGCACACAAAATAGCCCAACACGAGCTATGATGTCCAGATTCATTGAATCTAAGACATGTCCAGATTCAATGAAAGATCCAGGTGAATGTATATAAATATTTATTTATATTTATATTCGTATATATATAAATTCGTATATATATATATATTATATATATGAGATATATGAGATTTAATTTATAAGGATAAATTAAATCCCTATCATGTTTGAATTCGAAATTCAAATTGATAGGATATCTCATATAAGAGATATTTATAAGATTTAATTTATAAGGATAAATTAAATCTCTATCACGTTTGAAATTCGAAATTCAAATTGATAGGATATCTCATATAAGAGATATTTATAAGATTTAATTTATAAGGATAAATTAAATCTCTATCACGTTTGAAATTCGAAATTCAAATTGATAGGATATCTCATATAAGAGATATTTATAAGATTTAATTTATAAGGATAAATTAAATCTCTATCACGTTTGAAATTCGAAATTTAAATTGATAGGATATCTCAAATTTGATTTATGGGAATAAATCAAATATAACTCAGTCTCATCTTTATTTAAAGTTAAATAAATAAGTAATTAAATCTGTGGGACGGATTTAATATTATTTTATTTAATTAGTTTCTTACAAAATTATACAATATATGATATTGTATCAATTCGGAATTAATATAAGATTAACTCCAAAATCCAATTAGGTCAGGTGGAAAAACGCATAGCATCCTCTATATCTGATTGGAGGAGCTACGTTTGAAAATAACATAGAACACAAAAGGCCGAACGGAATCTGCAAAAGGTTTGCAGACAAGAAACTGCCGAAATAGAGACGGAGACTTGTGAAAGCCTTGGAGGGACAGGAGACGCTAGCACGTCGTTCGTGGTTGGAACGCTGTTCGTGTGGATACCAGTAGAGGAAGCCGACCTGAGGCGTCGACTTCTTGTGATCGGAAAGAGACCACCGTCCGCGGAGAGAATCTGTGAAGGTCGCTGAGGAACACTCCGTCGATTTCTTGCGATCAGAAAGAGATCACCACCCACGTAGAGAAGCTGTGAAATTCGCTGAGCAACACTAAGGGTAAGGATTCTTTCCACTTGACTTAAACACATACGGCAGATCCTGGCAAGGAATGGAAAATTTTTAAAGTTTATTTCCGCTGCGTGTCTTCCAATTCCTTACATGATGCACCTTCAGCCATCTTGCAGGAATGTAAGGCCTTAGTGGTCTCATACCTCTCTTGCCTTGCCTGTTGCTGGAACATTTCCTTGAGATGCATAATCATCTCATAAGCCTCCATGTGTTCTAGATCTCTTTGGAGCTCCGGAACCATGGTGGCTAGCATCAAGCATTCCACACCGACAGAGTCTTCCTTATTCTTCGTGTAAGCATCTCTCTGAGCTCTAGGAGCATTGGTTGCTGGCTCCTCAGGAATGGGTTGATCTAGGACATGTGCCTTTCTTTCCTGCTTGAGAACAATTCGCAAGTTCCTAAACCAGTCAAGAAAGTTTTTCCATTGAGTTTGTCCTTCTCAAGGATAGATCGCAGCGATAATGTAGCAGTATTATTAGTCGTCATGATTCTACAATTGAAATATGCAATTGAATTAGCAATCTCCTACTAAATAAACAACTCTCAATGCAATAGTTAGTGGGTTAAGATCCATATTTGGCTCAAACTTAAGTCCGCTTTGGCAAGACGCTTAAATTAAGTTATTTAGGTAGGTAACACCTTTACCAATTACATCAAATGTAACTCTTAGATGTTTATGGGATTCTATCATTATATGATCTAGCATGTTTTTAATCCCATCTAATACCTTGAGACCCAAAACCGTTTTGTTAATCTCAATTAAGTCAAACAACAATAAACATGTGAGAGTAGCACCATTACTCTTGATTATCTCCCCAAGATAACTCAAATGCACCCACTTTGGCGGAGTCCACAATTGAGCGATCGAGGTTTTGACAAGTGTTCACAAATTGACGGCATTATGACTTAAGATTTCAGTTAGAGGGCTTAATTTAACTATCTGGTCTACAAGAATGAATGTTTCTCAGTTTGTATCTCATACAAGTAATACGCATATGCTGATATAATCATAAGATGCATAATTTAAACATGATACAATATGGCTCACCTATCCTAAGTCCACTCAAGCCAATGAGAGGAGCTCTCTAGTAAAAAAAGGGAAATTACATATAAAAACCTCTTTTAACATTCGAGAGGAGTGAGATGAGAAGAGAAGGTATATTAAGAGTATATAGAGGAAGGCATGACACGCAGGCCGTATTTAAAAATTACAACACTTGCAATCTAGAGCCATATTGTTCACCATACCCAAACATTCAAAAATCAATATTCAGATTTAATTGAAGGGCAATGAATGTTTCAAAACTAAAACATTCACAAAACAGCATATGTTACGGTTATGTTGCGCTACGAATAAGTAGCCACGGCGGTCGCACTAGCCGGTTAGTGGGCGGCGGTCCCGCTAGCCGGTTAGCGAGAGGGTCTGGGGCAACGGCCCGAGAATTTTCTTTTGTTTCATAAATAATCACGAATCTTAATTATTTTTCTTAAACCCCATCAATATTAATTGATCAAATCAAAACGCATGCACCACTGATTTCAATTCCATTTCAGATTCCTTATATGTCATACATAAAACGGATTCCTTATATGTCACACATAAAACGCATGTTATCATATGATCGGCTATGACTAACACATATCATATGAATCAACAATCAAGCCTAACTTAAACACAAAACGGCATGCCTCTGATACCACTGTAAGGAATTGGAAGACACGCAGTGAAAATTAACTTACATTTTTTTCCATTCCCTGCCAGAATCTACCGTATGTGTTTAAGTCAAGTGGAAAGAAGTATTACCCTCAGTATTCAGTCGCGACTTTCTCAGCTTCTGGTTGCGACATCCACATCTTCTCTCCGCGGCTCAGGATCTCTTTTTGATCGCAAGAAGTCGACGACTCAGGTCGGCTTCCTCTACTGGTATCCACATGAACAGCGTTCCAACCACGAACGACGTGCTAGCGCCTCCGGTCCCTCCAGGGCTTACTCAAGAATTCATCCTCTCTATCTCTATTTCGGCAGTTTCTTATCTACAAACCTTTTTTGCAGATTCCCCATTCACTCTTTTTTTTATGTCCCAACCGTAGCTCCTAAATATCAGATATATCGGATGCTATGCGTGTTACCACAGACTTGGACTTTTGGAATTAATCTTATATTAATTCTAAAATTAATACAATATCATATGTTGTATAATTTGATAAGAAACTAATTAAATAAATAGTGTTTGTATTAAATCCATCCCACAGATTTAATTCACCTATTTATTTAATTTAAAATAAAGATGAGACGGAATTACATTTGATTTATTCTCATAAATCAAATTTGAGATATCATATCAATTTGAATTTCAAATTCAAACGTGATAGAGATTTAATTTTATCCTTATAAATTAAATCTTGTAAATATCTCTTATATGAGATATCATATCAATTTAAATTTCAAATTCAAACGTGGTAGAGACATCATAGAATCTGGACATGTCTTAGATTCAATGAATCTGGACATCATAGCTTGTGTGTAGGCTATTTTGTGTGCGACCCTGTAGGCCCATATGAAGTTGGCAGTGGGTCATTTACTATACTGACTCACAAGTCGCGAGCGGTCTCTAGCAAGACATCACGACTACCCAAATCATATGAGGATCGATGAACGATGTAGCCTTTTATACAACCATATCATGTTCCTTTTGTCACACGATATTTTGGTCATGGATGAGGCATGGAGAATATCATCCTCCTATTCCTTACCGTTACTTTCTCGATCCCTGAGTAGTCTGACTATAGAAATGGAACTACCTTTCCATTACAGTATGGCCATACATTTCCCAGACTCACTCATCGAGGGGCCCAGTAATATCTCTGTACGAATGTGAGGGACAAATTCCATCTTGACCATTCACATTCCTCCGCACGAAAAATCACTAAGCCCGAACATAGTCTTTATGATTACTCAGTCAAAAGTCACTTTTGACTAGGTCAAAGCTGAGCGTTGGTCATGAAGAAATCCATGATGATCTCAGGTCAAAGGGCATAGTGACATGGTTTGTATATGAGAGAAGCTTATGACTTAACCCATGCAACTCTCTCATAGCGGGTCGGTCTAACACCTTATACTCTTACATGTGCCTATGACTTTGATTTATATCTCTATACATCTTCAAAGTCATACTGGTCTTATTTCATCTCTGCTCCCGCACAGATGACCGACCAGGGACATTGAGGATAAGATCATGAATTATCCAAGGATGGTTATCACAGTAAACATGCAAATAATATGATAACACAATTGATAAACTCATAAATCAATAATGTTTATAAGACAATGATTGGCCCCTAGGGCACATTTTCCAATAGTAGTTCATGACAATTTGGTCATAACTTTCCGGGAGTGAGTTCAAGACCAAATCCCTAGCTAACTCTTTGCTCATGGGAAATCCAAGCCTCTCAAGGTGATCAATGTACCCTTTCATCTTTAAGACATGAGTACTGACTGATGCACCTTCAGCCATCTTGCAGGAATGTAAGGCCTTAGTGGTCTCATACCTCTCTTGCCTTGCCTGTTGCTGGAACATTTCCTTGAGATGCATAATCATCTCATAAGCCTCCATGTGTTCTAGATCTCTTTGGAGCTCCGGAACCATGGTGGCTAGCATCAAGCATTCCACACCGACAGAGTCTTCCTTATTCTTCGTGTAAGCATCTCTCTGAGCTCTAGGAGCATTGGTTGCTGGCTCCTCAGGAATGGGTTGATCTAGGACATGTGCCTTTCTTTCCTGCTTGAGAACAATTCGCAAGTTCCTAAACCAGTCAAGAAAGTTTTTCCATTGAGTTTGTCCTTCTCAAGGATAGATCGCAGCGATAATGTAGCAGTATTATTAGTCGTCATGATTCTACAATTGAAATATGCAATTGAATTAGCAATCTCCTACTAAATAAACAACTCTCAATGCAATAGTTAGTGGGTTAAGATCCATATTTGGCTCAAACTTAAGTCCGCTTTGGCAAGACGCTTAAATTAAGTTATTTAGGTAGGTAACACCTTTACCAATTACATCAAATGTAACTCTTAGATGTTTATGGGATTCTATCATTATATGATCTAGCATGTTTTTAATCCCATCTAATACCTTGAGACCCAAAACCGTTTTGTTAATCTCAATTAAGTCAAACAACAATAAACATGTGAGAGTAGCACCATTACTCTTGATTATCTCCCCAAGATAACTCAAATGCACCCACTTTGGCGGAGTCCACAATTGAGCGATCGAGGTTTTGACAAGTGTTCACAAATTGACGGCATTATGACTTAAGATTTCAGTTAGAGGGCTTAATTTAACTATCTGGTCTACAAGAATGAATGTTTCTCAGTTTGTATCTCATACAAGTAATACGCATATGCTGATATAATCATAAGATGCATAATTTAAACATGATACAATATGGCTCACCTATCCTAAGTCCACTCAAGCCAATGAGAGGAGCTCTCTAGTAAAAAAAGGGAAATTACATATAAAAACCTCTTTTAACATTCGAGAGGAGTGAGATGAGAAGAGAAGGTATATTAAGAGTATATAGAGGAAGGCATGACACGCAGGTTGTATTTAAAAATTACAACACTTGCAATCTAGAGCCATATTGTTCACCATACCCAAACATTCAAGAATCAATATTCAGATTTAATTGAAGGGCAATGAATGTTTCAAAACTAAAACATTCACAAAACAGCATATGTTACGGTTATGTTGCGCTACGAATAAGTAGCCACGGCGGTCGCACTAGCCGGTTAGTGGGCGGCGGTCCCGCTAGCCGGTTAGCGAGAGGGTCTGGGGCAACGGCCCGAGAATTTTCTTTTGTTTCATAAATAATCACGAATCTTAATTATTTTTCTTAAACCCCATCAATATTAATTGATCAAATCAAAACGCATGCACCACTGATTTCAATTCCATTTCAGATTCCTTATATGTCATACATAAAACGGATTCCTTATATGTCACACATAAAACGCATGTTATCATATGATCGGCTATGACTAACACATATCATATGAATCAACAATCAAGCCTAACTTAAACACAAAACGGCATGCCTCTGATACCACTGTAAGGAATTGGAAGACACGCAGTGAAAATTAACTTACATTTTTTTCCATTCCCTGCCAGAATCTACCGTATGTGTTTAAGTCAAGTGGAAAGAAGTATTACCCTCAGTATTCAGTCGCGACTTTCTCAGCTTCTGGTTGCGACATCCACATCTTCTCTCCGCGGCTCAGGATCTCTTTTTGATCGCAAGAAGTCGACGACTCAGGTCGGCTTCCTCTACTGGTATCCACATGAACAGCGTTCCAACCACGAACGACGTGCTAGCGCCTCCGGTCCCTCCAGGGCTTACTCAAGAATTCATCCTCTCTATCTCTATTTCGGCAGTTTCTTATCTACAAACCTTTTTTGCAGATTCCCCATTCACTCTTTTTTTTATGTCCCAACCGTAGCTCCTAAATATCAGATATATCGGATGCTATGCGTGTTACCACAGACTTGGACTTTTGGAATTAATCTTATATTAATTCTAAAATTAATACAATATCATATGTTGTATAATTTGATAAGAAACTAATTAAATAAATAGTGTTTGTATTAAATCCATCCCACAGATTTAATTCACCTATTTATTTAATTTAAAATAAAGATGAGACGGAATTACATTTGATTTATTCTCATAAATCAAATTTGAGATATCATATCAATTTGAATTTCAAATTCAAACGTGATAGAGATTTAATTTTATCCTTATAAATTAAATCTTGTAAATATCTCTTATATGAGATATCATATCAATTTAAATTTCAAATTCAAACGTGGTAGAGACATCATAGAATCTGGACATGTCTTAGATTCAATGAATCTGGACATCATAGCTTGTGTGTAGGCTATTTTGTGTGCGACCCTGTAGGCCCATATGAAGTTGGCAGTGGGTCATTTACTATACTGACTCACAAGTCGCGAGCGGTCTCTAGCAAGACATCACGACTACCCAAATCATATGAGGATCGATGAACGATGTAGCCTTTTATACAACCATATCATGTTCCTTTTGTCACACGATATTTTGGTCATGGATGAGGCATGGAGAATATCATCCTCCTATTCCTTACCGTTACTTTCTCGATCCCTGAGTAGTCTGACTATAGAAATGGAACTACCTTTCCATTACAGTATGGCCATACATTTCCCAGACTCACTCATCGAGGGGCCCAGTAATATCTCTGTACGAATGTGAGGGACAAATTCCATCTTGACCATTCACATTCCTCCGCACGAAAAATCACTAAGCCCGAACATAGTCTTTATGATTACTCAGTCAAAAGTCACTTTTGACTAGGTCAAAGCTGAGCGTTGGTCATGAAGAAATCCATGATGATCTCAGGTCAAAGGGCATAGTGACATGGTTTGTATATGAGAGAAGCTTATGACTTAACCCATGCAACTCTCTCATAGCGGGTCGGTCTAACACCTTATACTCTTACATGTGCCTATGACTTTGATTTATATCTCTATACATCTTCAAAGTCATACTGGTCTTATTTCATCTCTGCTCCCGCACAGATGACCGACCAGGGACATTGAGGATAAGATCATGAATTATCCAAGGATGGTTATCACAGTAAACATGCAAATAATATGATAACACAATTGATAAACTCATAAATCAATAATGTTTATAAGACAATGATTGGCCCCTAGGGCACATTTTCCAATAGTAGTTCATGACAATTTGGTCATAACTTTCCGGGAGTGAGTTCAAGACCAAATCCCTAGCTAACTCTTTGCTCATGGGAAATCCAAGCCTCTCAAGGTGATCAATGTACCCTTTCATCTTTAAGACATGAGTACTGACTGATGCACCTTCAGCCATCTTGCAGGAATGTAAGGCCTTAGTGGTCTCATACCTCTCTTGCCTTGCCTGTTGCTGGAACATTTCCTTGAGATGCATAATCATCTCATAAGCCTCCATGTGTTCTAGATCTCTTTGGAGCTCCGGAACCATGGTGGCTAGCATCAAGCATTCCACACCGACAGAGTCTTCCTTATTCTTCGTGTAAGCATCTCTCTGAGCTCTAGGAGCATTGGTTGCTGGCTCCTCAGGAATGGGTTGATCTAGGACATGTGCCTTTCTTTCCTGCTTGAGAACAATTCGCAAGTTCCTAAACCAGTCAAGAAAGTTTTTCCATTGAGTTTGTCCTTCTCAAGGATAGATCGCAGCGATAATGTAGCAGTATTATTAGTCGTCATGATTCTACAATTGAAATATGCAATTGAATTAGCAATCTCCTACTAAATAAACAACTCTCAATGCAATAGTTAGTGGGTTAAGATCCATATTTGGCTCAAACTTAAGTCCGCTTTGGCAAGACGCTTAAATTAAGTTATTTAGGTAGGTAACACCTTTACCAATTACATCAAATGTAACTCTTAGATGTTTATGGGATTCTATCATTATATGATCTAGCATGTTTTTAATCCCATCTAATACCTTGAGACCCAAAACCGTTTTGTTAATCTCAATTAAGTCAAACAACAATAAACATGTGAGAGTAGCACCATTACTCTTGATTATCTCCCCAAGATAACTCAAATGCACCCACTTTGGCGGAGTCCACAATTGAGCGATCGAGGTTTTGACAAGTGTTCACAAATTGACGGCATTATGACTTAAGATTTCAGTTAGAGGGCTTAATTTAACTATCTGGTCTACAAGAATGAATGTTTCTCAGTTTGTATCTCATACAAGTAATACGCATATGCTGATATAATCATAAGATGCATAATTTAAACATGATACAATATGGCTCACCTATCCTAAGTCCACTCAAGCCAATGAGAGGAGCTCTCTAGTAAAAAAAGGGAAATTACATATAAAAACCTCTTTTAACATTCGAGAGGAGTGAGATGAGAAGAGAAGGTATATTAAGAGTATATAGAGGAAGGCATGACACGCAGGCCGTATTTAAAAATTACAACACTTGCAATCTAGAGCCATATTGTTCACCATACCCAAACATTCAAGAATCAATATTCAGATTTAATTGAAGGGCAATGAATGTTTCAAAACTAAAACATTCACAAAACAGCATATGTTACGGTTATGTTGCGCTACGAATAAGTAGCCACGGCGGTCGCACTAGCCGGTTAGTGGGCGGCGGTCCCGCTAGCCGGTTAGCGAGAGGGTCTGGGGCAACGGCCCGAGAATTTTCTTTTGTTTCATAAATAATCACGAATCTGAATTATTTTTCTTAAACCCCATCAATATTAATTGATCAAATCAAAACGCATGCACCACTGATTTCAATTCCATTTCAGATTCCTTATATGTCATACATAAAACGGATTCCTTATATGTCACACATAAAACGCATGTTATCATATGATCGGCTATGACTAACACATATCATATGAATCAACAATCAAGCCTAACTTAAACACAAAACGGCATGCCTCTGATACCACTGTAAGGAATTGGAAGACACGCAGTGAAAATTAACTTACATTTTTTTCCATTCCCTGCCAGAATCTACCGTGTGTGTTTAAGTCAAGTGGAAAGAAGTATTACCCTCAGTATTCAGTCGCGACTTTCTCAGCTTCTGGTTGCGACATCCACATCTTCTCTCCGCGGCTCAGGATCTCTTTTTGATCGCAAGAAGTCGACGACTCAGGTCGGCTTCCTCTACTGGTATCCACATGAACAGCGTTCCAACCACGAACGACGTGCTAGCGCCTCCGGTCCCTCCAGGGCTTACTCAAGAATTCATCCTCTCTATCTCTATTTCGGCAGTTTCTTATCTACAAACCTTTTCTGCAGATTCCCCATTCACTCTTTTTTTATGTCCCAACCGTAGCTCCTAAATATCAGATATATCGGATGCTATGCGTGTTACCACAGACTTGGACTTTTGGAATTAATCTTATATTAATTCTAAAATTAATACAATATCATATGTTGTATAATTTGATAAGAAACTAATTAAATAAATAGTGTTTGTATTAAATCCATCCCACAGATTTAATTCACCTATTTATTTAATTTAAAATAAAGATGAGACGGAATTACATTTGATTTATTCTCATAAATCAAATTTGAGATATCATATCAATTTGAATTTCAAATTCAAACGTGATAGAGATTTAATTTTATCCTTATAAATTAAATCTTGTAAATATCTCTTATATGAGATATCATATCAATTTAAATTTCAAATTCAAACGTGGTAGAGACATCATAGAATCTGGACATGTCTTAGATTCAATGAATCTGGACATCATAGCTTGTGTGTATGCTATTTTGTGTGCGACCCTGTAGGCCCATATGAAGTTGGCAGTGGGTCATTTACTATACTGACTCACCAGTCGCAAGCGGTCTCTAGCAAGACATCATGACTACCCAAATCATATGAGGATCGATGAACGATGTAGCCTTTTATACAACTATATCATGTTCCTTTTGTCACACGATATTTTGGTCATGGATGAGGCATGGAGAATATCATCCTCCTATTCCTGACCGTTACTTTCTCGATCTCTGAGTAGTCTGACTATAGAAATGGAACTACCTTTCCATTACAGTATGGCCATACATTTCTCAGACTCACCCATCGAGGGGCCCAGTAATATCTCTGTACGAATGTGAGGGACAAATTCCATCTTGACCATTCACATTCCTCCGCACGAAAAATCACTAAGCCCGAACATAGTCTTTATGATTACTCAGTCAAAAGTCACTTTTGACTAGGTCAAAGCTGAGCGTTGGTCATGAAGAAATCCATGATGATCTCAGGTCAAAGGGCATAGTGACATGGTTTGTATATGAGAGAAGCTTATGACTTAACCCATGCAACTCTCTCATAGCGGGTCGGTCTAACACCTTATACTCTTACATGTGCCTATGACTTTGATTTATATCTCTATACATCTTCAAAGTCATACTGGTCTTATTTCATCTCTGCTCCCGCACAGATGACCGACCAGGGACATTGAGGATAAGATCATGAATTATCCAAGGATGGTTATCACAGTAAACATGCAAATAATATGATAACACAATTGATAAACTCATAAATCAATAATGTTTATAAGACAATGATTGGCCCCTAGGGCACATTTTCCAATAGTAGTTCATGACAATTTGGTCATAACTTTCCGGGAGTGAGTTCAAGACCAAATCCCTAGCTAACTCTTTGCTCATGGGAAATCCAAGCCTCTCAAGGTGATCAATGTACCCTTTCATCTTTAAGACATGAGTACTGACTGATGCACCTTCAGCCATCTTGCAGGAATGTAAGGCCTTAGTGGTCTCATACCTCTCTTGCCTTGCCTGTTGCTGGAACATTTCCTTGAGATGCATAATCATCTCATAAGCCTCCATGTGTTCTAGATCTCTTTGGAGCTCCGGAACCATGGTGGCTAGCATCAAGCATTCCACACCGACAGAGTCTTCCTTATTCTTCGTGTAAGCATCTCTCTGAGCTCTAGGAGCATTGGTTGCTGGCTCCTCAGGAATGGGTTGATCTAGGACATGTGCCTTTCTTTCCTGCTTGAGAACAATTCGCAAGTTCCTAAACCAGTCAAGAAAGTTTTTCCATTGAGTTTGTCCTTCTCAAGGATAGATCGCAGCGATAATGTAGCAGTATTATTAGTCGTCATGATTCTACAATTGAAATATGCAATTGAATTAGCAATCTCCTACTAAATAAACAACTCTCAATGCAATAGTTAGTGGGTTAAGATCCATATTTGGCTCAAACTTAAGTCCGCTTTGGCAAGACGCTTAAATTAAGTTATTTAGGTAGGTAACACCTTTACCAATTACATCAAATGTAACTCTTAGATGTTTATGGGATTCTATCATTATATGATCTAGCATGTTTTTAATCCCATCTAATACCTTGAGACCCAAAACCGTTTTGTTAATCTCAATTAAGTCAAACAACAATAAACATGTGAGAGTAGCACCATTACTCTTGATTATCTCCCCAAGATAACTCAAATGCACCCACTTTGGCGGAGTCCACAATTGAGCGATCGAGGTTTTGACAAGTGTTCACAAATTGACGGCATTATGACTTAAGATTTCAGTTAGAGGGCTTAATTTAACTATCTGGTCTACAAGAATGAATGTTTCTCAGTTTGTATCTCATACAAGTAATACGCATATGCTGATATAATCATAAGATGCATAATTTAAACATGATACAATATGGCTCACCTATCCTAAGTCCACTCAAGCCAATGAGAGGAGCTCTCTAGTAAAAAAAGGGAAATTACATATAAAAACCTCTTTTAACATTCGAGAGGAGTGAGATGAGAAGAGAAGGTATATTAAGAGTATATAGAGGAAGGCATGACACGCAGGCCGTATTTAAAAATTACAACACTTGCAATCTAGAGCCATATTGTTCACCATACCCAAACATTCAAGAATCAATATTCAGATTTAATTGAAGGGCAATGAATGTTTCAAAACTAAAACATTCACAAAACAGCATATGTTACGGTTATGTTGCGCTACGAATAAGTAGCCACGGCGGTCGCACTAGCCGGTTAGTGGGCGGCGGTCCCGCTAGCCGGTTAGCGAGAGGGTCTGGGGCAACGGCCCGAGAATTTTCTTTTGTTTCATAAATAATCACGAATCTGAATTATTTTTCTTAAACCCCATCAATATTAATTGATCAAATCAAAACGCATGCACCACTGATTTCAATTCCATTTCAGATTCCTTATATGTCATACATAAAACGGATTCCTTATATGTCACACATAAAACGCATGTTATCATATGATCGGCTATGACTAACACATATCATATGAATCAACAATCAAGCCTAACTTAAACACAAAACGGCATGCCTCTGATACCACTGTAAGGAATTGGAAGACACGCAGTGAAAATTAACTTACATTTTTTTCCATTCCCTGCCAGAATCTACCGTATGTGTTTAAGTCAAGTGGAAAGAAGTATTACCCTCAGTATTCAGTCGCGACTTTCTCAGCTTCTGGTTGCGACATCCACATCTTCTCTCCGCGGCTCAGGATCTCTTTTTGATTGCAAGAAGTTGACGACTCAGGTCGGCTTCCTCTACTGGTATCCACATGAACAGCGTTCCAACCACGAATGACGTGCTAGCGCCTCCGGTCCCTCCAGGGCTTACTCAAGAATTCATCCTCTCTATCTCTATTTCGGCAGTTTCTTATCTACAAACCTTTTCTGCAGATTCCCCATTCACTCTTTTTTTTATGTCCCAACCGTAGCTCCTAAATATCAGATATATCGGATGCTATGCGTGTTACCACAGACTTGGACTTTTGGAATTAATCTTATATTAATTCTAAAATTAATACAATATCATATGTTGTATAATTTGATAAGAAACTAATTAAATAAATAGTGTTTGTATTAAATTCATCCCACAGATTTAATTCACCTATTTATTTAATTTAAAATAAAGATGAGACGGAATTACATTTGATTTATTCTCATAAATCAAATTTGAGATATCATATCAATTTGAATTTCAAATTCAAACGTGATAGAGATTTAATTTTATCCTTATAAATTAAATCTTGTAAATATCTCTTATATGAGATATCATATCAATTTAAATTTCAAATTCAAACGTGGTAGAGACATCATAGAATCTGGACATGTCTTAGATTCAATGAATCTGGACATCATAGCTTGTGTGTATGCTATTTTGTGTGCGACCCTGTAGGCCCATATGAAGTTGGCAGTGGGTCATTTACTATACTGACTCACCAGTCGCAAGCGGTCTCTAGCAAGACATCATGACTACCCAAATCATATGAGGATCGATGAACGATGTAGCCTTTTATACAACCATATCATGTTCCTTTTGTCACACGATATTTTGGTCATGGATGAGGCATGGAGAATATCATCCTCCTATTCCTGACCGTTACTTTCTCGATCTCTGAGTAGTCTGACTATAGAAATGGAACTACCTTTCCATTACAGTATGGCCATACATTTCTCAGACTCACCCATCGAGGGGCCCAGTAATATCTCTGTACGAATGTGAGGGACAAATTCCATCTTGACCATTCACATTCCTCCGCACGAAAAATCACTAAGCCCGAACATAGTCTTTATGATTACTCAGTCAAAAGTCACTTTTGACTAGGTCAAAGCTGAGCGTTGGTCATGAAGAAATCCATGATGATCTCAGGTCAAAGGGCATAGTGACATGGTTTGTATATGAGAGAAGCTTATGACTTAACCCATGCAACTCTCTCATAGCGGGTCGGTCTAACACCTTATACTCTTACATGTGCCTATGACTTTGATTTATATCTCTATACATCTTCAAAGTCATACTGGTCTTATTTCATCTCTGCTCCCGCACAGATGACCGACCAGGGACATTGAGGATAAGATCATGAATTATCCAAGGTTGGTTATCACAGTAAACATGCAAATAATATGATAACACAATTGATAAACTCATAAATCAATAATGTTTATAAGACAATGATTGGCCCCTAGGGCACATTTTCCAATAGTAGTTCATGACAATTTGGTCATAACTTTCCGGGAGTGAGTTCAAGACCAAATCCGTAGCTAACTCTTTGCTCATGGGAAATCCAAGCCTCTCAAGGTGATCAATGTACCCTTTCATCTTTAAGACATGAGTACTGACTGATGCACCTTCAGCCATCTTGCAGGAATGTAAGGCCTTATTGGTCTCATACCTCTCTTGCCTTGCCTGTTGCTGGAACATTTCCTTGAGATGCATAATCATCTCATAAGCCTCCATGTGTTCTAGATCTCTATGGAGCTCCGGAACCATGGTGGCTAGCATCAAGCATTCCACACCGACAGAGTCTTCCTTATTCTTCGTGTAAGTATCTCTCTGAGCTCTAGGAGTATTGGTTGCTGGCTCCTCAGGAATTGGTTGATCTAGGACATGTGCCTTTCTTTCCTGCTTGAGAACAATTCTCAAGTTCCTAAACCAGTCAAGAAAGTTTTTCCATTGAGTTTGTCCTTCTCAAGGATAGATCGCAGCGATAATGTAGCAGTATTATTAGTCGTCATGATTCTACAATTAAAATATGCAATTGAATTAGCAATCTCCTACTAAATAAACAACGCTCAATGCAATAGTTAGTGGGTTAAGATCCATATTTGGCTCAAACTTAAGTCCGCTTTGGCAAGACGCTTAAATTAAATTATTTAGGTAGGTAACACCTTTACCAATTACATCAAATGTAACTCTTAGATGTTTATGGGATTATATCATTATATGATCTAGCATGTTTTTAATCCCATCTAATACCTTGAGACCCAAAACCATTTTGTTAATCTCAATTAAGTCAAACAACAATAAACATGTGAGAGTAGCACCATTACTCTTGATTATCTCCCCAAGATAACTCAAATGCACCCACTTTGGCGGAGTCCACAATTGAGCGATCGAGGTTTTGACAAGTGTTCACAAATTGACGGCATTATGACTTAAGATTTCAGTTAGAGGGCTTAATTTAACTATCTGGTCTACAAGAATGAATGTTTCTCAGTTTGTATCTCATACAAGTAATACGCATATGCTGATATAATCATAAGATGCATAATTTAAACATGATACAATATGGCTCACCTATCCTAAGTCCACTCAAGCCAATGAGAGGAGCTCTCTAGTAAAAAAAGGGAAATTACATATAAAAACCTCTTTTAACATTCGAGAGGAGTGAGATGAGAAGAGAAGGTATATTAAGAGTATATAGAGGAAGGCATGACACGCAGGCCGTATTTAAAAATTACAACACTTGCAATCTAGAGCCATATTGTTCACCATACCCAAACATTCAAGAATCAATATTCAGATTTAATTGAAGGGCAATGAATGTTTCAAAACTAAAACATTCACAAAACAGCATATGTTACGGTTATGTTGCGCTACGAATAAGTAGCCACGGCGGTCGCACTAGCCGGTTAGTGGGCGGCGGTCCCGCTAGCCGGTTAGCGAGAGGGTCTGGGGCAACGGCCCGAGAATTTTCTTTTGTTTCATAAATAATCACGAATCTGAATTATTTTTCTTAAACCCCATCAATATTAATTGATCAAATCAAAACGCATGCACCACTGATTTCAATTCCATTTCAGATTCCTTATATGTCATACATAAAACGGATTCCTTATATGTCACACATAAAACGCATGTTATCATATGATCGGCTATGACTAACACATATCATATGAATCAACAATCAAGCCTAACTTAAACACAAAACGGCATGCCTCTGATACCACTGTAAGGAATTGGAAGACACGCAGTGAAAATTAACTTACATTTTTTTCCATTCCCTGCCAGAATCTACCGTATGTGTTTAAGTCAAGTGGAAAGAAGTATTACCCTCAGTATTCAGTCGCGACTTTCTCAGCTTCTGGTTGCGACATCCACATCTTCTCTCCGCGGCTCAGGATCTCTTTTTGATCGCAAGAAGTTGACGACTCAGGTCGGCTTCCTCTACTGGTATCCACATGAACAGCGTTCCAACCACGAATGACGTGCTAGCGCCTCCGGTCCCTCCAGGGCTTACTCAAGAATTCATCCTCTCTATCTCTATTTCGGCAGTTTCTTATCTACAAACCTTTTCTGCAGATTCCCCATTCACTCTTTTTTTTATGTCCCAACCGTAGCTCCTAAATATCAGATATATCGGATGCTATGCGTGTTACCACAGACTTGGACTTTTGGAATTAATCTTATATTAATTCTAAAATTAATACAATATCATATGTTGTATAATTTGATAAGAAACTAATTAAATAAATAGTGTTTGTATTAAATTCATCCCACAGATTTAATTCACCTATTTATTTAATTTAAAATAAAGATGAGACGGAATTACATTTGATTTATTCTCATAAATCAAATTTGAGATATCATATCAATTTGAATTTCAAATTCAAACGTGATAGAGATTTAATTTTATCCTTATAAATTAAATCTTGTAAATATCTCTTATATGAGATATCATATCAATTTAAATTTCAAATTCAAACGTGGTAGAGACATCATAGAATCTGGACATGTCTTAGATTCAATGAATCTGGACATCATAGCTTGTGTGTATGCTATTTTGTGTGCGACCCTGTAGGCCCATATGAAGTTGGCAGTGGGTCATTTACTATACTGACTCACCAGTCGCAAGCGGTCTCTAGCAAGACATCATGACTACCCAAATCATATGAGGATCGATGAACGATGTAGCCTTTTATACAACCATATCATGTTCCTTTTGTCACACGATATTTTGGTCATGGATGAGGCATGGAGAATATCATCCTCCTATTCCTGACCGTTACTTTCTCGATCTCTGAGTAGTCTGACTATAGAAATGGAACTACCTTTCCATTACAGTATGGCCATACATTTCTCAGACTCACCCATCGAGGGGCCCAGTAATATCTCTGTACGAATGTGAGGGACAAATTCCATCTTGACCATTCACATTCCTCCGCACGAAAAATCACTAAGCCCGAACATAGTCTTTATGATTACTCAGTCAAAAGTCACTTTTGACTAGGTCAAAGCTGAGCGTTGGTCATGAAGAAATCCATGATGATCTCAGGTCAAAGGGCATAGTGACATGGTTTGTATATGAGAGAAGCTTATGACTTAACCCATGCAACTCTCTCATAGCGGGTCGGTCTAACACCTTATACTCTTACATGTGCCTATGACTTTGATTTATATCTCTATACATCTTCAAAGTCATACTGGTCTTATTTCATCTCTGCTCCCGCACAGATGACCGACCAGGGACATTGAGGATAAGATCATGAATTATCCAAGGTTGGTTATCACAGTAAACATGCAAATAATATGATAACACAATTGATAAACTCATAAATCAATAATGTTTATAAGACAATGATTGGCCCCTAGGGCACATTTTCCAATAGTAGTTCATGACAATTTGGTCATAACTTTCCGGGAGTGAGTTCAAGACCAAATCCGTAGCTAACTCTTTGCTCATGGGAAATCCAAGCCTCTCAAGGTGATCAATGTACCCTTTCATCTTTAAGACATGAGTACTGACTGATGCACCTTCAGCCATCTTGCAGGAATGTAAGGCCTTATTGGTCTCATACCTCTCTTGCCTTGCCTGTTGCTGGAACATTTCCTTGAGATGCATAATCATCTCATAAGCCTCCATGTGTTCTAGATCTCTATGGAGCTCCGGAACCATGGTGGCTAGCATCAAGCATTCCACACCGACAGAGTCTTCCTTATTCTTCGTGTAAGTATCTCTCTGAGCTCTAGGAGTATTGGTTGCTGGCTCCTCAGGAATTGGTTGATCTAGGACATGTGCCTTTCTTTCCTGCTTGAGAACAATTCTCAAGTTCCTAAACCAGTCAAGAAAGTTTTTCCATTGAGTTTGTCCTTCTCAAGGATAGATCGCAGCGATAATGTAGCAGTATTATTAGTCGTCATGATTCTACAATTAAAATATGCAATTGAATTAGCAATCTCCTACTAAATAAACAACGCTCAATGCAATAGTTAGTGGGTTAAGATCCATATTTGGCTCAAACTTAAGTCCGCTTTGGCAAGACGCTTAAATTAAATTATTTAGGTAGGTAACACCTTTACCAATTACATCAAATGTAACTCTTAGATGTTTATGGGATTATATCATTATATGATCTAGCATGTTTTTAATCCCATCTAATACCTTGAGACCCAAAACCATTTTGTTAATCTCAATTAAGTCAAACAACAATAAACATGTGAGAGTAGCACCATTACTCTTGATTATCTCCCCAAGATAACTCAAATGCACCCACTTTGGCGGAGTCCACAATTGAGCGATCGAGGTTTTGACAAGTGTTCATAAATTGACGGCATTATGACTTCAGATTTCAGTTAGAGGGCTTAATTTAACTATCTGGTTTATAAGAATAAATGTTTCTCAGTTTGTATCTCATACAAGTAATACGCATATGCTGATATAATCATAAGATGCATAATTTAAACATGATACAATATGGCTCACCTATCCTAAGTCCACTCAAGCCAATGAGAGGAGCTCTCTAGTAAAAAAAAGTGAAATTACATATAAAAACCTCTTTTAACATTCGAGAGGAGTGAGATGAGAAGAGAAGGTATATTAAGAGTATATAGAGGAAGGCATGACACGCAGGCCGTATTTAAAAATTACAACACTTGCAATCTAGAGCCATATTGTTCACCATACCCAAACATTCAAGAATCAATATTCAGATTTAATTGAAGGGCAATGAATGTTTCAAAACTAAAACATTCACAAAACAGCATATGTTACGGTTATGTTGCGCTACGAATAAGTAGCCACGGCGGTCGCACTAGCCGGTTAGTGGGCGGCGGTCCCGCTAGCCGGTTAGCGAGAGGGTCTGGGGCAACGGCCCGAGAATTTTCTTTTGTTTCATAAATAATCACGAATCTGAATTATTTTTCTTAAACCCCATCAATATTAATTGATCAAATCAAAACGCATGCACCACTGATTTCAATTCCCTTTCAGATTCCTTATATGTCATACATAAAATGGATTCCTTATATGTCACACATAAAACGCATGTTATCATATGATCGGCTATGACTAACACATATCATATGAATCAACAATCAAGCCTAACTTAAACACAAAACGGCATGCCTCTGATACCACTGTAAGGAATTGGAAGACACGCAGTGAAAATTAACTTACATTTTTTTCCATTCCCTGCCAGAATCTACCGTATGTGTTTAAGTCAAGTGGAAAGAAGTATTACCCTCAGTATTCAGTCGCGACTTTCTCAGCTTCTGGTTGCGACATCCACATCTTCTCTCCGCGGCTCATGATCTCTTTTTGATCGCAAGAAGTCGACGACTCAGGTCGGCTTCCTCTACTGGTATCCACATGAACAGCGTTCCAACCACGAACGACGTGCTAGCGCCTCCTGTCCCTCCAGGGCTTACTCAAGAATTCATCCTCTCTATCTCTATTTCGGCAGTTTCTTATCTACAAACCCTTTTTGCAGATTCCCCATTCACTCTTTTTTTTATGTCCCAACCGTAGCTCCTAAATATCAGATATATCGGATGCTATGCGTGTTACCACAGACTTGGACTTTTGGAATTAATCTTATATTAATTCTAAAATTAATACAATATCATATGTTGTATAATTTGATAAGAAACTAATTAAATAAATAGTGTTTGTATTAAATCCATCCCACAGATTTAATTCACCTATTTATTTAATTTAAAATAAAGATGAGACGGAATTACATTTGATTTATTCTCATAAATCAAATTTGAGATATCATATCAATTTGAATTTCAAATTCAAACGTGATAGAGATTTAATTTTATCCTTATAAATTAAATCTTGTAAATATCTCTTATATGAGATATCATATCAATTTAAATTTCAAATTCAAACGTGATAGAGACATCATAGAATCTGGACATGTCTTAGATTCAATGAATCTGGACATCATAGCTTGTGTTAGGCTATTTTGTGTGCGACCCTGTAGGCCCATATGAAGTTGGCAGTGGGTCATTTACTATACTGACTCACAAGTCGCAAGCGGTCTCTAGCAAGACATCACGACTACCCAAATCATATGAGGATCGATGAACGATGTAGCCTTTTATACAACCATATCATGTTCCTTTTGTCACACGATATTTTGGTCATGGATGAGGCATGGAGAATATCATCCTCCTATTCCTGACCGTTACTTTCTCGATCCCTGAGTAGTCTGACTATAGAAATGGAACTACCTTTCCATTACAGTATGGCCATACATTTCTCAGACTCACTCATCGAGGGGCCCAGTAATATCTCTGTACGAATGTGAGGGACAAATTCCATCTTGACCATTCACATTCCTCCGCACGAAAAATCACTAAGCCCGAACATAGTCTTTATGATCACTCGGTCAAAAGTGACCTTTGACTAGGTCAAAACTGAGCGTTGGTCATGTAGGGATCCATGATGATCTCAGGTCAAAGGGCGTAGTGACAGGGTTTGTATATGAGAGAAGCTTATGACGTAACCCATGCAACTCTCTCATAGCTGGTTTGTCCAACACCTTGTACTCTTACATGTGCCTATGACTTTGATTTATATCTCTATACATCTTCAAAGTCATACTGGTCTTATTTCATCTCTGCTCCCGCACAGATGACCGACCAGGGACATTGAGGATAAGATCATGAATTATCCAAGGATGGTTATCACAGTAAACATGCCAATAATATGATAACACAATTGATAAACTCATAAATCAACAATGTTTATAAGACAATGATTGGCCCCTAGGGCACATTTTCCAATAGTAGTTCATGACAATTTGGTCATAACTTTCCGGGAGTGAGTTCAAGACCAAATCCGTAGCTAACTCTTTGCTCATGGGAAATCCAAGCCTCTCAAGGTGATCAATGTACCCTTTCATCTTTAAGACATGAGTACTGACTGATGCACCTTCAGCCATCTTGCAGGAATGTAAGGCCTTAGTGGTCTCATACCTCTCTTGCCTTGCCTGTTGCTGGAACATTTCCTTGAGATGCATAATCATCTCATAAGCCTCCATGTGTTCTAGATCTCTTTGGAGCTCCGGAACCATGGTGGCTAGCATCAAGCATTCCACACCGACAGAGTCTTCCTTATTCTTCGTGTAAGCATCTCTCTGAGCTCTAGGAGCATTGGTTGCTGGCTCCTCAGGAATGGGTTGATCTAGGACATGTGCCTTTCTTTCCTGCTTGAGAACAATTCTCAAGTTCCTAAACAAGTCAAGAAAGTTTTTCCATTGAGTTTGTCCTTCTCAAGGATAGATCGCAGCGATAATGTAGCAGTATTATTAGTCGTCATGATTCTACAATTAAAATATGCAATTGAATTAGCAATCTCCTACTAAATAAACAACTCTCAATGCAATACTTAGTGGGTTAAGATCCATATTTGGCTCAAACTTAAGTCCGCTTTGGCAAGACGCTTAAATTAAGTTATTTAGGTAGGTAACACCTTTACCAATTACATCAAATGTAACTCTTAGATGTTTGTGGGATTCTATCATTATATGATCTAGCATGTTTTTAATCCCATCTAATACCTTGAGACCCAAAACCATTTTGTTAATCTCAATTAAGTCAAACAATAATAAACATGTGAGAGTAGCAACATTACTCCTGATTATCTCCCCAAGATAACTCAAATGCACCCACTTTGGCGGAGTCCACAATTGAGCGATCGAGGTTTTGACAAGTGTTCATAAATTGACGGCATTATGACTTCAGATTTCAGTTAGAGGGCTTAATTTAACTATCTGGTTTATAAGAATGAATGTTTCTCAGTTTGTATCTCATACAAGTAATACGCATATGCTGATATAATCATAAGATGCATAATTTAAACATGATACAATATGGCTCACCTATCCTAAGTCCACTCAAGCCAATGAGAGGAGCTCTCTAGTAAAAAAAAGTGAAATTACATATAAAAACCTCTTTTAACATTCGAGAGGAGTGAGATGAGAAGAGAAGGTATATTAAGAGTATATAGAGGAAGGCATGACACGCAGGCCGTATTTAAAAATTACAACACTTGCAATCTAGAGCCATATTGTTCACCATACCCAAACATTCAAGAATCAATATTCAGATTTAATTGAAGGGCAATGAATGTTTCAAAACTAAAACATTCACAAAACAGTATATGTTACGGTTATGTTGCGCTACGAATAAGTAGCCACGGCGGTCGCACTAGCCGGTTAGTGGGCGGCGGTCCCGCTAGCCGGTTAGCGAGAGGGTCTGGGGCAACGGCCCGAGAATTTTCTTTTGTTTCATAAATAATCACAAATCTGAATTATTTTTCTTAAACCCCATCAATATTAATTGATCAAATCAAAACGCATGCACCACTGATTTCAATTCCCTTTCAGATTCCTTGCATGCCATACATAAAACGGATTCCTTATATGTCACACATAAAACGCATGTTATCATATGATCGGCTATGACTAACACATATCATATGAATCAACAATCAAGCCTAACTTAAACACAAAACGGCATGCCTCTGATACCACTGTAAGGAATTGGAAGACACGCAGTGAAAATTAACTTACATTTTTTTCCATTCCCTGCCAGAATCTACCGTATGTGTTTAAGTCAAGTGGAAAGAAGTATTACCCTCAGTATTCAGTCGCGACTTTCTCAGCTTCTGGTTGCGACATCCACATCTTCTCTCCGCGGCTCAGGATCTCTTTTTGATCGCAAGAAGTCGACGACTCAGGTCGGCTTCCTCTACTGGTATCCACATGAACAGCGTTCCAACCACGAACGACGTGTTAGCGCCTCCTGTCCCTCCAGGGCTTACTCAAGAATTCATCCTCTCTATCTCTATTTCGGCAGTTTCTTATCTACAAACCTTTTTTGCAGATTCCCCATTCACTCTTTTTTTTATGTCCCAACCGTAGCTCCTAAATATCAGATATATCGGATGCTATGCGTGTTACCACACACTTAGATTTTTGGAATTAATCTTATATTAATTCTAAAATTAATACAATATCATATATTGTATAATTTGATAAGAAACTAATTAAATAAATAGTGTTTGTATTAAATCCATCCCACAGATTTAATTCACCTATTTATTTAATTTAAAATAAAGATGAGACGGAATTACATTTGATTTATTCTCATAAATCAAATTTGAGATATCATATCAATTTGAATTTCAAATTCAAACGTGATAGAGATTTAATTTTATCCTTATAAATTAAATCTCGTAAATATCTCTTATATGAGATATCATATCAATTTAAATTTCAAATTCAAACGTGATAGAGACATCATAGAATCTGGACATGTCTTAGATTCAATGAATCTGGACATCATAGCTTGTGTTAGGCTATTTTGTGTGCGACCCTGTAGGCCCATATGAAGTTAGCAGTGGGTCATTTACTATACTGACTCACAAGTCGCAAGCGGTCTCTAGCAAGACATCACGACTACCCAAATCATATGAGGATCGATAAACGATGTAACCTTTTATACAACCATATCATGTTCCTTTTGTCACACGATATTTTGGTCATGGATGAGGCATGGAGAATATCATCCTCCTATTCCTTACCGTTACTTTCTCGATCCCTGAGTAGTCTGACTATAGAAATGGAACTACCTTTCCATTACAGTATGGCCATACATTTCTCAGACTCACTCATCGAGGGGCCCAGTAATATCTCTGTACGAATATGAGGGACAAATTCCATCTTGACCATTCACATTCCTCCGCACGAAAAATCACTAAGCCCGAACATAGTCTTTATGATCACTCGGTCAAAAGTGACCTTTGACTAGGTCAAAATTGAGCGTTGGTCATGTAGGGATCCATGATGATCTCAGGTCAAAGGGCGTAGTGACAGGGTTTGTATACGAGAGAAGCTTATGACTTAACCCATGCAACTCTCTCATAGCGGGTCGGTCTAACACCTTATACTCTTACATGTGCCTATGACTTTCATTTATATCTCTATACATCTTCAAAGTCATACTGGTCTTATTTCATCTCTGCTCCCGCACAGATGACCGACTAGGGACATTGAGGATAAGATCATGAATTATCCAAGGATGGTTATCACAGTAAACATGCAAATAATATGATAACACAATTGATAAACTCATAAATCAATAATGTTTATAAGACAATGATTGGCCCCTAGGGCACATTTTCCAATAGTAGTTCATGACAATTTGGTCATAACTTTCCGGGAGTGAGTTCAAGACCAAATCCGTAGCTAACTCTTTGCTCATGGGAAATCCAAGCCTCTCAAGGTGATCAATGTACCATTTCATCTTTAAGACATGAGTACTGACTGATGCACCTTCAGCCATCTTGCAGGAATGTAAGGCCTTAGTGGTCTCATACCTCTCTTGCCTTGCCTGTTGCTGGAACATTTCCTTGAGATGCATAATCATCTCATAAGCCTCCATGTGTTCTAGATCTCTTTGGAGCTCCGGAACCATGGTGGCTAGCATCAAGCATTCCACACCGACAGAGTCTTCCTTATTCTTCGTGTAAGCATCTCTCTGAGCTCTAGGAGCATTGGTTGCTTGCTCCTCAGGAATGGGTTGATCTAGGACATGTGCCTTTCTTTCCTGCTTGAGAACAATTCTCAAGTTCCTAAACCAGTCAAGAAAGTTTTTCCATTGAGTTTGTCCTTCTCAAGGATAGATCGCAGCGATAATGTAGCAGTATTATTAGTCGTCATGATTCTACAATTAAAATATGCAATTGAATTAGCAATCTCTTACTAAATAAACAACTCTCAATGCAATAGTTAGTGGGTTAAGATCCATATTTGGCTCAAACTTAAGTCCGCTTTGGCAAGACGCTTAAATTAAGTTATTTAGGTAGGTAACACTTTTACCAATTACATCAAATGTAACTCTTAGATGTTTGTGGGATTCTATCATTATATGATCTAGCATGTTCTTAATCCCATCTAATACCTTGAGACCCAAAACCGTTTTGTTAATCTCAATTAAGTCAAACAATAATAAACATGTGAGAGTAGCACCATTACTCCTGATTATCTCCCCAAGATCACTCAAATGCACCCACTTTGGCGGAGTCCACAATTGAGCGATCGAGGTTTTGACAAGTGTTCATAAATTGACGGCATTAGGACTTAAGATTTCAGTTGGAGGGCTTAATTTAACTATCTGGTCTACAAGAATGAATGTTTCTCAGTTTGTATCTCATACAAGTAATATGCATATGCTGATATAATCATAAGATGCATAATTTAAACATGATACAATATGGCTCACCTATCCTAAGTCCACTCAAGCCAATGAGAGGAGCTCTCTAGTAAGAAAAGGGAAATTACATATAAAAACCCCTTTTAACATTCGAGAGGAGTGAGATGAGAAGAGAAGGTATATTAAGAGTATATAGAGGAAGGCATGACACGCAGGCCGTATTTAAAAATTACAACACTTGCAATCTAGAGCCATATTGTTCACCATACCCAAACATTCAAGAATCAATATTCAGATTTAATTGAAGGGCAATGAATGTTTCAAAACTAAAACATTCACAAAACAGTATATGTTACGGTTATGTTGCGCTACGAATAAGTAGCCACGGCGGTCGCACTAGCCGGTTAGTGGGCGGCGGTCCCGCTAGCCGGTTAGCGAGAGGGTCTGGGGCAACGGCCCGAGAATTTTCTTTTGTTTCATAAATAATCACGAATCTGAATTATTTTTCTTAAACCCCATCAATATTAATTGATCAAATCAAAACGCATGCACCACTGATTTCAATTCCCTTTCAGATTCCTTACATGCCATACATAAAACGGATTCCTTATATGTCACACATAAAACGCATGTTATCATATGATCGGCTATGACTAACACATATCATATGAATCAACAATCAAGCCTAACTTAAACACAAAACGGCATGCCTCTGATACCACTATAAGGAATTGGAAGACACGCAGTGAAAATTAACTTACATTTTTTTCCATTCCCTGCCAGAATCTACCGTATGTGTTTAAGTCAAGTGGAAAGAAGTATTACCCTCAGTATTCAGTCGCGACTTTCTCAGCTTCTGGTTGCGACAACCACATCTTCTCTCCGCGGCTCATGATCTCTTCTTGATCGCAAGAAGTCGACGACTCAGGTCGGCTTCCTCTACTGGTATCCACATGAACAGCGTTCCAATCACGAACGACGTGCTAGCGCCTCCTGTCCCTCCAGGGCTTACTCAAGAATTCATCCTCTCTATCTCTATTTCGGCAGTTTCTTATCTACAAACCTTTTTTGCAGATTCCCCACTCACTCTTTTTTTTATGTCCCAACCGTAGCTCCTAAATATCAGATATATCGGATGCTATTCGTGTTACCACAGACTTAGATTTTTGGAATTAATCTTATATTAATTCTAAAATTAATACAATATCATATATTGTATAATTTGATAAGAAACTAATTAAATAAATAGTGTTTGTATTAAATCCATCCCGCAGATTTAATTCACCTATTTATTTAATTTAAAATAAAGATGAGACGGAATTACATTTGATTTATTTCATAAATCAAATTTGAGATATCATATCAATTTGAATTTCAAATTCAAACGTGATAGAGATTTAATTTTATCCTTATAAATTAAATCTTGTAAATATCTCTTATATGAGATATCATATCAATTTAAATTTCAAATTCAAACGTGATAGAGACATCATATAATCTGGACATGTCTTAGATTCAATGAATCTGGACATCATAGCTTGTGTTAGGCTATTTTGTGTGCGACCCTGTAGGCCCATATGAAGTTGGCAGTGGGTCATTTACTATACTGACTCACAAGTCGCAAGCGGTCTCTAGCAAGACATCACGACTACCCAAATCATATGAGGATCGATGAACGATGTAACCTTTTATACAACCATATCATGTTCCTTTTGTCACACGATATTTTGGTCATGGATGAGGCATGGAGAATATCATCCTTCTATTCCTGACCGTTACTTTCTCGATTCCTGAGTAGTCTGACTATAGAAATGGAACTACCTTTCCATTACAGTATGGCCATACATTTCTCATACTCACTCATCGAGGGGGCCAGTAATATCTCTGTACGAATGTGAGGGACAAATTCCATCTTGACCATTCACATTCCTCCGCACGAAAAATCACTAAGCCCGAACATAGTCTTTATGATTACTCAGTCAAAAGTCACTTTTGACTAGGTCAAAGCTGAGCGTTGGTCATGAAGAAATCCATGATGATCTCAGGTCAAAGGGCATAGTGACATGGTTTGTATATGAGAGAAGCTTTTGACTTAACCCATGCAACTCTCTCATAGCGGGTCGGTCTAACACCTTATACTCTTACATGTGCCTATGACTTTGATTTATATCTCTATACATCTTCAAAGTCATACTGGTCTTATTTCATCTCTGCTCCCACATAGATGACCGACTAGGGACATTGAGGATAAGATCATGAATTATCCAAGGATGGTTATCACAGTAAACATGCAAATAATATGATAACACAATTGATAAACTCATAAATCAATAATGTTTATAAGACAATGATTGGCCCCTAGGGCACATTTTCCAATAGTAGTTCATGACAATTTGGTCATAACTTTCCGGGAGTGAGTTCAAGACCAAATCCGTAGCCAACTCTTTGCTCATGGGAAATCCAAGCCTCTCAAGGTGATCAATGTACCCTTTCATCTTTAAGACATGAGTACTGACTGATGCACCTTCAGCTATCTTGCAGGAATGTAAGGCCTTAGTGGTCTCATACCTCTCTTGCCTTGCCTGTTGCTGGAACATTTCCTTGAGATGCATAATCATCTCATAAGCCTCCATGTGTTCTAGATCTCTTTGGAGCTCCGGAACCATGGTGGCTAGCATCAAGCATTCCGCACCGATAGAGTCTTCCTTATTCTTCGCGTAAGCATCTCTCTGAGCTCTAGGAGCATTGGTTGCTGGCTCCTCAGGAATGGGTTGATCTAGGACATGTGCCTTTCTTTCCTGCTTGAGAACAATTCTCAAGTTCCTAAACCAGTCAAGAAAGTTTTTCCATTGAGTTTGTCCTTCTCAAGGATAGATCACAGCGATAATGTAGCAGTATTATTAGTCGTCATGATTCTACAATTAAAATATGCAATTGAATTAGCAATCTCCTACTAAATAAACAACTCTTAATGCAATAGTTAGTGGGTTAAGATCCATATTTGGCTCAAGCTTAAGTCCGCTTTGGCAAGACGCTTAAATTAAGTTATTTAGGTAGGTAACACCTTTACTAATTACATCAAATGTAACTCTTAGATATTTATGGGATTCTATCATTATATGATCTAGCATGTTTTTAATCCCATCTAATACCTTGAGACCCAAAACCGTTTTGTTACTCTCAATTAAGTCAAACAATAATAAACATATGAGAGTAGCACCATTACTCCTGATTATCTCCCCAAGATGACTCAAATGCACCCACTTTGGCGGAGTTCACAATTGAGCGATCGAGGTTTTGACAAGTGTTCATAAATTGACGGCATTATGACTTAAGATTTCAGTTAGAGGGCTTAATTTAACTATCTGGTCTATAAGAATGAATGTTTCTCAGTTTGTATCTCATACAAGTAATATGCATATGCTGATATAATCATAAGATGCATAATTTAAACATGATACAATATGGCTCACCTATCCTAAGTCTACTCAAGCCAATGAGAGGAGCTCTCTAGTAAGAAAAGGGAAATTACATATAAAAACCTCTTTTAACATTCGAGAGGAGTGAGATGAGAAGAGAAGGTATATTAAGAGTATATAGAGGAAGGCATGACACGCAGGCCGTATTTAAAAATTACAACACTTGCAATCTAGAGCCATATTGTTCACCATACCCAACATTCAAGAATCAATATTCAGATTTAATTGAAGGGCAATGAATGTTTCAAAACTAAAACATTCACAAAACAGTATATGTTACGGTTATGTTGCGCTACGAATAAGTAGCCACGGCGGTCGCACTAGCCGGTTAGTGGGCGGCGGTCCCGCTATCCGGTTAGCGAGAGGGTCTGGGGCAACGGCCCGAGAATTTTCTTTTGTTTCATAAATAATCACGAATCTGAATTATTTTTCTTAAACCCCATCAATATTAATTGATCAAATCAAAACGCATGCACCACTGATTTCAATTCCCTTTCAGATTCCTTATATGTCATACATAAAACGGATTCCTTATATGTCACACATAAAACGCATGTTATCATATGATCGGCTATGACTAACACATATCATATGAATCAACAATCAAGCCTAACTTAAACACAAAACGGCATGCCTCTGATACCACTGTAAGGAATTGGAAGACACGCAGTGAAAATTAACTTACATTTTTTTCCATTCCCTGCCAGAATCTACCGTGTGTTTAAGTCAAGTGGAAAGAAGTATTAGCCTCAGTATTCAGTCGCGACTTTCTCAGCTTCTGGTTGCGACATCCACATCTTCTCTCCGCGGCTCAGGATCTCTTTTTGGTCGCAAGAAGTCGACGACTCAGGTCGGCTTCCTCTACTGGTATCCACATGAACAGCGTTCCAACCACGAACGATGTGCTAGCGCCTCCTGTCCCTCCAGGGCTTACTCAAGAATTCATTCTCTCTATCTCTATTTCGGCAGTTTCTTATCTACAAACCTTTTTTGCAGATTCCCCATTCACTCTTTTTTTTATGTCCCAACCGTAGCTCCTAAATATCAGATATATCGGATGCTATGCGTGTTACCACAGACTTAGATTTTTGGAATTAATCTTATATTAATTCTAAAATTAATACAATATCATATATTGTATAATTTGATAAGAAACTAATTAAATAAATAGTGTTTGTATTAAATCCATCCCGCAGATTTAATTCACCTATTTATTTAATTTAAAATAAAGATGAGACGGAATTACATTTGATTTATTCTCATAAATCAAATTTGAGATATCATATCAATTTGAATTTCAAATTCAAACGTGATAGAGATTTAATTTTATCCTTATAAATTAAATCTTGTAAATATCTCTTATATGAGATATCATATCAATTTAAATTTTAAATTCAAACGTGATAGAGACATCATATAATCTGGACATGTCTTAGATTCAATGAATCTGGACATCATAGCTTGTGTTAGGCTATTTTGTGTGAGACCCTGTAGGCCCATATGAAGTTGGCAGTGGGTCATTTACTATACTGACTCACAAGTCGCAAGCGGTCTCTAGCAAGACATCACGACTACCCAAATCATATGAGGATCGATGACGATGTAACCTTTTATACAACCATATCATGTTCCTTTTGTCACACGATATTTTGGTCATGGATGAGGCATGGAGAATATCATCCTTCTATTCCTGACCGTTACTTTCTCGATTCCTGAGTAGTCTGACTATAGAAATGGAACTACCTTTCCATTACAGTATGGCCATACATTTCTCATACTCACTCATCGAGGGGGCCAGTAATATCTCTGTACGAATGTGAGGGACAAATTCCATCTTGACCATTCACATTCCTCCGCACGAAAAATCACTAAGCCCGAACATAGTCTTTATGATTACTCAGTCAAAAGTCACTTTTGACTAGGTCAAAGCTGAGCGTTGGTCATGAAGAAATCCATGATGATCTCAGGTCAAAGGGCATAGTGACATGGTTTGTATATGAGAGAAGCTTTTGACTTAACCCATGCAACTCTCTCATAGCGGGTCGGTCTAACACCTTATACTCTTACATGTGCCTATGACTTTGATTTATATCTCTATACATCTTCAAAGTCATACTGGTCTTATTTCATCTCTGCTCCCGCATAGATGACCGACTAGGGACATTGAGGATAAGATCATGAATTATCCAAGGATGGTTATCACAGTAAACATGCAAATAATATGATAACACAATTGATAAACTCATAAATCAATAATGTTTATAAGACAATGATTGGCCCCTAGGGCACATTTTCCAATAGTAGTTCATGACAATTTGGTCATAACTTTCCGGGAGTGAGTTCAAGACCAAATCCGTAGCCAACTCTTTGCTCATGGGAAATCCAAGCCTCTCAAGGTGATCAATGTACCCTTTCATCTTTAAGACATGAGTACTGACTGATGCACCTTCAGCTATCTTGCAGGAATGTAAGGCCTTAGTGGTCTCATACCTCTCTTGCCTTGCCTGTTGCTGGAACATTTCCTTGAGATGCATAATCATCTCATAAGCCTCCATGTGTTCTAGATCTCTTTGGAGCTCCGGAACCATGGTGGCTAGCATCAAGCATTCCGCACCGATAGAGTCTTCCTTATTCTTCGCGTAAGCATCTCTCTGAGCTCTAGGAGCATTGGTTGCTGGCTCCTCAGGAATGGGTTGATCTAGGACATGTGCCTTTCTTTCCTGCTTGAGAACAATTCTCAAGTTCCTAAACCAGTCAAGAAAGTTTTTCCATTGAGTTTGTCCTTCTCAAGGATAGATCACAGCGATAATGTAGCAGTATTATTAGTCGTCATGATTCTACAATTAAAATATGCAATTGAATTAGCAATCTCCTACTAAATAAACAACTCTCAATGCAATAGTTAGTGGGTTAAGATCCATATTTGGCTCAAGCTTAAGTCCGCTTTGGCAAGACGCTTAAATTAAGTTATTTAGGTAGGTAACACCTTTACCAATTACATCAAATATAACTCTTAGATATTTATGGGATTCTATCATTATATGATCTAGCATGTTTTTAATCCCATCTAATACCTTGAGACCCAAAACCGTTTTGTTACTCTCAATTAAGTCAAACAATAATAAACATGTGAGAGTAGCACCATTACTCCTGATTATCTCCCCAAGATGACTCAAATGCACCCACTTTGGCGGAGTCCACAATTGAGCGATCGAGGTTTTGACAAGTGTTCATAAATTGACGGCATTATGACTTAAGATTTCAGTTAGAGGGCTTAATTTAACTATCTGGTCTATAAGAATGAATGTTTCTCAGTTTGTATCTCATACAAGTAATATGCATATGCTGATATAATCATAAGATGCATAATTTAAACATGATACAATATGGCTCACCTATCCTAAGTCCACTCAAGCCAATGAGAGGAGCTCTCTAGTAAGAAAAGGGAAATTACATATAAAAACCTCTTTTAACATTCGAGAGGAGTGAGATGAGAAGAGAAGGTATATTAAGAGTATATAGAGGAAGGCATGACACGCAGGCCGTATTTAAAAATTACAACACTTGCAATCTAGAGCCATATTGTTCACCATACCCAAACATTCAAGAATCAATATTCAGATTTAATTGAAGGGCAATGAATGTTTCAAAACTAAAACATTCACAAAACAGTATATGTTACGGTTATGTTGCGCTACGAATAAGTAGCCACGGCGGTCGCACTAGCCGGTTAGTGGGCGGCGGTCCCGCTAGCCGGTTAGCGAGAGGGTCTGGGGCAACGGCCCGAGAATTTTCTTTTGTTTCATAAATAATCACGAATCTGAATTATTTTTCTTAAACCCCATCAATATTAATTGATCAAATCAAAACGCATGCACCACTGATTTCAATTCCCTTTCAGATTCCTTATATGTCATACATAAAACGGATTCCTTATATGTCACACATAAAACGCATGTTATCATATGATCGGCTATGACTAACACATCATATGAATCAACAATCAAGCCTAACTTAAACACAAAACGGCATGCCTCTGATACCACTGTAAGGAATTGGAAGACACGCAGTGAAAATTAACTTACATTTTTTTCCATTCCCTGCCAGAATCTACCGTGTGTTTAAGTCAAGTGGAAAGAAGTATTACCCTCAGTATTCAGTCGCGACTTTCTCAGCTTCTGGTTGCGACATCCACATCTTCTCTCCGCGGCTCAGCATCTCTTTTTGGTCGCAAGAAGTCGACGACTCAGGTCGGCTTCCTCTACTGGTATCCACATGAACAGCGTTCCAACCACGAACGATGTGCTAGCGCCTCCTGTCCCTCCAGGGCTTACTCAAGAATTCATCCTCTCTATCTCTATTTCGGCAGTTTCTTATCTACAAACCTTTTTTGCAGATTCCCCATTCACTCTTTTTTTTATGTCCCAACCGTAGCTCCTAAATATCAGATATATCGGATGCTATGCGTGTTACCACAGACTTAGATTTTTGGAATTAATCTTATATTAATTCTAAAATTAATACAATATCATATATTGTATAATTTGATAAGAAACTAATTAAATAAATAGTGTTTGTATTAAATCCATCCCGCAGATTTAATTCACCTATTTATTTAATTTAAAATAAAGATGAGACGGAATTACATTTGATTTATTCTCATAAATCAAATTTGAGATATCATATCAATTTGAATTTCAAATTCAAACGTGATAGAGATTTAATTTTATCCTTATAAATTAAATCTTGTAAATATCTCTTATATGAGATATCATATCAATTTAAATTTTAAATTCAAACGTGATAGAGACATCATATAATCTGGACATGTCTTAGATTCAATGAATCTGGACATCATAGCTTGTGTTAGGCTATTTTGTGTGAGACCCTGTAGGCCCATATGAAGTTGGCAGTGGGTCATTTACTATACTGACTCACAAGTCGCAAGCGGTCTCTAGCAAGACATCACGACTACCCAAATCATATGAGGATCGATGACGATGTAACCTTTTATACAACCATATCATGTTCCTTTTGTCACACGATATTTTGGTCATGGATGAGGCATGGAGAATATCATCCTTCTATTCCTGACCGTTACTTTCTCGATTCCTGAGTAGTCTGACTATAGAAATGGAACTACCTTTCCATTACAGTATGGCCATACATTTCTCATACTCACTCATCGAGGGGGCCAGTAATATCTCTGTACGAATGTGAGGGACAAATTCCATCTTGACCATTCACATTCCTCCGCACGAAAAATCACTAAGCCCGGACATAGTCTTTATGATTACTCAGTCAAAAGTCACTTTTGACTAGGTCAAAGCTGAGCGTTGGTCATGAAGAAATCCATGATGATCTCAGGTCAAAGGGCATAGTGACATGGTTTGTATATGAGAGAAGCTTTTGACTTAACCCATGCAACTCTCTCATAGCGGGTCGGTCTAACACCTTATACTCTTACATGTGCCTATGACTTTGATTTATATCTCTATACATCTTCAAAGTCATACTGGTCTTATTTCATCTCTGCTCCCGCATAGATGACCGACTAGGGACATTGAGGATAAGATCATGAATTATCCAAGGATGGTTATCACAGTAAACATGCAAATAATATGATAACACAATTGATAAACTCATAAATCAATAATGTTTATAAGACAATGATTGGCCCCTAGGGCACATTTTCCAATAGTAGTTCATGACAATTTGGTCATAACTTTCCGGGAGTGAGTTCAAGACCAAATCCGTAGCCAACTCTTTGCTCATGGGAAATCCAAGCCTCTCAAGGTGATCAATGTACCCTTTCATCTTTAAGACATGAGTACTGACTGAGGCACCTTCAGCTATCTTGCAGGAATGTAAGGCCTTAGTGGTCTCATACCTCTCTTGCCTTGCCTGTTGCTGGAACATTTCCTTGAGATGCATAATCATCTCATAAGCCTCCATGTGTTCTAGATCTCTTTGGAGCTCCGGAACCATGGTGGCTAGCATCAAGCATTCCGCACCGATAGAGTCTTCCTTATTCTTCGCGTAAGCATCTCTCTGAGCTCTAGGAGCATTGGTTGCTGGCTCCTCAGGAATGGGTTGATCTAGGACATGTGCCTTTCTTTCCTGCTTGAGAACAATTCTCAAGTTCCTAAACCAGTCAAGAAAGTTTTTCCATTGAGTTTGTCCTTCTCAAGGATAGATCACAGCGATAATGTAGCAGTATTATTAGTCGTCATGATTCTACAATTAAAATATGCAATTGAATTAGCAATCTCCTACTAAATAAACAACTCTCAATGCAATAGTTAGTGGGTTAAGATCCATATTTGGCTCAAGCTTAAGTCCGCTTTGGCAAGACGCTTAAATTAAGTTATTTAGGTAGGTAACACCTTTACCAATTACATCAAATATAACTCTTAGATATTTATGGGATTCTATCATTATATGATCTAGCATGTTTTTAATCCCATCTAATACCTTGAGACCCAAAACCGTTTTGTTACTCTCAATTAAGTCAAACAATAATAAACATGTGAGAGTAGCACCATTACTCCTGATTATCTCCCCAAGATGACTCAAATGCACCCACTTTGGCGGAGTCCACAATTGAGCGATCGAGGTTTTGACAAGTGTTCATAAATTGACGGCATTATGACTTAAGATTTCAGTTAGAGGGCTTAATTTAACTATCTGGTCTATAAGAATGAATGTTTCTCAGTTTGTATCTCATACAAGTAATATGCATATGCTGATATAATCATAAGATGCATAATTTAAACATGATACAATATGGCTCACCTATCCTAAGTCCACTCAAGCCAATGAGAGGAGCTCTCTAGTAAGAAAAGGGAAATTACATATAAAAACCTCTTTTAACATTCGAGAGGAGTGAGATGAGAAGAGAAGGTATATTAAGAGTATATAGAGGAAGGCATGACACGCAGGCCGTATTTAAAAATTACAACACTTGCAATCTAGAGCCATATTGTTCACCATACCCAAACATTCAAGAATCAATATTCAGATTTAATTGAAGGGCAATGAATGTTTCAAAACTAAAACATTCACAAAACAGTATATGTTACGGTTATGTTGCGCTACGAATAAGTAGCCACGGCGGTCGCACTAGCCGGTTAGTGGGCGGCGGTCCCGCTAGCCGGTTAGCGAGAGGGTCTGGGGCAACGGCCCGAGAATTTTCTTTTGTTTCATAAATAATCACGAATCTGAATTATTTTTCTTAAACCCCATCAATATTAATTGATCAAATCAAAACGCATGCACCACTGATTTCAATTCCCTTTCAGATTCCTTATATGTCATACATAAAACGGATTCCTTATATGTCACACATAAAACGCATGTTATCATATGATCGGCTATGACTAACACATCATATGAATCAACAATCAAGCCTAACTTAAACACAAAACGGCATGCCTCTGATACCACTGTAAGGAATTGGAAGACACGCAGTGAAAATTAACTTACATTTTTTTCCATTCCCTGCCAGAATCTACCGTGTGTTTAAGTCAAGTGGAAAGAAGTATTACCCTCAGTATTCAGTCGCGACTTTCTCAGCTTCTGGTTGCGACATCCACATCTTCTCTCCGCGGCTCAGGATCTCTTTTTGGTCGCAAGAAGTCGACGACTCAGGTCGGCTTCCTCTACTGGTATCCACATGAACAGCGTTCCAACCACGAACGATGTGCTAGCGCCTCCTGTCCCTCCAGGGCTTACTCAAGAATTCATCCTCTCTATCTCTATTTCGGCAGTTTCTTATCTACAAACCTTTTTTGCAGATTCCCCATTCACTCTTTTTTTTATGTCCCAACCGTAGCTCCTAAATATCAGATATATCGGATGCTATGCGTGTTACCACAGACTTAGATTTTTGGAATTAATCTTATATTAATTCTAAAATTAATACAATATCATATATTGTATAATTTGATAAGAAACTAATTAAATAAATAGTGTTTGTATTAAATCCATCCCGCAGATTTAATTCACCTATTTATTTAATTTAAAATAAAGATGAGACGGAATTACATTTGATTTATTCTCATAAATCAAATTTGAGATATCATATCAATTTGAATTTCAAATTCAAACGTGATAGAGATTTAATTTTATCCTTATAAATTAAATCTTGTAAATATCTCTTATATGAGATATCATATCAATTTAAATTTTAAATTCAAACGTGATAGAGACATCATATAATCTGGACATGTCTTAGATTCAATGAATCTGGACATCATAGCTTGTGTTAGGCTATTTTGTGTGAGACCCTGTAGGCCCATATGAAGTTGGCAGTGGGTCATTTACTATACTGACTCACAAGTCGCAAGCGGTCTCTAGCAAGACATCACGACTACCCAAATCATATGAGGATCGATGACGATGTAACCTTTTATACAACCATATCATGTTCCTTTTGTCACACGATATTTTGGTCATGGATGAGGCATGGAGAATATCATCCTTCTATTCCTGACCGTTACTTTCTCGATTCCTGAGTAGTCTGACTATAGAAATGGAACTACCTTTCCATTACAGTATGGCCATACATTTCTCATACTCACTCATCGAGGGGGCCAGTAATATCTCTGTACGAATGTGAGGGACAAATTCCATCTTGACCATTCACATTCCTCCGCACGAAAAATCACTAAGCCCGGACATAGTCTTTATGATTACTCAGTCAAAAGTCACTTTTGACTAGGTCAAAGCTGAGCGTTGGTCATGAAGAAATCCATGATGATCTCAGGTCAAAGGGCATAGTGACATGGTTTGTATATGAGAGAAGCTTTTGACTTAACCCATGCAACTCTCTCATAGCGGGTCGGTCTAACACCTTATACTCTTACATGTGCCTATGACTTTGATTTATATCTCTATACATCTTCAAAGTCATACTGGTCTTATTTCATCTCTGCTCCCGCATAGATGACCGACTAGGGACATTGAGGATAAGATCATGAATTATCCAAGGATGGTTATCACAGTAAACATGCAAATAATATGATAACACAATTGATAAACTCATAAATCAATAATGTTTATAAGACAATGATTGGCCCCTAGGGCACATTTTCCAATAGTAGTTCATGACAATTTGGTCATAACTTTCCGGGAGTGAGTTCAAGACCAAATCCGTAGCCAACTCTTTGCTCATGGGAAATCCAAGCCTCTCAAGGTGATCAATGTACCCTTTCATCTTTAAGACATGAGTACTGACTGAGGCACCTTCAGCTATCTTGCAGGAATGTAAGGCCTTAGTGGTCTCATACCTCTCTTGCCTTGCCTGTTGCTGGAACATTTCCTTGAGATGCATAATCATCTCATAAGCCTCCATGTGTTCTAGATCTCTTTGGAGCTCCGGAACCATGGTGGCTAGCATCAAGCATTCCGCACCGATAGAGTCTTCCTTATTCTTCGCGTAAGCATCTCTCTGAGCTCTAGGAGCATTGGTTGCTGGCTCCTCAGGAATGGGTTGATCTAGGACATGTGCCTTTCTTTCCTGCTTGAGAACAATTCTCAAGTTCCTAAACCAGTCAAGAAAGTTTTTCCATTGAGTTTGTCCTTCTCAAGGATAGATCACAGCGATAATGTAGCAGTATTATTAGTCGTCATGATTCTACAATTAAAATATGCAATTGAATTAGCAATCTCCTACTAAATAAACAACTCTCAATGCAATAGTTAGTGGGTTAAGATCCATATTTGGCTCAAGCTTAAGTCCGCTTTGGCAAGACGCTTAAATTAAGTTATTTAGGTAGGTAACACCTTTACCAATTACATCAAATATAACTCTTAGATATTTATGGGATTCTATCATTATATGATCTAGCATGTTTTTAATCCCATCTAATACCTTGAGACCCAAAACCGTTTTGTTACTCTCAATTAAGTCAAACAATAATAAACATGTGAGAGTAGCACCATTACTCCTGATTATCTCCCCAAGATGACTCAAATGCACCCACTTTGGCGGAGTCCACAATTGAGCGATCGAGGTTTTGACAAGTGTTCATAAATTGACGGCATTATGACTTAAGATTTCAGTTAGAGGGCTTAATTTAACTATCTGGTCTATAAGAATGAATGTTTCTCAGTTTGTATCTCATACAAGTAATATGCATATGCTGATATAATCATAAGATGCATAATTTAAACATGATACAATATGGCTCACCTATCCTAAGTCCACTCAAGCCAATGAGAGGAGCTCTCTAGTAAGAAAAGGGAAATTACATATAAAAACCTCTTTTAACATTCGAGAGGAGTGAGATGAGAAGAGAAGGTATATTAAGAGTATATAGAGGAAGGCATGACACGCAGGCCGTATTTAAAAATTACAACACTTGCAATCTAGAGCCATATTGTTCACCATACCCAAACATTCAAGAATCAATATTCAGATTTAATTGAAGGGCAATGAATGTTTCAAAACTAAAACATTCACAAAACAGTATATGTTACGGTTATGTTGCGCTACGAATAAGTAGCCACGGCGGTCGCACTAGCCGGTTAGTGGGCGGCGGTCCCGCTAGCCGGTTAGCGAGAGGGTCTGGGGCAACGGCCCGAGAATTTTCTTTTGTTTCATAAATAATCACGAATCTGAATTATTTTTCTTAAACCCCATCAATATTAATTGATCAAATCAAAACGCATGCACCACTGATTTCAATTCCCTTTCAGATTCCTTATATGTCATACATAAAACGGATTCCTTATATGTCACACATAAAACGCATGTTATCATATGATCGGCTATGACTAACACATCATATGAATCAACAATCAAGCCTAACTTAAACACAAAACGGCATGCCTCTGATACCACTGTAAGGAATTGGAAGACACGCAGTGAAAATTAACTTACATTTTTTTCCATTCCCTGCCAGAATCTACCGTGTGTTTAAGTCAAGTGGAAAGAAGTATTACCCTCAGTATTCAGTCGCGACTTTCTCAGCTTCTGGTTGCGACATCCACATCTTCTCTCCGCGGCTCAGGATCTCTTTTTGGTCGCAAGAAGTCGACGACTCAGGTCGGCTTCCTCTACTGGTATCCACATGAACAGCGTTCCAACCACGAACGATGTGCTAGCGCCTCCTGTCCCTCCAGGGCTTACTCAAGAATTCATCCTCTCTATCTCTATTTCGGCAGTTTCTTATCTACAAACCTTTTTTGCAGATTCCCCATTCACTCTTTTTTTTATGTCCCAACCGTAGCTCCTAAATATCAGATATATCGGATGCTATGCGTGTTACCACAGACTTAGATTTTTGGAATTAATCTTATATTAATTCTAAAATTAATACAATATCATATATTGTATAATTTGATAAGAAACTAATTAAATAAATAGTGTTTGTATTAAATCCATCCCGCAGATTTAATTCACCTATTTATTTAATTTAAAATAAAGATGAGACGGAATTACATTTGATTTATTCTCATAAATCAAATTTGAGATATCATATCAATTTGAATTTCAAATTCAAACGTGATAGAGATTTAATTTTATCCTTATAAATTAAATCTTGTAAATATCTCTTATATGAGATATCATATCAATTTAAATTTTAAATTCAAACGTGATAGAGACATCATATAATCTGGACATGTCTTAGATTCAATGAATCTGGACATCATAGCTTGTGTTAGGCTATTTTGTGTGAGACCCTGTAGGCCCATATGAAGTTGGCAGTGGGTCATTTACTATACTGACTCACAAGTCGCAAGCGGTCTCTAGCAAGACATCACGACTACCCAAATCATATGAGGATCGATGACGATGTAACCTTTTATACAACCATATCATGTTCCTTTTGTCACACGATATTTTGGTCATGGATGAGGCATGGAGAATATCATCCTTCTATTCCTGACCGTTACTTTCTCGATTCCTGAGTAGTCTGACTATAGAAATGGAACTACCTTTCCATTACAGTATGGCCATACATTTCTCATACTCACTCATCGAGGGGGCCAGTAATATCTCTGTACGAATGTGAGGGACAAATTCCATCTTGACCATTCACATTCCTCCGCACGAAAAATCACTAAGCCCGGACATAGTCTTTATGATTACTCAGTCAAAAGTCACTTTTGACTAGGTCAAAGCTGAGCGTTGGTCATGAAGAAATCCATGATGATCTCAGGTCAAAGGGCATAGTGACATGGTTTGTATATGAGAGAAGCTTTTGACTTAACCCATGCAACTCTCTCATAGCGGGTCGGTCTAACACCTTATACTCTTACATGTGCCTATGACTTTGATTTATATCTCTATACATCTTCAAAGTCATACTGGTCTTATTTCATCTCTGCTCCCGCATAGATGACCGACTAGGGACATTGAGGATAAGATCATGAATTATCCAAGGATGGTTATCACAGTAAACATGCAAATAATATGATAACACAATTGATAAACTCATAAATCAATAATGTTTATAAGACAATGATTGGCCCCTAGGGCACATTTTCCAATAGTAGTTCATGACAATTTGGTCATAACTTTCCGGGAGTGAGTTCAAGACCAAATCCGTAGCCAACTCTTTGCTCATGGGAAATCCAAGCCTCTCAAGGTGATCAATGTACCCTTTCATCTTTAAGACATGAGTACTGACTGAGGCACCTTCAGCTATCTTGCAGGAATGTAAGGCCTTAGTGGTCTCATACCTCTCTTGCCTTGCCTGTTGCTGGAACATTTCCTTGAGATGCATAATCATCTCATAAGCCTCCATGTGTTCTAGATCTCTTTGGAGCTCCGGAACCATGGTGGCTAGCATCAAGCATTCCGCACCGATAGAGTCTTCCTTATTCTTCGCGTAAGCATCTCTCTGAGCTCTAGGAGCATTGGTTGCTGGCTCCTCAGGAATGGGTTGATCTAGGACATGTGCCTTTCTTTCCTGCTTGAGAACAATTCTCAAGTTCCTAAACCAGTCAAGAAAGTTTTTCCATTGAGTTTGTCCTTCTCAAGGATAGATCACAGCGATAATGTAGCAGTATTATTAGTCGTCATGATTCTACAATTAAAATATGCAATTGAATTAGCAATCTCCTACTAAATAAACAACTCTCAATGCAATAGTTAGTGGGTTAAGATCCATATTTGGCTCAAGCTTAAGTCCGCTTTGGCAAGACGCTTAAATTAAGTTATTTAGGTAGGTAACACCTTTACCAATTACATCAAATATAACTCTTAGATATTTATGGGATTCTATCATTATATGATCTAGCATGTTTTTAATCCCATCTAATACCTTGAGACCCAAAACCGTTTTGTTACTCTCAATTAAGTCAAACAATAATAAACATGTGAGAGTAGCACCATTACTCCTGATTATCTCCCCAAGATGACTCAAATGCACCCACTTTGGCGGAGTCCACAATTGAGCGATCGAGGTTTTGACAAGTGTTCATAAATTGACGGCATTATGACTTAAGATTTCAGTTAGAGGGCTTAATTTAACTATCTGGTCTATAAGAATGAATGTTTCTCAGTTTGTATCTCATACAAGTAATATGCATATGCTGATATAATCATAAGATGCATAATTTAAACATGATACAATATGGCTCACCTATCCTAAGTCCACTCAAGCCAATGAGAGGAGCTCTCTAGTAAGAAAAGGGAAATTACATATAAAAACCTCTTTTAACATTCGAGAGGAGTGAGATGAGAAGAGAAGGTATATTAAGAGTATATAGAGGAAGGCATGACACGCAGGCCGTATTTAAAAATTACAACACTTGCAATCTAGAGCCATATTGTTCACCATACCCAAACATTCAAGAATCAATATTCAGATTTAATTGAAGGGCAATGAATGTTTCAAAACTAAAACATTCACAAAACAGTATATGTTACGGTTATGTTGCGCTACGAATAAGTAGCCACGGCGGTCGCACTAGCCGGTTAGTGGGCGGCGGTCCCGCTAGCCGGTTAGCGAGAGGGTCTGGGGCAACGGCCCGAGAATTTTCTTTTGTTTCATAAATAATCACGAATCTGAATTATTTTTCTTAAACCCCATCAATATTAATTGATCAAATCAAAACGCATGCACCACTGATTTCAATTCCCTTTCAGATTCCTTATATGTCATACATAAAACGGATTCCTTATATGTCACACATAAAACGCATGTTATCATATGATCGGCTATGACTAACACATCATATGAATCAACAATCAAGCCTAACTTAAACACAAAACGGCATGCCTCTGATACCACTGTAAGGAATTGGAAGACACGCAGTGAAAATTAACTTACATTTTTTTCCATTCCCTGCCAGAATCTACCGTGTGTTTAAGTCAAGTGGAAAGAAGTATTACCCTCAGTATTCAGTCGCGACTTTCTCAGCTTCTGGTTGCGACATCCACATCTTCTCTCCGCGGCTCAGGATCTCTTTTTGGTCGCAAGAAGTCGACGACTCAGGTCGGCTTCCTCTACTGGTATCCACATGAACAGCGTTCCAACCACGAACGATGTGCTAGCGCCTCCTGTCCCTCCAGGGCTTACTCAAGAATTCATCCTCTCTATCTCTATTTCGGCAGTTTCTTATCTACAAACCTTTTTTGCAGATTCCCCATTCACTCTTTTTTTTATGTCCCAACCGTAGCTCCTAAATATCAGATATATCGGATGCTATGCGTGTTACCACAGACTTAGATTTTTGGAATTAATCTTATATTAATTCTAAAATTAATACAATATCATATATTGTATAATTTGATAAGAAACTAATTAAATAAATAGTGTTTGTATTAAATCCATCCCGCAGATTTAATTCACCTATTTATTTAATTTAAAATAAAGATGAGACGGAATTACATTTGATTTATTCTCATAAATCAAATTTGAGATATCATATCAATTTGAATTTCAAATTCAAACGTGATAGAGATTTAATTTTATCCTTATAAATTAAATCTTGTAAATATCTCTTATATGAGATATCATATCAATTTAAATTTCAAATTCAAACGTGATAGAGACATCATATAATCTGGACATGTCTTAGATTCAATGAATCTGGACATCATAGCTTGTGTTAGGCTATTTTGTGTGAGACCCTGTAGGCCCATATGAAGTTGGCAGTGGGTCATTTACTATACTGACTCACAAGTCGCAAGCGGTCTCTAGCAAGACATCACGACTACCCAAATCATATGAGGATCGATGACGATGTAACCTTTTATACAACCATATCATGTTCCTTTTGTCACACGATATTTTGGTCATGGATGAGGCATGGAGAATATCATCCTTCTATTCCTGACCGTTACTTTCTCGATTCCTGAGTAGTCTGACTATAGAAATGGAACTACCTTTCCATTACAGTATGGCCATACATTTCTCATACTCACTCATCGAGGGGGCCAGTAATATCTCTGTACGAATGTGAGGGACAAATTCCATCTTGACCATTCACATTCCTCCGCACGAAAAATCACTAAGCCCGGACATAGTCTTTATGATTACTCAGTCAAAAGTCACTTTTGACTAGGTCAAAGCTGAGCGTTGGTCATGAAGAAATCCATGATGATCTCAGGTCAAAGGGCATAGTGACATGGTTTGTATATGAGAGAAGCTTTTGACTTAACCCATGCAACTCTCTCATAGCGGGTCGGTCTAACACCTTATACTCTTACATGTGCCTATGACTTTGATTTATATCTCTATACATCTTCAAAGTCATACTGGTCTTATTTCATCTCTGCTCCCGCATAGATGACCGACTAGGGACATTGAGGATAAGATCATGAATTATCCAAGGATGGTTATCACAGTAAACATGCAAATAATATGATAACACAATTGATAAACTCATAAATCAATAATGTTTATAAGACAATGATTGGCCCCTAGGGCACATTTTCCAATAGTAGTTCATGACAATTTGGTCATAACTTTCCGGGAGTGAGTTCAAGACCAAATCCGTAGCCAACTCTTTGCTCATGGGAAATCCAAGCCTCTCAAGGTGATCAATGTACCCTTTCATCTTTAAGACATGAGTACTGACTGAGGCACCTTCAGCTATCTTGCAGGAATGTAAGGCCTTAGTGGTCTCATACCTCTCTTGCCTTGCCTGTTGCTGGAACATTTCCTTGAGATGCATAATCATCTCATAAGCCTCCATGTGTTCTAGATCTCTTTGGAGCTCCGGAACCATGGTGGCTAGCATCAAGCATTCCGCACCGATAGAGTCTTCCTTATTCTTCGCGTAAGCATCTCTCTGAGCTCTAGGAGCATTGGTTGCTGGCTCCTCAGGAATGGGTTGATCTAGGACATGTGCCTTTCTTTCCTGCTTGAGAACAATTCTCAAGTTCCTAAACCAGTCAAGAAAGTTTTTCCATTGAGTTTGTCCTTCTCAAGGATAGATCACAGCGATAATGTAGCAGTATTATTAGTCGTCATGATTCTACAATTAAAATATGCAATTGAATTAGCAATCTCCTACTAAATAAACAACTCTCAATGCAATAGTTAGTGGGTTAAGATCCATATTTGGCTCAAGCTTAAGTCCGCTTTGGCAAGACGCTTAAATTAAGTTATTTAGGTAGGTAACACCTTTACCAATTACATCAAATATAACTCTTAGATATTTATGGGATTCTATCATTATATGATCTAGCATGTTTTTAATCCCATCTAATACCTTGAGACCCAAAACCGTTTTGTTACTCTCAATTAAGTCAAACAATAATAAACATGTGAGAGTAGCACCATTACTCCTGATTATCTCCCCAAGATGACTCAAATGCACCCACTTTGGCGGAGTCCACAATTGAGCGATCGAGGTTTTGACAAGTGTTCATAAATTGACGGCATTATGACTTAAGATTTCAGTTAGAGGGCTTAATTTAACTATCTGGTCTATAAGAATGAATGTTTCTCAGTTTGTATCTCATACAAGTAATATGCATATGCTGATATAATCATAAGATGCATAATTTAAACATGATACAATATGGCTCACCTATCCTAAGTCCACTCAAGCCAATGAGAGGAGCTCTCTAGTAAGAAAAGGGAAATTACATATAAAAACCTCTTTTAACATTCGAGAGGAGTGAGATGAGAAGAGAAGGTATATTAAGAGTATATAGAGGAAGGCATGACACGCAGGCCGTATTTAAAAATTACAACACTTGCAATCTAGAGCCATATTGTTCACCATACCCAAACATTCAAGAATCAATATTCAGATTTAATTGAAGGGCAATGAATGTTTCAAAACTAAAACATTCACAAAACAGTATATGTTACGGTTATGTTGCGCTACGAATAAGTAGCCACGGCGGTCGCACTAGCCGGTTAGTGGGCGGCGGTCCCGCTAGCCGGTTAGCGAGAGGGTCTGGGGCAACGGCCCGAGAATTTTCTTTTGTTTCATAAATAATCACGAATCTGAATTATTTTTCTTAAACCCCATCAATATTAATTGATCAAATCAAAACGCATGCACCACTGATTTCAATTCCCTTTCAGATTCCTTATATGTCATACATAAAACGGATTCCTTATATGTCACACATAAAACGCATGTTATCATATGATCGGCTATGACTAACACATCATATGAATCAACAATCAAGCCTAACTTAAACACAAAACGGCATGCCTCTGATACCACTGTAAGGAATTGGAAGACACGCAGTGAAAATTAACTTACATTTTTTTCCATTCCCTGCCAGAATCTACCGTGTGTTTAAGTCAAGTGGAAAGAAGTATTACCCTCAGTATTCAGTCGCGACTTTCTCAGCTTCTGGTTGCGACATCCACATCTTCTCTCCGCGGCTCAGGATCTCTTTTTGGTCGCAAGAAGTCGACGACTCAGGTCGGCTTCCTCTACTGGTATCCACATGAACAGCGTTCCAACCACGAACGATGTGCTAGCGCCTCCTGTCCCTCCAGGGCTTACTCAAGAATTCATCCTCTCTATCTCTATTTCGGCAGTTTCTTATCTACAAACCTTTTTTGCAGATTCCCCATTCACTCTTTTTTTTATGTCCCAACCGTAGCTCCTAAATATCAGATATATCGGATGCTATGCGTGTTACCACAGACTTAGATTTTTGGAATTAATCTTATATTAATTCTAAAATTAATACAATATCATATATTGTATAATTTGATAAGAAACTAATTAAATAAATAGTGTTTGTATTAAATCCATCCCGCAGATTTAATTCACCTATTTATTTAATTTAAAATAAAGATGAGACGGAATTACATTTGATTTATTCTCATAAATCAAATTTGAGATATCATATCAATTTGAATTTCAAATTCAAACGTGATAGAGATTTAATTTTATCCTTATAAATTAAATCTTGTAAATATCTCTTATATGAGATATCATATCAATTTAAATTTCAAATTCAAACGTGATAGAGACATCATATAATCTGGACATGTCTTAGATTCAATGAATCTGGACATCATAGCTTGTGTTAGGCTATTTTGTGTGCGACCCTGTAGGCCCATATGAAGTTGGCAGTGGGTCATTTACTATACTGACTCACAAGTCGCAAGCGGTCTCTAGCAAGACATCACGACTACCCAAATCATATGAGGATCGATGAACGATGTAACCTTTTATACAACCATATCATGTTCCTTTTGTCACACGATATTTTGGTCATGGATGAGGCATGGAGAATATCATCCTTCTATTCCTGACCGTTACTTTCTCGATTCCTGAGTAGTCTGACTATAGAAATGGAACTACCTTTCCATTACAGTATGGCCATACATTTCTCATACTCACTCATCGAGGGGGCCAGTAATATCTCTGTACGAATGTGAGGGACAAATTCCATCTTGACCATTCACATTCCTCCGCACGAAAAATCACTAAGCCCGGACATAGTCTTTATGATTACTCAGTCAAAAGTCACTTTTGACTAGGTCAAAGCTGAGCGTTGGTCATGAAGAAATCCATGATGATCTCAGGTCAAAGGGCATAGTGACATGGTTTGTATATGAGAGAAGCTTTTGACTTAACCCATGCAACTCTCTCATAGCGGGTCGGTCTAACACCTTATACTCTTACATGTGCCTATGACTTTGATTTATATCTCTATACATCTTCAAAGTCATACTGGTCTTATTTCATCTCTGCTCCCGCATAGATGACCGACTAGGGACATTGAGGATAAGATCATGAATTATCCAAGGATGGTTATCACAGTAAACATGCAAATAATATGATAACACAATTGATAAACTCATAAATCAATAATGTTTATAAGACAATGATTGGCCCCTAGGGCACATTTTCCAATAGTAGTTCATGACAATTTGGTCATAACTTTCCGGGAGTGAGTTCAAGACCAAATCCGTAGCCAACTCTTTGCTCATGGGAAATCCAAGCCTCTCAAGGTGATCAATGTACCCTTTCATCTTTAAGACATGAGTACTGACTGAGGCACCTTCAGCTATCTTGCAGGAATGTAAGGCCTTAGTGGTCTCATACCTCTCTTGCCTTGCCTGTTGCTGGAACATTTCCTTGAGATGCATAATCATCTCATAAGCCTCCATGTGTTCTAGATCTCTTTGGAGCTCCGGAACCATGGTGGCTAGCATCAAGCATTCCGCACCGATAGAGTCTTCCTTATTCTTCGCGTAAGCATCTCTCTGAGCTCTAGGAGCATTGGTTGCTGGCTCCTCAGGAATGGGTTGATCTAGGACATGTGCCTTTCTTTCCTGCTTGAGAACAATTCTCAAGTTCCTAAACCAGTCAAGAAAGTTTTTCCATTGAGTTTGTCCTTCTCAAGGATAGATCACAGCGATAATGTAGCAGTATTATTAGTCGTCATGATTCTACAATTAAAATATGCAATTGAATTAGCAATCTCCTACTAAATAAACAACTCTCAATGCAATAGTTAGTGGGTTAAGATCCATATTTGGCTCAAGCTTAAGTCCGCTTTGGCAAGACGCTTAAATTAAGTTATTTAGGTAGGTAACACCTTTACCAATTACATCAAATATAACTCTTAGATATTTATGGGATTCTATCATTATATGATCTAGCATGTTTTTAATCCCATCTAATACCTTGAGACCCAAAACCGTTTTGTTACTCTCAATTAAGTCAAACAATAATAAACATGTGAGAGTAGCACCATTACTCCTGATTATCTCCCCAAGATGACTCAAATGCACCCACTTTGGCGGAGTCCACAATTGAGCGATCGAGGTTTTGACAAGTGTTCATAAATTGACGGCATTATGACTTAAGATTTCAGTTAGAGGGCTTAATTTAACTATCTGGTCTATAAGAATGAATGTTTCTCAGTCTGTATCTCATACAAGTAATATGCATATGCTGATATAATCATAAGATGCATAATTTAAACATGATACAATATGGCTCACCTATCCTAAGTCCACTCAAGCCAATGAGAGGAGCTCTCTAGTAAGAAAAGGGAAATTACATATAAAAACCTCTTTTAACATTCGAGAGGAGTGAGATGAGAAGAGAAGGTATATTAAGAGTATATAGAGGAAGGCATGACACGCAGGCCGTATTTAAAAATTACAACACTTGCAATCTAGAGCCATATTGTTCACCATACCCAAACATTCAAGAATCAATATTCAGATTTAATTGAAGGGCAATGAATGTTTCAAAACTAAAACATTCACAAAACAGTATATGTTACGGTTATGTTGCGCTACGAATAAGTAGCCACGGCGGTCGCACTAGCCGGTTAGTGGGCGGCGGTCCCGCTAGCCGGTTAGCGAGAGGGTCTGGGGCAACGGCCCGAGAATTTTCTTTTGTTTCATAAATAATCACGAATCTGAATTATTTTTCTTAAACCCCATCAATATTAATTGATCAAATCAAAACGCATGCACCACTGATTTCAATTCCCTTTCAGATTCCTTATATGTCATACATAAAACGGATTCCTTATATGTCACACATAAAACGCATGTTATCATATGATCGGCTATGACTAACACATATCATATGAATCAACAATCAAGCCTAACTTAAACACAAAACGGCATGCCTCTGATACCACTGTAAGGAATTGGAAGACACGCAGTGAAAATTAACTTACATTTTTTTCCATTCCCTGCCAGAATCTACCGTGTGTTTAAGTCAAGTGGAAAGAAGTATTACCCTCAGTATTCAGTCGCGACTTTCTCAGCTTCTGGTTGCGACATCCACATCTTCTCTCCGCGGCTCAGGATCTCTTTTTGGTAGCAAGAAGTCGACGACTCAGGTCGGATTCCTCTACTGGTATCCACATGAACAGCGTTCCAACCACGAACGATGTGCTAGCGCCTCCTGTCCCTCCAGGGCTTACTCAAGAATTCATCCTCTCTATCTCTATTTCGGCAGTTTCTTATCTACAAAACTTTTTTGCAGATTCCCCATTCACTCTTTTTTTTATGTCCCAACCGTAGCTCCTAAATATCAGATATATCGGATGCTATGCGTGTTACCACAGACTTAGATTTTTGGAATTAATCTTATATTAATTCTAAAATTAATACAATATCATATATTGTATAATTTGATAAGAAACTAATTAAATAAATAGTGTTTGTATTAAATCCATCCCGCAGATTTAATTCACCTATTTATTTAATTTAAAATAAAGATGAGACGGAATTACATTTGATTTATTCTCATAAATCAAATTTGAGATATCATATCAATTTGAATTTCAAATTCAAACGTGATAGAGATTTAATTTTATCCTTATAAATTAAATCTTGTAAATATCTCTTATATGAGATATCATATCAATTTAAATTTCAAATTCAAACGTGATAGAGACATCATATAATCTGGACATGTCTTAGATTCAATGAATCTGGACATCATAGCTTGTGTTAGGCTATTTTGTGTGCGACCCTGTAGGCCCATATGAAGTTGGCAGTGGGTCATTTACTATACTGACTCACAAGTCGCAAGCGGTCTCTAGCAAGACATCACGACTACCCAAATCATATGAGGATCGATGAACGATGTAACCTTTTATACAACCATATCATGTTCCTTTTGTCACACGATATTTTGGTCATGGATGAGGCATGGAGAATATCATCCTTCTATTCCTGACCGTTACTTTCTCGATTCCTGAGTAGTCTGACTATAGAAATGGAACTACCTTTCCATTACAGTATGGCCATACATTTCTCATACTCACTCATCGAGGGGGCCAGTAATATCTCTGTACGAATGTGAGGGACAAATTCCATCTTGACCATTCACATTCCTCCGCACGAAAAATCACTAAGCCCGGACATAGTCTTTATGATTACTCAGTCAAAAGTCACTTTTGACTAGGTCAAAGCTGAGCGTTGGTCATGAAGAAATCCATGATGATCTCAGGTCAAAGGGCATAGTGACATGGTTTGTATATGAGAGAAGCTTTTGACTTAACCCATGCAACTCTCTCATAGCGGGTCGGTCTAACACCTTATACTCTTACATGTGCCTATGACTTTGATTTATATCTCTATACATCTTCAAAGTCATACTGGTCTTATTTCATCTCTGCTCCCGCATAGATGACCGACTAGGGACATTGAGGATAAGATCATGAATTATCCAAGGATGGTTATCACAGTAAACATGCAAATAATATGATAACACAATTGATAAACTCATAAATCAATAATGTTTATAAGACAATGATTGGCCCCTAGGGCACATTTTCCAATAGTAGTTCATGACAATTTGGTCATAACTTTCCGGGAGTGAGTTCAAGACCAAATCCGTAGCCAACTCTTTGCTCATGGGAAATCCAAGCCTCTCAAGGTGATCAATGTACCCTTTCATCTTTAAGACATGAGTACTGACTGATGCACCTTCAGCTATCTTGCAGGAATGTAAGGCCTTAGTGGTCTCATACCTCTCTTGCCTTGCCTGTTGCTGGAACATTTCCTTGAGATGCATAATCATCTCATAAGCCTCCATGTGTTCTAGATCTCTTTGGAGCTCCGGAACCATGGTGGCTAGCATCAAGCATTCCGCACCGATAGAGTCTTCCTTATTCTTCGCGTAAGCATCTCTCTGAGCTCTAGGAGCATTGGTTGCTGGCTCCTCAGGAATGGGTTGATCTAGGACATGTGCCTTTCTTTCCTGCTTGAGAACAATTCTCAAGTTCCTAAACCAGTCAAGAAAGTTTTTCCATTGAGTTTGTCCTTCTCAAGGATAGATCACAGCGATAATGTAGCAGTATTATTAGTCGTCATGATTCTACAATTAAAATATGCAATTGAATTAGCAATCTCCTACTAAATAAACAACTCTCAATGCAATAGTTAGTGGGTTAAGATCCATATTTGGCTCAAGCTTAAGTCCGCTTTGGCAAGACGCTTAAATTAAGTTATTTAGGTAGGTAACACCTTTACCAATTACATCAAATATAACTCTTAGATATTTATGGGATTCTATCATTATATGATCTAGCATGTTTTTAATCCCATCTAATACCTTGAGACCCAAAACCGTTTTGTTACTCTCAATTAAGTCAAACAATAATAAACATGTGAGAGTAGCACCATTACTCCTGATTATCTCCCCAAGATGACTCAAATGCACCCACTTTGGCGGAGTCCACAATTGAGCGATCGAGGTTTTGACAAGTGTTCATAAATTGACGGCATTATGACTTAAGATTTCAGTTAGAGGGCTTAATTTAACTATCTGGTCTATAAGAATGAATGTTTCTCAGTCTGTATCTCATACAAGTAATATGCATATGCTGATATAATCATAAGATGCATAATTTAAACATGATACAATATGGCTCACCTATCCTAAGTCCACTCAAGCCAATGAGAGGAGCTCTCTAGTAAGAAAAGGGAAATTACATATAAAAACCTCTTTTAACATTCGAGAGGAGTGAGATGAGAAGAGAAGGTATATTAAGAGTATATAGAGGAAGGCATGACACGCAGGCCGTATTTAAAAATTACAACACTTGCAATCTAGAGCCATATTGTTCACCATACCCAAACATTCAAGAATCAATATTCAGATTTAATTGAAGGGCAATGAATGTTTCAAAACTAAAACATTCACAAAACAGTATATGTTACGGTTATGTTGCGGTACGAATAAGTAGCCACGGCGGTCGCACTAGCCGGTTAGTGGGCGGCGGTCCCGCTAGCCGGTTAGCGAGAGGGTCTGGGGCAACGGCCCGAGAATTTTCTTTTGTTTCATAAATAATCACGAATCTGAATTATTTTTCTTAAACCCCATCAATATTAATTGATCAAATCAAAACGCATGCACCACTGATTTCAATTCCCTTTCAGATTCCTTATATGTCATACATAAAACGGATTCCTTATATGTCACACATAAAACGCATGTTATCATATGATCGGCTATGACTAACACATATCATATGAATCAACAATCAAGCCTAACTTAAACACAAAACGGCATGCCTCTGATACCACTGTAAGGAATTGGAAGACACGCAGTGAAAATTAACTTACATTTTTTTCCATTCCCTGCCAGAATCTACCGTGTGTTTAAGTCAAGTGGAAAGAAGTATTACCCTCAGTATTCAGTCGCGACTTTCTCAGCTTCTGGTTGCGACATCCACATCTTCTCTCCGCGGCTCAGGATCTCTTTTTGGTAGCAAGAAGTCGACGACTCAGGTCGGATTCCTCTACTGGTATCCACATGAACAGCGTTCCAACCACGAACGATGTGCTAGCGCCTCCTGTCCCTCCAGGGCTTACTCAAGAATTCATCCTCTCTATCTCTATTTCGGCAGTTTCTTATCTACAAAACTTTTTTGCAGATTCCCCATTCACTCTTTTTTTTATGTCCCAACCGTAGCTCCTAAATATCAGATATATCGGATGCTATGCGTGTTACCACAGACTTAGATTTTTGGAATTAATCTTATATTAATTCTAAAATTAATACAATATCATATATTGTATAATTTGATAAGAAACTAATTAAATAAATAGTGTTTGTATTAAATCCATCCCGCAGATTTAATTCACCTATTTATTTAATTTAAAATAAAGATGAGACGGAATTACATTTGATTTATTCTCATAAATCAAATTTGAGATATCATATCAATTTGAATTTCAAATTCAAACGTGATAGAGATTTAATTTTATCCTTATAAATTAAATCTTGTAAATATCTCTTATATGAGATATCATATCAATTTAAATTTCAAATTCAAACGTGATAGAGACATCATATAATCTGGACATGTCTTAGATTCAATGAATCTGGACATCATAGCTTGTGTTAGGCTATTTTGTGTGCGACCCTGTAGGCCCATATGAAGTTGGCAGTGGGTCATTTACTATACTGACTCACAAGTCGCAAGCGGTCTCTAGCAAGACATCACGACTACCCAAATCATATGAGGATCGATGAACGATGTAACCTTTTATACAACCATATCATGTTCCTTTTGTCACACGATATTTTGGTCATGGATGAGGCATGGAGAATATCATCCTTCTATTCCTGACCGTTACTTTCTCGATTCCTGAGTAGTCTGACTATAGAAATGGAACTACCTTTCCATTACAGTATGGCCATACATTTCTCATACTCACTCATCGAGGGGGCCAGTAATATCTCTGTACGAATGTGAGGGACAAATTCCATCTTGACCATTCACATTCCTCCGCACGAAAAATCACTAAGCCCGCACATAGTCTTTATGATTACTCAGTCAAAAGTCACTTTTGACTAGGTCAAAGCTGAGCGTTGGTCATGAAGAAATCCATGATGATCTCAGGTCAAAGGGCATAGTGACATGGTTTGTATATGAGAGAAGCTTTTGACTTAACCCATGCAACTCTCTCATAGCGGGTCGGTCTAACACCTTATACTCTTACATGTGCCTATGACTTTGATTTATATCTCTATACATCTTCAAAGTCATACTGGTCTTATTTCATCTCTGCTCCCGCATAGATGACCGACTAGGGACATTGAGGATAAGATCATGAATTATCCAAGGATGGTTATCACAGTAAACATGCAAATAATATGATAACACAATTGATAAACTCATAAATCAATAATGTTTATAAGACAATGATTGGCCCCTAGGGCACATTTTCCAATAGTAGTTCATGACAATTTGGTCATAACTTTCCGGGAGTGAGTTCAAGACCAAATCCGTAGCCAACTCTTTGCTCATGGGAAATCCAAGCCTCTCAAGGTGATCAATGTACCCTTTCATCTTTAAGACATGAGTACTGACTGATGCACCTTCAGCTATCTTGCAGGAATGTAAGGCCTTAGTGGTCTCATACCTCTCTTGCCTTGCCTGTTGCTGGAACATTTCCTTGAGATGCATAATCATCTCATAAGCCTCCATGTGTTCTAGATCTCTTTGGAGCTCCGGAACCATGGTGGCTAGCATCAAGCATTCCGCACCGATAGAGTCTTCCTTATTCTTCGCGTAAGCATCTCTCTGAGCTCTAGGAGCATTGGTTGCTGGCTCCTCAGGAATGGGTTGATCTAGGACATGTGCCTTTCTTTCCTGCTTGAGAACAATTCTCAAGTTCCTAAACCAGTCAAGAAAGTTTTTCCATTGAGTTTGTCCTTCTCAAGGATAGATCACAGCGATAATGTAGCAGTATTATTAGTCGTCATGATTCTACAATTAAAATATGCAATTGAATTAGCAATCTCCTACTAAATAAACAACTCTCAATGCAATAGTTAGTGGGTTAAGATCCATATTTGGCTCAAGCTTAAGTCCGCTTTGGCAAGACGCTTAAATTAAGTTATTTAGGTAGGTAACACCTTTACCAATTACATCAAATATAACTCTTAGATATTTATGGGATTCTATCATTATATGATCTAGCATGTTTTTAATCCCATCTAATACCTTGAGACCCAAAACCGTTTTGTTACTCTCAATTAAGTCAAACAATAATAAACATGTGAGAGTAGCACCATTACTCCTGATTATCTCCCCAAGATGACTCAAATGCACCCACTTTGGCGGAGTCCACAATTGAGCGATCGAGGTTTTGACAAGTGTTCATAAATTGACGGCATTATGACTTAAGATTTCAGTTAGAGGGCTTAATTTAACTATCTGGTCTATAAGAATGAATGTTTCTCAGTTTGTATCTCATACAAGTAATATGCATATGCTGATATAATCATAAGATGCATAATTTAAACATGATACAATATGGCTCACCTATCCTAAGTCCACTCAAGCCAATGAGAGGAGCTCTCTAGTAAGAAAAGGGAAATTACATATAAAAACCTCTTTTAACATTCGAGAGGAGTGAGATGAGAAGAGAAGGTATATTAAGAGTATATAGAGGAAGGCATGACACGCAGGCCGTATTTAAAAATTACAACACTTGCAATCTAGAGCCATATTGTTCACCATACCCAAACATTCAAGAATCAATATTCAGATTTAATTGAAGGGCAATGAATGTTTCAAAACTAAAACATTCACAAAACAGTATATGTTACGGTTATGTTGCGGTACGAATAAGTAGCCACGGCGGTCGCACTAGCCGGTTAGTGGGCGGCGGTCCCGCTAGCCGGTTAGCGAGAGGGTCTGGGGCAACGGCCCGAGAATTTTCTTTTGTTTCATAAATAATCACGAATCTGAATTATTTTTCTTAAACCCCATCAATATTAATTGATCAAATCAAAACGCATGCACCACTGATTTCAATTCCCTTTCAGATTCCTTATATGTCATACATAAAATGGATTCCTTATATGTCACACATAAAACGCATGTTATCATATGATCGGCTATGACTAACACATATCATATGAATCAACAATCAAGCCTAACTTAAACACAAAACGGCATGCCTCTGATACCACTGTAAGGAATTGGAAGACACGCAGTGAAAATTAACTTACATTTTTTTCCATTCCCTGCCAGAATCTACCGTGTGTTTAAGTCAAGTGGAAAGAAGTATTACCCTCAGTATTCAGTCGCGACTTTCTCAGCTTCTGGTTGCGACATCCACATCTTCTCTCCGCGGCTCAGGATCTCTTTTTGGTCGCAAGAAGTCGACGACTCAGGTCGGCTTCCTCTACTGGTATCCACATGAACAGCGTTCCAACCACGAACGATGTGCTAGCGCCTCCTGTCCCTCCAGGGCTTACTCAAGAATTCATCCTCTCTATCTCTATTTCGGCAGTTTCTTATCTACAAACCTTTTTTGCAGATTCCCCATTCACTCTTTTTTTTATGTCCCAACCGTAGCTCCTAAATATCAGATATATCGGATGCTATGCGTGTTACCACAGACTTAGATTTTTGGAATTAATCTTATATTAATTCTAAAATTAATACAATATCATATATTGTATAATTTGATAAGAAACTAATTAAATAAATAGTGTTTGTATTAAATCCATCCCGCAGATTTAATTCACCTATTTATTTAATTTAAAATAAAGATGAGACAGAATTACATTTGATTTATTCTCATAAATCAAATTTGAGATATCATATCAATTTGAATTTCAAATTCAAACGTGATAGAGATTTAATTTTATCCTTATAAATTAAATCTTGTAAATATCTCTTATATGAGATATCATATCAATTTAAATTTCAAATTCAAACGTGATAGAGACATCATATAATCTGGACATGTCTTAGATTCAATGAATCTGGACATCATAGCTTGTGTTAGGCTATTTTGTGTGCGACCCTGTAGGCCCATATGAAGTTGGCAGTGGGTCATTTACTATACTGACTCACAAGTCGCAAGCGGTCTCTAGCAAGACATCACGACTACCCAAATCATATGAGGATCGATGAACGATGTAACCTTTTATACAACCATATCATGTTCCTTTTGTCACACGATATTTTGGTCATGGATGAGGCATGGAGAATATCATCCTTCTATTCCTGACCGTTACTTTCTCGATTCCTGAGTAGTCTGACTATAGAAATGGAACTACCTTTCCATTACAGTATGGCCATACATTTCTCATACTCACTCATCGAGGGGGCCAGTAATATCTCTGTACGAATGTGAGGGACAAATTCCATCTTGACCATTCACATTCCTCCGCACGAAAAATCACTAAGCCCGGACATAGTCTTTATGATTACTCAGTCAAAAGTCACTTTTGACTAGGTCAAAGCTGAGCGTTGGTCATGAAGAAATCCATGATGATCTCAGGTCAAAGGGCATAGTGACATGGTTTGTATATGAGAGAAGCTTTTGACTTAACCCATGCAACTCTCTCATAGCGGGTCGGTCTAACACCTTATACTCTTACATGTGCCTATGACTTTGATTTATATCTCTATACATCTTCAAAGTCATACTGGTCTTATTTCATCTCTGCTCCCGCATAGATGACCGACTAGGGACATTGAGGATAAGATCATGAATTATCCAAGGATGGTTATCACAGTAAACATGCAAATAATATGATAACACAATTGATAAACTCATAAATCAATAATGTTTATAAGACAATGATTGGCCCCTAGGGCACATTTTCCAATAGTAGTTCATGACAATTTGGTCATAACTTTCCGGGAGTGAGTTCAAGACCAAATCCGTAGCCAACTCTTTGCTCATGGGAAATCCAAGCCTCTCAAGGTGATCAATGTACCCTTTCATCTTTAAGACATGAGTACTGACTGATGCACCTTCAGCTATCTTGCAGGAATGTAAGGCCTTAGTGGTCTCATACCTCTCTTGCCTTGCCTGTTGCTGGAACATTTCCTTGAGATGCATAATCATCTCATAAGCCTCCATGTGTTCTAGATCTCTTTGGAGCTCCGGAACCATGGTGGCTAGCATCAAGCATTCCGCACCGATAGAGTCTTCCTTATTCTTCGCGTAAGCATCTCTCTGAGCTCTAGGAGCATTGGTTGCTGGCTCCTCAGGAATGGGTTGATCTAGGACATGTGCCTTTCTTTCCTGCTTGAGAACAATTCTCAAGTTCCTAAACCAGTCAAGAAAGTTTTTCCATTGAGTTTGTCCTTCTCAAGGATAGATCACAGCGATAATGTAGCAGTATTATTAGTCGTCATGATTCTACAATTAAAATATGCAATTGAATTAGCAATCTCCTACTAAATAAACAACTCTCAATGCAATAGTTAGTGGGTTAAGATCCATATTTGGCTCAAGCTTAAGTCCGCTTTGGCAAGACGCTTAAATTAAGTTATTTAGGTAGGTAACACCTTTACCAATTACATCAAATATAACTCTTAGATATTTATGGGATTCTATCATTATATGATCTAGCATGTTTTTAATCCCATCTAATACCTTGAGACCCAAAACCGTTTTGTTACTCTCAATTAAGTCAAACAATAATAAACATGTGAGAGTAGCACCATTACTCCTGATTATCTCCCCAAGATGACTCAAATGCACCCACTTTGGCGGAGTCCACAATTGAGCGATCGAGGTTTTGACAAGTGTTCATAAATTGACGGCATTATGACTTAAGATTTCAGTTAGAGGGCTTAATTTAACTATCTGGTCTATAAGAATGAATGTTTCTCAGTTTGTATCTCATACAAGTAATATGCATATGCTGATATAATCATAAGATGCATAATTTAAACATGATACAATATGGCTCACCTATCCTAAGTCCACTCAAGCCAATGAGAGGAGCTCTCTAGTAAGAAAAGGGAAATTACATATAAAAACCTCTTTTAACATTCGAGAGGAGTGAGATGAGAAGAGAAGGTATATTAAGAGTATATAGAGGAAGGCATGACACGCAGGCCGTATTTAAAAATTACAACACTTGCAATCTAGAGCCATATTGTTCACCATACCCAAACATTCAAGAATCAATATTCAGATTTAATTGAAGGGCAATGAATGTTTCAAAACTAAAACATTCACAAAACAGTATATGTTACGGTTATGTTGCGCTACGAATAAGTAGCCACGGCGGTCGCACTAGCCGGTTAGTGGGCGGCGGTCCCGCTAGCCGGTTAGCGAGAGGGTCTGGGGCAACGGCCCGAGAATTTTCTTTTGTTTCATAAATAATCACGAATCTGAATTATTTTTCTTAAACCCCATCAATATTAATTGATCAAATCAAAACGCATGCACCACTGATTTCAATTCCCTTTCAGATTCCTTATATGTCATACATAAAAAGGATTCCTTATATGTCACACATAAAACGCATGTTATCATATGATCGGCTATGACTAACACATATCATATGAATCAACAATCAAGCCTAACTTAAACACAAAACGGCATGCCTCTGATACCACTGTAAGGAATTGGAAGACACGCAGTGAAAATTAACTTACATTTTTTTCCATTCCCTGCCAGAATCTACCGTGTGTTTAAGTCAAGTGGAAAGAAGTATTACCCTCAGTATTCAGTCGCGACTTTCTCAGCTTCTGGTTGCGACATCCACATCTTCTCTCCGCGGCTCAGGATCTCTTTTTGGTCGCAAGAAGTCGACGACTCAGGTCGGCTTCCTCTACTGGTATCCACATGAACAGCGTTCCAACCACGAACGATGTGCTAGCGCCTCCTGTCCCTCCAGGGCTTACTCAAGAATTCATCCTCTCTATCTCTATTTCGGCAGTTTCTTATCTACAAACCTTTTTTGCAGATTCCCCATTCACTCTTTTTTTTATGTCCCAACCGTAGCTCCTAAATATCAGATATATCGGATGCTATGCGTGTTACCACAGACTTAGATTTTTGGAATTAATCTTATATTAATTCTAAAATTAATACAATATCATATATTGTATAATTTGATAAGAAACTAATTAAATAAATAGTGTTTGTATTAAATCCATCCCGCAGATTTAATTCACCTATTTATTTAATTTAAAATAAAGATGAGACAGAATTACATTTGATTTATTCTCATAAATCAAATTTGAGATATCATATCAATTTGAATTTCAAATTCAAACGTGATAGAGATTTAATTTTATCCTTATAAATTAAATCTTGTAAATATCTCTTATATGAGATATCATATCAATTTAAATTTCAAATTCAAACGTGATAGAGACATCATATAATCTGGACATGTCTTAGATTCAATGAATCTGGACATCATAGCTTGTGTTAGGCTATTTTGTGTGCGACCCTGTAGGCCCATATGAAGTTGGCAGTGGGTCATTTACTATACTGACTCACAAGTCGCAAGCGGTCTCTAGCAAGGCATCACGACTACCCAAATCATATGAGGATCGATGAACGATGTAACCTTTTATACAACCATATCATGTTCCTTTTGTCACACGATATTTTGGTCATGGATGAGGCATGGAGAATATCATCCTTCTATTCCTGACCGTTACTTTCTCGATTCCTGAGTAGTCTGACTATAGAAATGGAACTACCTTTCCATTACAGTATGGCCATACATTTCTCATACTCACTCATCAAGGGGGCCAGTAATATCTCTGTACGAATGTGAGGGACAAATTCCATCTTGACCATTCACATTCCTCCGCACGAAAAATCACTAAGCCCGCACATAGTCTTTATGATTACTCAGTCAAAAGTCACTTTTGACTAGGTCAAAGCTGAGCGTTGGTCATGAAGAAATCCATGATGATCTCAGGTCAAAGGGCATAGTGACATGGTTTGTATATGAGAGAAGCTTTTGACTTAACCCATGCAACTCTCTCATAGCGGGTCGGTCTAACACCTTATACTCTTACATGTGCCTATGACTTTGATTTATATCTCTATACATCTTCAAAGTCATACTGGTCTTATTTCATCTCTGCTCCCGCATAGATGACCGACTAGGGACATTGAGGATAAGATCATGAATTATCCAAGGATGGTTATCACAGTAAACATGCAAATAATATGATAACACAATTGATAAACTCATAAATCAATAATGTTTATAAGACAATGATTGGCCCCTAGGGCACATTTTCCAATAGTAGTTCATGACAATTTGGTCATAACTTTCCGGGAGTGAGTTCAAGACCAAATCCGTAGCCAACTCTTTGCTCATGGGAAATCCAAGCCTCTCAAGGTGATCAATGTACCCTTTCATCTTTAAGACATGAGTACTGACTGATGCACCTTCAGCTATCTTGCAGGAATGTAAGGCCTTAGTGGTCTCATACCTCTCTTGCCTTGCCTGTTGCTGGAACATTTCCTTGAGATGCATAATCATCTCATAAGCCTCCATGTGTTCTAGATCTCTTTGGAGCTCCGGAACCATGGTGGCTAGCATCAAGCATTCCGCACCGATAGAGTCTTCCTTATTCTTCGCGTAAGCATCTCTCTGAGCTCTAGGAGCATTGGTTGCTGGCTCCTCAGGAATGGGTTGATCTAGGACATGTGCCTTTCTTTCCTGCTTGAGAACAATTCTCAAGTTCCTAAACCAGTCAAGAAAGTTTTTCCATTGAGTTTGTCCTTCTCAAGGATAGATCGCAGCGATAATGTAGCAGTATTATTAGTCGTCATGATTCTACAATTAAAATATGCAATTGAATTAGCAATCTCCTACTAAATAAACAACTCTCAATGCAATAGTTAGTGGGTTAAGATCCATATTTGGCTCAAGCTTAAGTCCGCTTTGGCAAGACGCTTAAATTAAGTTATTTAGGTAGGTAACACCTTTACCAATTACATCAAATGTAACTCTTAGATGTTTATGGGATTCTATCATTATATGATCTAGCATGTTTTTAATCCCATCTAATACCTTGAGACCCAAAACCGTTTTGTTACTCTCAATTAAGTCAAACAATAATAAACATGTGAGAGTAGCACCATTACTCCTGATTATCTCCCCAAGATGACTCAAATGCACCCACTTTGGCGGAGTCCACAATTGAGCGATCGAGGTTTTGACAAGTGTTCATAAATTGACGGCATTATGACTTAAGATTTCAGTTAGAGGGCTTAATTTAACTATCTGGTCTATAAGAATGAATGTTTCTCAGTTTGTATCTCATACAAGTAATATGCATATGCTGATATAATCATAAGATGCATAATTTAAACATGATACAATATGGCTCACCTATCCTAAGTCCACTCAAGCCAATGAGAGGAGCTCTCTAGTAAGAAAAGGGAAATTACATATAAAAACCTCTTTTAACATTCGAGAGGAGTGAGATGAGAAGAGAAGGTATATTAAGAGTATATAGAGGAAGGCATGACACGCAGGCCGTATTTAAAAATTACAACACTTGCAATCTAGAGCCATATTGTTCACCATACCCAAACATTCAAGAATCAATATTCAGATTTAATTGAAGGGCAATGAATGTTTCAAAACTAAAACATTCACAAAACAGTATATGTTACGGTTATGTTGCGCTACGAATAAGTAGCCACGGCGGTCGCACTAGCCGGTTAGTGGGCGGCGGTCCCGCTAGCCGGTTAGCGAGAGGGTCTGGGGCAACGGCCCGAGAATTTTCTTTTGTTTCATAAATAATCACGAATCTGAATTATTTTTCTTAAACCCCATCAATATTAATTGATCAAATCAAAACGCATGCACCACTGATTTCAATTCCCTTTCAGATTCCTTATATGTCATACATAAAACGGATTCCTTATATGTCACACATAAAACGCATGTTATCATATGATCGGCTATGACTAACACATATCATATGAATCAACAATCAAGCCTAACTTAAACACAAAACGGCATGCCTCTGATACCACTGTAAGGAATTGGAAGACACGCAGTGAAAATTAACTTACATTTTTTTCCATTCCCTGCCAGAATCTACCGTGTGTTTAAGTCAAGTGGAAAGAAGTATTACCCTCAGTATTCAGTCGCGACTTTCTCAGCTTCTGGTTGCGACATCCACATCTTCTCTCCGCGGCTCAGGATCTCTTTTTGGTCGCAAGAAGTCGACGACTCAGGTCGGCTTCCTCTACTGGTATCCACATGAACAGCGTGCCAACCACGAACGATGTGCTAGCGCCTCCTGTCCCTCCAGGGCTTACTCAAGAATTCATCCTCTCTATCTCTATTTCGGCAGTTTCTTATCTACAAACCTTTTTTGCAGATTCCCCATTCACTCTTTTTTTTATGTCCCAACCGTAGCTCCTAAATATCAGATATATCGGATGCTATGCGTGTTACCACAGACTTAGATTTTTGGAATTAATCTTATATTAATTCTAAAATTAATACAATATCATATATTGTATAATTTGATAAGAAACTAATTAAATAAATAGTGTTTGTATTAAATCCATCCCGCAGATTTAATTCACCTATTTATTTAATTTAAAATAAAGATGAGACGGAATTACATTTGATTTATTCTCATAAATCAAATTTGAGATATCATATCAATTTGAATTTCAAATTCAAACGTGATAGAGATTTAATTTTATCCTTATAAATTAAATCTTGTAAATATCTCTTATATGAGATATCATATCAATTTAAATTTCAAATTCAAACGTGATAGAGACATCATATAATCTGGACATGTCTTAGATTCAATGAATCTGGACATCATAGCTTGTGTTAGGCTATTTTGTGTGCGACCCTGTAGGCCCATATGAAGTTGGCAGTGGGTCATTTACTATACTGACTCACAAGTCGCAAGCGGTCTCTAGCAAGACATCACGACTACCCAAATCATATGAGGATCGATGAACGATGTAACCTTTTATACAACCATATCATGTTCCTTTTGTCACACGATATTTTGGTCATGGATGAGGCATGGAGAATATCATCCTTCTATTCCTGACCGTTACTTTCTCGATTCCTGAGTAGTCTAACTATAGAAATGGAACTACCTTTCCATTACAGTATGGCCATACATTTCTCATACTCACTCATCGAGGGGGCCAGTAATATCTCTGTACGAATGTGAGGGACAAATTCCATCTTGACCATTCACATTCCTCCGCACGAAAAATCACTAAGCCCGAACATAGTCTTTATGATTACTCAGTCAAAAGTCACTTTTGACTAGGTCAAAGCTGAGCGTTGGTCATGAAGAAATCCATGATGATCTCAGGTCAAAGGGCATAGTGACATGGTTTGTATATGAGAGAAGCTTTTGACTTAACCCATGCAACTCTCTCATAGCGGGTCGGTCTAACACCTTATACTCTTACATGTGCCTATGACTTTGATTTATATCTCTATACATCTTCAAAGTCATACTGGTCTTATTTCATCTCTGCTCCCGCATAGATGACCGACTAGGGACATTGAGGATAAGATCATGAATTATCCAAGGATGGTTATCACAGTAAACATGCAAATAATATGATAACACAATTGATAAACTCATAAATCAATAATGTTTATAAGACAATGATTGGCCCCTAGGGCACATTTTCCAATAGTAGTTCATGACAATTTGGTCATAACTTTCCGGGAGTGAGTTCAAGACCAAATCCGTAGCCAACTCTTTGCTCATGGGAAATCCAAGCCTCTCAAGGTGATCAATGTACCCTTTCATCTTTAAGACATGAGTACTGACTGATGCACCTTCAGCTATCTTGCAGGAATGTAAGGCCTTAGTGGTCTCATACCTCTCTTGCCTTGCCTGTTGCTGGAACATTTCCTTGAGATGCATAATCATCTCATAAGCCTCCATGTGTTCTAGATCTCTTTGGAGCTCCGGAACCATGGTGGCTAGCATCAAGCATTCCGCACCGATAGAGTCTTCCTTATTCTTCGCGTAAGCATCTCTCTGAGCTCTAGGAGCATTGGTTGCTGGCTCCTCAGGAATGGGTTGATCTAGGACATGTGCCTTTCTTTCCTGCTTGAGAACAATTCTCAAGTTCCTAAACCAGTCAAGAAAGTTTTTCCATTGAGTTTGTCCTTCTCAAGGATAGATCACAGCGATAATGTAGCAGTATTATTAGTCGTCATGATTCTACAATTAAAATATGCAATTGAATTAGCAATCTCCTACTAAATAAACAACTCTCAATGCAATAGTTAGTGGGTGAAGATCCATATTTGGCTCAAGCTTAAGTCCGCTTTGGCAAGACGCTTAAATTAAGTTATTTAGGTAGGTAACACCTTTACCAATTACATCAAATGTAACTCTTAGATGTTTATGGGATTCTATCATTATATGATCTAGCATGTTTTTAATCCCATCTAATACCTTGAGACCCAAAACCATTTTGTTAATCTCAATTAAGTCAAACAATAATAAACATGTGAGAGTAGCACCATTACTCCTGATTATCTCCCCAAGATGACTCAAATGCACCCACTTTGGCGGAGTCCACAATTGAGCGATCGAGGTTTTGACAAGTGTTCATAAATTGACGGCATTATGACTTAAGATTTCAGTTAGAGGGCTTAATTTAACTATGTGGTCTATAAGAATGAATGTTTCTCAGTTTGTATCTCATACAAGTAATATGCATATGCTGATATAATCATAAGATGCATAATTTAAACATGATACAATATGGCTCACCTATCCTAAGTCCACTCAAGCCAATGAGAGGAGCTCTCTAGTAAGAAAAGGGAAATTACATATAAAAACCTCTTTTAACATTCGAGAGGAGTGAGATGAGAAGAGAAGGTATATTAAGAGTATATAGAGGAAGGCATGACACGCAGGCCGTATTTAAAAATTACAACACTTGCAATCTAGAGCCATATTGTTCACCATACCCAAACATTCAAGAATCAATATTCAGATTTAATTGAAGGGCAATGAATGTTTCAAAACTAAAACATTCACAAAACAGTATATGTTACGGTTATGTTGCGCTACGAATAAGTAGCCACGGCGGTCGCACTAGCCGGTTAGTGGGCGGCGGTCCCGCTAGCCGGTTAGCGAGAGGGTCTGGGGCAACGGCCCGAGAATTTTCTTTTGTTTCATAAATAATCACGAATCTGAATTATTTTTCTTAAACCCCATCAATATTAATTGATCAAATCAAAACGCATGCACCACTGATTTCAATTCCCTTTCAGATTCCTTATATGTCATACATAAAACGGATTCCTTATATGTCACACATAAAACGCATGTTATCATATGATCGGCTATGACTAACACATATCATATGAATCAACAATCAAGCCTAACTTAAACACAAAACGGCATGCCTCTGATACCACTGTAAGGAATTGGAAGACACGCAGTGAAAATTAACTTACATTTTTTTCCATTCCCTGCCAGAATCTACCGTGTGTTTAAGTCAAGTGGAAAGAAGTATTACCCTCAGTATTCAGTCGCGACTTTCTCAGCTTCTGGTTGCGACATCCACATCTTCTCTCCGCGGCTCAGGATCTCTTTTTGGTCGCAAGAAGTCGACGACTCAGGTCGGCTTCCTCTACTGGTATCCACATGAACAGCGTTCCAACCACGAACGATGTGCTAGCGCCTCCTGTCCCTCCAGGGCTTACTCAAGAATTCATCCTCTCTATCTCTATTTCGGCAGTTTCTTATCTACAAACCTTTTTTGCAGATTCCCCATTCACTCTTTTTTTTATGTCCCAACCGTAGCTCCTAAATATCAGATATATCGGATGCTATGCGTGTTACCACAGACTTAGATTTTTGGAATTAATCTTATATTAATTCTAAAATTAATACAATATCATATATTGTATAATTTGATAAGAAACTAATTAAATAAATAGTGTTTGTATTAAATCCATCCCGCAGATTTAATTCACCTATTTATTTAATTTAAAATAAAGATGAGACGGAATTACATTTGATTTATTCTCATAAATCAAATTTGAGATATCATATCAATTTGAATTTCAAATTCAAACGTGATAGAGATTTAATTTTATCCTTATAAATTAAATCTTGTAAATATCTCTTATATGAGATATCATATCAATTTAAATTTCAAATTCAAACGTGATAGAGACATCATATAATCTGGACATGTCTTAGATTCGATGAATCTGGACATCATAGCTTGTGTTAGGCTATTTTGTGTGCGACCCTGTAGGCCCATATGAAGTTGGCAGTGTGTCATTTACTATACTGACTCACAAGTCACAAGCGGTCTCTAGCAAGACATCACGACTACCCAAATCATATGAGGATCGATGAACGATGTAACCTTTTATACAACCATATCATGTTCCTTTTGTCACACGATATTTTGGTCATGGATGAGGCATGGAGAATATCATCCTTCTATTCCTGACCGTTACTTTCTCGATTCCTGAGTAGTCTGACTATAGAAATGGAACTACCTTTCCATTACAGTATGGCCATACATTTCTCATACTCACTCATCGAGGGTGCCAGTAATATCTCTGTACGAATATGAGGGACAAATTCCATCTTGACCATTCACATTCCTCCGCACGAAAAATCACTAAGCCCGAACATAGTCTTTATGATTACTCAGTCAAAAGTCACTTTTGACTAGGTCAAAGCTGAGCGTTGGTCATGAAGAAATCCATGATGATCTCAGGTCAAAGGGCATAGTGACATGGTTTGTATATGAGAGAAGCTTTTGACTTAACCCATGCAACTCTCTCATAGCGGGTCGGTCTAACACCTTATACTCTTACATGTGCCTATGACTTTGATTTATATCTCTATACATCTTCAAAGTCATACTGGTCTTATTTCATCTCTGCTCCCGCATAGATGACCGACTAGGGACATTGAGGATAAGATCATGAATTATCCAAGGATGGTTATCACAGTAAACATGCAAATAATATGATAACACAATTGATAAACTCATAAATCAATAATGTTTATAAGACAATGATTGGCCCCTAGGGCACATTTTCCAATAGTAGTTCATGACAATTTGGTCATAACTTTCCGGGAGTGAGTTCAAGACCAAATCCGTAGCCAACTCTTTGCTCATGGGAAATCCAAGCCTCTCAAGGTGATCAATGTACCCTTTCATCTTTAAGACATGAGTACTGACTGATGCACCTTCAGCTATCTTGCAGGAATGTAAGGCCTTAGTGGTCTCATACCTCTCTTGCCTTGCCTGTTGCTGGAACATTTCCTTGAGATGCATAATCATCTCATAAGCCTCCATGTGTTCTAGATCTCTTTGGAGCTCCGGAACCATGGTGGCTAGCATCAAGCATTCCGCACCGATAGAGTCTTCCTTATTCTTCGCGTAAGCATCTCTCTGAGCTCTAGGAGCATTGGTTGCTGGCTCCTCAGGAATGGGTTGATCTAGGACATGTGCCTTTCTTTCCTGCTTGAGAACAATTCTCAAGTTCCTAAACCAGTCAAGAAAGTTTTTCCATTGAGTTTGTCCTTCTCAAGGATAGATCGCAGCGATAATGTAGCAGTATTATTAGTCGTCATGATTCTACAATTAAAATATGCAATTGAATTAGCAATCTCCTACTAAATAAACAACTCTCAATGCAATAGTTAGTGGGTTAAGATCCATATTTGGCTCAAGCTTAAGTCCGCTTTGGCAAGACGCTTAAATTAAGTTATTTAGGTAGGTAACACCTTTACCAATTACATCAAATGTAACTCTTAGATGTTTATGGGATTCTATCATTATATGATCTAGCATGTTTTTAATCCCATCTAATACCTTGAGACCCAAAACCATTTTGTTAATCTCAATTAAGTCAAACAATAATAAACATGTGAGAGTAGCACCATTACTCCTGATTATCTCCCCAAGATGACTCAAATGCACCCACTTTGGCGGAGTCCACAATTGAGCGATCGAGGTTTTGACAAGTGTTCATAAATTGACGGCATTATGACTTAAGATTTCAGTTAGAGGGCTTAATTTAACTATCTGGTCTATAAGAATGAATGTTTCTCAGTTTGTATCTCATACAAGTAATATGCATATGCTGATATAATCATAAGATGCATAATTTAAACATGATACAATATGGCTCACCTATCCTAAGTCCACTCAAGCCAATGAGAGGAGCTCTCTAGTAAGAAAAGGGAAATTACATATAAAAACCTCTTTTAACATTCGAGAGGAGTGAGATGAGAAGAGAAGGTATATTAAGAGTATATAGAGGAAGGCATGACACGCAGGCCGTATTTAAAAATTACAACACTTGCAATCTAGAGCCATATTGTTCACCATACCCAAACATTCAAGAATCAATATTCAGATTTAATTGAAGGGCAATGAATGTTTCAAAACTAAAACATTCACAAAACAGTATATGTTACGGTTATGTTGCGCTACGAATAAGTAGCCACGGCGGTCGCACTAGCCGGTTAGTGGGCGGCGGTCCCGCTAGCCGGTTAGCGAGAGGGTCTGGGGCAACGGCCCGAGAATTTTCTTTTGTTTCATAAATAATCACGAATCTGAATTATTTTTCTTAAACCCCATCAATATTAATTGATCAAATCAAAACGCATGCACCACTGATTTCAATTCCCTTTCAGATTCCTTATATGTCATACATAAAACGGATTCCTTATATGTCACACATAAAACGCATGTTATCATATGATCGGCTATGACTAACACATATCATATGAATCAACAATCAAGCCTAACTTAAACACAAAACGGCATGCCTCTGATACCACTGTAAGGAATTGGAAGACACGCAGTGAAAATTAACTTACATTTTTTTCCATTCCCTGCCAGAATCTACCGTGTGTTTAAGTCAAGTGGAAAGAAGTATTACCCTCAGTATTCAGTCGCGACTTTCTCAGCTTCTGGTTGCGACATCCACATCTTCTCTCCGCGGCTCAGGATCTCTTTTTGGTCGCAAGAAGTCGACGACTCAGGTCGGCTTCCTCTACTGGTATCCACATGAACAGCGTTCCAACCACGAACGATGTGCTAGCGCCTCCTGTCCCTCCAGGGCTTACTCAAGAATTCATCCTCTCTATCTCTATTTCGGCAGTTTCTTATCTACAAACCTTTTTTGCAGATTCCCCATTCACTCTTTTTTTTATGTCCCAACCGTAGCTCCTAAATATCAGATATATCGGATGCTATGCGTGTTACCACAGACTTAGATTTTTGGAATTAATCTTATATTAATTCTAAAATTAATACAATATCATATATTGTATAATTTGATAAGAAACTAATTAAATAAATAGTGTTTGTATTAAATCCATCCCGCAGATTTAATTCACCTATTTATTTAATTTAAAATAAAGATGAGACGGAATTACATTTGATTTATTCTCATAAATCAAATTTGAGATATCATATCAATTTGAATTTCAAATTCAAACGTGATAGAGATTTAATTTTATCCTTATAAATTAAATCTTGTAAATATCTCTTATATGAGATATCATATCAATTTAAATTTCAAATTCAAACGTGATAGAGACATCATATAATCTGGACATGTCTTAGATTCGATGAATCTGGACATCATAGCTTGTGTTAGGCTATTTTGTGTGCGACCCTGTAGGCCCATATGAAGTTGGCAGTGGGTCATTTACTATACTGACTCACAAGTCACAAGCGGTCTCTAGCAAGACATCACGACTACCCAAATCATATGAGGATCGATGAACGATGTAACCTTTTATACAACCATATCATGTTCCTTTTGTCACACGATATTTTGGTCATGGATGAGGCATGGAGAATATCATCCTTCTATTCCTGACCGTTACTTTCTCGATTCCTGAGTAGTCTGACTATAGAAATGGAACTACCTTTCCATTACAGTATGGCCATACATTTCTCATACTCACTCATCGAGGGGGCCAGTAATATCTCTGTACGAATATGAGGGACAAATTCCATCTTGACCATTCACATTCCTCCGCACGAAAAATCACTAAGCCCGAACATAGTCTTTATGATTACTCAGTCAAAAGTCACTTTTGACTAGGTCAAAGCTGAGCGTTGGTCATGAAGAAATCCATGATGATCTCAGGTCAAAGGGCATAGTGACATGGTTTGTATATGAGAGAAGCTTTTGACTTAACCCATGCAACTCTCTCATAGCGGGTCGGTCTAACACCTTATACTCTTACATGTGCCTATGACTTTGATTTATATCTCTATACATCTTCAAAGTCATACTGGTCTTATTTCATCTCTGCTCCCGCATAGATGACCGACTAGGGACATTGAGGATAAGATCATGAATTATCCAAGGATGGTTATCACAGTAAACATGCAAATAATATGATAACACAATTGATAAACTCATAAATCAATAATGTTTATAAGACAATGATTGGCCCCTAGGGCACATTTTCCAATAGTAGTTCATGACAATTTGGTCATAACTTTCCGGGAGTGAGTTCAAGACCAAATCCGTAGCCAACTCTTTGCTCATGGGAAATCCAAGCCTCTCAAGGTGATCAATGTACCCTTTCATCTTTAAGACATGAGTACTGACTGATGCACCTTCAGCTATCTTGCAGGAATGTAAGGCCTTAGTGGTCTCATACCTCTCTTGCCTTGCCTGTTGCTGGAACATTTCCTTGAGATGCATAATCATCTCATAAGCCTCCATGTGTTCTAGATCTCTTTGGAGCTCCGGAACCATGGTGGCTAGCATCAAGCATTCCGCACCGATAGAGTCTTCCTTATTCTTCGCGTAAGCATCTCTCTGAGCTCTAGGAGCATTGGTTGCTGGCTCCTCAGGAATGGGTTGATCTAGGACATGTGCCTTTCTTTCCTGCTTGAGAACAATTCTCAAGTTCCTAAACCAGTCAAGAAAGTTTTTCCATTGAGTTTGTCCTTCTCAAGGATAGATCGCAGCGATAATGTAGCAGTATTATTAGTCGTCATGATTCTACAATTAAAATATGCAATTGAATTAGCAATCTCCTACTAAATAAACAACTCTCAATGCAATAGTTAGTGGGTTAAGATCCATATTTGGCTCAAGCTTAAGTCCGCTTTGGCAAGACGCTTAAATTAAGTTATTTAGGTAGGTAACACCTTTACCAATTACATCAAATGTAACTCTTAGATGTTTATGGGATTCTATCATTATATGATCTAGCATGTTTTTAATCCCATCTAATACCTTGAGACCCAAAACCATTTTGTTAATCTCAATTAAGTCAAACAATAATAAACATGTGAGAGTAGCACCATTACTCCTGATTATCTCCCCAAGATGACTCAAATGCACCCACTTTGGCGGAGTCCACAATTGAGCGATCGAGGTTTTGACAAGTGTTCATAAATTGACGGCATTATGACTTAAGATTTCAGTTAGAGGGCTTAATTTAACTATCTGGTCTATAAGAATGAATGTTTCTCAGTTTGTATCTCAAACAAGTAATATGCATATGCTGATATAATCATAAGATGCATAATTTAAACATGATACAATATGGCTCACCTATCCTAAGTCCACTCAAGCCAATGAGAGGAGCTCTCTAGTAAGAAAAGGGAAATTACATATAAAAACCTCTTTTAACATTCGAGAGGAGTGAGATGAGAAGAGAAGGTATATTAAGAGTATATAGAGGAAGGCATGACACGCAGGCCGTATTTAAAAATTACAACACTTGCAATCTAGAGCCATATTGTTCACCATACCCAAACATTCAAGAATCAATATTCAGATTTAATTGAAGGGCAATGAATGTTTCAAAACTAAAACATTCACAAAACAGTATATGTTACGGTTATGTTGCGCTACGAATAAGTAGCCACGGCGGTCGCACTAGCCGGTTAGTGGGCGGCGGTCCCGCTAGCCGGTTAGCGAGAGGGTCTGGGGCAACGGCCCGAGAATTTTCTTTTGTTTCATAAATAATCACGAATCTGAATTATTTTTCTTAAACCCCATCAATATTAATTGATCAAATCAAAACGCATGCACCACTGATTTCAATTCCCTTTCAGATTCCTTATATGTCATACATAAAACGGATTCCTTATATGTCACACATAAAACGCATGTTATCATATGATCGGCTATGACTAACACATATCATATGAATCAACAATCAAGCCTAACTTAAACACAAAACGGCATGCCTCTGATACCACTGTAAGGAATTGGAAGACACGCAGTGAAAATTAACTTACATTTTTTTCCATTCCCTGCCAGAATCTACCGTGTGTTTAAGTCAAGTGGAAAGAAGTATTACCCTCAGTATTCAGTCGCGACTTTCTCAGCTTCTGGTTGCGACATCCACATCTTCTCTCCGCGGCTCAGGATCTCTTTTTGGTCGCAAGAAGTCGACGACTCAGGTCGGCTTCCTCTACTGGTATCCACATGAACAGCGTTCCAACCACGAACGATGTGCTAGCGCCTCCTGTCCCTCCAGGGCTTACTCAAGAATTCATCCTCTCTATCTCTATTTCGGCAGTTTCTTATCTACAAACCTTTTTTGCAGATTCCCCATTCACTCTTTTTTTTATGTCCCAATCGTAGCTCCTAAATATCAGATATATCGGATGCTATGCGTGTTACCACAGACTTAGATTTTTGGAATTAATCTTATATTAATTCTAAAATTAATACAATATCATATATTGTATAATTTGATAAGAAACTAATTAAATAAATAGTGTTTGTATTAAATCCATCCCGCAGATTTAATTCACCTATTTATTTAATTTAAAATAAAGATGAGACGGAATTACATTTGATTTATTCTCATAAATCAAATTTGAGATATCATATCAATTTGAATTTCAAATTCAAACGTGATAGAGATTTAATTTTATCCTTATAAATTAAATCTTGTAAATATCTCTTATATGAGATATCATATCAATTTAAATTTCAAATTCAAACGTGATAGAGACATCATATAATCTGGACATGTCTTAGATTCGATGAATCTGGACATCATAGCTTGTGTTAGGCTATTTTGTGTGCGACCCTGTAGGCCCATATGAAGTTGGCAGTGGGTCATTTACTATACTGACTCACAAGTCACAAGCGGTCTCTAGCAAGACATCACGACTACCCAAATCATATGAGGATCGATGAACGATGTAACCTTTTATACAACCATATCATGTTCCTTTTGTCACACGATATTTTGGTCATGGATGAGGCATGGAGAATATCATCCTTCTATTCCTGACCGTTACTTTCTCGATTCCTGAGTAGTCTGACTATAGAAATGGAACTACCTTTCCATTACAGTATGGCCATACATTTCTCATACTCACTCATCGAGGGGGCCAGTAATATCTCTGTACGAATGTGAGGGACAAATTCCATCTTGACCATTCACATTCCTCCGCACGAAAAATCACTAAGCCCGAACATAGTCTTTATGATTACTCAGTCAAAAGTCACTTTTGACTAGGTCAAAGCTGAGCGTTGGTCATGAAGAAATCCATGATGATCTCAGGTCAAAGGGCATAGTGACATGGTTTGTATATGAGAGAAGCTTTTGACTTAACCCATGCAACTCTCTCATAGCGGGTCGGTCTAACACCTTATACTCTTACATGTGCCTATGACTTTGATTTATATCTCTATACATCTTCAAAGTCATACTGGTCTTATTTCATCTCTGCTCCCGCATAGATGACCGACTAGGGACATTGAGGATAAGATCATGAATTATCCAAGGATGGTTATCACAGTAAACATGCAAATAATATGATAACACAATTGATAAACTCATAAATCAATAATGTTTATAAGACAATGATTGGCCCCTAGGGCACATTTTCCAATAGTAGTTCATGACAATTTGGTCATAACTTTCCGGGAGTGAGTTCAAGACCAAATCCGTAGCCAACTCTTTGCTCATGGGAAATCCAAGCCTCTCAAGGTGATCAATGTACCCTTTCATCTTTAAGACATGAGTACTGACTGATGCACCTTCAGCTATCTTGCAGGAATGTAAGGCCTTAGTGGTCTCATACCTCTCTTGCCTTGCCTGTTGCTGGAACATTTCCTTGAGATGCATAATCATCTCATAAGCCTCCATGTGTTCTAGATCTCTTTGGAGCTCCGGAACCATGGTGGCTAGCATCAAGCATTCCGCACCGATAGAGTCTTCCTTATTCTTCGCGTAAGCATCTCTCTGAGCTCTAGGAGCATTGGTTGCTGGCTCCTCAGGAATGGGTTGATCTAGGACATGTGCCTTTCTTTCCTGCTTGAGAACAATTCTCAAGTTCCTAAACCAGTCAAGAAAGTTTTTCCATTGAGTTTGTCCTTCTCAAGGATAGATCGCAGCGATAATGTAGCAGTATTATTAGTCGTCATGATTCTACAATTAAAATATGCAATTGAATTAGCAATCTCCTACTAAATAAACAACTCTCAATGCAATAGTTAGTGGGTTAAGATCCATATTTGGCTCAAGCTTAAGTCCGCTTTGGCAAGACGCTTAAATTAAGTTATTTAGGTAGGTAACACCTTTACCAATTACATCAAATGTAACTCTTAGATGTTTATGGGATTCTATCATTATATGATCTAGCATGTTTTTAATCCCATCTAATACCTTGAGACCCAAAACCATTTTGTTAATCTCAATTAAGTCAAACAATAATAAACATGTGAGAGTAGCACCATTACTCCTGATTATCTCCCCAAGATGACTCAAATGCACCCACTTTGGCGGAGTCCACAATTGAGCGATCGAGGTTTTGACAAGTGTTCATAAATTGACGGCATTATGACTTAAGATTTCAGTTAGAGGGCTTAATTTAACTATCTGGTCTATAAGAATGAATGTTTCTCAGTTTGTATCTCATACAAGTAATATGCATATGCTGATATAATCATAAGATGCATAATTTAAACATGATACAATATGGCTCACCTATCCTAAGTCCACTCAAGCCAATGAGAGGAGCTCTCTAGTAAGAAAAGGGAAATTACATATAAAAACCTCTTTTAACATTCGAGAGGAGTGAGATGAGAAGAGAAGGTATATTAAGAGTATATAGAGGAAGGCATGACACGCAGGCCGTATTTAAAAATTACAACACTTGCAATCTAGAGCCATATTGTTCACCATACCCAAACATTCAAGAATCAATATTCAGATTTAATTGAAGGGCAATGAATGTTTCAAAACTAAAACATTCACAAAACAGTATATGTTACGGTTATGTTGCGCTACGAATAAGTAGCCACGGCGGTCGCACTAGCCGGTTAGTGGGCGGCGGTCCCGCTAGCCGGTTAGCGAGAGGGTCTGGGGCAACGGCCTGAGAATTTTCTTTTGTTTCATAAATAATCACGAATCTGAATTATTTTTCTTAAACCCCATCAATATTAATTGATCAAATCAAAACGCATGCACCACTGATTTCAATTCCCTTTCAGATTCCTTATATGTCATACATAAAACGGATTCCTTATATGTCACACATAAAACGCATGTTATCATATGATCGGCTATGACTAACACATATCATATGAATCAACAATCAAGCCTAACTTAAACACAAAACGGCATGCCTCTGATACCACTGTAAGGAATTGGAAGACACGCAGTGAAAATTAACTTACATTTTTTTCCATTCCCTGCCAGAATCTACCGTGTGTTTAAGTCAAGTGGAAAGAAGTATTACCCTCAGTATTCAGTCGCGACTTTCTCAGCTTCTGGTTGCGACATCCACATCTTCTCTCCGCGGCTCAGGATCTCTTTTTGGTCGCAAGAAGTCGACGACTCAGGTCGGCTTCCTCTACTGGTATCCACATGAACAGCGTTCCAACCACGAACGATGTGCTAGCGCCTCCTGTCCCTCCAGGGCTTACTCAAGAATTCATCCTCTCTATCTCTATTTCAGCAGTTTCTTATCTACAAACCTTTTTTGCAGATTCCCCATTCACTCTTTTTTTTATGTCCCAACCGTAGCTCCTAAATATCAGATATATCGGATGCTATGCGTGTTACCACAGACTTAGATTTTTGGAATTAATCTTATATTGATTCTAAAATTAATACAATATCATATATTGTATAATTTGATAAGAAACTAATTAAATAAATAGTGTTTGTATTAAATCCATCCCGCAGATTTAATTCACCTATTTATTTAATTTAAAATAAAGATGAGACGGAATTACATTTGATTTATTCTCATAAATCAAATTTGAGATATCATATCAATTTGAATTTCAAATTCAAACAAGATAGAGATTTAATTTTATCCTTATAAATTAAATCTTGTAAATATCTCTTATATGAGATATCATATCAATTTAAATTTCAAATTCAAACGTGATAGAGACATCATATAATCTGGACATGTCTTAGATTCGATGAATCTGGACATCATAGCTTGTGTTAGGCTATTTTGTGTGCGACCCTGTAGGCCCATATGAAGTTGGCAGTGGGTCATTTACTATACTGACTCACAAGTCGCAAGCGGTCTCTAGCAAGACATCACGACTACCCAAATCATATGAGGATCGATGAACGATGTAACCTTTTATACAACCATATCATGTTCCTTTTGTCACACGATATTTTGGTCATGGATGAGGCATGGAGAATATCATCCTTCTATTCCTGACCGTTACTTTCTCGATTCCTGAGTAGTCTGACTATAGAAATGGAACTACCTTTCCATTACAGTATGGCCATACATTTCTCATACTCACTCATCGAGGGGGCCAGTAATATCTCTGTACGAATGTGAGGGACAAATTCCATCTTGACCATTCACATTCCTCCGCACGAAAAATCACTAAGCCCGAACATAGTCTTTATGATTACTCAGTCAAAAGTCACTTTTGACTAGGTCAAAGCTGAGCGTTGATCATGAAGAAATCCATGATGATCTCAGGTCAAAGGGCATAGTGACATGGTTTGTATATGAGAGAAGCTTTTGACTTAACCCATGCAACTCTCTCATAGCGGGTCGGTCTAACACCTTATACTCTTACATGTGCCTATGACTTTGATTTATATCTCTATACATCTTCAAAGTCATACTGGTCTTATTTCATCTCTGCTCCCGCATAGATGACCGACTAGGGACATTGAGGATAAGATCATGAATTATCCAAGGATGGTTATCACAGTAAACATGCAAATAATATGATAACACAATTGATAAACTCATAAATCAATAATGTTTATAAGACAATGATTGGCCCCTAGGGCACATTTTCCAATAGTAGTTCATGACAATTTGGTCATAACTTTCCGGGAGTGAGTTCAAGACCAAATCCGTAGCCAACTCTTTGCTCATGGGAAATCCAAGCCTCTCAAGGTGATCAATGTACCCTTTCATCTTTAAGACATGAGTACTGACTGATGCACCTTCAGCTATCTTGCAGGAATGTAAGGCCTTAGTGGTCTCATACCTCTCTTGCCTTGCCTGTTGCTGGAACATTTCCTTGAGATGCATAATCATCTCATAAGCCTCCATGTGTTCTAGATCTCTTTGGAGCTCCGGAACCATGGTGGCTAGCATCAAGCATTCCGCACCGATAGAGTCTTCCTTATTCTTCGCGTAAGCATCTCTCTGAGCTCTAGGAGCATTGGTTGCTGGCTCCTCAGGAATGGGTTGATCTAGGACATGTGCCTTTCTTTCCTGCTTGAGAACAATTCTCAAGTTCCTAAACCAGTCAAGAAAGTTTTTCCATTGAGTTTGTCCTTCTCAAGGATAGATCGCAGCGATAATGTAGCAGTATTATTAGTCGTCATGATTCTACAATTAAAATATGCAATTGAATTAGCAATCTCCTACTAAATAAACAACTCTCAATGCAATAGTTAGTGGGTTAAGATCCATATTTGGCTCAAGCTTAAGTCCGCTTTGGCAAGACGCTTAAATTAAGTTATTTAGGTAGGTAACACCTTTACCAATTACATCAAATGTAACTCTTAGATGTTTATGGGATTCTATCATTATATGATCTAGCATGTTTTTAATCCCATCTAATACCTTGAGACCCAAAACCATTTTGTTAATCTCAATTAAGTCAAACAATAATAAACATGTGAGAGTAGCACCATTACTCCTGATTATCTCCCCAAGATGACTCAAATGCACCCACTTTGGCGGAGTCCACAATTGAGCGATCGAGGTTTTGACAAGTGTTCATAAATTGACGGCATTATGACTTAAGATTTCAGTTAGAGGGCTTAATTTAACTATCTGGTCTATAAGAATGAATGTTTCTCAGTTTGTATCTCATACAAGTAATATGCATATGCTGATATAAACATAAGATGCATAATTTAAACATGATACAATATGGCTCACCTATCCTAAGTCCACTCAAGCCAATGAGAGGAGCTCTCTAGTAAGAAAAGGGAAATTACATATAAAAACCTCTTTTAACATTCGAGAGGAGTGAGATGAGAAGAGAAGGTATATTAAGAGTATATAGAGGAAGGCATGACACGCAGGCCGTATTTAAAAATTACAACACTTGCAATCTAGAGCCATATTGTTCACCATACCCAAACATTCAAGAATCAATATTCAGATTTAATTGAAGGGCAATGAATGTTTCAAAACTAAAACATTCACAAAACAGTATATGTTACGGTTATGTTGCGCTACGAATAAGTAGCCACGGCGGTCGCACTAGCCGGTTAGTGGGCGGCGGTCCCGCTAGCCGGTTAGCGAGAGGGTCTGGGGCAACGGCCCGAGAATTTTCTTTTGTTTCATAAATAATCACGAATCTGAATTATTTTTCTTAAACCCCATCAATATTAATTGATCAAATCAAAACGCATGCACCACTGATTTCAATTCCCTTTCAGATTCCTTATTTGTCATACATAAAACGGATTCCTTATATGTCACACATAAAACGCATGTTATCATATGATCGGCTATGACTAACACATATCATATGAATCAACAATCAAGCCTAACTTAAACACAAAACGGCATGCCTCTGATACCACTGTAAGGAATTGGAAGACACGCAGTGAAAATTAACTTACATTTTTTTCCATTCCCTGCCAGAATCTACCGTGTGTTTAAGTCAAGTGGAAAGAAGTATTACCCTCAGTATTCAGTCGCGACTTTCTCAGCTTCTGGTTGCGACATCCACATCTTCTCTCCGCGGCTCAGGATCTCTTTTTGGTCGCAAGAAGTCGACGACTCAGGTCGGCTTCCTCTACTGGTATCCACATGAACAGCGTTCCAACCACGAACGATGTGCTAGCGCCTCCTGTCCCTCCAGGGCTTACTCAAGAATTCATCCTCTCTATCTCTATTTCGGCAGTTTCTTATCTACAAACCTTTTTTGCAGATTCCCCATTCACTCTTTTTTTTATGTCCCAACCGTAGCTCCTAAATATCAGATATATCGGATGCTATGCGTGTTACCACAGACTTAGATTTTTGAAATTAATCTTATATTGATTCTAAAATTAATACAATATCATATATTGTATAATTTGATAAGAAACTAATTAAATAAATAGTGTTTGTATTAAATCCATCCCGCAGATTTAATTCACCTATTTATTTAATTTAAAATAAAGATGAGACGGAATTACATTTGATTTATTCTCATAAATCAAATTTGAGATATCATATCAATTTGAATTTCAAATTCAAACGTGATAGAGATTTAATTTTATCCTTATAAATTAAATCTTGTAAATATCTCTTATATGAGATATCATATCAATTTAAATTTCAAATTCAAACGTGATAGAGACATCATATAATCTGGACATGTCTTAGATTCGATGAATCTGGACATCATAGCTTGTGTTAGGCTATTTTGTGTGCGACCCTGTAGGCCCATATGAAGTTGGCAGTGGGTCATTTACTATACTGACTCACAAGTCGCAAGCGGTCTCTAGCAAGACATCACGACTACCCAAATCATATGAGGATCGATGAACGATGTAACCTTTTATACAACCATATCATGTTCCTTTTGTCACACGATATTTTGGTCATGGATGAGGCATGGAGAATATCATCCTTCTATTCCTGACCGTTACTTTCTCGATTCCTGAGTAGTCTGACTATAGAAATGGAACTACCTTTCCATTACAGTATGGCCATACATTTCTCATACTCACTCATCGAGGGGGCCAGTAATATCTCTGTACGAATGTGAGGGACAAATTCCATCTTGACCATTCACATTCCTCCGCACGAAAAATCACTAAGCCCGAACATAGTCTTTATGATTACTCAGTCAAAAGTCACTTTTGACTAGGTCAAAGCTGAGCGTTGGTCATGAAGAAATCCATGATGATCTCAGGTCAAAGGGCATAGTGACATGGTTTGTATATGAGAGAAGCTTTTGACTTAACCCATGCAACTCTCTCATAGCGGGTCGGTCTAACACCTTATACTCTTACATGTGCCTATGACTTTGATTTATATCTCTATACATCTTCAAAGTCATACTGGTCTTATTTCATCTCTGCTCCCGCATAGATGACCGACTAGGGACATTGAGGATAAGATCATGAATTATCCAAGGATGGTTATCACAGTAAACATGCAAATAATATGATAACACAATTGATAAACTCATAAATCAATAATGTTTATAAGACAATGATTGGCCCATAGGGCACATTTTCCAATAGTAGTTCATGACAATTTGGTCATAACTTTCCGAGAGTGAGTTCAAGACCAAATCCGTAGCCAACTCTTTGCTCATGGGAAATCCAAGCCTCTCAAGGTGATCAATGTACCCTTTCATCTTTAAGACATGAGTACTGACTGATGCACCTTCAGCTATCTTGCAGGAATGTAAGGCCTTAGTGGTCTCATACCTCTCTTGCCTTGCCTGTTGCTGGAACATTTCCTTGAGATGCATAATCATCTCATAAGCCTCCATGTGTTCTAGATCTCTTTGGAGCTCCGGAACCATGGTGGCTAGCATCAAGCATTCCGCACCGATAGAGTCTTCCTTATTCTTCGCGTAAGCATCTCTCTGAGCTCTAGGAGCATTGGTTGCTGGCTCCTCAGGAATGGGTTGATCTAGGACATGTGCCTTTCTTTCCTGCTTGAGAACAATTCTCAAGTTCCTAAACCAGTCAAGAAAGTTTTTCCATTGAGTTTGTCCTTCTCAAGGATAGATCACAGCGATAATGTAGCAGTATTATTAGTCGTCATGATTCTACAATTAAAATATGCAATTGAATTAGCAATCTCCTACTAAATAAACAACTCTCAATGCAATAGTTAGTGGGTTAAGATCCATATTTGGCTCAAGCTTAAGTCCGCTTTGGCAAGACGCTTAAATTAAGTTATTTAGGTAGGTAACACCTTTACCAATTACATCAAATGTAACTCTTAGATGTTTATGGGATTCTATCATTATATGATCTAGCATGTTTTTAATCCCATCTAATACCTTGAGACCCAAAACCATTTTGTTAATCTCAATTAAGTCAAACAATAATAAACATGTGAGAGTAGCACCATTACTCCTGATTATCTCCCCAAGATGACTCAAATGCACCCACTTTGGCGGAGTCCACAATTGAGCGATCGAGGTTTTGACAAGTGTTCATAAATTGACGGCATTATGACTTAAGATTTCAGTTAGAGGGCTTAATTTAACTATCTGGTCTATAAGAATGAATGTTTCTCAGTTTGTATCTCATACAAGTAATATGCATATGCTGATATAATCATAAGATGCATAATTTAAACATGATACAATATGGCTCACCTATCCTAAGTCCACTCAAGCCAATGAGAGGAGCTCTCTAGTAAGAAAAGGGAAATTACATATAAAAACCTCTTTTAACATTCGAGAGGAGTGAGATGAGAAGAGAAGGTATATTAAGAGTATATAGAGGAAGGCATGACACGCAGGCCGTATTTAAAAATTACAACACTTGCAATCTAGAGCCATATTGTTCACCATACCCAAACATTCAAGAATCAATATTCAGATTTAATTGAAGGGCAATGAATGTTTCAAAACTAAAACATTCACAAAACAGTATATGTTACGGTTATGTTGCGCTACGAATAAGTAGCCACGGCGGTCGCACTAGCCGGTTAGTGGGCGGCGGTCCCGCTAGCCGGTTAGCGAGAGGGTCTGGGGCAACGGCCCGAGAATTTTCTTTTGTTTCATAAATAATCACGAATCTGAATTATTTTTCTTAAACCCCATCAATATTAATTGATCAAATCAAAACGCATGCACCACTGATTTCAATTCCCTTTCAGATTCCTTATATGTCATACATAAAACGGATTCCTTATATGTCACACATAAAACGCATGTTATCATATGATCGGCTATGACTAACACATATCATATGAATCAACAATCAAGCCTAACTTAAACACAAAACGGCATGCCTCTGATACCACTGTAAGGAATTGGAAGGCATGCAGTGAAAATTAACTTACATTTTTTTCCATTCCCTGCCAGAATCTACCGTGTGTTTAAGTCAAGTGGAAAGAAGTATTACCCTCAGTATTCAGTCGCGACTTTCTCAGCTTCTGGTTGCGACATCCACATCTTCTCTCCGCGGCTCAGGATCTCTTTTTGGTCGCAAGAAGTCGACGACTCAGGTCGGCTTCCTCTACTGGTATCCACATGAACAGCGTTCCAACCACGAACGATGTGCTAGCGCCTCCTGTCCCTCCAGGGCTTACTCAAGAATTCATCCTCTCTATCTCTATTTCAGCAGTTTCTTATCTACAAACCTTTTTTGCAGATTCCCCATTCACTCTTTTTTTTATGTCCCAACCGTAGCTCCTAAATATCAGATATATCGGATGCTATGCGTGTTACCACAGACTTAGATTTTTGGAATTAATCTTATATTAATTCTAAAATTAATACAATATCATATATTGTATAATTTGATAAGAAACTAATTAAATAAATAGTGTTTGTATTAAATCCATCCCGCAGATTTAATTCACCTATTTATTTAATTTAAAATAAAGATGAGACGGAATTACATTTGATTTATTCTCATAAATCAAATTTGAGATATCATATCAATTTGAATTTCAAATTCAAACGTGATAGAGATTTAATTTTATCCTTATAAATTAAATCTTGTAAATATCTCTTATATGAGATATCATATCAATTTAAATTTCAAATTCAAACGTGATAGAGACATCATATAATCTGGACATGTCTTAGATTCAATGAATCTGGACATCATAGCTTGTGTTAGGCTATTTTGTGTGCGACCCTGTAGGCCCATATGAAGTTGGCAGTGGGTCATTTACTATACTGACTCACAAGTCGCAAGCGGTCTCTAGCAAGACATCACGACTACCCAAATCATATGAGGATCGATGAACGATGTAACCTTTTATACAACCATATCATGTTCCTTTTGTCACACGATATTTTGGTCATGGATGAGGCATGGAGAATATCATCCTTCTATTCCTGACCGTTACTTTCTCGATTCCTGAGTAGTCTGACTATAGAAATGGAACTACCTTTCCATTACAGTATGGCCATACATTTCTCATACTCACTCATCGAGGGGGCCAGTAATATCTCTGTACGAATGTGAGGGACAAATTCCATCTTGACCATTCATATTCCTCCGCACGAAAAATCACTAAGCCCGAACATAGTTTTTATGATTACTCAGTTAAAAGTCACTTTTGACTAGGTCAAAGCTGAGCGTTGGTCATGAAGACATCCATGATGATCTCAGGTCAAAGGGCATAGTGACAGGGTTTGTATATGAGAGAAGCTTATGACTTAACCCATGCAACTCTCTCATAGCGGGTCGGTCTAACACCTTATACTCTTACATGTGCCTATAACTTTAATTTATATCTCTATACATCTTCAAAGTCATATTGGTCTTATTTTATCTCTGCTCCCGCATAGATGATCGACCAGGGACATTTAGGATAAGATAATGAGTTATCCAAGGATGGTCATCACAGTAAACATGTAAATAATATGATAATACAATTAATAAATTCATAAATCAACAATGTTCATAAGACAATGATTGGCCCATAGGACACAATTTCCAACAATTAATCCCTATTTTTAGCTAATTATTTAAGGCCTCCTTGTTTTTTAAATAATTCGATTTAGCTAAATAACTCATAATTGACCATATTTCTAAAAATTCCTCAAAATTTACTCTAGGGATATTTTTATTATTTATAACCTCAAATAGGTCTTCAAACACCATTTCCCATTTTCTAGAATTTTTTAGGTTTTTGTCATATTTTCAATAACTACCCCTATTGGCCAAAACTTTTTAAATTTATGATTTTGCCCTACTTTGACTTAACCTCAAAAGTCATATCATTTAAATCTATAACATAACCTTTGGCCTATGACTAACTGATTCTCTCATTCAAGTCCCTTGACACTTCACTAGAGTCCCTAACAATATTAATACATTAGCCCAAAAAAAACTTTCCATTTACAGTTTAGTCCTAAAAACCATGACATTTATGAGACTTCTATTCAAAGTGGCTTTGTAACATACTTAATTTAGGATTGTTTTTGGACTTCGAAGCCCAAAATTTTGGATATTACAATTTTGACTTTCTAGTTTTAGAGATTCATAATATGTAGCTTTGTGACATTGATTTTTGTTTAGTTATCTTTGTTGGATTGGAATATTGTAGTTGTTATTGAATTCTTTCAATTTGATGTTGTTGTGTGTCTTGTTGAGTTCATTGAGATTAGGTTTGCCATCAAGTTTTTGATTGCCTATTTAATTGATTTGAACTCTTGAATGTTTGATTATGCATTCATTAATTAGAAGAACATTGTGCATTAATCCAATTCCATCTACACACCAAGGGTTTTAACAATGCATTAAATAAATGTTTTCCACTATGTTAATAGTGATTTTCATCCATTAATGTGTTGGACCTAAGTGATAACTTAGGGTTTTTCTTAAGGTTGTTGAAATTTTTAATTCCCAATTATTAATTTGGAACAAGGATAGCCTTAGCCAATTTTATAATCAAGACCATTCTTATCATATCCCTAAATCCATCTTCTTTCCCTTCATTGTTTTATCAAAAATCCCAAAAATACTGTACTTTAATTGCAATTATTATTCAATTGCAACCTTAAGTGATGATAGCTTCCTTAAACCCTAATTTTACCCAAGTCAATTTCAATGTTTTCTACAATTAGTTTGCTTAGGAATTAATAAAAAGATCCTCAAGAAGAATGATCTGGTATTGTATCACTTTACTACTTTAATTTTCTGCAATCGGTATTTGTGTGACCTTAAAGGAAACTATTAAGCTAGATCAGGTTGGCACATTCATGAGGTACCATTCCATCAGCTTGCGTCATGTTTTCTAGTTGGCACCACACTTGAATGTTTTCATTCTTTGTTTTTTGAGTAAAGTTTTTCCCAAAGTTTTCACTTTTACATTTGCGAATTTGACATGTTGCTCATTGGTTGTTATTATTTGATTGATTGTCCTCTAAGAGTTAGCATTTGTTATAGTTCCATTAACACTTGTGACTATTAATGTTTAATTGACCTTTGAGCATCAACATTTAAGAGTCAACCCTTGTTGGAAGGTTTTGAGCCTTTCTTTGTTCTTCAACTTTTGTGTGTTCCACCTTTTGTAGTTCTCTCTAAGACTAGTTTAATTTCTTGTTCAAAACCATATTTGCATTCTTGATTGAAAATGATAGGAGAATTCATTTCATCCCCCTTCACCCAAACACAAACCTAAATATTTTATCCATTGTCCACTCCTTTGAACCTTCATTTTCATTCATTTTCATGTTTTTTGCAAGTACAAATGCATGTTGATACTAAACATTTTTCAAATAGCATTTGGATTTCATATCTTTAATGTATTGTAATCCTATAAGAGTTTATGAGGGATGGAAAAGAAAAGGAAAGAGAAAAGGAAACAAAAAGAGGAAAAAGAATGAGAAAAATCAAATAGAAGAAAAATGATATAGAAAAAGAAAGGAAGGAAAGTTGGAATAAATGCACTCATTTGTTTTTCAGTAGCAAAACAAGACTTGTGAATCATTGAGGAAACTAAGATGCTATTTTGGTCATTTTTTCTTTAATTTATCACTACATTTACGGTGGTTGTTTACTTCAATTTCAATTCTATTTGGAATTCATCCATCATTACAACCCTTCAAGACCCCTTGGTTCATAGATTTTTGTGCATTTTGTGGTTGAAACTTAGAAATTTTATAAGCATATGGTAGGGATGAATTCATCCAAGTTGGTGAGAAGCGTGAAACAATTTTTACCCTGAGTATTCTGTAACATCGTTACTTTTGTACATCTTAGGGACCATTTTGTAGTATTTAGAGTCACTTACAAGACCTTTGAAGTCCATTAGCTAAATCTAAAATTTTTACTCTTTATGAGTTACTGTTCATAGGTATTCCAGATTCAGTGACGAGCTTTAAAAATCTAGAAAAATCAAAATGAAATAGTTCAAAAAGCTACACGAAGATAAATCTTAAATATTAAGGGAAAAATAAGTTTATGACTAAATACTTAGTCAATCAATACAGTTTAATCGTCAAAGATTAATGTTTAATTTAGTCAAAAATTCTAAAAACAGATTCCGGTCCCTGACTTTGAAAAATTTGTTCTCTTTGTACAAACATCGACATAAGGTATTATTGGTGTCAAAATGAAGCTTGACATGTTAATTAAATGTCTGTAAAATTTCATACATTTATTTTATCTTTTACTATTTTTCATTATATCATGAAATTTATTGCTCAAATTGGTCATATAACATTATTACATATAACAATCTATCATATAACCTTTATACTATCCAATCCCTAACTTCTCTTCATGCTTCTTCATCTTTTTTCATCATTCATGAACATGTTGGGATTGGGATTACATGGATAAGGTGAGATTTCTAGGGAAATCTCAATAGTAAACGATACTAAACAATACATGCATTAATATAAATATTGTGTTTACTTGTCAAAGTGTTAATATTGTGTAATATGCATGTTTCCATGTAACATATAAAATACAATTGGCCAAAGTATAGGAACAAAGCTTTAGTCATAAACACATATGTAACACAATTCAATATAGCCATAGCACAACCAAACATAACATTCAATACATACAAGTTTAGGATAGTTTACTACCTCACAAGTTTGACCTTCCTTTACTTTATCTTTGCCTCTTCCTTTTTACTTCTCCTTGATATATGGCAGCCCTCTTTTGAGCACACCAATCAATTTCTAACATAGCATTATCATCCATTCATTACAATATAACTTTCTTGAACATTGAACTTACTTTAACTAACATAATTTTCTCTAATCTTTACTAATTAACTTGGTATTTGAACCAATTGATATCTTAACCTTACCCTACACAATTTGGCCTTATAACTCTATTTATGAACTCAGAATTTCCAAATTCTAGCAACTATACATTATTCTTGATAGAATTGCATAACTCCTATTTTTCTTTCAAAAATTCCCATTTTAATTTCAATACTCGTTTCTCTACTTTGTCCCACACAACTTTTCATTTTAAAACTATTAGAAGCATCAAAATCATGAAATTCTAATTACTGTTCATGTATGTGAATAGTAATAGAGAAGACTTCCAAAAATTACAACTTTAAACTCCAATGCTTCCAAGGTTCAAAACCTTTCCAATCTTACACAAAATTATCATATAAATTCAATGGAAGCATTAGATCATTGAAATTCTATCTCCCTCTATCATGAACAGTGTAAACAAAAAATGTCACTTTAATGGCAAAGTCAAGAATATCAACTGATTCAATAACAAATCATCTAACTAGCTTGTTTAAGCATTTAATCACATCGCTCTAACTTTAATTTCTTTTTTCTCCTTTTATTTAGGATTTTGGACAGCAAGTATACCCTAGGTAACCTCAACTTTTTTCCATAAAAACTCTAAATTTAAGCCCCCAAATCAAAGGAAAATAAGCTAGGATAGATTGCTTACATTAATCCCTAACTAGCTTGAACTTTGGTAATTGGATTCTTCTTTGTCTTGGCCTAGCTTTTCACTTGAGCAGCACCTCCCCAAGGGTTACAATAGACATAGTTTTGTGAAGAAAAATGGGAGGTATTTATAGACTTAAAGACCCAATGGATGGCCAAGATCACTTTGTATACTATTTGATCTAATGGCTCATATTTGCTCTTGATTTTGGCTTGCCCTAGAAGGCAAAAGATGACATCATATTTGACATCATCAAGGGACACGTCATAGCCACATGTGACAAAATTCCAAGGGGAAGAAGCATCTAAAAAAATTCTAGTTCAATCCAGTATCGACTCAGTCCAATTTTCCAAAAACCATACTATTTTCTAAATCTAATTTTTGAGATTTCATAATATATTTTTTAATCTTAAATTCAGTATTTGAATTCTTCCTACCATTGATATTCTTGGATTAGTTCTAAACTTAATTACTGATCCTTTAACAAATTATCAAAATACCCCTTGGTTCTTCTTTATTTACTTTAATATCTCTAGGGCATTATCATCTTTTCACACATCATCAGACTATTCCCTGACCTTGGTCAACTATTCTAGAACTCTCCTTGGCCTTCTAACCTTATTCAAATGACCAAAATACCCTTCATCTATCTCTTGCACAAGGGCACAACACAGTGAAATACTTAGTAGTATTTTCGTAATTTTATATTTTTCTAGGTCTTTATTAGAACTAGTTCATATACTTATATTAAAATATTATTCGGCCTATAAGGCACCATTTTGGGCCTTCTACGTGATCCCCTACCTTCATGGGCTCAACTCCCAAGAAATTCCCTCGAAAAGCACTTATCGGGTGTTTTAATTCACTGTAAATTCTATTATAAATTCTACATAACTCCTTTCTAAGTTCTATCAATTTCATAAATTCTCATATTAATTATAAGAATTTGTTATAAAATTTTATTTGATTCTAAGGTCTAGAGAATACAGTACCAATTTCTCTTTCTTTATAAATTCACATCAATTTATTGGGACATTAAATCAAAATTATATGTTGTGTCAAACTGATTAGAATAATTTTCTCCATTTACTATTAAAATTTAGGACTCAAATGATTTTAGGCAATTTTGGGCACTTTCTGGCTCAATTTTCCATAATTATCATTTTGCCACTAAACTTTTAAAAATTACACTACATTTTATGCCATCAACTTTTCACAATTATATTTAATAGCCCAAAGCTTATATCTACTTTCATTTGTTACCGTGGAACTTTTAGACTTTTTAGTTTGGTCCCTCTCTTTCTTCAAAATAACCATTATACCTCCAGGGATTTTCACTATTTACAATTCAGTCCCTCTACTTTCATTATTTGCACTTTAGTCCCTGAACATCATCTGTATACTTCTGGGACTTCCACTCAACAAAGCCTAGTATTCTACTCATTTTAGGCTGCATACTAGGCTTATAGGCCTAAACCTTTGTTTAATCATTATATTTCTTTTTATTTATCGTCACAATCCTTTCAAAACCTCTTTCCTCTATCACTCTTATACATATAGGAAAAAATTAGGATGTGACATGTTATAACAATTGTTCATTCTTTATGTTTTAATTGTAAATTATGTTAATCATTTGCACTAGTTCAATTTATGACTTATGTTATCTTAAGGATCATGATTGATTGGATCACTGTATTCATCTTTGAACTTGTTTGACATTCTATTTGCATTAGTGATTGGCTTGATTTGTTTTCTTGTGCTCTTGCCTTTCCCTAGGAGCATAAAGATTTAAGTGGGGGAATTGATCAAACCATAGCATTTTAGGTCTTCGTAGCATGTTACTTGAGATTAACTGCATATATTTGTGCTTAGTTTTGGTTCATGAGTAGTTGCAACAAATTAATAGTAATGTCATACTTTTTTGCAATTATTCTTACACACTTGATTCATTGCAACCCTTGATATTGCTTGAGCTTATTTTATGTTATAAGGACCTTGGAAGAAGAGAAATTGAAGTGCAAAGACCTAGCAAGGAGTAACATGGACCTTAAGAATTTAGGATTCTCTATCATTTGTTATGTGTTTGCTATAGTAAATGTTTCATGACATAAATACATAGTTTTGATTATTAAGAAGAAAATGGAACACCTACTACTAGATATGACTTTATAGCTCGAAACCTGACTCACCTATTGCAAATACTCAAACACTAGCCTCTTTTGGGAACTTCCTTCACTTCACCTTCTACTTATTAGATAGGATTTCAACCAAAGATAGGGCGAATGGGTGATATAAAATTGTGTAAATAATAAAATCATTTAATCTTCAATAAAATAAATAGAGTATAGTAGAGAAGATATCACCTATTGTTGAAGGAAATATAGAGAAAAATAATACACACAAATATATACTGGTTCGGTCTACCACTTGACCTACGTCCAGTCCTCAAAACGCCTATAAGAGTTTTCACTATAACTTCCAAGATTTCAATAGGCTCTTGATGCCACAGTAATCAACTACCTCAATGCCTAAGGTAATCACTCCCCTTATAACTTGTAATAGTATATCCCTGTAAACTCCGTCAAGACTAAAAGTTATAGAGAGCAAATATGAGTTAAAAAATGATTTCATGTTACGACCAAAGGTGTGTCTGATTTAGTTTTGATAACTATCATTTTAATTGTCAAACAAAACTAAGCTAACCAATAATAAAGTGAAGTTAACCTAGGTCGATTCACAAGGAGCCTAAATAGATCCTAAAGTTCATAATTAATCTAATGAGACATAAATTAACAAATTAATAAGATGATTTGTGATATGAGCTATTAACTAAATTCTTAATATAAATTATATGCTATTGTTTATGATTTTAGGTGTTTGTGATGATGAAATGTATAAATGACAAGTGTGTTCTTTTGGAGACTACCTCACTTTCATTATCCACAGAATATGTAGAGTTAATAAATTGAATTAGAATATATTAACTAACAACTCGCCAGCTAAAATCTCAATCAAAGCTACAATTCGCGGACATTGAATAGTGAAATAAGAATAATTCAACTCGAGATAGAAGAAGATGAATTAAACAGATATAACTAAACTCTGTTATAGAATTACTGTAATTAACTTCAACCATGTTCAACTGGATCCAAGGATGAGAATAAATTAAAGTAATCAATTATATAGAAGTAGGAAATCCAACTTGGTTCCCTAATCATTAATAATAAAATAACTCTGATTGAATCAATAATTCTAGAATTAACTACATCAACTAGATATAATTAAATTTGGATTAAAGACACAATGAACTCCCTGTTCAGCTCAAGGATTCTTGTTTAGCGTCATCTCTAAGAGAGCACCGTAACTCTAGCCTTCTATTGTTGTCAATATTTCAACAGTAGCAGTAAAATCAGCATTAGTCATGGTGAATATAGAAGGAGAAGATGAAGACTGAACTTTCCTTTAGTACTATTGCCTATAACAGAGAAAAGTTATAGATAGAAAGAGAATGAAAATAGAGATGAGAAAGAGAATGTGCAATGGCATGAATGATGGAATGGAATGAGTTATGGATGGAGTGAATGAATGATAGTTAAAATGGACGTGGAGTAAGGGATTTGTTCAATTGCTCTCTCCTTTGAATGTGTTGATGTGTGTGTTATATAGAAGTGTGGAATGAGTGTGTATGGAGTGAATAACAGCTAGAATGAATGTGTGATGCAAGGTGTGTCATCTGCATGATAGTATATGCATGAATATGTTAGCTTCCCCCTTCATGTGATTTTTGTTACATCACATGTGTGATCCCCACTTACTTCTGTTTTAGCTCCTTAATTCCATCACATGCTTAAATATCCTTGTGTTTAGCTATCAATTATAATCATTTCTGTTTCATTCTCACAGCAACTGTCTTGGTAATTAATGAGCATTTTCCTAAAATAGAAAATTAAAAGAAATAGATTATTTATTCAATTAATCAATAAAATCACATCAATTAATTCCCAACTGTTCTAATTTAATTTTATTAATTAATTGCTCATCATATTGGTAAATAGAGATAAAATCAATAATAAAACTCTCTTTAAACACACTAAAAATTACTACAAATATGTAAATATGAGTTTATCACCTACGTCAATTCCTCAAAACACATCTAAGAGTTTCCACTATAACTTCCAAGATTTCAATAGGCTCTTGGTGCCACAGTAATCAAGTAGCTCAATGCTTAAGGCAATCACTCCCCTTATAACTTGTAAGAGTATATTTGACATGACACATTTTGTATATGGTTTCTATGATATTTTTAAGAGTTTTATAACTTTACCATTCATTTTATGCCTTAAATTGTACTTTTGTGGTAATACATGATTTTGCGTGGTAATGTGCTAATTAAATAGTAAAATGGTAAATTGACTCTTCCAAACTGCATATATCCTGTTATTCACTGATTTGGACATTTACAGTGAGCTTTTATGTTAAATTGCAGGTATTTTGGAAGAGAGCAAGGACCAGGAAAGAAATAAAAAGTCAATGAAAGTGAAACCATGCTTCTATGCCTTTTAGTCAAGACCAAAGAGTCCACAGTTGTGACCTTGATTCTTCTGAAAGTGTCTCTGTGTTTATCGGTCATGACCAAAATATGGATTTGGTCGTGACTAAAATGCAAAATCGCTGAAACTGCGTATTTTGAATTAGGTCATACAAAAATAAAAAGAGAATAGGGTTGCCGTCAAAGGGGAGGCTGGTTTTTGGCCTGATTAGGCTAAGAAGTAGTACTTGAGCACTCTTTGATCAGCTTCTTCACATCTTCTATCATTCTACACCTCTCCACAGACTTCTCCACATCTCTACACCATCAATCTATCGTCTTCTCATTATTTCTTCATGGCATCACATTTGGATAACAATTATAGTACAGCAGGAGTCATGAGATGCTAAATCTTTAGTCTCTTCGAGATGGATATGATATCTTGAGCTCATGGACTAAAACAGGGAGTTTCTACTGTTCTAATTTACATCTTCTCATATTATGATTGCTATTAGATCTAGGGTTTTCATTTTATGAGCAAGTTTTGAATATCAATTGATCATTCTCATATTAGACTTTGTAATTGAATTTGGATGATTTGAACTTTTACTTTTTAATAGAATATTTTAGTTTTGATTTTGAGAGAGTTGGGTTATTATCAGCGATCGTTGTTAATTAATTCAATTACTTAAAATATAGGGTTTTTGATCGATGACTATTCGAGGGCATTTTCATCATCTAATTCAACTTACATGCTAAGTGATTTCTAACAGTTTGCTAACAATTCTTAAACCAACTTTGATCAAAGGGGTTTAAGGAAAATTAGGATTCTAGACTCAATCGATTGATTGAGGTTTTCTTTGAGATTTAGTGATTTCAAAACTCTAATTTTAACGTGAGAGCAATGATAGATACATTTTCATCATCAAGAGTCTTTCATAACATATTTATCAAACAAACTAACTCATTTTCATCTTAATCAAAAATCCAAAGACATTTACTTTTCTGCACCCTACTTTTATTACATCAATCACAAAAACTCCGAAAATCATTTTATCCCTCCTTAGGTTTTTCATTGATTTTGACATATAATCTGCTAGGTTTCCAAATAAAAGGTTCCTTGAGAAGAATATAATATCCTTATTTTCTTATGTCTTAGGGACCAAATGGTAGCATCTGGAACCACTTTTAAGGTCACTGAAGTCAAATTATACAATCTAAAATTTTGCTATATTGAGTACTGTTCACTATGTAAATTCCAGAGGAGTAACCTGACTTCAAAAAATCATAATTAAATGTAAAAAAATCAAAATGAAGTGGTTCAAATTGCTACACAAAGCTAACTTAATTCTCTTTTAGGAAAAAATAACTCATTGACCACTCCTTGACTAGGTCAACATTGGTCAATGCTCCAATTTTACTATTTATCCAGCGTCCTTCCTTGATTCTAGCATTTTGGTCCTAACTTTATGTAAATTTATACTATCCAATCCCTAGCTTTTTTTCATGCTTCTTTAACCCTCTTTAATCATTAACAAACCTGTGGGATTAGGATTACATGGAAGGAGATGAGATTTCTAGAGAAATCTCAGTAGCAAACGGTACTAAACAATGTATTAATGTAAATAATGGTGCTTGCTTGTGAAGGTGTTAATATTGTGTAATGTGCATGCTTCCATGCTACATATGAAATACAATTGGCCAAAGTAATCATAGAAACATAGCTTCAAACATAAGCACATATGGAATACAAATCAGCAAAGCCATAGCACAACCAAGCATAACATTCAATGCATACAAGTTTAGGATAAGTTTACTACATGGATGTAGCCTTTTCCTTAATCCTTAACCTTTGCTCTAAGGTTCCTTCTTTACATAGGTCAGAACCTATACATAGCATAATAATATCTTCATTATTACTCTATCCAGTATAACTCTACTTAGTGTTACCAGCTAATTTTTATGTTTTGGACATGTCCAATGAGTTAGTAAATCCTAGGCCGACCTTTCCTCCAAATTTCCAAGACCATCATTAGTATGAAGCATAATTCCATCACAATGGAAGTTGAAGAGCATGTGGTAACCTTCAACATGAATGAAGTAATGAAATTTCCTTCTGATAATTCTGCTTTTATTGCTTTGAATGCCATTGATTATGCTGTTGAAGAGACTAAGGATGAACATGAATTGAGTTTGCATGATAATGATAGAGATAATGCTTTTGCAAAAGGTTTATTGAGTGATTTTGCAAGATCTCAAGATGTTCTGGAAGCTGGAAGTGCAACAATTGAAGAAGGGTTAGGTTTCTGTGACCCAAGGTCACGACTAAATGGCCTCCATATAGCTGAGTCATGACCAAATGGCTTTAAGGTCACGACACAAAACTCCAGAGACAATCAATCGCGACACGAAGATGAAGATGTCGTGGCTAAACATCAATCTACTGAGGGACATCCTTTCTGTGACCCCAAGTCACGACTAAAAGATGACCAGGTCACGATAACAAGTTCCAGAGACACACCCTATCAACTGGAGTCGCTATGAGAAGCTGAAAGGTCGCGACTAAAAATGCCAGACGCAACCAGGGAACTTCAAACTCCTTCAGTTCTACACTCCACTATTTTGGTTAAAGGGCCAATACATTCTAACTCTTCTCACCCTCATTCTCATTCCAAAATTACATCTCATACCTTAAGATTTTTGAAAGATTTAATCTCTAATAATAATACAGGTGTGAAAAAGAATGATCCTAAGTATGTTGCAGTCGTAAACCAACCTTAGCTTGGTGCGACACTTGGGGAAGCAAATGATAAATTGGAGGATCTACACAAGCTAGATAAGAGCAACTGTAGGGAATATACAAAGGATGCGAATGAAAAACTTCCCAAGTCTGTTGCTGCTACATGCCAACCACAGTTGGACAAGTTCAAGTTTAAAGAGAGAAAATTCAAGATGAGCTTGGATGAATCTCAGTATAAGATGCGCGATTGTAGAATGCTGAAGTGGAGAGAGAGGGCAATGGGAAAAACCTTTCAATCAAATAGTCATCTCTCAAAGTTTTATGATTTCCCACTACCTCCTTGAGGCCAGGTTACCGCTTTCCTAACTCCTACTTGTTGCACATTTTTTTCATCTATGATATGTTTGATATGTTGGGTTGAGTTTAGGAAATGGATGTTTCAGTAGGATAGTTTTCATTTTCTGTTTATTTCTGTTTATTCTAGGTGTCTTTCTGTTTTGAACAACTCGTTACTATCCATGTGTCGCCTACTCATTGATTGTTCTCTATGGAACTTACACACTCACATGCATGATCTTAGCTTACCCATCCTATCTTTTCTGCCTTACTAGTATTGCTTTGCATGACTTGAATGTGAATGTGTGCTGCACTGTTAATTTGCATTGAGTGATTAGGCTACATACTTTGAAGCTAGATTTGATTGACTTTACAAAGTGATTGTAATCTTTTCTACTTTAGTTCTATTGACAGTGAGGACATTGTCAAGTTTAAGTGTACGGGAGGATGTTATTCTGTAAAAAAAATAAAAAAACTCTTCTATTAATCCAATCTTTCATCACAAATTTTTGGTTTTTGATCTTAATGTGCGTGAGGAATTGCTGAAAATTAGATCCCCACTTTAAACTATGTTGATAACTGGAAAGGTGTTAGCATGAAAAAAATATTTTAGGACTTTGACAATTATCACTCGGTAGTCTCTGTGAAAACTGGTCGCGACATATGTGCTTTTTGGTCATGACCTATAATGGAATTTTGGACTTAACATGCTCTCTGTGAACTACGGTGTGACCTATGTACATAGTGGTCGTGACAATAACTCTCTGTTGATCTGAGTAGTGATATGAGTACCTACCTAGTAGCAACTGTTCTCTCTATGTATTTCGTCATGAAAGGTATATTCCCTGGTCGCGACTAAATATTTTGAAAATCCTGAGCATGCACCCCTATGACAAGTGGCCACGACCTTCACTATTTTAAGTCGCGACCTATGTTTGAAAAATGTCCAATTACCTTATCTTTACCTTGTGCAAAGCTATATAGAAGGATCCTTTTTAAACTATTGAGTTTCTTTCACAAATGATTCATTGTTCTCTGATTTCAAAACCTTTTTATCTCCTAGAAACCACTGCCTCACTTGATTTTTTTTTGAAAAAATCTTAGAAATTGAATTTAAAACACCTAAGCTTTTGTTGTTAGATTTGAATTATCACATGGTTCTAAGTGATTACTTTGAAACTTTTAAATTATCGTTTAGAAGGTTTTCAGTTGTGATGAGTGTTTTAATACCTAGTGAATGATGAACATTATTTGAGACTTTAACTTATGAGCAATCTAGATCAAAACCTTTGTTGGAAGGATTCTCGACCTTAAATTCTATATTGAGTAATTATTCAATTAGTTTATATCTTTCAGAACTTGTCTTAGCTCTAAGTTCATAATTACTTGCGCATTTATGAATTGAGCATGATAAAGGCATTCTTTCTAAACCCTTTTATCCCAAACACAAGCCCACTACATATTACATCCTTAGTCACCCCCTTTTGAGCCCATCATTTTTTATTTTCATCATTCTCATAGAAAGTCATATGTGCATAAATATCATTTTGAAATAATTTTTTTATGTCAAAAATTTATTATTGTTGTGTTATTGTGCTACAGCTTCCATGAATCAGGTGTCAAATAAAAGAAGAGAAAAGAAGAATATTTCACTAAAAAAATGAGTGCAAGAAAAAAAAAGTAAAAAGAAAAGAGAAGAGAAGAGGCACCATTAGCAACTCTTATTAGCACAATTACCACAGCTACATCCTTAGAGACATGAATGCATGCTACATATTCATTATGGAATGCATATAATACTTTATATTCTTCATATTCCATTCCAAGTGGCATATCTCCATCATTTCAACCCTAAAAGACCTCTTGATTCTTTGCATAAGTGTTATATAGTTGCTGAGATTTAGAGCCATTACAAGCATATGGTAGGATGTTTTCCAATTTGAATCTGAGTAAAAGAACCCTAACAATGAGAGGAAATAGAGAGCTAAACACTTACACCCTTGGAAAGGATCTATTGTGCTCATATAGTTGAGGTTGATTTTACTTAGTAGTTAATTACTTAGCATTGCTCACATTATCACCTTTGCATTCCCAAAAGATGATGAATTATTTATTTTCAGGGAACACTATGGATTATGTTGTTATCTTGAATTTAATAGTGTTGTTCTAGGTGTGATTCATTTCTTTGTCAAGGAGTACAAAGGTTCAAGTTTAGGGAATTGATAAGACACATTTTGTATATGGTTTCTGTGACATTTTTAAGTTTTATAACAACTTTACCATCATTTTGTGCCTTAAATTGTACTTTCGTGGTAATAATGATTGTGCATGGCAATATGCTAATTAAAGGGTAAAATGATAAAAAAAAATGGTAAATTAACTCTTCCAAACTACATATATCCTATTATTCACTTATTTGGACTTTTATAGTGAGCTTTTATGTTGAATTGCAAGTATTTTGGGAGAGATCAAGGACTAGGAAAGAAATCACAAGTCAATGAAAGTGAAACCATGCTCCTGCGCCTTTTAGTCACGACTAAAGAGTCTGTCGGTTGCAACCTTGATTCTTCTGAAAGTCTTTTTGTGTTTACCGGTCACGACCAAAACATGGATTTGGTCACGACTAAAATGCAAAATCGCTGAAACTACACTTTTTGAATTAGGTCATGCAGAAATAAAAGTGAGAGGAGGGTTGCCATTAAAGGGGAAGCTAGTTTTTGGCCTGATTAGGCTAAGAAGCAGTACTCGAGCGCTCTCTGATCACCTTCTCCATATCTTCCATCGTTCTACACCTCTCCACATACTTCTCCATATCTCTATACCATCAATCTACCATCTTCTCATCGTTTCTTCATGGCATCACATCTAGATAGCGATTGCAGTACAGTAGAAGTCATGAAAGGCTAAATCTTTAGTCTCTTGATGATGAATCTGATGTCTTGAGCTCATGGACCAAAATGGGGAGTTTCTACTGTTCTAATTTGCATCTTCTCATGTTATGATTGCTACTAGATCTAGGGTTTTCATTTTATGAGCAAGTTTTGAATATCGATTGATTATTCTCATATTATACTTTGTAATTGAATTTGGATGATTTGAACTTTTGCTTTTTAATAGAATATTTTATTTTCAATTTTGAGAGAGTTGGGTTATTATTAACGATCGTTCTGAATTAATTCAATTGCTTGAAATCTAGGGTTTTCGATTGATGACCATTCGATGGCGTTTTCATTATCTAATTCAACTTACACGCTAAGTGGTTTCTGATAGTTTGCTAATAGTTCTTAAACCAGCTTTGATCAAAGGGGTTAAAGGAAAATTAGGGTTCTAGACTCAATCGATTGATTGAGGTTTTCTTTGGGACTTAGTGATTTTAAAACTCTAATTTTAACATGAGAGCAAGGATAGAAACGTTTTTATCATCAAGAGTCTTTCATAACATATTTCTCAAACAAACCAACTCATTTTCATCTTAATCAAAAATCCAAAGACATTTACTTTTCTGCACCCTACTTTTATTACATCAATCACTAAAACCCCAAAAATCATTTTATCTCTACTCAGGCTTTTCGTTGATTTTGACATCCAATCTATTAGGTTTCCAAATAAAAGGCTCCTTAAGAAGAACGATAGGGTTGTGCCTTATACTATATTATATTAGGTGCAACTAACTTTATTTTGATTGATTGGACCACAACAATCCGCCCTTAACAATATCCTACTTAGGATTCCACAACCCTAAGAACTCAATAAATGAGTGTGAGAGAAAATCTCTATCAGTAGACTTAATGCTAAGTACTGAAGTATAGAGAATGAGCAATAAATATTTTGATAATGTTTGTATAGGGTTCCAGGCGTACCTTGGATCTTACTTTGACTCACCAAGATACCCACACGATACTAGAGCACTTATTGTAGGCTTACAGTCACATTACACAATAAAGAGACCGTAGAAGAAAGAGCAAAGAGTTTCAAACTCAAAGCGAGAGGAGCAGAGAGAAGTGAACCGAAAGCACAACCAAACTTAGTATGCTTATGTTTTCATGCTTATGCCTATTATGCATGATAGGAGGAGTGGGATTATCATATAACTTCCCACTCCCTCATTTTTCTCCATTCAAAAACGAAAAATGTTCCCTCCATTTCCCTCCATTAAATTCTCACATCTATATCAAGGCCTAATCCACCATGAATGGACTAGCCCATGTCCTAATATCTCCAACTCACATTTGATGGATAAGATTTCGTGGCTCTAATTTCATTCTCTTCCTTCTTTCATACTAGGTACTTTGTCATGGTCACATAGGCATGACTTCTCTATTCAAGTGTTTGTACTAGAAATCCCTTTTAAAGAAACCAGTACAAAAGAACCCTTTAGTTCAACTCAGCCAAATATGTTTTAGGGCCTTGAATGTCTTAGATTTACCCATATACACTTTTCTTGTGGCTAATATAATACCTCGAGTCAGCATATAACTCAAATAGCCTCTTGTATAGTGTCCATATTTATGAAATTAACAAGATAATATCATAAGGGATGAGTCACAGACACTAGCATGAATGTGTATATTCTAGTAATATTTCTTTCACTCATATATTATTTTGATATGAATCAATCGCTTTCCTAACATAATACATTTGGTTCATATATAATTTGACCATAGAACATACTAAAGTAGCAGGCGCTAAAACATACCTTCATGATACTGTCAAAGTCAAAGGGCATTAATGGAATGATGCTACCTTTTTGGAACTCACACAACAATAAAGTAGGATTGATTTACTTGCTTTCCATTTGCAGTTCTTTAGCACATGTGGTATGAATTACATGTTCTGGTGTTCCTCTTATTCTATAAAAGTGTACATCATTTTGATTCTATCAATTACACTATACATATTTAAGTCTAGACACTCATAGTATCTAAACCTAAACTCTTCAATTTTATTCACTGTCAATTTTAAAGAATTTGTTATCTGGCAATAGGTTTCATGGATGTGGGTATCCATAGTTTGATCCATATTCATACTTAAGGATCTCATCTTAACTTACTGCACTTTTTAAGCCAAGCGACATTTACTGTGTCAGTACTTTTGTTGTTTTACTGGTGAATATATGTCTCATCTTTGAATGCTTCTCTAACATCAAAGGCGGTTGCTCGTATGAGAGAACTAACCTTTTCAACCTATACAATATAGTAGATATTGTATACTTTCACTCAGACATATAAGTAATGATAAATGATATTATATCATTAATAAAACAAAATATTATATATGTTCTGTAATTTTACATTTTATGCATGCAAATGGCTTTTACATGTTTCTCAAATATTTCTTTGCCTATTGGCTTGGTTAAGAGGTCTGCTACCATACATTTAGTTGAAATGTATTGTACGGTTATAATTTTTTGTGCTATATAATCCCTCATAAAGTTATATTTTATATCAATATGTTTGGTCTTATTGTGATACTTATGGTTTTACGTGTAGGCTATGTTGCAGTGTTGTCATAGTTTATCAACACTAGATTGGTACTCTTGTTCCTAAATCTTAGGTATTTGATAAATCTCTTCAGCCAAACAGCCTATTGTGCTGCTATAGTGCATACAACAAACTCAACTTCTATAGAGTGTAAGGTAATACACGTATGCTTCTTGCTACTCCAACATATGGCGCCATTGTTAAGGAAGAAGGTGTATCCTGAAGTGAATCTTCGCTATTCTTCATCACTGCCTACATTAACATAGAATATCTGACTAGGAGTAAATCGATTCCTTCATAACACAACATATAGCCAGTTATGTCATTTAAGTATCTTAAGATACTCTTAATTGCTTTCTAGTATTTCTCACTAGGGTTGGACTGGAATATACTAATCAGCCTCATGGTATAACAAATATTTGGTCTTGTACACATCATTGTATACATCAGGTTACCAATGGCACTAGCATATGGAACTCTTTTCATTTGATTTTTGTCTAATTCAATTTTGGGACACATGTCATAACTCAAGGCCTTCCAGTGGCTATAGGGATATCTATGGGATTGCAGTTACTCATATTAAATCACTCAAGTATCTTCTTGATATAATTTTCTTGTGAAAGAGTAAAGATTCTCTTGGAGCAATAATGTATTGTACAGTTATAATTTTTTGTGCTGTGTAATCCCTCACAAAGTTATACTTGATATCAATGTATTTGGATTGTGATACATAGGGTCTTTCGTGTAGGCTATGGTTGTAGTGTTGTCATAGTGTATCGACACAGGCTGGTACTATTGTTCCCAAATCCTAGGTGTTTGATAAATCTTTTTAGCCAAACATCCTCTTGCATTGTTGCAGTTCATGCCATAAACTCAACTTCTATAGAGTGTAAGGCAATGTGTAACATCCTTACTTTTATATGTTTTAGAGACCATTCAGTAGCATTTAGAACCACTTATAAGACCTTGGAAGTCCATTAGCCAAATCTAGAATTTTACTCTTTCTCGGGTTACTGTTCATATGGTATTCCAGATTACGCAATAAATTTCAAAAAATCATAATTAATTCTAGAAAGTTCAAAATGAAGTGGTTCAAAAAGATACATGAAGATAACATCTTGAAATTTAAGTGAAAAATAATTTCTAGACCAAATGATTATCCAATTGATACAGTTTATTCGTTGAAGTTTACTGTTCATTTGGTCAAAAACTCTGGAAACAGATTCTGGTCCCTGATTTTGGAAATTCATTTCTCTTGATATACACATCCAAATGAAACGTTCTGCCTATGCACTTAAATCTATAGATGTGTGCTACATGCTCATAAAATTTCGTGAACTAATTCTTCATTTGCTAGGTCAAACTGAAGCCACAACAAAACTGCTTCAGGACCTACGTTTTTACCATTTTAGTTTTTTTTCTTTCATTTCCAATAATTGTTTCAGCATGCACAAGCCATCAAATAAGCTTCTTAACATTCATATACATCATGTACATATGCCATAAGTATTACAATAGTTTCATCACATAAATGGACACCTTACATGGCATTTACATACATAGACAATTTATAGTATATGCTAAAATCTCAATACTTCACTTCCTTTCTTCCATTCTTTAGCTCTTCTCCATGCATACCTTTTCTTCATGCTTGACCTAAATTGGTTGTTTATGGGAGAGTGAGATTCTAGGGAATCTCAGTAGCAAACATTACCACTTAAATATGCAAGATGGATGCTAATGCATGATATGTAATTTCATTAAACTTTCTTTGATTAGTGACATGCCAACATGCTACAAACTTTTACATAAAGTGCATGGCCATGGAAACATATTATTCACAATACATTCAACATCATTTATCATGTCACAACATCATTCAAATAACATATACAAGTCAACACATAAGCATACCACATCAAGCACATAAAGAGATAAGTTCACTACCTTGCACTTAATCTTTCCTGTTGATCTTTTTGCTCCCTAGCTTTCCAACCAATAAGCCTTTATGTCAATCACTTCCCAACATTTTCTTGGATGTTTCATGGTCCTAAACACATTCATATTCATCACATAACTCATTAGGACTCATGAACTCCAACCATGTTCAAGACTAACTTTGTTACACTCTTTATTGTCACAACTTTCTCCAATCTTCACTAATGGGCTTGGCCTTTGAATCAATTGATGTCTTGACTTTACCCTACACAATTTCATCTTTTGAATCCATTTATGAGCTTAGAATCATGAAATTCCAGCTCCTTCATATCCTGCTGTACAGAACTGAACATAAGCATACAATTCTTTCAAAAATTTTCATTTTGATTCTAATGCTTCCCATACTTGTTTCTCCACTTTACCCCACACAACTTTTCATTTTAAAACCATTGGAACCATCAAAATCATAAAATTTCAATCACTGTTCATGCGAGTAAACAGTAACCGTAAGGAATCTCAAAGACTACAACCTTGAGATTTTAATGTTTTCAATGTTCAAAACCTTTCCAATCCTACACAAAATCATCATACAAACTCAATGGAAGCATTAAATCATTGAAATTCAATTTCCTTCCCTCATGAACAGTGCAGACCAAACAGGGCACACCATGGCAATTTGATTCAACAATTTGATTCCTCATATCAATTTGATTCAACAACCAACCAATTAATTAGCTTGTTTAAGCTTCAATCATATGGTTCTAACTTTAATTTCTTCTTTCCCCTTTCCTTTAAGGTTTTTGGGTAGCACCTTCCCTTAGAGAAAAATCAACTTTTTCCCCATGAAAACCCTGAGTTCAAGCTCCCAAATCAAAGGAAAATAAGCTAGGAAAGATTGTTTACCTTTAATCTCTAGGTTGCTTGAACTTTGAAACCTTGAATCTTCTTTGTCTTGGCTTGAGTTTCCATTTTGCAAGAGTTTCCCCAAGGGTCCATGAAGCTACAGTTTGCTGCAGAATGAGGGGGTATTTATAGCCAAAATCCAAGAAAAATGAATGGCCAAGATTGATTTGGTTACTATTTGATCTAAAGGCCCACATTTAATCTTGGATTTAACTTTTTCATAAAATAATAATTATAACATCATGTGGGACCCATCAAGGGACACCTCAAGGGGTTAGGTGGCGTGCTCATAGTGTAAGGAACCTTCTGGAGAAATTCTAGTCTAATCCGGTACCGATCAGTGCAGTTTCACAATAACCGGACTGTGTTCTGTTCCTAATTTTTTATAATATACCAGGATATGTATTCTATCCTGGAAATTAATGTCTAGGCTTCTCATACCATTGAAAATGTTAGACTGAGTATTTATCTGCCATCCATCCCTTGGAAAATGACCAAAATACCCTTGGTGTCCTTTCTTGCACTGTCCTGACCCTAAGGGCATAATTGTCATTTCACCCCTTCTTGTACTGCCTCAGGGCATATATTAACTCTATATAATCATATTTATACTATGTCCCACGTTTTTTGCCTGTCCAGAATGACCAAAATGACCTTCATCCATCACTGGTACAGTATGGGCATCTAGGGATAATTTCGTAATTTCGCACTTATCCTGGACTGCTCTGTACTATGGCCCACTTAACTGTCTAGTCATCACATTGGGCCTACTATGGCGCCATTTTGGCCTTGGTTTAGGCTCATTGCCTTTATGCCCTTTATGGCACAAATCCCAAGACACCTCTCCCGATCCTATTTATCGGGTATTCTATTTTACCATAAAATCCCGTAAGAATTCTACAGGATTCCTTTTCTGACTCTGTCAGTTTGATAAATTTATATATTAAATATAAGAATTTACGGTAAAGTTTCATCTGATTCTAGGATATGAAAAATACTGCAATAATTCCTGCTGACTTCAGGAATTTATATCAATTAATCGGGACCTCAAATCAAAATTCTGTGTTGCGTTAAACTGACTAGAATAATTATGTCTATCTACTGGTAAAATTTGAGTCTAATCTGATTTCGCGCATTTTTAGCCTGTTTTGGCTCAACTTTTCCATAATTACATTTGGGTCCCTGACTTTTTACTTAATTACATTTGGGTCCCTAAACTTTTGAAAATTACCACTTTTGGCCCAATATTTATTTCTACTTTAACTTTTGGCCTTTAACCTTTTCCAATTTGCATTTAGGTCCTTCTCTTTCTTTAAGACTTATCTAACCTTTATTATTTTGTCTGATCTTCGTCATAATCCTTTCTAAGCCTCTTTCCACTATCAGTACTATACAGATAGGGAAAATTTAGGATATGACACAATGCACGTTTATTTCGTGCTACTCTAACATATGACACCCTTGTTAAGCAAGAAGGTGTATCCTGAAGTCGATCTTCGCTATTTTTCATCATTGCCTACATCAACATAGAATATCTGACTAGGCAAAGATCGCTTCCTTCATAACATAAAGCATAGTCAGTTGTGCCCTTTAAATATCTCAAGATCCTCTTAACTGCTTTTCAGTATTTCTCACTAGGGTTAGAGTAGAATCTACTAACCAGCCCTATGGCATAACAAATTTTGGGTGACTGGTTATAATGGTAGTTCACTATCCAATTTGGTGTGAACAAATGTGATGGAATCCGGAATCGAGGAGTGATTATGCTCTAGGTAACTTCTCAGAGTAGGCAAAAGAATAGGGTCTCATGATATGATATTAAGAGGCAGGAAGCGAAGAAATTGAACAGTCGCATAAATAGACTTAGTTTGAGCTTTACCTAACTGAGATAAATTAAACTCATTGTTACCTCAAGGCAATTTGCCATTTTTCCTTCAGCTTAATTAGGAGTTTATCCGAGGCAATTTTGACTTTTGCTTTAACTCTCAGCTAACTCAAGGTAATAAGTAGAGGAGTCCTACAAAAAAATTATATACTTCAATGTTTAAATTAATCAGTTAATCATCAAAACACAATAATAAATAATTGAATAAACAAATATTTTTCCTCACAACTCATTGGACTTGACCATTCCCAACTCTCTTTGAATGAATATGAATGATTATTGAGAAAGAGGTTTGGTGAAGATGTCAACTGGGTGTAGATAGGTTGGAATGGATTCAACTCTTACATCCTTCTTCTGAATATGGTCTCTTATGAAATAGTGCAAAATTTCTATGTGCTTAATCTGACAGTGAAGAACTAGATTTTTGTATAAGTTGCTTGTGCTCGTGTCATCTCAAAATTGAAATTTCTTTAAGATGAATTCCAAATCTTATAGTCGTCTCTAACCATAGAACTTGAGTACAACAACTTGTTGTGGCCACATGCTCGACTTTAGTTGATGAAATAATAGCAGTGTTTTGGTTCTTGCTAAATCATGAAACTAGAGATCCACCAAGAAATTGAAATTGACCACTAATGCTCTTTCAATATGTTTTATATCCTCCATGGTCAGAGAGTATGAGTATGCCAACAAGTATTCATAGCTTCCTTTGAGAGACCATATTCCCAAGTTGATTGTCCAAGCTAAATATCTGAAAATTTGTTTGACATCTTCTTCATGGGGATTCCTTTGGAACTTATTGATGTCAAGTACACATTCCAACACTAAATTAGATATCAAGTCTATTTGAGGTCAGATATAAAGAGAACCAATCATTCCCATGTATTTTGTAATGTCGATAGTTTTCCCATTTTCATCAGCATCGAGGGAACGTGGAAATCATAAGAGTGGCAACTCTTTTAGCTTGATCCATTCCATATTTCTTGAGCAGCTCTTTCATGTACTTTGTTTGTGTGAGAAAAAATTTAATTCTACCATCATGGACATCTCGAATTCTCCTTGTATAAGTTTCCCAAATTAAGGTGGGGCTTGATACTTTCATTTGATTTGATAAGGGTGACAACTTTTGAGGTGATATTGAACCTAAAAAAAATTTCTGTGGCAACATTGCTCCTACATAACAATTTTCAGGATAAAATTGGACCTTAACCCACCCTATTAAATATTGTATAATTTTGAGAAAAATGATTTTGTGGAGTAGTTGGGTTAGAAAGTAAACTAAGACATACTTTCTTAGAAAGAGGATTTCAAAAGTTTTAAATAGGGTTTCAAATGACTTTATTTCAAATTTTCTTGCATTGGTTAATATTCTTTAATGTTTAAAAAAAAATCCATTCTTAATGAGTGAATAGTAACCCAAGAATCATAGGAACAATTTTCAAGTTTCTAATTCTTTAAGTGTTTATTTGGGTTTAAGTAGTCAAATAACTTAACAACTTAAAGCCATGGCACTTCTCCCATTGTCACTACAAAAAAAATTGAAAGCTGCAGCAGTTGATTTGTAGCCGTTAGGTGAAAACTGATGTAAAGTGTCACTTTGTAATGGTTTGGATGTTAACCACTATAAATTTGCAATTGTTTGACCATGAACTACTGTAAAGGGTCATTGTTGTAGTAGTTAGAACCGCTATAAAGGCCCACGAAGACCGATGCTTTGCCACTTGTCTAAGACCATTGGATATTGATAGCAATTTATCTTAATTAATCGCTACAAATGTACAAACCACTATAAAAGGTCGCGCTTTCAACAACCTAAAAATACCCCTACACCTTAATTTCAAAGTTTTGCCATTTGCAAGTAGTGAAGCTCTACCGAATTGTGATCAAAACTCTTGCTTTATGCGAATATCAAGATTTTAGTCTACTTTTGAGGTACAGATAGAAATTTTATTGACTTAGTTTATTTATTTAAAAAGTTGATTTATTTATTTTATTTAGTTATATTTTGTTTATAACCACTTCTTTTACGTTATTTAACTGTTTATTTAGCGTAGTTTAGATGGCTAGGTGGATTTGGAATACTTTTTTGACTTGGAATATTTTTAATATGTTGGACCTTATTTTTATTTGTTGATAAGGAATATAAATTGGACTACCAGTACCTGTATGACTAGGAATACCTATTGGACTCTATTTTTTTAATGTTATACTTGAGAGTACTGTTAGACTAGGAATATTTTTATCTGTTAATTATGATTATGATTAGGAATATTTTATAAAGTTTAATATTTTTTATTCTTGAATTATAAATTTTTTTCATTAAATTGAACTTTATTTATATATTGATTATATATTCTTGATTAGTAATATGGATTAGAAAACTTTTTATTCACATTTATTTAATATTTTTAATATTTTTATTTTAAATAGGATGAGTCATATACATGGTAAGGAGCTGATGGATGAGTCATATAGACCTAGGCTTAGCCAGATGCTAGTGTTGATGATAGGGATTCTGAGTTGGACATCAGCATAGATGATTATGAGACCAACCAGCTCAATAAAACCATCATGTTGTCTCTGTTTGAGAGATGAGCTCCTCAGACTGGAGAGTATTCCTACCAATATGATGCAGGCGAGGGAGCAGGCAGGGTAAGAAAAGGTGATGGGGTTGCCCAAGAAGGGGATAAGGGGGTGGTCGGTGGCCAAGCAGAGGAGCAGCCCGTCATGGAAGGTGACAAACAAAGCAATTAGTAGAAGTCATAGATGAGTATTTATTTAATTTTTGTTTAACGATTTATAATTTGAATTTTATATGTTTGAATAATATAATTATTTTTAAATTACACTTATTTTTAAGTTACACTTTGTAGACGAGCAGGGGATCAGGTCAACTAACAAGATGATAGTTATATACGTCTCCATGATGACGAGGGGGTATGTGATAGTGCCGATCAACTGTATGGACTAACTGATCTAATAAGGGCGCCAGCTGTACAACAAATACCTATGATTGCTTGCAAAGAAGTGGACATGTTTTCCTATCAACAAGACTACCTGGCAGGCGATGGACGCACCAATTAAGGACAGAACATGGGAACCAATAAAGGTAATTAAATTTAATACCATCGGTTATTTAAATATGTATTTTGTTGAAAACTAGTATTTAATTTACTTAATTGCAGACTAAGTTTATGGTGAAGACCGTATGCTGGGAACACCATGGAGAAGCTAGGGAAGGACTGGAAGAATGCTAACGATATAGTGATAGGACGCTGAGTGAGGAAGACATAGTGAACAATATGCCCACAATGTGCCTGATGGTGTCCTTTCGCAGGATTAGAGGGTGGTTCATAAGATTGTAGTTTACACCGCAAGCTAGGGTATGAATTTAGTTAAATAAATTTAGAATATTTAATTCTTTGCCCACTTGACGGAACATATATGTTACTTTATTTCAAGAAGCATCATAGTGCCGCAAGCATTCGTCACCAGACCATATTGCACAAGGGCTACTCAAGAGTCCATAGAGAGTTTCCTAATTGGTTTACACAACAAATACGCAACGACAACAGACCTTACATAGCTGAATTGAGAAATCTTTCACTCAGCTCGTTGGACCATATGAGAAGCTATACCGCATATAATATTAACAAGTTCAAGTTATGCACGGTTACACGTGACCAGGGGATTGCTGACACAAAACTCTAGGGTTTACGGCATATTTGGGCGAGGAGTTATGCTAGCAGTAATGGCGGTGACATACGAGGCATCACTTATTATGCAAAGCTTATTGACTTGTTGAGTTAAATTACTTGATTTTCATAGTAACTCTCTTCAAGTGCTCCTCGACAAACACGACATCTTTATGGGGGCTTACTGTTGATAACTTAGGCATCATATATTCTAAATTTTTTAGGCTCATTCATACAGGTGAATCTGAAGATGATAAGCCCTTCATTCTGGCTCTGAGGTGCACCACGTTTATAATAATGATTGGAATATGGAGGACGAGAAGCATAAAGATTGGAATATGGTGGTTCATCTCAAACCACGGGAACTTTTTGACATGGGTAATGGTGACATTACTGCTTACAACCGACAAAGTTTTGAAACTTCTTCTCTCAAGGTGATGGCAATTTAGCCATTATTAGGTATGTGTCCTCTTCATCCAAATTTAAATTTCAATTCATTATAATTTGAGTATAAATTAAACTTAACAATATTTTGTTATAAAAAATCTCTTTCCAGGTAGGGTGACGATGATGATGAATGAATGAATTTTATTACGCTTTGGATGCTTAATGTAATATTTCTTCTTCTACAAGCTTATTTTTCTTTCATATTTATTTTTATTAACATGAGTATTTATTATTTTTAGGAGCTTCCTACATAAATTATTGGATCTATTTAATCATTTCTATGTCATATTTTCTCCACTTTCTAACTCTATTGTACAATTTCTTTTATCTACTTCAATAACTTTCTATCTATCTAATATCAATTTGTACACTTTCTATCTTAAGTATTTGTTATAAAATAAAATATTAAATTTAATTATATTGTACAGCTAAATAATAAATTTAATCACCACAATAAAACTTTAATCTATCTAATTTGTTATAGTATCTATATATCTACATGTAGACATACATTGTATTAAAATTTTATATATTTAAATATATACTTATAAATACTATTACCGGGATTTTAAAAAAAATACAACATTTGTAGCGGTTAAATAACCACAACAAACATTTGAAGTGGGGAAAATTCTTTCTTTAAAAGCTTTTTAAAATTTTGTAGCGGTTATATAATCGCTACAAACTTTTGACTCCAATGTGAACATTTTTGTTTACTGCCAAAATATTTCGTGTCCTTGCAATTTCTCACCAACCGATCATTAATTTGTAGCAGTTCTATAACTGCTACAAAAGTTTTGCCCTTATATTCACATACAATTTATAGCTAGTTCCTAATCACTACTAAATTACATAAACCTCTATAAATATTTACAGTAGTTTGACCATTTTGCGTAGCTGTTAACTAAACCGGTACAAATGTATTTGTAGCACTTGAATTTGCAACGATTAAACAAACCACTACAAATATATTTTCCAGAAGTTTGAACAGTTACAAAACACCTTATTTTTTTGTAGTGTGTTGCTGCACCTAGGCCATAGGAGGGTTTTCAACGCAAACGATTGTGCTATCTAGAGCTGCTATGGCTTGAGATTAACAAGGGGATATTCATAAACTCCATGAGCCACTAATTCATTTACTCTTGGGAAAAGAAAGAGGATAGGCTTGAACTTCGGATCTTCAATGAGGAAGTTTTGATTTTCTAGTTTTTAATGGAGGGTAATCCAATTGCCTACGCTCCCTTAGCCCAGGCAATCCATATATTTTAATTAACTTCACATTAGGGGTACTTAAGCATTACTCCTTTGATTCTTAATATAAGACATAAATACTCCTTATGGTCCTTAGTATAAGGTACTAACTAACAAGTGCTCTTTATCATGTTTATAAGTCACTTGCTTAGTTTCAAGGAGCATTAATTATTCTTTTCCATACATCCCCTATTTAATAAGGTAGGAGAGAGTAAAAAATAATATGATAATGGGGTTTAGTATAGTTAATATGGGTAATGTTGAAAATCGCTTAAATTTTAAGACAACTTTAATACTTTTAACTATTTTCCTTGGCATGTGAGAATTAGTTAAAAATTACCCTATAAAAAGGACTAGAGGGAGTAACTAATTTGATTGGATTAAAGAAGTTAGTTAAGTTAGTTAATATAATATTTTTTCTAAAATATTTTAATAATTTTTCTTAACTCCCTCTTGTACTTAATTATTCTTGAGGAAGTATTAGTAAGATAATTAGGGAAAAAGCTTATAACATAGGAAATATGTCTTATATTTAGAACTAAGGTCAATTCTCTATTAAATCATATATTAAGGACTAGAGGAGCATTTTATAAAATAGGCATTTGTCCAAGGGTTCTAATAGTGAGTAGTAAGTTTATCACTTAAGCTTACTACGTCAATTAACATCATAAGACCTAATGAGAGATCTACCCTAGTTCTTTAGAAAGCAAGGATAGCACGTCTAACCTCAACTCAATAGTTTATCACAAAAGTTTAGTCACACCATAGTTTCATTCGCTTAGTTTAATTTAGATTTTATTTGTAATTTAGTAAAATCAACTCAAATCATTTTGTTGTGTCCTCGATATCCATGTTTGTTTAAATTCTACTATCTCCAATTCTTAATATAAGAGTTAGATAACTAATTTACAAATATTAAATAAATTAGTTAAGTTAGTTATTTATAACAAATTTGTCTTGGTTTCCTACACTACATTCTTTAATCATGTCTATTAAAAATATATCATAATTGATAGCCACATTAATGTATTTACAACCAAATAAGTTTCTTATCTAGCTCTTATAGGATCAGTGTAGTTAGTTTAAGTTTCAACAAGTGAATATAACCTAGGTTGGTGCTTACTCTACATAAGAGTGAGTTAGTTCAATTTGAGTGCAAAGCTACATTGCACGTCTATAGTTACAACAAAAAATTGGATACATTAAATCTAATTTTTCACTTGATCCTATTAACATGTATTCAATTTTAGAGTTTTTTCTCTCAATATAAATGTTTCATCTAGGAATTGAATTCGAGATATAGAACATGACCTTACACCGCTAGACTAACTCTATATTGGTGTGATTCCCCTCTTTGTGCTATCTTTTTCTTTTGTTTTTTGTTTTGCCAAAATTTCCTGTTTACTTGCTTCTATTTTTTCTCCTACTTATTTTCTTATTTCGAATCACTACTCAAGTTTATAATTTGTTTCAGAACTTCTCAATCTATCTCTCTCCAATTGCATACCTTGTTTCATGAAGGTTGAAACTAAACATGAAACAGTAAAAAAAATTTATAAAATGATCAAATAACTATTAAAATATCGAAATGTAATTACAATGTAGCATTTAAAGTAGGACAAGAAAGAACAGAAGACAATACATTGCAAGAAGTATTAATTTCTCTGATCCTCACAGTAACTGATTGCTACTTTGAAGCTATAGCATTTGTGCAAGGTTATGGATTGCGCTTAGCTACTTTGAAGCTATAGCATTTGTGCAAGGTTATCAAATGTCAATAATTGAAATAGGAGAATGAAAAAGATGAAGTACCAATTATGCCCATCACATAACTACTGAAGGTTGCAATTATGGTATATAATCAGTCTTAGTCTTTTTAACCTCTCTTTCCAATTCTTCATTTTTATCATACCAAACGAAAATGTGAAAAAGCAATCTCATTCCTTTCAATACAATACCACACAATCCATTTCATTCCGTTCTTGTCATCACTCATTTTCCATTTTCATAAGCTTCTATTCTCCATAAAAAACAATGGCTAAGGGCCTCTAATGCCCCTTATCATGCGCCAATCTCCAAAATATTTTATCATTAGATTAAATATAAAATAAATAACATTACAATATCTTACGAATAAAAAATGACGCAATTTTGAATTTCTTATAATTTTTAAAAGATAAGAGTGCCAAATTTTAGAACATTTTTCTTTGAAAAATTGAAAAATATTTCAAAATTGCACTATTTTTTGCTCATAAGATATCAAAATATTACCCTTTTTTTATGTAGAATCTAATTATCAAAATAAACAAGGGGAAAAAACATTTGGGAGGTTGGGATATTTTAAGGGCATTCCCTTGCCCAACAAAAAAACAAGCCCTAATTGATATGCACTTTAACTAAAACTCTGTACCAAGATCAGTGTTGCCACTAGAGGGTCTCTGTTGCAAGAACGAGCAACAATGACTAATAATTTCTTATAAACGTAATTAGGGTTTTCCTTTACATGAGGAAGCTAGCTTCGTTTGAAGCTAAGGAGGGTTTCTGTTGCAAGAAAAAGCAAACAAAAATTACACATTCTCGTTCCTAATATAACAAAACAAAAGTTATCAACACCTAACTAGTTATCTTAGCATCAAGATGGTCATATTTTCACAAACCGAACATCACTCTGACCGAAAGCAGTCCCACAGGCAGGGCACTTGCGATGACGGAGTTCTAGGTTCCTTTGAATACAAGGATTGCAGAACAGATGATAACACTTCACAATCACAACCTGCCCAAAAACAGATCAAACTCAATAAATTCTACATGGCAAAGAAATGAAAGCCAGAGAAAAAAAAACAAATAAAACAGAGTAAATTCTACAAACATTCTCTGAACATTGTTAAAATTACACTGTAGAAGAAATAAACATACTAGCTTTAAATTATGCTAATACTACATAAACCATGTCTTCTATTTTAAAAAAAACTTACACAAACCTTTGTTGGTAAGAAAGAAGTACATCATACATGCAGGGTTTTACTGAAATTACACAACTCTCATATTTTAAGGGGAGGTTTGTATATAGTAAAAGGGTCTGAATAAATAACAAAATTAATGAAAAGCATATAACTGTAATAAAACTAAGACTATCCGTTGGTTTTGAGATAGAGGAGGACACACTTGAAAACTTTTTGGACGAAAATGTTATTAAATTAATCTTTTAGAACTTAAGTGCCATTCCCCCTTTTTATTATTTAGATCATTTTCACGTTAAGGCACTAACTATAAACTACAGAGATGTACTTTGGTCATTTTCCTAAACATTAACCTAGAAATTAGCATCATGAGAAAATGACCCAATTATCATTGCAATTACTGACTTCAAGTTAATGGGCAAAATGCTTTTTCATCAAAACACCCTTATAAAGGTTGCTGACCCCCACATCATTGTCGTGGAGGTGAAATTTCCAGCACGCACAGACCAATAACAAAGTTTCATGGCGTTACCTCCTTTGGACGATCAGAACAGACGGTGCACTTGATCATGTTCTTGCAAACCCTAATTTCATCTTGTAGTTTTTGTATTGCTGTCTCTCCTGTTTCGGAACTCAGCTCATCAATTTTGCTGTTTAAGTCCCTGAGTTCTTCTTCCAGCTTCTGTTTTGAACTCCTGTTTGACATGGTTGATTCAACTTATATATATACAGAAAACTAATATGTTTTATGAAAGACAATCATTTTCCCAACGTAAACCTGTCTATCAATCGCACATAACTTGCATATACTGCACGGATTATGTCATGTGTACGTTATAAAATTGATAAAAAACATATCCAAAGCAAAAATGACAGCATACTTCGTCTATAGCACTACTTTCCACCTAGGGAAAGGATACCAGAAGATAGGCATATGGAGTCATAAATTCTATGCATCAAATGGATCATGAAATTTGGAAGTGAATGATCATTTGGGCACCAAGCCCAACTTCTCACCAGAGCTCAATGTTTGGTTGTAATAATTGGGAAGAGATTCTCATTCTATTGCATAGAAAATGAGATAAACAAAGTCTACAATACCCTTATCAGATCCTTATATAACAATAGCTGTCCTTTTCTATTACTTTATTTACACAGGTGTACGAAAGAGATTTCCTATTTACAAAATCTGTTTTCAGTTTTCATTCCATTCTATTTTGCATACTTGCTGTGAAGAGAAAGAAACGCTATTAAGAAAATCAAGGAGGAAAAATGAGAAGTTTGTTATGAAGTTTTCAATAAAATACACAAATAGACTTCTCACAGTTCAACAAAGCAAATTGTGTCTTTCAAAAAAGATGTTCGGAGGTTATAATTTTATTTGGGAACTTGATAATGAAAAGGCCATCTGAATCTTTTGTCGAAGAAAACACAAGGAAAGGCCACCTAAATCTTGTCTGAACTAATAATAATTCGTAAGTATGATCTGAGTTCGACAGATGTTATAATGCAGGAGTTAACTCCTCTAAGAATTTGTTTAGCAGCTGGAACAGAACAGAAAGTAAAGGAACCAAGAGGAAATAGAACGAAAGAGAATAAAGGCTCATTTCTGATTCAACATGTTGTTAAGCAGATCCTATTCATAAAGTTATAAAAAGGTTCCTTTCTCTTACCGTTAGAAGCAATGATGCATTGTAAGGCTAGATTTCAAATCAGTAACACTATATAGGTTAAAGAAGAACGAGTTTAGATTCTGGAAACCATTCAGCTTCCAATGATTATCTAGTTCAGACATTAGACTATTCTGATTCATTTAACGGCAAATCCTGCCTCATCTTATGCCCTGTTTCGCATTGTGGAAGAGTTTTTGATAGAAATGAAAATGGAAATAGAAGTGGAATAGAAAATAGAAATAGAAGTGGAAGTGGAAGTGGGGATCAAAAGTTGTTTGGTATGGCCATGGATATATGATATAATTTTTAATTAATCCATTAATTTTAAACATGAAATGACCAAAATATCCTTACCCCACAAACCCAAGACTCCAACCTAAACAGCCACAGCAACCATCATCCTTCACTGACAGCCATGGAGGAAGATGATTACAAGAAATCAAACCAGAAATTGAAGAAATCAAACCAAAAGTGCAACTAGAATTCAAAAATCAAAATGAATCAACCAAGATCTGAGGTCCCAAAGCTTCGACCTTTCATCTTCCTTCCTTCTTCTTTGACCTTCACTCCCAACAATACAGATCTGAAGTCCAAAGGCAACAAAGCTATGTCAACGGCAGAAAAGGCTGGTGGAATTCCTGCTCTCAGATCTGTAACGTTTGCAGCTTCTGATCTGGATTTCGATCTAGAAGGGACGATGAGTGATGGGTTTTGACGGCTGTTGCTTGTGGAGGGCCGTCCTCTGTCACCTTTGCTTTGAGACAGATCTAGAAAGAGAGCTCTCAAGATCAAAGAGCACAAAGCCATTCGCCATCCTCCGCCACCTTCTCCATTGTTCTCACGCCCTTTGTTGTCCTCTATCGTCGTCACCATAGGAGATGGACATGGAGACCATCGGTCCATAGACTCGAGAGAGGAAATTAGGTCATCATGAAGGGAGGCAAAGCTTGTCAATTGATAAAACATGAGGGTATAATGGTGTCCATAAATTTCACTCCCATGGAAGTGTGGCCAAATCCATAAGGGGACTGAAAGGTAATGAGTTCCATCAATTTTGATGCAAGTGGAAGTGACTTCCACTATACCGAACACACCAAAATACCACTTCCACTTCCACTTCTCACTTGCCATTTCCACCATACGAAACGAGGCATTATGGTTTCTATTTCCAATTCTTACCCCGTAAGTCCTCATTTTCTTTTGGAAGGCTAAAGCTTCTAGCTTGTGTTTGGAACGTGAAAGATAAAATCGTAAACATGATATCTGAAACAATCAATTTGAGAGTCCCTAGCTTTGATATTCCGAGTTTTCCAAAATGAAAAGGGGGAGCCTAAACGCTTAAACAACTTTGAGTTTTCCAAAACCATTTAACAATATGATTCTTGGCAAACTTAGTAACCCAAGAAAAGTAATTGCTGCATTTGAAATAAACCATACACCAAGACTTGTGAGCTTTAAACGACTGTAATCCATTATAATTTATTTAAGACCACCCAATATCACTAAGCTACAAAAGCAAATGGCTAATAACCAATGTAGATTATGCAACTCATATGGTAAGCCAAACATAGCACAGTGAACCATTTTATAAATGAAGTGCACTCTAGTTTTGATAGAAAACAGAACTCAGCAAGAAATAAGGAATTACGACAAAAATCAAGAGAAGTTAAAACTTCTAAACTTCATTATTTAAATTGAAATATATGATATGGAAACAAATCTGAAACTGATCCAGACTAGAAACCATGAAGCTTCTTAGAAAGGAAAATACCTTTCAATATCAAACTCAATTTGCATAGCTTCCAAGTCTTTCTGAATTTGATCATACTCTTTCTCAGAAGAAGTAACAGTAGACTTAAGCCACTTCAACTCCCTTTCAGCATCAGCCAATTCCCACTTTGCAGATTCCAGGGTAACTGCAAGGTGCTTTTCCTCTTGAGTATATTTAATGGCTTCCGATAAAAGAGCTTTCATCTGCAGGATTAAATTTTTTAGTCATAAGTTGTAGCCAACGCAAGAAGTAGCAAAGTTGTTCACCATGATGGCAGAATAAACAAATAAGTGAACAAGTGCGAAGACCTGATCTTCACTGTGTGTCATCCTCATCTTTAAAGTTTCTATTGAAGCGTTAATTTGTTGAAGCTGCTTTGCTAAGGCCTGCTTCTCAGAAAGTAAAATGCCATGTGCCTGTTTTGTCTTTACGCTCTCTGATACAAGCTGCACATAAATTGCAATATGATAAAATAAAACCTCAGCATCCACATTATTATTGGTTAATTCCCAATAGAAGGCGACAGTTTCTAGGTGTAACAATGAGACCGACCTTAATATTATAGTCATCCCTCTCAGCCACCTGCTGCAATAGATGTTTGTTCTGCGTCTGCATATCTTCGTATGCTTGTCCAATGGTCTACAGGAAAAAAAGACTAGAAATTTAACACAAATAAGAGGGACCACAGGTAACACAGCAACTTCTGCAGCTCATCGTGAAACTGAAAGGGGGAAGAAGACACAAGTCAGAGAGACAACCTCGATTTCAGATATATAAGCCTCTGACTCAGCATCTTTGACTTTAATTGCCTCAGTCAGCTCCAAAATATCTCTGCAAGAAAAGATCCAGATTAATTAACTGCATAATAAACAAACCGAGTTTGTGCAATCTTAATTGCATTCGTCTGAAGAGAATGAATTGCAACAAAGTAGCAGAAGGCAAGGAGAAAATGAGTCTAGTTTTTATTCTGCAACATACTTATGTTTCAAAATGGGAGGTCAAATCATTCCACAAGTGGAAAAGTTTAGATATTTGGAATCAATTATACAAAAAGATGGAAATATTACTGGGGATATTAATCATAGAATTCAAGTTGGGTGGTTTAAATGGAAAAAGGCTATGGAGTTATCTACAATCAGAAAGTATCTAATAAAGTAAAAGGAAAGTTTTATCGCCCTACTATAAGATTAATAATGCTGTATGGTAATGAATGTTGGGCTCTAAAGGAACAACAAGAATTGAGGATGTTGGAATGAATGTGTGGGCAAACAAGAAATGATAAGATTCAAAATGAACATATACGGAAAAGAGTTAGAATAACACCCATTAAGGAGAAAATGACAGAGAATTGTTTGAGGTAGTATGTGCATATACAAAGAAGGACCAAATAGAACACTCAACAAGATTATTAAACAAGACCTTTTCGTTAGCAATTTATTTAACGACTTAATTTTTTATAAAATACAATGGTGTAGTACAATCAATATTACCGACCACACCTAGTGGGATAAGGCTTATTATTGTTGTTGTATACTTACGTTTCAAAAATACAAGATTATAAACAAGAGAAAATGTGTGCTATAAGTGGAGAAGCACAATTGTTGACATTAAAGTAAAAGTATAAATAAATTTAAGGGTTAAGATGGAAAAATACCCATGCAATTTTTCTAAAATTGCGCCCAATACAATAGGTTTTTCAAAGGCGCAAAAATACCCATGAACATTTGAGAAGGGAGCAAAAATACCATGACAATTAAATATAACCTACCACTGTTACTTTTTGTAGTAAGGCCCACACTATTATTATGAAAGGACTAAAATACCCTCCAACTCAAAAAACTTTAAAAGTGTAAAGATGAAAAGGTGCCTATAAACTTTTACCCACGGTACCCAAACACTATATACTTTTCGGAGGTGCAAAAGTACCTATGAAAGTGCAACTAGATTAATTCTTTAAGTTTTGGCAAAATAAAAAACCTATTAAATTTTACTACACTATTATAATACTAATAAATTTATGATTAATGTATACTTTTGATTCTCTAAGTTTATATCAAATTTTAGTCTAATCCCTTAAGTTTATAAAGTTTATTTTCAATCCTTAATATTAATGGAAAATATTGACTCAATGAATTTAAATTGTCACTCTATATGTTGACAAAATATGTTTATGATTTAATCCTTTAATATAATATTTTTATATATTGATAGATGTGTTATTGGTGTTAAAGATCAAACAACGCCTTTTTTAAATATTTTAATATGTCAATGTTTAATTTTAGAGTTACCATTTAAATTCATTGAATTCGTATTTTTCGTCAATGAAACCAATAATATTAACATTAAAGGATTGCAATACACTTTATAAGCTTAAAGGCATAAACTAAAACTTGATATAAATTTAAAAGACCAAACGTAGACATTAACTATAATATTATTAGTATTATAATAGTATAATAAAATTTAATAGAGTTTTTTGTTTTGCCAAAACTAAGAATTATTTTATTTGCACATTCATGGGTATTTTCGTATATTCAAAAAGTATGTGGTGTTTGATACACCTTGAGTAAAAGTTCATGGGCATTTTTGCACCTTTACACTTTTAAGTTTTTTGAGTTAGGGGTGTTTTGGTACTTTCATAATAGCATAGGACCGACTACAAAAAATAACGGTATTAAGTTATATTTTACGGTCCTGGTATTTTTGCTCTCATTTTGAATGTTCATGGGTATTTTTATGCTTTTGAAGAACCTATGATGTTGGGCACAATGTTGGAAAAAGTGCATGGGTATTTTTGCACCTTAAGCCTAAATTTAATAACATATTTAAGCAACATTTATTATGTTTAAGTTGACACTCAGCTCAATTAAATCTGTAGTACAGTTCAACTCTCCTCATCATATGGCTACTGTTGCAAATTTTACACCATTTTTTGTGTAACCCATCTGTCAATTGGAAACTGACTCTTTTTTTATTTTTTGCCAAAAACAAACTGAATCTAATATACACTAAACTTTATCTAAAACCACTTAAGCCATTAATTGTTCATAAGGTCTGTTTAGGTTATGTTCCCTTGATGTGTGTGTGTGTGTGTGTATTTCATTTCAAATTCAAATTTCAAAGTAAAATTTCCCCAATGATGAGGGGGAAATTTTACTTTGAAATTTGAATTTGTTTTATTTATCAAGGGTACAATAAATAAAACAAATTCTTCAAAAGCGCTCATCAATTTCATCATATCCCCCTCAAAAGAAATCCCACCAAAAATAACTATTAGTTGAAACAAGGGGATTTAGAACTAAGAATGTCTGGCAAAAGCCTAGGAACTCTGCACCAACCAAATACACACAAGTTCCAAAATAACACACATCCACCAAGCTCTACACTATTGTTTTACTTTCAAAGAGTAGGAAGTGGATGGACATAAAGTGCTTCAGTGCATCATGACAGACCCCGCATTTGTGCAGTATACCGGAACAGATTCAAAGTGAGCATGTATGCATCAAGAGCAGCATAGCAAAATTAAAGTGACAAATCTCATACTAATAAACTTAAACCATCTTCTTTCCAGGGCCTTATCACCAAAAACTTCAATACTTCAATACCTTTCCAAACAACGACTTAGGTTTGAAAAGGGGGAAAACAACACACTCCACTAGTTTGGCATTGAGGAAAATTTAAAGTTGATAGAGAAGTATTCATAATTACAAACCTTTCAGAAGCTTCCAGCTTGGCCCTTAGATCCTCTATCTCAGCTTCTGCTGCAGAAAGCCTTTGTTCATAAGCAGCTTCAGCTTCATTGGCAGCTTTTACCCTCAACTCTAAACTATGCTCATCTAAAGCATTTTTCTGTACTTCAGCTTGAGCGAGAGCTTTACTTTCTGATTCTCTGATTTCTACCAAACCTCTGAAATACATGTTTTGTACCACATCTGGAATGAATCATTCAGCCGAACATTGGAGAAGAAACCTTATTCTAAATCTTTTGAATGCAACAGAAGTTCTTTCTTCAGCCATCATCTTAATAACATCAGATTTGCATACCTTTTTTCATGATTCTCCTGTCCATGCAAGTCCAGAAAGAATTGTAATTCCATTTTTTCCTTCTGCAGCTTTTCAATCTGCAACAAACGATAATTAGCTTTTAAAATAAGATTAACAAAAATATATTCTAGGTAAATGTTCATTTTGAGGGGGGAAACTGAGCAGGAAAATATTCTACCCAGAAATAAATAATTTTCCTCTGGATGAAAGAGAAAAGAACAAAAGCAGAGGATAAAATATTCTAAATGTACAGCAAAATCAAAAACAAAAAGCAGAAAAGGAAAAGGAAACATAAACAAGGAAAGACTTGCCAATGTTTTTAAAGACTTTATCTCCACAGCCTGCTCAGAACATTTGTTTGCTAAGCTTTTGATTTCAATTGTCTGCATCAAAAAGAAGAATTAACCATCTTCAGCGCATACAATGTACCCAAAAAAATCAAATTAACTATAAACAGCACATCATATGGTCTGCTTCCAACCTGATGAAAGCAAGATTAGGCAAAATAATGGAAGCTATGGTTGTTCATAGAAGTTAACTGCAGAACTAAGATAGAAGACCTTTATGGTAATATGAGCATATGTTGGTAGTTGGGCTTCAGGTCAGGCTCAAGCCCATTAGTGAGATTGTCGTTTGGCCCAATTGTGATTAGCCACTTAGCTCTTTTGATGCTCGGTACATATAAACTCATGACTGTACTTCAGATTGATCAATAAAATTCAATTGCCTTAGAATTCAAGAACACTAAGGCACAAAGCCTATGGCCCACCCCCTTTGGCATGATGGAAGAGATTCTAAACGAAGTGGAAGTAAAAGTAAAAGTAGGAACGGAAGTGAAAACAGGGCAAAGAGGTCTCGAAAACCATTCCATGGTAATTGATCAGATTCCATCGCAATTAGGGAAGAATTGGATTTTGGTGAATTACATTCATTTGGAATCAAAAATCATGGCTACCAAACATCCTTCACCCAAAAATCCTTTTCCGCTTCTGTTTCCACACCAAGACAAAGAATTCTAGGATACCAAACGGGACCTCCAGGTATTTGATGACCTATAGACACCTTACGGAACGAATTAAGCATGATGTACAAGAGCAAGTCGCTTAATTTGAAGCATGCCAAAAGAACATGAAGGTCTAAGTCCTACTGGTTTGTTATAGCCATTGTCAAGGATAACAAGTATGGACTGTGGGGCTGCCTAAGACAACAAATATGAAATGGTGCTTGTGGTTAATCGCAAAACCAAGTATGCTGATTTTACACCCCTCTCATATCCCTTTACAACCAAAGAGGTGGCAAAGATTTCACTAAAAAGGTGATAAAACTACACGAATTCCAGAAAACAATTGTAACCGATTGTGATAGGGTCTTAGCGAGAAAATTTCCGAAAGTTATTTGCTGAATGTGGAAGAACCCCGAAAGTTATTCAAGGTATCATGCCCAAATTGATGGGCAAACTGAGGCGATTAATAAAAGCTTAGAAACATATTTGAGATGCTTTGCAAGAGAAATCCCAAAGGGATGGGTAAGGGTACTACTACCAGGGCCTAACTTTTGGTTTAATACCTCTTACAACTGCAATAGGGATGACCCCATTTAATGTTTTGTATGGGAGGGATCCTCCAACACTATTTAAATGAAAGAATGAAAACTCACTAAAATGTGCAAATAGGAGAGAGAAATGAGAATTTGCACTCTTGAATCCCATCTTGAGCAAGCACAAGCCAAGATAGGAGAGAGAAATGACAACACTATTTAAATGGAATGATGACAACTCACTAAAATGTGCAAATAGGAGAGAGAAATGAGAATTTGCACTCTTGAATCCCATCTTGAGCAAGCACAAGCCAAGATAAAAGAACAAATAGATATAAAAAGAGAAGTTGAGTTTGAGGTGGGGGATAAAGCCTACTTGTGTACTCAGCCCTACAAACTAAAGAACTTGGCTAGAGACAACATGAGGAGCTAGCTCGCCATTTCTGTGGACCCCATGAAGTGATGGAGCAGATTGGAGAGGTGGCCTACAAACTGAATTACCAACCACAGGAATACATCCCACTTTCATGTATCTCAATCGAAAAAAGTACTCCTACCAACTATACAGGCCCAATTATTGCCAAGTTTCTTGTCTGATGATTATGAATTGCAAGTGCAACCCCAGAATATCAAGAGAGAAGTATGCCAAATAGAACTTGGCAAGTCTTCATGTGGCAAGGACTTCCAGACTGTGATAGTACTTGGGAGGATGCAGATGTTTTGATCATTCAATTTCGCACTTTTCCCGGTGAAACTTGGGGGCAAGGTGATGAGCCCACCAAGTGTGTTGCCCGAACCTACATAAAGCATAGGGCCCAACACACTAAGTATGTGTTTATACTAAACTCAACATGGTTTTGGACGTAAATCCAAACATGCTAGGAGGCCATGGAATTGCTAGGTTGTCGACTTCAAGGGAGTCCTGCCTCTCAAATGTCAAGGAAGTCATTTCTACTGCATTTTTTTACTTTATTGCTTTAAACATGTTTAGCTACTGTTAGTGGGAGTATTAGTAGTCGTGCTGTCATTTCTCCATTTAGACACTAGGAGGACTTCATAACTAATTTCTCACTATTTTTGACAATAAAATACTAGATTCATCACTTGTCCTCTTAGCTAACTGGACAATGATTAAACAAATAACTAGGTGATAACAATATATCCTAACACCCCCTCAATCTAGAACATAGTAATCATATGCATCAAGTTTGTTATATATGTAGTTGATCTAAGAAACCTTGAGAAACTTAGTAAATATATCAGCTAGTTGACAAACTAGGTAGCAAGACACCCAGATTTGGATCTTCTTACTCACAAAATGGCAATCGCCTTTGATGTTTGGTTCTTTTAAATAATACTAGAAAAGAACTCATACGCATTCACTGCTTGATTATCAAAAATCCACTCCATGTGGTATATATACTTCATATCTCAATTCTTGAAGTTCCCTTAGCCATTCAAGTTACAATCATGGCATGATATTCAACTCCCACTGCACTAGAACTAAATCTTCCAACTCCAATATATCGTATGCAACCTTGCAATTACGTGACCGGAGAGAAAGTGACACAAGAAAATGTGGCAGGCCCATATCTTATAAATACACTCCAATCTTTTCTTCCTATCTCTCTAAATGCCTCACATGAAGTCAATTTTGTGAAGGATCACAACTTTTGAATTACATTTTGTTTCACACTCTTACATCAAACTAAATTACCCCAAATGAAGACGCAAATTGCACCATAAAGGGCTTTCCCAAACACTTTCATTATAATGTGTGTCAAAACTATGTTTTAATTTATCGAGAAATTGGTAGTTCAAGATATACCCTCATGAAACAATAAACAATTGCCGATACCATAAGTATGTTCCTATACTTGCAAAAAATTTTAAAATATAAAACTAGACAGAGCTAATCAAACTAACTAGACGCATTTAAGGACCCATAACAAGAACTATAACAGGATTAGTGGGAAGTAAATTGAAATGGCATTAAAACTTGGATAATTGTAGGAGACAAACCTTCCCACTTAACAAAGATCTTAGTGAATGTGCCTTCTCACGTAAGGAAACTGCCTCATGAGCTGCATCCTTCCATCGTTTCAATTGAGCTTCCATCATGCCCATTTCCTTAGATAAGGCAGAAGCCATAACATGAAACTCAGAATTAATATCTTTTCTCCCTGAAACATGTAACATCGTCAGAAACTAGAAGATCCAATCCCATGCTTGATTGATGCATCTAAACAGAAAGCAGGGAACATGTGACCAAACCAGTATCCTGTATAGCTACTTCCATCTCTATTTCAATATCGTTATTTTCAATAGTACACTTTTGCAACTGAAGCTCTAGCTCTTCAATCCTACAATCAGAATTGTCAACTGCAAGCCTTGCAGTATCTGCAGACTCCAATTTTGAGTTCAGTTCCTTTTCCCATTTCATGACATGGACTCTTTCAGCCTGATTTTGAATTTTTTAAATTAGAAAAAATAGACACAAGGACAGGGTAAGAAGTGAAAGAGGAAATCACTTTTAACCTGCAGAGACTCTGTCAATGCTTTATACCGCTCCAATTCAGTATTCCAATGTTGAAGTTGATCATTTACCAAAGAATATAGTCGCGATGAACATACATACTTGTCATCAGTCAATTCATTCTGAAAATAAGAAAATAAGAACATAAGTACTTCTTCGTAGCAAAGAACTAATTTTACTCTAGACTTTTCAAGTAAACATGATTAAACTAGAAGGAAAGTCCAATCTTATAAACCTGAAGATCTTGCAAATGCCCTCTCAAGGTCAGATTGTCTTCCTGGGCTTCTTGAAGCTCTGAAAGACGGTCAGTGGCCACTATCTAGGACATTACACAAGCAAACATTTTCATTAGACTAGGCAGAGAATAAGTAAATAAGTGTGAAAGAAAATGACATGGCAGACCTTTGCTTCCTCAATTGAATCTTTCAACTCGCGCAGACCCATTGTCTTGTCTGAAGGCTTTTCAGGAGACAAGGTCCCATTAACAGCTTCTGAACCAGGTGACTGCATCCCTATTGCTGCATCTTTCTGCATTTTCAGATTAACTAATTTTCTCCTACTCTCTTCAAGTTCAGCCATGCTTTCATCAAGTTCACCTTTCCGTACAAACAGAGGACACCATCAAATGACAATCATAAGAAGTCATCAGCTTAAATGAAATGATTGCATAATCATTAAATTCAAATATTGGCAACTAAACCAACAAAAAACATGAGATTTCTATCAGATAACTATTGAGAATATGACTCGGCTTGCATCTTTCAGATTTCTGATGGAAGATTTACTTCTCTTATAAACTTTTCAAGCAAGACCAGCTCTTCTTTCATTATATGGCTCATCATCAATTAAGAAAATACCCTTTGCTACTCAATATCTTATTTAAGTAATGCTCAAAATCCTTACTTCTACTCCAACTTAATATTAAAACCTGATGCTTTGACCAATACTCACAATTGACCATTTATTTATCTTACAAAATATTTCAACGAAAACTTCAACACAAAGTTTAAATTATCAAGTGAAGGCCTATGAATAGAATTATTATAATCTCTAACATGCACCTCACATGAAAGTCCATTGGACTTGAACTTGGGAAAAAGCTCAGACTCACCATACCATGTTCTTAAAGAGAACAATAGGAAACAAGGATAGAAGTCTTGACCAACTGGTTATAGAGGTTTTTAATACGATGATGTTTATGGACAAAGTGGACTGCAGGGTAGGACCTGTGCTAGAAGGGCCAAGATCTTTAAGACTTAGGCTAAGGAGAAAGGGAAGTCAGCCCAAGACTGCTCCAATCAAAACTTACATTGTTGAGTGAATGCTCGGGAATAACACCAACGCAACCCAAATAAAAGACAACAAAACCAACAAATAAGATTGAGGAAATTTGAAGGATTAAAAATAGAGAGAAAATAAGGGCCTTAAAATATTATTAATCTTTAAATGAATAATAATACAAATAGACTTTTATATAGGCAAAAATATAAACTAATATGTTAAATCTAGAATCTAGAGTAATTCTAATATCTTAAATTTATTTTTCTAAGATATAATAATATAATTATATCTTAATCTTAACATCTCATATATATTCTTTTAAAATATGATGTTTTAATATTCAAATCTGATCCTAAATAATATTCAAACTTAGTTTTAGATAATTAATTAAATAACTAACAAAAATTAATATTAATTAATAATTATTTTTAAACTAGAATATCTCAACACTCCCCTTAAGTTAGATCTACAGCTTGAATACTTGAGCTTCTCAACACTCCCCCTCAAGTTGAGAGGCAACTTGAATGTGAGCAACAGAAGAACCAGAACTTTAAATCCTTAAACCAGTAGTGACTTCTGAACTGAAGTTAATTGGATTTTGAATAAGGATCTTGACGAAAAAACATCAATGTTGGAGGCTTGACAAGAATATTTGCAAGAGAATATTTGCAAGAAAGGAACTTGATAAAGGAAACGACAACAATGATTCTCACAGATAGAAGAGAGAGTTACTTCTACAATGTAGAGTGGATTTACGAATTAAAAACACTATGAATTCACACACATGGATAGAATCTATGAAATGGAGAGACAATGTTGTCCAAGAGAAACTATTTCAGTGTATTGAGCACTTTTATGCTTCCTAGGATCTTGGAAGATCTGACAAAGGGATATTTTGTTTAGCTACGAATATAAACATGGTGGGAGTTGTAAGGCCATAGAGATTTGTAGAGAGTTGCAATGGACCCAATATTTACAAGCTCAGGGCGATTTCCCATAGATACGATTAATAAAGGATATTGTGTCTCTAACTCCTAAAAAAAAGGCAACAGTAGAGACTAAGTCTCAAACTCTAAAGACCAAAAAAGAGATGAACGATAAAGGGCAATGGCAGAGGCAAACTTGGAGCATAGTTGATGAGGAGAACGCATGCGTAGAGACGGGTCGCACCACACAGAGTGCCTTTAGATTTTGAGTGAAGTCACAATCGTAAACTTCTAGAAACTTGAAGGAAAAAGATTGACTTTCTGAAGGCATGCCTTTTCTTACATTTTTCTTCTTCATCAAGACCTTAACCAAAATTTAATATCCCCGCTCTGATACCATGTAGAAATTTGAAAGATTAAGAGTAGAGGGAAAATAAGGGCCTTAAAATGTTATTAATCCTTAAATGAATGAGAATACCAATAGTCTTTTATATAGACAAAAATATAAATTAATATGCTAAACCTAAAATATATCGTAATCCTAATACTAATATCTCAAATTTATTCTTCTAAAATATAATAATATAATCATATCATAATCTTAACATCTATATTTTTTTTAAGATATGATACTTTAATATTTAAATATGATCCTACACAATATTCAAACTTAATTTTAGATAATTAATTAAATAACTAAAAAATATAATATTAATTAATAACTATCTAAACTAGCGCATCTCAACACTCCCCTCAAATTAGATCTACAGCTTAAATACTTGAGTTTCTCAACAAAGATAAACCAAATAAACAGTGTTCAATAATAAATAGTAAAAATTTATAATGAAACATAAACAAATAGTATCCTTATAACAAATGTAGACTGTAAAATTAAAGTAATTAAAAATTTCCCACAAATTCTTCCGCCACAGTTTTTACTGTTTACTTAAAATTCAAGCATGTCAAATTCAAGTATAGAAGCTGTCAATTTAGTTTGAGGTAATGTGTTAGTAACCACCCCTTTAGTGATGTTATTGATGAAATTAGGTTACTTTTGCATAGAGATCGGCAGGTTCCCCTTTGTCACACTCTGGGAGAAGACATTCACCTATCAGACCATTTAGCTAAGCTCTCATATGATATGGAGAATAATTTTTGTATTCTTGATCAACCGCCACATTTTAGGTGAGGTGGAGCTTGATAAAAGGAACCAATTATCTTTTGTTGTATTCCTTGTGAATTAATGATATTTAGTATTTACTCAAAATATTCAAGTATATCAACATACCCATAGAGAAAACCTTTATATACAAATTGTCGTCTTATACTAATAGTAAAATAGAAAAGCGTTGTGCAAAATTGCCTCATTATTCATAGAATCACACTAAGCATATACAGAGACCTAAACCAATGAATTCCCTCACATAGTATACCGTCTGGGGGTAAAAGAGGCATAGAAAGAGAAAAGGTCATTTACAATGAAAAAGGAAAGGATATCAGATTTTCACAAAACTGCCGCTTGGGTGCCCAGGAAGTAAAAGTGCCATTGGGTCTTGATCTTCAGTTAAATCAGGATAATAATACGTTATGATTTTAATGGAGATAGGATCTAAAGACTCTTTTACTCATAAAAAATACTCATAAGCAACTTTTTGCATAACATGACCGAAAATGGGAAAATGTTACATGCTTTACAAAGAAAGTTACATTTGCAACTTCTTTCAAAGAATGTTGGCAATCTCTAGGCCCGATAATTGGCCCAATATTTTCAATTGACTAGTTGTTAAATTACCTTTTATTTGTTGCATAATATGAAGTGTAGAGTCTTAAGGATTATAATCCTGTTTTTATTTTGCTTTGCCGATTATTTCCTCCATAATATTTAGATTAAGTGGCTAATTTTGTTTCTACTTATACCATTATTATTTGCTGTACTCATTCAATTTGGACATACAGAGGAAAAGAATTTCTAGGAATTTTCAGTTTATTAATGCCATTTCAGGGTATATTTTCAATGCGGATTGTAGTCAAACTAAAAGTTCAAACCTGCTATGCGTTTAATCTCAGATTGATCCTGTAACTGGCAGCTGACATAATTTTCAATAGCAACAGCATAATCTTTATGCTTGACATGGAGAGCATCAATTACTTCACGTAAATTGTTTGCCTCCTCTTTCATTATATCATCAATCTTAGACATTTGAATGATAGCATCTGCAAACCCCAAAATGAGTAATCATAACAACATCCATACAGATTTTCTTAAATAATCCTACATTGAATATAAGTGTTTAAAACAAAAACCAATTTCATTAGTAACAAACATAAAAGGTGATCAGTATTGCTTAACAACAGGATAGCACAGGAGAATCTTCTGACCTTCAGAAGTTGACCCTTCCAAACCCTGGGTAATACAGTAAGTTCTTTCAATCTGAGCATCAATGGTATCATCAAGAATTTTCAATAACTCCCTTGTAGATAACTGACGCAGAGCAAGTGCTTCCTCAACAAAGTTAATGACCTCATTGTGATTGTTGGTTTCAATGAAATCCTTCTGTATTAATCTGGAAAGGAAGATATCCTCAACCGAACACATAGAAAGTGAATCTAGAGAACAACTCAAGTCAGTCTTACATTTTCTTAGAAGTCCCCCAACATTAAAGAATTTGGAACAGAAGAATGTTCACTACATACACACCCACAGAAGTAAGCACAATTATGAATTTACCTTGAGAATTACCAGGGTGCTCCAAATTTTTAAATGCATTTTGGCCTCCCCCAGCTCGTATTCCAAGAAAAATCAGATCATCAACCAACTAAAAAGGAACATAAGAAAGTTCAACCTTTGTATATGAATGTGAAAAAGAATGACTTGTCTTCCACCCCCACCACTTAACAAGCACTGCTATATATGATAGTCTAATTTAAGAGAAAATTTACAGAACCGAAAGATAAATACACACTGAGACTGGGAGCATGGGGCCGAGAAGCATAATGGTAGAGAATAACCTGACTTCCATCCCCACCACATAAAATGCACTGCTTTAAAAGATAGTGTACTTTTAAAAGAAAATTTACAGAATCTAAAGCTTAGCATGGACCGAGAGTGGAAGCATAGGGAAGAGAAGAATAACAGTAGACAATAACCTGACTCCAGAGTTCGTTTACTGCAATTATCATGTCATCATATGAGTTTTTCCTGTATTTTAAATCTCCGATTTTTACTTCAAGGTCATGCAATGCCTGTTTTTGGAGGTCTATCTGTTGAACAAGCTGCTGGTTCTGAAACTGCAAAACTCCCACATCAGCCTGCACATACAAAAAGATTTTAAGTAGGTGAAACTTCTAAATAATTTAATTTAAAAGCGACTCAACACACTCAGGACAAATGGCACAGCATAGAAGAAAAGAAACATTTAAGGGAGAAAAGGTTATGAGTAGCTTACGGGATACACATGTAATGAATTGTCTTTTTTTGCCTCTAAAAAATCATCTCAAGGCCCATAAAACCTTTGCTAGTACTTTTAAAGTATGAAAATTGTAGCTACATACAGCTAATGTACAGCCATGTAATTCTAAGATATTACGTAGCTCAAAAGATTATAATAAATTTGTATCTGTGTCACGTGCAAAAGCGTGGCGGTGAGGCAGACTAAAGAAAACAATTGGCCAACTTGGGACACTGTTAACTTTTGTTCTATTTATTCTCATCTCCAACATAAAAATAAAAAGACACCAAGCTCATCCTTACTACTGCTCACAATATCCCAAATTCGATTTACCCTGTGCACATATAAGCAGCAATCACTTTTCCAGGGCTTACTCACTTAAAAATGACCTTGCAATTTTGCTTCTCTAACGGGAGAAAGAGTTTAATGTTGCCTAATTTGTGGTTCATCATAATATGAGGTAAGAATACACATATGCCTAATTTCTGTACCTCTTGTTCCATCAGCCATTATATACTCGATTCTCCTCAAATCTCTCTGTCTCTCTCTCTCTTCATTTTATTCACAGGCCAGCCCTCCTCCTCTTCCTCTATTCAGTTCTGTTTCATCACTGTCCCATTATAGTTTGCAGGCATACTCCCCTTTTGTACAGACAACCGCAAAAGGGATTTACTGGAAAGAAGGGTAAAACAACATTGACTTGGATGGATGGATGTTATTGGATTCCATTTCTATCCCACAAAATCAATATTCCTTTTCCTTTTACTTTTTTACCTAGTGATATCGATATCATTTTTAACCTATAAAAAACCTTTTTTGTATTCTACTTTTTTAACCTATAAAAAACCTTTTTTGTATTCTACTAGGTGGGACCTCGTGAGAAATGAGCCTCTTAGCTAGCTGGTAACTAGTCCAGCTTGCTATAGATTTTTCCAATATATAGATACAGGTATAGATTCTACAATCTATCTATTTTATTCTATTTCTGCAAACCCAACCGACCCTTAGCTACAAGGCATTAGTTTGACCTATCTTGCATTCCTAAATACTGAAGCACGAAATCATATCACCTAACTCTATCAGTCAAACCAGCAATAAGAATGAACTTACACAGTAGAAAGGGAAGAGTCTTACCAATGCACCAGCTGAAAACGAATCACAGACTTATAAAATAACATATATAAATATCTTTAATATCTGCATTCAAAAATAAAGATGGGACTTACACATTTGTTGTTGGTTGATGGGTTGTTTGAATTCCTCGCCACGGGGGAGGATACTGAACTCAAATGCGCCCTCTTCTTTTCGGGCTCATCGGACTCAACGTCTTCCATTAATTCTGAAATCAAAAAGAAAACCCAACACATGAAATTAGAAATGATAAAGTGCCACGTCGCGAACCAGAAGTCGTGGTAGCCCAAATCCAATCATCAAAAGGAAATATTGCTGCTACTTTTCACGGCTACTAATGGAACGAAAGAAGATAGGAGAGGCAAAAGATGAAGACAACGAAATGAAGAACCTACCGACTGAACGCGAACTTTCAATTGTTTCTTAGTTTGCAATATATAATAGTAAACCTTGAGCTTCATTGGAGAGTTAGGGTGGGCTTCATTTTCAGTGAAGCCAGCTCTTGTACTGCTAAGAGAGATTATCCTTGATCAAGCTCTCCGCCAATTCTTGATTTTGGGGTTCTTTACGTTCAGGCAAAAGCTTCTGGTTGCCCTCGTATGGCAGTATTCAGATTGCCTCCGCTGTCACAACACGGCACCGTTTGTCAATTCGCATTGAAGGAATACAAATTTATTACTCGCTAATCCCTATTTGTGGGACGTATCGTTGTCAAGACATTTCAAAAAAAATCAACTAAATACCTTTTATTGCTCATTAATTAAACAAATACATTAAAAAAAGATTAAAACTAGCATTATATAACCAAAAAATCATTTGATTGATTTTTTTGCCACACACCCATTTTCAAAATATATTATTTAGCATTATATAACTAAAAATCATTTGATTGATTTTTTTACAAAAAAAGAACACATTATAATTGTTTTGGTTTTTTTAACAAACTTCAATAGTCTTTTATATATATACATATCTTTTATTCAATATATATATATATATATATATATATATATCTTTAACTTTTGAACATTAGAATTGCATAAAATATAATTACAATACAGGGATAAAAACAACTAACATATTCTCAAGCACATTTCTCTAATGATATTAGAAGAATTAAATAATATGAAACTTTAATCTCTAAATTTTATTGAATTTGATAAGTTTATTTAATGTTCTAAATTAAGTTTATACTGATTAATTTACTATTAATTATAGATAATTATAATGATAATCCTTTAATTTATTGAAAAAAATTAAAACCTATAGCAAAAATAGAATTAAAAGATTATAGCAAATAAATAAATTGTAAATCTTATTCTTTGACAGATTATGATAAGAAAGAATTTGAAATACATATAAATGAAATGAAATGATATAATTTAATTAAAAAAAGTAGATCAGAATATTCTTTACCAGTAATAATAGTTGTAAAATATAATGAAGAAATGAGAGAAAAATCAAGAATGATAATAAATTATAAGAAATTAAATGATTTAGCAATAATAAATAGATATTCAATACTAAAGATGGAACTTTTATTTAATTTAATAAGGAGAAAAAAGAAATTTAGTAAATTTGATTGTAAATCATGATTTTTTTCAAATAAAATTAGAAGAAGAAAGTAAAAAATATATTGCTTTTAAGATATCAGAAGGATTATATGAATGGAATATATTACTTATGGGATTTCATAATAGTCCTAGTATATTCCAATAATATGTTTCTAAAATGTTATTACCTTTAAGAATTTTTACAGTTATTTATATAGATAATATTTTAATATTTTCAAATAATGAAAATGAACATGAAAATTATTTAGAACAATTTATAAAATTAATAGAAGAAAAAAGATTAAATATTTCACCTAAAAAAAGTTGAATTAAGGAAGAGTAAAATAGAATTTTTAGGACAATATATATCTTCAGATGGAATACAACTACAAGAACATATAAGTAAAAAAGTATTAGAATTTCTAGAAATAAAAAATAAGAAAAACTTATAATCTTTTTTAGGATTAATAAATCAGTCTAGAAATTATATACCTAATTTATAAAAATTAACTGCTAAGATATATAAATTAATAGGAGAAAAAAGTAATTGGTTATGGAATAAGGAAATTGAAGAAATTATCAATCTAATTAAAAAATTATGTTAGAATTTACCAAAATTAACTATACCTTTAGATAATAATGTAAAATAGATAATTTATACTGATGCTTCTAAAAATTATGGGGAGTAGCTTTATATCATGAAAATAACAAAGGAAATGAATTGATTGCATGATATTCAAGGGAAAATTTAATAAATTACAAAGTAAATATCATTCGAATTGCAAAGAATTTTTAGCTATAGTAAAAGAATAGAAAATTTTGAGTTATTTATTGTAAATACAAAATTTATTATTAAAACTGATAATACTCAAGTAAAATATTAAGATAGAGGAATAAGAATAAATAAATTATCCAATAAAATGTTGATTAAATGGTAGAGTGATATGTCTTATTATGATTATGAAATTGAATATATTAAAGGTAAAAATAATCTAATAGCTGAATTTTTTGATCAAATAGAATGAAGAAGAAATGTAAGTCAGACATTTAATGAAGAATCCAATGAGGATTTGGTCCCTATTATTAATCAAATAAATATGAGGTTTCAAATAATAGAAACTTCAATGAATTTTTTAACTTCACAGATTAATGAAACTTTTTATCAAAATCTCTAACCAGTTAGATTTACTCTAACAAAAAGTGGAAAAATTAGAAGAAAGAAATTTAAAAAGACCTGTAACTGGGATGATGTTTCAATCCAAGCATCTCAAATTATGTAATAGACAAAAGAATTACTCCTCTAGTTGATATTATTAGAAATCAAACATAAACATCCCAAGAAACCCACAATAGTCAATCCAATAACCAGTCATCAACCTCATCATCTAAAACCACTAGTACAAGACCTAGAGTAAATCCATCTACTTTTAGACTTCGAGAAAACTACTAGTATTATAAAAAACTTATTTATCACCTCAATCAATTTACCCTCAAACCACAACATGTAAAATATGCATCTCATTTTGCTTTCAACAAAGCTATTATATATCTTGGAACACCTTCAAATTTAGTAAAATCCTTTTATCAACATGGATTAATTTAGTCAATTTATCCTTCACCTTCATTGGAAGAAATCTCTGAGTTACCAGAACTAGTAAAAAGAGCTGTAAAAACCTATTTTAGAATTGTTACTCAACATACAGTATTTGTAAAGTGTTATTCAACAATTGTTGAAATAACTCCATAAAGATTTTATCATCCAATAAATCTAATTAGATTTAGAACTACTAAGAAACCCTTTGAGCATCAAGCAGAATGTAAAGAATATATTGAAGATGAAAAAGAATTTATATAGGCAATATCCAGAATAAGAGCTTAAGATTGTCATATAATATTCTAAGAAATGGATAAAATTATTGTTACAAATGAGGAAGCAGTTTGGGTTTATTTCATAGGCCCAACAACACTTGTATATTTATCAGGAAGGACATTGAAGAATATCAATTATTTTAATCAATTTTATAACAAGTTAAAGAATAACAAATTTGAAAATATAGAAAAAACAAAAAGAAGAATATGTCAAATTTTATTAGAATATGCAACTCATAAATGTAATTATTGTGATGAAAAGAGTCCAGAAGAAAAGATTTTGAGGACCCACTAATGGATATGAGTATGATATAAAGAAGAATTCACCCTGTAAGAAGTTGCTAACAGTAGAATAATCTGCTGATAAGTTTAGAAAAAGAAGAAGATAAAGAAGCCGACACCTTGATAAGAAGACAGAATAAAAGAGGAATAGTAAAAAGTTGATAAAGATGATGTGATATGGATAAAATTTTGTAATGCAATGCTTTATGTCTTCTAATGATATCTACGAGAAGAAGCAAGAAGAGTGTATAATCTTATTTTTTTTCTATATAAATCTTATAACCTTTAGAAAGAGATCATCGATCTGAAGAGAAATAGAAATTCAGTTCATAATTCTCTTATGATATGAGCATCCTTATATTTTTCCTAACATTTTCATAAATATTATCTTTTAGAATTGGAATAGCATATTAAGGTATGCTTAACTAAAGGTAGAAGGTTTGAACCTTAAAAGAGAGGTTACAGTAATATTATATTTATATGAAAGAGGATAGTGATCCTTCCATAACTTGAATCATCTTTGGTCAACACTGAATATCTATCTTTATGAGCATATAGTCATGTTGGTCAGTTGTGGTATCAGAGCTAGAAGAATTAAATAATATGAAACCTTAATCTCTAAATTGTGTTGAATTTCATAAGTTTATTTAGTGTTCTGAATCTAGTTTTTATTGTTAATATATTGCTGAATTTGTTATTGTATGCCTGGAATTGAACATAGAATTAGAAAAATAAAGAAATAAATTAAGATTTTGAGAAAAGCTAAGAGGATTTTTAGTAAATTAGAAAATTTATATTTATTAGTCATAAATAGAGTTAAAGACTTAATAAGAAATTTAAAAGAGGATTTAAGACAGATTATAATATGAATTTAATAAATGTGAAAAAAGTAAGAATTTATGGAATTGAGTCTAGTAAATAACAAAAAAATCACATATGTCTTTTAATGATAATAATATGGAAACATATTATATTTTAACATCTTTTATTATACGAGGAGATGAAGATTATACATTTAATCAAATAAACTGGAATAATATGTATTTAATGAAATAATTGGGATGTTATGTAAATAAAAATATTAAAGAATCTTTACAAGTATATAATTTAGAAGAATTATTAGAAAAAGTAATGATGAGGTGAGCGGATTGTCGTGGTCTGATCCATCAAAATAAAGTTAATTGCATTCAATATAATATAGTATAAGGTACAACCCTATTGTTCTTCTCAAAGAGCCTTTTATTTGAAAACCTAGCATATTGGATGTTAAAATTAATGAAAATCTAAGCAGGAATAAAATGGTTTTTGGGGTTTTAGTGATTAATGCAATAAAAAGTAGAGCGCAGAAAAGTAAATATTTTTAGATTTTTGATTAAGATAAAAACGAGTTGGTTTATTTGAGAAATATGTTATGACAAACTCTTGATGATAAAAACATATATATCTTTGCTCTCACGTTAAAATTGGAGTTTTAAAATCACTAAGTCTTAAAGAAAACTTCAATCGATCGATTGAGTCTAGAACCCTAATTATCATTAAACCCCTTTAATCAAAACTAATTTAAGAACTATTAGCAAACTGTCAGAAACTATTTAGCGTGTAAGTTGAATTAGATGATGAAAACGCCCTCGAATGGTCGTCGATCGAAAACACTAAATTTCAAGCAATTGAATTAATTAACAATGATCGCTGATAATAACACAACTTTCTTAAAATCGAAACTAAAATATTCTATTAAAAAGCAAACGTTCAAATCATCCAAATTCAATTATAAAGTCTAATATGAGAATGATCAATCGATATTGAAAATTTGCTCATAAAATGAAAACCCTAGATCTAGCAGCAATCATAACATGGGAATATACAAATTAGAACAGTAAAAACTCCCCGTTTTAGTCCATGAACTCAAGATATCAGATCCATCACCAAGAGACTAAAGATTTAGCCTCTCATGATTCCTATTGTACTGCAATCGCTATCCATATGCGATGCCATGAAGAAACGATGAGAAGATGGTAGATTGATGGTGTAGAGATGTGGATAAGTCTGTGGAGAGGTGTAGAGATGTGGATAAGTCTGTGGAGAGGTGTAGAAAGTGATCAGACATCGCTCGAGTACTGCTTCTTAGCCTAATCAGGTCAAAAACTAGCCTCCTCGTTGTCGACAACCCTCATCTCCTTTTATTTCTACATGACCTAATTCAAAACACGCAGTTTCAACGATTTCGTATTTTAGTCACGACCAGATTCATGTTTTGGTCGCGACCTGTAAAAACAGAAAGACTTCCAAAATAATAAAGGTGGCGACTAAAATGTGCAGGAGCATGATTTCACTTTCATTTACTTGTAATTTCTTTTCTGATCCTTACTCTCTTCAAAAATACTTGCAATCTAACATAAAAGCTCATTATAAAAATCCAAATCAGTAAATAACATAATATATATAGTTGGGAATAGTTAATTTACCATTTTACCCTTAATTAGCACATTACCACGCACAATCATGTATTATCACAAAAGTACAATTTAAGGCATAAAATGAATGGTAAAATTGTTATCAAACTCTAAAAAATGTCACAGAAAGCATATACAAAATGTGTCTTATCAAGTACCTAAAGAAATAAAAATAATAGATAAAGAACAACAAAGATATAAAAAAGATAGATTAATAGAATTAGCAAAATCTTTAGAACAAAAATTATATGATATGAAAAAATATATTAGAAATAATACAAATGAATTAGCATATATAAAAGGAAATATAAAACAAATCATGAAAGCCTTAGGAATAGAAAATAAAATAGAATATATAGAAGAAAAGTCATAAATCAATATGAGGAGGATATTAGATCAAATTGAAGAATATGAAATTAATAAAAATAAAATTATACAAAAAAGTCTTGTAAAAATTTAAAACAAACTAGAATTTTAACTAAAGAAATTAAAAAAGGACACGAAGTATTAAATAAAAATTTATGGACAATATATGAAGAAATTGAAAAATTAGATTTAGAAAGAGAAAGAGAAAGAACTGAAATACTTATAACAGGACAAAAAATAAAATTTTAAAATTAAATAAAAAAGAAATAAATAAATTAGCTAAAATATCATATAAGGCAAAATCAGAAATAGATTATTTACTTTAAATATATAAGCCTTTGATTAGTAAAGAAAATAAAAAAGAAGATGATGGTAAAAATAAAGTTATTTATATGATGAATGCTATGGAATTAAATGAGAATTAAACAGAAGAAATAATGGGTCAAGAAGAAGAAAATTTAGAAAATATTATAAAAGATTTTGAACATGTTAGAAATATAGGAAAATATTAAAATGGTCAGATTAATATGGAAGAAATTCATGTAATAAATCCATAATTAAATCCAAAAAATCAAGAAGAAACAAGTACTGCAAGAAATTATGCAGGGCACATAATGGAATTTGATATGAAAAGTCATTTATATTGAAACATCCTCCATTTCTTACATCTTAGAGACCAAATGGTAACAAATGAAACCACTTCTAAGGCTATTGAAGTCAAATTACTCAATCTGCAATTTTACTCTTAGCGAGTACTCGAAGCTAACATAATGCTCTTTCAGGAAAAAATAACTCGTTGACCACGCCTTGACCAGGTCAATGTCAGAAAACATCCAAAGTTTACTGTTTATCTAGCGTTTTTTCGTTATTCCAGCATTTTGGTCCCAACATTTGCACTATCCAATCCCCATCTTCTCTTCATGCTTCTTCAATTCTTCCTCATCTTAAACCTGTGGGATTGGGATTACATGGAAAGGGATGAGATTTCTAGGAAAATCTCAGTAGCAAACATTACTAAACAATGCATGCATTAATGTAAATACTTATGCTTGCTTGTGAAAATGTTAACATTGCGTAATGTGCGTGCTTCCATGTAACATATAAAATACAATTGGCCAAAGTAATCATAGAAACATAGTTTCATACATAAGCATATGTACAACACATTTCAACAAAGCCATAGCACATCAAGCATAACATTCAATACATACAAGTTTAGGATAAGTTTACTATTTGGCGTGTAGCCTTTCCTTCCAGCTCCTAGCCTTGTCTCTAAGGTCCCTTCTTTTCATCATTCAGAGCCAATACATAGCATAATAATATCTTTATGATTATCCAATATAGCTCTACTTACCTCATGCTTAACTAGGGGTAATATCCTTACTCTGACATTCCCCTAACTTTCTTTCTCTCTTTAGCTACCTTTATTAATAGAGATATTTCTCTATTCTAACCACTAAGAGCAATCCTCTACTTTATTAGAGCAGGGACTAGATAACTTACTTACCTCATTCCTAAACTCTGCCCAGTCCCTAAGCTCCTTGGACTGCTCTTGGCTCCGCCAGAACTCCTTCTTTTCTTTCTCTTCCTTTCTTTCTTTCTCTCTTTCTCTCTTCTTTCTCTTATTTTGCCTTGCTTGGCCATGGGAATGAAGTAAGGGGAAGGGTTTATTTATAGGTGAGTGGAGGTGAAATGAATGGCTCAGATTAAATCATGATGAATGGCCCAGATTGCTTAGCTTTCTCAAGAAGCTTTGCCTGCATCATCACGATGACATCACCCTCCTTGATGACTCACCATTATGACATCAGCCAAGGATACCTCAGGGGGTATATGGCGTAATGGTGGGGCCCTTGGGACACCTCACCAGCTGACTCAGCCTCTCTAGAGAATTCCATAGCCTTTTCTTGGAATGAGCGGCTGAGATTGTGCCACGTGTCCTTTTTACTTTTTCTTCTTTTTCTAATCTCATGACATGTGTCCTTAACTTTTCTTCTTTTCTTATAATCATGCCATGTGGCGCCTTGTGGGTCCCATGAGGACACCTTTCATGCCACCTCATGGTCTACAGTCATATCTAATCACTTTTCCCAGTTCTATCCTTAATCGGGTAATTTTACTTTGTGAAAAAGCATTAAAATATTATTTTAATGCCTCTTAAATTTCCATAACTACTGGGCCTACGTTTTTGGGCCTTAAAATGTTATCTTGGGTTTGTAACCAAGTCCAAACACTCTGGTGGCTCGGTTCCCAAGAAACACCTCTTACTTTTCCGTTATGCCCACAGGGACTTTCACTATTTACGCTTTAGTCCTTGTATTTTCACTTTCTTGTAGTTTAGTCCATGAACATCATTTGTATATTTCTGGGACTCCTGCATAATAGGGTCTAGTAGCCTTCCTTTTTCAGGCTACATAGTGGGCTTCTAGGCCTAAAAATTGGGATATGACATTTCTCCTCCCCTTAAAATAAATTTTGTCCTCGAAATTTGAGGGTTAAATCTCTATTCATAGTTTTCTCTGAGGAGAATGTCCCTTTTCATAACATTTTCTTTTCTAGCCCTTCTTAACTTTTCTGACTATCTCACATAACTTTGTGCATTTATGCCAACCTTTTGTGGTATTTACACCCTTTCTCATATAATTGTGTTATACCTTTACTTTATCTCAGACCCTCTTCTCTGGGTCTCGTTAGCCTTTTAATCTCTTTATCCTTATCTGAAGGATTTATTTACTCATACTTTTGCATTCTTAAACATATGGGTTTCTCTTCTTTATTCCTCAGGCATACTTCTACAAAACTTTTTGAATATAAGCACTCAGACTTGAACTTGGACTCCATTTTCATAAGGGTAAACTAAGTTAAGTCTATATATAATATATGCTATAAGTTTTCTAGATGAGTTAATCACTCATGAAGCTCCTTACCTTAATTTCATCTTTGGTACTTATCTTTCCAGAGAGATATTGTATTGTTCTCATTTCTCCATAGCTCCTTACTTTCCTTAGGCTAGGTCTAACTGCGATCAACCGTAAGCCTCTTCAGAATCTAAATGCAACTCTGAAGCTGTTAGGATCTAATTGCGACCTTTGAGCCATGCTAGGATCTAACTGTGACCCTTCAGAATCCTCTGTGATTCTGTTGTACTATATCATCATCTCTAAAAGATCTCATCCAACAGACTAAGTTATAAGGTTAACTGCTTTCACTTGTTGATAACTCAATAAAAAAATTTTAAAATACATTCAGTTGCCCATATTATTTACCAAGACTTTACTTATTTTTTCTCTTACTCAGGAGTTCCTTCTCATTTTTCTTACTCTATTGTGGCTTACCAATTATGGTCTAACCACCTGTCATTGCATTCTATTGCTATGGCCTCATCATAACTTCTCATTTCCATCTGTGCTCTAACTATGAGCCATTGAACTATGCTATAATTGCAAGCAATCTATATCAGATCTAACTCTTATCTGAAGAGTGATATGAACTCATCTGAATCTAGCTCTATCTGAGAGCCATCTGTTTCATATCCAACTCTTATCTGAAGAGTGATATGAAAACAATCTCTTTACTGCTATCTCTTACTCTTTCTGTATACTATTTCTTTTGATAGAGTTATAACACTACTACATTCTTGGTACTTGCTGTAACCCTAACATAAAAAATGGCCCTGAGTACTATATTCGCAAGTTTGTAAAAATACCTGAGTAACCCCAATCATACTTTAACAACTGTCCCACTTATTGAGACTGTTTATCATCCTAGGTACATTCTTATTGCATGTCATATGGTATGGGAGCAACATAACTTTCTTATCATAAACTCTACCTTACATGTACTGCATGAGGGGAGTATTCATAGCATACTCTAACATGCATATCATCATATGACAACTGCAAGGAGATACAACTATTCCTCATAACTTATGGCAACATAAGCCATATATCATCATCATATACATTTGCTCAACCATCCATCATACATACACTATAATTGAATAATTAACTAAACTTTAGAACATTTTTTCCTCTATCACATCATCTGCCAAATTCCAAATATTCATTTAGGAACATGAAATAACTTCTCATTTAACATAGGCTACCACATTACCCTCTTACTAGGGTATAGACTCAACCCTTCTTACTCTTTCTTAAATTATGGAGTCTCTTTATCTTTGAAACTGTGACTACCTTTCTCTTTATCAGTCTTAGTCTACTCTAGACTAGACTGTGGTTCCTTTATCTTGGGAACATCAGCTCTCTTTATCTATTAATCATCTCATCTCTAACTTTAGTCCACATGCTAGAATCATTCCTAGGCAAACCTCATTCTAACTTTTAATTCTTTTGTTCAAGAAACACTAGCTGAACAAATTTTTCGTAATGTAGATCTACTCACATAGAGGATCTACTTTTGAACATTGTCTTAAACTAATCCTTCATATCTTCTTACTTTATACTATCTGGCTTGATTATACTTTGTACCAATCCTCTAATTGATTAACTTCAACCAGGTTGGTACCTTCATTATCATTGTCACTGTAACGTCTGGCAGTTTTCCTTGACCTAGGACTGATCAGCTTCTATCTCTATCCATAGAGGAAATTGCTCCCCAGACGTTATCTTGCTTAGTCCAGCCACATAGTGCTAAGAAACACGAGACCTCAACGGTAACGACTGACTAAGACTAGCCACTTTCTTGAAGATTACCCTATACTGCTATAAGGTATGGGGTATTGTTCTATCTATCTGGTGTTACTATCTCTAAGTAGTGAACACTATCCCCATATCTTTTACTAGGGGAAAACCTATTAATTTAAATCTCTAACTATACTAGAGCATCACTGAGCTATAACCTTCTGTTCTGTGCTAGAATCTTATGCTCTATGCCAAAACCCTTTACTCTGTACTAGAACTTTCTCGATTCGGTACTAGAACCTTATGCTCTAAGCCAGAATCCTCTGCTCTGATACTAAAATGAAACATCCTTATTTTCTTATATCTTAGGGACCAAACTGTAGCATATGGAACCACTTCTAAGGCTATTGAAGTCAAATTACTCAATCTGTAATTTTACTCTTAGTGAGTACTATTCACTGTGTAAATTCCAGAGGAGTTACCTGACTTTGAAAAATCATAACTAATTCTAGAAAAATCAAAATGAAGTAGTTCAAATTGCTACACAAAGCTAACATAATGCTATTTCAGGAAAAAATAACTCATTGACCACACCTTGACCAGGTCAATGTCAGAAAACATCCAAAGTTTACTGTTTATCTAGCGTTTTTCCGTTATTCCAACATTTTGGTCCCAACATTTGCACTATCTAATCCCCATCTTCTCTTCATGCTTCTTCAATTCTTCCTCATCTTAAACCTGTGGGATTGGGATTACATGGAAAGGAATGAGATTTCTGGGAAAATCTCAGTAGCAAACATTACTAAATAATGCATGCATTAACGTAAATACTTGTGCTTGCTTGTGAAAGTGTTAACATTGCGTAATGTGTGTGCTTCCATGTAACATATAAAATACAATTGGCCAAAATAATCATAGAAACATAGTTTCATACATAAGCATATGTACAACACATTTCAACAAAGCCATAGCACATCAAACATAACATTCAATACATACAAGTTTAGGATAAGTTCACTACCTGGCGTGTAGCCTTTCCTTCCAGCTCCTAGCCTTGTCTCTAAGGCCCCTTCTTTTCATCATTCAGAGCCTATACATAGCATAATAATATCTTTATTATTATCCAGTATAGCTCTACTTACCTCATGCTTAACTAGAGGTAATATCCTTACTCTGATATTCCCCTAACTTTCTTTCTCTCTTTAGCTACCTTTATTAATAGAGATATTTCTCTATTCTAATCACTAAGTGCAATCCTCTACTTTATTAGAGTAGGGACTAGATAACTTACTTACCTTATTCCTAAACTCTGCCCAGTCCCTAAGCTCCTTGGACTGCTCTTGGCTCCGCCAGAACTCCTTCTTTTCTTTCTCTTCCTTTCTTTCTTTCTCTCTTTCTCTCTTCTTTCTCTTATTTTGCCTTGCTTGGCCATGGGAATGAAGTAAGGGGAAGGGTTTATTTATAGGTGAGTGGAGGTGAAATGAATGGCTCAGATTAAATCGTGATGAATGGCCCAAATTGCTTAGCTTCCTCAAGAAGCTTTGCCTGCATCATCACGATGACATCACCCTCCTTGATAACTCACCATTATGACATCAGCCAAGGATACCTCAGGGGGTATATGGCGTAATGGTGGGGCCCTTGGGACTCCTCACCAGCTGACTCAGCCTCTCTAGAGAATTCCATAGCCTTTTCTTGGAATGAGCGGCTGAGATTGTGCCACGTGTCCTTTTTACTTTTTCTTCTTTTTCTAATCTCATGACATGTGTCCTTAACTTTTCTTCTTTTCTTATAATCATGCCATGTGGCGCCTTGTGGGTCCCATGAGGACACCTTTCATGCCACCTCATGGTCTACAGTCATATCTAATCACTTTTCCCAGTTCTATCCTTAATCGGGTAATTTTACTTTGTGAAAAAGCATTAAAATATTATTTTAATGCCTCTTAAATTTCCATAACTACTGGGCCTACGTTTTTGGGCCTTAAAATGTTATCTTGGGTTTGTAACCAAGTCCAAACACTCTGGTGGCTCGGTTCCCAAGAAACACCTCTTACTTTTCCGTTATGCCCACAGGGACTTTCACTATTTACACTTTAGTCCCTAAATTTTTACTTTCTTGTAGTTTAGTCCTTGAACATTATTTGTATACTTCTGGGACTCCTGTATAATAGGGTCTAGTAGCCTTCCTTTTTCAGGCTACATACTAGGCTTTTAGGCTTAAAAATTGGGATATGACATATATCATAAAAAACCTTTAAAAAATGTTGAAATACGTCTGAAAATGACTTTCAAAACACCTACTAAATCAGGATTTACACCAATACTATTAGAATAATATGAAAATAGAAATATACCAAATATAGGAATATGGTTAGATTTATATTGTAATTTAGATAATGAAAAAAGAATAGAATAATATATTAAATCATAATTAATTGTATTAATAGGAAGAAATATAGAAATCGTATGGCAAGTATGTTAGTTGAAGCAAGTTTTACGAGAATAGCACAAAATTGGTTGAAAAATAAAAATCATTAATTTAGAGAAAATACAAGACAAATAAATGAATAATATAATAATAGAAAAGAATTTTATGGATTATTAATAAGAAGATATAAAGAAATATTAAAAATGAATTTGCAGGAAGAAGTTCAGCATTAAATGAAGAAATAAAAATTAAAAAAGCTATATAGAAATTTCATGAAATACAAATATGTAGCTTAGATAAAAAATATTTAAATCAATATATATGTGAATTTAAAAAATATTATTATGAAGCAAGAATAAATATTTATGAAATACAAATATTTTATTTGGAATTATTTTATAGGAAATTAACAAACTTAATTTCAAAAACAATAATGGATGATTATAATAGAGTTTTAGAACAAGAATTGATTTAATACACATTTTACATACTATGGGAAGAAGAAAAAAATTATTTAAGAGAATATTTATCCGACAAATGTAAATAAGTTTGGAAGAATATAAAATATTATAAAATTAATAAGATAATATTAAAATGTAGAGAGTTAGAATCGCCTCATAAATGGGATGTAAACCAAAAAAATATAGGAAAAGGAGAAAAGAGAAAAGATTTAAGAAAAAATATAAATTCAAAAGATATCCAAAGAAAAATTGTATAGAAAATTTAAACCTCAAAAATATTTTTAAAAAGTTAATAAAAGAATAAATTATAGTAAAAAACCTAAAAACTATAAATGTTATAATTGTGGGGAAATATGACATTAATAATGAATGTAAAAAACCAATAAATGAGAAAATAATGGAGATATTAGAACAAGATTTAGAATATACTGTAGAACATTTAGAATTTAAGGAATAGATACATAATGATACAGAAAATTCAGAAATAGATATTTATAAATTAAAACAAATAAATAATGAAGAATCAGAAGAAGAAACTGAGTCTGAATATTCTGAAATAGAAATTGAAGAAAATGAAAATTATAAATTTTATATGATAAATAGAATAGAAGATGAAGGAAGTAGTAATAAAAAAAAGAATATGATGAATTTAGAAATGAACAAGAATGAAAATGTGAAAGGAGAATTACTTTTAATGAAAACAAGATAATAAAATAAAAGATAAAAAATTAGATATGACATCAAAAGAATTAAAAAATGAAAGTTTCATGAATAAAGTAAATAAAATTTTAAAAAATAAGAAAAAAAAGAAAAAAGTGTGTTTACAGTATTAGAAAAGAAGCATCCAATATAATCAACTTTATCAGAAGGAGTTTTAAGAATATCTTTAGTAAGTAAAACTTAAATAGATAATTAAATAGCTAAATTATCATTTAAAGAAGAAGTTACAAAAATTTATATAAAAGGAGTTCAAATACTTGTAAAATCTTATTTTAAAGAAGGAATAAATACACAAGTAGAATTATTAATAACTAATAGAAGAATTGTAAGTAGTGTAAAAGATAATATATTAAGAATATTAACAGTAAATCTAATATATCAAAAATTGATATTTACAGTTAATTCAAATTTTGCTATATCAAGAGCTAATAAACATGAGTAAATCTATAATTATATATCATAGATTAGGAGGAATAAAAATGTTAGAATGAGCTAAAACTATAAGTATAACAACTATAGTATGATTAGTTTTTACAAATGAATGTAAGACATATAAAAAAATCTCATGGAAGAATAACTATTGATAAATATTTTATGCCTATATTAAGAGAAATATAATTAGATCCAATGAATATAACAATACCAGAACAATTATAAATAAAATTAGATAGCAGTATGAATTATAATCAAACAATGAATCCTAAAAGAATATTGATTAATGATAACTTATGACAAAGAAGTTTAAGAATAATACACAATCCTTAAACATAAATATTAATAATCCTAGGAGAAGCCTAGAATATCCTTTAAGTAGACCTTAAACAAGAAGAGGATTAATTAGATCACAAAGTCAAAGAGAACATGATGATTATGAAAGAAATTTATTAGCAGAAATACCAATAAATACAAACTTAACACAAATAAGACATAGAAGTAGACAAATAGATTTAACCCAAGAAAAAAATTTAATAAAATTAAAAGTTAAAAAAGAAGCACTTTGGGATGAAATAATAACTCTCATAGATGAAAATATAAATAAAAGTTTTATAGAAGAAAATGATATTGAAAATAATTTAGATATTACATAGGAAGGAACAAAAACAAATATTATTATAAGATTTAATAAAAGGGATATTATAAATACTAATTTATGGGTACAAGAAAATAGTAATAATCAATATAAGATGATTTTAGGAAAAGATTTTTTACAATCAGTAAGATCATATAGTATACAAGATGATAGAATAATTTTAAATATAAATTATCAAACTATAATAATTAGAAAAATAAGATGAATAGACAATTATTTTATGTGTTAGTAAAATTTAACTATAAAAAATACAGATCTAGAAAACATCATGCCATTGTAGATACTAAAGCAAATTTAATTGTGGCAAAATATAATGTTTTACCACTTGAGTTATGGAAGAAAAAAGATAAAATATTAAATTTGCTCCAATAAAACTTGCTTCAACTAACATACTTGCCATTCCTACTTCTATATTTCTTCCTATTAATGCAATTAATTGTGATTTAGTCCATTCTTCTATTCTTTTTTATTATCTAAATTACAATATAAATCTAACCATATTTCTGCATTTGGTATATTTATATTTTCATATTGTTCTAATAGTGTTGGTTGTAAATCCTGATTGTTGTGGTTTGAGAGTAAAATGATTGAGGTGATAAATAAGCTTTTTATAATATTGGTAGCTTTCTCGAAGTCTAAAAGTATATGAGTTTACTTTGGGTCATGGACTAGTGGTTTTAGATGATGAGGCTGATGTCTGGTTATTGGGTTGGCTATTTTGGGTTTCTTGGGTTGTTTTTGTTTGATTTCTAATAATATCAACTAGAAGAGTAATTCTTTTGTCTATTACTTAATTTTTAAATGTATGGATTGAAATATTAGCCACAATTATAGGTCTTTTTAAATTTATTTCTTCTAATTTCTCCACTCTTTGTCAGAGTAAATCCAACTGGTTAGAAATCTTGGTGAAAGTTTTATTAATCTGTGAAGTTAAAAGATTTATTGAAGTTTCTATTATTTGAAACCTCATATTTATTTGATTAATAACAGGGACCAAATCCTTATCATAATAAGACATATCACTTTGTCATTTAATCAACATTTTATTAGATAATTTATTTATTCTTATTTCTCTATCTAATCAATGTTTTACTTGAATATTATTAGTTTTGATAATAAATTTTGTATTTACAATAAATAACTCAAAATTTTCTACTACTTTTACTATAGTTAAAAATTCTTTTCAATTCGAATGATATTTACTTCGTGATTCATTAAATTTCCACTTGAATATCTTGTAATCAATTCATTTCCTTCATTATTTTCATGATATAAAGCTACTCTCTAATAATTTTTAGAAGCATCAGTATAAATTATCTATTTTATATTATTATCTAAAGGTATAGTTAATTTTGGTAACATAATTTTTTAATTTGATTGATAATTTCTTCAATTTCCTTATTCCATAACCAATTACTTTTTCCCCCCTACTAATTTAGATATCTTAGCAGTTAATTTTGATAAATTAGGTATATAATTCATAGCATGATTTACTAATCATAAAAAAGATTGTAAGTTTTCTTATTTTTTATTTCTAGAAATTCTAATACTTTTTTACTCATATGTTCTTGCAATTCTATCCCATCTAAAGATATATATTATCCTAAAAATTCTATTTTAGTCTTCCTTAATTCAGTTTTTTAGGTGAAATATTTAATCCTTTTTCTTCTATTAATTTTATAAATTGTTCTAAATGATTTTCATATTCATTTTCATTATTTGAAAATATTAAAATATCATCTAAATGATTAACTACACAATTTGTTAAAGGTAATAATATTTTAGAAACATATTCTTGGAATATACTAGGACTATTTGAAATCCCATAGGTAATACATTACATTCATATAATCCTTCTCATGTACTAAAAGCAATATATTTTTTACTTTCTTCTTCTAATTTTATTTAAAAAAATTCTGATTTACAATCAAATTTACTAAATATCTTTTTTCCCTTATTAAATTAAATAAAAGTTCCATCTTTGATATTAGATATCTATTTATTATTACTAAATCATTTAATTTATGATAATTTATTATCATTCTTGATTTTATTCTCATTTCTTTACTATATTTTACAACGATCATTGCTGGTGAAGTATATTTTAATATACTTTCTCTAATTAAATTATATCTTTTCATTTCATTTATAGGTATTTCAAATTCTTTCTTATCATAATTTGTCCAAAGAAAAATATAGGAAAAGGAGAAAAGAGAAAATATTTAAGAAAAAATATAAATTCAAAAGATATCCAAAAGAAAAATTTTATAGAAAATTTAAATCTCAAAAATATTTTAAGAAAGGTAATAAAAGAATAATTATAGTAAAAAAAAACCTAGAAAATGTAAATATTTATTAGTACTTAATGTAAAAAACTAATAAATGAGAAAATAATGAAAATATTAGAACAAGATTTAGAATATAATTTAGAACCTTTAGAATTTAAGGATATGGTATACGATGATATAGAAAATCCAAAAATAGATATTTATAAATTAAGACAAATAAATAATGAAGAATCAAAAGAAGAAACTCAGTTTGAATATTCTGAAATAGAAATTGAACGATATGAAAATTATAAATTTTCTATGATAAATAGAATAGAAGATGAAAGAAGTAGTAACCAAGAAAAAGAATATGATGAATTTAGAAATGAAGGAATATGTGAAAGGATAATTACTTTTAATGAAAAAATATAATAAAATAAAAGATAAAAAATTAGATATGACACTAGAAGCATTAAAACATGAAAGTTTTATGAATAAAGTAAATAAAATTTAAAAAAAAATAAGAAAAGAGTAAAAAGTGTGTCTGTAGTATTAGAAAAGAAACATCCAATATAATCAACTTTAATAGAATGAGTTTTAAGAATACATTTGGTAAATAAAACTTTAATAGAATATAAAATAGCTAAATTATCATTTAAAGTGAAGTTACATAAATCTTAAATCCTCTTTTAAATTTCTTATTAAGTTTTCAATTCTATTTATGACTAATAAATCTAAATTTTTTGATTTACTAAATATTAATTTGTTTCTTTATTTTTTTAATTCTATGTTCAATTCCAGGCATACAACAACAAATTCAATAATATATTAACAATAAGAACTAGATTCAGAACACTAAAACTTATCAAATTCAATAAAATTTAGAGATTAAGGTTTCATATTATTTAATTCTTCTATCTCTTATACCATAATTGATTAACTTGACTATATGCTCATAAAGATAGATATTCAGGGATGACTAAAGATGATTCAGATTATGGAAGGATCCCTGTCCTCTTTCATACAAGGATAATATTACTGTAACCTCTCTTCTGAGGTTCAAACATTTCTCCTTCAAACCATCTCAGCACAACCTTCCTTCGTGTTCTACTAGAAGCATAATTGAATTTCTATCATTATAAATATATAGCCAGTAATCCCTTATATGATCATTTCTATCATAATCAAATAATACTACCACCCTTAATCTTTAATAAAAAGTTTAGTTAAACATACATTAATTTGTTATTCCAATTCTGAAGGATAATATTTATGAATAGGGTAGAAAAATATAAGGATACTTAGATCATAAGAGAATTATGAAACTAAATTTCTATTTCTTTTTATATTGATAATCTCCTCTTAGAAGTTACAAGGTTTATATAGAAAAAATAAGACTCTACACTCTTTTTGCTTCCTCTCATAGATATCATTGCAAGACATAAATCATTAAATTACAAAATTTTATTCATACCACATCATCTTTGTCAACTTTTTACTAGTCATCTCTTCTTCTTTGTCTTCTTGTCAAGGTGTTGGCTTCTTTATCTTCATCTTTTTCTAAACTTGTCGGCAAATTCTTCTAATGTCGGTAACTTTTTACAAGGCGAATTCTTCTTTATATCAATATCTATTACTGGGTCCTCAAAATCTTTTCTTTCTAGACTCTTTTCATCGCAATAATTATATTTATAAGCTGTATATTATGATAAAATCTGCCATATTCTTCTTTTTATTTTTTTGTATTTTTAAATTTATTATTCTTCAACTTACCATAAAATTGATTAAAATAATTGAGATTATTCAATGTCCCACGATAAGGTTTACAATTTATTTCTTTGCTATAATATTTTAATTATATTTTTATTATAGGTTTCAATTTTCCCAATGAATTGAAGGGTTATCATTATAATTATCTATTAATTTGTGTTCAATAGATTTTTCTTCTAACTTTTCTTCTCCTAAATTTAAATTTCCTAACATATGAATTATTTCCAAGGGCTTATTATTGGGTAAAAATTGAACTTCATTTTCATATTATTTTTCTGAAACTTTTTATCTTTTCTTTTATATGGTTTAATTATTCTTATTATGCATACTTCATGTTTACAAGGTGTGGTTAAAATTATAGCTTTTTCAATTAAATGAATTTGATAATATTTGCATAAAAAATCTAATTCTAATATTATATTACATGATGGTTCATTATATTGATTTAATTCTTCAATTAATAATTCATATTCTCCTATTTATATAGTTATATTCTTTGCTTCTAATTCTATCATATTTATTTCTCTTCTAGCACTTTCCATTCTTAATATTTTATCTTTTTTTCTTCCATAACTCAGGTGGTAAAACATTATATTTTGCAACAGTTAAATTTGCTCCAATATCTACAAGGGCATGATAGTTTATATATCTGTATTTTTATACTTAAATTTTACTAATACATAAAATAATTGTCTACTCATCTTATTTTTCTAATTATTATAGTTTGATAATTTATGTTTAAAATTATTCTATCATCTTGTATCCTATATGGTCTTACTTATTGCAAAAAATCTTTTCCTAAAATCATCTTATATTCATTATTACTATTTTTTTGTACCCATAATTTAGTATTTATAATATCTCTTTTATTAAATCTTATAATAACATTTGTTTTTGTTCCTTTCTCTATAATATCTAAATTATTTTTATATCATTTTCTTCTATAAAACTTTTATTTATATTTTCATCTATGAGAGTTATTATTTCATCCAAAAGTACTTCTTTTTTAACTTTTAAGTTTATTAAACTTTTTTCTTGGGTTAAATATATTTGTCTACTTCTAAGTCTTATTTGTGTCAAATTTGTATTTATTGGTATTTTTGCTAATAAATTTATTTCATAATCATCATTTTCTCTTTGACTTTGTAATCTAAATAATCCTCTTCTTGTTTCTGGTCTAATTAAAGGATATTCTAAGCTTCTCCTAGGATTATTAATATTTATGTTTAAGGACGGTGTATTTATTATTAAACTTCTTTGTCCTAAAATATCATTAGTCAATATTCTTCTAGGATTTATTGTTTGATTATAATTAATACTTCTATCTAATTCTATTTATAATTGTTTTGGTATTGTTATATTCATTAGATCTAATTATATTTCTCTTTATATAGGCATAAAATATTTATCAATAGTTATTCTTCCATGAGATTTTTTATATATCTTATGTTCATTTGTAAAAACTAATCCTACTATAGCTGTTATACTTATAATTCTAGCTCCTTCTAACATTTTTATTCCTCCTAATTTATGATATATAATTATATATTTATTTATATATTCATCAGCTCTTGATATAGCAAAATTTGTATTAACTATAAATTTCAATTTTTGATATATTAGATTTCCTATTAATATTCCTAATATACTATCTTTTACACTACTTACAATTCTTCCATCTACTATTAATAATTCTATTGGTGTATTTATTCATTATTTAAAATAAGCTTTTATAAGTATTTGAACTCCTACTATATAAATTTGTGTAACTTCATATTTAAATGATAATTTAGTTATTTTATCATCTATTAAAGTTTTACTTATCAAAGGTATTCTTAAAACTCCTTCGGTTAAATGTGATTATGTTGGATGTTTCTTTTCTAATACTATACACATACTTTTTTCTTTTTTCTTATTTTTTTAATTTTATTTACTTTATTCATAAGACTTTCATTTTTTAATTCTTTTGGTGTCATATCTAACCTTTTTATCTTTTATGTTATTATATTGTTTTTCATTAAAAGTAATTCTTCTTTCACATATTTCTTCTTGTTCATTTTTAAATTCATCATATTCTTTTTCCTGATTACAATTTCCTTCATCTTCTAATCTATTCATCATATAAAATTTATAATTTTCATTTTCTTTAATTATTTGAGAATATTCATATTCAGTTTCTTCTTCTTATTCATTATCTATTTGTTTAAATTCATAAATCTCTATTTCTGAATTTTCTATATCACTATATATTAGTTCCATAAATTTTAAATTTTCTAAATTATATTCAAAAGCTTGTTTTAATATTTTCATCATCTTTTCATTGTTTGGTTTTTTACATTCAGTATTAATATATCATATTGCTATACAATTATAAAATTTACATTTTTTAGGTTTTTTACTATAATTAATTCTTTTATTACCTTTTAAAAATATTTTTGAGGTTTAAATTTTCTATAAATTTTTTCTTTTGGATATCTTTTGAATTTATATTTGTATTTAAATATTTTCTCTTTTCTTATTTTCTTATAACTTTTTGGTTTACATCCCCATTTATGAGGTGTTTCCAATTCTCCATATTTTAATATTGTCTTATTAGTTTTATAATATTTTATATTTCTCCAAACTTGTTTATCTTTATCAGATAAATATTCTCTTAAATAATTTTCTCTTCTTCCCATAGTATTTAAAAAGGGTATTAAATCAATTCTTGTTCTAAAATCTCTATTATAATCATCCATTATTGTTTCTGAAATTAATTTTGGTAATTTTCTATAAAATAATTCCAAATAAAATCTTTATATTTCATAACTATTTATTCTAGCTTCATAATAATATTTTTTAAATTTAAGTATATATTGATTTAAATATTTTAGATCTACGCTACATATTTCTATTTCATGTAATTTCTGTATAACTTTTTTTATTTTGGTTTCTTCATTTAATGTGAACTTCTTTCTACAAATCATTTCTTAATATTTGTTCATATCTTGTTAATAATCCATAAAATTCTTGTCTATTGGTATATAATTCATTTATTTTTCTTGCATTTTCTCTAAATTCATGAGTTTTACTTTTGCACGAATTTGGTACAATTTCAGTATAACTTGCTTCCACTAACATGTTTGCCATTCCTACTTCTATATTTCTTCCTATTAATGCAATTAATTATGATTTAGTCCATTAGTCTATTCTTATTTCATTATCTAAATTACAATATAAATCTAACCATATTCCTGTATTTGATATTTTCTAGTTTCATATTGTTCTAATAGTGTTGATGTAAATCCTGATTTACTCGATGTTTTAAAAGTCATTTCAAAAGGTATATCAACATTTGTTAAAGGTTCTTTATGATATAAATGACTTTCCATATCAAATTCCATTCTATCTCCTGTATGAGTTCTTACAGTACTTATTTCTTCTTGGTTTTTTTGGATTTAATTCTGGATTTATTACATGAATTTCTCCCATATTAATCTGATCATTTTTATAATTTTCTATTTTTGTAACATGTTCAAATTCTTTTCTAATATTTTCCAAATTTTCTTCCTCCTGACCCATTATTTCTTCTATGTGATCTTCATTTAATTCTATAGCATCCATCATATTAATAACTATATTTTTATTTTTACCATCATCTTCTTTTTCATTTTCTTTACTTATCAAAAGTTTATATATTTCAAATAAATAATCTATTTTTGATTCTATATTACATAATATTTTGTCTAACTTATTACTTTCTTTTTATTTAATTATAAATCTTTATTTCTTTATTCTATTATAATTATTCTAATTATTTCTATTTCTCTTTCTAAATCTATTTTTTCAATTTTTTTATATTGTCCATAAATTTTTATTCAGTACTTGTCCTTTTTTAATTTCTTTACTTAAAATCCTTGTTTGTTTTAATTTTTCATCAAGATTTTGTTTCTAATTTTATTTTTATTAATTTCATATTCTTCAATTTGATATAATATTCTCATCATATTAATTTCTGGTTTTTCTTCTACAAATTCTATTTTATTTTCTATTATGAAGGCTTTCATAATTTGTTTTATATTTCTTTTTATATCTGCTAATTCATTCATATTATTCCTAATATCTTTTTTTCAAATCATACAATTTTTGTTGTAAAAGTTTTTCTAATTCTATTAATCTATGTTTTCTTATATTTTTGTTGTTCTTTATATATAATTTGTTTTATTCTTTTAGGTAATTTTTCTAATAATTCTTCTAAATTATTACTTGTAATAATTCTTCAATATTTTTATTTACATAACACCATAATTGTTTCATTAAATATATATTATTCTAGTTTATTTGATTAAATATATAATCACCATCTCCTCCTATGATAAAAGTTGTTAAAATACAATATGATTCCATATTATTGTTATTAAAAGGCATATATGAATTTTTTGGTAATTTACTAGACTCAATTTTATAAATTCTTGGTTCTATCACATTTATTAAATTCATAGTGTAATCTATCTTAAATCATCTTTTAAATTTCTTATTAATTCTTTAATTCTATTTATAACTAATAAATCTAAATTTTCTGATTTACTAATTTTTTTTAGTTTTTTTCAAAATTTTAATTTGTTTATTTATTTTTCTAATTCTATGTTCAATTCCAGGCATACAATAAAATCAACAGTAAATTAATCAATATAAACTTAATTCATAACACTAAATAAACTTATCAAATTCAATAAAATCTAGAAATTAAGGTTTCATATTATTTAATTATTCTAGCTCTGATACAATAACTGACCAGCCTGACTATATGCTCATAAAGATAGATACTCAGTCTTTTATATATATACATATCTTTCATTGAATATATATATCTTTAACTTTTGAACATTAGAATTGTATAAAATATGGTTACAATACAGGGATAAAAACAACTAAACATAAAAGTATTCTTAAGCACATTCCTACAATAGAAAGATATCTGTTATTTTATCATTTCCATATATGTACACAAGTTTGAAAATAAATAGAAAAATTAAATAAAAAAATTCTCATTTATTTCTTTCAAAAATTTTAGGCTAAAACATATGTTTAGTCTTTTAACTTTGTATTGAGTTTTACTTTAGTCCCTTAAATTTTAGAAAGTACATTTTTTGTTCTATTAAATTAACATTATTCGTTTTACTTAATGAAAAATGCTAATTCAATAAATTTAAGTGATGATGGTATAATTAAAAAAATGAGAAAACATAATTAGATTTTCATATAATACCTTTATATTATTTTCTAGATAAATGAAGGGCAACGTTGGAATTCTATTCCATGGGTATTGTCGATAACTTATCAATCTGGTTTGTTGATGTAGGGACATTATGGTCATTAAGGAAGAGTAGCAATTTCGAGTGTTCAATACATTCTGTTTTGTTATTTTGTTTAATTGCACCGTAAACACCATAAACACTTTATATTAAGGGAAAAAGACAAAGAAAGCCTATTTCAATTTTATAAAGATAAATTGGGCATCACAATATTGAAAATGACAGATTGGGTAGGAGGTCCAATCTGTCATTTGTAATTTTGTGTGTAAATATCAAATTAGCCTTCACTTTAGCAATAGTATTTGTAAGTTTGACAATATGATTTATAACTTTACTAATGGTATTTGCAACTTTTATAATTATATACGTCACTCCTATAATAGTATTTACAACTTTGTTAATAGTTTTTACAAGTCTTACAATGATATTTATAACTTTGACAATGGTATTTACAACTTTGATAATGGTATTTGTAACTTTGTCAATGGTATTTGTAACTCTCATAATAGTCTTTGTAACTTTATTAATGGTATTTGTAACTCCCTCAATGGTATTTGCCACTTCCACAATGGGATTTACAACTTTGTCAATAGTATTTACAACTCCCGCAATGATATTTGCAACTCTCACAGGAGAAGAAGCAACTTTACCAATAGGATTAACAACTTTACCAATGGTATGTACAACTCCCACAATGGTATTTGTAACTTTGTCAATGATATTTGTATATTAAGACATCAATGTGAAGAAGGAATTGTTGGCTCATGGGAGATGAAGCTTGCGGGAGACCTTTTTGGCTAAGCTGCAAATTGGCATGAGATCTCTTGCGCGTATGGGAAATGATACTAAAACACTAAAAGTTGACTGCTATAAGCAAAAATAGCATGAGCGAATTCTTTCTTCCTATGCTTTTCCACCTTCATCAGAAGTTCCTTCCTCAATCTTTCTGAAGATTTTGGGGCTAAATTGGAGTGTTTGGGTAAATATATCTTTGTTTAATGTTGCATTTTGTTTCACTTTCTGTTTAATGAGTTTCGCTTTTTTTTAGAAGTAACTGATAAAATTTTTGCACCTTTAGCCCATAACCTTGTGTTTTTGTGGAGCTGGTTGACCTATGGTATTTGGCTTTAAAATTTGGGTATTAGGTTTCCGAGAAAGGCCGTCAAACTGAAGGAAAATATGGGTCTATATTTTAGTCATAATTTTATCTTGTTTTAGTGGGAATCTAATTGCTCCATTTAGATGGTAAGAGTATAATACTTAAGATCTTCTATTCTTTTTATCTCCTACATTTGGCAAATAACTCAAATGTGCAACAAGTTCTGTTGTCAATGACCATAGCAATAATTGTAAATCTCACTGTTAGACTTGCAAATCAAATTGACTTGTAAATCCCATGAGCAAAACTGCAAATACCATTATGGAAATTGCAAATACTATTGGTAAAGTTGTAAATTCCATTGTGAAAGTGGCAAATACCAGTAAGAGTTACAAATACTATTGATAAACTTGTAAATACTATTAAAAAAGTTACAAATACCATTGTGGGAGTTACAAATATCATTGGCAAAGTTATTAATCCTATTGGCAAAGTTGCTTCTTCTCCATTGTGGGAGTTGCAAATACTATTGACAAAGTTATTAATCCCATTGACAAAGTTTCTTTTTCTCCATTGTGGGAGTTGTAAATACCATTGGCAAAGTTGTAAATTCTATTGTGAAAGTAGCAAATACTAGTAGGAGTTACAAATACTATTGACAGACTTACAAATACCATTGACAAAGTTGTAAATACCATTGTGAGAGTTGTAAATACCATTCCTAAAGTTGTTAATCCCATTGACAAAGTTACTTCTTCTATATTATGGGAGTTACAAATATCATTGTAGGAGTTGTAAATACCATTGACAAAGTTATAAATCTCATAGTGTGAGTTGTAAATACCATTGGCAAAGTTGCTTCTTCTCTATTGTGGGAGTTGCAAATACTATTGGGAGAGTTGCAAATACCATTGGCAAAGTTGCAAATACCATTATTGGAGTTACAAATACCATTGACAAAGTTACAAACATCATTGTTAAAATTTCAAATACTATTATCAAAGTTGCAAACACTATTGTCAAAGTTGCAAATACCATTGTCAAAGTTATAAATATCATTATGGGAGTTGCAAATACCATTATCAAACTTATAAATACTATTGGTAAAGTTGTAAATATATTATAGGAGTAGCAAATACCATTGCAAGAGTTACAAATACTATTGGCAAGTTATAAATAGTATTGTTAAACTTATAAATACTATTGACAAAGTGAAGGCTAATTTAGTCTTTATACACAAATTTACAGATGATAGATTGTGCCTCCTACCAAATCTGTCATTTTCAATATTGATATACCCAATTTGTCTTTATGAAATTGAAATAGGTTTTTTTTAATCTTTTTCCCCTATATTAAATGAGGTTAATGTCACTAATTTAATAAGACAAAAAATAAATTTTATAAATTTAAGAGACTAAAATAATAACTTGATATAAAATTAAATAACTAAATATATATTTTAACTGAAGTTTTAACTTGTTATTTTTTAAAGTGCTAAAATATAAGAAATATTAATAAGAAAATCAAATAAATGTAAACTTTTGAGATAACATCTAATAAATATTTTATTTATTTTTTATAATAAATATATCATTTCTAGATTAAGGTGGATATTATTTACTCAACTAATATTTTCAATAGCTACAACTTATATAATTTCATAATCTCTAGTATGGTTCTATATAAATAGCATCATTATCACCTAATTATAACCTTATAGAAATTCATAATAATCTTAAGTAATAAAATTCCTCTATAACATTGTAAGAACTTTTTCTTATCTTTTTACCAGGTTCAAACATAATCATAAGCTTTGTAATTTATTTAAATATGAACTCTAACAATCAATTATATATACACACATACATTTTTACATCTACTATTATATTTTCAAAAAGAATTATTTAGCTTTCACTTGCATATATGTAGGTTTTCGGGTATACCTATTGTCGGTTCACTTACTTTAGGTACCTACACCTCAACTTGATACTATTGGTAGACTTGAGGCTCTGGTACACATCAAAGACATACAAGAGAAGAGAAGAGAAAGTTGTTGTCTTGCTAAGAGAAGAGATCTTGTTACCCATGCACAGTATACCTATATGTATGCTTCAGTCTCTTGTGAAAAAATTAATGAATGGATGTGTGTATTTTCTCCCTCCCCATACACGCATGAATATATCAAGATAGGGGGAGTAGAGTAGTTCTCCTATAACCATTCCCTCTCATCAGTTTGAATATCCTGTGACATTCACACTGATAACCTAACTTTTTTGGGTATCACACTTCAGCTCCACATACACATGAGTCAAGACCTAATACACTAAGGTAGACCATCCTATTTTCCTCTATCTCCCACTCACACTTGGTGGGTTAAGGATCATGGGTTTATATTCTCTTGTTCTTCTTTCATACTAAGTATTTTGCCATGACTGTATGGGCATGACGTCTTCATCTAGGTGCCTGTACTAGAAATCCCTTTTACAAGACCAACATAACACAACCTTTTCTTCGTGCAACTTGTGTTTAATAATATGTCTAAAATGTCCTAGATTTACTGTTATACATTTTTCTATGGTAAATTTGATCTCTCTCGAATCAAACTTGACTCATATTGCCTTTCTTGTAATCCTAGTGTCAACGCTTATGAAAACGAAATATCATAAGGGCATGTTACATACACTAGCATACATATGTATATTATAGGTAATCTTCCTTTCACCCATATATCACTTCATATAGATCAACTACTTTCCTAGTATAATTCCTTAGATCGTATTTATCATGATCGTAGGATATATGCTAAAGTAGCAATCGTTAAACTATACCTCTATGATATTATCAAAGTCAAAAGTGTAAGGAATTGGAAGACACGCAGCGGAAATTAATTTAAAAAATTTTCCATTCCTTGCCAGGATCTACCATATGTGTTTAAGTCAAGTGGGAAGAAGCATTACCCTCAGTGTTTCTCAGCGACTTCCACAGCTTCTCTCCGCGGCTGGTGATCTCTTTCTGATCATAAGGAGACGTCCACAGCTTCTCTCCGCGGCTCGTGCTCTCTTTTTGATCGCAAGAAGTCGACTCCTCAGGTCGTCTTCCTCTACTGGTATCCACACGAACAGCGTTCCAACCACAAATGACGTGCTAGCGTCTCCTGTCCCTCCAAGGCTTTCTCAAGAGTTCGTCCTCTCTGTCTCTATTTTAGTAGTTTCTTATCTGCAAACCTTTTGCAGATTCTGTTCGGCCCCTTTTGTGTTATGTGTTGTATATAAAACGCAGCTCCTAAAATCGGATATATAGGATGCTCTGCGTTTTTCTCCACCGAATTGGATTTTGGAATTAATCTATATTAATTCCGAATACAATATCACATATTGTATAATTTGATAAGAAACTAATTAAATAAATAATATTTATATTAAATCCGTCCCACAGATTTAATTCACCTATTTATTTAAGTTTAAATAAAGATAAGATTGGACTGTATTTGATTTATTCTCATAAATCAAATTTGAGATATCCTATCAATTTGAATTTCAAATTCAAACGTGATAGAGATTTAATTTATCCTTATAAATTAAATCTTGTAAATATCTCTTATATGAGATATCCTATCAATTTGAATTTCAAATTCAAATGTTTTAATTTATCCTTATAAATTAAATCTTGTAAATATCTCTTATATGAGATATCCTATCAATTTGAATTTCAAATTCAAACGTGATAGAGATTTAATTTATCCTTATAAATTAAATCCTATATATCCCTTATATATAATATATATATACGAATTTATATATATACGAATATAAATATAAATAAATATATACATCAACCCTGGATCATTCATTGAATCTAGACACGTCTTAGATTCAATGAATCTGGACATCATAGCTCGTGTTGGGTTATTTTGTGTGCGACCCTGTAGGCCCATATGAAGTTGGCAGTGGGCCATTTGCTACACTGGCCCACAAGTTGCAAGCGGTCTCTAGCAAGACATAACGACTACCCAAATCATATGAGAATCGATAAACGATGTAACCTTTTATACAACCATATCATGTCCCTTCTGTCACGCGATATTTTGGTCATGGATGAGGCATGGATAATGTCATCCTCCTATTCCTGACCGTTACTTTCTCGATCCCTGAGTAGTCTGACTATAGAAATGGAACTACCTTTCCATTACAGTATGGCCATACATTTCTCAGACTCACTCATCGAAGGGCCCAGTAATATCTCTCTACGAATGTGAGGGACAAATTCCATCTTGACCATTCATATTCCTCCGCGTGAAAAACCACTAAGCCCGAACATAGTTTTTATGATCACTCGGTCAAAAGTGACTTTTGACTAGGCCAAAGCTAAGCGTTTATCATGTAGGAATCCATGATGATCTCAGGTCAAAGGGCATAGAGACATGGTTTGTATATGAGAGAAGATTATGACGTAACCCATGCAACTCTCTCATAGCGGGTCGGTCCAACACCTTGTACTCTTACATGTGCATATGACTTTAATTTATATCTCTATATATCTTCAAAGTCATACTGGTCTTATTTCATCTCTGCTCCTGCACAGATGACCGACCAGGGACATTTAGGATAAGATCATAAATTATCCAAGGATGGTCATCACAGTAAACATGCAAATAATATGATAACACAATTAATAAATTCATAAATCAATAATGTTCATAAGACAATGATTGGCCCCTAGGGCACGTTTTCCAACAAAAAGACACCAATAGAATAATTGTTCCTTCTTAGGGCTCACACAACAATAAAATATGGATCTTTTACTTGCTTCCCTTTTGCTATTCTTCTAGCACATGTGATATGAATCACTTGCTACGGTGTTACTCTTCTACTTTAAGAATGTAAGTCATTTTGGATTTATCATAAACACCTACATGTTTAAGTCTAAACACTCTCAACATCTAAACCCAAATTCTTCAACTTCATCTCTATGACATCGATATATAAGGATTTGTTATCTGGCTACAGGTATCATGGAAGTGGGTTTCCATGGTTCGATCTAATTTCATATATATGGATCTCATCAGGGATTGCCATACTTTAGCTGAGGTGACATCGTTTGTGTTTCTTCTCACCATATCAGCACTCTTTGCCACTTTACTGATGAACACAAATGTCTCATCTTTGCACACTCTACCTGAGCATCAAAGGTGGTTGTTCGTGTGGAAGAGCTAACCTTTCTTACCTATACTACATATTGGATATTGTATAGTTTCACATAGACACATCAAGGGATGATGACAAACATAATTCTATCAATCATAAAAGCATTACATGAGATTTGTATTTCACATTTCATGCATACCATCATCTTTTACATGTCTAACAAAGACTTCTTTACCTATTAGCTTTGTTAGGGGATCAACTACCATACATTTGGTGGAAATATATAGCATGATAACAATTTTTTTGTATTATATAATCCCTTACAAAATTGTACTTCATGTCAACATGCATGATACTTGGGGTCTTTGGTATAGGTTATGGCCATAGTATTGCCACAGTGCACTAACACTGGATTGGTACTTTCATTTCAAAATCCAAGGCGTTCTATGAATATTGTCAACCATAAAGCCTCTTGCACTACTGTAGTGTATGCCATAAACTCAGCTTCTATAGAGTGTAAGGAAATACATTTTGCTTCTTGTTATCCATCATATGGTGCCATTATTCAACAAGAATGTATAACCTGAAGTCGATCTACTGTCCCATTAGGTGTAGATCACTTCCCACATAACATAGTATATAAGTTGTGCCCTATAAGTATCTCAAGATCATTTTCACTATTTTCCAGTGTTTCTCATCGGGATTGGAATGGAACATGCTTACCAGCCTGCTGTATAACAGATATTTAGTTTTGTACACATTATGCATACATCAGGCTACCAACGACTCTGGCATATGGAACTCTTTCTATTTACTTTTTGTATAATTAGGTTTTGGGACACATGTCATAACTCAATGCCACTCAAGTGGCCAAAGGGATATCCATGGGATTGCAATCACTTATGTTAAATCGCTCAAGTATTTTCTTGATATAACTCTCTTATGAAAGACAGAGGATCCTTCTTGAGCGATCTCTTTAGATCTCAACTCCAAGTATGTAGTCTGCTTTACCTATGTCCTTCATTTCAAAGTTCGATGAGAGCCATTATTTAATAACTACTATCGAATCTAGACTATTTTTGACCAATAGTATATTATCTATATATAAAGATAATATAGCAAAATTATCCTTAAACTGCCTAATGTAGATGTAGTGGTATCCCCTATCATCTGGAAGTTATATGAGGTTATCGCTTTGTGAAATCTCAAATATCACTATCTGGATGATTGTTTCAGTCCATAAATGGACATTTTGAGTTTACAGACCTTGTTGTCCATTCATTTTTCAATGAAATCTAATGGTAGTTGAATATAGATTTCTTCATCTAGAGATCACCATTTAGGAAAACGGTTTTTACATTCAACTGATGTAACTCCAAGTTTAAACAATTTACTATTTCTAGAACAAGTCTTATCGAGTTGAAGTGCACAATAGGTGAAAAAGTGAAATATCCTACTTTTACCACCTCAGAGTACATATTCAGAAGCCTATTTGATTAGCGGAAGCATTACATTAGCCCAAAATTAAAATTTTAAAACTTACTTCTCGGGTACTGTTCACTAATCAACTTGGCATTTGAAGCAATTAATGTATTAACTTTACCCTATATAATTTCATCTTTTGAATCCATTTATGAGCTTAGAATCATAAAATTCCAGCTCCTATGCACTGTTCTGTACAGAATTACATAACACCCTCTTTTCTTTAAAAAATTCTTATTTTGATTCTAATGGTTCCCATACTTGTTTCTCCACTTTATCCTACACAACTATTCATTTTAAAAACTATTGGAAGTATCAAAATTATGGAATTCCACTCACTATTCATGTGAGTAAATAGTAACAGAGAAGGATTTCAAAAACTACAATCTTAGAATTTTAATACTTCTAAGGTTCAAAATCTATCCAATCCTAAACAAAATCATCATATAAATTCAATGGAAGCCTTAAATCATTGAAATTCCATTTCCTTACATCATGAACAGTGCAAACCAAAATGTTTCAACCATGGCAAAGTCAAGAATATCAACTTGATTTAACAACCAATCACTTAACTAGCTTGTTTAAGCTTCAATCACCTATCTCTAACTTTAATTTCTTCTTTTTTTCTTTATCTAAGATTTTTGGACAGCACAACATCTTAGATAAAACTCAACTTTTCCCCATGAAAACCCTAAGTTCAAGCTCCCAAATAAAAAAATAAGCTATGATAGATTGCTTACCTTTAATCTCTAGCTTGCTTGAACTTTAGTACCTTGAATCTTCTTTGTCTTTGCTTGAGTTTTCATTTTACAAGAGTTTCTCCAAGGTTGACATGCCATAGTTTTGCTTCAATTTGAGGGGGTATTTATAGAAAAATCTCATGGAAAATCAATGGCCAAGATTACTTTGTGCACTATTTGATCTAATGGCTCACATTTAATCTTGGATTTAACTTTTTCAAAAAGGAGAATTATGACATCATCCATGAAATCATCAAGGGACAACTCATAGGTCTAGGTGGTGAAATTCCAATGGGGGAAGCTTCTAGAAAAATTTTAGTCTAATTCGATACTGGCTCAGTCCGATTCCCTAAAAATCAGACTATTTTATAAATCTAATTTTTTCTAAGACTTCATAATATGCTTCATGACCTTAAATCTAGTGTCCAAATTCTTCTTACTATTTACGTTCTTGTACTGAGTCAATACTTAATTACAGATCCCTTATAAAATGATAGAAATGCCCTTGGTTCTTTGTCTTGCACTATATTATCCTAATAGCATAATTATCATTTTGCACCTCTTTATACTGTATCAGGGTATGTACTGGCTTTAACTAATCATATTTATACTAGCTTGGATGTTTTTGGCCTGTTCAGAATAACCAAAATGCCCTCCATCCATCATTGGTACAATCTGGCTACACAGGGGCATTTTCGTAATTTTATACTTTTCCTGCGTTGCTCTGGACTCTGGCCCACTTAACTGTCTCACCACCTTATTGGGCCTCTTGGGATGCCATTTGGGCCTTAGTTTGATTCATTACATTTATGACACAAATCCCAAGGAATCTCTCCCGACTGTATTTATCAAGTATTTTATTTCACTGTAAAATCCCATAAGAATTCCACAGGATTCCTTTTCTAACTCTGTCAATTTTATAAATTCTTATATTAAATATAGGAATTTACTGTAAAGTTTCATCTGATTTTGAGGTCTAAAAAATATTGTAATAATTCTTCCTGACTTTAGGAATTCATATCAATTAATCGGGACCTCAAATCAAAATTATGTGTTGCGTTAAACTGATTAGAACAATTTTGTCTATCTACTGGTAAAATTTGGGATTAATATAATTCTAGGCAGTTTTTACCATTTTTCGATTCAACTTTCTCATAACTAACTACATTTATGTTCTTAAACTTTTAGCTAATTGCATTTAGGTCCCTCCTTTTATTTCTACTTTTACTTTTGGCCTCCAACATTTTCTAATTTTTGTTTAGGTCCTTGAACGTTTGAAATTTTTATTTTAGTCCCTTTCTTTCTTAAAGACTCATCTAACATTTATTATTTCTTCTGATCATCATAATAATCCTTTCCAAACCTCTTTCCACTATCAGTATTATACCGATAGAAAAAAATTAGGATATGACAAAAAGTATCCTCATAATCTATATCTTCCTGTTCTGTATATCTATTTGTAACCAATCAAGCATTATATTTGTCAATTGATCTATCCACATTTCTCTTAATTTTGAGAACCCATTTATTTCTAATGGCTTTGCGCCCTTTTGGAAGATTAACTAACACTAAGACTTGGTTCTTTTTAATTGAGTCTATTTCTTCTTTCATTGCTTTCTTCCATTCCTCCTTAGAAGGACCTACCAAGGCTTCATGAATAGAGCAGGGTTCATCATCCCCTTTTGGAGTAACTAAGAGTGCTTGTTCTTCTTTGGAAGCGTCTCTTTGGAACACTTTCCTTGTTACTCTTTCTAACTGGAGATACTTGCTTACCATTTTTTGTCTTGGTCTTATGTTGACCTTTCTTGGCTCATACTCAAATTGACATACCTAGAGGATTCTGGTATATCAATTTATTTGGCATTGTTATATTCCAAAGTCTAATAAAGAGATACAGTGTGGTCAACATCTCCCTTATTGGGAAATCTTGTCTCAATGAATGTGGCATCTTTTGATACTATTTTAATCACTGTTCTATCTTCATTTTCACCTATAAAAATGTATCCTTTGGACTGTTTATAATACTTTATAAAGATACACTTCTTTTCTTTATGACCTTGCTTCCTATACTTAAGGGAATCATCATGGATATACGCGGTTGACCACTATAGTCTAAGGATGGTTAATCCGATTTGTGTTTTGTCCATGACTATTAGGGCATGGAAATGACTGATTTTGAGGGCACATGGTTAAGCAAGAATGTTGCTATCAACAAAGCGTCACACCAATATGAAATTGGTAGGTTCACTTGAGCTAGACAAATATCATGACATTAATCAGTGTGTAATGCTATGATTTTATTGTCCATTTGATTCTTTATCTTATTGATGTCTCATTTGAAACACTAAAGGCCTTAGACTTATGTGAGATTAAATAGACACGACCATATCATGACAAGTTGTCAATAAAGGTAACAAAATTCTAAGCTCTATGCCTTACCCTCACACTCATTGGACCGCAAATGTCATAATGGGTTAATTACAATAGACTCTCAGCTCTTGTTCCCTTATCAAAAGGCTTTCTTGTTGTATTGCCCACTAGAAAATTTTCACATAAGAACATTTCCATGCTTGCAATAGAACCTATCAATCCTTCTTTTGCTAGTTTAATAATGCTATTTTGATTAATATGTCCTAGTCTAACATCCCAAGCATTCATATCAATAATATTGGAATAAATGTCAAAGCATTCATTAACACTAGAACCACTAACAATATTCACAAAAAAGAACTTTTGAATAGAAAAGCTAAACCATAAGAGACAAAGTCGCTACAAATGTTTGTAACTTTATCATGGAAGTTCACTTTAAACCCAAATTCTAAAAAACATAACATAGAGACCAAGTTTCACCTGATGTTGGGAGCATGAAGCATATCATGGAGTATCAAGGTCTTTCCACCATGCAAAGTGGATTTTCAGGTGTCAATACCTTTAACCTTGATTGTTGCATTGTTCCCTACATAAAGCCACTTGCTTCGATGGTACTCTATGAAAGATTATCAATCCTTGATTACATGGTATGTGGAGCTTTAATCAATAACCTAAGAAGAAGAAATAGTTTCTGTTAAGAAAATAGTACCAGAAACATATAAGGCATGCAAATTCACATAATTCATTAATATATTTTGGCTTTCATCTTGTTTATAATATTTACATGTGAAATGACCCAGCTTTTGGTAGGCAAAGCACTTGACCTTCTTCAGGTCTGGTTTCTACTTTCTGCCTTTTTGACCCTTATGTTTTAATTATTTTTTTCCCTTTTGAAATTGAGGATCGCCTTTCTTCCCTTCCTTTTGGAACTTCTTGCTCTCCTCAAAATAGGCTTTGAATGGAAAATGCCAGTATCTTCAGTCAAATAGATCTATCCAGAGGTTCTATAGCCTCTAGACGCTCATCTTTCAGCTCTAAATACCTAGTTGTATAATTAAAGGTAATGATATTTTTATTATGGGTTAAGTTAACTTTCATATGCCCCAACTAATAAGGAATGATATGGTTATAGCTTGCGCTTACTATTCATCATACAAGGTATGACAAGCATCCTTAAGTTCTCTGATCATGTTAGCCATTTCTCTCAGTTGTTGCTTCATAGGAGTATTTGGCGTAAACTTATAGGTATTGAAATTAATTGTCAATCTCCTAAACTCTTTGGTAGAAATACTACCAACTTTATCATTGACTACAATTCACATGGCTTGATCAGTTTTGTGTGTCTTAAATTCACACATGATGTCATCTGCCATGGTACTAAGAAGCATGATTCTAGTTATACTATTTGTCTTCCTCTAAGCCTGGTAAACTTCTTGGTCTCTCTTATACTGGGCCAAATTCCAGCTTCAGGTTTAGCCATAGCAGTCGTCAAAGGTTCAATAACATCTTGTTCTTCTGAGATGTATTGGACATTTCGATGCTAGATATTCCAGTTATCCCCATTCAGTTTTCATCCGTATTTAGTTTAGCAATAATGTTCTTGGTTGCAATTTTTAGTTTTAAGGCAAGTATATATTCTTTTTTTTAAAGAGAATTATACCAAAGAACATTTCAGTCATATAGCACAGTGAAATATACAATGTTGTGTACTTATATTAATCTTGATTATAAAATATTGACACTACAAGATCCACGATCAAGAGCATATGTTTGTACCTTATATTACACAGATACTAGCAACAATCATTATGTGCTATCAAGTATTCTATATGAGTACTTTAACAATAAAATACTACTTTTAGAAGCCTTATATTCTAAAAGCTTCCACTTATAAAAAGCATGCTTAAATTATACACGAATAATCAAATTGTATTTTAAAGGAGCTTCATTAAACAAAATAAGACTTGCATTCCATTTACAATATATGAAATCATGTCTTCAAAAAAGCAATAAAAACATAAAGAGAGCCAGTACTAAGAGATATCAATCAAGATAACAGCGGAATAAAATTTGATAACTTAAGCATAAATTTTGAAGTTATCTTTATAGTTTCAATCCAGAAAGATTTTCTGGTGTGTCAGTCTCTATCTCTTACTTGTCTTGTGTATTTCATCATGGCTTTAGCGTAGATTTTTTTTTCTTATTAGTCATGAACTTGGCATAATTATGGAGAAATTTATAAATGCCTTTTTATGTTTGTAAGTTTGATTGCTTCATCTTTAGCTATCCTCCTAGCTAAAGTTGGGGTACTTGGGTTGGATTACTTCTTCTTCTTCCCCATTCATAAATTATTTAGGAAGAGAAGACGCATAGTTAGATCTAGAATCTATGAATATCAATTGAAGCTCCTCATGATCCTCCTTAGGGTTCTGCTCAATATCCCTTTCTAAATCTATATATGGATTTTCTTTAGGGTTCTCATCAATATTTTCTTTTAGACCATTAATCTTTATAAGCTCCTCTGATATTCTTCTACAGGAACTGCAGGATCTGAATCCTCACTCTAAGATTCATTTTTTAAAACTTTATCATCTAGTTATAAGGAGTTTAAAGAACTATATTTAGTAATTTCAATGCTACTTGAAGTCCCTTGACTCATTTTCACATAGAAATTCAATGATAAACATTTTCATATTTTTATGGAATTTTTAAACATATAAAAGTGCTAGAAAATGCATTGAATACTCATAAACATGTACAAAATTGCCCCTAAAAAAGGCAAATTATATATCAAAATAAAGATATTGATTTTAGGGATTTTTAGGAATAAACCGCACTTCAATCGGAATCCAGACACTCCCTCATGCGCGCTTGAAAGATTAAATCCAGAAAAAATAAAAAAAAATGGATGGGCCCACTCTCTGCATTAGTGCATGGCGTATATACTCCAGTCAGGAGTTGCCACGTCGGTCACTTGCCACGTGGTAGTAATTCATAAAAAATAATATATTTTTTAAAATATAAATTATGGATCTAGGTTGGATCTACTAGTTTGACTCGGTTCAATACCCCTAGGGTCAATCCTCTGTTTTTTTAAATATAAATCGGAGGTTTTTAGGTGATCCAATTTTACCCAAAACTTTTCTCCTCTATAACTATATCCTCTAACGTCCATTTTTGATGTTCTTGGAGTCCATTCTTGTTATTTTCGCGAGCTCTTTTCAATGGTACTAATTTTATAGGCTAAATCAATTGTTTACAGAAATCCAAAAATTTATGTACCTAACCGTATGTGAACTATTCTCTTTTTTATAATATCTAATGGTGAAAAACTAGTAGAAACAGATTCATGCAGCGAAAATAAGAACTAGGCTCGGATACCATTGTAGGTTTTTGAGCATACATGTCGTCAGTTTATTTACTTCAGGTACGCACACTATTACTAGATTCGGGTCTCTGGTACACAACAAAGGCACACGAGAGAGGAGAAGAGAGAGAGTTGCTGTCTTGCTAAGAGAAGATATCTTGTTACCCATTCAGAGCACACTCGTATGTATGCTTTAGTCTCCTGTGAAAAAAACAATGAATGGATGAGTGTATTTTCTCCCTCCCCAGACACGCATGAATATAGCAAGATGGGGGAAGAGTGGTTCTCCTATAACTGTTCTCTCTCATCAATTTGAATATCCTGCGATATTCATACAGATGACCCAACTCTTTTAGGTATTTACACTTCAGCCCCACATACACATATATGGGTATAGACCTAATATACTAAGGGTGGACTGGCCCATTTTTCTACAATATGAAATATATACCCTCAAGTTTAACTCATCATACGTAAAACCAATGTTTGGAGGCCTATATATACATTATATTCAATTTTCCAAGTCTTAACGTAGAACTAAATAGGAAGCTAACATAAAAATAGGAAACCTTAGCTTAAAATTTCCAATCAATTACCCTTCTAGCTTCGCTATAAAATCACCAAACATCCTGGTTTCAACTTCAACAACACTTGAATCAACAGTCACCTCTATAAAAAAAATACCATATTAGGGGGCCCATAACTAAACAACTTCAAGACTAATTCTTAGAATAAACTTCCTCACCTTAAGTTTCTAATTATCCTTAACTTCTACTCTTCTTTGCTTCGTATTTAGTCACTTCTAGAAGAAGGAAAACGAATTTATTCTCTTTTCTTAGTCACGAATATCTTCTACTGCGGTAATTATCTATCTATTGAATTCATAATTTAAAATTTATCAAATATTATATATATGTGTGCGCGCTAACTAAAACTTCTTATTGTTGATTTGTAGTTGTGAGGTTTTCTATTGCATTGCATGATGTCCCATGAGAAACTTTGACACCGCACATTCACCAACATCATCTCTATATTTTCTTGGTAGTTTTCATTAAATTTGTCTATTTTGTGAGAAAATCTCAAAGAACACTTATTTCACCAATTTCCCATGAGAATTTTTGTGAGAAGGTTTCTTTATTTTATTTGTTGTGGGGAGTTTTGACAAGAAAATTACTATTTTCTTGTAGTGTAAATATCGTTCCTTTCCTTAATGTTATTTCATTAAAATATATTTGACTTGATCAAATGTCGAGCTTGAAGGGTATAATAAAAGCATGTGCATAAACTAAAAGTAAGCAAACTTTTGGTGCTTATAAGGGTCGGGAAATGGAGGAAAGAGGTTTGGAGGGAAAATTTTAATGAATTTGATTAAATACATAGAGAAGTAGGATTAAAAGTTTTTAATTAATTCTTTTACTATTCTATCTTATATACTCTCTGCATTAAAATTTTATAGCCCCACTTATGCATTTCTTTTAAATTGAATTTATTAAAATTTCCTCTCCCTCCCCTCCCTTCTATATATTTTTTATTATATACTTTTTGTACTTGTTATTTTTTTTAACAAACAGACAATTTTATTTAATCTACGTTAGCATGCATAGAATGGCCTCAGGAAATGAGTGTGAGAATACAAGAACAAAGCATGGGAGGCCCATAGTTGTTACATATATAGTTCCAAAAGGAATTGTATATTAAAAGGAATTAAAAGAAAATGCCTAAACCACGCAGATGTGGCCTAGTAGATACCTTACTTGCTCCCTTAACTAAGTGGTGGGGATTGTAATCACACCCTTAGGTATAGAAAGTATCTAGTAACTACTTGTTTACCCTTAAGTAGATGCCCTCACCTGAGGAAATTAGTTACTACTCTTGACAGTGAATACCCTGATTATATAAAAAAATAAATGAAAAGGCCTAAAGGATCCAAGAAGAGGCCCAATTAAAGGCTTAGTTGAATGGAACAGGCCATAGGCCACCACTTGGAGTAAGTTCTTCATTGATCCTTCTTTTGCAGCTGACGGAAAAAGTTCTTGCATCAAGGGACCTTGCTGGAGGAAGCCTTGGCTTTGATGAAGAAACATGATCTTTAAGATCCTGAGAGTTATGCCACCATAAACCATCGAGTATATCCCTTTGTTCATGACATATGCACCATCATTGGTGTTAGAGTTTCGTCGGAAGCATAGCAGCACAGTCTTACAAGCAGACCGGAAGCATATGTTGCATGTTTCCACTTCAGAAGAGGATTGCGATTGAGGTGCTGATCGAAACTAAGACCCGCACACATAGACAAACAAAAACAGAAAGAAACAAACCACAGATAACAAATGAGTAGCCTGGTAGATTTAATATTTGCCATAAATCTACTTGTTTTATGGCAAAGGCAGAGTTGCAACACTGCATGATAGATCTCTAAGTGCCTGGTGATAAACTTATAGGCCCCTGCTAAAATTATCCATAATATGTGCGGAGCTTTTTAGCACGATAGAACCCAGAATCTGAGCATGAGGCTCATCCCATGGGCACTTCTTTAAAAGAAATGATGCTCCATGATGTAAAAAAAAAAGTAAAAACTTAGCACCTTCAATATAAATAGGAGATCCAATCGAAATCTGTAAATACTCAGAGGGAGATACCAGAAAGAAGATGCAAAGCTATTGGGTGAAAGGCTTGCTGACAAAATGGTGGACATTGAACACCAAAAAACCTGTAAAATTAGTTTCAAGATTTAGCTTTTTGTACTTATTCCAAACACCATCAAACCTCTAAATTAGTCTGAAGATGATTAATTAGAAATAAAATGCTTAATAAACTTGAGGAATATTACATCAATTGTGCTTAAAAAATTTATAAAAACTATGTGATTTATAAGCTATTTAATATGCAATTAATCTTTAATCTTTTGAGATTTGATCTTTCAAGATTAATAATTAAACTATGTTGCTAACTGCACAAGGACATTTTCATCTATCTATTTTTAGTTTTTAACCTTGATTTTACTTGATTTAAAAACACTTAGACAAATTTAAGTTAATTTATTTATAATAATTTTAGAAACTTTATTATCCTAACAAAAAAATAAAAATAAAAATTTAATTTATGTCCATCCCAAGAATTTTTTTTTGGAAACTAGATAAGTTATTATTTTAAAAACCCCATGTACTCACCCAGAATATGTATAATTTTCATACTCTATATTTAATATAAAATATATTTAACTAATTTAATTAGACTAAAGAAGTTAGTTAAGTTAATTAATATACTATTTTTTCTAAAGCACCTTAATCATCTTCCTTAATTAATATGATATATTTTTTAAAACTTGATTAGTGTTGAAAGAGTATCAATAGGAATATTTTAAAAAAAGTTGATAAATATAGAAAATATGTCTTATATTTATAACCAAGATCAACTCCTCAATTAAGTTATATATTAAAAATTGGAAGAGTACTACATTTTGATTTAGATTTTTGTGACTAAATATTTGTGAATTTTCCTAAAAATCAGGGGCAAACACCTAATAAAGGCCAGAGAGCCAAATTAAAAAGAATTCAAAATCTAGCATAAAATTAATAACTTTGTAAATATACTTTTGCATACAATTAATAATATAATATAGTAACTATCAAATATACTATTTTGTTGAGAAAAAGACAATAAAAGACATTTTGAAATTTAAAAAGATAAAAAGGCCTTTGAATTTCAAAAAAGATAGATTGCGCCTCCTACCCAATCTATCATTTGCAAAATTGGGGCAAAAGACAAAATTGCTCTTTAGTCATTTGCAACTTGATAAGTATAAATTGTGTATGGTTTCTGTGACATTTTTAAGGGTTTTGTGACATCTTTATCATTCATTTTATGCCTGCAATTATGCTTTTATAGTAATACATGATTGTACTTGGCAATATGCTGATTTAAGGGTAAAATGGTAAATTAATTCCTCCAAAACTGTATATATGTCATTCTTTACTAATTGGTTGGACTTTTATAGTGAACTTTGATATTAAATTGTAGGTATTTTGGAAGAGAACCAATGATTAATGTGAGCAGAAAAGAAATCACAAGATAAACAGAATCAAATCAAGGAAGGAAGCTTCTGTGCTCTTTAGTTGTGACCTTATTTCTTATGGGAAGTTTTCATGCGTTCACAAGTCACGAACACAAATAGGATCTGGTCAAGACCAAAGTAGAGAATTAGTGAAGCTGCGCATTTTTGATTCATTCATTCTGGCTTTAAAAGGATAGGGAAGCTGTAGACGCAAAGGGAAGTTAATTTTTACCTGATAGGCTAAGAAGCAGTACTCCATCATTCTCTCAACGCTCTCTCCATAACCTACCCACTTATCTCCCATAATTCATCTTTCAATCACTATTTTTTTGCTTTCTTAATGGCATCACATATAAGCAACGATTGCAGCACAATAGGAGTCATGAGAGGCTAAATCTTTAGTCTCTTGGTGATGGATCACATATCTTGAGCTCATGGACTACACTGCACTGGGGAGTTTTCTGTTTTAATCTCACCTTTTTCATGTTTTGGAATTCCTAGATTTAGGGTTTTCATTGTATGAGTAAGGATTGAATGTCGATAGATTATTCTGAGATTAGGCTTTGTAATTGAATTTGGATGATTTGAATGTTAATTTTAATATGAATATTTCAGTTTTAATTTCTGGATAATTGGACTTTTATCAATAATCGTTGCTAACTGATTCAATTGCTTAAAATATATTGTTATCGATTGATTGTCATTTGGAGCATTTTCATCATATGATTTAATTACACGCTAAGTAATTTTTAACAGCACATTAATGGTTTTTGAACTAGTTTTGATCAAAGGAGTTTAAGGAATGTTAATGTTCTAGACTCAATCGATCGATTCAGGTTTTATTTAAGACTTAGTGATTTTAAAATTCCCATATCATATTAAGAGTAAGGATAGATAGGTTTCTATTATCAAGAGTCTTTCTCAACATGTTTCTTTCACAATCCACGCATTTTCCATCTTAATCAAAAGTACAAAAAAATCTACTTTATTGCACCTTTATTTTATTGCATCAAAAATCAATCAAACTCAAAACCCATTTTACTCTCACTCAGGTTTTCAATGGTTTTGTCACTGATCTGCTAAAGTTCGAATAAAAAGGGCTACTTGAAAATAACGATAGGCTTGTTCCTTATACTATATTAATAGGGTGCAATTATTTTATTTTGATGAGTCAGATGATGACAATCCTAGTTGCAAATCAGTGGCACCTTTGCCAAGGAACGAAGTTAGTGGTTTATTAGCAATTGTTTGTCAATTTTATTATTTACCTGAATAATTTTTTGTTTGAATTTTAGTTTTTGTTGCTTCATTGCATAGAATTCTGCATTTTTTTAAGTTACCTTTGAGTCGCGACCACACATAATTGGGTTGTGACCGAATTGCCTTTCTATCATACTTGATTACTTTCTGTGAACTCCAGTCGTGACATTCATAACCTCTGGTTGTGACTGTATTGGAAAATTTACTCTCTGTGATATTTGTTGCGACCAAACCACATTTTAGTTGCGACTAAAAATCTATTTTTAAGAACTTTTACGCTATGTGTAATTGGGTCGCTATCTCAATACCCTTGTGTCGCGACTAGTTGAAATTTTCTGCTGTGAAATTTATGTGTATGATTTTGATTTCTGTCTTAGTTATTCTTGATTGTTCCTATGTTGTGTGTGTAGAAGAACTAAACAACTAATGCCTTTTGAACTTGAAATTGAGAGACAACTTAAGAAACTAAGGAAAGAAGTTAGAGAAGAGGAAAAATCAACATAATCTAGCTCATCCTCTAGTATCCCTGAATCTAAAATTTAAATCAATTTAGAGACTCCATTAGAAATTTATAATATGGATGAGATTAATCCTAATGGGCATAATGGCATAATAGGCAAGGAGAAAATGAAATACCAATGAATGTAGAAGATAATAGAAGTATGAGGGAAATAAATCATTTGCATGTGAATTATGATCCTTATGGTTTTTACACTAAAGAGGTTAATTTTGAAATTTAAGGAGATTTTATTGCAACCTTACCTAAATTTCATAGTTTCGCAGTAGAATGTCTACATCGCACTTACAAACCATGCATATGATCCGCTCTTTAATGAAGCCTCCAATGACTGCATTGGATGATGTCTTAAGGAGGTATTTCCATTTCACTATGGAAAGGAAGGCTAAGGAGTGGTTATATAATCTGCCAACTCATTTCTCCACTCTTACATGGGATCAATTGAAGTCAACATATTTAGAACAATTTTTCCCAGTCTCTAAGACAACTCGGATGAAGAAGGAGATTACAGACATTCTGCAACAGGATAGAGAGTCATTATATGAATATTGGACAAGATTTATCAACTTGTTGGCTCGATGTCCACATCACAACATGATAAAGGTTGATCTAGTATATATTTTCTTTGATGGTCTACTTCCTTATAACCACGTGTCCTTGAATGCAAAAGTAAATAGATCTTTGAGAGATAAGACTCCACAAGCAAGTTGGGATTATTCTAGAAAATGGCTAATAAGACCATTAGACTGAGGATCCAAGGAGAATGACCTCATCATCTTCAGGTAATTCAAAAGAGATTTTAGTAGAAATAGCAACTTTGGGAAACTGAATAGAAAAGAGGATAAATTTAATTGAAAGAGAGCTGCATTCCACAAAGTGAGTTCATGCAGTGGGGACCTTACAAGCATTATTTACAGAATGTGAGTCATGCGGTTCAATGATGCATGCTACAAGTACATGTGATAGAGAGTATGAAGAAGTAGCAGCAATGCACCAAGGGAGAGACAATTAATACCAGAAGAGAGACCCATACTCTAATACATATAATCCTAGTTGGAGACACCACCCAAATTTTAGGTGGGAGAGTGGGGAAAATATGCCAAACCAATTCTAAGGAGGTAGTACCTTATCAAGCAACTACCAAAATAATGCAAGGTCTATGGTTCCAACTCACCCTAATGCTATAGTGCATCAAGACCAGATAGGACTTCTCAGTTGTTTAAGAGTATGGCTGCATAGATGAACAACATAGATGGTAGAATGACCAATATAGATAATAAGCTCAAAGAGAATGATGGTTAATTCACCTCCATAACTTCAATTCTTCAAAGTATATAGAAGGATAATACAGATATACACAGAAAACTTGAGGAGTTAAGTTCTAAGAATGCTGATATTACAAGTCATTTAACTCAAGTTTCTAATATAGTGAGTGACATCCAAACAAAAAGCAGTGGTAGTATACCTTCAAATACTATTATTAATCCGAGGGGCTTGAATTCCATATCACTCAGAAGTAGGAGAAAAGTTCACTTTAAGGAAGATGATATACCAAAGTAGGATATGGAAGACCTTAAAGTTGAAAATATATCATTGTCACAGATGAAGATTGGGAAATTAGGAAGTGAAAAAGAACAATATCTTATGATCAAGAAGGCAACCCAAGAGGAGAACTCACAAACACAAGAGGAAATACAAGATAAGTGAGAAGAGGAAGTGATAATACGAAGTCAGCATACAAAGGGAAACAGGAAGAGGAGGAGGCGGAGTTAAGCAAGTAAGGAGCCTCTATGCATATAGGTAAGGAGGTAAGTATAAAAGATTTTCCTTTTCCTAAAGCTTATTTTGCTGGAAAGAAAAATATTGATTCTGACTTTGCAAAAGGTACTTTTAATCTTTACAATAAGTTAGAAATAAATATTCCTATGGTTGAATTCCTCAAAAGAAATCCTAAATATGCTAAATTTTTAAAAGAGTTTGTGCTGATAAGAAAAAGCTTAAGCCTTTTGAGAGAATTCAGGTGATTCATAATGTGTCATCACTTTTTAATATTGAACTACTGATTAAGTGCTAAGACCCAAAATCTTACACAATGCCATGCACAATAGGAAAAGTTCATATTAAGGGAGCGTTATTAGATCTAAGGGCTGCCATTAATGTAATGCCTTAGTCGGTATACTTAGCCTTAGGTATTAATACATAAGTATAGTGCTCCAATTAGCTAATAGATCAATTAGGTAGGATATTCTAGTGCAGGTCAAGGATTTAGTGTTCCCAGCTGATTTCTATATTCTGGATATGTCCAGTGAGCTAGTGAATGAGAGCACTTTGATCCTAGGCAGACATTTCCTTCAAACTTCTAAGACAATAATTAGTATGAAGCATAATTCCATTATAATGGAGGTTAGAGGACATGTAGTGACTCTCAATATGAACAAAGCAATGAAATCTCCTTTTGATAATTCTGCTTTAGCTAGGTTGAATGCCATTGATTATGTTGTTAAAGAAATTGGGGATGAGTATGAATTGAGTTTACATGATGGGTATGATCCTATGTTGCATAATTCCTAAAAGTCCCATGATGCATTTCAGGAGCATGTGGATTCAAATTAATCTTTGAGTCATTATGATAAGTATTTTGAATCTCTCTCTTCTGTTTATTCTTTTGCTTGCTTTTGTAAAGGCAATGCATCATGTTTTAATTATTTTGATGAAAAGAGCATGCTTTCAGTTCTTAAAGATTTCTCATTCCTATATAACTTTTATACAATTTTATCATTCTCCAGTGATAATGTATTTGGAAAGGAATTTGTGAGTGATTTTATAGGAATACAAGACATTGTGGAAAATGAAAGTGGAATGAACAAAGAGAGATTAGGCTTATGTGATCTCAAGTCGTGACCTAAAGACATCATAGTCATGACTAGATATGAACTTGATAAGGGAGAGACTCTCTGTGCAACAGAGTCGCAATAAGATAATTTCCTGGTCGCGACCAAAAACTCCTGAGATGTCCAGTTGTGATGCGAGGACGATGAAGTCACGATGGCATATCAGGGTGCTAAAGGACAATTTTTTTATGATTCTAGGTCATGACAAAAAGACGACTACGTCGCGACCAGACGTTTGAGAGATACTCACTATCAGTTTGAGTCACGACAGGAAGTTGAAGATAAAATTGAGAGGTCACAACCAAAAATAGCAGACACAACCAGTGACTTTCAAATTCCTTCAGTTCCACATTATATTGTTTTGGTTAAAGAGCCAATATGGTCTGACTTTACTTATCCTCATTCATATTCAACAATTACCTTTTATACTTTAAGATTCTTAAATGATTTAATCTTAAATTATAATGCAAGAATGAAAAGACTGATCTCAGCTATGTTGCAGTTGTAGACTAACTTAAGTTTGGTGCAACTCCTGAAGAGATTACAGATCATGCAGTAGTCAAGTACTTGTTCCATAAACCTTAATCTAAGCTAAGACTTCTACGATAGATGCTACTACTTCAAGAGTTCGATATAGAAGTAAGGGATCAAGCTAGAAATGTGAACCACATTATAGATCATCTAAGCAAATTACTAACAGAGACAAGGCCCAAAAGCTCAAGAGTGAATCTAAATACTTTATTTGGGACAAACCCTTTTTGTGGAGGTAGTGCTTAGATCAATTATTAAGAGGACATGTCCTAGACCAAGATCACAACCAAAGAAAAGAATTAGTGAAGTTGCACATTTTTGATTTGGTCATTCTAGCTTTAAAAGGAGAGGGAAGCCACAGACACAAAGGGAGGCTAATTTTTACCTGATACGACTAAGAAGCAATACTCCATCATTCTATCAATGCTCTCTCCATAACCTACTCACATATCTTCTATCATTCATCTTTCCATCATATTTTTTGCTTTCTTAATGGCATCACATCTTAGCAGCGATTGTAGCACAGCATGAGTCACAAGAGGCTAAATCTTTAGTTTCTTGGTGATATATCGCATATCTTGAGTGTCATATCCCAATTTTTAGGCCTAGAAGCCTAATATGTAGCCTAAAAAAGGTATGGTACCAGATCCTATTGAGTATAAGTCCTAGAAGTATATAAATGATGTTTAGGGACTAAACTGTAAATAATGAGAGTTTAGAGACTAAATCGTAAATAGTGAAAGTTCCTAGGGGCATTTTAGTAATTTACTAAGGGTGTTTCTTAGGAATTGAGCCACTAGAGTGCTTGGACTTGGTTAGAAACCCAAGATGATAATCCAAGGGTCCAAAAATGTGGCCCAATGATTATGGGGTTTAAGTGATGTTAAAATAATATTTTAGTACTTTTTCCATAAAATAAAGTTACCCGGTTAAGGATAGAACTGGGAAAAGTGATCAGATAAAGCTTTAGACCATGAGGTGACATAAAAGGTGTCCTCATGGGACCCACAAGGTGCCATATGGCATGATTATAGGAAAAGAAGAAAAGCTAAGGATACATGGCATGATTTCAGGAAAAGGAGAAAAAGCTAAAGGACATGTGGCACAATCTCAGCCATTTATTCCGTGAAAAGACTCTGGAATTCTCTAGAAAGGTTAAGTTAGCTGGTGAGGTGTCCCAAAGGCCCTACCATTGTGCCACCTTGCATGTGAGGTGTCCTATGGATGATGTCATTTTGGTGAGTCATTGAGGAGGGTGATGTCATCGTGATGATGTAGGCGAAGCTTCTTGAGGAAGCTAAGCAATCTGAGCCATTCATCGCGATTCAATCTAGACCATCCATTTCACCTCCTCTCAACTATAAATAGCCCACCCCTCCTTCCATTCCATTCACGTCCAAGCATGGCAAGAAGAATAGAAAGAAGAGAGAAAAGAGAAAGAGAGAAAGAAAGGAAGTGTTCTGGTGGAGCTAGGAGAAGTCCAAGGAGCTTAGGGACTTGGCAGAGTTTAGGAATAAGGTAAGTAAGTTATTTTAGTCCCTGCTCTAATAAATTAGAGGATTTTTCTTAATGGTTAGAATAGAGAAATATATCTCTTGATAAGGTTAGTCGTAGATAGAAAGAAAGTTAGGGGATTGTCAGATTAAGGATATTACCCCAAGTTAAGCATGAGCTAGGTAGAGCTATACTGGATAGAATAATAATGGAGATATTATTATGCTATGTATAGGATCTAACCTATGAAAAGAAGGAACCTTAGAGGAAAGGCTAAGAGCTAGAGGAAAAGTTACATGTCATGTAGTAAACTTATCCTAAACTTGTATGCATTGAATGTTATGCTTTAATGTGCTATGGCTTTATTGAATTGTGTTGCATATGTGCTTATGTATGAAGCTCTGTTGTTATGATTACTTTGGCCAATTGTATTTCATATGTTACATGGAAGCATGCACATTACACAATGTTAACACTTTCACAAGCAAGCACAAGTATTCACATTAATGTATGCATTGATTAGTATTGTTTGCTACTGAGATTTCCCCAAAAATCTCACCCCTTGCATATCAATCTAATTATAGTAGGTCTTCTCAAGATGGAGGATATGAAGATGCATAAAGAATTGTTTAGCATGATTCATATGTGATTGATGTATGTATGTAATGTTAATTGCTAGAATTTACCACTATAATCAGTAGCTCGTGGAGAGGCTGTGATGTTTGAGCTATAATTATAAATAGTAAATGGTTGAATAAATGTATGATATTTTACCAATAGATAGTATACATGCCAAGCTTTGATTTGATATATAGAACATCTTATTTGGATGTCTACACATAAAGATATGATTTTTCAAAGTTGGGACCCGAGATGCTGGGATCAGGGAAAAAGCTGGATGAACATTAATATTGGAACGTTGACTGACATTGACTTGGTCAAGGCATGGTCAACGAGTTATGTTTTCCTGAAAGAGCATTGAGTTAGGTTTGTGTAGCAATTTGAACTACTTTATTTTGATTTTTTTAGAATTAGTTATGATTTTTCGAAGTCAGGTCACTTCTCTGGATTATTAATGTTCTGGACTCAATTGATTAATTGGGGTTTTATTTAAGACTTAGTGAGTTTAGAATTCCCATATCATATTAAGAGTAAGGATAGATAGGTTTTCATCATCAAAAGTCTTTCTCAACATGTTTCTTTCACAATCCACTCATTTTCCATCTTAATAAAAAATACAAAAAATAAATTATACTTTACTACACCCTTATTTTATTGCATCAAAAATCAATCAAACCAAAAACCCATTTTACTTTCACTCAGGTTTTCAATGGTTTTATCACCGATCTGCTTGGGTTCTAATAAAAATGGCTCCTTGAGAAGAATGATAGGGTTATGCCTTATACTACATTAATAGGGTGCAATTATTTTATTTTAATGAGTTGGACGACGACAATCCGAGCTGCAAATCACAACTGCTGCAATGGGATTCACAACTTCAGTAATAGTTTTAACAACTCTCCCTAAGACATTTATAACTCTAAAATTGGAACTAATTACTTTTAGACTTACAATTCCTCTAATGGCATTTGCAACTCAGTAATAGTTTTGACAACTTCATTTAAGACATTTACAACTTTGAAATTGGAACTAATTGCTTTTGGGTTTACAACTTATATAATGAAATTTGTAACTTCAGTAATGGTTTTCACAACTCTCATTAAGACATTTACAAATATGAAATTGGAACTAATTGCTTTTATGTATACAACCCTTGCAATAAGATTTGTAACTTCAGTAATGATTTTGACAACTCTTCCTAAGATATTTACAATTCTAACAATTATTTGCAATTGCTTTTGAGTTTGCAACTACTACAGTGGTATTTGCAACTTTATTAATAGTTTTTTACAACTCTTCCTATGATGCTTACAACTTTAGGGATAATTTGGCATTTTCACCTAAATTTACAAAAGACAGATTGAACCTGTTGTTCAATCTATCATTTTAAATATTCATATACCAATTTTGTCATTTTTAAATTCACAATCTTTTATTGTCGTTTTCTCTTCTTTGTTTTGGCCAAAAAAATGTACAATTTTGTTTTTAAAAAGTCTGTTAATTATAGTAAAGATAAAGGTGCCCTTAGTACCCTAAAATAAGTTTAGTATTGCAAGTGACACTTTAAACTATTTAAATGTGCAATTAACAACCTAAAACAATTTTTTTGGTGCTAATTAACTTCTGTTAAACTTTGATGCATCATGTCCACCCCTTCTTCCCTCCTCTACAATAAACATCACTTAGCAACTCTCGCTCCTCATCCCTCCCTCCCTCTTTCTCTCTCTAGAATTTCCTTTTCTAAAGCATAGAAAAAGAAGCTCAAAGCTGACATGAGGATGCTTGGAGTAATCATCAAAGAGAAGACAAAGGTCTTTGAATCTCACTTTTAGACCATAGTGATCAAATAAGAGGTCGCCTTCATAGTCACGAGATCACTATCACCATTGTCAAAGGAGGTAGATCTTTATTGTGGAAGGAAGGAGGTCATCATTGCTGAACAAAGGAGGTCACTATTGAAGGATATCAATTTGGTCGGTGTCGTTGAACTCCTGATCTATTTACTGTAGTAAGGGAAAGCTTGTACTTACAGTTGGAAAGGTAAATTCTAGAGAAAGAAAGAGGGAGGGAAGGATGAGGAGTGAGAGTGGCTAAATGATGTTTGTTGCTGTAAGTTTTTGGGCATACCTTGAATCTTCTCTGGTTTACCAAGATACCCACATGAAACTGGAGCACCTTGTTTGGACTCTAGTTATGTCTCATAGAAAATAATACTGAGGAAAACCAATGGAACAGAGGAGCGCATGAACTATAGAATAATGAAGAATAGAGGAGGAGAGAAAAAAAACCCTTTCCTTTTCTATGGAGAGTGCTTGAGGAAAATGAAGCACTTGCACTCTCATATTCTTCTATTCCCGTACGTGTATAGTGGTGGGAGGAATGGGATACCCATGTAACTTCCCACTTCCTACTCCTTAATCCACCATAGTAGAATAATCTATTTCCTAATATCTCTCACTCACACTTGATGGATTAGATATCGTGGCCCTTATCTTATTCTCTTCCTTCTTTCATACTAGGTGCTTTGCCATGATTGAGTATGGATGACGTCTCCATTTGGGTGTTTGTACTATAAATCCCTTTTACAGAGACCAGCACAAAGCATCCATTTAGTACAGCTCGATTAAATACATTATAATGCCTTAAATGTCCTAGATTTACCCATATACACTTTTCTTATGCCTAATCTAATTCCTCTTGAGTTAGTATATAACTCAGATAGCCTCTACTTATGCATAGTGTCTAAACTTATGAAATTAACAAAAATAATATAACAAGAGACTAGTCACAGATACCAGCATGGATGTGTATATTCTGGTAATCTTTCTTTCACCCATATATCATTTTGATATGAATCAACTGTTTTCGTAGCATAATACCTTTGGTTTAGATATAATTTGACCATAAGACATATACTAAAGTAGCACTTGTTGAAATATACCTTCATAATACTATCAAAGTAAAGGGACATTAATAAAAGGATGATACCTTTTTGGAAATCACACAACAATGAAGCAGGGATTGATTCACTTGCTTTCCATTTGTGGTTCTTTAGCACATGTGGTATGAATCACATGTTATGGTGTTCCTTTCATCCTATAAGAGTGTACGTCATTTTGATTCTATCAATCACACTGTATAGGTATCTAAATCCAAACTCTTCAATTCTATTAACATAATATGACATCAATTTTGAAGAATTTGTTATCTGGCTACATGTTTCATGGATGTAGGTATCTATAGTTTGATCTATATCCTACTCACGAATCTCATCTCAATTTATTGGACTTTTTAAGCTAGGGAGACATTTGCTGTGTTTCTTCTCTACCATATCAGCATTCTTGCTGCTTTACTGGTAAACACATGTCTCATATTTGAATGCTTCTCTAGCATCAAAGGCGATTGCTAGTATGAGAGAGTTGACCTTTTTTAACATATACAACATACTAGACATTGTATACTTTTACTAAGACATATAAGTAATAATAAATGACATTATATCATTAATGAAAGTAAAATATTACATACATTATGTAATTTTACATTTTACGCATGTCAATGGCTTTTACATGTTTCTCAAATGTTTCTTTACCTATTGGCTTAGTCAGAGGGTCTGTAACCATACATTTAGTTGAAATGTATTGTACAGTTATAATTTTTGGTGCTATATAATCCCTCACAAAGTTATACATGATATCAATATCTTTGGTCTTGCTGTGATACTTAAGGTTTTTTGGTGTAGGCTAAGGCTATAGTATTGTCACAGTGTATCAACACCAGATTAGTACTCTCGTTTCCAAATGCTAGGTGTTCAATAAATCTATTTAGCCAAACATCTTTATTCTGCTGCAATACATGCCACAAACTCAACTTCCATAGAGTGTAAGACAATACACGTCTGCTTCTTGTTACTCTAACATATGGTATAGTTAAGCAAGAAGGTATATCCTGAAGTCGATCTTCATTCTTCTTCATCACTACCTATATCAGCATCTAAATATCCGACTAGGTGCAGATCGCTTCCTTGATAACACAATGCATAGTCAGCTGTGCCTTTTAAGTATCTCAAGATCCGCTTCCCTGCTTTCCAGTGCTTCTCACCATGGTTAGACTGGAATTTACTAACTAGCCCCACAACATAACAAATATATGGTCTTATATACATCATCACATATATCAGGTTACCAATGACACTGGCTTATGGAACTCTTTCCATTTTCCTTTTGTTTAATTTAGTTTTCAGACACATGTTAAAACTTAAGGCTACTCTAATAGCTACAGGGATATCCATGGGATTGCAGTCACTCATATTGCATCGCTCAAGTATCATCTTGATATAATTCTCTTGTGAAAGAGTGAGGATTCTCTTAGATCGATTCTTTCGAATCTTGACTCCAAGTATGTATTCTGCTTCACCCATGACTTTGATCTCAAAATTTGATGAAAGCTATTCTTTAATAGCTATTACCGAGTCAAGACTATTTCTTGTTAAGAGTATGCTATCTAAGTATAAGAATATTATTATAAAGTTACCCTCAAACACATGTCTCATCTTTGAATGCTTCTCAAGCATCAAAGGTGATTGCTACTGTGAGAGAGTTGACCTTTTCAACCTATATGATATACTAGATATTGTATACTTTTATCGAGACATATAAGTAATAATAAATGCATTATATCATTAATGAAAGTAAAATATTACATATAGTATGTAATTTTACATTTTACGCATGTCAATGGTTTTTACATGTTTCTCAAATGTTTCTTTACCTATTGGCTTAGTTAGAGGGTCTGTAACCATATATTTAGTTAAAATGTATTATACAGTTATAATTTTTGGTGCTATATAATCCCTCACAAAGTTATACTTGATATCAATATCTTTGGTCTTACTGTGATGCTTAAGGTCTTTGGTGTAGGCTAAGGCTATAGTATTGTCATAGTGTATCAACACCGGATTAGTATACATATTTGGAGTCAAGATTTGAAGGAATTGCTCTAAGAGAATCCTCACTCTTTCACAAGAGAATTATATCAAGAAGATACTTGAGTGATGCAATATGAGTGACTGCAATCCTATGGATATCCCTGAAGCTACTGGAGTGGCTCTGAATTTTGACATGTATCCAAAAACTGAATTAGACAAAAAGTAAATGGAAAGAGTTCTATAGGCTAGTGCCGTTGGTAGCATGATGTATGTGATGATGTATATAAGACCATATATTTGTTATCGTGGGGCTAGTTAGTAGATTCCAGTCTAACCCCGGTGAGAAGCACTGGAAAATAGAGAAGAGGATCTTGAGATACTTAAAAGGCACAGCTGACTATGCATTATGTTAACAAGGCAGTGATCTACGCCTAGTCGGATATTTAGATGCTGATGTAGGAAATGATGAAGAAGAATGAAGATAGACTTCAGGATACTCCTTGCTTAACAATGACGCCATATGTTGGAGTAACAAGAAGCAGACATGTATTGCCTTACACTCTGTGGAAGTTGAGTTTGTGGCATGTATTGTGAAACATCCTCCTTTTCTTACATTTTAGGGACCATTTAGTAGCATTTAGAACCACTTCTAGGGCCATTGAAGTCAAATCATACAATCTGAAATTTTACTCCTAGCGAACACTGTTCACTGTGTAAATTCCAGCGGAGTGACCTGACTTCGAAAAATCATAACTAATTCTAAAAAATTTGAAATGAAGTGGTTCAAATTGCTACGTGAAGCTAACGTAATCCTCTTTCAGGAAAAAATGACTCATTGACCATGCATTGACCAAGTCCACATCAGTCAACATCTGAAGTTTACTATTCATCCTACATTTTCCCTTGATTCCAACACTTTGGTTCCATCTTTGCATAACCTCTGCACTATCCAATCCCTAGCTCCTCTCTATGATTCTTTAGTCCTCTTTAAACATACCTGTGGGATTTGGATTACATGGAAGGGGATGAGATTTCTGGGGAAATCTCAGTAGCAAACGGTAACCATACAATGTATGCAACTATATGCTTGATGTTATTATGTGTGTACTTAATGATCATGCTTGCATCATGATAACATACATGCTTCCATGTTACTTAATTATAACGTGTGGCCATAGTATAAAAAGGAACAGATCATTACTTAATCATACATGTCTCACATCATCAAGGTAAGAAAATATCATATAAAACATCCAAGCAGTATAAGCATACAAGTAGGTAAGTCTACTACCTGGCATGTAGCCTTTCCTTCCAGCTCCTAGCCTTGTCTCTAAGGTCCCTTCTTTTCATATGTTAGAGTCTATACATAGTATAATAATATCTTTATTATTATCCAGTACAGCTCTACTTAACTCATGCTTAACTAGGGGTGATATCCTTATTCTGACATTCCCCTGGCTTTCTCTCGACCTTTAGCTACCTTTATTAATAGAGATATTTCTCTATTCTAACCACTAAGAGCAATCCTCTAATTTATTAGAGCAAGGAATAGATAACTTTCTTACCTCATTCCTAAGCTTTGCCCAATCCCTCAGCTCCTTAGATTGCTCCTGGCTCCACCAGAACTCCTTCCTTTCTTTCCTTTCTTTCTTTCCTTCTCTCTTTCTCTCTTCTTTCTCTTCCTTTTCTTGCTAGATCTGTGGTGTGACTTGAAATGGGAGGGGAGTGGCCTATTTATAGGTGAGAGGAGGTGGAATGAATGGTCTAGATTGATTCGCGATGAATGGCTCAGATTGCTTGCTTCCTCAAGAAGCTTTGCCTGCATCATCACGATGACATCACCCTCCTTGATGACTCACCACTAATGATATCATCCAGGACACCTCAGGGGGTATGTGGCACAATGGTGGGCCCTTGGGATACCTCACTAGCTGACTCAGCCTCTCCAGAGAGTTCTAGAGTCTTTTCGCTGAATGGACGCCGAGATCGTGACACGTGTCCTCTTGCTTTTTCTCCTTTTTCTCTAATCATGCCATGTGTCCTTTGCTTTTCTTCTTTTATTGTAATCATACCATGTGGTGCATTGTGGGCCCCATTTATGTCCTCTAATGATTCCAAATCACTTTACCTAGTTCTATCTTGGACCGGGTCACTTTACTTTATTAAAAAAGTACTAAAATAATATTTTAATGCCTCTTGGGCCCATATTACTCTTGGTTTTTGTTTTTGAGCCTTGGATTGTCATCTTGGGTTTCTAACCAAGCCCAAATACTCTAGTGGCTCGGTTCCTAAGAAACATCCTTAGTAAATTACCAAAATGCCCTTAATACCTCTTTAGTACTTCTAGGGGCACTATTGTCTTTTCATACCTTACCAGAGTACCTCTGGACCCTGGTCAAATATCCAGATACCCTTTCTTGACTATTTAACCTTATTCAAACAATCATAACACCATTCATCTAACTCTAACTTAGTGACACAACACAGTGGCATACCTTTAGTGGCATTTTCGTAATTCTTCATTTTTCTCGGTCTTTATTAGCCCTGACCCACATACTTATCTGAAAATATCATTAGGCTTATAAGGTGCCATTCTGGACCCTCTATATGATCCACTATCTTCATGGGCTCAATTCTCGAGAAATTCCCCTGAAACCTATTTATCAAGTCTTTTAATCCATTGTAAATTCTGTAGTAAATTCTACAGAACTCCTTTTTAGGCTCTGTCAGTTTCAAAAATTCTTATATTAATTATAAGAATTTACTCCCATATTTCATCTGATTATGAGGTTTAGAGAATACTGTATTAATTTTCCTTCTCTTCGGAAATTAATATAAATCTTTTGGGACCTCATATCAAAACTCTGTGTTGCATCAAACTCATCAGCATAATTTTCTCTATTTACTGAGACCTCTGCTCAATAGGGTCTAGTAGCATCCTTTTTTCAGGCTATATACTGGGCTTCTAAGTCTAAAATTGGGATATGACATATTGCAGCAGCACAAAGATGTTTAGCTAAAGAGATTTATTGAACACCTAGGATTTGGGAATGAGAGTTCTGCTTCACCTGACTTTAATCTCAAAATTTGATGAAAGTTATTCTTTAATAGCTATCATCGAGTCAAGACTATTTCTGGCTAAGAGTTTGCCATCTAAGTATAAGAATAATATTATAAAGTTACCCTCAAACTATTTAACATAGACGTAGTGTTCTTCCTCTATCATCTGAAAGTTATATGAGGTTATCACCTTGTGAAACCTCAAGTACCACTGTCTGGATGACTGTTTTAATCAATAAATGGATATTTTGAGTTTACACTTCTTGTGTTCAAATCCTTTTTCAATGAGACCTATTGGTTGTTCCATATAGATTTCTTCATCTAGATCACCATTTAGGAATACGTTTTTACATCCATATGATGTAACTTTGGGTTTAAACTATTTATTATTGCTAGAATAAATCTTATCAAGTTGAAGCGCATAACAGGTGAAAAAGTATCCTCATAATCTAAACCTTTCTGTTGTGTATATCCCTTTACAACCAATTGGGCTTTGAATTTGTCAATTGATCCATTTACCTTTCTGTTAATTTTGAGAACCCACTTGTTCCAAATGGTTTTATGCCCTTTTGACATATCTACTAACTCCCAAACTTGGTTTTTCATCATTGAATCTATTTTCTCTTTATTGCTTTATTCCATTCCTCCTTGGTAGGACCTGCCAAGGCTTCATGAATAGTGTAAGGCTCATCATCCTCTTCTAGAGGAACTAAGAGTACTTCACCTTCTATTTGGAAGTGTTTCTTTGAAACACTTTCCCTGTTACTCCTTCTGATTGGAACAACTTGCTTATCTTTTCTCATTTATCTTGATATTTGTGTTGATGGTTCTTGGCTCCCACTCAAATTGACATACCTAGAGGATTATGGTCTGTCAATTTGTTTAATACTATCCTATTACTGAGTCTCATAAAGAGATACAGTACGGTCAATATCTCCCCTACTAGGAAATTTAGTCTCAATGAATACAACATCTCTTGATTATGTTTCAGTCACTATCCTGTCTTCAATTTCACTTATGAATACATATCCTTTTGAGGGTTCATAGTACCTTATATAAATATATTTTTTCCCTCAAGGACCTAGTTTCCCATGTCTATGAGAACTGTCATGGATATATAGGCCATCGAACCCAAGGTCTAAAGATGCTTAGATCTTACTGGCATTTAGTCCAAAACTCGTAGGGTGTGGAAGTGAATGACTTTGAGGGTACACGATTAAGTATGAATGTTGTCGTTAACAAATCATCCCAATGTGAAATTGGAAGGTTTGTTAACCATCATATACTTAACGATGTCTAGAAGAGTTCTATTTCTTCTTTGACAACCCCATTCTGTTGAGGTATGCCAGTGATAGTTACTTGCATAATAATTCCTTTTTAATCACAGAGCTATTTGAATTAATCCTAAAGGTATTCATGACCACGATCAGTGTGTAATCAAATAGACATGACTATATCATGAAAATTATCAATAAAAGTAATAAAATACCAAACTCTGTGTCTTACCCTCACACTCATTGGATCACAAATATCAAAATGGATTAATTGTAATAGATTTCTGGCTCGTGTCTCCTTACCAAATGGCTTTAGTAGCCTTACTAGTTAGACAACTTTCACATAATGACATATCCATGTTAGGGATTACCCTTAACAAGCCTTCTTTTGCCAGTTTAATCATTCAATTTTGATTAATATTTCCTAATCTAATATGCTAGATATTCATATCAGGATTATTCGAAGTGATAGCAAAACAATCGTGAGTATTAAATCACTAGCAAGATCAATAATAAAGAACTTTTAGGAACAAAAAGCTAAACCATAAAATATTGAGTTGCTATAAATATTTACAACTTTACAATGAAAGTTTACATTAAACCCAAAGTCTATAATAAGAAAATTATAGAAATTAAATTATGTCATATATTAGAAGCATGAAGCATTCATAAGCATCAAGGTCTTTACACCATGCAAAATAAGTTTGCATGTGCCAATACCTCGAATCTCGATCCTTGCATTATTGCCAACGTAAAGCCACTTGCTTTGAAACAACAACCAACAGTATTCAACGAAAGATCCTCAATTTTGACTTACGTAATCTATGGAGCCTAAGTCAATAATCCAAGAAAAAGAAACATGTTCTGTTAGAAAAATAGTACTAAAAATAAATGAGACAAGTAAATTCACATAATTCATTGTTACCTTTCTACTCTCGGCCTGTTTATAATAGTTCCGTGCGAAATGCCCCATGTTGTAGTAGGCAAAACATTTGACCTTCTCTAGGTCTAGTTTTTTCTTACTATATTTTGAAACATCCTACTTTAAACCTCTCAGAGTATGAATTCAAAAGCGTATTTGATTAGCAGAAGCATTATGTTGGCCCAAAAATTAAAATTTTAAAATTTACTTCTCGGGTACTATTTATTAGATAATTTCTAGATTCACACTCCAATTTTAAAAACTCATAACTAATTCTAGAAAAATTGTATGGAGGTGATCCAAATTTATAATTGAAGATATTTCATATCTATGTAAGGGAAAAATATAGACATGGACATTTACTTTGCCAACTAATACAGTTAAATCGTTACTTTTTACTGTTCATATGGCAAATTCTGAAAATTCTAGTTTCTGTCTCTTAACTTTGGAAATTCGTTTATCTTGATATACACATCCAAATGAGCATGTGTTACTTATGAATTTAAAGCTTTGGATGTGTAATACATGCTCATAAAATTTTGTGAATTAATTCTTTCATTTGCTAGGTCAAACTGAAGCTACAACAAAACTGCTCCAAGACCTACGTTTTTACCATTTAAGTTTCCTTTCTTTAATTTCCAATAATTGTTCCAACATGCATAAACTATATCTTTGACCTCTCACACATTCATATACATCATGGGGTTATGCCATAATTATTTCATACATTTTTATTTACATATAATTACATATTACATAACATTACATAAAAATAATGACATGCCATCATTTGTCTAATTCTTCTCTTCCATTCCTTAGGTCATGTATCAAGCATGACTCTTTCATCATAAATAACCTATTATGGTTGGTAATGAGAGGGTGAGATTATGGGGAATCTCAGTAGCAAACTGTATCATTCAATGCATACAAGATGAATGAAAGTGCATGACATGTTTCACTTATCTTTCTTTAGCTTCCATTTGCATACTATCATGCTCCATGCTTATCACTATCATGAATGACCATAAACTCATAAAGGGCAGAGCATATATCATTCATACATATCATACATCATCATCACATATTATAAGCATATCAACACACAAGCATATATATCAAGCATACAAGAATGGGTAAGTTCACTACCTTGAATATAAGCTTTGTCTCTTGTTCTTGTACTTACTCCCTCAGCTTCCATCCAAATAGTGGTTGCTTACTGACGTGCAGCTCAAATTGTCATTGTCTAGCTCATCAAAATAAAATAATTGTACCATATTAATATAGTAGCACAACCCTTTCATTCTTCTCAAGGAGCCCTTTTTATTGGAACCCTAGCAGATCGGTGACAAAACCATTGAAAACTTGAGTAAAAGTAAACTGGGCTTGATTAATTTTTTATGCAATAAAATAAGGGTGCAGTAAAGTAAATGTTTTTGTACTTTTTGATTAAGATGGAAAATAAGTGGATTGTGAAAGAAATATGTTGAGAAAGACTCTTGATGATAGAAACCTATCTATCATTGCTCTTAATATGATATGGGAATTTTAAAATAATAAGTCTTAAATAAAACCTCAATTGATCAATTAAGTCCAAACATTAACATTCCTTAAACTTCTTTGATCAAAACTAGTTCAAAAACCATTGATGCGCTGTTAACAAACACTTAGCATGTAGTTAAATCAGATGGTGAAAATGCCCTCAAATGATCATCGATCGATGACCATAGATTTCAAGCAATCAAATTAGTTAGCAACAATCTTTGATAAAAGCCCTAATTATCTAGAAATCAAAACTGAAATATTCATATTAAAATCAACATTCAAATCATCTAAATTCAATTATAAAACCTAATCTTAGAATAATCGATCAATATTTAATCCTTACTCATACAATGAAAACCCTATATTTAGGAATTCCATAACATGAAAAAGGTAAGATGAAAACAGAAAACTCACCAGTGCAGTACAGTCCATGAGCTCAAGATATACGATCCATCATCAAGAGACTAAAGATTTAGCCTCTCATGACTCCTACTGTGTTGCAATCGCTACTCAGATGTGACATCATTAAGAAAGCAGAAAAATAGTGATGAAAAGAGGAATGATAGAAGATATGTGTGTAGGTTGTGGAAAGAGTGATGAGAAAATGATTGAGTACTACTTCTAGCTGTATCAGGTAAAAACTAGTATCCCCTTGCGTCTGCGGCTTCCCTCTCTTTTTAAAGCCATAATGACCTAATAAAAAATGCGCAGCTTCAATCTTTGGGCACGACCATATCCTATTTTTGGTCGCGACCTATGAACGCAGGAAAACTTTCCAAAAGAAATGAGGTCACGACCTGTGGACACTTTGGTCGTGACTAAAGAGCACAGATGATGCCTTTCTTGATTTTACTCTATTTATCTTGTGATTTCTTTTCTGCTCATATTAATCATTGCTTCTACTCCAAAATACCTGCAATTCAACATCAAAACTCACTATAAAAGTCTAACCAGTTACTAAAGAATGATATATATGCAGTTTAAATGAGTTAATTTATCATTTTACCCTTAAATCAATATATTTCCAAGTACAATCATGTATTACCATAAAAGTACAATTGTATACATAAAATGAATGATAAAGTTGTCACAAAACTCTTAAAATGTCACATAAACTATACACAATTTGTGTCTTATAAATTCCCCTACACTTGAACCTTTGTACTCTTGGACAAAGAAATGAAGTACTCCTAAGCTAACACTATTAAATTTGAGGTAACAACATAATCCACATTGAAACCTTAAAATAATTAATTCAGCATCTTTTGGGAATAAAAAAGTGATAATATGATCAATGCCAAGTAATCAACTACTAAATGATGGAGACAAGCGATGTGGAATGGAATATGAAGGATAGAAAGTGTCATATGTATTTGATAATGAATATATAGCATGAATTCATGTCTTTCGAGATGTAGAGATGGTAATTGTACTAATAGGAGTTGATAATAGTGCCTCATTCATTGCTTTTTTCTTTCTTCAATTTTTCTTGCACTATCTCCCTTTTTTATTTGTGGAATATGCTTTTTCTCTCCTTTATTTGACACCTTGTATATAAAAGATGTAGCATAATTTTATAATAACAATGATTTTTTGACATGAATAAGAAGTTACTTCTGAAAGATGTTCATACATGTATAACTTTCTATGATGGTAAAAGAAAAATGATGGGCTCAAAGGGGGTGATTATGGATATAATATGTGATTGTGGTTGGGATAAAAGGGTTTAAAAATGAATGCCTCTATCATATTCAATAACATAAATGCATAAGTAATTTTCAACTCAGAGCTAAGATAAGTTCTAGAGGATATAAACCAATTGAATAACCACTTAATATAGAAATTTAGTCTAAGAATCCTTCCAGCCAAGGTTTTAATTTAAATTGCTCATAAGCTATAGTCTCAAACAATGATCATCATTCACTAGGCATTAAAACACTTATCACAACTGAAAACCCTCTTAAATGATGAATTAAAAGTTCTAAAATAATCTATTAGAATCATGTAATAATCCTAAATCTAACAATAAAAACTTAAATGTTTCCAATTCGATTTCTATTTTCAAAATTCAAGTATGATAATGGTTTCTATAAACTATTTATGCAAAAGGTTAAAGATAAGAGGGAAATAAATCATTTATTAAACCTTAGTAGCTCAAGAGAAATCCTTATATACAGCATTGCACAAAGTGAAGAAAAGGTAAGTGGATATTTCCACACTCAGGTTGTGACTGAAAGTAGTGGAGTTCGTGACCAAATGTCAAAGTAAGTGCTTGCTTTGAACTTACAACAATTGTTCATCACCAGGAAAGATTAAGTCGTGAAACCAATACACAGAGAGATATTGTCGGGATCTAATTGCACTTGTGTCATGACTGATTTTCATAGAGAGCATATTAAGTCTAAAATTCCATGTTAGGTCGCGACCATGCAACACAAAGGTCACGACAAAAAACCACAGAGACTTTCACTTGATAGTTTTCAACACCCAAAACATAGTTTGCACTAAAACATTTTAGCTAACAGAGAAACAATTTAAAGTGGGAATCCAATTTTCAATAATTTATCACACATTAAGATAAAAAACTAGAAACTTTTTGATGAAAGATTGGATTAATCGAAGAATTTTACAATAATTAGCACAAAAACAGGAACAGTTAAACATACTCAATGCAATTTCACAATAAAGCTTATAGTCACATTCAAATCATACATCGCAATATAAGGAAAGTAAAGATGACAATAGGGTATACTAAAATCATGCATGCGAGTGTGGATTCAGGTCAGAGAACCAATAAGTAAACAACACATGGCAACATATGGGTATTATTCAAAATAGAAGCAAACTAAAATTAAACACTATCATATTGAATCATCAAGCAGAAAAGTTAACTCCTACTTCTACTAGTTTATCCCTTTCCAATCATCAAACCAACGTGTCAAACATATATCACATTAGAAAAAACTTGTAAAAGGTAAGACATAGGAAAGGGACAACTTGGCCTTAAGGCAGTAGAGTGGATTCCTCATAAAGTTTTAAGAGGTGGCCATTTTCTTGGAAGATTTTACCCATTGCCTCCACCTTCAGCTCAAGCATCCCAAATTCGTGGATTTTAACAACTGTGTAAGGTCCATCTCAGCTAGTTTTGAATTTATCATGTTTGAACTTGAATCTAGCTTGATACCTTAACACTCTATCACCCTCCTTAAACCTCTTCCTCAAAATATGGGTATCATGGATTACTTTTGTCTTTAGTTTATAAATTTTAGAGCTACTATAGGCATCCAATCTAATATCTTCTAGCTCTTGAATCTACAACAAGCTCTCTAAACTAGCTTCTACAAGGTCCTCATTGCAAGCTTTCACTGCTGAAAATATCTTATGCTCTATTTCCACAGGTATGTGACAAGCTTTCCCAAAACTTGTCCTATAAGGGGACATGCCTAAAGGAGTTTTGAAAGCTATTCTGTATGTCCATAAAGTATTATCAAGTCTTAAATTCCAATCCTTATTGGATGGCTTAACAATCTTTTCTAAAATATGCTTTATTTCCCTATTAGAAAACTCTGTTAGACCATTAGTTTGAGGGTAGTATGGGGTTGAGACTTTGTGAGTTATACTATATTTTGCTAATAAGTTATTGATTAACTTATTGCAAAAATGGGTACCTTAATCACTGATTAATGCTTTTGGTACTCCAAATTACTAAAGATATAAGACCTTACAAACTTGGAGACCGTTTGGGCATATCTAGTCTTGTAGGAATGACCTTTACTCACCTAGATAAATAGTCTACAACCAGTAAAATGTAATGAAATCCTGATGAAGGTGGAAAAGGTCCTATGAAATCTATTTCCCAAACATAAAAAACCTTATAAAACAGAATAGGTTGTTGTGACATCTCATGCCTTTTACTAATCCCCCAAATCTTTTCACCTATCACAAAACTCATAGGCATCTTTGAAAAGGGAAGGCCAATAAAAACTAGATTCAAGGACCTTACGTGTAGTTCTTTTTTTTTCCAAAATGACCACCACAAACCCATGAACGCCAAGCTTTCAAAACTAATTTGTGATCTTGGTCTGGGACACATCGTCTTAATACTTGATCTAAGCGCAACCTCCACAGAAAAGGTTTATCCCAAATAAAGTATTTAGATTCACTCTTGAGCTTTTAGGCCTAAAATTTAGACAAATGAGATGGGATTAGACCGGTCTCAATGAAATTAACTAAATGAATATGCCAAGGTTCTACAATAGCAACCAAACAAAGAGATTAATCAAGGAAAGAATCATAAATAAGATCAGAACTACGTACTCCCCTTGTCTCTATTGGTAATCTGCTTAGATGATCTGCAATGTGGTTCACATTTCTAGCTCAATCCCTCACTTTTATATCGAACTTTTAAAGCAGTAGCATCTTTCGTAGAAGTCTTGGCTTAGATTAAGGTTTATAAAACAAGTACTTGACTGCTGCATGATCTATGTAAACAATAACTTTAGAGTTAATGATATATGCTCTGAATTTGTCATAGCCACTACAATTGCAAATAGTTCTTTCTCAGTTGTGGTATAATTAATTTGAGTAGCATCAAGTATTTTCAAAGCATAGGCAATTACTCTAGATAAATTGCCTTCCTTTTGTCCTATCATAGTTCCCACAGTATAATTGGAGGCATCACATGATAATTCGAAAGGAAGACCCTAATCTAGTAGAGTTAGAATAGGTAGAGAAACTAACCTATCTTTCAATTTTTCAAAGGCCTCTTTGCAATAAGTAGAAAAAATAAATTCAGTGTCTCTTTGAAGAAGCTTTGAGAGGGGTAAAGCAATTTTACTAAAGTCTTTAATGAATTTCTATAAAACCCAATGTGTCCCAGAAAAGATTAAAGTTCGTTTAAAGTTGTGGGGTAGGGCAACGAGGAAATGACTTTAATTTTTGCTTTATGCACCTCAATTCCCTTGTTAGATATAAGATGTCCAAGTACTATTCCATGATCAACCATAAAATGGCACTTTTAAATGTTTAAGACCAATTTTTTCTCAATACAACTAGCAAGGATGCTATCAAGGCTCTCTAGACACTCATCAAAAGAAAAAGAAATGTCATATACGGTAAAATTATACATGAACACATACATGCATTTTTCAATAAAATTAGCAAATATATAAAGCATACAATATTAAAATATGCTAGGACCATTACACAAACCAAATGGCATTCTTTTATAGGCATAGGTACCAAAGGGACACGTAAATGTGGTCTTTTCTTAGTTTCTCATATCTATTGGAATCTAGAAATATCCTGAATACACATCTAGGAAACAATAATGGCTTTTCCCTGCTAATATCTCAAGCATTTGATTAATAAAAGGTAATAGAAAATGATATTTCCTAGTAGAATCGTTCAACTTTCGATAATTAATACAAACCCTCCATGAGTTTTTGCACTATAATAGGTATCAATTCATTACTCTCATTCTTTACTACTGTCAGTTCGCTCTTTAGGCACCACATGCACAGGAGATACCCATTCACTATCTGAAATAACATATATGATTCATGCTTTTAACAATTTTCTAATATCCTTCCTAACCACATGAGAGATCAATAGATTTAATCTTCTTTAGGGTTGTTTAATTGGCTTGGAATCTTTATTCAGCAAAATCCTATGAGAGCAAATAGTGACATCTATGCCTTTTATATCAGCTAATTGTCAACCCAAGGTCTCTCCATTCCTTCTAAACACACTTAATAACCTATAGTCTTCACTAACAGTTAAAGAAATAGAAATTATTACTGGCAATTTCGAATCTGGCTCAAGGTAAGCATACTCTAGGTGAGAAGGTAAATCTTTTAACTCTAATTCTAGGGGTTGAACAATAGAAGGGATCAAATGGGGAAATCATTTAAATTAGAAATACTCCTTTTTGTAGCTCTTTGGAGGTTGCTCATATTGAGCTCATTAGGGCATTCCATCTTTCCTGCAATCTCTCAGGAGTGGCACCAAGCTTAAGTTAGTCTAAAGTTGTAACATAGTTGAGATCAGTCTCTTTTGTTCCTACATCATTATTTGAGATCAAATCATTCAAGAATCTTAAAGTATGAGAGGTAATTGTTGAATGTGAGTGAGGATAAGTAGAGTCAGAATGTATTAGCTCTTTAACCAAAACAACAAAATGTGAAACTAAAGGAATTTGAAAGTCACTAGTTATGTCTACCATTTCTAGTTGCAACTTCTCAAGTTTATCTTTAACTTCTTATTGCAATTCAAACTGACAGTGAGTGTCTAAAAAATGTTTGGTCACGACATAGTCATCTTTTAGTCGTGACTTGGAATCACAGAGAGACCGTCCCTTAATACCTTGATATTTCATCATGACTTCACCATCTTCGTATCGCGACTTGACATCTTGGGAGCTTTTGGTTGCGACTAAGCAATAATCATGTCATGACCCCTTTGCACAGAGAGTCTCTCCCTCAACAAGTTTATATCTAGTCGCGACTTTGAGGCCTTTACGTCATGACTTGGGATCACATAATCTCGATCCCTCTTTATTTGTTCCACTTCTAGCTTCCACAATGTCTTGTATTCTTGTAAAATCACTCACAAATTCCTTTCCAAAAATAGTATCACTAGAACATGATGAAATTGTATCAAAGTTAGATGGGAATGAGAAATCTTTAGGAACAAAAAGCATGCTATTTACATAAAAGCAATTAAAACATGATGCATTACCTTCACAAGAGCAAGGAAAAAAATAAATAGAAGAAAGAGATTCAAAATAGTTATCATAATCACTCAAAGATGAATTTGAATCCACATGCTCCTGAAATGCTTCATGGGAATTTTGGGAATTATGCAACATAGGATCATACCCATCATGCAAACTCAATTCATGCTTATCCCTAGTTTTTTCAATAGCATAATCAATGGCATTCACCCCAATAAAAGCAGAATTATCAAAAGGATATTTCATTACTTCGTTCATATTGAAAGTGACTACATGCCCTCTAAACTCTATTGTAATGGAACTATGTTTCATACTAATGATTGTCTTGAACGTTTGAAGGAAAGGTCTGCTTTGGATCAAAGTGCTCTCATTCACTAGCTTACTGGACATGTCCAAAACATAGAAATCAGCTGGGAATACTAAATCCTTAACTTGTACTAGAATATCCTCAAGAATTCCCTTAGGATATCTAATTGATCTATCAGCTAATTGGAGCACTACACTTGTGTCTCTAAGATTATTAATACCTAAGGCTAAGTATACTGACAAAGGCATTACATTAATGGTAGCCCTTAGATCTAATAACACTCCCTTAATATAAACGTTGCCTATTGTGCATGGGATTGTGTAAGATCTTGGGTCTTGGCACTTAACCGGTAGTTTAGCCTTAAAAAGTGATGACATATTAGCACTCACCTGAATTCTCTCAAGAGGCCTAAACTTTATCTTATCAGCACACAACTCTTTCAAAAATTTAGCATACTTAGGGCTTCTTTTAAGGAATTCAACCATAGAAATGTTTATTATTTCTAACTTATTGAAGAGATTGAAAGCATCTTTTGTAAATTCAGAATCAATATTTTTCTTTCCAGCAAAATAAGCTTTAGGAAAAGGAAAATCCTTTATACTTACCTCCTTACCTATATGCATAGAGGCTCCTTACTTGCTTGACTCTACCTTCTCCTCTTTTTGTTTCTCTTGTATATCCTCTTATGCTTGTGAGTTCTCCTCTTGGGTTACTTTCTTAATCAAAAGCTGATGTTCTTTCTTACTTTCTGATTTCTCAATCTTTATTTGTGATAATGGTGTATTTTCAGCTTCAAGGTCTTTCATATCCTCCTTTGATGCATCATCTTCCTTGAAGTGAACTTTTCTCTCACTTTTGAGTGATATAGTATTCAAGCCCCTAAGATTAATTACAGTATTTAAAGGTATATTGCCACTGATTTTTGTTTGGATATCACTCACTGTATTAGAAACTTGAGTTAAATGACTTGTAATATCAGCGTTCTTAGAACTTAAGTTTCTTATGTACATCTGCATTATCCTTTTACATACTTTAAATAATTGAAGTTATGGAGGTGAATTGACTATCATTCTCTTTGATCTTGTTTGTCTATATTGGTCATTCTACTGTGCATGTTGTTCATTTATGCAACCATACTCTTCAACATTTTAGAAGTCTCATCTAGTCTTTATGCAACTAAAGTATTAGGTTGAGTAGGAACCATAGACCTTGCATTATTTTGGTAGTTGCTTGATGAAGCACTACCTCATTAGAATTAGTTTGGCCTATTTTCCCCACTCCCCACCTAAAATTTGGGTAGTCTCTCCAACCAGGGTTATATATGTTGGAATATAGGTGTCTCTTCTGGTATTGATTGTCTCTCCCTTAATACATTGATGCTATCTCTTTATATTGTCTGTCACATGTACTTGTAGCATGCATCATTGAACCATATGACTCACATCCTGTAACTAGTGCTCGTGAGGTCTCTAATGCATGAACTTGTTTTATGGAATGCAGCTTTCTTTCAATTATATTCATCCTTTTTTCCATTCAGTTTCTTAAAGCTGTTATTTCTGCCAAAATCTATTTTTAGTTACCCGAAGATGATGAGGTTATTCTCCTTGGATCCTCAATCCGATGGTCTTCATTAGTCATTTTTTGTAATAATTCTCAACTTGCTTGTAGACCATCAAAGAAAATGTCTACTAGATTAGCCTTTGTCATGTTGTGATGTGGACATCGAGCCAACAAATTGATAAATCTTATCCAATATTCATGTAATGGCTCTCTATCCTATTGTAAAATGTTTGTAATCTCCTTCTTTATCTGAGTTGTCTTAGAGGTCGGGAAGAATTATTCTAAATATGTTGACTTCAACTGACACATGTAAGAGTGGAGAAATAAGTCGACTGATTATATAACCACTCCTTAACCTTCCCTTCCATAGTAAAATGGAAACACCTTAAGACATCATCCAATGCAGTCATTTGAGGCTTTATTGAAGAGTATATCATATGCATGGTTTGTAAGTGTCGATGTGGACATTCTTCTGTAAAACCAAAAATTTAGGTAAGGCTACAATCAAAGCTCCTTTAATTTCAAAATTAGCATATTAAGTATAAAAACTATAAGGATCATAATTCACATGCAAATGATTTATTTCCCTCCACTTCTAATATCTTCTACATTTATTGGTATTTTATTTTCTCCTTGTCTATTATGCTAATTAGGATTAATCTCAGCCATATTAGAAGTTTCTAATGGAGTCTCTAAATTAAGTTCAATTTCAGATCTTGGAACACTAGACTCTATTGATCTTGCATCTTTTCTAAAATTTTCCCTTAGTTTCCTAAGTTGTCTCTCAATTTTAGGTTTAAAAGGTACTAATGGTTCAGTTCTTCTACGTATACAACACATGAACAATCAAGAATAACCAAGTAAGCAATCACAATTAGACACAAAGTTTCATAGCAAAAAAGTTTAACTAATCATGACAAAAGAGTGTTCAAGTCATGATCCAATTACACAAAGAGTAAAAGTTCTAAAAATTGGATTTAGCGTCGTGACTACATTATTGTTTTGTCATGACCAACAATCACAGAGAGTAAATTTTCCAAACAATCCTGACCAGAGGTTGTGACTGTAATGACTGGAGTTCACATAGAGTAAATTTTCCAAACAATCGTGTCCAGAGGTTGTGACTGTAATGACTGGAGTTCACATAGACTAATCAAGCACTACATAAAAGCAATCCGGACGCGACACAATTATGAGTGGTCGCGACTTAAATTGTAGAGAGCAAATTCGTAGAAACTTGAAAAATGCAGAGTGTTATCCAATGAAACAACAAAATCTAAAATTAAAAGAAAGAAAATGACTAAGGTAAATAATGAAATTGACAACCAATTACTTGGCTCCCCAGTAAATACGCCATTGACATGCAGCTCGAATTGTCGTCATCTGGATCATCACAATAAAATAATTGTACCATATTAATGTGGTATAAAGCATAACCCTATCATTCTTCTCAAGGAGCCTTTTTTATTGGAACTCTAGCAGATCGGTGACAAAATCATTGAAAACCTAAGGGAAAGTAAATTGGGTTTTGGGTTTCATTGATTTTTAATGCAATAAAATAAGGGCGTAGTAAAGTGAATATTTTTATATTTTTTTGATTAAGATGGAAATTGAGTGGATTGTGAAAGAAATATGTTGAGAAAGACTCTTGATGATAGAAACCTATCTATCCTTGCTCTTAATATGATATGGGAATTTTAAAATCACTAAGTCTTAAATAAAACCTCAATCGATTGATTGAGTCAAGAACATTAACATTCCTTAAACTCCTTTGATCAAAGCTAGTTCAAAAACCATTAATGCGCTGTTAAAAACCAATTAGCTTGTAATTAAGTCAGATGATGAAAATGCCTGCAAATAATCATTGATCGATGACCATAGATTTCAAGCAATCGAATCAATTAGCAATGATTATTGATAAAAGCCCCAATTATCTAAAAATCAAAACTAAAATATTCATATTAAAGTCAAAGTTCAAATAATCCAAATTCAATTACAAAACATAATCTTAGAATAATCAATCGATATTCAATCCTTACTCATACAATGAAAATCCTAGATCTAGGAATTCTAAAACATGAAAAAGGTGAGATAAAAATAGAAAACTCCCCAGTACAGTGCAGTGCAGTCCATGAGCTCAAGATATAAGATCCATCATCAAGAGACTAAAGATTTAGCCTCTCATGACTCCTATGTGTTGTAATCGTTATTCAGATGTGACACCATTAAGAAAGCAGAAAAATAGTGTTGAAAAGAGGAATGATGGAAGATATGTGTGTAGGTTGTGGAAAAAGTGTTGAAAGAATGATTGAGTATTGCTTCTTAACCGTATCAGGTAAAAACTAGCCTCCCCATGCGATTGTGGCTTTCCTCTCCTTTTAAAGCCATATTGACCTAATAAAAAATGCACAGCTTCACTGATTCTCTTCTTTGTTTGTGACCATATCCTATTTTTAGTCGCAACTTGAGAATGCAGGAAAACTTTCCAAAAGAAATGAGGTCACTATATGTGGACACTCTGGTAGCAACTAAAGAGCATAGAAGTTGCCTTCCTTGATTGATTCTCTTTATCTTATGATTTCTTTTCTACTAACATTAATCATTGGTTCTACTCTAAAATACCTGCAATTCAACATCAAAGCTCACTATAAAAGCCTAACCAGTTACTAAAGAATGACATATATATAGTTTAGAAGAGTTAATTTACTATTTTACTCTTAAATCAGTATATTGCTAAGCACAATCATGTATTACCATAAAAGCACAGGCATAAAATGAATGATAAAGTTGTTACAAAACTCTTAAAATGTTATAGAAACTATACACAATTTGTGTCTTATCACTTACTCATCCTATTTAACTCATTTTTTTTATATATCATGGCCTAAACAAAATTACATTGTGTATATAACTTATTAGAGCTATTACAAAAACATTGCACATTAACTTCCTTAAAACTCCTAACTCTTAACTTGAATCTTGGAGTTAGTAGTATAACTTTATAATAATTATTTCCTTAGACTAATCCTACATAATTTTGTCCAAGGAATCCAAATATGATCTTGGAATTATAAAAATCAAACTCCTCCTATGAAATCTGTCTAGAACCATACATTACTTTCATAAAGTATAAAAATTCTCATTTTAATTTTAATGCTTCCAATACTTTTTTCTCTATTTTATCCCACACAATTTTCCATTTTAAAACCATTGGAAGTATCAAAATCATAAAATTTTAACTCCTTCCTAGGCACATGAATAGTGATGGAGAGGATATTAAGATTACAATTCCAAGATTGCATGATTTCCTAAGCTCAAACTATTTAATTCTAGCTTGTTTAAGTTTGTCTAAACATTCCATGACTTAAAATTCATATTTCTCTTCTAATTCCAAATCATTTCCAACAGCCAAGATGAAAAGAAAAATAGTTTTTCAACCATCCAAATCCAAGAGAAATCTTCCTATAATATAATACAAATATAGGAGGAATAAGCTACCTTTAATCCTTACTTGATTGGCTCTTAGATTTGCCTTGTCTTGCCTTGAGATTTCATTTTGGTATCACCTCTCTATGATTCTCTTTTGCCTTACGTGATGCTACAGATTTGAGGGGGTATATATAGAAAAATTTGGGTGAAAATGGATGGCCAATATTACTTTGGTTATTATTTGATCTAATGGTCCATATTCAATCTTACATCAAGCTTGCCCTATAAGCTTTAGAATGACATCATCCATGACATCATATTGGGTTGTGTTTGGAGCAAGAAATAGGAAAATACTGATAGGAAAAATTTTAGTCCAATCCGATACTGATCCAATCAGTTTCACAAAACCCAAACTGTTTTATGTTTATAATTTTTATAATATTCTAGAATATGTATTCTAACCTTAAATCTAGTATCCAAATTTTTCCTACCATTAATATTGTTGGACTGAGTATTTATCTACTTACCATCCCTTAGAAAATAACTAAAATGCCCTTGGTTCACTATCTTACACTATATTAACCCCAACGGCATAATTGTCATTTTACAGCCCTTTACACCTTATCAGGGCATATACTAACTCTGATTAATTATTCCTGTTTACCTTGGCATTTTTACCTTGTCTAAATCACTAAAATGTCCTCCAATCATCTCTTACTCAATGACACAACATAGTGGTATTTTCATAATTTTATATTTTTCTAGTCTTTATTAGCACTGACCCATATACTTATCTAAAAATAATTATTGGTCCTATGAGGTGCCATTTTAGGCTTTTACATGGTCCCCTACCTTTATGAGCTCATCTCCCAATAAATTCCACTAAAAAGTATTTATAGGGTGTTTTATTCTACTATAAATTATGTAATAAATTCTACATAACTCCTTTTTGAGTTATGTCAGTTTTATAAATTCTCATATTAATTATAGAATTTACTATAAAATTTTATATGATTTTGAGGTCCGGAAAATACTATACTAATTTTTCTAAACTTCAAAAATTCATATCAATCCATCGGGACCTCAAATCAAAATTCTATGTTACGTTAATCTAATCAGCATAATTTTTCTATTTATTGATAAAATTTGGAACTAAACTATTTCTGGGCAATTTTGGGCCTTTTCCAGCTCAACTTTCTCATAATTATAATTTTACCCTTGAGCTTTTGACAAATTACATTTTAGCCCCTCAAACTTTCTAAAATTATACTTCTTAGCCTAACTTTTATCTCTACTTTTATTTTAGCCCAAGAACTTTTCTAAATTTCACTTAAGTCCTTTAACTTTCATTGAAATGACATTCTCGTCCCAAAGCTTTATAATTGTATACTTTTCATGTCTTTCTTTAACTTAAAACTTATCTAACCTTTATCATTTTTTCTGATCATCGTCGCAATCCCTTCCGAAACTTTTTCCTCTATTTGTTCCTTATAGGTTTTATTATATGTCCCATACAGATAGAAAAAAATTAGGTTATGATATTTCTCTCCCTAAATAAATTTTGTTCTCAAAATTTAACTTGTATCTTAGTCAAACTATTTTGGATGCATCACTCTTATACTCTTCTATGTTTCATGACTAAGATTGGGGGTACTTTTACCAAATTACATCTCTTGTCTTAGCATCTAGCGAAATTTTCTTACTATCCGCAGAGCTTTTACATCATTATCGTGTTATTGCATTCCTTTTTTGGTTCAACTCAATTAGAGTCAAAATTTGCTTCTTTCTATTTTTTCTCATCGGTCATTTATTTATCTATTTATGGATGACTCACCATATTGGTCTTATGAGTAGTGTCCATTTCTTTCATACATAACCCTTCAAAAATTTGATGAAATTATGAGTTTCTATTTTTCACCATACTTCTTATCTCATTACATGTCTCATTATATGTTTCTCTTTACATTTGAGATATCATAAGCGTAACATTCTCTTGGACTTACAACTTTGCCAGTCTCTCAAGAGAATATTGCTCCTTTACCTTTCTTTCTCTTAAAACAAAGTTGTAATTTGAATCTTTCCTATTAGATCTTCTCTTTGGATCTAACATAAGAAGATGTTATACTCTTTTACTTTTTATAACTTTTATAACTTTTCCTATCATCTTACATACTTTGTGAATCTATGCCAAACATGTATGGCATTTGTACTATTTTTTATCACTTCCCAGGGGGTCACCTATCATTAAACTACTCTAGCCTGAGTACGCTTAACTAAAAAGTATTAATAAAAATATGAAACACTGGTGCTAACAGGCTCATACCCTGGTACTTTACTATCTTAGACCATTCTCATATTGTTTCTTTTGGGTCTATTTGGATTTTGTTATCTTTAATTTCATCTTAAGAATTTATCTGCTTAGACTTGATATCTTCTTATTCCATGTGGGGTACTCTTGTATTTATTATGTATTCTTCCTATAGACTTATTAATACCTTGTACTCAAGACTATAAATTTTAACTCTGTTGACTTTAATTCATCTTTCATGTAAGAAGATTCTGAGTTCAGTCCATAATAATAATAAGGGTATATGAAATTATCATCATGGGTACTCTCTCTGTTATAAGTTAACCAACTTGTGAGGCTTCCTTACCTTAACCTTGTCCTTGGTAATCGTCTTTTCAAAGAAACACTGTACTTATGGCTCATTCATTTTCTTTCTTTAGGCTAGGTCTAATGCGACCCTCGGGATCTACTTTGAACACTTGTCAACCTCTTCAGGATCTAACTACGACCCTGAAATTCTATTCTCTGTGAGTTATGTTAGGATCTAAATGCAATCCTCCAGAATCTACTCTGATTCTGTTGTACTATATTCTTATCTCTAGAAGACCTAAAATCAACAGACTAAGTTATAAGATTAGCCACTTCTACTTAGTTGCTAATTCAATAGATAATTCCCCAAGACTGATCACAGAAGCTAATATTATCTATTAAGACTTTACTCATTTTCCCTATCACTCAGGAATTTCTCATATCATTCTTATCTTTCATAACTTTGCTATATATAGTATTGTAGAGAACTACACAGACTCTATCATGCACTTATTGCTATAAACTATATATCACATCTTTCTTATTATGGTTATGTGTAGAACTATTGAAGAATTTCTCAGCTTCTCTAGGGAACATGGCATTCAGATGAGTTGCACTATCCATTTCCTTGCACTGGCTCTATCTCAAGAGCAATATGACTCTATCATAATAGCAATCTAGCTCTATTAAGAGAGCATTTAGTTTCATTACATAGACACTGCTCTCTCAGGCTATATCATTATTTTCATAACTATATCTCATTTCGTTTAATATAATCTATGTCATATTTATAGCTCATCATTCATATATCTCATTGTTATTAAATGGCACATCCTGAGTACTGTAATCATATGTCCATAGGTATATACCAATATCTTTTATCTGTATAACCATAATGAGCATATTCTATCATCTCTTTTATTCTAACCAGTTATCATTATCTTACCATAAGCCCACATTCTAATTTTGACTTTAATCATTAAAGATTAATTGGAGCTAATTATCTCATCTATCTATAATGTATAAATATATTAGGTCTAGAGTAGCTTAACAATGCGCATGCCAGACATTATTGTTTAAACATACATAGGGTACTACTACCCTGAAGCTAGTATGAATAGAAACACATTCATCATATGATAGAATGTTAATAGGAAGATCCAATTGCTTATTACAATCATCTTTATAAATGTATGATCCGCACATAAGTCATATATTGTATCACTTAGTGATCGTTAATCCATCCTATCTCTTGGATTATCTCAGGTGACTTCTTTAACTTTTCTCTGATTAGGGCAAAAGTTCTTTCATTTGTCTAAGATATCTCATATGTCATATTCTGTAGATATTCTCTAGTAAAATGTCCCAACTTGACACATCTATAGCAACTTTCTCGACTTATTAAACAAATCTTATCTCCGTGGTCTCTACTATATACCTCATATCCTTTAGGTACTAATTGCATAGTTAAACTTCTTAATTCATTACCTCTTCTCCACTTTTAGCCTTTACATTTTTCTGGGCATCGTAAACTTTTCTTTGAAATATTGCACGCCCTTACCGCTCTATTAAACCTTTGTAATTCTTTTGGGAAGAATCCTTTCTTACAACAAGAAACTTAGTTTGTAAGTCACTTGCTCAGTTGTACTTCTCTTATCATTCATCTAGATGAACTTGGCTAAGTATCCACAAAGGGTTTATTTTCTCACCCTATCTTATCACTTAAACTTAGCCACCTCGTGCTTATCTTTATTTGACTAAGGTAAATATTTTTTGTAAAACTATTTAAATTAAACTTCCCAGTTGAGCCAAATAGTCTTTTCCCATAAGGGAATTCTGTGCTTTTTACTATCTTTTAACATCTTTCTCTAATTTTTGGGCTTAGCAGGGTATTACAGAAGATTTATTAAGGACTTTTCTCGAGTTGCTCTGTCGTTAACCAAGCTGACTAGAAAGAACCAGCTGTTCAAGTGGGACGAGAAGTACTAGGCTAGTTTCCAAGAAATAAACCAGAGATTAACCATGACTCCTATGCTAATTATTCCAAACCCAACTCAGACTTATATAGTCTATACTGATATTAGCAAGCAGGGGTTAGGATCTGTGCTAATACAATAGGGTCTAGTGGTAGCCTATACTTCTCGGCAGCTAAAGCCACATGAAGAAAACTATCCCACTCATGATCTGGAGCTTACAGCGGTAGTTTATGCTCTCAAGATATGGAGACATTATTTGTATAGAGCTACTATAGAGCTATATTGTGACCACAAGATCCTAAAGTACCTACAAGATCAGAAAGAATTGAACATGAGACAGTGGAGATGGATGGAATTTCTGAAGGATTATGATTTACAGATTAAGTACCATCCAGGAAAAGTAAATGTGGTAGCCGATACCTTAAGCAGAAAGGTGGTGCAGGTGGCAAGTCTAATGATCAAAGAGCTAGAATTGATAGAAGATGTTCGAGATTGGAGTCCTTTATATAAGATATAGATAGTAGAAAGTTCTTATGGAGGAACGCAGATTAAAGCTTTTACTGAGGATAAGATAAAAGAAGCTCAGGATCAGGATAAGCTTGAAGAGATTTTCAAGAATAAGCTGGGAAGAGGGGAAACTAAGAATTTTGATGTCTCCGAGGATGGATTGTTATGATTTAGGGGATGATCATAATTTCCTAATACAATGGGATTGAGAGAGAAGATCTTAGATGAGGTACATAAAATATAGTGCATCCAGGTATGACCAAGATGTATCATGATATTAAAAGTTTATTTTGGTGGCCTGTATTGAAGAAGGATGTTGTAGCTTATATGTCAAAGTGCTTAACATGTCAAAAGGTGAAAGTTGAGCACCAAAGGCCAGCAAGAAAATTACAGCCATTAGAGATACCTTAGTGGAAATGGGACAGTATTGCTATGGATTTTGTTGAAGGATTTGTTGGAAAATGTGCCCTAGGGGCCAATCATTGTCTTATAAATATTATTGATTTATGAGTTTATCAATTGTGTTATCATATTATTTGCATGTTTACTGTGATGATCATCCTTAGATAATTCATGATCTTATCCTAAATGTCCCTGGTCAATCATCTGTGCGGGAGCACAGATGAAATAAGACCAGTATGACTTTGAAGATGTATAGAGATATAAATCAAAGTCATAAGCACATGTAAGAGTACAAGGTGTTGGACCGACCCGCTATGAGAGAGTTGCATGGGTTACGTCATAAGATTCTCTCATATACAAACCATGTCACTATGCCCTTTGACCTGAGATCATCATGGATTCCTACATGACAAACGCTCAGCTTTAACCTAGTCAAAAGTCACTTTTGACTGAGTGATCATAAAGACTATGTTCGGGCTTAGTGGTTTTTCATGCGAAGGAATGTGAATGGTCAAGATGGAATTTGTCCCTCACATTCGTAGAGAGATATTACTGGGCCCCTTGAGGAGTGAGTTTGAGAAATGTATGGCCATACTGTAATGGAAAGGTAGTTCTATTTCTATAGTCAGACTACTCAGGGATCGAGAAAGTAACGGTCAGGAATAGGAGGATGACATTATCCATACCTCATTCATAACTAAAATATCGCATGACAGAAGGGACATGATATGGTTGTATAAAAGGTTACATCATTTATCGATCCTCATGTGATTTGGGTAGTCGTTATGTCTTGCTAGAGACCGCTTGTGACTTGTGGGCCAATATAAGAAATGACCCACTGCCAACTTCATATGGGCCTACAGGGTCGCACACAAAATAGCCCAATACGAGCTATAATGTCCCGATTCATTGAATCTAAGACGTGTCTAGATTCAATGAATGATCCAGGGTTGATGTATATATTTATTTATATTTATATTCGTATATATATAAATTCGTATATATATATTATATATAAGGGATATATAGGATTTAATTTATAAGGATAAATTAAATCTTTATCACGTTTGAATTTAAAATTTAAATTGATAGGATATCTCATATAAGAGATATTTACAAGATTTAATTTATAAGGATAAATTAAATCTCTATCACGTTTGAATTTGAAATTCAAATTGATAGGATATCTCAAATTTGATTTATGAGAATAAATCAAATATAGTCCAATCTTATCTTTATTTAAATTAAATAAATAGGTGAATTAAATCTATGGGATGAATTTAATATAAACATTATTTATTTAATTAGTTTCTTATCAAATTATACAATATGTGATATTGTATTAATTTCAGAATTAATATAGATTAATTCCAAGATCTAATTCGGTTGAGGAAAACGAGAGCATCCTATATATCTGATTTTAGGAGCTATATTTTTGACACACAACACACAACATAAAAGGCCAAATAGAATCTGTAAAAGGTTTGTAGAAAAGAAACTGCTGAAGTAGAGACGGAGAAGACGAATTCTTGAGAGAGCCTTGGAGGGACAGGAGACGCAGCACGTCGTTCATGGTTAGAACGCTGTTCGTGTGGATACCAGTAGAGGAAGTCGACCTAAGGCGTCGACTTCTTGCGATCAGAAAGAGAGCACGAGCCGCGAAGAGAAGCTATGGACATCTTCTTGCGATCGGAAAGAGATCACCAGTCACGGAGAGAAGCTGTGGAAGTCGCTGAGGAACACCAAGGGTAATGCTTCTTTCCACTTGACTTAAACACATACGGTAGATCCTGGCAAGGAATGGGGAAAAATTTTTAAATTAATTTCCGCTACGTGTCTTCCAATTCCTTACAGGATTGCCCATGACTTCTACTAAGCATGATGTTATATGGGTAATAATTGACCGTTTAACAAAGTCAGCTCATTTTCTAGCAATCAACAATAGAGATTCTCTTGAGAAGCTAGCAAAATTGTATGTAAAGGAGATTATTAGACTACATGGTATTCTAAGTAGTATTATATCTGATAGAGATCCTCGATTTACGTCAAATTTTTGGAGAGCTTTACATAAAGAAATGGACACTACTCTTAAGTTTAGTACAACTTGTCATCCTCAAACAAATGGTCAATCTGAGAGAATGATACAAACCCTAAAGGATATGTTGAGAGCATGTGTCTTGGATTTCAAAGGGATTTGGGATGTCCATCTACCATTAATAGAGTTTGCCTATAACAATAGTTATCAGGCTAGTATTTAAATGGCCCCATTTGAAGTACTTTACAGACGAAAGTGTATATCTCCCTTGTGCTAGGTAGAATTGAGCGAAAGGAGGATGTTTGGTCCTGATATAATGGATCAGACAGCAACATAGATTGATAAGATTAGAAAAAGATTGCTGATAGCTCAAAGTAGATAGAAGAGTTATGCTGATGTCAGAAGAAAGCTGTTAGAGTTTGAAGAAGGAGAACATGTATCCCTTAAGTTGACTCCAATGACAAGAGCCGAACGATCTATCAAAGTGAAGAAGCTGCATCCTAAATACATTGGGCCATTCCAGATCCTCACAAGAATATGATCAGTGGCTTATAAGTTAGCCCTTCCTCCAAAGCTTAGCAAGATCCATGACGTATTCCATATTTCCCAGTTGAAGAAATATGTTCCAGATCCATCACATGTAATTAAGCAGGATGACGTTGCACTGCGAGATAACCTAACTTATGAAGTCAGGCCAGTACAGAGTGTAGATAGAAAGGTCAAGCAGTTATGAAATAAGCAGATCTCTCTATTTAAGGTGGTCTGGAAGGGATTAACAAAAAATAAAGCTACGTAGGAAGCAAAGGACAGGATGAAGGAAGTGTATCCTGAACTATTTCCTTAGTGTATATGTAACATAAATTTTGAGGATAAAATTTATTTTAAGGGGGAGAGAAATGTCATATCCCCAATTTTCTTACCTAATGTAACTGTACAATTTATCTGGAATGGACATAAGATTATTGGAATAAACTGTGTCAGATTGAGGTAGGAAAGAAAGGGATTAATAACTAAGGTAATTTCAGGGACCTAAACGCAAATTAGAAAAAGTTGAAGGTCAAAAGTTAAAGTAGAAATAAGATTTGGGCTAAAAGTCATAATTATCAAAAGTTTAGAGATCTAAATATAATTAAGCAAAAAGTCAGGGGACCTAAATGTAATTATAAGAAAGTTGAACTGAAAAATGCTCAAAAATGCCCGTAATTATATTAGACCTAAATTTTACCAATAGATAGACTAAGTTATTCCGGTCAGTATAAGGAATCACATAATTTTGATTTGAGGTCCCGATTAATTTATATAAATTACTCAAGTCAAAAGGAATTATTGCAGTATGTTTCATATCTCATAATTAGATGAAACCTTATAGTAAATTCTCATATTAAACATATGAATTTATAAAATTGACAAATTCAGAAAAGGATTCCTATAGAATTCTTACGGGATTTTACGGTGAAATAAAATACCCGATAAATAGGATCGGGAGAGTTGTCTTTAGGATTTGTGCTATAAAGGGCATAAAGGCAATGAGCCCATGCCATGGCCCAAATGGCGCCATCATGAGCCCAATATGGTGACTAGACAGTTAGGTGGGCTAGAGTCCAAAGCAGTCCAAGAAAAATATGCTACGAAAATACCCTTAGATGGCCATATTATACCAGTGATGGATGGAGGGTATTTTGGTCATTCTAGACAGGCCAAAAATTGTTGGAAAATGTGCCCTAGGGGCCAATCATTGTCTTATGAACATTATTGATTTGTGAATTTATTAATTGTGTTATCATATTATTTGCATGTTTATTGTGATGACCATCCTTGGATAATTCATGATCTTATCCTAAATGTCCCTGGTCGGTCATCTATGTGGGAGCAGAGATGAAATAAGGCCATTATGACTTTGAAGATGTATAGAGATATAAATCAAAGTCATAGGCACATGTAAGAGTACAAGGTGTTGGACCGACCCGCTATGAGAGAGTTGCATGGATTACGTCATAAGCTTCTCTCATATACAAACCATGTCACTATGCCCTTTGACCTGAGATCATCTGGATTCCTACATGACAAACGCTCAGCTTTGACCTAGTCAAAAGTCACTTTTGACCGAGTGATCATAAAGACTATGTTTGGGCTTAGTGGTTTTTCATGCGGAGGAATGTGAATAGTCAAGATGGAATTTGTCCCTCACATTCGTAGAGAGATATTACTAGGCCCCTCGATGAGTGAGTCTGAGAAATGTATGGTCATACTGTAATGGAAACGTAGTTCTATTTCTATAGTCAGACTACTCAGGGATCGAGAAAGTAACGGTCAGGAATAGGAGGATGACATTATCCATGCCTCATCCATGACCAAAATAGCACGTGATAGAAGGGACATGATATGGTTGTATAAAAGGTTACATCGTTTATTGATCCTCATATGATTTAGGTAGTCATTATGTCTTGCTAGAAACTGCTTGCGACTTGTGGGCCAGTATAGCAAATGGCCCACTACCAACTTCATATGGGCCTATAGGGTCGCACACAAAATAGCCCAACATGAACTATGATGTCCAGATTCATTGAATCTAAGACGTGTCCAGATTCAATGAATAATCCAAGGTTGATGTATATATTTATTTATATTTATATTCGTATATATATATAAATTTGTATATATACATTATATATAAGGAATATATAGGATTTAATTTATAAGGATAAATTAAATCTCTATCACGTTTGAATTTGAAATTCAAATTGATAGAATATCTCATATAAGAGATATTTACAAGATTCAATTTATAAGGATAAATTAAATCTCTATCACGTTTGAATTTGAAATTCAAATTGATAAAATATCTCATATAAGAGATATTTATAAGATTTAATTTATAAGGATAAATTAAATCTCTATCACGTTTGAATTTGAAATTCAAATTGACATGATATCTCAAATTTGATTTATGAGAATAAATCAAATATAGTCCCGTCTTATCTTTATTTTAAATTAAATAAATAGGTGAATTAAATCTGTAGGACGGATTTAATATAAACATTATTTATTTAATTAGTTTCTTATCAAATCATACAATATATGATATTGTATTAATTTTGAAATTAATATAGATTAATTCCAAAATCCAATTCGGTTGAGAAAAACGTAGAGCATCCTATATATCTGATTTTAGGAGCTACGTTTTTTAAACAACACATAACACCAAAGGCCGAAGGGAATCTGCAAAAGGTTGCAGATAAGAAACTGCTAAAATAGAGACGGAGAGGATGAATTGTTGAGAAACCCTTGGAGGGACAGGAGACGCTAGCACGTCGTTCGTGGTTGGAACGCTATTCGTGTGGATACCAGTAGAGGGAGCCGACCTGAGGCGTCGACTTCTTGCGATCAGAAAGAGAGCACGAGCCGCGGAGAGAAGCTGTGGAGGTCGCTGAGGAACACTCCGTCGACTTCTTGCGATCGAAAGGAGATCACCAGCCGCGGAGAGGAGCTGTGGAAGTCGCAGAGGAACATTGAGGGTAATGCTTCTTCCCACTTTACTTAAACACATACGGTAGATCCTAGCAAGGAATGGAAAAAATTTTAAATTAATTTCCACTGCGTGTCTTCCAATTCCTTTTAGTGGTATCAGAGCCATGCCGTTTTGTGTTTAAGTTAGGCTTGATTGTTGATTAATATGATATGTGTTAGTCATAGCCGTTCAAATAATATGCATTTTATGTATGACATATGAGGAATTCGTGTTATATATGACATAAAAGGAATCTAAAAGGGAATTGAAATCGGTGGTGATACGTTTTGATTTGATCAATTAACATAGATGGGGTCTAAGAAAACCGAATGCAGATTCATGATTTTTTATGAAACAAAATTTTTTTTCTCGGGGCGCTGCCCCAGACCTCGCCCGCTAACCGGCTAGTGAGACCACCGTGGCTACCTGTTCGTAACGCAACACAATCGTAACACATGTTATTTTGTGAATATTTTAGATTTGAAACATTAATTGCCCTTCAATTAGATCTTAATATTGATTCTTGAATGTTTGGGTATGGTTAACAATATGGCTCTAGATTGCAAGTGTTGTAATTTTTTAAATACGGCCTGCGTGTCGTGCCTTCCTCTATATACTCTCAATGTACCTTCTCTTCTCATCTCACTCCCCTCGAATGTTAAAAGAGATTTCTATATGTAATTTCCCTTCTCTTACTAGAGAGCTCCTCTCATTGGCTTGAGGGGACTTAGGATAGGTGAGCCATATTGTATCACGTTTAAATTATGCATCTTATGATTATATCAGAAACATGCATATTACTTGTATGCGATACAAACTAAGAAACATGCATTCTTATAAACAAGATAGATAAATTAAGCCCTCTGAATGAAATCTTAAGTCATAATGCTGTCAATTTATGAACACTTGTCAAAACCTCGATCGCTCAATTGTGGACTTCACCAAAGTGAGTGCTTTTGAGTTATCTTGGGGAGATAAGCAAGAGTAATGGTGCTACTCTCATATGTTTATTATTGTTTGACTTAATTGAGATTAACAAAATGGTTTTGAGTCTCAAGGCATTAGATGGGATTAAAAATATGACAGATCATATGATGATACAATCCCATGAACAACTAAGAGTTACATTTGATGTAATTGGTAAAGGTGTTACCTACCTAAATAACTTAATTTAAGCGTCCTGCTAAAGCGGACTTAAGTTTGAGCTAAATATGGATCTTAGCCCACTAACTATTGCATTGAGGGTTCTTTATTTAGTGGGAGATTGCTAATTAAATTGCATATTTTTAATTGTAGAATCATGACAACTAGTAACACTGCTACATTATCACTGCGATCTGTCCTTGAGAAGGACAAACTTAATGGGACAAACTTTCTTGACTGGTTTAGGAACTTAAGAATTGTTCTCAAGCAGGAAAGAAAGGCGCATGTCCTAGATCAACCCATTCCTGAGGAGCCAGCGGCCAATGCTCTTAGAGCTCAGAGAGATGCTTACACGAAGCATAAGGAAGACTCTGTCAATGTGGGATGCTTAATGCTAGCCACCATGGTTCCGGAGCTCCAAAGAGATCTGGAACACATGGAGGCTTATGAGATGATTGTGTATCTCAAGGAAATGTTCCAGCAACAGGCAAGGCAAGAGAGGTATGAGACCACTAAGGCCTTACATTCCTGCAAGATGGCTAAAGGTGCATCAGTCAGTACTCATGTCTTAAAGATGAAAGGGTACATTGATCACCTTGAAAGGCTTGGATTTCCCATGAGCCAGGAGTTAGCTACCGATTTGATCTTAAACTCACTCCCAGAAAGTTATGACCAGTTTGTCATGAACTACAACATAAACAACATGGAGAAATCTATTTCTGAACTGCATGGGATGCTTAAAACTGCTGAGCCGAGTCTTAAGAAGAAGCCCAGTGATGTTTTGATGGTTCAGAAAGGAAAGGGTATGAAAAAGAAAGGCAAAGGCAAGGGGAAGGGTCATGGCTTATCAGGTAAGACCAAAGAGTCAGGCAAGCCCGAAACTAAGCCTGCACCAAAGAAGGCAAAGCCTCTGAAGGAAGGAGTCTGCTTCTTCTGCAATAAACCCATTCATTAGAAGAGGAATTGCAAACTCTACCTCAAAGATCTGAAAAAGAACAAGAATGATAGCGGGGCTATCGCTTCAGGTATTTATGTTATAGACATTCATCTTTCTACTTCCACTTCATGGGTATTAGATACTGCATGTGGTTCTCACATTTGTACAAATATACAGGGACTAAAGGACAGTAGGAAGCTGAAAAAGGGCGAGGTTGACCTACGAGTTAGAAACAGAGCAAGGGTTGTTGCGTTAGTTGTAGGCACTTATGAATTAGTTCTGCCCACTGGGCTTTTGTTAGTTTTAAACAATTGCTATTATGTTCCTGCTTTAAGTAGTAACATTGTTTCACTTTCTTATTTGGATAAGGAAGGTTTCACTTCCATTGCTGGGAATAGTAGATGTTCTATTTATCGTAATGATATTTTCTACGCTCATGGTTATTTGCATGTTGATCATTACATATTAAATTTGGAACAACCCAATCATGGAAATATCTATAACAACTGCCAAAAGGGTCAAACCAAACAATTTGAATCCGATATACCTCTGGCACTGTCGTCTGGGCCACATAAGTGAGAAACGCATTTCCAAACTCTATCAAGATGGATTTCTAAACTCATTTGATTTTGAATCATATGACACTTGCGAGTCTTGCTTGTTAGGAAAGATGACAAAGTCACCCTTCACTGGACACAGTGAGAGGGCCACTGATTTATTGGGTTTCATACATACAGATGTGTGTGGAACGATGAACACAAATGCCAGAGGAGGTTATTCGTACTTCATAACATTCATAGATGATTTCAGCAGATATGGGTGCATCTATCTGATGAAACATAAATCTAAATCTTTTGAAAAGTTCAAGATATTTCAAAATAAAGTACAAAACCAGCTTGGCAAAACAATTAAAGCCCTTCGATCTGATTAGGGTAGTGAATATTTGAGCCAAGAGTTCATAGATCATCTCAGGAGTTATGGGATAGTCTCATAATTGACTCCTCCAGGGACACCACAATAGAATGACGTTTCTGAATGGAGGAATCGAACACTATTAGATATGGTTCGATCCATAATGAGTCAAACAGATCTTCCGCCCTCCTTTTGGGGCCATGCCCTAGAGACAGCTACGTTCACAATCAATCGTGTTCCATCTAAGGCAATTGAAAAGACTCCGTATGAGATATGGACTGGGAGGACGCCTAGTTTGTCTTTCCTCAAGATTTGGGGATGCGAGGTCTATGTTAAGCAACAAGCCTCAGACAAATTAGTGCCCAAATCCTCAAAGTGCCTTTTTGTGGATATCCTAAGGAAACCAAGGGATATTACGTCTACAACCCTGCTGATAACAAAGTGTTTGTTGTCAGAAATGGTATCTTTCTCAAATGAGAATTTATCTCTAAAAGAACCAGTGGGAGTAAGGTACACCTCGAAGAAGTTCGAGAGCCATAAGACACCACAAAACTGCAGATGGAAAATAGAGAAGACTCACAACAAGTTGTTAAGACTCCTCAAGTCACGCAAGGTCCACGAAAGTCTAATAGGACATGACTTCAGCCTCAGAGATATGGATTTCTGATTTCTGACAGTCGTGATGTGTTGCTCATTGAGCATAATGAGCCGACTACCTATCGAGAAGCTATAGTGGGACCAAACTCTGAAAAGTGGCTTAATGCCATAAAGTCTGAAATGCAATCCATGTACGACAATAAGGTTTAGACCTTAGTCGACCCGCCTGAAGGTGTAAAAACCGTCGGGTGCAAGTGGGTTTTTAAGGAGAAAACTAACATGGATGGCAATGTAAATGTCTTCAAGGCACGACTGGTTGCAAAAGGATTTACTCAAACTCATGGTGTGGACTATGATGAGACCTTTTCCCCAGTTGCAATGGCCAAATCAATCAGAATCCTCTTTGCCATAGCAGCATATTATGACTATGAAATTTAGCAGATGGACGTCAAGACAGCCTTCCTTAATGGAAAGCTCCTTGAGGACGTGTACATGACACAACCTGAAGGGTTTGTTTGTTCTGAGGACTCTGGTAAAGTGTGCAAGCTTCAAAGGTCCATTTATGGACTGAAGCAAGCCTCTCGGAGTTAGAATCATCGTTTCAATGAAGTATTCAAAGAGTTTGGATTTTTTCAAAACATTGATGAACCTTGTGTGTACAAGAAGGTTAGTGGGAGCACAGTTGTGTTTTTGGTACTCTATGTCGATGACATCCTACTTATTGGGAATGACATTCCTACCTTACAGATTGTCAAGTCTTGGTTAGGAAAGTCTTTCTCGATGAAAGACTTGGGTGAAGCCACCTACATCCTAGGAATTAGGATCTATAGAGATAGATCTAAACGACTTCTAGGACTCAGTCAGAGTACATACATAGACAAAATACTGTATAGGTTCAGTATGCATGAATCAAAGAGGGGTTTCATACCCATGTCTCATGGTAGTCACCTCAGCAAAGATATGTGTCCTAGTACATCTGATCAGCGAGGTCGCATGAGTAAAGTTCCATATGCCTCGGCCATAGGATCTATCATGTACGCCATGTTATGTACTCGACCGGATGTCTCGTTTGCCTTAAGTATGACTAGCAGATATCAACAGGACCCTGGTGAGGGCCATTGGACTGCTGTCAAGAATATCCTTAAATACTTAAGAAGGACTAAGGACTTATTCTTGGTCTATGGTGGATTGGATGACGAACTCTGTGTAACTGGTTACACAGACGTGAGTTTTCAAACTTACTAGGATGACCAAAAATTGCAGTCTGGATATATATTCCTCCTCAATAATGGAGTAGTAAGCTGGAAGAACTCTAAGCAGGGTACTGTAGCAGATTTTGCAACGGAAGCAGAGTATATAGCAGCATCTGATGTAGCTAAGGAAGCCGTTTGGATCAGGAAGTTCATCACGGAACTAGGGGTAATACCTACCATCTCAGATCCAATAACTTTGCTATGTGACAATAGCGGTGCCATTGCACAAGCCAAAGAGCCTAGGTCACATCAAAGGACCAAGCATATACTCAGGCGATTTCATCTCATCAGAGAAATCAACGATAGAGGTGATATAAAAATATGCAAAGTAGCAGGAGAAGACAATGTTACTGATCCTCTAACAAAGCCGCTTGTGCAGGCAAAGCATGAGCGTCATGTTAGGTCAATGGGAATTAGTCAAATTAATGATTGTACCTAGCACAAGTGGGAGGTTGTTGGAAAATGTGCCCTATGGGCCAATCATTGTCTTATGAACATTATTGATTTATGAATTTATTAATTATGTTATTATATTATTTGCATGTTTATTGTGATGATCATCCTTGGATAATTCATGATCTTATCCTAAATGTCCCTGGTCAGTCATCTATGTGGGAGTAGAGATGAAATAAGGCCAGTATGACTTTGAAGATGTATAGAGATATAAATCAAAGTCATAGGCACATGTAAGAGTACAAGGTGTTGGACCGACCTGCTATAAGAGAGCATGGGTTACGTCATAAGCTTCTCTCATATACAAACCATGTCACTATGCCCTTTGACCTGAGATCATCATAGATTCCTACATGACAAATGCTCAGCTTTGCCCTAATCAAAAGTCACTTTTGACCGAGTGATCATAAAGACTATGTTCGGGCTTAGTGGTTTTTCATGCCGAGGAATGTGAATGGTCAAGATGGAATTTGTCCCTCACATTCGTAGAGAGATATTACTGGGCACCTCGATGAGTGAGTCTGAGAAATGTATGGCCATACCGTAATAGAAAGGTAGTTCTATTTCTATAGTCAGACTACTCAGGGATCGAGAAAGTAACGGTCAGGAATAGGAGGATGACATTATCCATGCCTCATCTATGACCAAAATATCGCGTGACAGAAGGGACATGATATGGTTGTATAAAAGGTTACATCGTTTATCGATTCTCATATGATTTGGGGAGTCATTATGTCTTGCTAGAGACCGCTTGCGACTTGTGGGCCAGTATAGCAAATGGCCCACTACCAACTTCATATGGGCCTACAGGGTCGCATACAAAATAGCCCAACACGAACTATGATGTCCAGATTCATTGAATCTAAGACGTGTCCAGATTCAATGAATAATCTAAGGTTGATGTATATATTTATTTATATTTATATTCATATATATATATATATATAAATTCGTATATATACATTATATATATAAGGAATATATAGGATTTAATTTATAATGATAAATTAAATCTCTATCATGTTTGAATTTGAAATTCAAATTGATAGAATATCTCATATAAGAGATATTTACAAGATTCAATTTATAAGGATAAATTAAATCTCTATCACATTTGAATTTGAAATTCAAATTGATAGAATATCTCATATAAGAGATATTTACAAGATTTAATTTATAAGGATAAATTAAATCTCTATCACGTTTGAATTTGAAATTCAAATTGACATGATATCTTAAATTTGATTTATGAGAATAAATCAAATATAGTCCCGTCTTATCTTTATTTTAAATTAAATAAATAGGTGAATTAAATCTGTGGAGAGAATTTAATATAAATATTATTTATTTAATTAGTTTCTTATCAAATCATACAATATATGATATTGTATTAATTTCAGAATTAATATAGATTAATTCCAAAATCCAATTCAGTTGAGAAAACGCAGAGCATCCTATATATCTGATTTTAGGAGCTACGTTTTTTAAACAACACATAACACAAAAGGCTGAAGGGAATCTGCAAAAGGAGATGCTAGCACGTCGTTCGTGGTTGGAACGCTATTCGTGTGGATACCAGTAGAGGGAGCCGACCTGAGGCGTCGACTTCTTGCGATCAGAAAGAGAGCACGAGCCACGGAGAGAAGCTGTGGAGGTCGCTGAGGAACACTCTGTTGACTTTTTGTGATCGAAAGGAGATCACCAGCCATGGAGAGGAGCTGTAGAAGTCACAGAGGAACATTGAGGGTAATGCTTCTTCCCACTTGACTTAAACACATACGGTAGATCTTGGCAAGGAATGGAAAAATTTTTAAGTTAATTTCCGCTGCGTGTCTTCCAATTCCTTTTAGAAATGTGTAATATAGCATAAATATGATTATTTAGAGCCAGTATATGACCTGAGGCAGTACAAAGAAGGGTAAAATGACAATTATGCCCTTAGGCTTAATATAGTGTAAGAAATGACACCAAGGGTATTTTGGTCACTTTCCAAGGGGATGGCAGATAAATACTCAATCTAACAATTTTAATGGTATAAGGAACCTCGACAGTGATTTCAAGGGCATAATACATATCCTGGAATATTATAAAAATTAGGAACAGAAAACAGTCTGATTTTTGTGAAACTACTCTGATCAATACTAGACTGGACTAAAATTTTTCCTATCAGTATATTTCACTTTTTTCAGCCAAACATGCCCCTAAATGATGTCATACATGGCGTCAAAAGGCAAGGCTTCTAGGGCAAGTTTGTGCAAGAATAAATATGGACCATTAGATCAAATAGTAACCAAATCAATCTTGGCCATCCATTTTAACTCAAGCTCATCTATAAATACCCCCTATTCAGACACATTTGGTATGCTTGGACAACCATATGGAACCTCTTTCAAAATTTCCATTCAACCAAAAAAGAAGCACACAACTTGCAGCAACAATCAAGGTAATCATCTCCCTTAATCTTGAGCTTAATTCTTGCAAGTTAGCTCTTAGTTTTAAGGGATTTTTGTATCATATTTCCCTTATGGTTGCTATTGGAAGTGCTATCCATATATTGTTAGAATATGAGTTTTATGTTATGGATAGTTTAGATAAGCTTAAACAAGCTAGAATCAAGTGGTATAAGCTTGGGAATCCAAGTATGCATGAAGTTAGGGTTTTATGTTCATTACTGTTATTGTGTGTGACATTGTTCATATGTTGAAATTTCATGATTTTGATGTTTCCAATGAATTGAAAGTTCATAGAAAACTGTGTGGGGATAAAGTAGGAGAACAAGTATTGGAAGCATTGGAATCAAAATATGAATTTTGGAAAACAAGAGCATTCACTTTGGTTTGGCACAGCAACTTTTGAGGTGTTTTGATTTTAGAAATTCTAGTTTCATATTTGGATTCTACATGAAAAAATATGTGGAAATGAACCATGAGAATTTATTTTGGAAAAATGGAACTATGAAACATAAAATAGAGAAAGAATGGAAGTTAGTGAAAACCTAATCTTGAATTTGTGTTCAAGTTGAGTTGTAACTTGATATTGCTTTGTAATAACTAGGTTTTGACATTTGTGAAGGAAGGAAATCATCTCAAAGAGACTTTGACAATAATAGTTGAGGTAGCAAGAATGCCTAACTATAGTTTCATGTTTATTTAATTGCTTGCTTGCTTATTGATTATGGTGTTTGATTGAGCATGAGATTGTGTCATCATGTTGATGATGAAGTATGAATGATTGCAACTTCTTACAAGTTATGTCATGACAATATGCATGTTAGAGTTTGCTTAGGTACCATTATGAAGTAGCTCCTATCTCATAATAACATGTTAAGCATCCAATTAATCATGTATGATATTATAGTTTGTATGCCTTGCTATTGGGATTTCTATGAAATCTCATTCTTTCCATATTCATAACCATGTCATAGGTGTGGGAACTTCATAAGGAAAAAGGGTAAACATAGATAGATGAATTTATATTATAAGTTATAGCACTTACATGACACTATGGAAGGATATGACAGTATGCATGATGTATGATTCTATAATTCTGTTATGAGACTGACGCTTTGTGACGATAACTATGATGCCTAAACCAACTAGTTTGAATCTAAAATTTGGCATGATAATAGCTAAGATCTAGATATTTAAATGAACACCAAGAATATCTCAATTGGTCAATTATTTGAATTGTTATGATTTTCCCAAGTTGAGGTTAAAATCTGGAATAGAGATAAAGTAAGCAATTGGAGGTAGTGACGTTCTAACATTACTTTTGTATAGCAAATGAACTATTTTTTCCATGAAATTTTGTGAGCTTAAATATGACGTCTAGATATTTAAATCCATAGGTAACATAGTTCATTTAGATAAGTAACCAAAGATAAATGAATTTTTGAAGTTAAGACAAAGAAACTGGAACTTCCAGATTTTACCAAATGAACAGTATTTTTCAATGAATAAACTGATTTTATTGGGATAATGCAACTTCAGTTTTATATTTTTCCCTCAAATATCAATGAAATAGCTTTCATTAGAAATTAGAACCACCCTATTTCAATTTTTCTATATTTAATTATAAATTTTCAAAGTATAGTACATGTTCTAGAATTACCAAATGAACAGTAATGTGAACAGTAGCCAAGAGCATTTCTTTTGAAAATGAAGGTTTCTAAAGCAAAAGGTTATGAAATTGGTTCCAATGACTTATGAATGAGTATAATTAAGGTTAAAAGTAAGGATGTGATAAATAACCTATCTATCATTTTAGGTTTGGCTTAGGTCTCATACTATACTTTCTCAATTTACATTGGAAGTCTTAGGGGTTTTCTCGCTCTTCCAACTGCTCTTATCGTCTCTAATAATTAAAATCAGCACAAAGAGAGGACTTATGTGACTATTCTTTTCTTTACTTTATTACTAAGTAGGAGCATATACTCTAACATGCATAATGCTTGGCCAACATGTTGCAGGACTACATACTTGCCCATGAATGCAAAGCTCTAACATTAAAGCTCAAGCATTTCTTCCCTTAATATGCAGAGCTCTAACACTCAGAACTTGCACGGCTATATCATGTGGAGTTTACACTACTTTAACATTAAGAGCTTTACATATTTACAAACATAACATAATGCTTGGCATTTCATGCAAAGAGTGAAAGCTCTCACTTGTTATTTAATTTTTAACATAACATTCAAACATCTTATCCTTACCAAAAGGGAGCATCTCTATCTGTCTATAGAGTTAGCTGTAAAATCATCTTCTTATTCATAAAATTAGAGAGGACTTATACCAGTATATTCTTCTTATATGCTTAATACCTTGTTAAGCTCTGTCTCTAAACTTTATTCTTGGTCAATCATACTTTTATTGGGTAAAGTCAACTCCACTTGCCTTACTTCAATTGTATTCTTTTTATTCTTAATGGAGGACATCTTCTGTCAAAACAACATTAACTCCATCATAATTGTATCCCCTTTTTATATGGATATGGTATCTTGCTCTATTTAGGAGTAATATCAACTCTAATTTAGAGGACTAGTTCCTAATTCTTGAGAAAAATTAGGTGGCTAGAACTTTCATACATCATATCCCTTACTCAATAGCCTCTCAACCTAACCCCAAAACTGAGTAACTATTAACATTATCAAAAATATACTTATCTCTCATCATACTAGTTTCCCATAACTATATGTCGCATTATCTATCTCTTATCATCTCTTTCTATTAATCCTCAAGAAATTACTGAGGATATTTATCTTTAGCTTACTATCTCTAAGATCCTATTTATCAATTCAGGAATCTTAGATAGCTATTATGTCATCCATCTTACCTTAACTAAGCTATAGTCATTATAAACTTTGGGGATTAATTGGCAAACTGTCTTATTTACCACTTTTTCTATTACTTCATCATTACCAAGTTAAATTATCTAAGTATATGTCGTATGGTATAGGAGCAACATATCTTTCTTATCATATATACTTTACCTTACATGTAATGCAAAAAGGGGAGTATTCATTCATTATAGCATACTCTAACATGCATAATGTGCAAGGAGATACAATCATTTAAGCATACTCTAACATGCATGTCATTATATGACAACTACCAGGAGATATAATTGTTCATCATAACTTATGGTAACATAAGACATATCATCACATAATTTGCTCAACCATTCATTACATTGCAATTAAACAATTAACTAGGTAAACCTTAAAGTATTCTTTTATTTGTCATATTATCTGATAGAACCTGTTCATTTATTCAGGAACCTCAAATAACTATTCATCTAACTTAGGTTGCCACTTTACCCTCCTACTAGGGTATAGACTCAACCCTTAACTACTTTATCTAACTTTCAAATATTACTCTTTATGAGACAGTCTCTTAATCTGTGGCTACCTTTCCCTTTACTACTGCTAGTCATACTTAGTTTCATTCCATCATAACATATTCCATCACCTGTAAGAATGCTATGTCCCTAGCCTAAAGAACTTTTGTGTCATTGGCCTCACTACGATCCATAATTGAGTCAACTACTTTCTTTTCGCTAACTGAGGAAGGGTCTGACTCACATTTCTATGACATTCATACTTTTAAGTTTTCCCTATCCTCGAGGATCACTATCAAGAGAGAAATTATCTCTTATTAAACCTTAATGTTCATTTTCCTTAGAGCATTCATCTCCAATCCATAAACTTAGTTGGACTATAAACAAGTAACCCATCAGTAACCTCAATCTCAATTAGGCCTTAGTTAATCGGCTATATACTCTGTTTCCTAATTAGAGCAAGTTTATCTTGCACCAAAACCTCTGTCCTATGGTAAAACTTAGTTCTGTACCAATGCTAGAACCTACTTTAAACCTCTCAAAGTACGTATTTGATTAGCGGAAGCATTACGTTGGTCTAAAAGTTAAAATTTTAAAACTTACTTCTCAGGTACTGTTCATTAGGTAATTTCCAGATTGACAGTCCAAGTTTAAAAATTCATAACTAATTTTAGAAAAATCATATGGAGATTATCCAAATTTCTAATTGAATATCTTTCATATCTCTGTAAGGCAAAAATATAAACATGGAAATTTACTTTTCCAGTTAAAGCAGTTATATCGTTACTTTTTACTGTTTATATGACAAATTCTGGAAATTCTATATTCTATCTCTTAACTTTAAAAATTTGTTTCTCTTGATATACACATCCAAATGAGGCATGTTACTTATGAATTTAAAGATTTGGATGTGTACTACATTCTCATAAAATTTCATGAATTAATTCTTTCATTTGCCAAGTTACACTGAAGTTACAACAAAACTACTCTAAGACCTACATTTTTACAATTTCAGTTTTCTTTCTTTAATTTCCAATCATTGTTTCAGCATGCATAAACCATATCGTTGGCCTCTCACACATTCATATACATCATGGGGTTATGCCATAATTATTTCATACATTTTTCTTTACATATAATGGCATATTACATAACATTACATAAAAAGAATGACATGCCATCATTTGTCTACTTCTTCTCTTCCATTCCTTAACTCATGTATCAAGCATGACTCTTCCATCATTAATAACCTATTATGGTTTGTTATGGGAGGGTGAGATTCTAGAGAATTTCAGTAGCAAATAGTATTATTTAATGCATACAAGATGAATACAAGTGCATGACATGTTTTACTTATCATTCTCTAGCTTCCATTTGCATACTATCATGCTCCATGCCTATCACTATCATGCATGATCATAAAATCATAAAGGAAAGAGCATATATTATTCATACATACCATACATCATCATCACATATCATAAGCATATCAATACACAAGCATATACATCAAGCATACAAGAATGGATAAGTCATTCCCTTGAACATAAGCTTTGTCTCTTGTTCTTGTACTTACTCCCTAAGCTTCCATCCAAACATTGGTCATTGATCGATGACCATAGATTCAAGCAATTGAATTATTTAACAACTATCATTGATAATAGTCTAACTATCTTAAAATCAAAACCAAAATACTATATTAAAAATCAACATCCAAATCATCTAAAGTAAATTATAGTTGTCTAATCTGAGAATAATCAATCGACATTTAAATCCTTGTTCATGTAATGAAAACCCTAAATCTAGCAACATCAAAACATGAAATAGGTGTAGATTAAAAGAGAAATCTCCCTAGTGTAGTCCATGAGCTCAAGATATCATATCAATCACCAAGAGACTAAGGATTTAGCCTCTCATGACTCCTACTATGCTACAATCGCTGTCTAGATATGATTCCATAAAGAAAGCAGAAAAAGGTGATAGGTTAATGGTGTAGAGATATGATATTCTGTGAAAATGTGCAGAACGATGGAAGATGATGTTGGAAAATGTGCCCTAAGGGCCAATCATTGTCTTATGAACATTATTGATTTATGAATTTATTAATTGTGTTATCATATTATTTGCATGTTTACTGTGATGAACATCCTTGGATAATTCATGATCTTATCCTAAATGTCCCTGGTCGGTCATCTGTGCGGGAGCAGAGATGAAATAAGACCAGTATGACTTTGAAGATGTATAGAGATATAAATCAAAGTCATATGCACATGTAAGAGTACAAGGTGTTAGACCGACCCGCTATGAGAGAGTTGCATGGGTCATGTCATAATCTTCTCTCATATACAAACCATGTCACTATGCCCTTTGACCTGAGATCATCATGGATTTCTACATGACAAACGCTCAGCTTTGGCCTAGTCAAAAGTCACTTTTGACCGAGTGATCATAAAGACTATGTTCGGGCTTAGTGGTTTTTCATGCGGAGGAATGTGAATGGTCAAGATGGAATTTGCCCCTCACATTCATAGAGAGATATTACTGGGCCCCTCGATGAGTGAGTCTGAGAAATGTATGGCCATACTGTAATGGAAAGGTAGTTCCATTTCTATAGTCAGACTACTCAAGGATCGAGAAAGTAACGGTCAGAAATAGGAGGATGACATTATCCATGACTCATCCATGACCAAAATATCACGTGACAGAAAGGACATGATATGGTTGTATAAAAGGTTACATCGTTTATCGATTCTCATATGATTTGGGTAGTCGTTATGTCTTGCTAGAGACCGCTTGCGACTTGTGGGCCAGTATAGCAAATGGCCCACTGCCAACTTCATATGGGCCTACAGGGTCGCACACAAAATAGCCCAACACGAGCTATGATGTCCAGATTCATTGAATCTAAGACGTGTTTAGATTCAATGAATGATCCAGGGTTGATGTATATATTTATTTATATTTATATTCGTATATATGTAAATTCATATATATATTATATATAAGGGATATATAGGATTTAATTTATAAGGATAAATTAAATCTCTATCACGTTTGAATTTGAAATTCAAATTGATAGGATATCTCATATAAGAGATATTTATCTATCACGTTTGAATTTGAAATTCAAATTGATAGGATATCTCAAATTTGATTTATGAGAATAAATCAAATATAGTCCAATCTTATCTTTATTTAAATTAAATAAATAGGTGAATTAAATCTGTGGGACGGATTTAATATAAATATTATTTATTTAATTAGTTTCTTATCAAATTATACAATATGTGATATTGTATTCGAAATTAATATAGATTAATTCCAAAATCCAATTCGGTTGAGAAAAACGCAGAGCATCCTATATATCCGATTTTAGGAGCTACGTTTTGAAGACAACACATAACCCAAAAGGGGCCGAATGGAATCTGCAAAAGGTTTGCAGATAAGAAACTGCTAAAGTAGAGACAGAGAGGATGAACTCTTGAGAAAGTCTTGGAGTGAAAGGAGACGCTAGCACGTCGTTTGTGGTTGGAACACTGTTCGTGTGGATACCAGTAGAGGAAGACGACCTGAGGAGTCGACTTCTTGCGATCAAAAGGAGAGCACGAGCCGCGGAGAGAAGATGTGGATGTCTCCTTACGATCAGAAAGAGATCACCAGCCGTGGAGAGAAGCTGTGGAAGTCGCTGAGGCACACTAAGGGTAATGCTTCTTCCCACTTGACTTAAACACATACGGTAGATCCTGGCAAGGAATGGAAAAATTTTTAAATTAATTTCCACTGCGTGTCTTCCAATTCCTTACAGATGAGTATGTAGTTTGAGGAGAAGGTGTAACATGATTCGAGTACTGCTTCTTAGCCTAATCAGGTCAAAAACTAGCCTCCTTGACATCTGTAGCTTCAGCTTCCTTTTATTCCCATATGACCTAATCCAAAACGCGCAGCTTCAGTGATTGTCTATTTCATTAAAAGTGATGATATTTTCATTGTGGGTCAAATTAAGTTTCATATGCTCCCAACTGAGCGACCTGATGACAACCTGCATTTGGTATTCATCAGATAAATTATGTACAACCTTCTTCAGTTCTCGAATCATGTTGGAAATTTCTCTCAAATATTGCCTCATAGAATTATTTGGCTTTAGCTTATAGGTATCAAATTTAATCGCCAACCTTTTAAGCTTAGTCTTGGAGACTCCACCAAACTTATCCTTTAAGGCAATCTACATAGATTGTGTCGTTCTGTGTGTCTCAAACTCATACATCAAATTATCAGCCATTTCACTCAGCAGTGTGATTCTTGCTATGTTATTTTTCCTTTTTTAGGATAGGTATGCCTCTTGGTTTCTCCTGTACTGACCATATTTTCAGTCTTAGGCTTTACCATTGCCATTGTTAATGGCCCAATTGCATCATATTTTTCTAGAATATATTGGACCTTTTAGTGCTAAATATCCCAGTTGTCCCTGTTGAGTTTTTCCCCTTGTTTAATTTAGTAATAATATTCTTTGATGCCATTGTTCAATATCAGTTATGTGATAACCATATAGATCATTTAAGTGAATTTACATATATAAAATATGTAAAGTATACAATGTCATATACTTTTATTAGTTTTATAAAATAATAACATCACTAGACCTATGATTAGGAGAGTACGTTTGTACCTCCCATCACATAGGTACTAGTAACACCATCACTTCCTATCAAAATTAATATAAATACTATTCACATCAAATTTTACTTTTAGAATACTCATTATCTAAAAGGCTCCTACCACTTATAAAAAGTATACATGAATCATAACTAAGATAAAGAAATGAAATGAAACATATTTCTCTTGCATATAAGGCATGTAATAAATGGCAATTCTTTACAAAGAAAGTAATAAAACATGTCTTTAATAAAGCAAAACAGTAAAATCAAATACAAATGTATATCATTTGATATGAGTATTACAATATTCTAACATCGCTTTTCTTAGTTTTTTAAACTTACGAGGCAACCTCTGAAGGTTAGATACAAATTCTATGATTTTAAACTAATACATTTTGCTAATGGATCCTCATCTAGGCTGACCTCTAACCCTAATTACTTTTATATATTTCATTATGATTTTTACTTAGAATTAGTATTCTCCTTATCTATCATGAATATAATGTATTCACCAATCACGCTATTAATGTCTTTTATATTTGTTAGTTTGGCTGCATCTCTTACAACTATACTCATAGCCAAAGTAGAGGTAAGAGATTGGTTCACTTTTCCTCCGTCCTCAACTGAAGATTCATCGTGAAAAGTAGGCATTAACTTGGAGTTGGAGTATGAAAAAACTATTAAAGGCTGCTCAAGAAGGGGTTCGATGGGGAATAAAATTTCTGACCTCAGTCCGAAAGCATATATTACTTTAGGTTCCTTTTATAGAACTTCCTCTACCAGCTCCTTTGGGTCTTTTTTAGGAAGTTCATCAAGTTTTGGATCCTCTTTAGGTTCCCCCTCAAGGTTCTCTTAAAGGTTCTTCTCTAGGTCATTGACATCATCCAAGAATGAAATGTCATCATATAAGCCATATCCCAAGGATTCAATGTTAAATGAAGTCATTTTCACCTAAATAATAAAAAATATTAATTATCATAATTTTTTGAAATTTTGAAACACTAAAAAATACCAGAAAATATAATGAATATACACATATAGGTCCAGAATTGCCCCCACAATTAGGCAAATTATATATCAAAATAAAGATCTTTATTTTAGGAATTTTTAGGAATAAATCGCACCTCAATCGGAGGTCCCACGCTCCTTCACGCTCCCCAAGAAGAAGAAAAATTAGAAAAAGTTAAAAAGCTGAATAAAGCCTACTCTTGGTCACTAGCTCGTGTATTACAAGGACCAGTCTGATGCTGCCACGTGGCTACTATCACCTTTCAGCCACCATATTTTTCACCTTTTTTTAATTACTCCAAAAAAAATTTAATTGTGGGTTCAGGTTAGATCCACTGATCTGATCTAACTCATACCCCTATTGCCACAAAAAAATTGTTTTTGTAATAGGCTTGCCTACTATCAACCCAAACAATTTTTTCTGTAATGGGCTTGACCCACTGTTAGCCCAAATATTTTTTTAATGTTTTATTGGACTGGGCTATGATAGCCCAATCAGTAGCATAGTTGCTTTTTTTTTTAAGCGTCTCAAAATGACGTCATTTTGGGGGTGATCAAAACAAGCAGCTTTGAACATCCTTAATCTCTAGACAGGTCACACAAACCCAACTCGTTTGTTGGTCATAATTTCTTAATCCGACGTCTGAGACATTTTTTATGTCATTTTTTCGTACTCTATGCAATAGGACTAATATCAAAGCCTAAAAATATTGTTTTCTAACAACCCAATTTGGAACAAAATATCTCTATTCGGTGGACGGTGAGTTTACTTATATTTTATGGTTTAAATGTATGCTTCATACATCTTATCATGAAATAAACAGTTTAAAACAGAAATAAGCATACGGAACAGTGCATAACTAGAAAACAAAAAAAAAATCACAAAGAAGCATATGGAAGCACAGAACCTTGCTCTAATATTAATGTAACTTTTTAGGCATATATTAGATCTTCTCTAATTCACCGAGATACCCATATGAAATTGGAGCAACTTGTTTTGACTTTGGTTATGTCTTACAACAAATAACACTGAGGAAAAGCAATGGAACAGAGGAGCACACACTACAAAATAAGGAAGAAAAGAAGAGGAGAAAAAAAACCTTTCTTTTTCTACAAAGAGAGAGCTTGAGGAAAATGAAGCACTTGTATTCTCATATTCTTCTGTTCCTGTACGTGCCTATATGGTGGGAGGAATGGGATACCCATATAACTTCTCACTCATTCATTTTCCTCTTTTCAAATAAAATTGTTCCCTCTACAAAACTCCTCAAATTTAGACCTAATTTATTATAGGTGGATTGACCCATTTCTTAATATTTGCATAGGAGAGAAGATAGAGAAGATAAGGGGAAGATTGGATAGACATGATGTAACAAATGTTTGATGCTAAGGTAATAAAGAGTACTAATTGTACTAAAAAAATTATGAGTGTTAATTGCGTCTTAAATAGTTTAAGATAATAATTACACTATTAAAATTATTTGGGAGTGCAAAGTTTGACGGAAATTAATAGAAGATTTTAATTGTATTTAAAAATTATTTTAAAATGTTAATTGTATTTTAAATAATATTATTTTGAGGTACAGTGATAAAAATAGGGGTGGTGAAGAGACGAGGAATCAGTCAATCGCGAGACATTTGCCAGATGCCGGCGATGACACCTTAAAATCTCCTCAGAGCCAATTTTGTCCACTCGGATTTTGGCACGTGCTGAGCATCGGATTTTCATTTTGTACCACACGGGGGAAGCATCCGGTAAAAGGCCCCAACGCTGCCCCTCTCGGAGGGTGGTTTAGGGTTTAGAAAATCACGTGTCATACCGACCCCACACCCCCGCTTTACGTTAGGGCGTCAAAATGTTATAATATTAAAGCTCGTAAACTTTGATGAATTTTCGATGTGGGACTCGAAGTTTCTTTTTTCTAAATCAAATCAGAGCTGCGGCCCTTTGATTCTTACGATAACCTTTATCATTGACATCTGCACTCCGCTTTAAACAGTTCTTCTTTCTGTCTTCACTTCGCTTTTCTTCAATCTTCACTCTTCCTCTTTGTTCCCCGGCTTTCTTCCTCCTCTCCTCGCTGTTTCTTGCTGATCTCCGTTGTCGTCTGCCTTCCTCCGTTCTGGGTCGTGGGTCTTGTTGCCTTTCTCCTTGGGTCAAGCTTCGGCCATTCTTCAGTCATGGGTCTTCCATTTCGCTGTGGGTCTGTTATCAGCTCAGACAGGAACACTATTCGGTTGTTCTCCTAAGCTCTAAGTTGTAGGTCGTGGGTCACTCTGGATTTGTTCTCCCCCTTACTTCCAATTCTTTCCTCGTTCCCTTCTCATACGCTTCCGAAGGCACCTCTATCTCTCTTTTTAATTTTTTGTCTGTCTCTTTTCTATTGAGCAAACTGTTAAATAAAAGGCTTGAGATTTTTCTTTTAGTTTTTTTATTTTCTACTCAATGCATTAGAGTTTTGTCCTACTATCTAGATTTATACTTTTGTTTGTCCAACACAGGTTTTGTCTATTACTTTTCATTTTATTATTTTTGTTTGCTAATTTTTTTCCATATCCTTTGTTGAAGACCCATTCAAAGGTTTCTCATTTTTCGGTAATAAAAGTTTTGTAAAAGCATATATTGTTGCTTAGAGGTTACTTAGGAAAAAAAAATCATGTGAATTATGAATACGTTTTAAGGTGGCTACTAAATGTTTGTTAAATTGCTTAACAGGTATAGTTGATAGTTTACTTAAAAAAAAAATCATATGAATTATGAATACGTTTTAAAGTGGCTACTAAATGTTTGTTAAATTGCTTAACAGGTATAGTTGATAGTTTGAAAGTTAATGAAATTAGAATTTGTGGTGTTGCTTTAAACTGCACATTTGGACAATTATTCATCCCCTTAGTTTTAGTATTTCCATATTGAGGAAATTTTGAATTATTGATGCTTTGGGACGAAGAACAGAGTACAATATAAAGATATAGGGTAACATGAATGAAGCCATCGAATCCTCATAATACAATCAGGAAGAAACAGGCAAATAAATTGATAATAAAATGAAGTTATTTGATCCCATAATATTAGGGATATGATAAGATAAAATCTGACCAGGTTAAATAGGAGGTCATGGGTAAATGGGATTGGGCTAGGCGTACTTTTCAATACTCCCCTCAAGTTGGGGATATATATATATATATATATATATATATATATATATATATATATATATAACAAGCATCCCTAACTGGCAAGTTAGTTCCTCAAATTTGGTTCTTCCAAGTGGCTTCGCGAGAATTTATTTTGTAACAATGATATTATTGCCGTTATGGAGTTCTCTAATTAATGTCCACTGGAATAACAGAGTTGATATTTTCAGGTCAATGTATGAATTATGGAATGGTTACATTCAACATGCACTACTACAAAAAAAAAAAACTTTTTACTACACTAATATATGTCTTCTAGTTTAAAAAGTAATCTAAAAGAATGTGGTTCTCAAAATTGACATAATAGTGCCTACTTGATTGCCTATTTAGTTTAGTTTGCCAAAAGTATTTTTTGGGCCCAAAAGTTGCCAAACAGCAACAAAATATTTAGAAAAAATTTTAAATCAAACTATAATTTTAGATAAATTTATAGGATTAATTTTTAGATAGGATAAAATACTTTTAGGTTGTATAATGACTATTTTGCCTATATACTTTTACTCTATTATTTTACCTCATGCCCTTTCTAGTAATTTACTTATAAGAAAAATCATTCTAGTAATAATTATCTAAACACTTATTTCTTTATAATCACTTTTTTTTTTCAAAAGTTATCATTCTTAATTTATTCTTCAGAATCACTTTCAAATTATTTTTCTACATAAGCTAAACCAAATGAGCTTATTGATAATCATACCGACTGTAAAAACTCGAGCCGCACATACCTTTAGGCATTGTTTGGTTGGGACTTTTTATGTCACATCTTAATTTGTTCTTATTTGTAGACAACTAGTTTTTTTCCTATATGTAGAAAACTGATAGAGAAAAGAGGTAAAGAAATGACTGTGACGATGAGTAGAAGAAATGATAATGATTAGATGAGTTTTAAGTTAAAAAATATGTGAAAATATAAAGTTATAATATTTAGGGATGTGAACGTCATTTTGATAAAAGTTTAATATAAAGAATTTAAGAGATTTAAGGGACTTAAATGAAATTTTGAGAATTTAGGGATCAAATTAAAATTTTAAATTTGATTGAAAGGGACTAAAATGACATTTCAGAATTTGAAGGGACCAAAATAAAATTTGACAAATTTAGTGACTAAAGGTGTAATTTATCAAATTTAAGAAACAAAAATGTAATTATGAGAAAGTTGAGCTGAAAATATCCAAAATAGCCCAGAAATGTTACATCACCAAATTTTACCAGTAAATAGAGAATGGTAATTGAGTAAGGCATATTTTTTAGAATTTTGATTTGAGACCCCAGATAATTTATATTAATTTTTAAAATCTAGAGATTATTACAGGACCTTCTGTACTTCCTAATCAGATAAAATTTTGTACAAATTTTTATAATTAATATAAGAATTTATAAAACTAACATAACTTAAAAAGGAATTTTGTATAATTTATAATAGAATTTACAATAAAATAATACACCCGATAAATACTTTTAGATGTATTTTCTTAGGAATTGTGCCATAAAGGCATTAGTAATATTTAAAGGCCTAAATTGGCATCACAATGGCCTATTAATACACTCTAACAGTTATATGGGTCATTGTCCAGAAAGACCCTTAAAAGTGTGAAATTATAAAAATGCCCATAGTTACCATATTGAAGAAAAGATGAAGGGAGGGCATTTTAGTTATTTGAATATGGTCAAAATGTCTAAAGAGCTATATGAATGACTGATTAGAGTCAAAATATGCTCTGATAAAGTGTAAAGAGGGGTGAAGTGACAATTATGCCCTTAGAGTTAATATAGTACAAAGTAGTGAACCAATAGCATTTTAATTATTTTTTAAGAGATAGTAAGCAGATAAATACCCGATCCAACAATATCAATGGTAGAAAAAAATCCAAATACTAGATTTAAGGTCATAAAATATATTATGGAATCTAAAAAAATAGATTCATAAAACAATCTAATTTTTGATAAATTGGACTGAGTCAGTATTAGATTAGATTAAAATTTTTCCTATCAGTATTTTTTCTATGTGAGATGCCAAACATGGACTTGAGTGATGTCATGAATGATGTCAAAATTTGGTTTGGTGGGCAAGACAACTTTAAGGGCAAATCTTAGGCATTAAATCAAAAAGTAACTAATGTAATCTTAGCCCTTGATTCCTCTATGTTTTTTGGCTATATATACCCCTTCATTTCTATACATCCACGTCAAGCATTAGAAACCATGGAGAGGTGATGCTAAAATGGAATTCAAGCAAGAAGAAGAGGAAATTCAAGAGTTAAACAAGCAATCCAACCAAGGTAATTTCTTTCTCTAGCTCTTGGACTTTATAGTAGGAAGATTCCTCTATGATTTTAATGGTTAAAAGTCATTTTATTTTGCATTGGATGCTGCTGGATGGAATGTCTTAATGCTGGACAAGAATTGGTTTTGAGTTATAGATAGTATAAACAAGTTGAAATAAGTTAGAATTAAATAGTATTGGCTTAAAAATTCAAGTATGCATGCAATTATGGTTTTATGCTCTTAGCTACTACTGTATATGTCACTATTCATTTGTGGGAATTACATGATATTGATGCTTCCAATAGATTTAAAATGAAAAATTGTATGGAGTAAAGTAGAGAAATAAGTATTAGAAGTATTGAAATCAAAATAAGAATTTTTAGAGAAAAAAAAAGGAAGGAATGTTCAGTTATGTACAGTAGCTAAGGGAGGAGTTGGAATTTTAAAATTATAACCTCATATTTGGATTCCTTGTACAAAATTATATAGGATTGATTTAAGAAAATAATTATTATAAAACTAAATCACTAACTCCAAGAATGAAGAGTTTTAAGGAACTTGATGTACAATGTTGATATAATGGCTCTAATGAGTTATTTAGACAATGTAATTGTATTTAGAGCTATGATATGTCAAAGAAAATGAGGTAAAGAGGATGAGCAAGAAACTAATATTTGGTTGGAGATAAATGGAGTAAAGAGAAAATGATAAAATTTTAAGATAGTAGACTTACCTATTTATGTGCTTAATGTGGTATGTTTATGTGTTGACATGTATATAATAATTGAGTAATGTTGTGACATGTTAAATGATGTTGAATATGATATGAATAACATATTTCAATGACCATGCATTTTTATACAAAGCATATAGCATGATGGCATGTCACTAATTAAAGAATATTTAATGAAATTACATATCATGCATTAGTATCTATCTTACATATTTAAGTAGTAATATTTGCTATTAAAATTCTCCATAATCTTACTCTTCCACAACCAACCAATTTAGGTAAAGCATGATAGAAAGGTATGTATGAAGAAGAGTTAAAGAAAGGAAGAAATAAAGTGGCAATTATTTGTTCTAGCATGTATTGTATAAATTGTCAACTATGTTCATATCATATAATATGCTATTATATGTAAAGAAAAAATGTAAGAAATAATTATGGCATAACTCTATGTTGTATACAAGTTTAAGGGAATTCAAGTTGATAATTTATAAATATTGGAATAATTTACAATATTTATGAAAGAAAGTCAAATGGTAAAAACGTAGGCCCTGAAACAGTTTTGTTATAACTTCAGTTTGACCTAATAAATGAAGAAATTAATTCACAAAATTTTATGAGTAATTAGTATACATCCATAACTTTAAATTTATAGGTAACACGTCTTATTTGAATGTGTAAATTAAGAGATATAAATTTCTAAAGTTAAGAGAGACAACTTAGAATTTTCAAAATTTACCATATGAACAATAAAAAATAACGATTTAACTGTATTGATTGACAAAGTAAATGTCTGTATTTTTATTGTTTCCTGTAAGATTTATGAAAGATGTTCAATTAGGAATTTAAATCATCTTCATACTATTTTTTTAGAATTAATTATGAATTTTTAAAATTTGACTGTCAATCTAGATTTTATTAAATGAATAGTACCTGAGAGTTAAATTTAAAATTTTTAATTTTTGGGTCAAAATAATACTTTCGCTAGTTAAATACACTTCTAAATATGTAATATGAAATGTTAAAAGTAGAATGTTTCATTTTAGAATGAAGAATATGAGAGGGGAAATACAAATGTATTTTGTCAAGAAAAATAGAGTGGAGGGAGTTTAAAATTTGGGTAAAAGTACGCTTAATATTCTAAAATAATTTTGATGATACAATTAATACCCTAAAATATTGAAGAGTATAATTAATATCTTAAAATATTTTTCTGCGTACTAACTTCCATCACATTTCCGTCTAATCGCTCCATGTAAGATTCCTTTTTTTACACATCATCATTTTCTTTTCCACTTGTATAATTATGTTAAAAAAAATCCAGCAAATCACACATATTGCTCTGCTTCTGCAATTTCTCTTCTAGTGTTCAAAGTTTCATATCAACTTGCGTAGCAGAGTGTTGACCAGAAGACTCCAAAACTAAAAGTTTAAAAACCGAAGACTCGAAGCAGTTGAAGAACTATATGGAAATGAAGCTTCAAGGATCATCTTTCAGGCAACTGAAGACTCTGAAGGCCTTACAGTGCGACAATGAGTTGAGCAAATTCTTGTCCATTTTGCTTCACCGGTCGTATAAGTTTGAGCGACTGACAGTCAAAAGGTATGAACTGCTGGAACAGGTTTTCGATATCACAGAATTTGTTGCTGACCAAGAATAAAGAAATCTGAAATTCTCCAAATTGAACACATTGCAATTGATTTGTTCTTTATGCAATTGGAATTGCATATGGAACAAGTATCCAAGGAGGATTGTGGAACTTGGCAAACTAGTTGAAGTAGAAATCATCGAATGTGAATGTGGCTGCAAGAGTCCACTTTCGACTGCTTTAGTGGAAAAACTTGTTCTTCTGGAGGAATTGAAGATAGAGTCTTGCAAGATGATAGAACAAGTTGTAGAGGACGACCCGGGAATGTAGGAGATATCATTTCTTAAATTAAAGGATCTTCAACTTGCAAGCCTCCCTAATTTGATCAAGTTCAACTCAGGGCATTGTAATTTCAAATTTCCTAATCTGCTGAGTTTGAGGATAGATAAGTGTCCCAAATTGAATGCATTTAATACAGGATTTTTAAGCAACCAGCCGCAAGCCATCGCAGGGACATCTGATCATGTGCCGCGGAATGAGATGATGGTTATCGCTCTGCTACTCAGCGTAATATGAAACTTTGAACCCTAGAAGAGAAATCGCAGAAGCAGAGCGGTATGTGTGATTTGCTGGATTTTTTTTAATATCATTACACAGGTGGAAATTAAAATGATGACGTGTAAAAAAATATCTTCCAGGGAGGGATTAGACAGAAATGTTATGGAAGTTAATTGTACAAGTTATATCTAAAAAATATATTTAAAGATATTAATTATACTTTTAAATATTTTAAATTATTAATTATATCACTAAAATTATTTTGAGGTGTTAGATATATATTTATTTTTAAAAAATTATCTTTTTTTACTATTTTCTCCCTCTCTTTTACCTTTTTAAATTTGAGTTTTTAGAATAGAGAGAAATATTATCTCTTATCCTAATTAAACTGTGCTTACTAATTTTTCAATATTTCTTGCCCATTCTCTTTATTGTCTCAGTTGCGCGACTTTCACTCTCCCTTGTCCGAGTCTATTTTGTTCGTTGCTTTCTCTTCCAACTGCAATCAATTTCTTCTCCATTTTCCTAATTCCCCTCTTGTTATCTCAAATTCAACATGGCCATTGCCGCCACCGGCCACATCGAAGCCAGCTTGGCTGAGCTCTGGGGCGAGGAAATCCAATGCCTATCGAAAGAGAACTTGATCATCGCCATCATGTGTAGAATCAAAATTTGTTCTGGCTTCTCCTAGGGAAGTTTACTTTTCTTCCGTTATTGTTAGCAACTGCGTTAGCTATATTCACCTATTTCCCCCAAACTGATTCTTCTTCCTTCTGTTTTCTTCGCTGTAAATTTCTCAAGTAATAACTCTCTCTCTCACACACTCCCTCTTTTATTTTCCTTTCTAGTTAAATAGATAATTTGTTTGTTGGAGCTGATTTCTGGTGTTGCGTGATTTCTCTTTAGTTATTTTTAGTCAGATATTTGAGCAGGTATGTTTGTCGGTTGGTTAAAATTGTTTATGTTATTTTTTTCTTTATAATCTTGAGATTTGATTTGCTGAAGATTGTTTTGGGAGAGGCTTCACTGCCGTGGCATTTGATGAAGGAGTAAATTGTTTTTATATGAATGGCTCGAATGCACACTTCAGTTTAATTGGAGGATAGTGCCGTTTTTATGAATTAAACTTTCTTTTACTCGTGACTCTGAGCTCTTAAGCCTGTTTCTTTTTGTTTGTGCAATTTTTATAAGCTCTTTCTTAGTTGTGTATATTCTTTGTGGCTCATTCAATGTATGGTAATAAATGAGGGAAAATGGTTTCAAAACACAACAAATGATAAACAATTATCTAATGCTAACACATAGAATTGGGGTACTATAATGGAGAATAATTTGATATGATTTCTATATAATTGCTGCATGAGCCTGTGTACATGAGGAAGCAAAGATAAATGCAACAGGAATTTTATAATTGCTAATTACTTGTTGTATAGTGGGATGCTGAGATTTGATGTAATTGTACGTGATTCACTTTCTATTGTGATATTTTCATTCTAAATCAATTAAAAAGTGTTTCTGATGTTGCATTACATGATTTTCAGTCAGAGGACGCTATTGATAGATCTACAACATCTTCATTTTTTCTTCTTGCTCATAGCTAAGTTCTAGGCCTCCCTTTTGAATCTGTCTTCAATTTTTGGATAGCTTCCCCTTTTATGTGAATCTGATTAGGAATTTAGGACTGTCTTGGTATATCATGTTCTCTAACTTTATATAAGTTATGAAGCTGTATTCATATTTTCTTTTCCTAGTGCTGTTCGCAGGGGAAAATATTTCCAGCTCAAAAGTTAGGTATTAAATTGTAGTTACAGTATAGTTAACGATATATCTAGCTAGCTATACATCATAGTCAATTAAACATATAGTTATACAGTCTCCCTATAATATTCTTATCATTGCATATTAAGAATATTAAATATTAATTTTGTTAATTTATACATTATATTAATATATATAATAATTATAAAATTAATGAAAGATAATATTAAAATTTTATCAGATATTCTAATTTTTTTAATTTTATCATATATATAAATGAGGTAGTTTTTTTAGATTTATAAATTAAGAAATAATAATTCTAATATAAATATTGTAAATAAAGAGCAAATAAATTTAAATAAAAATATAAAGTTATATTTATTAATTTTTAATTAACTACTCTCATCTCCCCTTCTGAACTAAAAAAGAAACATGGTCTTATCTCCCGTACCTTCATACTCATAATTTCCCTTACTTTTTCTTACTCTCCCTTAAATTAACCTAACATATCCTCCCCTTAGATTAGGTTAATAGGTTGGTTAATTTAAGAGATGGTAGAAAAATGTAGGTAAGATTATGAGTATAAAAGTAGGAGATATGAGATGATATTGGCTATGTTTAGTTCAACGAAGTGAATGATAAGTTAGGTTCAATGAGATATCTATTTATATAGTTTGATTCCCTCCATATAATATTCCTATCATGGCATATTAAACATGTTAAATATTGATTTTGTTGATTTATATATTATATTAATATATAATAATTATAAAATTAAAGAGAAACAATGTTAAAATTTTATCTAATTTTCTAACTTTTTTAATGGGACATATATATATAAAAGTTATTTTTTTAAATTCATAAATTAAAAAATATTAATTCTAACATAAATATTATAAATAAAAAGTAAATAAATTTAAATAAGGAGATAAAGTTTTATATTTATCAACTTTTAATTAACCACTATCCTCTCCTCTTCTAAACCAAACAAGAAACATAGTCTCACTTTCCCTACCTTCACAACCATAATCTCTCTTACCCTTTCTTACCCTCCCTTAAATTAACCTAACATACTTTCCCTTTGGTTAATTTAAAGGAGGGTGGAGAAAGATAGGTGTGAAGTTATAAGTGTGAAGGTAAATGATGTGAGATGATGTAGGTTATGTTGGTTCAACGAAAGGAAAGATATGTTAAGTCTTTTTTTTTGTCCACCCGATTCATCGTAGTTTTGCCCTGATTACATCTGGATCTGACCCACGTCGTGCACCTGGTTATGGTGGATGAGTCTCCCAACGAAATTTTTTTGCATACGCTAAGGTTCAAACTCGAGATCTTGCTTAAGTGATACTAAGTCGCTTATCACTCAGACTAACCCCTGTTGATTATGTTAAGTTAATTTAATGGAGGGTATGAAAGGACAATGAAGAAATGAGAGTAATTAATTAAAAATTGATAAATATATTTTTATTTTTTTATTTAAATTTTTTTATTTTTTATTTATAATGTGTGTGTTTAGATAAGATTTTGGAAATAGGTTTATGAAAAAAATGGCTTTTGGACAGCTTATAGAAAAGGGCTTTTGGAGAAGAGTTTATGAAAAAAAAAATAATTTTGAATAAATGAGTGTTTAGATAGTTATTTCTAGAAGTACTTTTATTGTTGGTAAATTATAAAAAAGGGCATGAGTATTAAATGAAGAGAGATAAGATATAAGAGGAGAGAGAGTGTAAGAAAGAAAATAGATAGGGTGTAAAAAAAGTAAGAGAGAGGGTGTAAGAAAAAATAAAGATAAACTACTCTGACTAGCTTATCTAAAATCTTAATTTAAATTATGGTTTAGTCTAAAAATTTATTTAAATAAATATAACTATTTATTTTAATTTTTTTTAAATTTAAATTTTGTCTAAGAAAGTTTTTAAAACTATAGTTTTATAAGAAACAAAAAATATCCAATATTTATATCACAATTTCACAAAACCAAATCCTGTTCCCATTAAACAGTCACTCGGTCCAAGGCCCAATTTTAAATGAGCTATCACCAGAGTTCAATAAAGAGAGTTTACTTTATCAACTAAAGAAATAAATAAATAGAATCTAATCCTAACCGGTCTCATGAACAAGTCTGAGTCTAGATAAATCAAAATTCTCAAAATAGACATAAAAAGGATACGAATATAATTCTTATGATTGTTGTGAGAGGTTTTTGGTATACAATTTTATAAGTTTTTTTATAAGTATTTTTTAAATTATGAGACTATACCCTTAGGGAACCAATACTGAATCCAGAGAAATTTCTTTGTTTTTAGCAAAAAAAAAAAAATCTCAAAGCATGAACACACAATACAAGAAAAAGTGAAATTAACAGGTCTTGTGTCAGTTGTGAGATGCTTTGCCAAATCTCTGGGCATGAATTTCCTTCCCAAAACGTAAACTTCGAATTGCAACTGACGCAGTCAATACAATGGACTGGACAGCGTAAATTGATTTAATTTTGAATCACCAAGCCTTTGCATCATTCTAAACAATTTCACAGCTTCTTTAGGCTGGCCATGGCGGACATAAACAGATATCAAAGCAGTCCAAGAAAAAATATCTCTCTAGGCATTTCATCAAACAGCTTCGTAGCGTGTTGAAGCTGTCCAACCTTAGCATAACCAGCTATCATAATATTCCAAGAACACAAATCTCGGTCAGTGGTAGTGTTGATCAAGCTTGAGAACAGTAGTGTTGCCTTACTGTTAATCTAAAAATGGCCAACCAAATCATTATATGCTTTTCATTATGAGTTATAGAATAAGGATGCTAAAGAAAATTTTCCAGAGTCTTGGTCTTGATCCAAATTTCATAGAAACAATGATCTTTGAATCTATGTCTACAATCATAATAATTAATGCTTCAAGTTTATATACTAAGTCTGGAATCTCCACCGTTCTCTAACGCTGGACTAGCATATTCCTCAAATGGATTATAAGATGACTTTCCATTAGGCTCTACAGGACCATCAGCTGATGCTTGAATTCTATTCTTTACAAATTTGTTCCGTCTTGTGAAGAGAGTCCCAGTGAATTCTATTCTTTACCCTAAACCCTGAACTAGATAAAATTTTGTGCTGCTATAAATGAAAGGTACGCAAATTTTTACATGGCTGAAGACATGGTCCAATTAGTTCAACGAGGCAGTCTAATCAACAAAGTTTGACCACCAAGCTCATTGGTTTCCTGGGACTGTTTAGTATGAGTTCTCATCTGTTATTTTTTATCCTTATTTTACGAAGAAACTTGAAACACGTTGAGATAGCACTACTTTTCAGCCCTTATTCATTGAAGTTTCAATCTTTCAAGACTAAATTTTCAACTTCATATGGGCACATAGTCAGGACGACAATAAGTCACAAACAGAGAGTCAGGTCTGAGTACCATGGCGAGTCCAGACTGCAGGCACGAGCAATACGGGATGAAGCCGCATGGACTAGCCCGTCCACATCATCAGTGCTCCACATTGAATGTTTATCTACAAAAGAGAATTATGTCAGAATACATTTATCGCTTCTCCATTTTTGACACCCAAGAGAATGCTCAATGCAGGATAGACTAGACTTTGAGTTGTGAAGACTGAAGACTGAAGACTATAACATTGCATAAAGCTAACTTGCTGATCTTGCCGTTTCAACCGTGGCTGCTTTTAGAGCCTTATCAGCAATCATCGAAGCAACGAAAGCATTTGGCAAAATACAAATGAGCAAAGAAAAGGGTTCAGAGATAGAGAGAGAGAGTACAAGGTACGCCAGGAGCGGAGAATCGGGCGGCCATGGTTGGTCCGATTATCATCATCGTCGGGCGTTCAACTTGTAAAGAGTATGATAGTATCCAGAAGCTCTTAAACCACAGTCAACTCTTTACTGATTTGGCATAAACTCAATGAGGAATGAAACGCGCACTCAAACACTTACTTGAATGAAGGCGACGGCAGAGCCTGGAGGAGCAGGTGGCAGCGAGTAGCAGCAGTGGAGGAGCGCCGACGACTGAGGAGCAGATCTTCACGGCACGATACTGAAGAGAAGAGAATGGAATGGAGAGAGAATGTGTTTTTTTTAGCGAGAAGGGCAAATTTCGAATATTAAAAAATTATCAGAGATATTTGTCAATAGAAGACATAAGGAGGTAAGCAGAGAAAATGACCAAAATTTTCTCCTCCTCTCCAAAACCTCAACTAAACGATGCTTAAGGAATTGTTTAGTAGAAGAGTTTTGGAAAGAAAGGTAAAATAATATTAGAGATTTATAGGTTTTATTTGGTTCAACTTAAAAGGGATACGTTAGGTTAATATAAAGTAGATTGGAGAAATATAGGGAATGCTATAAGTATAAAAGTGAGGGAGAAGAAATAATATTTTTTGTTTAGTTATGAAGGAGAAAGAAGTTAATTAAAAGTTGATAAATATATCATTATCTCTTTATTTAAATTTATTTGTTCTTTATTTAGAATATTTATATTAAAATTATTATTTCTTAATTTGTGAATCAGAATTTTTTTTATCTTATTTATATATATGATAAAATTAAAACAAAATAAAAAATTTAATAAAATTTTAAAATTATCTCTCAATAATTTTATAATTATTATATATATTAATATAATATATAAATTATTTATCATGTTTATTAGACTTTCTCAATTAAAGCAAAAATCATAAGTAAAAAGAATTAAAAAAGGATTTTAGCTAATTAAGGTACAATTAGAATATTAAAATAATATTAGAGATAATTTAATCAAGAATAGATAAAAATTTTCTCTTCCTTTTTGAACTTTTGGAAGGGAGGTAGAGTAGGGGAGATAAACAATAAAGACAAAAATTTTTATCTCTCCTCATCTTCATTTTTTTTAACCAAATATATTTATATCTCCCCTCTTCTATTTTTTTTTTTAAAAATCTCTAACTAAATAATGTTTTAGTTGTTGGATAAGGAGGTAAGGATACTTGATTTAGAAATAGAGAGGACAGGAAAGAAAATTTATTATCTTCTTCTTTTCCTATTCCTCACTCTCTCATCCTCCAAAATCCAGGATTTTAGAGGGGTAAGATACTTTTCTCTATTTTGATAAAATTATCTATGGTAAATTTTGAATATTTTAATATTATCCTCATGCTTATTTTTGGCCCAACTCCTCCATTATCCTCGCCGCGCACGCCTCCACCTCGTCTCCAACTATCTTTCAAGCCGGGAATCAACATGAAATACCTATTTAGAAATTTCTCTGCCACTCGTCTCCAACTCCAAGAATTCAATCTTCCCTCTTGATTTTCGCCGATAATTGTCACGTCTTTTTCTTGGTCACGGGTCTCCGTTGCATTGTCATCTTGCTCTCCGTTTACCCCTCTTGCTTCAACTCGTTTTCTTGTTCTCCATTCTCACCTCGAGATTTAGTCTCCATTCTTAGTAGTCTTACATTAATTAAACTAGAGATTGTCAAATCCCATAAAAAATCTATAGAAGAATATTAGTGACTAATTATTGACTACGCAAGCTCAGGACACCAAGAAATTTCTTTAGATCCTAAAGGACTTGAACTGAACAATTTATTTTGTGATTTTCTGTATTTAATTTTATTTAATCTTCTCTCTAGTCGCTGTCGGCCTGTCGGAAGGGAGGAGGAAGTCGATGGTGGAGGAGGCGGGATCCTGAAGCTTATCTGATTGAAAAAAAAATTCAAGATGAAATAATAATAAAAATATATTTATTAATTATAATAAATTTCTCTCCTATTTTTTTTTACTACTTATATCTTTTATTCTCCTCCACTCTATCCTAAAGTAGTCTAATATATTCTCCTGTTGAACTAAACATATTAGCGGCCATTTTGAAGCCATAAAAACCCATTTCTTACCCCCTTCATTTCTGACGCCCGCCTCGTCATTTCTCCTTGCATTGACCATCTTCTCGTGGTCTTCACACATTAATAAGTCTTTGTTATCCGTATTTCACATTTTTAAGTTGGTGGGTAACTATAACAATTTGGTTGGGGAATCAGTGATTGGAGAACTTATTAAGATTTGAGAAATGGTTCAAAAATGGGTTTCTCAAGAGCTTGTCAAATTCATGGAATGCAAGCCAAAGAACAAATTGCAATGACAATTTTCTATAATATAGATTTATCACATGTAAGGTATTCTTTTCAGTTTTAATTATAAAAATAAAATAGGAATTCAATTTAATTTTAATTATAAGACTCAAATATACTTTATCTCTCTAAATTAAGGATAGTTCAAAATACACATAATTAAAAGGTATTTTAAAAAAATTAATATAATCATTATAAGTAATTAATTTAAATAATTTTTTTAATTTATTTAAATTAATTAAAAATATTTTATATTAAAGACAAGAGATAGTATCAAAAAGGTATTTATGCAAATTTCTTTATACAACATGAATAGAAGTTAAAGTATATCATGGACAAGCTTCAGTGTTAAGAGATCTTCCTTTAGTAGAAGAAGTTGCCTTAATTTTTTTCTTCAAAATAATTCCTCATTTATTGTAGCTTTCTAATTATATATATGCATTTGTTGATTTTTACCTCGTATACATTTTAAGTTTTTTTATTTGCTAGAAACGATGAAAAAATAGACTCAAGTTAATTGGTCCAAAGGCCTTGCTGGATTTGATCAGAATTATGATATGGTCAAATCGGTAATAAAAATTAAAACATACGAAGTTTCAGAATTATGATATGGTCAAATGAATAATAAAAATTAAATCATAAGAAGTTTGAATTCTTAAAATTTGGGGCTGGATCTAGGAATGGGCCAACTCGTGGGTTGTGGGTTGGCCAGCCACAACCCACGACCCAGGTGGTGAAAAAAATCACCAATTTTTTAAAAATATTTTATAATAAAAATAAATACAAAAATGATTTTTTTTATAAATATTATATGTATGTGTGGATGTTATTAACACTTAACTCTTAATATTCCACTTAAAATTATATCTTATCTTAATGTTACAAACACATAATCTTCATAATGAATGACTTGAGAGAAGTTTCTTATTATTAATGTCATTATATTCATCTTTATTCCTTTATAACTTTATATTTATTCTTTAATAGTTGAGACCTATAAATAGAGATCATACACAAGGTATTTGTATAAGTATAAATATACAAGTGAATAAATAATATTCTTGTTTCCTCTCTCAATCTCTTGTCTTGTTATTTCTTTTTTTCTCTAATTTCTTTATTTCCTTCTCATTTTTATAACACGTTATCAGCATGAGTTCGCTATAAAAATTTAAGGTATAGATTTCTCATAGATTCATGTGTTCTTGTGGTATATGATAATGCTCCATTTACACAATTTTTTTTTACCCAATTATCATGTGCAACTTTAATTTTCTATGTTCAATATGTTATTTGTTATTTTTCAATAATTTTTGTTATATTTTGTTATCTATATTTATCATGCTGTTTGTCTCATATTATATTATTATTTTGTTTGTTATCTACATTATTTTATATTTCTTATGTTATATATTGTTTCATATTATTTTTGTTATGTTATCTATATTTATCTTTTCTTTTGTTATATTTTATCTTGTTATTTATTTTTATGTTATGTTTTATATCATTTATTTTTATGTTCACAATAGTATAATTGACATGCACACATAATTTATGTCATTTACATATTTTCTTCATTTTATAGGGTTTGTTCATGTTGTTTGGGATATATCTATATACAGACACATAATATAAAGTATTATATTTGACTATGAGATTGAATTTATTTAATTTATTTTGTTTCAATATTATTCTTACGCTAATTTAGATTACTATATCTATATTTTTATATTCTAATTAATTTCCTTCCCCTCTATATTAATTTGTGTTTCAATATATTTATTTGTTTCTTCTATATTCTCCCTTTACATATATATACTTAATTTTATGACCATTAGCCATAATACAATTAATTTTATGATTAGTTGACCAAAAGTCATATCATTTTTTATAATTGATGGTTCTTTAGTAGAATATCATCTTGTGTTTTTTATAAATGACAATGGCAAGAAAAATATTATGAAAATTTAATGATCTAATGATTATAAATATTAAAATCCGGAAAGCTAATTATTCAAATGTTAAATAGTATAAAAAAGAGTTGTATAGCATTAAAATAGCACGCGATAAAAATAACACGAGATAGTTATTAATATGAGTGATTGAGTTGTTATTTTAGTTAGTTTGTTAACGTCTTATTATGTGATCTTCAATCCTAAATTTTACTTCTAATGGAAATACATGTTCTTGTTTGGCTATTCAAGAAGCATATATAGGGGAATTAATACTCTCTTTGGTATTCTTTTTTTGGGTTAAGATTAGTTTACATTTGCTAGCTTGAAAAAGTTATTGTTGTTAATCACTTCCAAAATTTGCAAGCTCCATTTCCAATTATTTATGAGCACATTGAAAAGGAGCAATTTCTTATTTGCATATGGTTCTATGTTTTGCACATGATTTCCTTGATAGAAAACTAAATTAATATTGTGCTAATTTATTTAGCTTTTTGAATTTTATGTAGAACCAAATGATGGTTTCTTCTTTTGAAGAAGAATTGGGCTTTAGATGATGTTGAGGAGGAAAAATAGACTTATTTGAATATTTTGTGATCTAATGGCTGATTCTTCTTCAGATTTCTCTTTCCATTATGATATACTAAGCCTTAGACATATAAGCAACTAATTCTTTCAGTTTTACTTGAGTGAAGTAAGAAAGAATAAGCATTATAAATGTTGATGTAAAATGTGAATGACAGAGCATGATCTAATATGTGAGGGAAACATGGGTTGTTATTATAGCATGCGATAGTTGTTAATATAAGTTGTTGAGTTGTTCATAATCTATGTCTAATACAGGTTATCATTAATAATGGTTAGATCATCTGGAAAGCATATTTTCTATTGATGTCGTTTGTGGAGAGTAATTTATTGAACATATTTTCTCTGTTTCTATTAATTTAGGACAAAAAGGATATTAAAAGGACACTAGAGTAAGAAGCAAGGAGGTTTCATTAGCTTTTTTTATGGCTTGACTGTGATACATATGGTGAAAATGTTGCATTTGAAGTAATAGAAGTATGCACTACAGTAAATCACTATCTTACTTTAGCACTACATACATGGTTCGATAGAGATTTGAGTGTTGTTGGAAGAGTCATTGTGAGAAGCAGCAATAACACTTATGTGCTCAAGCTTGTTAAAGTAACACTTGTTAGTTAAATCACCAGGGATTCCTTTTCCCATAAAGAAGCTAATAGGTTTTGCCTTGGTTGCTGTATATTTTCTTATGTAAATGCATTGTACACTCTTTTATTTTGTAAATAGCTGTGCAAAATTATGATAGTAATTTTTTATAATTTTTTGCATTCCTACCCAGAGTCCTATTTTTGTTCATTCCAAGTGGTGTCATATCCTAATTTTTCTCTATCTGTATAATACTGATAGAGGAAAAATGTTTGGAAAGGATTATGACAATGATAAGAAGAAATAATAAAGGTTAAATAAGTCTTGAAGGAAGAAAGGGACCTAAATAAAAATTAAAAAAGTTTAAAGGCCAAAAGTTAAAGTAGAAATAAAAGTTGGGTTAAAAGTGATAATTCTAAAAGTTAAGAGATTTAAATATAATTAAGTAAAAAGTTTAAGGGCAAAATTATAATTATGGAAAGGTCAGCCCGAAAAGGGTTAGAACTGTCTGGAAGTATTTCAGTCCCATATTCCATCAGTAAATAGAGGAAGATACGCTGATTAATCTAGTATGGTACAGAAATTTTATTAGGACTCCAGACAGCAGATATTTATCTGATAGTCCGGAAGTTATCTAAAATTTTATCAGATTTCATGGACTTCAGATATAAGTGGGGGAATTATAGGAAAGTGTGCCCTACAGTGTCAGATGTTGTCCTGGATCTAACAGAACTCCTAAAGAAGTTATGTATAAAAAGTTATTCACATATTAGTTAATTTTGACGGGAGTTTGATAACACCAATAGTCTGATAATGGAACTTATCAGTACGTAAGCCTGGATAGAATGAGATTAGATGACCTCATATATAGGCCCATGATGATGCCAAGGAGGGCCTAAAACCCAGGGTACCAGTTTATCAGTAGAAGGGGCAGTGTTTGAAAAAAGTACAAAATTACGAAAATGCCCTAGATGCCCAGATTGTACTAGAGATGGATGGAGGACATTTTAGTCATCTGGGACAGGCTAAAAATGTGGCACATAGTATAAATATGATTATTTAGAGCCAGCATATGGCTTGCGGTAGTATAATAAGGGGTGAAATGACAATTATACCCTTAAGGTCAATATAGTGCAAGAAATGACACCAAGGGTATTTTGGTCATTTTTCAAGGGATGGATGGTAGATAAATATTAAGTATATCAATATCAATGGTATGATAAGCCTAGACATTAATTTTCAGGACAGAATACATATCCTGATATATTATAAAAAATTAGGAACAGAAAATAGTCCGATTGTTGTGAAATTGCTCCGATCGGTATCAGATTAGACTGAAATTTTTTTAGAAGCTTCCTTACATGAGGTGTCCCTTATGATGTCATAATTATTCTTTTTTGAAAAAGTTAAATCCAAGATTAAATATGAGCCTTTAGATCAAATAGTGCACAAAGTAATCTTGGCGATTGATTTTTCATGAATTTTTCTATAAATACCCCCTCAAATCTGGTCCAAACCGTGAGCTTGTGATATCTTGGGGAAGCTCTTGCAAAATGGAAACTCAAGCCAAGACAAAGAAGATTCAAGGTTCTAAAGTTCAAGGTTCTTAGAGATTAAAGGTAAGCAATCTATCATAGCTTATTTTCCTTTGATTTGGGAGCTTGAACTTAGAGTTTTCATGGGAAAAAAGTTGAGTTTTCTCTAAGGTGTTGTGCTGCCCAAAAACTTTAGATGAAAGGGAAAAGAAGAAATTAAAGTTAGAGACATATGATTGAAGTTTAAACAAGCTAGTTAAGTGGTTGGTTGTCGAATCAAGTTGATATTATTGACTTTGCCATAGTTGAATCTATTTGATCTGTAATGTTCATGAGGGAAGGAAATGGAATTTCAATAATTTAATGCTTCCATTGAATTTATATGATGATTTTGTATAGTATTAGAAAAGTTTTGAACCTTGGAAGCATTGAAATTCCAAGATTGTAGTTTTTTGAAATTCTTCACGGTACTGTTCACTAGCATGAACAGTGATTGGAATTTTATAATTTTGATGCTTCCAATGGTTTTAAAATGAAAAGTTATATGGGGTAAAGTGGAAAAATAAATATGGGAAGTATTAGAATCAAAATGAGAATTTCTGAAGGAATTGTGTGCATGTTTGGGTTTTGTACAGTAGGCCATGAAGGAGCTAGAATTTCATTATTCTAAACTCATAGATGAATTTAAGTGAGCTTAGTGTTCAAGAGGAAGTTAGGTTAGTGTTCAAGAGGAAGTTAGGTTAGTTAAAGTCAGTTTAATGCTCAAGGAAATTAGATAATAATGGATGAATGGTCATGTGATGTTAGGGATTGATTGATATGCTCCAAAAGAGGTAGCCACGTATTCAAGAGAAGTGAGAAGAAGGAAGCAAGATAAAGTGAAAGAAATCAAATATATGAGGTAGTAAACTTATCCTAAACTTGTATGCATTGAATGTTATGCTTGAATGTGCTATGGCTTTGTTGAATTATATTGCATATGTGCTTATGTATGAAGCTCTATTTCTATTATTACTTTGGCCAATTGTATTTCATATGTTACATGGAAGCATGCACATTACACAATATTAACACTTTCACAAGCAAGCATAAGTATCTACATTAATGTATGCATTGTTTAGTAATATTTGCTACTGAGATTTCCCCAAAAATCTCATTTCTTTTCATGTAAACCCAATCCCACAGGTTTGTGAATAATGAAAGAGGATGATGAAGCATGAAGAAAAGCTAGGGATTGGATGGTATATATGTTATGTAGATGTGTAATGTTGATGTATGACCAATATAAGTAGTGATGGTCATGATGTAAAGAAAAATAGTAAATGATGGAATAAATGTATGAAATTTTACATACATTTAGATGACATGTCAAGCTTCGTTTTGACACCAAGAAACCTTTATTTGGATGTCTGTACAAAGAGAACTAATTTTCTAAAGTAAGGGACCAGAATCTGTTTCCAGGATTTTTGACCAAATGAACAGTAATCTTTGGCGAATAAATTGTATTAATTGACGAGTCATTTGGTCTAGAAATTATTTTTTCCTTAAAATTCAAGATGTTATCTTCATGTATCTTTTTGAAAATACTTCATTCCAATTTTTCTAGAATTAATTATGATTTTTTGAAGTTAATTGTGTAATCTGAAATACCATATTAACAGTAACCCGAGAAAGAGTAAAATTCCAGATTTGGCTAATGCACTTCCAAGGTCTTATAAGTGGTTCCAAATGCTACTGGATGGTCTCTAAGACTTATGAAAGTAAGGATGTTACATGTTGCCTGGTGTGCCCAGTGTATTTGGGTCTCCCAATTAGTTGGGAAAGAATGTGGACAAGTTGTTATTACTTCACAATGGAGTTGTTATTCCTTCTGGTGGAGTTGTTATTTTTCTACCCAAACAGTAATTTTTTGGTTCATTCCTGGGAAAAATTGTGCTCGAGTTGTTATTATTTAATGACAGAGTTGCTATTTCTTAGTAATGGAGTTGTTATGTTTCTATTCATACTGAGGTCTGTTTGGTTCATAGCAGGTATTGGCAAGCGTGCCCAATACATTTTGGGTCATCCAAATTGATGGGTTATGTTGTAATTAAAAATAACAACACAAAAAATATCAGTCCCATAACTGAAAAAATAACAACTGCACCATTAGAAAATAATCACTCAATGCTGGAGTAAAACAACTCTACCAGTGAAAAAAAAACCAACAATAGGAAAAATAACAACTCTACCACTTCTAAATAATGATATCTTCATAATTCTTCCAGGATTAGAATAGATTGAAAGTGAACTAGGGACACAAGCACAACACTTGGACTGAACCAGAAATAACATATTGTATGTATGAAAATAAAAACTCTACCAATAACAAATGACAACTCTAGTGTGTAAAAATAATAACTTTGGGACAAAACTTTCCAACACTACTCTAGTGATAATATAACTTTATATATATGCACTTTACAGTTACAGTAGTAAAAATAATCAAACATAAAAAGAGTACAATACACACAGTCATTTGCATCAAGATCCACCTTATCATCTAAAAGGTGGAGCTTGATGAATATTACAAAAAAAATAATATTATCACTTTGCTTAGCTATTTACAAAGTAAAAATTAGTGTGCTATGTATTTATGCAGAAAACTATACAACCCAGCACCATTTCTCAACTCGGATTTGGATCATTGTAAGTCTTGACTGTGTGTCTAGGTTCATGGCATCTTCCACAGTAATAAGTCTTTTTATTTTGAAATTGAGACTCAATCATTTTTCTCACTTGACCACCAACATATGTTTGACCTCATCCATTATTTCTAAATTGTCTCCCATATGAACATAACATAATAAATACTTTCCAGACAATTTGGCCATCAGTAATAACAACCTACACCAGACACAGATTATTAGTAACTCAAATACTCATATTTATAACTCAACCACTCATATTAACAACTAAACTACTCATTAAAAAACTATTGTGTGCTATAATAACAACTTATATTCCCCTCCCATATCATACCATGCTCTATCATTCACATTTTAGCAACATTTCTAATGTTTATTATTTCTTACTTCACTCAAGTAAAACTGAAAGAATGAGTTGATTATATGTATAATGCTTATTATATCACAATCGAGAGAGGAATCTGAAGAAGAATAAGCCATCATACCACAAAGTATTCAAATAAGTCTATTTTTTCCTTCTCCTCATCATCTAAAGCTTTATTCTTCTTCAAAGGAACAAACCATCATTTGGTTATGCATCAAATTCAAAAAGCTAAATAAATCAGCACAATATTAGTTTAGTTTTTAATCAAGGAAAATCATGTGCAGAACACATAATTACATGCAAACAAGAAATTGTTCATTTTCAATGTACGCAGAAATAATTGGAAATGGAGCTTGCAAATTTTGGAAGTGATTAACATCAATAACTTTTTCATGCTAGCAAATGCAAACTAATCTTAAAACAAAAAAATAATAGCAAAGAGAGTATCAATTCCTATTTTCATATATATGCTTCTTGAAGAGCCAAACAAGAATCTGTATTTCTATTAGAAGTCAAATTTATGATTGAGGATCCCATAATAAGATGTTAACAAACTGAATAAAATAACAACTCAACCGCTCATATTAACAACTATCGCATGTTATAATAACAACTCATGTTCCCCTCCCATAACAGAGCATGCTAAAAATTTTGGGTGACCACGGAAGAAGAATAAGGACATGAAAGGGATAAAAAATTCTGGGTCTCAGCAGCGTAGCAAGGGACAAAAAACTTGGGGGCACTGGGTGACTGTGGAACGAGTGTTTTAGAGATTGAAATAGGGAAGAAGAATGAGGATGAGGAAGAAAATTTATGTTATGGGAGTTTTGGTGGGATAGAAAAGGTGTGGGAGTGAGTTGCAGGAAGCTGATTTCCTTCTACATAATAGAATATTGTGGGAGAAGGTGTTTTAGACATGAGGAAGTGAAAGAAAAAAGTGTTTCTGCAGAATAGAATATTGTGGCAGAAGGTGTTTCATAATGGAATGCTTATCGGGTACAAGGAATCAAGAGAGACAATTATATCTTTTTACAATTGAAAAAAATTAATCTCAAGTCCCATGGAACTTCATATTTATTATGTCATTTTCTGGGATTTATTTGTAATTTAATTTCATCTATGGGACCTAGCTACAATTCTCCCTTTCTTTAAAAATAGAATTGAATACCTAGTAAAATTCAACAATTGATTATCTATCCAAAATCATGATTTCAAGGCTAAAACCATGGTTTTCCATGAAACTAATTTTTTTACTTTTTCAAAAATTATTCTCTACTAAAATAACTTTTTTTTTTATAAACTATTTTCTAAAAGCTAATCCAAATACATTTTATAGGGTTTGAGGTAGGAGGCATTGGACGTGACTAAACTGGCTTTAATGTGGGCAGCAACAAAGTTTATCAGTATAGCAGATGCAATAAACAACTTGCATCAGAAAAATTCACATGCTTAAGAAGATGAACTTCAAAAGAAGACACTTAGCTATGAACAAGAGATTCAAAGCTAAATGTTCAGTCATGAGATTGGGTTCTGATAATTACTTCCGAGTCCAAAACCAATCACATAAAATGTTAATTTAATTTCAGTCGTCAGCACGAATTTCAATCCAAAACCAACAAAAAAGTAGCACTTGTTGTCTTCATTCTATAAGAATGAAATAAAAACAACAAGACAATTTACCCTCAAAACTAAACATTAGCCCTGTGTTTGGATGGGAAGACAATTAGGGAGAAAAGAGTATTAGGAAGAAAAACTTACAAAAAAAAGTAATTGTTTTACTATTTTAAGAAATTTTTTATAGTATTCCCTTCCCTCCTATTTTCTCCCCCTCACTTTTCTCTCCAACCAAACATACTTTAAAAGAAAAGAGGGGTCATAAATTACATTCCTAGAAATCACCATGCAAATTACATGCCTACACATAAAAGGATTTTCATTTTCTTATCCAACACTTGAGGGGTTCCCCTGTAAAACATACAATAAGAAGTTCTATCCTATTAAGTAAGATCGATTATATAGATCATACGATGTTATTGTACTATATTAAAAATCAAATCTTTAGATAAATTGTTCTCCTGTAAAACATAACATCCGATATTTTCAATTACACTAGACATTTCAAATTTTTTTTGTTATAGTGTGATATGTAACATATAAATAAGCAATTTAAATAATTTTATTATTTTATTAGAATTAATATTAGATATTATGCGATATTAGGATTAGATATTATAATATATATTATGATATATTAGAATTAATATTAGATATTTTACAATATTAGGATTAAATATCATAATATATATTATGATATATTAGGATTATATATCATAATATATATCATAATTAGATATTATAATATATTAGTATTAGATATTTATTAGAATTAGAATTACCCATCACTTATAAATAAGGGTGATCGTCAGTTTTATTAGGATACTTTGATTATATTTTGAACTACTGAGTAGTCAATATAATTTTGTTTCTGTTCTAGTCTCTTTCTATTCTTCTCAATTTTTTTCTTTCTATAATTATATAAAAGTGGTATTAAAGCGGTTGTTCATCAACATTCACAAGAATCAACAATAGGGGAAATATGGATATAGAGGAGTGTCTCCAAAATTGAAAGGAATTGGAAGACACGCAGCGGAAATAAACTTTAAAAATTTTCCATTCCTTGCCAGGATCTGCCGTATGTGTTTAAGTCAAGTGGAAAGAATCATTACCCTTAGTGTTGCTCAGCGAATTTCACAGCTTCTCTACGTGGGTGGTGATCTCTTTCTGATCGCAAGAAATCGATGGAGTGTTCCTCAGCGACCTTCATAGATTCTCTCCGCGGACGGTGGTCTCTTTCCGATCACAAGAAGTCGACGCCTCAGGTCGGCTTCCTCTACTGGTATCCACACGAACAGCGTTCCAACCACGAACGACGTGCTAGCGTCTCCTGTCCCTCCAAGGCTTTCACAAGTCTCCGTCTCTATTTCGGCAGTTTCTTGTCTGCAAACCTTTTGCAGATTCCGTTCGGCCTTTTGTGTTCTGTGTTATTTTCAAACGTAGCTCCTCCAATCAGATATAGAGGATGCTATGCGTTTTTCCACTTGACCTAATTGGATTTTGGAGTTAATCTTATATTAATTCCGAATTGATACAATATCATATATTGTATAATTTTATAAGAAACTAATTAAATAAAATAATATTAAATCCGTCCCACAGATTTAATTACTTATTTATTTAACTTTAAATAAAGATGAGACTGAGTTATATTTGATTTATTCCCATAAATCAAATTTGAGATATCCTATCAATTTAAATTTCGAATTTCAAACGTGATAGAGATTTAATTTATCCTTATAAATTAAATCTTATAAATATCTCTTATATGAGATATCCTATCAATTTGAATTTCGAATTTCAAACGTGATAGAGATTTAATTTATCCTTATAAATTAAATCTTATAAATATCTCTTATATGAGATATCCTATCAATTTGAATTTCGAATTTCAAACGTGATAGAGATTTAATTTATCCTTATAAATTAAATCTTATAAATATCTCTTATATGAGATATCCTATCAATTTGAATTTCGAATTCAAACGTGATAGGGATTTAATTTATCCTTATAAATTAAATCTCATATATCTCATATATATAATATATATATATATATATACGAATTTATATATATACGAATATAAATAAATATATATACATTCACCTGGATCTTTCATTGAATCTGGACATGTCTTAGATTCAATGAATCTGGACATCATAGCTCGTGTTGGGCTATTTTGTGTGCGACCCTGTAGGCCCATATGAAGTTGGCAGTGGGCCATTTGCTATACTAGCCCACAAGTCGCAAGCGGTCTCTAGCAAGACATAACGACTACCCAAATCATATGAGGATCGATAAACGATGTAACCTTTTATACAACCATATCATGTCCCTTCTGTCACGCGATATTTTGGTCATGGATGAGGCATGGATAATGTCATCCTCCTATTCCCGACCGTTACTTTCTCGATCCCTGAGTAGTCTGACTATAGAAATGGAACTACCTTTCCATTACAGTATGGCCATACATTTCTCAGACTCACTCATCGAGGGGCCCAGTAATATCTCTCCACGAATGTGAGGGACAAATTCCATCTTGACCATTCACATTCCTCCGCATGAAAAACCACTAAGCCCGAACATAGTCTTTATGATCACTCGGTCAAAAGTGACTTTTGACTAGGTCAAAGCTGAGCGTTTTGTCATGTAGGAATCCATGATGATCTCAGGTCAAAGGGCATATTGACATGGTTTGTATATGAGAGAAGCTTATGACGTTACCCATGCAGTTCTCTCATAGCGGGTCGGTCCAACACCCTGTACTCTTACATGTGCTTATGACTTTGATTTATATCTCTATACATCTTCAAAGTCATACTGGTCTTATTTCATCTGTGCTCCCACATAGATGATCGACCAGGGACATTTAGGATAATATCATGAATTATCCAAGGATGGTCATCATAGTAAACATGCAAATAATATGATAACTCAATTAATAAATTCATAAATCAATAATGTTCATAAGACAATGATTGGCCCCTAGGGCACGATTTCCAACAACCTCCCACTTGCACTAGGTACAATCATTAATTTGACTAATTCCCATTGACCTAACATGACGCTCATGCTTTGCCTGCACAAGCGGCTTTGTTAGAGGATCAGCAACATTATCTTCTCCTGCTACTTTGCATATTTTTATATCACCTCTATCGTTGATTTCTCTGATGAGATGAAATCGCCTGAGTATATGCTTGGTCCTTTGATGTGACCTAGGCTCTTTGGCCTGTGCAATAGCACCGCTATTGTCACAGAGCAAAGTTATTGGATCTGAGATGGTAGGTATCACCCCTAGTTCTGTGATGAACTTCCTGATCCAAACGGCTTCCTTAGCTGCATCAGATGCTGCTATATACTCAGCTTCCGTTGCAGAATCTGCTACAGTGCCCTGCTTAGAGCTCTTCCAGCTTACTGCTCCATTATTGAGGAGGAATATGTATCCAGACTGCGATTTTTGGTCGTCCTGGTCAGTTTGGAAACTCGCATCTGTGTAACCAGTTACACAGAGCTCATCATCCAATCCACCATAGACCAAGAATAAGTCCTTAGTCCTTCTTAAGTACTTAAGGATATTCTTGACAGCAGTCCAATGGCCCTCACCAGGGTCCTGTTGGTATCTGCTAGTCATACTTAAGGCAAACGAGACATCCGGTCGAGTACATAACATGGCGTACATGATAGATCCTATGGCCGAGGCATATGGAACCTTACTCATGCGACCTCGCTGATCAGATGTACTAGGACACAGATCTTTGCTGAGGTGAGTACCATGAGACATGGGTATGAAACCCCTCTTTGATTCGTGCATACTGAACCTATGCAGTATTTTGTCTATGTATGTACTCTGACTGAGTCCTAGAAGTCTTTTAGATCTATCTCTATAGATCCTGATTCCTAGGATGTAGGTGGCTTCACCCAAGTCTTTCATCGAGAAAGACTTTCCTAACCAAGACTTGACAATCTGCAAGGTAGGAATGTCATTCCCAATAAGTAGGATGTCATCGACATAGAGTACCAAAAACACAACTGTGCTCCCACTAACCTTCTTGTACACACAAGGTTCATCAATGTTTTGAAGAAATCCAAACTCTTTGATTACTTCATCAAAACGATGATTCCAACTCCGAGAGGCTTGCTTTAGTCCATAAATGGACTTTTGAAGCTTGCACACTTTACCAGAGTCCTCGGAACGCACAAACCCTTCAGGTTGTGTCATGTACACATCCTCAAGGAGCTTTCCATTAAGGAAGGCTGTCTTGACGTCCATCTGCCATATTTCATAGTCATAATATGCTGCAATAGCAAAGAGGATTCTGATTGATTTGGCCATTGCTACTGGGGAAAAGGTCTCATCATAGTCCACACCATGAGTTTGAGTAAAACCTTTTGCAACCAGTCGTGCCTTGAAGACATTTACATTGCCATCCATGTCAGTTTTCTCTTTGAAAACCCACTTGCACCCGACGGTTTTTACACCTTCAGGCGGGTCGACTAAGGTCCAAACCTTATTGTCGTACATGGATTGCATCTCAGACTTCATGGCACTAAGCCATTTTTCGGAGTTTGGTCCCACTATAGCTTCTCGATAGGTAGTCGGCTCATTATGCTCAATGAGCAACACATCACGACTATCAGAAATCAGAAATCCATATCTCTGAGGCTGAAGTCGTATCCTATTAGACTTTCGTGGACCTTGCGTGACTTGAGGAGTCTCAACAACTTGTTGTGAGTCTTCTCTATTTTCCATCTGCAGTTCTGTGGTGTCTTGTAGCTCTCGAACTTCTTCGAGTTGTACCTTACTTCCACTGGTTCTTTTAGAGATAAATTCTCGTTCAAGAAAGATACCATTTCTGACAACAAACACTTTGTTATCAGCAGGGTTGTAGACGTAATATCCCTTGGTTTCCTTAGGATATCCCACAAAAAGGCATTTTGAGGATTTGGGCGCTAATTTGTCTGAGGCTTGTTGCTTAACACAGACCTCGCATCCCCAAATCTTGAGGAAAGACAAACTAGGCGTCCTCCCAGTCCATATCTCATACGGAGTCTTTTCGATTGCCTTAGATGGAACACGATTGAGTGTGAACGCAGCTGTCTCTAGGGCATAGCCCCAAAAGGAGGGCGGAAGATCTGTTCGACTCATCATGGATCGAACCATATCTAATAGTGTTCGATTTCTCCGTTCAGAAACGCCATTCCATTGTGGTGTCCCTGGAGGAGTCAATTGTGAGAGTGTCCCACAATTCCTAAGATGATCTATGAACTCTTGGCTCAAATATTCACCACCCCGATCAGATCGAAGGGCTTTAATTGTTTTGCCAAGCTGGTTTTGTACTTCATTTTGAAATATCTTGAACTTTTCAAAAGATTCAGATTTATGTTTCATTAGATAGATGTACCCATATCTGCTGAAATCATCTATGAATGTTATAAAGTACGAATAACCTCCTCTGGCATTTGTGTTCATCGGTCCACACACATCTGTATGTATGAGGCCCAATAAATCAGTGGCCCTCTCACTGTGCCCAGTGAAAGGTGACTTTGTCATCTTTCCTAACAAGCAAGACTCGCAAGTGTCATATGATTCAAAATCAAATGAGTTTAGAAATCCATCTTGATGGAGTTTGGAAATGCGTTTCTCATTTATGTGGCCCAGACGACAGTGCCAGAGGTATGTGGGATTCAAATCGTTTGGTTTGACCCTTTTGGCGGTTATGTTATAGATATTTCCATGATTGGGTTGTTCCAAATTTAATATGTAATGATCAACATGCAAATCACCATGAGCATATAAAACATCATTACGATAAATAGAACATCTACTATTCCCAGCAATGGAAGTGAAACCTTCCTTATCCAAATAAGAAAGTGAAACAATGTTACTACTTAAAGCAGGAACATAATAGCAATTGTTCAAAACTAACAAAAGCCCAGTGGGCAGAACTAATTCATAAGTGCCTACAGCTAACGCAGCAACCCTTGCTCTGTTTCCAACTCGTAGGTCAACTTCACCCCTTTTCAGCTTCCTACTGTCCTTTAGTCCCTGCACATTCGTACAAATGTGAGAACCACATGCAGTATCTAATACCCATGAGGTGGAAGTAGAAAGATGAATGTCTATAACATAAATACCTGAAGCGATAGCCCCGCTATCCTTCTTGTTCTTTTTCAGATCTTCGAGGTAGAGTTTGCAATTCCTCTTCCAATGACCCGGTTCATTGCAGAAGAAGCAGACTCCTTCCTTCGGAGGCTTTGCCTTCTTTGGTGCAGGCTTGGTTTCGGGCTTGCCTGACTCTTTGGTCTTACCTGATGAGCCATGACCCTTCCCCTTGCCTTTGCCTTTCTTTTTCGTACCCTTTCCTTTCTGAACCATCAAAACACTACTGGGTTTCTTCTTAAGACTCGGCTCAGCAGTTTTAAGCATCCCATGCAGTTCAGAAATAGATTTCTCCATGTTGTTCATGTTGTAGTTCATAACAAACTGGTCATAACTTTCCGGGAGTGAGTTTAAGATCAAATCTGTAGCTAACTCCTGGCTCATGGGAAATCCAAGCCGTTCAAGGTGATCAATGTACCCTTTCATCTTTAAGACATGAGCACTGACTGATGCACCTTCAGCCATCTTGCAGGAATGTAAGGCCTTAGTGGTCTCATACCTCTCTTGCCTTGCCTGTTGCTGGAACATTTCCTTGAGATGCACAATCATCTCATAAGCCTCCATGTGTTCCAGATCTCTTTGGAGCTCCGGAACCATGGTGGCTAGCATCAAGCATCCCACATCGACAGAGTCTTCCTTATGCTTCATATAAGCATCTCTCTGAGCTCTGGGAGCATTGGCGGCTGGCTCCTCAGGAATGGGTTGATCTAGGACATGCGCCTTTCTTTCCTGCTTGAGAACAATTCTCAAGTTCCTAAACCAGTCAAGAAAGTTTGTCCCATTGAGTTTGTCCTTCTCAAGGACAGATCGCAGCGATAATGTAGCAGTATTACTAGTCGTCATGATTCTACAATTAAAATATGCAATGTAATTAGTAATCTCCCACTAAATAAACAACCCTCAATGCAATAGTTAGTGGGCTAAGATCCATATTTGGCTCAAACTTAAGTCCGCTTTGGCAGGACGCTTAGATTAAGTTATTTAGGTAGGTAACACCTTTACCAATTACATCAAATGTAACTCTTAGATATTCATGGGATCCTATCATCATATGATCTGGCATGTTCTAATCCCATCTAATGCCTTGAGATCCAAAACCGTTTTGTTAATCTCAATTAAGTCAAACAATAATGAACCTATGAGAGTAGCACCATTACTCTTTGCTTATCTCCCCAAGATAACTCAAAAGCACCCACTTTGGTGGAGTCCACAATTGAGCGATCAAGGTTTTGACAAGTGTTCATAAATTGACAGCATTATGACTTAAGATTTCTTTTAGAGGGCTTAATTAACTATCTGTTTTTATGAGGATGCATGTATCCCAGTTTGTAACTATATGGCTCACCTATCCTAAGTCCCCTCAAGCCAATGAGAGGAGCTCTCTAGTAAGAAAAGAGAAATTACATATAGAAACCTCTTTTAACATTCGAGGGGAGTGAGATGAGAGGAGAAGGTACATTGAGAGTATATAGAGGAAGGCACGACACGCAGGCCGTATTTTTAAAAATTACAACACTTGCAATCTAGAGCCATATTGTTCACCATACCCAAACATTCAAGAATCAATATTCAGATCTAATCGAAGGGCAAAAAACATTTACAAAGTAACATTTGTTACGGTTATGTTGCGCTACGAACAGGTAGCTACGGCGGTCCCGCTAGCCGGTTAGCGGGCGGCTGTCCCGCTAGCCGGTTAGCGGGCGGGGTCTCTGGGGCAGCGCCCCGGAAGAAATTTTTTTTTTGTTTTTGTTTCATAAATAATCACGAATCTGAATTCGGTTTTCACAAATAATCACAAATTCGAATTCGGTTTTCTTAGACCCCATCTATGCGGATTGATCAAATCAAAAAGCATCACCACCGATTCCAATTTCCTTTTAGATTCCTTTTATGTCATACACAACAAGGATTCCATATATGTCACACATACAACGCTTATTATATGATCGGCTACTACTAACATATATCATATAAATCACAAATCAAGCCTAACTTAAACACAAAACAGCATGGCTCTGATACCACTGAAAGGAATTGGAAGACACGCAGCGGAAATAAACTTTAAAAATTTTCCATTCCTTGCCAGGATCTGCCGTATGTGTTTAAGTCAAGTGGAAAGAATCATTACCCTTAGTGTTGCTCAGCGAATTTCACAGCTTCTCTACGTGGGTGGTGATCTCTTTCTGATCGCAAGAAATCGATGGAGTGTTCCTCAGCGACCTTCATAGATTCTCTCCGCGGACGGTGGTCTCTTTCCGATCACAAGAAGTCGACGCCTCAGGTCGGCTTCCTCTACTGGTATCCACACGAACAGCGTTCCAACCACGAACGACGTGCTAGCGTCTCCTGTCCCTCCAAGGCTTTCACAAGTCTCCGTCTCTATTTCGGCAGTTTCTTGTCTGCAAACCTTTTGCAGATTCCGTTCGGCCTTTTGTGTTCTGTGTTATTTTCAAACGTAGCTCCTCCAATCAGATATAGAGGATGCTATGCGTTTTTCCACTTGACCTAATTGGATTTTGGAGTTAATCTTATATTAATTCCGAATTGATACAATATCATATATTGTATAATTTTATAAGAAACTAATTAAATAAAATAATATTAAATCCGTCCCACAGATTTAATTACTTATTTATTTAACTTTAAATAAAGATGAGACTGAGTTATATTTGATTTATTCCCATAAATCAAATTTGAGATATCCTATCAATTTAAATTTCGAATTTCAAACGTGATAGAGATTTAATTTATCCTTATAAATTAAATCTTATAAATATCTCTTATATGAGATATCCTATCAATTTGAATTTCGAATTTCAAACGTGATAGAGATTTAATTTATCCTTATAAATTAAATCTTATAAATATCTCTTATATGAGATATCCTATCAATTTGAATTTCGAATTTCAAACGTGATAGAGATTTAATTTATCCTTATAAATTAAATCTTATAAATATCTCTTATATGAGATATCCTATCAATTTGAATTTCGAATTCAAACGTGATAGGGATTTAATTTATCCTTATAAATTAAATCTCATATATCTCATATATATAATATATATATATATATATACGAATTTATATATATACGAATATAAATAAATATATATACATTCACCTGGATCTTTCATTGAATCTGGACATGTCTTAGATTCAATGAATCTGGACATCATAGCTCGTGTTGGGCTATTTTGTGTGCGACCCTGTAGGCCCATATGAAGTTGGCAGTGGGCCATTTGCTATACTAGCCCACAAGTCGCAAGCGGTCTCTAGCAAGACATAACGACTACCCAAATCATATGAGGATCGATAAACGATGTAACCTTTTATACAACCATATCATGTCCCTTCTGTCACGCGATATTTTGGTCATGGATGAGGCATGGATAATGTCATCCTCCTATTCCCGACCGTTACTTTCTCGATCCCTGAGTAGTCTGACTATAGAAATGGAACTACCTTTCCATTACAGTATGGCCATACATTTCTCAGACTCACTCATCGAGGGGCCCAGTAATATCTCTCCACGAATGTGAGGGACAAATTCCATCTTGACCATTCACATTCCTCCGCATGAAAAACCACTAAGCCCGAACATAGTCTTTATGATCACTCGGTCAAAAGTGACTTTTGACTAGGTCAAAGCTGAGCGTTTTGTCATGTAGGAATCCATGATGATCTCAGGTCAAAGGGCATATTGACATGGTTTGTATATGAGAGAAGCTTATGACGTTACCCATGCAGTTCTCTCATAGCGGGTCGGTCCAACACCCTGTACTCTTACATGTGCTTATGACTTTGATTTATATCTCTATACATCTTCAAAGTCATACTGGTCTTATTTCATCTGTGCTCCCACATAGATGATCGACCAGGGACATTTAGGATAATATCATGAATTATCCAAGGATGGTCATCATAGTAAACATGCAAATAATATGATAACTCAATTAATAAATTCATAAATCAATAATGTTCATAAGACAATGATTGGCCCCTAGGGCACGATTTCCAACAAAAATATGGCGAGGAATTTTGACAAGATAAACATGGATGTAGAGCGGTGTCTTCAGATGTGGCAAGGAATCTTGACACGATGAATGCCCTTCTGCAGAAAACTCAGCCGGTAAAGAAAGATGTAGTAGTCACCAAAAATATTGCAAAAGGAAATAGACGTGTCTGGTGATCAAGAAGAGTTTCGAGGAGCTCAAGAAAACGAGTCTTCATTTTCGACATCCATTGATGAGCAAAAATATATGCAAAAAAGTCTCAAGAACTCTAATTAGACTCAAAATTCTAATGCGGTGCAGATAACAATTCATGAAAAATTGAAAATTCAGCATATCATTTTTAAGATGCAAAAAGTTTAGTATGTTCAAAAGAGATCAATTTTTAGAGCACAACTGATAGTTTACAGGAACCTCACACATGGCATGCAAAAAGGAAGTAATGAAACTAAAGTTTAGAGCTGATGGATCATCAAGTCTCAACTTTTATGAGGGGTTTAATAGGGCATTTTGCAACATGTTTTCAAATTTGGCACTGACAACGCTGGTGATCTCAAATCTCCTAGTTCAAATTTGGTTCAAAGGAGAATTGATTAAAATGTTTCTTGACTCTAGTTTCGTATTATTCTTGGTGCTTGACCCTTAGAGACAATGGTCTTTTGGAGAGGGAGAATTGATATGTAAAATATAAATAAAGCAATTTAAGCAATTTTATTATTTTATTAGAATTAGTATTAAATATTCTGCGTTATTAGGATTAGATATCATAATTATATATATTATGATTAGATATCCAACGATATTATAATTAGATATCATAATATATATTATGATATATTAGTATTAGATATTTAATTAGGATTAAGATTACCCATCACTTATAAATAAGGGCGATCATCAATATTATTAAGATGTTTTGATTATATTTTAAACTCTTGAGTAGTAAGTATACTTTCAATTTCTCTTCTAGTCTCTTTCTATTCTTCTCTATTTTCATTTTCTTTCTACAATTATATAACATAATATGTATAAGTAATGAAGCTTTCTGAAGGACTAATTTGTATTCTTCTCTATTGCGGAGATTTTACACAAGAATAAAGACTAGAGGCAAATAGTATATCAAGAAACAAGTAATAAATTGGAGAGTTGCTTAAATATTAAGCTAAACAAGGTCTAGATCTTTATATAAACAAGAAAAGAAAAACAAATAATAGAAAAATGCCAAAGCCAAAAAGAAATTTTCTACTCCCATATATTAAATCCAATCTGCACAAAAATAAAGCATAATTTATTAGCTATCAGATTCATTGCATGATTAGACTAGATCACCAGAAAGTAGGGTATACATATGTTCATAGACATACTGACTGTGAAAGGAAGATAAATAGCAAGAAAACAACGGACATGTTCTGTATAATGCTTCTAACACTAATACTGCCTATTATGCTACATATATACATCTATAGGATCCCAAAACAGATGGGATTTACAGCGTACAATCTGGGATGCAATAATGATTTAATCTCCTATAATCTCTCTCAACATAATTCTAATATCTTCTACATTTAATTCCATCTCAACATAATTATGATATCTTCTACATTTAATTCTAATATCTTCTATACTCCCATTCAAATTGAAGCATAGATATTTATCATGTCTAACTTGCTAATCAAATATTCGAATTTATCTCAAGACAATCCCTTTGAAAGCACATATGTTGTTTTGTTCTTTTGAAGGAATATAGTTGAGATTAATTGTTCCTGCTACCATCTTTTCTCTTATGAAATATCTATCTATCTCCACATATTTTGTTCTGTCACGCTGAACTAGATTGTGTGACATGTTGATGGCTGTCATATTGTCTAAGTGTAGTCTAATAGGTAGTTTTATTGGCATTCTCAATTCTTCCAATACATGCTTTACCATAGACCTTCATAGATTCCAAGAGCTATAACTCTAAACTCAGCTTTAGCATTGTTTCTTGCAACCACACTTAATTTTTACTGCGCTAAGTGACTAAATTTTCCCAGACATAGCTAACATAATCTGAGGTAGATTTTCTATCATCTTGATTACCTGCCCAATCAGTATTTGTTAATATCTCCACATTCCTTTTGTTAGATTTTTTAAACAAGAGACCCAATCCAAGAGAACCCTTCAAGTATATGAGAATCCTATACACTTTATTCAGGTGTTTTTGTTTGACGTCATGAGAATATTATCTTACCATACTAATAGCATAAGCAATGTCTAGTCAAGTGTTGGATAAGTAAATTAATTTACTACCCTGCACTGGTATCTTCCCAAATATACAACCTTCCCCAAATCTTCAACAACACTATTTTTTTGACCCGTATAGGAGTATCACTTGGTCTACAATCACACATACCTATTTCTTCTAGGAGATCTTGTACATACTTTCTCTGCAAGATACTGATTCCTTTTGCAGATCTAACAACTTCCATACTTAGGAAATATTTCATTCTTCCTTAGTCTTTAACATGGAATTCTTTATTCAGTGCCCTCTTGATCTTGTCAATGTTTGTTGGGTTATCACCTGTGAGAACAATGTCATCGATATATACTGCTAATATCACAATTTTCCCATTTAGATGAATGAAGAATAGAGTGTGGTCACCCTGTCCTGTATAGTCTTGAGCTTTCAGAACCTTGCTAAACCTTTTAAACTAGGCTCGGGGAGATTGTTTTAAGTCATACAATAACTTCTTCAGTCTACACACTTGGCTTTCCTTCCTGTCGGGGAATCCTGGAAACATTTTCATGTATATTTCTTCCTTCAATTCCCAATTTAAGAACGCATTTTTGACATACATATGATGTATTGGCCAGGCTAGGTTTGCTGCAAGAGAGAATAGGATCCTGATTATGTTTCGCTTGGCCACTGAAGCAAATGTCTCAGTGTAGTCCATATCGTAAACTTGAGTGAAACACTTTGCCACTAATCTTGCTTTATATTTATCAAGTTCCCACGAGATACTTTGGAGTAAATACCTATCTGCAGCCTACTTCTTTCTTACCCTTATGTAGCTCTACAACTTCCTAAGTGTTGTTATGTTCCAGTGTCTCCATTTCTTCCATCATTGCCTTTCTCTATTCAAGACTATCAAGGGCTTCATTTATACTTTTTGGTATCCTGATCTAATCAAGGTAAGATATGAAAGCAGAATATTTTGATGATAGAGCTTGATAAAAGACAATCCTCTCTATAGGGTGTCTAGTATAGGACCTCCATTATTTTCTTACTGCTATTGGAAGGTCAATATCCTCACTTTGCACTTTATGTTCAAGATCCTCATTAGGTACTTCATGGTTAGGGCTTGCTTCTAGTTCAAACTCTTGGGGCATATTACCTATCATGTCCATGTTTATGCTGATATAGATTTGACCCCACATGTTGATGTCTCCCCCTGAACTAGTATTCTCCTCACTTGTCCTAGGCACCTCATGTACTGTTTCCTCAATGGTATAGATTTGATCAGGAGGTTATATGGGTTCGGTGTCTATCTGGGTGGTCTGAGGTTCACCTCAAATCTCCCCTGAACCGACGACGAAGTATAAAAAGGAACATACTCATGGAAGATGACGTTTAGTGATAGGATCAAAATATCTGTACCCTTTTTGGTTCCCCGCAGGCCCTAAGTAAATACATTTGACGGCTTTCAGTTTGAACTTATGGGTATGGTGTAAATGAACAAATGCAATACACCCAAAGACTCTTAGAGATAAAGTATTCTCAAAGTAAGATAGGTTGAAGTAGTGGTAGAGGACCTGGAGAGGAGTTTAAAAAGACAGTGGTTTGTAAAGCATTCGGTTGAACAAAGTAGCTGTGAGCACAACATAATTCCAATAGTAGGTAAGAACAATGCTCGAGCAATTTCTAGGATAAGTCTATTTTTATATTCAACAATCCTATTTTATTGAGCGCTACGAGGACAATAGCTCTTATACGTAATACCATGTGTTTTAAGAAATGTGGATAACAACTGATTAAAATACTCGTTACCATTATCAATGTAAAGAGTTTGAATTTGTGTTGAATTGGGTATGAATCATGTTATAAAAAACAATGAACGTTTGGGATACCTCAATTTTATCCTTTAATAGAAAAACCCAACTAACACTGGTATGTTCATCAATTAGGGTCATGAACCATTTAGAGTGTGCACGATTTTTAACACAAAATAGACCCTACAATTGACTATGGATAATGGAAAAATGTTTAAAAGGGCGATAAGGGACATTTGGAGAAGAGGTGCGATGATATTTTGCTAGTTCACATGAATCACAATAAAATTTAAAATTTTTACTCAAGTAAATAGTAGGAAACATCTTATACATATAATGAAAATTTATGTCCTAATTTATTGTGTCATAACTCTATCTCACTAGTTTTAAGGAGAGACACTTTATTACAGAAAGACGGTACTAGATGACAGTCAGTTAGGTAATATAAGCCGTCAAATTTCTTAGCAACACCAATCGTCATCTCTGTGAGCAAATCCTAAAGACACAATGAGCAACAAAGAAATCAGCATGACATCGTATTCGTTTATTTAGTTGGCTCATAGATAACAAATTACATTTCAACTTTGGAACATGTATGACATCATGAAATGTGAGCGTACCAAAAACATTAATGGCACTACTACTAGCTATCAGAGAATCAGAGGCATAAGCAATTTTAACTTAGTCGTGTTGTGGCATGAGTATAATTTGAAAATAGTGAAATATCATCAGTCATATGATCAAAGATACTTGAGTCAACTATTCAACAATGACTTTCATTCTTACCTTTAATGGTAGTAAGGGCTTTAATGAAATTACCTCGTTGGACCACACTAACAACAAGTTGTTTACGGGATTGGTTTTCAAGAGTAGTCAAACGCTCCAAGATAATAGCTACCGAATCAAATCCTTGCATTGGGTTAGATGTGTTGGAAAGGGAGGCGTGCGTTAAGCCGCCAGGTGCATGGCCCACCTCTTCTAGACTAGCTACTTCAGCCAGTTGATCTTTGGACTTGCATTGTTGTTTGGGCTTCCAGTTCCGTGGCTTCCCATGGAGGTCCCATCATTATCCTTTGTGTAGCCCAATTTCTTGCAATGATCACACAAAGGTCGCTTCTTCCTAGAACCAGAGTCAGAAGCAGAGACACGGGTGGCAAGGAAGGACACCTCAGTGTTCAGTGGCCAAGAGAATCCATGGTGGGTAAGCATAACTTGGTGTCAATGGGAGGCTGGTTACTATGGACGAATTCAAGTCTGTCCTGTCCATCGAAAGTAAGGAGATTGGACTAGCTCCAATCTGGTAGTTGTCGTCGATAAGACGTTCTAGTACAATGAGAATAACCGACCCTTCATGGCTAGCAACTTTGGCTGAGTTAGAATGTGACCCGCTGTAAGATGAGACGGTGCCATTGGATTCCACAGTAGAGAATAGGTAAAACCTACAACCTGCTTTGATACCATGTTCATAGACATACTGACTGTGAAAGGAAGATAAACAGCAGGAAGACAGCAGACAGGTTCTATATAATGCTTCTGTCACTATTACTGCTCTACTCTGTTACATATATACACCTTTAGGATCCCAAAACAAATGGGATTTATAGCATACAATTTGGGATGAAATAATGATATAATCTCTCACAATCAATCCCTATAATCTCTCTCAACATAATTCTAATATCTTCTACAACATATATTGCATGCTTATACCCAAAATAATGAGTAGAAGCTGTTAATTTTACAGTAAACCTAAATCACCAAAGAATAGAGCAACATATGCCTAAGGTTTTGCCATGATAAACCTCCTATCCAAATTTCCCAGATAGTAAATTATTTAGGATGGATGAACTGATTAACCAGAAGAAGCCTCACTTATTATTTTTCATTTCACAAGCAACATTTACATATCAACAAAAACCAAACCCCAAATATAAGACCAAAAATAACAGAATTTTTTTTTCAGAATAGGAAAACAAACAAGCCCTAAATTATTACCTCTAGGTTGATGTTCTCCCTCAGTCTCTTTTGCAGCTATTTTGGTTCAGTATGCAGAAAAGTAATTCATAATAGAACCAAATCACACATTTAGAGGAACTAAAATCAGGAAAGTAATTTCCTGTTCAAAGTCACTAGGTTAGCAAGGTATACATGTGCCAAGTTAGCGTAAGATATGAACCAACTAACCATATAGCATACTCTTAGCATCAACAAAAGGCATCTAACAAAATCTGAATTTCTTAATACAGCTTTGCAGTGGAGGAAATAATATGTACACATTATATCAGATTTTTTTATTATAGTAAATATTTTGCCTTTGGGTTTAAAGTTGACTGTCATTCACAAGTCACAACCACTAAGTAGATTTTAAAATGCAAAACTACATAATATAACTACAATGCAGAATTTCCAAAGTATACCATCATCATAGTTGCGGAGGTATGAATCTGACAACCATAATCAATTTCCAACTCTAGCTTTATAAACACCATAGCATATGCTTGAACTCCAAGTGTTGTTGAATCTCAAAAGAAATAAAAAACTTGCTATTGCATAGGAACATCACCAAGCCCTTAAACCAAAGTCAATAGAAGCTGCCTTCATGGAAATTATTATAGCACTTGAACATAAAATCCATGTTTGGAACATCCTGGATGTACTAAATATCAAGCATGTTTCACAAACTATTAATAAATAAGTAAATATCATTAATTTTTTAATAACCCAAATATAAATCACGTTCTATGCTCAGCATAAACTAAATTTGTAAATTAAAACAACGTAAACATTAGTCAAGATACCAAATCATTGTAAATGCTAAGGTACAAACAATGTAGCTAGGAACACCATAAGATCTTCCAGAAAATAAGCAAAAACCAGTCATCTTGCTGTCATTGTTTGATTTCTGATAGAGGACTCACCACAAAATGCTCAAACATTAAGTATGATTAAATTAAAAAAAAAATAAAAAACATAGATGCACAGTTAGCAACTGTAACAAACTATTCCAGAATAAAAGGAAACATAAATACTTAGAAAATTAAAGAGGAACAAACATAAATACTGACAATATTTAGTATTTACAGACACCAAAAGCAAACTTCAGATCCAGAGCAAGAATGCAATCTTCATACATTCACCTTGTATCTATTATCTCTTCTAGCCCTCTTGTCAGTAAGACAAAACACTGTTTTCTTTATTTATAAGATACAAGCTTTCAAAATGACATCCAACAAAAGCATTGAAAAATCCACCGAGTCCCAAATGCTTCGCTGAGTCTCTCTTGGGATCTAACAAAACTATCGCGTCACTCCAAGATTGAAGCACCACTTCCCCACTACTGCTGAGGGCTAATACTCTAGATATGCCCCCAAACCGACTTGAATCAAAATGAAATGCTTCAGTCCATGACTCCATAACACCATATTCTTTCATCACCCAGATACTAAAAACAGTGCCATCAAATTCTGATGAGTCTTTTCTTAGAACCACAGCAAGGGAATCACTTCCTGACAAAATTGATACCAGGAAAGGTGACTCTTCCAAAAATTTGGGTAACATCAATTCTCCAAATGTTTCTACGACCAAGTTAAATGTCAAAATGAAATTACGTATCCCATCATTAGTTCTACAGTTGACAACCCAGTGTATTACACCATTCACAAACATCTGGGATGTTTTCCATACATTCGTAGAAATGAGAAATGGAGGAACTCTAGCATTGATGCTTCTCCAGCAATTAGTAGATAGAGAGTAAACCTCAACTACAGGAATATCTTGGCGTTTGAAACTCAAAAGCCTTACAACCTTGAAATCATCGTTCCTAGAATCAAATCCGAATCCATAAAATACTCTATGATGCGTCACTTCCGTGAAGTCGCTTAAGATTACTATGGGTTTGGGAAGCACCACATATTTTTGGATAGATGGGTTCCAAATAATCTGATAAGCACCATCTATCGCTTTATAGTCACCCAGACATACCAGTCCATTACAAGTGCCAATCACACGAGAATACTCTTCCAGGAAGAGATGACTGAGAGGGAATTTCGAAATCGATAGGCGATCGACTTGTTCATTATCTAAATAAACGGAGTAAAATTCCTCATAGCAATTACCTGAAACTTCCTTTTCTCGACGATAGAGGTGAAGAAAAAGGGATCCATTGTTGCGATGGAGGGAACGAGAGAGGTGATCAGATATGAAACCTTGATGGGTGATGAGGGCCCTCCAAGATTTGCAGACGCAGGTGCTTTTCACGAGCGACTTGGGGCACAATCTGAGAAGAACTTCCACCAAGATTTCTGAAGGGAAATTGTCGGACATTGCAAGAACGAAATAGATCGAACGAAAATCTGATTAATGGTTTTTAGCTGGGCAACTTATGAACCTTTCTTTTTCTTATTAGGGATTTTGATCTCATTGGCCTTCAGTTTGACATCCTCATGTTTCGTTTTGTGAAAGTACCCATTTTCCAATGTCCCTATCGGGTTCGACGATTACATGATTTAGCGCCGATACCATTAAGACCTAAGTTTCAAAAGACCCCTAAATGAAATTTTTTAAAAATATATAGTTATATTTAATTAAAAAAAATTTAGATTAAATTATAGTTATAATTATAATTTTAGATAAACTATTGAGAATAATTTCTAAAATAATATAAAAATTTATAAATTATCTAATTATTATTTTATCCTTATTTTTTTTGGCACATCCTCTCTCTCATCTTCTCTTATCTCTCTTCTCTTTATTACTGTGAATACTGTGATTGCTATCGTTGACTATGCTGTAAAGAGACAATTGGCGGTGACTATCTCTAACCTCTATCATCTTTTGGTAATGACATCGTGGTTCTGTTGTGAGTAGTTGGGTTATCGTCTAACTTTATCGTCACATGGATCGCTGGGTAATGTCGGGCAGTGCTCTTCGTCTTCTTCCTCTATACAGCTCTGTCGTCTTCAGCTCCTCTATTATCAAAGCGTCATCTTCGTGGTTTCAACTCCTCTGTCCTCGTCGTCATTTGCTGGAGAGAGAAGAGGAGGGAGATGATAAAAGGACACTTGTTGTCACTGTGAAGAGTAAACAATGATCGCAACTGAATTATTTCTTTTATATCATACCCTTTCTAATAATTTATCAATTATAAAAATCTTTTTAGTAATAATTATTGAAACACTTTTTATTCAGAATTACTTTTTTCTATAAACACTTCTCCAAAAGTATTTTTCTAAAAGTTGTTTAAAAACTTTTTTTGTTCTAAAAATATATTCAAATAGACCCTTAATAATCAAGTGGTGCTTGGTCTGCCACCTTCTTACTGGTAAGTTGGTAGTGAGGTTCACTTTGTTTGGATGAACGAACTAAAATATTTTAATTTTAAATTATTGAGAGGTCCCATAGATGCAAAATTTATTACTAAAAGTCATAAAATAATTAAATAATTAAATAGTCTTAAGATAATTAAATAGTCTTGAGTCATTTAAAAGTGATAAATTTATTTTGTACAATAATCAAGTTATTTTCAAATGACAAATCATTGAGAATATAATAATAATTTGATATGATATAAATAATAAGAAGGTGTGTAATGACAACTTCATGGGCAATAAAATTAGTTTTAGTTGTCCCTTCGGTAATGACAACTTCATGCGATGACACCCTTTGAGTAATTTATCCTTTAGTTTTTTTCCGGTGCATCGTTTTAGTTTGGAGGGAGAGAAAATTAAAAGAATAGAAAAGTACGGGATAAATGAATTTTCTCTTCTTTAAAAAACTTCACTTTATAAATAAGGAAAAAATACTTATGACGGAGCTACTTCACATCTGTTAAAAGTAAAAATGTCGTAAAAAATGATGTGACATATTTGTAAATATATAAATCCACATTTTAAAAAATTTTTATGGCAGTTTTTCATACAACCATCGTTAAAAGTAACACCAAGAACTTATAATGGAAGACCAACAAATATCTCTTACGAATTGTCTTTTTCTCAATCTTAAATACCCTACAATTATACTTTTTCTTCTACTTCATTTTCCTTAATCTGTTTCCTCTTGTTACCGTCTTTTTTTTACTATCTTTTTCATTTTTCTTTACATTGCGTCCTCTTCAAGCAAGCTCTTCTTCTTCCCATTCACAGAAAAGATTAAGTGATGATTTTGAGGACAAGTATCATCTCCTTAACCCGATGCTTACTTAGTCATTTCTAGCTTCATCAAATGTTTGGAAGAATTCATAAATTGAATGGATAGTTTGGAGGACTCGGTTAAAGAGCTTTCCCTTCAGGTAGATAACCTTTAAGAAAGGTTCGATAGTCTCTGTTCTGATCTCCACGGCCAATGTAACCAGCGGCACTTCTACCACCTTTTAGATGACCCAGATGACTCCAAAAACTCATATGACTTTATTTCATCATTTGATTGAAAGGCTTCACACCTTTCGTTCATCTCCTTTTCTTTTTATACTTTTTGGCACTTGGGAAATTGGATGAGATTTCTTACAAAATATAGAGAATAGTCTGTTACAATATTTTCTAAGAAATAGTCAAACTAATTAGAATATTTTTTAAAGTTAGTTATTATTATTCTGATCAATTGTGTACACATTTTTCTTAAGAATAAAGCTATTATTATATTATAATGAGTTTGATGTCAGCCTAACTCAACTCACCCAAAATTTTAGTATAGTTGAAAATGATGCCATATAGGTTGCTCAAAACTCAACAAATATGTAAAGAACTTTTTTTCTTTATGGGACCTACATCAATTTTACCTTGCTTAATTAGCTACGCATTCAGCAATGAGTATTTTAAAGGAAATTGAAAGTACGTATATTTTGAGGAAAAGATATTAATCAAAAAGTCTAATTTATCCAACAAATTGATAATGCAACAAATTATTAAATACAGTTAGCATACTAGCTTAGTGTCTAATTTATTGGATTCAAAATTATATGCTATCTTCAAATAGTATAGGATCAATGATTTTTATGGAAGTTTTTATTAAAAACTGCCATTACAAATACTTTTCACGGTTGTTTTATTAGTCTTCACATATGGTAAATGTCATACTTTTGATTGTGGTTTTATTAACAACCGCCTTTACAAGTATCTGCAACGGCAATTTTTAATAAAAACTGTCGTAAAAACTACAAAACTTTACTAAACCTAATCGGCAGTGAGCTTCATATTTACTTTTCATACAACCGCTTGTGGTTCCATTCACTGTCTCACCACCACAAACTTAAATGAAAGTCTTTTTCATTTTTCAACTATTTTTGGTGACTCTATCATCGTTCAATATCTCCATCGTCGTTCTTGTAACAACCTTACTTTTATACGTCTTAGGGACTACAGTAGCATTTGGAACCACTTACAAGACCTTAGAAGTCCATTAGCTAAATCTAAAATTTTACTCTTTTTCGGGGTTACTGTTCATATGGTATTCCAGATTACGCAATGAACTTCGAAAAATCATAATTAATTTTAAAAAAATCAAAATGAAGTGATTCGAAAAGATACGTCAAGATAAAATCTTGAAATTTAAGGTAAAAATAATTTCCAGACCAAATGACTCATCAATTAATACAGTTTATTCGCCAAAGATTACTGTTCATTTGGTCAAAAATCCTGGAAACAGATTCTGGTCCCTTACTTTGAAAAATTAATTCTCTTTGTAAAGACATCTAAATAAGGCGTTCTTAGTGTCAAAATGAAGCTTGGTATGTCATCTAAATGTCTGTAAAATTTTATACATTTATTCTATCATTTACTATTTTTCTTTACATCATGACCATCACTACTTACATTAGTCATATAGCAACATTATACATTTACATAACATATATACCATCCAATCCCTAGCTTTTCTTCATACTTCATCATCCTCTTTCATCATTCACAAACCTGTGGTATTGGGTTTACATGAAAAGGAATGAGATTTCTGGGGAAATCTCAGTAGAAAACGGAAATCATACAATGTATGCAACTATAAGCTTGATGTTACTATGTGTGCACTTAATGATCATGCTTGCATAATGATAACATATATGCTTCCGTGTTACTTAATTATAACATATGGCCATAGTATAAAAAGAAATACAGCATTACTTAATCATATATGCTTCACATAATCAAAGTAAGTAAACATCACATAAAATATCCAAGCAATATAAGCATATAAGTAGGTAAGTTTACTACCTAGCGAGTAGCCTTTCCTCTAGTTCCTAACTTTGCCAGAACTGTTGGAAATTATGCCCTAGGGGCCAATCATTATCTTATGAACATTGTTGATTTATGAATTTATTAATTGTGTTATCATATTATTTACATATTTACTGTGATGACCATCATTGGATAACTCATGATCTTATCCTAAATGTCCCTGGTCGGTCATCTATGCGGGAGCAGAGATAAAATAAGACCAGTATGACTTTGAAGATGTATAGAGATATAAATTAAAGTCATAGGCACATGTAAGAGTACAAGGTGTTGGACCGACCCGCTATGAGAGAGCTGCATGGGTTAAGTCATAAGTTTCTCTCATATATAAACCATGTCACTATGCCCTTTGACCTGAGATCATCATGGATTCCTACATGACAAACGCTCAGCTTTAACCTAGTCAAAAGTCACTTTTGACCAAGTGATCATAAAGACTATGTTTGGGCCTAGTGGTTTTTCGTGCAGAGGAATGTGAATGGTCAAGATGGAATTTGTCCCTCACATTTGTAGAGAGATATTACTAGGCCCCTTAATGAGTGAGTCTGAGAAATGTATGGCCATACTGTAATGGAAAGGTAGTTCCATTTCTATAGTCAGACTACTCAGGGATCGAGAAAGTAACGGTCAGGAATAGGAGGATGGCATTCTCCATGCCTCATCCGTGACCCAAATATCGTGTGACAAAAGGGACATGATATGTTTGTATAAAAGGTTACATCGTTCATCGATCCTCATATGATTTGGGTAGTCGTGATGTCTTGCTAGAGACCGCTTGTGACTTGTGAGTCAGTATAGTAAATGGCCTACTGCCAACTTCATATGGGCTTATAGGATTGCACTCTAAATAGCCCAACACAAACTATAATATCCAGATTCATTGAATCTAAGACATGTCCAGATTCAATGAATGATCCAGGGTGAATGTATATATTTATTTATATTTATATTCGTATATATATAAATTCGTATATATATATATTATATATAAGAGATATTTACAATATTTAAAATCTCTATCACGTTTGAATTTGAAATTCAAATTGATATGATATCTCATATAAGAGATATTTACAAGATTTAATTTATAAGGGTAAAATTAAATCTCTATCACGTTTGAATTTGAAATTCAAATTGATATGATATCTCAAATTTGATTTATGAGAATAAATCAAATGTAATTTCATCTTATCTTTATTTTAAATTAAATAAATGGGTGAATTAAATCTGTGGGACGGATTTAATACAAACACTGTTTATTTAATTAGTTTCTTATCAAATTATACAATATATGATATTGTATTAATTTCAGAATTAATATAAGATTAATTTCAAAAATCCAAGTCTGTGGTAACACGCATAACATCCTATATATCTGATATTTAAGAGCTACGATTGAGACAGAAAAAAAAAGTGTGTGAACGGGAATCTGTAAAAGGTTTGCAGATAAGAAATTACCGAAATAGAGACGGAGAGGATGAAGTCTTAAGTAAGCCTTGGAGGGACAAGAGGCATTAGCACGTCGTTCATGGTTGGAACGCTGTTCATGTGGATACCAGTAGAGGAAGTCGACCTGAGTCGTCGACTTCTTGCGATCAAAAAGAGATCACGAGCCACGGAGAGAAGCTGTAGATGTCGCAACCAGAAGCTGAGAAAGTCGCGACTGAATACTGAGGGTGATACTTCTTTCCACTTGACTTAAACACATACGGTAGATCCTAGCAGGGAATGGAAAAATTTTTAAGTTGATTTCTGTTGCGTGTCTTCCAATTCCTAACAAGAACTCCTCATTTTCCCTTCCTTTCTTTCTTTTTCTTTCTTTCTTTCTCTTTTTCTCTCTTCCTTGCCTCTTGCTTGCCGTGGAGTAGAATGGAAGGGGGAGTGCCTATTTATAGGTGAAAGGAGGTGGAATGGATGGTTCAGATTGAATCGCGATGAATTGCTCAGATTGCTTAGCTTCCTCAAGAAGCCTTGCCTGCATCATCACGATGACATCATCATCCTAGATGACTCATCAAAATGACATCATCTATGGGACAGCTCACATGCTAGGTGGCACAATGGTAGAGCCCTTGGGACACCTCACTAGTTGACTCAACGCTTCCAAAGAATTCCAAAGTCTTTTCTTGGAATGAACGGTTGAGATTATGTCACGTGTCCTTAGTTTTTTCTCCTTTTTCTAGACTTATGACATGTGGCACCTTGTGGGTTCCATGAGGACACCTTTCATGCCACCTCATGGTTCTAGATAAGTCTAAAGTCTTATCTCATCACTTTTTCCAGTTCTATCTTTGACCTGTTAACTTTACTTTATTGAAAAAGTACTAAACTAATATTTTAATACTACTTGGACCCACATCACTCTTGGGCTACGTTTTTAGATGTATGGGAATGTCATCTTGGGTCTCTAATCAAGTCCAAGCACTCTAGTGGCTCGGTTCCCAATAAATATCCCTTAGCAATTTACCAAAATGCCTCTAGGGACTTTTACTATTTACAATTTAGTCCCTAAACTCTCATTATTTGCAGTTTAGTCCTTAAACATCAGTTGTATACTTCTGGGACTTCTACTCAACAGGGCTTGGTAGCATACCTTTTTCAGGCTACATATTATGCTTCTAGGCCTAAAAATTGGGATATGACAGTTCTCGTTCTCAAAGCTATAAATCACCATTTAACTTCTTCATTATTTTGTTGTATGGTTCTTTATTAGGATTAAAGCTAAAAGAGACCAAATGAGTTAATAAAATATGTAAATGTCATACTATGTGTATGTAGGCAATTGCTTCACTGAAGTAGGTTATAGAGTTTTAGGTGTTTGGTTGTTAAAAAACTCAATTGAGTTTTGTTCGTTTATATTCCTAAATGTTTGAACTATTGTAATAGGTGTTGAAAAACTCCATAATGAGACTTTAGGATAGTAGAGCTCAAGTTATGATGTTGCTCTATTCCTTTATTTGGATAGTATGCTGAGCCATAGGAAAACTATAAAATGCTCCTAAAATATAACTCCTACTAATTATGTGGACCCATTTTGTTCAAAATATAAATCAATAATAATATAATCATAGTTATGAATGAATTTCCTTATTTTCAAAAGATTTAACCATAGTAAAAAAGAGCTTTAATAAAATCTAAAAGAAACTCTATTATGTTTATAAAAATATTTTTCTTAATAGAAAAATAATTATGATATAAAAAGAATAAGATAAGTCAAATTATTTTGGACATATATAAGTTGCTCAATCTTTTATAAATTTTATATTATAATTAGATAGATACTAAAGTAAACTTGATTTTATATTATAAATAATACACTTTTATATAAATATGCATATTATTAATGAAACATAAATTATAGAATCTTTTATGAAAAATTAATTAAATACACTAGAAACCCATTATTAATTATATGAAAATTTTATTAAAAGTTTATATATAATATCAAATCCAAGTAAAGTAATATATCATATTAGAGTATATAGTATAAGCCTTACTATGGCAATATACAACTATTTTATACATAAATCAAAAGAGAGGAGACTATATAATGATATAGCACTACTCAAGCCTCTGAAGCCTTTCTTAAGGTTCTAACATAAGACTATCACATGAAAAATATTAATAAAAATGGGGTGAGTAAACATCTTAGTAACCATCAATCCTACTCATCATACATACCAAAATATGCTCGTGAGGTGTCAAGTGGGATAGTTAACAATGTACAATAGATAGAAAATGGCATATTATCATAATATCATTAAATGGATAAACTACCATAGTTCCTCCCATCAAACCAACTAAACCGCTTTATACCTGTCGACCAAACCCATGGGCTAGCGATAACTATCATATGACTGCTGACTTATCTTTATTTTCAAACTCAATTATACTCATTTGAAAGTCATTAGAACCAATTACATAGCCTTTTGCCTTTGAAACCTTCATTTTCAAAAGAATTACTCTCGGGGTACTGTTCACGTACTGTTCATTCCAACACATGTACCCAACTTTAAAAATTCATAATTAAATGTAGAAAAAAAAGAAATAGGATGGTTATAATTTCTAATGAAATCTATTTCATTGAAATTTGAGGGAAAAATATAAAACTGAGGTTCCATTGTCCCAATAAAATTAGTTTATTTGTTGAAATACACTGTTCATTTGGTAAAATCTGAAAGTTCCAGTTTCTTTGACTTAACTTCAAAAATTCATTTCTCTTGCTTGTCCAAATGAATCGTGTTACCTATAGATTTAAAGCTCTAGATGTTCTATTTAAGCTCATAAAATTTCATGGAAACACTCGTCCGTTTACCATATGAAATTAATGTCGGAACATTACTGCCTCCAGTTGCTTACTTTATCTCTATTCTAGATTTTAACTTCAACTTTAGAAAATCATAACAAATTGAATACTTAACCAATTGAGGTGTTCTTGGTTTTCATTTATATGTCTATATCTTAACTATTACCGTGCCAAATTTCAGATTCAAACTCGTGGGTTAAGGCATCATAATAATCGTCACAAGGTCACAGCCTTAAAATAACACTGCTTGAACATACACCATGCATACTATCCTATGCTTCCATAGTGTCATGTAAGTAATGTAACTTGTTATACAAATTCATCCATCTATGTTTACCCTTTTTCCTTGTGAGGTTCCAGCACCTATGACATGGTTATGCATATGGAAATAATGAGATTTCATGGAAATCCCAATAGCAAGGCATACAAACTATAATATCATGCATGATTAATTGGATGCTTAACATGTTATCATGAGATGAGAACTACTTCATAATAGTACATAAGAAAAATCTAACATGCATATTGTCATGACATAAGTTGCAAGGAGTTGCAATTATTCATACTTCATCATCAACATGATGGCATAATCTCTAGCTCAACCAAATATCATAATCAACAAGCAAACATACAATCAAGCATACATGAAACTATAGTTAGGTATTCTTGCTACCTCTTAGCTATTCTTGTCAAAGTCTTCTTGAGATGATTTCCTTCCTTCACAAATGTCAAAACCTAGTCATTACAAAGTAATATCAGGTTATAACTCAACTTGAACACAAAACCAAGACTAGGTTTTCACTAACTTCCATTCTTTCTCTATTTTATATTTCATACTTCCATCTTTCCAAAATAAATTTTCATAGTTCATTTCCACATAATTTTTCATGTAGAATCCAAATATGAAACTAGAATTTCCAAAATCAAAACACCTCACAAGTTGCTACTCTTGACCGAAGTGAATGCTCTTGTTTTCTAAAATTCACATTTTGATTCCAATGCTTCCAATACTTATTTTCCTACTTTATCCACACACAATTTTCCATTTTAAACGCATTGGAAGCATCAAAATTATGAAATTTCATATTATGAACAGTGTCACACACAGTAACAGCCAAGAACACAAAACCCTAATTCCAAACATACTTGAATTTCCAAACTTATACCACTTGATTCTAGCTTGTTTAAGCTTGTCTAAACTATCAATAACATAAAACTCATATTCTAACCATATATGGACAACACTTCCAGCAGAAACCACAAGGGAAATATGACACAAAAAATCTCTTAAAAATCAAGAGCTAACTTGCTAGAATAAAGCTCAAGACTAAGGGAGATAATTACCTTGCTTGTTGCTTAAAGTTGTGTGCTTCTTTCTTAGTTGAATGGAAATTTTGAAAGAGTTTCCATATGGTTTCCTAAGCATGCTGAATCCAATCTTAATGAGGGGGTATTTATAGATAAATTTGGGTGGAAATGGATGGCCAAGATTGATTTGGTTACTATTTGATCTAATGGTCCATATTCATTCTTGCACAAACTTACCCTAGAAGCCATACTTTTGATGCCATGCATGACATCATTTAGGGGTATGTTTGGATGGAAAAAGGTAATCATATTGATAGAAAAAATTCTAGTCCAGTTTGGTACCGATCGGAGCAGTTTCACAAAAATCAGACTATTTTCTGTTCCTAATTTTTATAATATTCTAGGATATGTATTCTATCATAAAAATCAATGTATAGATTTCTCATACCATTGAAATTCTTAGACTGAATATTTATCTACCATCCATCTCTTGAAAAATGACCAAAATACCCTTGGTGTCCTTTCTTGCACTATATTAACCCTAAGGGCATAATTGTCATTTTACCCCTCTTTGTACTGCCTCAGGGTCTATACTATCTCTAAATAATCATATTTATACTATATGTGATGTTTCTAGCCTATCCAAAATGATCAAAATGCCCTCCATCTATCACTGGTAATATATTGTCATCTAGGGGCATTTTCGTAATTTCACACTTTTCCTGGACTGCTCTGGACTCTGGCCCACTTAACTATCTAGTCAACTTATTGGGCTTGTTATGGTGCCATTTGGGCCTTGGTATGGGCTAATGACCTTTATGACACAATTTCTAATGAATCTGTTCCGACCATATTTATCAGGTATTTTATTCTACTATAAAATCCCGTAAGACTTCTATAGGAATCATTTTCTGACTCTATCAATTTTATAAATTCTTATATTAAATATAGGAATTTACTATGAGGTTTTATCTAATTCTGAGGTATGACAAATACTATAATAATTCCTTCTGACTTCAGGAATTTATATCAATTAATCGGGATCTTAAATCAAAATTCTGTGTTACGTTAAAATTACCAGAATATTTTTGTCTATCTACTTGTAAAATTTGGGTCTAATATGATTCCAGGCATTTTTGAGCCTTTTTTAGTTCAACTTTCTCATAATTACATTTAGGTCCCTAACTTTTTGCTTATTTATATTTAGGTCCATAAACTTTTGATAATTACCACTTTTGGCCTAACTTTTGTTTCTACTTTAATTTTTTGCCTTCAACCTTTTCTAATTTGTGTTTAGGTCCCTAAATTTTCCTTAGTTATTAATCCCTTTTTTTCCTTTCTCAATCTGATATAATTTATTCCAAGAATCTTATGTCCATTTCATATAAACTGTATAATTACATCAAGTAAGAAAATTGGGGATATGACAACTGCCACTCAAAGAGCTAACCAGTCAAGTGTTATGAATCGGCTAAAATTCATTGAGTACAAGACCAGACCATGGGTTCATTCCCCCTCGATAAATAAGTGGGGGTGTTGCAGCCCCTTGATAAACTGGTAGAATAAAAGTCAACCATCAAGTTCTAATAGAGACTATACCACGTTATAGAAATAGAACTCCATCATCATCAAGCTCCAATAACATATGCATAATTTGCAAGATACTCATATTAATTAAAATCTCAGTTCAAAATTTATAAGTTAAACTTTAGGTCCCACAGACCATTTTCTATAAAAATCATCAATAAATATTTGTTCAATATAAACATATCAACATCAGTATATTTATGTATATCAAATCACTCTCAAATATCACATTGACACACGTAACGAGTATAAAGTGATTACCTCTTGCCAAAGTAAGGAATAATCTAGTGGCCCTATGTACAACAACATCAATAACAAACAATCTAATACTTTAACAAGAGTTGCTCCAAAACCTTAATTATAGTCTGATGGGAGTGAAGAGAAAAACTAGATGGCTGTGGGAGTTAAAGACTAGGCTTAGGGTACTTATATATAATTCATAAGATTTAAAATTCTAATATGATCTTATTATTTTTTAATATTATTATTATCTTCCTCAAAATCCTCTTAGATATAGTAATTTGAAATTTAAACTATATTTTTCTTTTATATATTTATACTATATTATCATTATAGTATAAATACGTATATTATTATAAATATTTAATCAAAGATATATGTATATTATTATAGATATGTTCCCTATATCTACCTATATTTTATGTTATCAATTATTTAAGAAGATCATTGATTATCTATTCACTCTTTAACCCATATAATTTCTTTAACCTTTTATAATAAAATTCCTAACAATTAATAATTTAATTTTCTCTTATTTTCTTAATTTTATATATTTTTAAAATTTAAACAATGCGTTTAATCTATTATTAATTCTCAGTTATTGATAAATAACATCTTATTTGTGTTTAAATATAAAAATAAAAATTGGGATGTTACAATAATTAAATATTGGTTAATCTTAAATGTGATTTTTAGGATTCAAGATTGTTAATCTTAACAGGTTCATGATCTGGTCAATCTGGGAAGAAAAGAGGAAGAAGCTTGACCCTCATGAAATAGGTTTCCAAGACAAATAAGGGGTCAAATCCCATGAGATTGCGAGTTGAGTTTGATGCTGACAAGAAGGCAACTGATCAAAATGGGCTAGTGTTTAATAGCTATGTTGGCCATACAGTACATGTTAAGATTAGCATTGTGTATCAAACTGGAAGTCAGATGATCATAAAGACAAGGATATGATGTGTGAGGACATTTTAATACATTTCTAATTCTATGTTTCACCTATCTACTTTAGTTATTCATGATTTTTGTCCCTTATTACATCTTCATCTTATATGTTTTTTGTACTTCCACGCAACAAAATTTTGACATTCTCGCCACTATAAGCATGAATCATCGCATCTTAAAGCAATGCGATGAATGGTGGAAGACTTTAAGTCGAACCTTGCAAAGGACTACCTCTGAGGAAGTAAGATGGGGGAGTATTCGAATGACACATACCCTAATGTTAGTGATGAAGCTTGGACATTGTTTCATCAATGGCCGAAAAAGGCTACTTATAAGGTTTTAATTAACTTAGTTACTAATGAATATACATTTTAATCAACTTATCTAACTTTGTTTCATTTTCATAGGCTATTATTGGTAAGAGTTTCACTATTTGCAGTTTAGTCCATTTAGCTTATAATTTTATTACTTCTCTCTTTCTTTGACTTAAATCTTATTCAATCTTTATTTTTTTATTATCATCCAAATCCCTTCATAACCTTTTTTCTCTATCAGTTTTATACATATAGGAAAAATTTGGGATGATATGGAGAACTTGCCTTAATAAATCATCCATTTGGTATGTATATATAATTGTATAATATCCATGTATATATGATTGTATTATATTTTGGTGCATTACATGAATTAATAAGAATTTGAATTAATTTATTACTATATGTTAACATTTAATTTGCATTTTTCTATTGCTTATTTCGTACTTTACTGCCTATAGTCTATCTTTATTATGACAAATATATGGCAGTATAGATAGAAAAATTAAAAGAAAGTGTAAAAAAAAATTCAAGCCTTTAATATCAGTTTTTCTAAAAATCGCCTTAACAAGTATAGACTATAACGATAGTTAACATAAAAATTGCCATTATATAATTAAAATTTAACAACAATTTTATTGAAAACTACCGTAAAATTCTAAATATATACATGCAGTTTTATAAAAATAGCCGTTAAAGTATTACATTTAACCGTCATTGTACGACTTTTTTCTAGTAGTGAGGGTACCTAATTCTTTGTTGGAAACGAAATCGTTGTTAGACGGAAGGTCAAGGAACGCAACATGAAATATCCTATAAGTAGTATGAGTGTTACCCTCTTCTCACGAGACAAAGACATCCTTGAAAATTTCGCATATTCTGATGAAAACAACCATGATAAAGTAAGCAAGATGCATCATACATTAATTAATATATATGTAATATTCTACCAATGGAATTGTATTTATTCTTCTCACTTGACATCCACTCATGCTGCTCCCTAGAGTTCACAGTTATGGATTCATTTGCATAAATGATAACTTCAAACACATGTGCGCGCCACGACAAAGTTGTGAACGATGATGGCATGAGCATATCTTAGTTAGTGACTCCTGAAACAACTTGTTGAAGAGAAAGAAAACCTCAAGCATTGGACCAATCGAAGTTGAATTTGACCTATCAGAATGGGCAATCTTGTCTTCATACACAGTAAGGAAAACAATTGAACCAGGTAATGCAAATATCATTATCCAGCTAAATTATTTTGTTTCTATGTTAAATGAAGTCATAACATCAATATCTTCCAGAAAACTATCTTCATGAGGGGTATGGAACTCTACCCCATGCCAATATATCACACGACCATATCTCAATTAGCGACTCCTGAAACAACTTGTTCAAGAGAACAAAAAACGCAAGCATTGCTTCAATTGCAGTTGATGATATTAACCTATCTGAATGGACAACCTTGTCCTCACACTCAATAAGTAAAGCAATTGAACCAGGTAATGAAGGCATTTTTATCCAGTTAAATTGTTTTGTTTCTAGGTTAAATTAAACCATAACATCAATCTCTTCCAGAAAACTATCTTTAGAAGGGTTATGGAACTCTACCACATGTCAATATGTCACCCAACCATATCTCAGTTAGTGACTCCTGAAAAACTTGTTGAAGAGAAAGAAAAAAGCAAGCATTGCACGATTGAAGGGAATAAAAGTATTACATATTTCCAACAACATCACATTATTTAATTTTATTTGTGGACTTACATTGATATTTTGTTCAAGGTTATGGACAAATGCAATGCACTTTTTACGCCACGAGAGTTTATTTTAATCCAGATTTTCAAGAAGATAGGAACTTCATTGAAAGGTTCAAACTTATTGTTATTTATTTTCATCGTGCATATGTGTTCTTAAAATATATATCATACAGTATTGTCTTAATTGAATCCCAGTTTTTCTTCACAGTCTTAGCAATATCCCTAGTAATTCAAGCTTTCTCACAAATCTCCTCTACTATATTGTCCGCGATTACCACTGACATTCTTTTAACATTCCCTATATCAGAATCCTATTGGGTGAAATCTCCAAATTAACAAAGGTCATATTTCTTAATTTATATGCTTTTATTCATGGGAATAACTCTTTTAAATAGATTAAAAATTTAAATTTCAGTTTTATTTTTATTGCATATTTAACTATTATTCTTTCCCATGTAACTTTCATATACAATACATTGCAAACATAATTTTTGGCCATTTAAATAACTAACCTTTATCTGCTGCATGCAATCCATTAGGAATCTGATATTGTTACCAAGGTAACCATACAAAAACCTGATACACTTACGGTTAGTACTGCGATTGATGTCTATGTGATAAAATCACAGAATATAAGGGTGATAAGTTAAAGTGCAACTCGTGTCATAAGGAAGTTATGATGACCGAACCTAAGTAAGTTCAAGATACTGTCAATATTCTTTTTTTTTTTTTGATTGGGGACTGTCAATATTCTTTGACTACAGGTTTTCCTAACAGTTGATGTTAACAATAGAATGATTATTTTTAACAGGTTCAAACTTCATTACAAAAGAGTGTTTGATTCCACTACAAGGTATTCCATACTATTTTTCAACCGTCATGCAGTCGAGCTCCTAGATTGTTCAGCAACTAAGCTTAAGGACAAATTAGTGAAGGTAAAATATTTGAATATACTAAGATAACATCCCTTACATCGGTTAGGGGTTGAAACCTTTCTAACATGGTTAAGGGTATACAATAAGTAAAGTCTTTTATAACCATGATAGCCCTTAGGTACGGCTATTGCTTAGTGTCGTGGCTGTTGTGGTAAGCTATATCCTTTTATTACCTGATATGTTGCATGCGCATAATAGTTCTTTTGTCATGGTTATGATTGATTTGTTGAAATTTTAGTTGTTTCCTTTATTTACCATGGTAAATCAAGTATGAAATACACAAATATGCTAAGTATTGTGTAGGATTAAGTAGGATGTTACAAAGGAATACTTTGACTACAGGTTTTCGTAACAGTTGATGTTAACAATTCAATGATTATTTTTAACAGGTTCAAACTTCATTACAAAAGACTGTTTGATTCCACTACAAAGTACTCCATGCTATTTTTCAACCGTCATGCAGTCGAGCTCTTAGATTGTTCAGCAACTAAGCTTAAAGGACAAATTAATGAAGGTAAAATATTTGAATATACTAAGATAACATCCCTTACATCGGTTAGGGGTTGAAACCTTTCTAACATGGTTAAGGGCATACAATAAATAAAGTCTTTTATAACCATGATAGCCCTTGGGTACAACTATTACTTAGTGTCGTGGCTATTGTGGTAAGCTATATCCTTTTATAACCTGATATGTTGCATGTGCATAATAGTTCTTTTATGTCATGGTTATGATTGATTTGTTGAAATTTTAGTTGTTTCCTTTATTTACCATGGTAAATCAAGTATGAAATACACAAATATAATATATATTGTGTAGGATTAATTAGGATATTACAATGTAGCTATCTATCCTTTTTATCAGAATTCTATATACCTATTATAATATTTAACATTATTATAGATTGAAATTTAGATATTGTAGGCTTAATTAGGGGTCACTTTAGTGTCTTACTAAAATATAATTTTCCTACGAATAGGTCAAATTTTACTATCAGCTAAAATAAGTAAATATACCAACATTAAGGATAAGAGAAATGCATTTTAATATGCATTTGCATGTTTAAATTCATAGTAAATTTGAAGTTATGTGTTCCTTATTGTGTAGTGATGCTGATGAATATTTTAGCTTCAGCTCTGTGAGTACAACTAATCAATGCTATGCATCCACTACAAAAAAAAAAGTTGTTTTGACATCAATTAGTTTCTAGCAGTTCAATGAATCGCTAGAAACTCATAGAATTTCTAGTGGTTATAGGACAAATCGCTAGAAATTCTAACCCATTTGACCACCTTTCTAGCGGTTAAGTACCAACCATGGACATTTGTAGTGGTTGTGACATGTGGCATGGTCAGTTTTTGATATTTCTAGTGTTTTAGGCCGCTAGAAATTTCTTGTGATATTTCTAGCAATTGTCCCCTTAACCGCTAGAAATGTCCACGGTTATTGAGGGGTCAGGACATGTGGCAGCAGGCGATTCACTTAGGGTTGTATTTTCTAGCAATTTTGGGGAGAATTGCTAGAAAATGCAAACCTATATATACATAGTACCCCCCCCACATTTTCACACTTTTGGCAAGTTGTGAGGCGAAGCTTTGCCAAATTCTATACATCAGATCCAGATCCATATATATAGAGTACTCTATATTTCAATTTAAGAATAGAAATTTAACTCTGAATTTTTTCTAAAGTAATTTTTATTTTATTTATTGTATTTTTGAAATTATTATTTTATTTATTGTATTTTTGAAATTATTATTTTATTTATTCATTTATTGTATCAGGATAAGTCGAAGACCAGAGAAGGAGCCGGTTGATCCTGACACACGCATTGAGGATCCTTTTTCTACGGATGATACTTTTAGGGGTGGTACTAGTCCTAGACCAGATATCAGTATCAATGACTATGATCTCGGCAAGGCACTACTAGAAAAACACTTTTCACAGCACTATTCACGGCCGTATAAGAAAAAACATTATAAAAAAAGCCAGTCGCATTTTCAAAAATAATTTCCATTTTAAAACACTTTTCACGGCAATTTTTATTAAAATCATTGTGAAATATACTTTTAACGGTTGTTCTATGAAAATTGTTCTATTAAAACCACCGTGAAACAAGTTACATTTAAGTTGTTTAAGCTTATAGAATCAATAGATTCTTGGAACCCTATGTGTGGTATTCTTGCTAGCACTTTTGGAACTTTATAAGGGAAGTTTAATTTATTTTGATGTTTTAAATAGGTTTAAAATGCAAAATTGTGAAGGGTTAAGTAAAGGAGCAAGCATTGGATCAAAATATATTTTTTTTGAAATTTTTAAAGGGTATGTGGTTCTGTCTAGTTTGTGTAAGGGAGTTGAAATTTCAAAATTCTAACTTCACAATTGAATTCTACACGAAAATTATGTGTGATTGAACCTTGAGAATTAATTTTAGATAGATGGAACCAAAAGCCCTAAAATTTAATTGAAATGGGTGAGAACTTTAGTATTGGAATTGTGTTTATGGATTGTATTATGACATGCCACTACTTAGCCTGTAAGGAATTGGAAGACACGCAGCAGAAATTAACTTAAAAATTTTTCCATTCCCTGCCAGGATTTACCGTATGTGTTTAAGTCAAGTGGAAAGAAGTATTACCCTCAGTATTCAGTCGTGACTTTCTCAGCTTCTGGTTGCGACGTCCACAGCTTCTCTCCGCGGCTCATGATCTCTTTTCGATCGTAAGAAGTCGACGACTCAGGTCGGCTTCCTCTACTGGTATCCACACGAACAGCGTTCTAACCACGAACGACGTGCTAGTGCCTCCTGTCCCTCCAGGGCTTACTCAAGAATTCATCCTCTCCATCTCTATTTCGGCAGTTTCTTATCTATAAACCTTTTGCGAATTCCCGTTCACACTTTTTTTTGTCCCAACTATAGCTCCTAAATATCATATATATCATATGCTATGCGTGTTACCACAGACTTGGATTTTTGGAATTAATCTTATATTAATTCTGAAATTAATACAATATCATATATTGTATAATTTGATAAGAAACTAATTACATAAATAGTGTTTGTATTAAATCCATCCCACATATTTAATTCACCCATTTATTTAATTTAAAATAAAGATAAGACAAAATTACATTTGATTTATTCTCATAAATCAATATCTAATAAAGCATAAATCTGAATCTTTTGAAATATTCAAAATATTTCAAAATGAAGTACAAAAACAGGTTGGCAAAACAATTAAAGCCCTTCGATCTGATCGGGGTGGTGAATATTTGAGCCAACAGTTCATTGATCATCTTAGGAGTTATGAGATAGTCTCACAATTGACTCCTCTAGAGACACCACAATGGAATGGCATTTCTGAACGGAGGAATCGAACACTATTAGATATGGTTCGATCTATGATGAGTCAAACAGATCTTCCACCCTCCTTTTGGGGCCATGCCCTAGAGACAGCTGCGTTCACACTCAATCGTGTTCCATCTAAGGCAATTGAAAAGACTCCGTATGAAATATAGACTGGGAGAACACCTAGTTTGTCTTTCCTCAAGATTTTGGGATGCGAGGTCTATGTTAAGCAATAAGCCTCAGACAAATTAGCGCCCAAATCCTTAAAGTATCTTTTTGTGGGATATCCTAAGGAAACCAAGGGATACTATGTTTACAACCCTGCTGATAACAAAGTGTTTGTTGTCAGAAATGGTATCTTTCTCGAACGAGAATTTATCTCTAAAAGAACCAGTGGGAGAAAGGTATACCTCAAAGAAGTTCAAGAGCCATAAGATATCACAAAACTGCAGATGGAAAATAAAAACTCACAACAAGTTGTTGAGACTCCTCAAGTCACGTAAGGTCCACGAAAATCTAATAGGACACGACTTCAGCCTCAGAGATAAGGATTTCTGATTTCTGACAGTCGTGATGTGTTGTTCATTGAGCATAATGAGCTGACTACCTATCGAGAAGCTATAGTGGGACCAAACTCTGAAAAATGGCTTAATGCCATGAAGTCTGAGATGCAATCCATGTACAACAATCAGTTTGGACCTTAGTCGACCCACCTGAAGGTGTAAAAACTATCGGGTGCAAGTGGGTTTTTAAGGAGAAAACTGACATGGATGGCAATGTAAATGTCTTCAAGGCACGACTGGTTGTAAAAGGATTTACTCAAACTCATGGTATGGACTATGATGAGACCTTTTTCCCAGTTGCAATGGCCAAATCAATCAGAATCCTCTTTGCCATAGCATCATATTATGACTATGAAATATGGCAGATGGACGTCAAGACAACCTTCCTTAATAGAAAGCTCCTTGAGGATGTGTACATGACACAACCTGAAGGGTTTGTGCGTTCTGAGGACTCTGGTAAAGTGTGCAAGCTTTAAAGGTCCATTTATGTACTGAAGTAAGCCTCTCGGAGTTAGAATCATCAATTTGATGAAGTATTCAAAGAGTTTGGATTTCTTTAAAACATTGATGAACCTTGTGTGTACAAGAAGGTTAGTGGGAGTACAGTTGTGTTTTTGGTACTCTATGTCGATGACATCCTACTTATTGGAAATGACATTCCTACCTTGCAGATTGTCAAGTCTTGCTTAGGAAAGTCTTTCTCGATAAAAGACTTGGGTGAGGCCACCTACATCTTAAGAATCAGGATCTATAGAGATAGATCTAAAAGACTTCTAGGACTCAGTCTGAGTACATACATAGACAAAATACTGTATAAGTTCAGTATGGATGAATTAAAGAGGGGTTTCATACCCATGTCTCATGGTATTCACCTCAGCAAAGATCTGTGTCGTAGTATATCTGATCAGCGAGGTTACATGAGTAAAGTTCCATATGCCTCGGCTATAGGATCTATCATGTACGCCATGTTACGTACTCGACCGGATGTCTCGTTTGCCTTAAGTATGACTAGCAGATATCAACAAGACCCTGGTGAGGGCCATTGAACTGCTGTCAAGAATATCCTTAAGTACTTAAGAAGGACTAAGGACTTATTTTTTGTCTATGGTGGATTGGATGACGAACTCTGTGTAACTGGTTACACAGATGGGAGTTTCCAAACTGACCAGGATGACCAAAAATCGCAGTCTGAATATATATTCCTCCTCAATAATAGAGCAATAAGCTGGAAGAGCTCTAACCAGGGCACTATAACAGATTCTGCAATGGAAGCTGAGTATATAGCAGCATCTGATGCAGCTAAGGAAGCCGTTTTGATCAAGAAGGTCATTATGGAACTAGGGGTGATACCTACCATCTCAGATCCAATAATTTTGCTCTATGACAATAGCGGTGCCATTGCATAGGCTAAAGACCCTAGGTCACATCAAAGGACTAAGCATATACTCAGGCGGATTCATCTCATTAGAGAAATTAACGATAGAGGTGATATAAAAATATGCAAAGTAGCAGGAGAAGATAATGTTGCTGATCCTCTAACAAAGCTGCTTGTGCAGGCAAAGCATGAGCGTCATGTTAGGTCAATGGAAATTAGTCAAATTAATGATTGTACCTAGTGCAAGTGGGAGGTTGTTGGAAATTGTGCCCTAGGGGCCAATCATTGTCTTATGAACATTGTTGATTTATGAATTTATTAATTATGTTATCATATTATTTACATGTTTATTGTGATGACCATCATTGGATAACTCATGATCTTATCTTAAATGTCTCTGGTCGGTCATCTATGCGGTAGCAGAGATAAAATAAGACCAGTATGACTTTGAAGATGTATAGAGATATAAATCAAAGTCATAGGCACATGTAAGAGTACAAGGTGTTGGACCGACCCGCTGTAAGAGAGCTGCATGGGTTAAGTCATAAGCTTCTCTCATATACAAACCATGTCACTATGCCCTTTGATCTGAGATCATCATGGATTCCTACATGACAAACGCTCAGCTTTGACCTAGTCAAAAGTCACTTTTGACCGAGTGATCATAAAGACTATGTTCGGGCTTAGTGATTTTCCGTGCGGAGGAATGTGAATGGTGAAGATTGAATTTGTCCCTCATATTCGTAGAGAGATATTACTGGGCCCCTCGATAAGTGAGTATGAGAAATGTATGGCCATACTGTAATGGAAATGTAGTTCTATTTCTATAGTCAGGCTACTCAGGGATCGAGAAAGTAACGGTCAGGAATAGGAGGATGACATTCTCTATGCCTCATCCGTGACCAAAATATCGTGTGACAAAAGGGACATGATATGGTTGTATAAAAGGTTACATCGTTCATCGATCCTTATATGATTTGGGTAGTCGTGATGTCTTGCTAGAGACTGCTTGCGACTTGTGAGTTAGTATAGTAAATGGCCCACTGCCAACTTCATATGGGCCTACAGGGTCACACACAAAATAACCCAACACGAGTTATGATGTCTAGATTCATTGAATCTAACATATATCCATATTCAATGAATGATCCAGGGTGGATATATATATTTATTTATATTTATATTCGTATATATATAAATTTGTATATATATATATTATATATAAGAGATATTTACAATATTTAATTTATAAGGATAAAATTAAATCTCTATCACGTTTGAATTTAAAATTCAAATTGATATGATATCTCAAATATGATTTATGAGAATAAATCAAATATAATTCCGTCTTATCTTTATTTTAAATTAAATAAATGGGTGAATTAAATATGTGGGACGGATTTTAATACAAACACTATTTAGTTAATTAGTTTCTTATCAAATTATACAATATATGATATTGTATTAATTTCAGAATTAATATAAGATTAATTCCAAAAATCCAAATCTGTGGTAACACGCATAGCATCCGATATATCTGATATTTAGGAGCTACGGTTGAGACAGGAAAAAAAGTGTGAACGGGAATCCGCAAAAGGTTTGCAGATAAGAAACTGCCGAAATAGAGATGGAGAGAACGAATTCTTGAGTAAGCCCTGGAAGGACAGGAGGCGCTAGCAAGTCGTTCATGGTTGGAACACTATTCGTATGGATACCAGTAGATGAAGCTGACCTGAGTCATCGACTTTTTGCGATCGGAAAGAGATCACGAGCCGCGGATAGAAGTTGTGGACGTCGCAACCAGAAGCTGAGAAAGTCACAACTGAATACTGAGAGTAATACTTCTTTCCACTTGACTTAAACACATACGGTAGATCCTGGTAGGGAATGGAAAATTTTTTAAGTTAATTTCAACTGCGTGACTTCCAATTCCTTATAACTATTTTATCCTATTTTACACTGGACATTTTTTAAAATCGTCTCCACAAGGATCGATTTAAAAATAGGGTTTTAAAAAAGTATATTTTGTACCAGTGATTCAGCTATCATTTAGTTAGCTATATTGTAAGTTGTAAATTTATTTTAATACTTTATATTTTATTATTTGTGCACTGACTCCTTTATCTTTTGAAGAACAACCATTTCTATTGTAAATGCCTAAAACAAAGCAAAATGAGACATATATATGGCTTCACGTGTCCATAAAAAGTCTAGGAGACAAGTACCAATAGGAGCTTAAGGATGATGTACATGGTCGATGTCATGACTCAAATCAAGAGGATGATATGTTTTGCCCCTTACATTAAAAGGTAAGTATACTCTTATACTTGGCACACACATATACCAATAGGACATATTTTTCTTTCCAATGTTAATGTTTTAATAATGAATATTAATTGAGAGAAGATTTCAAAAAGTAAAACTGAAAGTGAATTTATCGATAAGTTTAACAATAAGGTGATTATTAGATAAGTTCTTCGATAAATGAGAAAGAATTTTTGAAAGAAAAAAATATTTTTTGAAAAGTATTTATGGAGGACCTATTCGAGGGTTATTATCGATAAAGTCATCAATAAATCAATATGAATTTGGTTTTTGAAAATTCTAAGTCATTACGCTGGAAGTGGAATTATTCGAAGATTTATTTGATAAGAAAATTTATTAAAGAAGCCTTCGAAAGTATGACACAGACTCAGGTTAGAAAATAATTTTTACAAAGGTATTTATTGAAGTATTGATCTATAAAAACTTCTATCAGTAAATTCTATTTTTTTTAAAAAAAAAAGTCATTATATTTTTCAAATGCTTATTTATTGAATAATTATTCAATAAATAAGAGAAAATATGTTTTAATCTAAAGCACTAATGAATGACTTTTAATATATCTTACTACTTGCTTTTGATAAGATTATATCTTGTTTATTCCTTCTCAAAATAATTTATAACTTATGATTTCAACTTTGAGAAAAATTTCAAGTTTGGTTTCCAACAACTGAAGTACTAATTCTGGACACTGGACTTCTATTTTGAAAATGTTTTTGATAGTGATTCATCTTCTCAAATGATCTGTGAAATTTGAGTTACAAATTATATAAGATCAATATTTGAGAAAGAAATGATAAGTTGTTTTAAATTCAAAATACTAAAGCTTTGATTCTTTGATATATTTTTGAAGATGATTCATTGCTTATAAGGTTGTTGATTTATTTGAATCATCTATGGTTTAATAAGTCTTGGAATAATAAAGTGAGATCAATAATGGAAGATTTAAAGTCTGATCCATAGTCCTTCAACTCTTATTCATAATCTATTCGATCAGACCACTTACTGAAGTACTATTTGATAAGATCTTTCTACTAAGCTTCAGTTTCTGAATTATACTGAAAACTTGATTATTGTCTTTACAAATGTTTTAGTTAAAGCTTATAATTTTCTTTGATCGAATGATCTTTATAAATTTATAACTTGATCATATTTGCTGAAAGATCTTTATAAGATTTGATCTAATATGCTAAATAATTTTAGTTGAGCTTATGATCTTGTGATTTATCCTGATGTGCTAAATGATGATATTAAGCTGAATTGCTAAGTGATCTTATGAGTTATGGTTTCCAAGTATATTAGATGATTTGAGAAAAGTTCAGATTGCTTGAAAGTTTATTTTGAAAGTTTGAAAGAATGTTCTTCAGTATTTATTGATAAGCTATTCAATGAGTCTACTTATCTAAGAAGTCTTTCATAAATAATGTATTGAGAAATATATCGATAAGTCTGAAAGCATATGTTTTGAAAGAATATTTTTTAAAAAAACTTTTCGATAAGGATGTTGATCAAATATCTATGTGATAAATCAGACTTATTTGACTGAAATTTACTGAAGATTTATCGAAGTCCTTTTTAATAAGACTAATTATGCAAGTGTTGCTTAACAAGATTTAAAATTGTTTTTAATACAATTTATCAGTAATTTATCGAAGACTTTTTCGGTAAGAACTTCGATAAGTCAAGCATTTCAGATCTTGATCTTTAAATCTAAACCATTTGGAAACATTGTTATATGCTTATATTGATTATATATCTTCTCTATAGGATGTTTCAAGACATTTACAGACTGAAACAAGATCAATTGAAAAGCCAAAAATCATATGTATATGTCAGCAATAATGGCCATATTCATCAATGGCTACTTTAATAGATTTATAAAGAACCAACTGTAAAATAAGAAGTCAAAATGAGAAAGTTGAAGAAGTTGGGAGATGTAAAAGAAAAAACAATGGATGTTTACAATGTACTTCGATTATATTCAATAAATTGTATCTCTATTTCACTTTGTTTTCCCTTCTTTGGTACATAGCTTAACATATCCTTACTAAAAGAGAGAAACAGATATTGTGTGCTTAAGTGATTATCATAATTTCCTAGTATAGAGAGAGATTTTATTTGATTTGTAAATTGCTCGATAGTGTAAGACTCTTGAGTGAATTGCAACCTTACGATTGTAAAAGGAGTGAGAGGGATTCTCGCTAGTGATTACCTTACGGGTTGTAAGTGGGAGTGAGAGAGGATTCTCACGTTTATGTAATGAGGTACCAAGAGTTTGGCTAATCTTAGAGAATAGTGGAACACTCAAATGAGCTCTGGGGACTAGATGTAAACTAAGTGGATTGGGTTGAACCAGTATAAATCATCTCGGTGCAATATTTCTCCATATTCTTCTTTTTGTGATATCTTTCTAAACTTTACTCTTTAATTTTATTCAAATATTTTAGAGTTTATAAAACAATTTAAAATCACCCAGTTCACCCTCCTCTTATACAGTTAGATTCAACATTTAGTATCAAAGCATATCAATTGCTTAAAAGATCTAACAATCTCAAGTGAAAAGATCATGGCTGTATTTGAAGGATTCGATTATATTATTCCTCCTTTTATGAAAAATATTAATTTATGTTTTTGGAAAGCCCAAATGAGGATATTTTTTAAAATTATTGATTTTGATATGAGATATATTAAAACAAATGATTTTGATTTCAAAATTAGAAAGAATTATATAGAGAAAGAAAAGAAAATTTATTTCTTGAACATTAGAGTAATGAAAATTTTGTATAGTAGTTTAATTGAGAAGAATTACGAGAAAATCAAATGTTGCTATAATGCTAAAAATATTTTTAGATACTCTTGTCTTCTATTGATATGAATGATTGTGATAGCTCATCTGAATGAAGGTGCTTGAGATTGAAGAAGGTGATATCTCATATTAACTAAAGGAAAAATAGCATCTAAAAGAACTCAATATGGACAAATCAAATGAGAAAGAATCATTACATGGAAGTCAAGAAGGACATGCGGTAAAGTGTTCTAATTCTTCTAATACACACTACTAGAAAAAAGTAATCTAAATGAGGTTAAAAGTGACCTTTTACAACAGTTTTTTGCCTTCATAAATTCTACTTCCATTGTATGTCTATCATTTTACTGCGGTTGGAAAATTGCTGTTAAATGTAATACTTTAACAGCGGTTGAATAAAAACTGTTGTTATATATTTAGCATTTTACGACAGTTTCTAGTACAACCGCCATTACAGTTTGACCATATAACGACAGTTTATATTTTAACCACATTTATAGTATATACTTGTAACGGCGATTTTAAGAAAAATCGCCGTTAAAGATTTAATTTTTTTCTATTTTCTTTTAATTTTCCCATCTATACCACTCTGTATTTGCAATAATAAAGACAGACTATATGCAGTAAAGTAAGTAAGCAATGGAAAAACCTAAATTAAATGTTAATATATAGTAATAAATTAATTCAAATTCTTATTGTACAAGCATACATAAATAGATATTGTACAAACATATATACACATGAAATAGATGCTTGATTAAGGAAAGTTCTCCAGTATAGCTTTTGTCAAAGTTTCCATCATTGAAAGAGTTTGATCATCTTCAAAGCTCTCTTTATTCTGCTCAAACAACTACAAGTTATAAGTAATATGTAAATACATATAAGATGTGATAAATTGAACACTTCATATCTCATGTAAGCTATATGTGATCCTTATCTCAATGATCTCATGCATATATTGAATTATATAATATCCGCACTCAACACTTCCTAGTTGATGGTGGTACTAACAAAATGGAAAAATACAAAGTACATTAATGACTGAAAATGAAAAACTAAAACTTAATTATTTGAAAGTACTTGAGGATAAATCAATGAAGGTTTATGACTACTAGGATAGCCACTGACTAAGTGGAAGCCTTGCACAGCCCTATCTCTAATTGGGAAAAAAGTTATCATATGACTTACTAAATTTTTATGTTAACAAATCTATGAAGAAAAACTCACGTGTTGACGATGAATGAAATATCGGTATCTAGTTGTCCAAACAATGAATTAAACTAGTACACCACATTAGCTTAAGGGGTTACAACAAGCAGAGTCTAATGCGTACTACTAAATATGAACATTTTATATATCATTGTAGAGTAATATGTACGAGTGTGCCAATTATAAGAGCATACTTACCCTTTAAAATTTGCGTTCATAAGTAACTAAGTTAATTAATACCTTATAAGTAGTCTCTTCCTGTCATTGTCGAAACAATGTCCAAATTTCATCACTAACATCAAGGTATGTGTCCTTCGGATGCTCCCCCATCTTGCTTCCTCGAAGGTAGTCCTTCGCAAGGTTTGACTTAAAGTTTGTCCACCATTCATCGTATTTCTTTAAGATGTGATGCTTTATGCTTGCAGTGGCGGGAATGTCAAAATGTTGCTGTGAGAAAGTACAAAAAACATATAATATAAAGTTACAATAAGGTACAAAAATTAAGAATAACTAAATTAAATATGTGTAACATAAAATTAGAAGTATACCAAAATGTCCTCCAAAATTATATCATTTTTTTCTAGTTGACAGACCTCCAGTTAAGGTTCACAATGCTAATCTTAGCATGTACTATGTGGCTGACATAACTATTCAATGCTAGCCTATTTTGACCAATTGCCTTTATCAAACTTAACTGGCAACCTCATGGGATTTGACCCCCTCATCTGTCTTGAAACTCATTTCATACGGGTTTGGCCTCTTCCTCTTTTCTCCTAGATTGACTTGAACTTGAACCATCCAAGCTATATTAAAAAATAATAAATAAAGTTAAGAATATGATACGACTAACATCACACTTGAAGAGATATATATGCTTTGGTCCTAAGCTACAGAGTAATATGACATAATATACTCAATTTTTTAGCAACAAAATAATTCACCAGAGAATGAATGCATGAAAAATAGTTCACCAGCAACATAGTAGTTCAACTAACATCCCACATGAATATGCTCAGTTTTCAACAATAAAATAGTTCATTTGGTTTTTCAACAACAAAACTCCCAAATATCTCATAACATACACAAATATATATATGAACAAAATTCATTCAATTATTCAGCAACAAAACACCCAAAAATCTATAACCCATTTTAGTGAATCACTTGCCTATATACCCATAGTGCAACATTTATAGGCCATAAAATATTGAAGTTAAATAGTGAATTACAACTTTGTGAACAAAGATGGAGATAGTGAACGATGTTGACAACTATGATGAAGCCACCAAAATCAATTGGAAAATGAAAAAAATGCCTTTCATCCAAGTCTGTGATGGTGAGGCAGAGAACCAGACTAGCTATGGTTATGTAAAAAGTAAATATGAAGATCACCAGGAACTAGGTTTTGTAAAATTTTTTAATTTTAATGGCAATTTTTATTAAAATTTGTCATTAAAATATACTTATAATGGTTGTTGTTAATAAAATTGTCGTAAAACGTTTGACAGTAAAGACTTTATATGGCGGTTTTATTTATAATTGTTGTTACAAGTATATGTAACGATGGTTTTAATAAGAGCTGTCGTAAAAAGATTTGATCCTGAACTATATATATTTGAAGATAACATATATATTATCTTGAATTCAATAAATTAGACAGTAAGCCAACGGTATTTAGTAATTTGTTGCATTATCAATTTATTGGATAAATTATACTTCTTGATTAATATTTTTTTTCTCAAAGTATACATACTACAATTTCAATTTCCTTTAAGGTACTAATTAAATAATTATTTACAAAATTAAATAAGGTAAAATTAATGTATTAATTTGTTAAGCTTTGAGCAAATTGATCATAATAATGAATAACTTTATAAAATATTCTATTTTGTCTATTACTTACAAAAAATTGTATTAGACTATTCTTAACATTTTACATAAATCTATCCTATTTGTATACCAAGTGCCAAAAAGTATAAAAAATGAGATAGAAGTTGAAAGGTGTGAAGCCTTTCAATCAGATGATGAAGTAGAGTCGTCTGAATTTTGGGAGTTGTTTGGGTCATATAAAAGATGGCTGAAGCACTGATGGTTATGACAATGATTAAGATCATAATAGAGACAATTTACACTTTCTTGTAGGTTCTCTACCTATAGGAAGAGCTCTTCAATTGAGATCTCTAATGTATCCATTCTATTTATCAATTCATTCAAACATTTGAGGAGGTCTGAAAATAGCGAAGCAAGTATCAGGTCTGGGATAGGATGCTTATTCTCAAAATTATCACGCGTTCTTTTATGTTAATGGGAAGGAAAAGAGTTTGAAGAGGATGCCATTTTAACAAAGTTTAAAATAGAGTAAGACAAAGATGATACAAGAGGAAACAAATTGAGGAAATGAAAATGGAACCAAAAGTACAATGAAAGGGTATTTAAGTTTGAGGAAAAGACGGTTGGTAAGAGGTATATGCTGGCATTCCCTTAGGATGGATAAAGACGTTGGAAATCAAAGATGCAGGAGATATACACTTTCTTTCTGTAGAGAGGGTGGGATAGCGAGAAGGTAGTAGGATTGACTTATAATGACGTTTGTCCTAAAACCTACCGTTATAAGTTCTCGGTGTCACTTTTAATAGTAGTCGTATAAGAAATCGTCATAAAAAGTTTCTAAAATACAGATTTATTTATGGATATGACACCACATTTTTTACAGCATTTTTACTTTTAACTGTCGTGAAGGAGCATCGTGATAATTTTTTGCTAGTAGTGACATTTATGGAAAATGATCTTAAAAGATTTCATAAACTTGTTTTTTCAACCCATTATTGATGTTATTTCAAAAAATAAAAATGATTTGCATCTTAAGGATATCACTGGAGAATCAAACAGGAAGAAAGAAATCTTACACAATAATTATAGATTGCCTCACTAAACCAACATGATACTTGCAAGGATATCAATGATAAGTATCATTATGTTATCTGTAATTATTGTGTAAAACAAGGTCATATATCTCACATGTTAAGTTAGAAGAAATTTAAATAAATATATATGGGTTCCTAAAGGATAATAAAGGTCTAAAACTAATGTTCAAGGATCCATAATTAAATGGGTACCAAGATGTTCTTATAGTTCTTCAAATGTGCAGGATAATATTAAGAGGAATGGACATGGTATATTGATAAAAGGATCATCCAAGAGTCTCTCATGAATTAGTGAAAGTCACATCACTTAGGAGAACTCATGGAGGATCCATTATTGTAACTTCAAAGTCAATTTATGAAAAGCAATGGAGAAAGACCTAGGGAGTATGTTCCACCTCAAGCATAGACTATCACAGTGTACCATTCAATTACTTTGAGGAGAACAGAACAAGGAGGATCTCTTAAGCATCAAAGTTCACATTTGTTGAGAGACCACTGTAAGTATTTGTTAGAAGAAATCCAGAGATACAATGGGTACGCAAAGACAACCCTTCTTCCACATAAGGTAAAGGTACAATAGTAAACCTCTTGCATTATCATGTTTGACATATCTTTGAGGTTATTAGGAATAATATTGCAACTGATTTTCAAAATCTTTTTATATACTCCTACAAAACTTAATTGATAAACATTATGCAAAGGAGAAAGAGGAATGTTTAGTAGTGCAATCCTTTGTGCATACATAATTTAAAAGGAAAATATCTCTTTTATGGATAAAGATATATTTATCTCACTATGCTCAATTACTCTAAATTGTTCATTCATATTCTCGAGCATGTGAATTATATTTTGTTTCCTACAAACTAACTAATGATGGATTTAAGCAAAAGTTGAATACCAAGAAATCAGTTCAATTATTTTTGTAGGGAAACTGATTAACAAGGTTCATCTCAAGATTTATAACTACAAGGAGAAATAACCTAAATCTTGATAAAGATAAACCAGTGAAGCTTTAATTTTGGTGATGAAGTAAAATTCAATATCCATTCAACAAAATCAAGTAAATTGCCACAAGGACAAGAGGAAAACACATTGAAATCTAATCGTTGCCTCTTTATGTTGTTTAATAAAATTTGGATTGTATTAATGAATACTTGTTCCTTGTTAAACTTCTTTTAGGATTCAATTTTTTAATATTTTAAAAAAAATTAGATTGCTAAACAGATTATGAAATGTAAAATTTTGTTTATATGTGCATGCTCATGATTTCCAAAGTAAATTTCAAATCTCGGTATCAAACATATTGATTTTACAAAATGCATAAAAAAGATTTGAAAACTTGTTCTTAAAATGTGTGAACATCAGCATTAGATATTAATAATTTTATTTAGAAACTTTAGAAATATTCCAAATCTATTTGATAGAGTTATCGTCTTAGTGCAATAAAATTCTTGAACTAATTATCCTTTAATGAGATAATCATCCTTTGAACAAAGTTAATCATCTATATGATGTTCAAGCATACCATTTAGAAAGATTCTAGAACATCATAGCCTTAAGCTTAAAATGTTTATTTTCTAGGATAAATTTGTTACTATGGTTATTTATGTGAGGAATTGGAAGACACACAACAGAAATTAACTTAAAAATTTTTCCATTCCTTACCAGGATCTACCGTATGTGCTTAAATCAAGTGGGAAGAAGCATTACCCTCAATGTTCCTCAGCGACTTCCACAGCTTCTGGTCACGACGTTCACAGCTTCTCTCCGCGGCTCGTGCTCCCTTTCTAATCGCAAGAAGTTGACGACTCATGTCAGCTTCCTCTACTGGTATCCACACGAACAGCGTTCCAACCACGAATGACGTGCTAGCGTTTCTTGTCCCTCCAGGGCTTTCTCAAGAATTTGTCCCCCCGTCTCTATTTTGGCAGTTTCTTATCTGCAAACCTTTTGCAGATTCCCCCTCGGCCTTGCTGTGTTCTATGTCTTTTTTTAAAATGTAGCTCCCAAAATCAGATATATAGGATGCTATGCGTTTTTCTCTACCGAATTGGATTTTAGAGTTAATCTTATATTAATTCTAAAATTAATACAATATCATATATTGTATAATTTGATAAGAAACTAATTAAATAAATAATATTTATATTAAATCCATCCCATAGATTTAATTCACCTATTTATTTAATTTAAAATAAAGATAAGACTGAACTATATTTGATTTATTCTCATAAATCAAATTTGAGATATCATATCAATTTGAATTTCAAATTCAAACGTGATAGAGATTTAATTTATCCTTATAAATTAAATCTTATAAATATCTCTTATATGAGATATCCTATCAATTTGAATTTCAAATTCAAACGTGATAGAGATTCAATTTATCCTTATAAATTCAATCTTATAAATATCTCTTATATGAGATATCCTATTAATTTAAATTTTAAATTCAAACGTGATAGAGATTTAATTTATCCTTATAAATTAAATCTCATATATCTCTTATATATAATGTATATATACGAATATAAATATAAATAAATATATACATCCACCCTGGATCATTCATTGAATCTGGACATATCTTAGATTCAATGAATCTGGACATCATAGCTCGTGTTGGGCTATTTTGTGTGCGACCCTGTAGGCCCATATGAAGTTGGCAGTGGGCCATTTGCTATACTGGCCCACAAGTCGCAAGCGGTCTCTAGCAAGACATAACGACTACCCAAATCATATGAGAATCGATAAACGATGTAACCTTTTATACAACCATATCATGTCCCTTCTGTCACGCGATATTTTGGTCATGGATGAGTCATGGATAATGTCATCCTCCTATTCCTGACCGTTACTTTCTCGATCCCTGAGTAGTCTGACTATAGAAATGGAACTATCTTTCCATTACAGTATGGCCATACATTTCTTAGACTCACTCATCGAGGGGCCCAGTAATATCTCTCTACGAATATGAGGGACAAATTTCATCTTGACCATTCACATTCCTCCGCATGAAAAACCACTAAACCCGAACATAATCTTTATGATCACTCGGTCAAAAGTGACTTTTGACTAGGTCAAAGCTGAGCGTTTGTCATGTAGGAATCCATGATGATCTCAGGTCAAAGGGCATAGTGACATGGTTTGTATATGAGATAAGTTTATGACGTAACCCATGCAGCTCTCTCATAACGGGTCAGTCCAACACCTTGTACTCTTACATGTGCCTATGACTTTGATTTATATCTCTATACATCTTCAAAGTCATACTAGTCTTATTTTATCTCTGCTCCCGCGTAGATGACCGACCAGGGACATTTAGGATAAGATCATGAATTATCCAAGGATGGCCATCACAGTAAACATGTAAATAATATGATAACACAATTAATAAATTCATAAATCAATAATGTTCATAAGACAATGATTAGCCCCTAGGGCACAATTTCCAATAACCTCCCATTTGCACTTGGTACAATCATTAATTTGACTAATTCCCATTGACCTAACATGACGCTCATACTTTGCTTGCACAAGCAGATTTGTTAGAGGATCAGTAACATTATCTTCTCCTGCTACTTTGCATATTTTTATATCACCTCTATCGTTGATTTCTCTGTTGAGATGAAAATACCTGAGTATATGCTTGGTCCTTTGATGTGACCTAGGCTCTTTGGCCTGTGCAATGGCACTGCTATTGTCACAGAGCGAAGTTATTGGATCTGAGATGGTAGGTATCACCCCTAGTTCTGTGATAAACTTCTTGATCAAAACGGCTTCCTTAGCTGCATCAGATGCTGCTATATACTCAGCTTCTGTTGCAGAATCTGCTACAGTGCCCTACTTAGAGCTCTTCCAGCTTATTGCTCCATTATTGAGGAGGAATATATATCCAGACTACAATTTTTGGTCATCTTAGTCAGTTTGGAAACTTGCATATGTGTAACCAGTTACACAGAGTTCGTCATCCAATCTACCATAGACCAAGAATAAGTCCTTAGTCCTTCTTAAGTACTTAAGGATATTCTTGACAGTAGTCCAATGGCCCTCACCAGGGTCCTGTTAATATCTGCTAGTCATACTTAAGGCAAACGAGACATCCGGTTGAGTACATAACATGGCGTACATGATAGATCCTATGGCCTAGGCATATGGAACTTTACTCATTCGACCTCGCTGATCAGATATACTAGAACACAGATCTTTGCTGAGGTGACTACCATGAGACATGGGTATGAAACCCCTCTTTGATTCGTGCATACTGAACCTATGCAGTATTTTGTCTATGTATGTACTCTGACTAAATCCTAGAAGTCTTTTAGATCTATCTCTATAGATTCTGATTCCTAGGATGTAGGTGGCTTCACCCAAGTCTTTCATCAAGAAAGACTTTCCTAACCAAGACTTGACAATCTGCAAGGTATGAATGTCATTCCCAATAAGTAGGATGCAACCGACATAGAGTATCAAAAACACAACTGTGCTCCCACTAACCTTCTTTTACACACAAGGTTCATCAATATTTTGAAGAAATCCAAACTCTTTGACTACTTCATCAAAATGATGATTCCAACTCCGAGAGGCTTGCTTCAGTCCATAAATGGACCTTTGAAGCTTGCACACTTTACCAGAGTCCTCAGAACGCACAAACCCTTTAGGTTGTGTCATGTACACATCCTCAAGGAGCTTTCTATTAAGGAAGGCTGTCTTGACGTCCATCTGCCATATTTTATAGTCATAATATGCTGCTATGGCAAAGAGGATTCTGATTGATTTGGCCATTGCAACTGGGAAAAAGGTCTCATCATAGTCCACACCATGAGTTTATATATATACGAATATAAATATAAATAAATATATACATTCACCCTGGATCATTTATTGAATCTGGACATGTCTTAGATTCAATGAATCTGGACATCATAACTCATGTTGGGCTATTTTGTGTGCGACCTTGTAGGCCCATATGAAGTTGGCAGTGGGCCATTTGCTATACTGGCCCACAAGTCGCAAGTGGTCTCTAGCAAGACATAACAACTACCCAAATCATATGAGGATCGTTAAACGATGTAACCTTTTATACAACCATATAATGTCCCTTATGTTACGCGATATTTTGGTCATGGATGAGGCATAGATAATGTCATCCTCCTATTCCTGACCGTTACTTTCTAGATCCTTGAGTAGTCTAACTATAGAAATGGAACTACCTTTCCATTACAGCATGGTCATACATTTCTCAAACTCACTCATCGAGGGGCGCAGTAATATCTCTCTACGAATATGAGGGACAAATTCTATCTTGACCATTCACATTCCTCCGCATGAAAAACCACTAAGCCTGAACATAGTCTTTATGATCACTCGGTCAAAAGTGACTTTTGACTAGGTCAAAGCTGAGCGTTTGTCATGTAGGAATCCATGATGATCTCAGGTCAAAGGGCATAGTGACATGGTTTGTATATGAGAGAAGCTTATGACATAACCCATACAGCTCTCTCATAGCGGGTCGGTCCAACACCTTGTACTCTTACATGTGCCTATGACTTTGATTTATATCTCTATACATCTTCAAAGTTATACTAATCTTATTTCATCTCTGCTCCCGCATAGATGATCGAGCAGGGACATTTAGGATAAGATCATGAATTATCCAATGATGGTCATCACAGTAAACATGTAAATAATATGATAACACAATTAATAAATTCATAAATCAATAATATTCATAAGATAATGATTGGCCCCTAGGGCAAGATTTCCAACAATTTAGACTAAAGAGTTAATATACTTCATTGTTCTACCATCATTTGGAAAATGAATGAGAAAAATTCTTAAACCATTTGTTTTACTAATATCCTATATGACTTTTACGCATACAGAAATTCCCAGACATGTTAACATTATTTTGAACATGTAATTTTACAAAGATATTTTTCTCCAATCAGCTGACCTTCCACATTTTAAAAGATCCATATATTTTGAAAAATCATGTTGAAATTGTACAATTAAAAAAGAAGCATTATTCTTCAAAATAGCTTTTAAAAAAGGATTTTTGTATGTGCATCATACTTTACAAGCTCAACTTTTACATATTCATCGGCACTCAATGATGATTGTTTTGATGATGAGTTGTTATATGTTATATGGTCTCACATATATGGAAATTATTCTTTATATGACCATACTAACCATTCTCCAAGAAAGAAAGAGATGTGCATTTATGACAGGAGAATAATGAAATATCTCAATGAACTATATTAATGCATCAAGTGTGAGAATTGACATAAAAGAGCACTAGAGTTGCAAAGTCAATTGGCAACAAGTTAAAATGATCATTTGCCAAAACATAAGATGCTTACGAGAGGAAGGAAAAGAATTTTAAGGACCGATTCATCTAATTGCCAAAACAAAATAAGCATTTCTAAACCCTCTCTTATATTGAATATATTTGAGCTATTTTGATAATAATCTTTCTCATGTTATATGTGTCTATGTGCTTTTTGATCAAAACATTCTTTTGATGCATCATGCTTTAAATATATGGTTCTTAAAGTCTCATGTTTTAAAACATCATACGAATTTTTTAAAAGAGCCATGATTTCATCAAAGTAGTTGTCGATAAAAGTTCTTACAGATAAAGGCTTCAATAAATCTTGTGATAAAAGTAAAATTAACTTGATGCTTGATGAACTGAATCTTTTCAAAAACCTATTCAATAAAGACATTTATCGTGTTAGGATAGGTTGGATCACCCAAGAAGAGTGAATTGGGTGTTCGCTGGATTTTAAACACTTTCAAAACTCTTTTGAAATTCTTTTCACATTCTGATCAGTGAAATAAATAATCTTAAAAAATTTGATCAGATAATTTAAATGAGTTGCTAGAATTATAGAGTTAAGGAAGAAAAAAATTACAAAGAATAATAATCTTGGTTCAATCCTTTCTTCACCTACGTCTTATCCTCATCACTGAGATTTATAATCTACTATCTCCCTAAGATTATAACAGGCTCTTGGTAGCCTTTACAACTCTAATTTTAATGACTAATTGAGAACCTCCTCAATCCTGAGGTAACACTACTCTCTGGTGGCAACACTCCCCTTACAGAGAGACAAGAGCAAATCCCACATTAAATCCTCAATTCTAAGGTTTGCTCTAAAATTTGGATAAAGATGATAAAATATAAAATTCTCTCAGATAGAGTAAATAATACATAGTAGTACATGATCTTTCTCTCTCTCAAGATATAATGATGGTACATAACAAAGAATATAGAGTTAAGGCTTTCTTAGTCTAACAATATTTTGGCATTATGATGAAGTATTCATAGCTCCTATTTCTTTTGCTTAATTTTGAATGATCTTCTATTTATATATGAAGTGGAGATTTTTTACCGTTAAGCATAATCTCTTTATCCATTGAGTTTTTCTTCTTCCATTGAGAATATGCTGTTGGAACTAGCCGTTAAAGCTTTTGACACAAAGTGCCTTTTTATAGTTGAGAGTCCATTGGCTTTAATCTTTATCTAATATCATTTTAATCATGTATTTATATACCTTAAATGATGTTTGACACAATCAAGAGAAGGTATGGTAATAGTCGTTTAGCACTTGACTTTATTCTATCTTCTGATTATCTCTGAGTTCAAGAACAATGGTCATCTTTCAATTATTATAATTTCCTTTATTTAACTCCAAACATAGCAAATGACTACTCCCCATAAATCTCTCTATCTACTTTCCAATAAACCAAGGTGGACTCAAAAATTCATTGTAGACAGAAAGATATGAACAATTCAGTGTGTAGAGGTCATGGCCAAAGTGTTAATCCTATATTCTATATTGCAAAAGGCATATCTTTCTCATATGAGATTCTTTGGTGATGACATTAGTGTCATTGAACTGCATTCTGAGTCTAGTTTCATGTGAATTAAGTTTCACCTCAATCGGATAAGTATATCTTGAGTTATGGTCGAAATACTCAACCTTTGTCGATGTAGAGTAGAACTTAGTAGTAAAAAATGAAGTAATTAATTGCCTAGTTAATCGGTTAATTGTAATTAAGCGATTAATTCAGCAAAATAGGTATATTTGAGTTATTTTATTGATCATCATCTTCTCCCTTGTTATTCCTTCATCATTTCAATCTTCTACCATTTTCTTAACATACTCAATGTCAAAAGATTTGTTGTAGGTTAAGCATTGCTTAAGTATATGAACAATTAATAATCAACTCATATTAAACAGATCATGTTCTAATGGCTTTAAAAAAATATATTGCATTAATCGATTAATTAACATTAATTTAATAAATATTTTAATTAATGAGAAGAACAAAAAAATAGAGCATCACATTTCTCAATCAAATATAATGTAATTTATTAAGATAAGTTTCTCAAAAGATATATAATATAGGAGAAAATATGTGTATTTCATATTCAAATCAAACATATATTGCTTGGCAAGATATAGTATCAGTTTCAATGCAAACAGAGAAAGATTTTTTAAATATATGAAGTTAATCGATTAACTAATCGATAAATATAAGTTAATAGAATACCTAGTCGATTAATATAAGTTAATTGACTGGAAGAATTAAAACAGAAATATTCTCAACACAAATTAATCAAACAATTAATCTATTAATATAAATTAATTGATTAATAAATTCATAAAATGATTATCTATTTATTAATCAATCAGTTAATGGATTAATATACATTAATAGATTAGTAGAGTTATCTTTGTTTAAAGGAAAAATTGTTCTTAATGCATTAATTAAACAGGCAATCGATTAATTAAAATTAATTAATAAATTGACTTATATGTTCAATTTTAGAGAGCAATCTTATGACTTTAATCAAATACTTAATCGATTAATTGACACTCATTAATTTATTAATTAATCGATTAATTGATTTTTCTTTATAGCACAGAACATTGTCATGACATTAATCAAATAACCAATCGATTAATTGATATTTATTAATCGATTGACTAATCGATTAACCTGATTAACTTCTTCTTTTAACAACATTTAAACACACAAACGACTTGATTATTTTAAAATCACTTTTAACATTATTGAGCATAGAAACAACGTAGTTCCTTTTGACATCATCAAAATATATAATTAATCAATCTTTCTTTAAAAGCAGTTTGTACAATAAATTGAAGCAGATACTGCTCTAAATAAATGTTAGTACAAGAAATCGAAGTAGATGATGCTCTAAATAAATCAAGTGTGAATGCAGTAACTGAATTTCAAACGCATTGTGACAAGTTTTATTTTCTCCCCTATTTGTTAAAGCTTTAAAAATATTTTCTCAAAAGTATTATAAAACCATTAACGACTTCATTTGACACTTTAATATTATTGAAAACTTTTTGCCATTTGTCATCATCAAAACATAATTTCCAACAATCTCTCCATCTTTTTTATGATGGTAAATCCTTAATAAAAAATAATATTTTCATGTCTTATTTCTCCCCTATTTGTATCAGCAAAAAGTTTGAAGTATATCCAATTTAAGATTCATTACTCCCCCTTTGACAGGTAATATATTATCCTTCTCATTTAAAGTGATACAAATATGAGATAAAACAAAGTATGAGAAATATGAAAAAAATGGCATGATGCAATGTTTAAAATAGATAAAGAGGGTTTAAAGATGCTCATTTGATTTTGGCAAGATGTTGTATTGATCTTTAAAATCTTGTGCCTTCTTCTCTGGCTTCTTCTAAACGTTAAGTCTTCTACTGCACCACTCTTATTCTTGTTTACATAATTCATTTCTTTGCATTGAGTTGAGTTTTCTTGGATTGCTTAGATTCCAAGTGTAAGTGATTCTTAAGATACCAAATGTTAGCAACATTTTAGGTATAAGCTGAGTGGACACTAACCTTAGATACCAAATATTGTTTGGCCAACTTGTAGCTCTGGCACCAAACCTTTGTAATTTTTAATGGCTTCTTAATATTTCCATCTTTTAAACAAGTGGCTACATATCAGAGCATCCTTGTACATTGTTAATTCTCTTGTAATGATTTCAAAATATTTCTTGCACAGATAATGGTTAGCATCTTCAAGAATCTTTTTCAACTAAGATATTTTCTAGTTTAATCATAGAAGGGATCATATGAATAACTCATCATCAAAACATAATGAATTAATAGTGAATGCATATGAGTTATATTAGGAGATGAGCTTTATGAGATAAGATACACAAGTGAATATGAAGCTCCCCTTAATGCAAGATATGAAGGAAATCTTAAAATAGAGTAAGAGCTCTCTCTTAATTATACAGTTAGTTGAAGCTTGGAAGAAGAGAGACTTTGTCTGCTTCTAATCCTACCATCAAATGAGTTTCATAGGTACTTAATGCTTATTGAGTCCAAGGGGTTAGATAGAGCAATATTATTGGTACTAAATGTTGGTGACAGATCAGGGTACCTTCTAAGTAAATCACTTGCTTTGAAATTCTTTTGAATATAATAAATTGATAAAATCTGTAAAGAATAAGTTCTATCTCTGTAATGCAAAAACTTTTGAGAAATAATGTTTCTTTTGGAATAAGGTTTTTATACAAATTCTCAAAGATTTAACAAAGACAGACGCCTCAGTCAAAAAACACATACTAGTAACTAGAATTCAACTAAATTAGTCAGATGAGGGTTTTCAAATCAGTTTCATACAGTAAATTGATTTTCAAATAAAATATATGAACTTTTTCTAAAATCAAAATGATTTGATGCATAAACTTAAGATATAATTTTATATTGTGCATAATCGATTATATGGTCTATTAATGTTCATTAATGGATCAGTCAATTGATAAATTTCACATATAACCATACATATCAACATTTAAAATCAATTAATTGATTAGGTGTTCCATTAATCACAATTAATCTAATTGTTAATCGTTTAACTCTATAAAAGTGAAATCATTTAACATATTTATCATTGATTAATCAATTAACTGTTCGATTAAACTCAGTTAATGGAACAGTTGATCGATTAATTTTATAAAACATAACTACATACATTAGTCGATTAATTAATCGATTAACATCCATATTTCATAAAAATAAACACAATATAATAAAATCGTTGATAAATGAGAATGAAAACTTTTTCTGAGAAACACTACTGTTGAAATAAAATTAATCAAGAGATTAAACTTTGAAAACTGGTTTTAAAACTTGTTAAAACAAATGTTTTTGTTAAAACTTTGGAAGTCAGTAAATTGTAGAAAAAATATCAAATAGCTTCACTTTGAAAGATCAAGTTCGATAACATGTTAAACATCAAAGTTAACACGTTAGAGAACTTTTCAAGAGAAAAATTCATATGGATAGGTGTTAGCTAAAAAGGCTTTGCATGATGAAGATTCAAAGACTATGCACATACTAAATATTTTAAAAACGATCAACTACAACCCATTAATCCAAATGACTATCATGTTAAATAGGTTCCAACTAATAATACAAGTCATTCCATTGAAATGATTAACTCATTTTCATGCTTGGAATAACTTAGCCAATAAGGGATGTGCACATTAAGCATAAGGCTCTTATATATTGTAATTTTTCTGTGAGGATAGGCTTGAAATTCATATAGATGATTAATTTGTTAGACAGATAGTAAGTATAACTCATTGGATAGGAGGCTTAGAAATTCAAGCATAGAATAACACATTAAGATCAATTATCAGTATTACGGAAAATTCTTCAAGATGGATTTGAAGCATTTCTGAAATTTTCACTCAAGGATATTAACTTCCAACTTTGAAAAAAAAAATTGAATGCTAATAAAAATCAAATGCATTTTTCAAATCAAATTTATGCAAGTGAAAATATGAGTATTTTCGTAATCAAGTGTATACATTTTTTTGTAGAGATCAAAACATTTGATGCATAAATTTGAAATCCAAGAAAACTAATTTTGGATTATGCATTTCAAAACAAACACAGAAAAACTATGCACAATTTTTCTTTTTGTCCATTTAGCAATATGAAAATATTTTTAAAACATTTAAGGAATTATTGCTAATAGAATGCAATAAGTAACAAGTATTCATCACCCAAATATGAATTCATTTAATAAGCACAAGATTGGGTATGAATAGATTTCACCATATTTTCACTTGTCCTTATGACAATTTACTTTATGTGTATTGCTTACTGATTCTTTAGGTTTGTGATATTAAGCACTAGAATCAAAAGTCCGCTTCCTCAATATTTAAATGTCTCTATGTAGCCATATTCTTGAGATGCAGCATTCTCTAACTTTCTTTCCTACAATATAAATATTTTTTTCATGGTATTCAACTTGCTTGGATCCATCATAGTTTAGTTGTAGGAAACATAGTACTATTCACATGCTCGGAGAATATAAATAAAGTTGGAATGAGCATAGTGATATAAATATATCTTTTTGTGTAAGAAATATTTTCAATTTTTAGAATCATTTATGCACAAGGAATTGACCTACTGAATATTACTTTTTACTCCTTTTCAAAATATTTAATAATCAAATTTTCTTTGGAGTACATAAAGAATTTTATAAATCAGTTGCAATGCTCTTACTAAAGATACGAATGTAAACTTTAAAGATAAAAATATGAGGATGGTTGAAGTTTACCATGTAAGGAATTGAAAGACACGCAGCGGAAATTATCTTAAAAATTTTTCATTCCTTGCCAGGATCTACCGTATGTGTTTAAGTCAAGTGGGAAGAAGCATTACCCTCAGTGTGTCTCAGCGACTTCCACAGCTTTCGGTCACGACGTTCACAGCTTCTCTCTGCGCCTCGTACTCCCTTTCTGATCACAAGAAGTCGACGACTCAGGTCGGCTTCCTCTACTGGTATCCACACGAACAGCTTTTCAACCACGAACGACGTGCTAGCGTCTCTTGTCCCTCCAGGGCTTTCTCAAGAGTTTGTCCTCTCCGTCTCTATTTCAGCAGTTTCTTATCTGCAAACCTTTTGCAGAGTCCCCTTCGGCCTTTCTGTGTTCTATGTGTGTGTCTCTTCAAAAACGTAGCTCCTAATATTAGATATATAGGATGCTCTGCGTTTTCCCTAACCGAAAAGGATTTTAGGAGTTAATCTTATATTAATTCTGAAAATAATACAATATCATATATTGTATAATTTTATAAGAAACTAATTAAATAAATAATATTAAATCCGTCCCACAGATTTAATTACCTATTTATTTAACTTTAAATAAAGATGAGACTGAACTATATTTGATTTATTCTCATAAAACAAATTTGAGATATCCTATCAATTTGAATTTCAAATTCAAACATGATAGGGATTTAATTTATCCTTAAAATTAAATCTTATAAATATCTCTTATATGAGATATCCTATCAATTTGAATTTCAAATTCAAACGTGATAGAGATTTAATTTATCCTTATAAATTAAATCTTATAAATATCTCTTATATGAGATATCCTATCAATTTGAATTTCGAATTCAAACGTGATAGAGATTTAATTTATCCTTATAAATTAAATCTTATAAATATCTCTTATATGAGATATCCTCTCAATTTGAATTTCGAATTCAAACGTGATAGAGATTTAATTTATCCTTATAAATTAAATCTCATATATCTCATATATATATAATATATATATACGAATTTATATATATACGAATATAAATATAAATAAATATATATACATTCACCTGGATCATTCATTGAATCTGGACATGTCTTAGATTCAATGAATCTGGATATCATAGCTCGTGTTGGGCTATTTTGTGTGCGACCCTGTAGGCCCATATGAAGTTAGCAGTGGGCCATTTGCTATACTAGCCCACAAGTCGCAAGCGGTCTCTAGCAAGACATAACGATTACCCAAATCATATGAGGATCGATAAACGATGTAACCTTTTATACAACCATATCATGTCCCTTCTGTCACACGATATTTTGGTCATGGATGAGGCATGGATAATGTCATCCTCCTATTCCCGACCGTTACTTTCTCGATCCCTGAGTAGTCTGACTATAGAAATGGAACTACCTTTCCATTACAGTATGGCCATACATTTCTCAGACTCACTCATCGAGGGGCCCAGTAATATCTCTCCACGAATGTGAGAGACAAATTCCATCTTGACCATTCACATTCCTCCGCATGAAAAACCACTAAGCCCGAACATAATCTTTATGATCACTCGGTCAAAAGTGACTTTTGACTAGGTCAAAGCTGAGCGTTTTGTCATGTAGGAATCCATGATGATCTCAAGTCAAAGGGCATGTTGACATTGTTTGTATATGAGAGAAGCTTATGACGTTACCCATGCAATTCTCTCATAGCGGGTCGGTCCAACACCCTGTACTCTTACATGTGCTTATGACTTTGATTTATATCTCTATACATCTTCAAAGTCATACTGGTCTTATTTCATCTGTGCTCCCACATAGATGATCGACCAGGGACATTTAGGATAATATCATGAATTATCCAAGGATGGTCATCATAGTAAACATGCAAATAATATGATAACTCAATTAATAAATTCATAAATCAATAATGTTCATAAGACAATGATTGGCCCCTAGGGCACGATTTCCAACATACCATTGTTCTTTTTGCCTCATGTGGAAGAAGAATTGCCTTTGTGTATCTGTATCTATATATGTTCCTATTTGACAAGCTATTTCTAGTATTTATTATTTTCCTTTTGATTTACTTCCTTTAGTTATTCTTTTTTCTTTTATTATTGTTTGACGACCTAATTTTCTTGTTGCCTTTTTAAGTCTATTTTTGTATTTTTTTTTCAAATATAGTCCATAAGTTTTTATTCATAACTTCCTGTCCTTTTCTTATTTGTTCAGCTATAATCCTAATTTGTTTCATATTTTCATCCAATGTTTGAACTTTTATCTTTTCTTTATCAGTTTTATTTTCTCGATTTGTAATTGTTAGCATGTTAATTTGCAGATGATCTTCTATTAGTTCAATTCTTGATTCTATCCCTAAAGCTTTCATTATTTATTTAATATTTCCCTTTACACATGCTAATTCGTAAGATTTCTTGTTTCAGTTGTTATGTCATATATTTTTGTTGTAATGTTTTAGCTAATTCCATGTATCTTTTTAGTCTATAATTTGGTTGTTCTTTATCTAGTATTAATTTCGCATTTTTTTGCAACCTATCCATAATATTTTCGGAAGCATAAACTTTTAATGAGTCTTCAATATTAATATTTATGTAACAACCTAATTATTTGATTAAATAATATTTATCCAATTTATTTGATTAAATATACTGTCTCGGTTCTCCACCTAATATAAAGGGCGGGAGAAAACATACATATTTGTTCTTTATTTTTAGGTATGCATACATGAGCTTACCGGTAATTTATTACTTTCCATAGATCCGTGGTTCTACTGTTTTTATAGCATCCATTATCTGATTGTTCCACAATCACTAATTATAAACTGAATAATACTACTAAATGCAGGGCAATAATTGAAAATAAACAAAACTATTTGTAGGACAATTCAACTATTACGGATGAGTAGGGATCATCCTTCATCCTACTAAATGCAGGGGAAAATGTAAGCATTAAATGATTACTTTTTATTATATATATAAACATATATTTATAATATATTAAATATATTTGTTAAACTTGGTGATGAGTAAACTGTCTTGAGCAATGTATTTACTTTTATTTTTCTTCTGAAAATACTTTTTATTTTTTATATTTAAATATTATATATAAATATACCTATCTATATATAACAAGATTGGTAACTCCATTTGTTGTACAGGTAGCACGGTATATTTAAAATACTTATACATAAACATTGTGACAATCAATTAATAATAAGTATTATTATTAATCCTATAAATTCTTTAAACATACAAGTATTTGTTTAACTAAAGAATTCAATTTTATATAATTTCTAAAACATAAATTCCTTTCCCTCTCATTTCAAGAAAATTTCATCCCCACCCACTCCAATAATAATAAAAAACCTAAACACAGCTTCAAAAAATATATATAATATAAAAAAATAGTTATTAATATAAAGTAACACTCTATTTTTAATTAATACTAAAATATAAAATTCTCTAATTAAAATATTTTTTATCTAATTTTTTATACCAAAAATATTTGTTATGGATTAACAAAATATTCATATATATATATATATATATATATATATTATCATTCCCCTTGCCCAAAATATTAAATGATAAACCTAAACACACGATTCCACAAAAAAACTTATACGATGTAAAGAAATATATGGTAATATGAAATAGAAATGATAATAAACTGTAGTATATGAAAGTGTGTTAAAAGAGTTGGCACGACGATAGTACAAAACCGAACGATCCTTTTTCCCTCTTCCCGAAGGTTCGAGTTTCGGTTTGTGCTTTCTGGGCATCTCTTTCTGGTTGAACACGGCGATTCAATCGCCGTTGGATCCTCTGGCGGAAAGTGGATTTTGAGTTGAATGTACTATGCAGCGCATGCGGAGTTCAGGGACCTCCATTTTGGGTTCATTTTCAGTACCCAACGTTAAGAGAAAGGCTCAAAATTCATGGGCTGCTGTGCAGGACACTTTTTTCTCAACCAAGGTACTCTCCCTTCCCTTTTCATTTTACGTTCTTCCCTTAGGCTTTTCTTCTTCAATTTGATGGCAATAATTTGTGGTCGATAATATTTTGTTTGATTTTTATTAACGTTTTCTAGGGTTTACTTCTTGTGAATCATCTCTCTTTTCTATTTTCAACTTACTAGGACACATTTGAGAGGCATCGGGTGGTGTTTACAGTTGGGACTTCCATAGCATCAGTAGCCACAGCTTGGATAGGTGTGATATCTTCATTGTTATTTCTTTATCCATGTTGTTTTGTTTTTGTCTTTTGGGATGAATATGCAATTTTGGACTCCATATGATAATATGTGCTTTTCTTACTGTAGGTAATTGGTTCCTTAACTTCAGACACGTGTTAATTAAACTCTGATATATGAATGAAAACAGAAGATAAATTAAGTTGCTGAAAGCATTTGTTTAAAGAAAACAATCCCTGATGTGAATTCTTTTTACTAGAGAATGGGTAGGCTTTGCTCATATTTTGGATAAGCAAACATTGCAAATTATTAAACCTTTCTATTGCCAATGACAGAATGACTTGAATATATTCCTGTTTTGTGTACCTGCTAAAGCAAAAGCAGAGGATGAGCCCAAACGAAACATAATTTCAACAAAGCTTCTGATTGCATCTCAGATAATGAGAACTTGGATTTGGAAGTTGACAACTTGGTTAATAGCTATGTTTTGTTGTGAAAATCATGCAATCCTGAATAAGATTACTCTGAATAGGTATGTTATGGAATATGAAGACGGGGAGGAAAGTTGAAACAAACATGATTTCAGTTCTGTGAACTTGTTTCTGACACTGTTGATCGTAGGTGACTTGTTCTAAGTTTTGAGGCATTGATCGTAGGGCATTGGAAGGAATACATTTCTATGCTTCTATCTCCTCAAAGAGGGAAAACTTAATTGAAAAAAAGAGAGAATAATAACAGAGAAAGGAAGGCTGAGAATTATAGAGGTTTAGTTTTGAGTTGTTTTCTTGAACTCCTAGTGTAATTTGATGAATAGTTTATTCTTATTTTTCATTTGAACTCCGAAGAACTAATTAGATGCATGTATGTAATTACTCAGGGTATACTTTACGCCACTTGCATGACAACAAAGTTGATCAAAGGCTTGAATCAATTGAAATAGCTGTGAGTATTTAATAGATTAATATTTTCTTACAAAATTTTATATACCCTCTATGGTGCAACATTTGCCCCATGTGCAATTGGGTTTGCTATTTAGCTGTGAAGCACAAATTGCATTGTATATCTTAGTTTCTCTTTAACATTCCCTTTTTTCTATTTGTTTGTCTGCAAGTTGAACTTCTCCTTTCTCTGGACTTTTTCCTGGTTAAAAGAAATCAGAAACATTAAATTTTAAGTGATAGAAACGAGTTGAAGGACTCTACTTTTTGTCATTGAAGTGAGATTTCTCTGTGAATTCTGAACACGCATGTGTAGTATGTTAGTTATAAAGAGCTTTCATGAGTAATTCTGAATAGTTAATTGATTGAAAATCTTTCAGAGGCAAACTACGTATGTAGAAGGTATAGAATATACGAAATCTACTAGGTGCTGCTCTGAAAAGTGTGAAGTGGGTTTTCATAAGCATATTATAAACATATAGACATTCAGGCAATAACCTCAATCACCTTGAACATTAAAGAAGAAAAAATGAAGATAAAAACTGAGCTCTTCTGTTTCTTTCGTTTTGGCTTACTGAACTTGAATATGTCATTCTAACATTAAACTAGTATTTATGTGTCCTGTGCTTTCTTGAATGGTGAACAAGTACCATGAGGTGAGAATCCCTTTTGGTGCTCTACCTCAGTGCTTTACTGCTTTAGGCGGCTAAACTTCACTGTTAACATTCAACTAAATATGTTAATTACTGTTTCTGGCAGATGAAAAACTATTATGATCTTGAAAATCCAGAAATTCGAAAGATTGTTGGTTCGGGAGGCATCAGTGTTCCTGCTTGTGTTGCCATTGCTGGAACTACCTTAATTATTGGGTATGTTCTTTGTTTCTTATACTTAACTGTTCTCAGATTAGAGCCTAGAAATTTTGAGAAAGAATAAATCTCTTGCTTCTCAAAGTCCAGGCCTCAAGATTTCCCGATCTAGCTACTTCAGAGCCCTAACCTACTTTCTTTCTTATTTCCATTCTCCATGATAACTTCTTCCAGAAATTCCCATCCATGAAGCGTAATTATTGACACGGATGGTCAGACAGACAGGGACAGCCCAATCTGGCCAAAAACAAATTAGAATGGATTAAAATGGATAAAAAAAATAGAGCAGCTTGGTTCAGTTTTCTATTTGAGGATGAACTAAACCAAAAACTAATGCATATTTCTGTAATTTATAATTTTGTAGTCGTATTAATAATTTATTTGGTTATTTTATTTATTAGACATGAAGTTGTATATTAAATATGTAAATTTTCATAAGTTTGATTTATAAAGCCTTTTTATATAAAGTTTGTTATAATGAGCCTTAGTTGTGATTTAATGGATCTAAATTAGGAAAATAAATTGAAATCAAAACCAACTAAACTGAATTAAACCTAACTGATTGCCAAAGGTTTGGTTTAGCTTAATCGAGGCATTTAAAAAGAAAACTTAATAGACATGATGTATTGATGGACTAATTTGTTTTGATAATTCAAAAACTGACTGCACTGAACTGATGAACACTTTTCGGTTGCCTTTTCTACACTAAAATGTTAGGTATGGAAAGAGAGGAAAAGAAAATATTAATGAAATAAATGAAAAATTACCCTTGTCCCCAACTTAAAAAAAGCAATAAAAAGATAAAAAACTGTTGTATAGCCAAGAGAAATTATATATTGTACAAAGAAGTTCCTTGTAATTTGTGTCTCCCTTGCTCTTTCCACGTTGGAATGTATACTGATCACGGCCTAGTTTCCCTTGGAGATAATAGGGTTGTAATTGATTAGGTCCTCTGATCCCTCCTTTTAATCCCTGGCGTTTTCCCCCTCCTTGATTATTCTATGTATATATTTATATATATATAAGGGGGCCTAGTTTTGATATTAATTTTCCTTTATTCTCTGTTGTGGGACACAAATAAAAGTAGTATTAGCATTGATGGAATAATAGTTGATAGTTGAGAAATTTACAGTAAACAATGTAACAAGTAGATAGCAACTTTCTGAATCTCTTATTGACTTCAAATCATTTTAATTCTTTTCATCCATTAGAAGTGATGCGTGCAAGTTATATGGATGATAGTATGTTGTTTGATAGACAGGGTTTACCTTTTTTGGGTCGGTAAACATGATTTGCGTTGTTATCTATTTGGCAATTACCAACTGCTATAATTTCAGTTCCCTTAAATACCTTTGACTAATTATTTAGTTGTCCAACAACAAGAAGCTTTATTTATCGTTGATCATAATACCTCTTCTATCTCCATGGTAACAAGTTATGAGAAATACTTGTATTCCAACTTGTTTCCTTGTCTCTCTTTTGGTTTTAATTTTTCGTTCATAGCTATAGGGACTAGGAAAACTGCAATGCTGAACACTATAAGGAAAATTTCTCGACAAAATTATGTGAACATCTTTCTTATTTTGGTTTTTATACATGCATTTACCTACCTAACTAACAACAACTTACAAGAGGGAAAGGAATGAAGACAGTTCGAAGTGTCTGTAACCAATGGACATACCCAATATGATAAAAGCTCATTTTTAGTTGAGCAATGACAATTTCCTGATTGAGGAAGGATAATATAAAGTGCATATGCTGTACTATTCTCCTAAATGAACAACAAAATTGCTTTTCTTGCAGTCGATAAAATCTCCTGAATATGGATAATTTCTTTCATTCTTGCTCGGAAAGTAAAACGGTTGTTTTCCAACCCTTATGCACAACGTAATTTGAAATAGAATTCTAGATTCATTTTCTCATTCTGTGATTAATCTTGACATGGCATATGCCCTAATTCAAATGATCCTACAATTGTACTGAATCACGCAACTCTCACTTTTTGAGAGATTCAGACTTCTATTCATGTTGGCTATAAATCTGACAACACTAGTAAAGCTTTCTCTGGTGAAACATCTTTACCTACTGCGTATGTCAAAATGTTTCTGAAAAGCCAACTGATATAAAGGATGACAAACGCTAATCTGCGCTCTTTCATTCCCTGATTGTGATATACCTTTCTTATTTTGTTAGCTTTTCACCATGGTTGACATGTACAGGTATGGCTTGGGATGGCGAAGCGGTAGCTGGTACACAAATAGGAAGTTTAGAAAAGAACAGATGAAGATGCTAGGACTGATTAAACCTAGAAAATGGCAACTACTTGGGAAGATACAACCCAGAGCATTGCAATTCGTTAGAAGACCCTTGAGGAGATCCAAAGTACAAGAAACTCGTGTGGAGACACCTGAAACAACTACAAATGAATCACCCGTTAAACTTTTCGCCAAATGAGTCAACTCAGTTTTGCTATGAATGCGGCTGAAATTGCTGTATAGGCCTTGGATACTGGCAATATAGTTCCATAAGCTCTTACAGTTGGCACTGATAGTATTTTTTAGTATTATTATCTGATTATATTTAATACAAAATAAATAAAATATTCATAAAAAAACTATTTCGATTTTGCCCAGGATATTAAATCGTACAATGAGCTCAGTTAATTTGATCAAATCATTATGTTTCTGTGAATAATTCCATTATTAGTATATTAAATATATAATTTTCTATTTGACATAATGCTCTAAAGGAAATGATAATAAAACAATGTGCATATACACGTAATCTATGTATAATTGCATAGTGTTTGATAATTTCTATTAATAGCTTAACTTCCATACGCGGGTATTCTAATCACAGCTACAACGTATATGATAATGAAGCCTTTTGTACTGTTTCGTGAGTGGGCGTTTAAATGAAATTTGAAAAAAAAACAATAAAATACTTTTTGAAATTCAAAAAAATAAGAAGGTTTTTTAAAATTTAAAAATAATAGATTATGTCTCATGTCTAATCTATCATTTATAAATTTAGAGTAAAAGACAAAATTGCCTTTTGTAAATTTAGAGTAAAAGTCAAAATTGCTCTTTGGTACCCATCGTCTGTGGGTTTAACTGGTGAAGAGGTGAGACATGTGACTATTTGGAGTGTGTTCGATCCCTAGAGAGTATCACTTTGTTATGGTTCTAGTCGCGGCGCTTGAGGAGGCATCATAGCTCCTGAGTGCCTAGGTTTACGTCTGAGGGTAATAGACGGCTCGTCCTACCCGATATTGGTATGCCTAAGAGGAAGAAAGATTTTGCCCTGCCCTTAGATCGTAGGTGAGCCCAACCCCTTTCCAAAAATTTCTTTACCAAAAAAAATTGCTCTTTAGTCATTTAATTTTTGTAATGTGATTTACAACATGAACAATGATTTTAACAATTTCTACTAAAATATTTATAACTCTATAACAATGTACTAAACTTCTGTAATGGTATTTAAGCATGAGCAATAGTTTTAACAATTTTCTTTAAGATATTTACAACTCTCAGTAACAATGTACTTGCAAGTAATTGCTTTCATGTTTGTAACTCCTGCAATAGTATTTATATTATGAGCAATAATTTCAACAACTTCCCCTAAATCATTAACAATTATGTAAAAACATACTTGCAAGTAATAGCTTTCAGGTTTATAACTTCTACAATGGAATTTACAATAGGAGTAATGATTTTGACAACTCCCTTAAGATATTCACAACTCTCTATAATAATATATTTGCAAGTAATTGCTCTTAAGTTTACAACTCTTGCAATGGTATTTACAACATGAGCAATGATTTTGAAATCTTTTCCTAAGACATTAACAATTCTATAACAACATACTTGCACGTAATAGGTTTTAGGTTTACAACTCATGTAAGGGGATATACAATATAAGCAATGGTTTTGACAACTTCCCTTAAGATATTTATAACTCTTTTTAACAATGTACTTGCAAGTAATTACTTTTGGGTTTGTAACTCCTGCACTGATATTTACAACATGAGCAATAGCTTTGACAACTTCTCCCAAAACATTAACAATTTTGTAACAACATACTTGCAAGTAATAACTTTTGGGTTTGCAACTCCTGCAATGGGATTTACAATATGAGCAATAGTTTTAATAACTTCCATTAAGATATTTACAACTCTCGATAACAATGTACTTGCAAGTAATTGCTTTTAAGTTTATAATTGCTGCAATATTATTTATAATATGAGCAATAGTTTTGGCAACTTCCCCTAAATCATTAACAATTATGTGACAAAGTACTTACAAGTAATGGTTTTTAGGTTTACAACTCCTGCAATGGGATTTATAATATAAGTAATGATTTTGACAACTTTTCCTAAGAAATTTACAACTCTCTGTAATAATGTATTTACAAATAATTGCTTTTGGGTTTGTAACTGTTGTAATGGGATTTATTATTTGAGCAAAGATTTTGACAACTTGAGCAATGAGATTTACTACTCATCTTCACCCCAAGCCGTCAACATTCATCTCTTATTCACTCATCCTCCACCCCTCTCTTCTGTCGACGATGAGCATAGAAGCAGTAGTAAGAAGTGTCGACAGAGCATGACAATCAACTATGCAATAGGAGATGAATAATGACAGCTTAGGGTGAATATGAGTAGTAAATCTTATTGCTCAAATTGTCAAAATCATTACTTAAGTCGTAAATCCAATTGCAAGAGTTGTAAAGCCGAAAGCAATTACTTGTAAATATATTATTATAGAGAGTTGTCAATATCTTAGAAAAAATTATCAAAGCTATTGCTCATGTAGTAAATCCCATTGTATGAGTTATAAATGACTAAGACAATTTCATCTCTTATCTCAAATTTATAAAGGATAAATTGGGAGGACCAAAAGGCAATTTGGCTTTTGTCTAAAATTTGTAAAGAATAGATTGCGTAAGAGGTTTAATATGTTCTTTTTAAAATTTATATGCCCTTTTTTGTTCTTTTAAATTTTAAAAGGTCTTTTATTATATTTTTTCTATGAAGTTTTCATTTGAAGGTACAAAAAATAATAGGAAAAACGCAATGGCCAAGATTTCATTGATCTTTGTCATTCTATTTTCTGTAATATGTCTTGCAAGTTGCATCAGAACAGAATCAAGTTTAGTTTTAAGTGAAGAAGTAACAAAAGGTGACGGTATTTGCGCATCATTGGTGAAGACCCAAGGCTATACTTGTGAAGAACACTCGGTGAGAACATAGCTTTATATTTGTTTCTTCAATTTTTCCAATCACAGACTAATATATATATATATATCATAGGAACAACCAGTTACTGCCTCTGTTCATTTTTATGAGATCCTTTTAACTGAATTATGTGGTTTAAAAAACATGTTAAAATGAGTTAAAAGTAATCAATATATAAGAAATGAACTTTTTTCTTCAATTTGTCCTTATGCTATTTCTATATATATGTAATTTGTACCCTATTCTTACAAGCGTTAAATTGATACAATTTTTCACGTTTACCCCTATTTATTAAATAAAAGGTCAATAATTGGACTATAACTTTTTTATATTCAATAGAATTAAAAAAATTAATTAATTACCTTGACTTAGATTTAAGAATAAATTTTTTTCTTATAAGTAACTTATATAAGAACATAGTGGTATTTATAGGAGGCAAGTAAAAGAGAGAAATAGTAGTGAGAAAAAAGATGAAAAAAAATGTATAAGAAAAATATGAGAAGGCATAATAGAATTAATTAGAGACAAATTTGGTAAAAATGTATTTAATGTTCAGATAATCCCACATGATACTTCATAAAAAAGACCAAACTAATTCAAAAATTGGGATATTAGAAAAAGGACACGCGGGATTATTATTATTGTTGTTGAGATAAATTACGTAGTTTGTGTTTGATTAATTTTACTTGGTTTAGGTGACTACACATGGCTATATTCTTAGCATGCAGAGAATTCCGTTGGGTCTGTCAAACTCATCGTCGGGAAATAGGCCACCGGTTCTCCTGCAGCATGGGCTTTTCACGGTAAGTTTCATGAAAAAAACAAAAAGGGAAAATTGTATCTAAATCCCATTAAAGGAATTAAATTGTAAAAACAATCTTCAGAAATGATAAAATTATTGTGAAATCCCATAAGACTTGATATTAATTTTTTTCAATTGAGAAAAGACATAAATGCCCTTAATATTTAAAAATATGCCTCAGTTATTATTCATTTACCATGGAGTTGTTATTCATATTAGTGTAGTTGTCATTTTTCCATCAAGACTAACTTTTTTGGTTCATTCTTGAAAAAAATGTGCCCAAATTGTTATTCTTTCACGACAGAGTTCTTATTTACTAGTGATCGAGTTGTTAGTATTCTACCCAGTATATTTTCGGTCTTCCAAAATGACACAAAAAAATATACCTAAGTTGTTATTCATTTACCATGCAAGACTTTATGTCCTAGTGGTGTTGTTATTTTTCTAATTGTTGAGTTATTATTTTATCATTTGTAGAGTTGTTATTCATTCACCTTAGACTTGTTATGTCCTAATGGTGGAGTTGTTATTTTTCTAATTGTGAGTAGTTATTTTTCTAGTAGTTGAGTTGTTATTTATTCTCCATAAAGTTATTATTTTCTAGTAATAGAGTTGTCATTTTTTCAATTGTGGGGTAGTTATTTTTCTAGTGGTTGAGTTATTATTCCTTCACTATGGAGTTATTATTTCCTAGTAGTGGACTTGTAATTATTCCCCCCACAATCACTAGGTTCATTCTATGTGTTAGCATGGCATACACTCATCATTTCTTATCAATGAAGTTGGTTTTTACTGTTCCCCTAGTCTTGGTTTTTTGGTTCATTGCATGTGTTAGATTGGCATGCCCAGTGGATTCCTATGTCTCCTAAAATCCTTGCATGAAATATGCTTATGTTGTTTTTTGTTCACTATGAAATTGTTATTTTCTAGTGGTGTTGTTATTTTTCCATCCACACAGGAACTATTTTGGTCCATTCTAAGTCTTGGGATGCCTTTACCATGCCTTATGTGAGCAGTTGTTATTATTTCACGCATTTATTTTCATTTCTTATTTTGCAGTTGTCAAATTCTTTACCTAACCAAGCAACAAAATGGCACACCACATGATTGAACAATATTAAATTCTTTCATTAATAACATAAAAATGTTATATTTCTTAAACTTGTTTAAGGACACGATTTATTAATAATTGTCAAAATACTAATTACACAGAAGTAGTCACTATTTCCTTGTTCGTGCTAGAGTTTTTGCCACCTAGATGGACACACTTGGTCCTAATGTAAATAATGATTTTGTAGTAGTTTAACATATTCCAATAAAGGGTTTACAATTGTAGTAGTTAAGTAACAAATAACTGAAGCAGTTCTGGAGGTAGATTTACCCATTGTCCTTGTTGAATGGAATTAGGAGGTAGGGTGATATCTGGAGCAATATGTGATTTTAAAGGTTCCAATTTCTACTTGTGACCCCCCAAAAAAAACAAAAGTCAAAGAAATCAAACAAATAATAGTCAGACAATTTCAGCAGAATCTATATGTACTTCTACATACCTACAAGCCAAAATCTAGGTTTCAAATTTGGGATAAGAGAGGTAAGGAGATGGTCATAATCAATTATCTCTAATCCATAGTGAACACATTGAAAATGGCAGGAGCAGTTCAAATGCTTTGGATGCCATTAACAAGAATATTAATAGCTCAAATTCTTAGGTTGATTGTTAAATACATTTGAGCTATATACACATAATTATTTAGTCTTTTCTATTTCTTCCTAACTTTGCCTGGATTTTTAGGAAGTTACATTATAAACAAGCATGAGAGTTTAAAAAAATTAGAAGAGAAAAGTCAACTATAATTACAAGGAGGCATGTAAAGCCACAACAATACCAAAGGTCATTGTAAAGATAATGCATGGTAGCAACATAAGCTTATTGAATTATATACAAGTACCCCTCATCTCCAAAACTAGAATGCTGGCTTCACATGTATGAGAAGGACATGTGATTATTCCATTATTAGGATAACTAGAGAAATAGAACAACATCCTACAACACCACCAAACAACCTTGATAGTATAACATTATAAATTTTCTCTATCTGTATGAGACTAATAGAGGAAAGAGGTTATGAAGGAATTAGAATGATAATTAGAAAAAATAATAATGATTAGAAAAGGTTTAAGTTAAAAAAAAGAGAGAATGTATAAAATTATAAAGACAGAGAGGCTAAATTATAAATAGTTAAAGTCATGGATTAAATTGTAAATAATAAAAGTTCAGGGACTAAATTATAAATAGTAAAAAGTTCAATGACCTAAATGGAGTTTTGAGATTTTAGGTATCAAATTGAAATTTTAAATTTGGGAGAAAGGGACTAAAATGAAATTTAATAATTTCATAAACTGAAGTGCATTTTTGCCAAATTTAAGGGCAAAAGCATAATTATGGAAATTGAGTCAGAAAATACCCAAAATTGTTAGAAAATATTTTGGTCCTAAATTTTACTAGTAAATAGATGATAGAATTTGGGCTAAATATATCTTTCAAAATTCTGATTTAAAGTATTGATAAAATGATATTAATTTTTAGAATTTTTAAATTATAAAAATTAATAAAGTATTTTCTAGACCTCAGAATAAGATAAATTTTTATAATAAATTTTTATAATTAATATAAGAATTTATAAAATTGACAGAAGTAAAAAAAGAGTCATGTTGTAAAAATCCTTTTATAATCGACATAACTTTAAAAAAACCTTTTTATTCTTTTATATAAAAGTGGGCACTAAGTTGGAGTGATTCCTATGATTATGTACTTCGGATTCTCTCTGTGTTTTGAAGATGAGGTTTAGTAATTTATTCTAAATCTAAATTGGTTTGGAATATATGTATATAACTAATTACTGTAAAATTTATATATATATAACTAATTACAGTAAAATCTTTTTTTCAAATACATTTTTTTGTTTTTAATTATCTTGAAAAATCTAATATTTTTTCAACTTTTAAAAATCCATATGATATTTTAGTATCCAATTTGAGTCCAATGAAGTATTAATTAGATAATATATGTTACTTGATATAACTTCTAAACCAGTAATTATTTTGTTTTTCAAATATAATTTTTAGAACAATTATCTAAATAATTTTTTATTTTTCTTTCCAGAATTTGTTTTAAAAAAATAATTTTATAAAACTATTATGAAAACAGATAAACGAAAGACAGAATCAAACAATGTGTAAATAATTTGAAAATTCGTCAGAGCAGCAGTCTCATGGTCATTAAGCACATTCAAAACTTGTTGCAGTTTCATCAACCCTTCTTTGTTCATACCATTCCTTTAATGTTTTTTTTTTCTTTCTAGTTGCACTTGATGTAGTTATGTTTTTTTCATTTACTTTTAAAGTTTTATTATCTAATGATTCATTTTGTCCTTTCTAAAACAAGTTTAAGTTTAAAAGTAATTTTTATCTTTTATTTTATTTCCTTTAAATAGAACAAATTTTAGAAAAATAGACTAGGGCTTAGCTTTCAATAGAGAATCGAAATTCTAGTTTAATGGTTAACTAATACTTTCTTTCTTAATTATATTATACGCACATGATTTTTTTTATTTGTATGATTTTTTATTTTTATTTTGGCGTATTGATATCACTTTCATTGTAGGATTATTGGAATTGGTCGTGGGATGAGTTAGCTGTAAATGATCTTCCAGCTACAATTAAGTATGTTAATAATCAAACAGGACAGAATCTGCATTACAATTTTTTATTTTTGAAATGTCATGTAAATTTTTTTGAGAGAATTACTCAGAGATCCTGAGAAAGAGAATTTATTATAAGCATCCCATGAAATTATCAAATAATTAAATAATTCTAAGAGACCAAGGGTAATAAATTCAATTTTTGTATTGACCAAATTCCCCTTATACACATAATAAGTTTTTTGGGCATCTATAACAATTTGAAATGGGACAAATGATAACTGAGGGGCATATGATGACAACATGAAGTAGCACAAATAACAACTAAGAGGTAGGTGATGACAACTTAAAGTTATACAAATGACAACTGAAAAAAATATGGTAATGATTTAAAGTGGCATAAATGACAACTAAGAAAAATACAATGACAACTTGAAGTAGCACAAATGACAACTGAAGAAAATATATTAATAACTTGAAGTGACACAAATGACAATTGAAAATTGTTATCCCATGCCCCCGGTTGTTATTTATGACATTTTAAATTGTCTTTGCATGCCCTTAGTTTTCATTTGTGACATTTTAAGTTATTGTTGTATTTTTAGCTACTTGTCATTTGTGCATAAGAGCAATTTGATAATTGCATAAATCAAATTTATTACCCCAATTTTATTAGGATTATTTAATTATTTAATAATTTTATGAGATTTTTCTGTAATAAATTCTCTTCCACATAACCTCTAAGCACTTCTAAAAATTTTTGTGCTTGCTTGTGTGTTTTAATTATTATTTTTGTTGGCACAAAAATTTTTGAAAAGGGATTAGGTTCACCCATTATCCAAGAATAGGGCGAAGTCTCTTTTTCTCTTAAGCGATACCAATATTAGGTAGAGTAAGTCATTTATTATCATCATGTGTAAACTTAGGCATCTATGAGCTAGAATGTCTCTCCAAATGCTGTGACTGGAACCACAACAAATTAGTACTCCCTAGAGATTGAACATATTTTAAATAGTTATATATCTCATCCCTTTATCAGTTAAATCCATAGATAATAGGTAAACGTGTTTTAATTATATTAACATGCATGGTTTGTGCCTAATAGCTAGTTAAAACTTGCCCTTTTCTTCTTGGCCCATAACAATTTAAATTTGCTTCATGGGTTTGAGCCCAATTCCTACTTTGACGAATGAATTTGGTTATGCAGTTTTTTATTTTAAGAAAAAATTAAAAAAAATACCATTTAAAATTCAAAAATTTAAAAATGCGATGTGAACTTACAAAATTCCAAATTAATACTGATAACCAAAATGAATTTTTGAAATATTTGTGTTTTTACAATATTGTCCTCTAAATAAAAACGTGACTGATCTATTATTATTTTGTCCCTTAGATATTGTGTATGTGGGAGATTTTTTGGCAGGGATTTCTTACAAAACTAATTGTGAGAAATTTTTATGAGAAAAATAATTAATTCGACCCTCCTAATGTATTAAAAAGTATATTAATATCAATATAAAATATATTGGTCAAAAAGATTAATATAAAATAGAAAAACTTATGATAGTGTAGCTGATTCTTTAATCCTATGCAATGCATGGAACTTTGATAGCATTGGCTGCATTTTCAAAGCAAGAATTAGTGGACAGAGTGAAATCACCTTCTTTACTTTGTCCCATTGCTCATCTTTCTCATACCACCTCTTTTATTGCAAGAAAAGTCGCTGAAAATTCTCGTTGTGGACAACGCCGGTCAACCGATCGACTGCCAAAACTAGTGGGCTACAAGAGCTCCAGTGCCAGCAACCCATAGCTAACATTTACTACACTTATAACATGAATTACGACATTTGTAATGTGAATAACAACAATTGTAAAAGTATTTACCATTGTCATTCAATATTATTTTTAACAAATTATACATTTGGGGAAATTTAACTAATTGGATCAGGGTGTGAGAAATTTACTAAACTTTATAAATGACGTTATTTTAATGATAAATACATTTATAAATGTTATCATTTACGTTACAAGTGGAACAAAGTTCTCAGACCCTAACCTATTAGTTAAATTTCTTTAAATATAAAACTAGTTAAAAGTAATGTTAAATAGTATTATTTAAATGGTAAACCCCTTTATAAACGTTGTTATTAATGTTATAAGTGTAGTAAATAGTAGTCACTAATAACTGGCCTTCGAAGCTCCAATGGCCTATTGGCACAGTGGCTGTCAGCATCAGAGCTTTGGTGGTCGACCGGTGAGCAATATCTCTTGCTATGGTGGTTAAAGGTTTTTTTTGCTTAAAAATATAAGGAAAAAATTAATATAAAAATATCAACATTTTAAAAATCATATTTAGTCATGAGTATGGATTTGAGATTTTAGAAAATAGTGTCATTTTTTTTTAAATTTAGAAATTCAAATAGTACTTTTTAGGGATTTTTCCTTTTTTGAATTAACATAGCTTTCCTTCTATTTTTTAAACTCAGCATTTAAATATTAAGACTAAAGTATATATTTAATCTTTTCTATTTGCATCAAGTTTTATTTTTAATCCTTTAAATTTAAAAATTATATTTTTAGTTCTTTAAACTTAACATTGTGAATTTCACTAACAAAAATGTTGACTCAACGAATTTGAAATGATGATTGTGTGATTAAATGCTAATAAAATATATTTGTATTTTAATCTTTTTAATATAATATTTTAATTTTAATTTCATAGTCAACGTTTAATTTCACAACTATCATTTTAAATTAGCCGAGTCAACATTTTCTATTAGTAAAGTTAACAGTGTTAAATTTAAAGGACTAAAAGTATATTTTTTAAATTTAAGAGACTAAAAATAAAATTTGATATAAATATAAATGGTATTAACTTATACATGTCTTTCTCATATTATGTTAAAATTATATTGTTCTTCCCTACATTTTAAAAAAAGAAAGAAATGTGCGTCTCCTAAAAGTAGAAAGGATATTTATCATTTTGTATGATTTTAGAACAATTTCAAAGTGGTTTATGTAATTTAATCTTTTTTGTTATGGCAAATTTGTGCGAGTTTTGAAATGGGAAGGAATTTGTGTACAGAAATTTATGTCTTCAAATATAGAAAAGTCAATATAGGTACATATTTCAATAAAATATAATTTGAATATGTACATAAATTGATTATATGTTATATTAAATATCCCGTTTAATAATATTATATTTAATCATTTAACACATATTTAAGTAAAGAAGAACAAAAAATATCAACAAAATCTTGTACAGTTGGTAAAGGTTGGATCCTTTAAATATGAAGGAAGATTAATTTTTAACTGTCAGTTTAGAGATATAGCTTGAACTCTACAAACTAAGAACCAAAATATATAACTTATTTAACTTTTACAAAATATTTTTTTATTACAGTTTAAAAATATCTGTATCGAATTTTAGTAATCTGAATTTAAACATTTAGTTTTCTTTTTATTATTTAACATTTTTATAATAATATTATAAAAGATTAAATCTCAACAATTCAAGTTCAATGAAAAATGAAGTAGGAGAAGATGAAAAAAATCATCTACCTCTCTGGCAGTTGCTTATTTATTTTAATCAGAATATATCTGAATGAAGTGTATTTTTATATAAATATTTTTTATTTACGCTGCCTTCTATCTTCCTATTAGGCTTAACATTGATCAAATTAAATTACCAAATAAACCATAGTTTTTTTGGGGTCATATAACAGGGACTGCTGGATGAGGGATTCTTTGAATTTAATCTCACTGATGGGTAAGTGACTACGTTATCTTATCGTCTTATGCAAGTAAACACGGTTGTTTATAATTTTTTTAAAAATAATTATGTATATATAATTTTTTAATTATAATAAATAGTTGATTGATTGTGGAAAACAAATCGTTACCGTTGACTCTAGTATAATTTACTTTGTAACATGGCTCTGGTTAAGAAAGATGCTACGGTGCGAAAAAAAACTTATAGTGCCTAAGTAATAAAATTTTATAAGATGTCATGGTATGATACATTGGAGATTTGCATAGAACTTAATTTATTCAGATTTTGAATTTTTCATATTAGTTAAGGTACTCACTATAGTTCTTATTATACGGGCATATTAACAACTTTATATATAAATTAAGAAAACAATTAGGAAATAGTTTTAAAATTTAAAAATTACTCTCAATAAAATTCTTGAATTAGATGAGTTTGTTTAATTAGTCAGAAGGTTGTTTAGTTAGTTAAAAATGTCAAAGTAAATAATATTAGGGCAAAAAATTTAGGATTAAATATATTCTTTAGTCCTTCAAATTTATATAAATTTTAATTTTAGTTTTTTAAATTTTAAATGATAAGTTTTAATCCCTCAAGGGATAAAATTGTCAATATTTTATTAAATTATAGGAGCCAACATTTTAGATAGAAAAAAATTTAAGGACTAAAATCTATAGTTTAAAATTTGAGTGAATAAATTATAATGAGACAAATTTAAAAGACTAAAAATTATATTGACAAAAAAAATGGATACATAAGCACACACCATTAAAACACACGTCATAGTCATAGTTCCTTAAATATGGACATAAATATGCATCAACATGAATTTGCTTCACAATTGGCGACTAGGGAATACTGAAAACTCCATCTTTAAACCTAAATATAATATTCCAACTATGATCATGGGGTCAACCTAATTATAATTAAAAATATATAAAAAACTTATATATATAATTTTAAAAAAATAATATTTAAATAAAAAAATTAATTTATAAATAAATATAACATTCATGTATAAATTATCTATAATCTTCTGACAAAACAGAGTTATCAAAATACACATTTGATGGACTCTTTTTTGTTTTTTTGGCTTTACTCAACACTATCGTTTCATGCTCATCAATGAGAGAAAAAAAATAATTAAAATCTAACATGATCAATCTATTCAAAACTCTTGATTAAATTACCCATTAGGGGACTAGTTCACTATTTCACTCGTTGTATGGGTTGAGTTCTAGTACCATATTTGTGACCCATTTCTGTGGACTGAAAAATGTCTATGGCATAAAATAAATTTGAAATATTCTTTAATTTTTGAAATTGATTGCCACTGGCATATCCGTGAACTTTTGTGTTGCATTATTTGTTTTATTTTTATTTTTATCTTTTTGGCCCTTCTTACATAGAGACATATATGTCCATATGTGCTACTATTCTTTTTATCATCATGTTTTCGAACTCATAATCCATTTCCTTCTCATCTATGAACAGGAGCCCTGTCAGATATCTACTTAAAAACATTTGCAGTGATAATTGTTCTAACTTCATGGATCTATATACTAGGGGTGTACATGGGTAGGGCTGGGCAGGGCAGCCCCCCTGCCCGGTGCCTTGCCCGAAAAAAGTATGGGCTGCATTTTGCAGCTTAATGCCCGGCCCTACCTGGTAAAAGCCCTAACTATTTCGGGCTGGGCATGGGCGGGCTGGGCATACCCAAGTCATGAGTCATGTTCATGTTGTGAAAAAAAAAATGCAATTATGAACTTCTAAAATAATACCATATTCACATATTTTTAGAATTTCTATATCCCTCGCATTCTTCTCCTGCCATATAACATATTAAGGGATTAACTAAGGTGTAGAATTTAAATTAACACATATGCATTGATTGTAAGGAATTGGAAGACACGCAGTGGAAATTAATTTAAAAATTTTTTCCATTCCTTGCCAGGATCTACCGTATGTGTTTAAGTCAAGTGGGAAGAAGCATTACCCTCAGTGTTTCTCAGCGACTTCCACAGCTTCTCTTCGCGGCTCGTGCTCTCTTTTTGATCGCAAGAAGTCGACTCCTCATGTCGTCTTCCTCTACTGGTATCCACACGAACAGTGTTCCAACCACTAACGACGTGCTAACGTCTCCTGTCCCTCCAAGGCTTTCTCAAGAGTTCGTCCTCTCCGTCTCTACTTCAGCAGTTTCTTATCTGCAAACCTTTTGCAGATTCCGTTCGGCCCCTTTTGTGTTATGTGTTGTGTTCAAAACGTAGCTCCTAAAATCGGATATATAGGATGCTCTGCATTTTCTCAACTGAATTGGATTTTGGAATTAATCTATATTAATTTCGAATACAATATCACATATTGTATAATTTGATAAGAAACTAATTAAATAAATAATATTTATATTAAATCCGTCACATAGATTTAATTCACCTATTTATTAATTTAAATAAAGATAAGATTGGACTGTATTTGATTTATTCTCATAAATCAAATTTGAGATATCCTATCAATTTGAATTTCAAATTCAAACGTGATAGAGATTTAATTTATCCTTATAAATTAAATCCTATATATCCCTTATATATAATATATATATACAAATTTATATATATACGAATATAAATATAAATAAATATATACATCAACCCTGGATCATTCATTGAATCTAGACACGTCTTAGATTCAATGAATCTGGACATCATAGCTCGTGTTGGGCTATTTTGTGTGCGACCCTGTAGGCCCATATGAAGTTGGCAGTGGGCCATTTGCTATACTGGCCCACAAGTCGCAAGCGGTCTCTAGCAAGACATAACGACTACCCAAATCATATGAGAATCGATAAACGATGTAACCTTTTATACAACCATATCATGTCCCATCTGTCACGCGATATTTTGGTCATGGATGAGGCATGGATAATGTCATCCTCTTATTCCTGACCGTTACTTTCTCGATCCCTGAGTAGTCTGACTATAGAAATAGAACTATCTTTCCATTACAGTATGGCCATACATTTCTCAGACTCACTCATCGAGGGGCCCAGTAATATCTCTCTAGGAATGTGAGGGACAAATTCCATCTTGACCATTCACATTCCTCCGCATGAAAAACCACTAAGCCCGAACATAGTCTTTATGATCACTCGGTCAAAAGTGACTTTTGACTAGGTCAAAGCTGAGCGTTTTGTCATGTAGGAATCCATGATGATCTCAGGTCAAAGGGCATAGTGACATGGTTTGTATATGAGAGAAGATTATGACGTAACCCATGCAACTCTCTCATAGCGGGTCGGTCCAACACCTTGTACTCTTACATGTGCATATGACTTTGATTTATATCTCTATACATCTTTAAAGTCATACTAGTCTTGTTTCATCTCTGCTCCCGCACAGATGACCGACCAGGGACATTTAGGATAAGATCATGAATTATCCAAGGATGGTCATCACAGTAAACATGCAAATAATATGATAACACAATTAATAAATTCATAAATCAATAATGTTCATAAGACAATGATTGGCCCCTAGGGCACGTTTTCCAACATTGATCACATTTTAACTCAATTGTCAAATCAAAATACAGGCGAAGATTGTTATGATGTATATTTATATTTACTTGACAAGGTTCCAATGAACAATTACAAGATGATTTATTGATAAATGATTTTCTCTTAAGAAAAAAGTACCACATACGATTATGATTTTGCCAGGGGTGTAGAGAGAATAGATTATACACAGGTCAAGATCAACAAATAGATACTCACCTTATAACCATCATCAAACATTGAGCGAAATGCATCAAAAGACGCAAGTAGGCAAATTCTGTGAGCATAAAACCGCTTCCCTGCAGTGAAGATTGAACACAACCCAATAACTAAGCATTCTACCTGATGCTACAATAAATCACATTTTGAATAATTTATTTTCAAAGAAAAAGGTTTTAAGGAAGGAAAAAGGTTCATGAGGGGCATCAACCTTCAACCAAAAATGTAACATCGGACAATGTAGCATTGTTAACATATTGCTCTCCCAAATAGACCTGCAAGAAGAATAGTTTATTATTGTATGCATTCCAACTTTATGAGACAAATTATTGTGGAATGGTCTGCAGGAGACGTGAGGAAGAGAAGATATGTGTGAGGATTCTTACAAGCGTAGGCATAGTTGATATCAATTATATCATATAAAAACTAATATTGGATCAGCATATGCAACTAATTACATGGATCATTTATTTATCACAACAAATTGTTTACTGGATATATACATAAACTTTGAAACTCAGCAGGCATACCTTAAGAAGAATATAATATGATAACTAATTATTAAATCAGTATATGCTAGCTAATTACATTGTTTACTCAATGAAGATTCTCTTAATTCTGATTACTCAAACAGATATTATCCAACCAAACCCAGCCGTACAAGCATAGATTGAATGGAATTACACTAGCAGCAAATCAGCAAAAGGAAAAGAAGAAGAAAGAAAGCAATGTCTTGCTAGCTTTCGAGAGGCTACAGTCTCTCCCAATTGCAGACTAAACTTTCAGCTTTCACTGTATAAGGACATTGATGAGGACCCAACAATGCGCTTAGTTTACATGAAGTAAAATAAGCTACTTCATATGGTATTTAGTTGAGGTGGCTGTACACCTTATCAGCTATTGCTTCTGGGTGGCTTTACCATTTGCTCCTTAGGTGCTCATCAAGTATACAAAATTACAACTTACAAATATTTTTTTTAAAATAAAAATGTATAAGGCCAGACTTGTCAAATCAATCAAACACCATACATGCCCCAAGATGGGGGAAACTAGAAACATATATTTCAAAATCAATCCATCGCCAGTCAATTGTAGCACCTATATCAAACAGCCATGTACTTTTTGAGCTAGATGAGTCTGTGCCTCTTTATAGAAAGGAGAAAAAAGCGATTAATGGGAATGGAGGTATGAGGCAAAGCCAACAGGATATAAGCCTACCTGAGGTGTTGGAAATGGAGGCATAGCATCTACAGGAGATAGAGTCATGGCTTTCTTGGCCAACTTGCATAAAGCTACAGCACCATCAAGTTGCTGCTTCGTACTAGAAGAGCCAAGACGCCCAATGAGCAACTCCAAACCTGCACGAACATATAATCAAAACCACGGGCATAGGAAGGATTTATGCAACAAGAACCATCATGAATCAAAGATCAAAATTATGAAATGGATTAGATGGAGCATACCATTATTATCAATGAATATTAATCTCTGATCATTCCCAGAACAAAGATGAGCAAGAGCCAAAGCAACTCATCTTTGAACAGCCTTTTCTGAAACTCGCATAAGATATAACAAATGATTCAGGACCTACATGGAAAAAACAGAGAATAAAGAGCAAAGAGAAATAGGAAAAGCAACATCAATTGATTGAGAGAACAACGAGAAATACATCTTTACCGAACCCCTTTACATATTACATCAGAAAAAGGAAATGCAACATTGAAACATGAAAAAAGTTTCACCATTGAGACCATTATGGAAACACGTCATTCATTTTTCTTGTTCTAAAATAGATGACACAGAAGATATCCAGATCAGCATCAGATTTGAACAATAACAGATAAATTCAATAAATGCAGAGAATAGGAAAGAATAAAAACCACAAAAAAAAAAAACAAAATGGAACATTTAACAACACTTAACAGAATCGAAATTATATCATTAATCGAATAAAACCAAAATTTCAGTTTGGTTCGATGAACAACAAAATTATATCATTGATATTGAAGAAGAGGAAGTGCGAAAACAAAAGGAATGTAGAGATCCACTAAAGGGAGGATTAAGGAAGCAACCTTGATTTAAGCTTGAGGGCTGGGCAATGTTTCTGGACTGCAATTTTTTGTACTGAGCAGATGTAATTCCTCACGCTGAGGAGTGAGAGAGTAGAAACTGGGTTGATGCAGAAAAGAAAAAGGCACAGGGAACTGAACGGTGATGCTTCCTGTGTCGGGCTAATGGTAATGAAGGAAGAAAAGAGAAAGGCGACCAGCAGTGAGAGCGGCGCGGAGGGAGTTACTCTGAACTCTGAAGGTCGACTCGCAAGACGCATCATGCAATAACACAGATACAAAAGCAGAAAGCAATCTCCCATTCTAGGGCAAACTTTGAAAAAAAATATATAATATATATTAGGCCGGGCTAAATGGGCAGGGCAGCACATCTTGCCCGGTGCCCAGCCCGGCTCGACATTTAGCCCGGCCCGAAACAACCCATTCATATGTTGGGCTAATTTTTTTGGGCTGGGCCGGGCTATTTTTCCTCGGGCTCGGGCGGGCGACTCGGGCTTCGGGCATCATGCACACCCCTACTATATACAGGTATTTTAATAGATAGTGCACAAGATCTAGTATATTTTAAAATATTAATGTCAGATTTTAGAAAGGTCCAATCACCTTATGACTCTTGAATATTGAAAAATATTAGTGTCAAATTTTGGAATATTAGTGTCATTATTTAATGACCTTTGATCCTTGATTGAACTTTTAGATCTTTTAGCCTCATACTAAAAAAACTCACGTTAAACGTGACTTAGAGGTTAAAATTAGAGATTAAATCATTCTACAAGTGGCAAAGTTTAGATATTTGAGATCAATTATTCAAAAAATAGTAACATTGTAATAGATATTAATAATATAATTCAAGTTGGGTAGTTTAAATAGTGAAAATCTACCAAAATTATTTGTGACATGAAAGTACCTTATAAGGTAAAAGGAAAATTTTATCATACAACTATAATGTTAGATTTTAAAAAATGACAACATGAACATAAAGTAAGGTAGTTGAGATTGATGTGTGGTCCTACAAGAAAAGATAACAACGTAATAAACAAATGCATGGAAGCGTTGGAGTACCATCTATTTAAGAGAAAATGGTAGAAAATCATTTAAGGTGGTTCGAATACATACAAAGAAGACAATGGGATATGTAGGTGAAGATGGTAGATCAATTATTATGGAGTCCATTGAAAAGAGGTAGATGAAGACCGAAAAGAATACTCATTGAAGTTATTGAGAACTACCTTTGATTAATAATATATCTAAAGATATTTGATTATTGGTAGAGCATAATAACTCTGTCATTGATTTATATAGCTGACCCTATATAGTAAGTAAGATGAAACATATTATTTTTATTGTTTATTTAGTCCCAAACTATCATTACCCCATGTTGATATAATAATTGAATATTAATTAAATAGAAAACTACTTTTTCTTTTTTAAAAAAATGAATGACAATAGTAAATTTTTTCAATAATAAGTAAGTAAAATAAATATTTTGTTATGTTTTCAGGTCCAAATTGCTGCCAAAACCCTTCAATAGCTAAAATATTTTATTAGCATGAACCTCAGTCATCATCTATGAAGAACTTGATCCATTTCTCTCAAAGTAAGTTTTCCTATATAATATATTTTTTTTATTGTTATCTGGTATACAATATTTATATTTATATATATATATATGGCTACTATGTACAGTGATAAGAGAAGGGAATATTACAATGTTTGATTACAAGGACAAAGATAATAACACAAAAAACGTACGGACACTTGAGCACTCTAATTTATAACATGTCGACAGTTCCTAATGATCTTCCTTTGTTCCTAAGTTATGGAGGAGCTGATGCTTTATCCGATGTTGAAGATGTGAATCTTTTGTTAAAAGACCTTCAAGGCCATGATCAAGACAAGCTTAGCGTGAACTTTATAGATAAATATGCTCATTCAGATTTTCTTTTTGGTGAAAGTGCTAAGCAAGATGTATATTATCCTCTTATCGCCTTCATTAAGCGTTATTGATACTTATATTTAAAAAGAAGCCATGGGCATCTAGAAGTTTTGTTGAATCAATATTTCCCTAGATATATTTAAAAAGAGAAATATTTTTTCTTACTGTTAAAAATATTAAACGACCAATGTTAATTGTTTAATAGTTAGGGCATCTTTACTCTTTGTTTAATACTTCTGGGACAATATTAATTTAACAAAAACTTTCAGATACCTACATTTCATAGGCGAAAATTTCAAGAACAAAATCAAATCTTGACCCTTAGAAAAATGTTCATTATTATATAACTTTTAAAAGATTCTCTGCAATAATCTCAGGGGTATTTTGTTAGTCTTTATATATACCCTAGAACGATCATTTAGATGTAGACATTGCGCTTATTGTGCTTGTTTTAACAAAAGTTTTATTATATTAGTGTAATGTCTAGATATTTAACTTTTAATAAGATCCGTGCTGCTGTTCTTTCTGGTGAAAGTACTAAGCAAGATGTGCATTATCCTCTTAGTTCTTTTATTCAGAATTATTAATGACATAGTTAGAAAAAAGAGAATTATTATATTTAAAGCTGTCCTATGTCATTCTTAAAATATGAAATAACATGAGATGTGCATTGTTGAAGTTTTGTAAGAATTCCATGGTGTGTGTATAGTAACTTTTGTTCGCCTTTTCAAGTATGAAAATAATAACTGTTCTTTTAAAATATCATTTAATTAATTGTCTCTCTTGTTACATATATAGAAAAAAATCGACACACTAGCTAATTGGTCATAGTATACGTTTAGTCCTCTAACGTTATACTAAATTTCAATTTACTCCTTTAAAATGATTTTAGTCTCATTTATGCAAAATGATAACTCAACGAGTTTGGATTGCGACTTTGCAATTAACTGCTGATAAAACATATCTAAAATTTAATCATTCGACATACTATTTTTATATTTTACAAGATAAGGAGTTGTATTGAAAGTTTAGCAGTTTACATGAGAAGACATTTCTTCATTAGGTTTTATCTTAAATATTTTTCAATTTATAAATTTTAAATTAAATATTAATAATGAAGTATTTAATAGTAGAATGACTACTTCAATTGATTGAGTTAGTCTTTTCTATTAATGAGACTAATGGTGTTACTATCAAGGAACTAAAACTATACTTTATAAACTTAAATGATTATGCCGAAACTTGATGTAAACTTGAGGATCAAAACTAATATTTTAGGCCTCACTAATCTATGAATAAGCACTATTGAAATGGATTAAATATATTTGGAGAATAAAAACTAGACTACATAGTTTTGTAAATGAAAAAAAAAACACATCTCTTTAGGACTGGCGAATCATGGCAATGAGTCTTAGTTGTGATCTTGAAATTCAAACAATATTTCAAAAATAAGTACACTATCATATTTTTCGCTTAATTAAATCTACTAAAATAATAAGATATATAGATATTGACTAGATAACAAATCTAATAAAAATTTTGCTAATTAAAGAAAAAAGACATATAAGGGCCACTGAAATAAACAAAATTCTAAAATGGTGAAAGAGAGGCTTTGTCGCTATGCCTTGGAGTCTCAATCAAAATTAACCAAGAATTGTACGCCTCGGGTCATTCTCATTTTTAGGAGCCTTTATTGGAATCATAAACTAACTAAATGTAATGAAAACCATGCAATTTAAAAGGGTGAAAAAATGAGGTTTTGGTTTTAAAAACTATAAAATGAAAAGCAAGCAATTAACTTTTCTAAACTACAATATTTTTGACTTTTTGGATAAAATGGATAGTTAATAGAAAATGAATGAATTGAACCTACTACTACAAAATTATTCAGAGTTAACAATTACTTTTGTTAATAATTGACAGTTCCGAATTGTCAACTATGCCAGCATCATATATATTGTTTGGCATGTATATGTTTTACGGTTCAGAACCATTAATTATAGTGTATTATAATTGACGGCTATGATAACCAAAACTGTCAATTAAAGATATCTCTAGTGTAGTCTTATGGGCTTTTGGTATATTTACTGGACAGTTTGAAGTTTACAAACATAAACTTGGAACAATAGTTGACGGTTCCACAAGTAGAACTGTCACGTATTTCTTACAATATTTATCGATTTAGGCTAATAACCATAATCTAATTATACAATTATTTTTATAAATAATGGATGCACTACTTTATGTAGCAGCCCCTATTTACAAACACATACATGATCATAGTATTGTATCTATAAACCAATTCCAACTATATATCAATACCTATACAAAAGCACCTACTTGTATGTATAAACCAATTAATTAATTCTATCTATATAAATATAATATCTATATAAATTAAGTCTAATATACTGACTACTTAATTATATATATTGAATCTTCAAAACCATAACCAAAAAACATTTCTCTAACATAGTGGGGCCCACTGACAGTATATAGGCATAGCTAGCTCTTCCATGACTTCTTCTAGTTGAGCAATCGAATATTCTTTATAATAAACATCAAGGAAATACTGTATATTAAAACAAAAAAGCTAGTTAAATATAGGTAATTAAATGTATAGTTTGAACTTAAATTAAGTTGACTACATGCATATATAATATATCTGAAAAGGAATAATTGTGAGGGCATTGTGGGTGATGATGTCCTTCATGAATTTCATGACGCAGTACCCACAATTCTCTTTATTTCAGTTGTTTTGGGCACTATAAAACAAGACACAAATAAAAGGTAAACAAACTATATTTGGTTTAATTGTTAATATAATATCTGCGTAAGTTTATTATCTTCCACGTGTAGTCAATATCAAAACTTCCTCCTTTGACCTAGGGGCATATGAGGTATATATCAATTCCCAATTGCAACACACAAAAATCAACTTGTTAGGGCGATGTATCTTGATTAACAACAAAATATGAACTACCTATAGCTTAATATATCTTATCGATATTCAACCCAAACTATTTCCTTCATTAATTAGTTAACAGTCTTCCTCTAGTAGGAAAAGTGATAGGGACATTCTGTCTCTCCTCTATCATTCCATACCATAGGCAATTTCTTCCTGTCTATCCTTGCTTCTTTAACCTCCTTTATGACATAAAACACCTCTTGATGTGTTGTGCCATGTCTCTCATTCTCCCATTATCGGTTTGATCATTATTGGGGGTTGTTGACTTGGATTATGATTAGCATTGGAGGCAATATCAGAAGTCATATTTATTTGTAGAAGCAAAACAAATGAGTAATAACTTCTTAGAGTAATAGAGCATAATATATTTCATTAACCTAGTTGACAAAACTAATTAAGCGTCAATAACCTAGTACCAAGACTAATCAAAACTAGAGAGCTAACCTAATGCTTTTAAGTAACTAACATATAAACTTCAACATAACCAACCCAACAATTACTTTTGAAACACGGATAATATACAGAAATAACTCAAGCGCACACAAAATGGAGAAAAAGAGAAATCTTTGGAGGACGAATGAAAAGCAAATGTTGGAAAGTAGTGCTTTGAGGTTTAGGGCGAGAGTGCACTCTGCTTTTGCATTCGCATGAAACCAATGATGACTGATTACCATAAACACAAAACTATAAATAGAGGATAATAGTGAACATAGCGATAATGACGACATCTAAGAACCTACCAATAGAGAGCATGCAATATGGTGGTAGTCTTGCTAGAAAATAGTGGTCGGAGGGGTGGGACGAGTATGAGCATAAAATGAGTAAGGCAAAGAGATACATTTGAAATGAATAAATATTTTGAAAACTGCTAAGTTTTAAAAATATCAGTAATTGACAGTTCCTTATGAATTTTTTTAACTAATATTAAAGGCAATTGTGTCAAAAAGATGTTCAAAAGAAAATTCAAACTTGTCTTGAACAAATCCACAAAAAATATTTATTCTGATTTACCAAACACTTTTTGGAATAGAAAGCAAGATGTGGTAGATTTACCATATAAAAAGAATTTTTGTAAAAAAAATTCCAACAAAGGCCAGGCCCATTCAGATGAGCCTAGAGCTTTTGGAAACTTGTAAAATAGAGATCCAAGATCTCTTAAATGACACTATAGTTCCTACCGACACTACAGTGACTCACTGTTTAAATAGTACTATTAAGTACTTTTACAATTTTGTTTATAAAAAACTTAGGATAGATTTCTCGATCAAAGAACTCAATTGATTGATAAGGCTAACTTTATAGTTTTTTGAAGTGAGGACAACTTGAACCCTTATCTTCTGGTTTAGGAACTTGCTGTGTTCTGTCATACAGAGATACTGCAGATTTTGTTTGAACCATCTCTCAGCAACTTGATTGTTTATTCTTGAAAGATCAAATTTGGTCCACCATTTTACCGACGGTAGTCATTGGAGTATTGGTAGGAACCGTGATCCTTCTGTGTTTGAAAACCTGTAATTCCAAGAAAAGCTCTAGGACATAGATAAGTTTGAAAAATAGTAAAGTTCAACAGGAAAAGGGTTTTCTTCAATGTTGAACTTTTGTTTAAAGAGGTCAAAAGCCTGAACTACATCTGAAGGAAATATCTCTGGTATAGATCCAAAGAATTCTCACTAGTGTCCAAATTATTGAGGAAAGTTGAACTTAGTTTTTATTTTAAAATAAATAAACCAAGTATATTTGAAAAGTTTATTCTAATCCTAGAACACATGGTACCATGCATCAACATAGTCCCAATAATTGTATCTGATAGGATCAAAGTTTATACCAAAATTAGTTATTTTATACAAATCTTGTCCCCACTGGGATGGAGTAAGGACTTTTAAGATCTGCAGGGTATAATGAATTATTAAAGACTCATATGTTTTGTCAGCATTCTTTTTTATTGCTGTTGACTCATAGTGAATCAATATTAATTCATAATACTCACTGGTTTTGTTTAATTGTTTTGGCTTAAAATGAAATCCTTTGGGAAAAATATTTAGAGCCACTTGGTTTGAGTTTTTGTGATAGAATTCTGGTTCTATCTGGACAATGCGTATAGCCCTATTTTGTTTTGAAAATGATGGGGTGTCATATATCATATATCCTAGCAATGATATTTAGTTTGAAGATGGTATCCTGATTTTGCATAGGCCACTAATATATCATTTTGCATACGATCTCCCCAAGTTGGTATCAAAGCCAGAAGGTGAAGTAGAGATGTGTTAAATAAATATGGATCTATCTTTACGATATTAGGATAATTGTTGATCTTGTTAGTATGATACGACTGTCATATATCGATAGCATGTCAGTACAGGCTAAGCTTATTACACGAGTCCATTCGTACGAAAATGGATTGTAAGACTCGACAGACTGAGGTAGGTAGAACATCATACGTAGTAGTATGTGATAACTTTAGTATATGTATGCACTATATTAGTGGCATTGCTAAGTTGTGGCTGGTCAGATACTATCATACTAACCACCTGAAAATTTTTCTAGATCTATAAAGATAGATAAATTTTTATTCATTATACCACTACAGATCCAGAAGGCAAAGATACTAACGTAAGGGAGAAAACATCAATCATTGAGTTTTCCTTTTACTTTACTTTATTCTTATTTCTTGCTATTATATGCTTTTCTTTTATTTACTTTCTACTTTCTACTTTATTATTATGCTTTTACTTCTATTTATTTTGTTAATTTACTTTATGCTTTTTGCTTTTTAATTATGTCTTTATTCCTTTCCTTTTCTTTCAAACGAAGATGTGGAAATTCTTCCTCCACTTCTTCATCAAACCTTCCCCTAAACAATGAGGAATTAACGAAGCATCAAACTCTTCAAACAAAAGAATTTTCAAAGAAGAAATTTCTTTTCAAAACATAAACCAAAACATTGACAATTGGACTTTGCCTTCTATTGCCATAAACTCACTTTATGCACAAATAGAGGATAAAAAATGGTTTTCCAATCCGATTATATAATCAAGACTGTTGAAGAATCAATTTCTATCTAACCTGAAAAAGAGAATTTTTTCCTTCTTTATAGGAAATCGATTGAACGGCACCAAAAATAATACAACTTTTTACATATCGGTAGCGTTCAAATAGTAATCAAACCTCTTTTCAGAAAAGGCCTAAATATATCATGTTTACTCTATCTTTTAGATGGTAGACATAATATATATTAGGATGTTGTTTTGGCAATGGCAAAAACTGGCTACATGTAGGACTTGTTTAATTTAACTATTATCCTGACAGGATAATGGATTTAAAGGATGAACATGTCCTCAAAGGTCTTAAACATAAAATAAAACTTCATGGTTTGAACATGTTGCCAGGATCTATACCTGTTACCCTAATTTACGGGATACAGTATAAGGTCTCAAACACGTCAACTTTTTATTTTCAAATTCCTTTTGAAACTGACCAAACAACGATTTTCTTAACTGATTTCTAAAATGTTAATATAACAATCCCCAAAATAATCATGTGGAAAGATGTTGTATTAGCAGAAGAATGGGTAATGGAAAAAGCTTCTCAGCCTACTCTAAAACCTATTTCCTAGTTAAGAAAAATCACTCAAACTTTTGATGGATCTATCAGGTTATCCTTTGATCAATCAAGAAGATCAATTTCTGAAACTCAAAGATATGAGGCTTCAAGATATTAAGACTGTAGATCTGTCAAAATAGAATCATCTAGATTCTCTTGTTCTTCAATTCCTAGACTGCCTTCTGTCACATATGGAATGGCATTTGAAACACCCACGGTAGTTACCCAAACTAAACCAACTACTAGTGCTTCAATACAAGGAGTTGATAATTTTACAAACATTCCCCAAACAATGTATTAAAGAGATGAAGACTTAAGATCTGACCTAAGATCAATTGAGTCTCCAACTTATTCATCACTAGATATGGGATAAATACATGTCATAGAAAATAATTTTTAAATTGACAAACAAAATTTGCAAAAACAATTTTATTCATAATAATGCAATCTTTAGAGGAAATGGTTTTTATAAAAATTCCAAGGATCTAGTAGAAAACAAATTCAAGAAAAATTCTACAGATTCCTTGAAAGAGCACAAGTGAATATTCTATTTTTTGATTGGTTTAGTGAATATGCTAAAACTACGAAGATGGATTATCCATTTGTCCAAACAATTGATGTTATTAAACAATGGACAAGTTCAAAAGGAGAAAATATCTCTTCTTAATTTCTTCCTCCTAAAACGGTACAAATTTCCCAGGCTAAGGATATTTAGGTCAACCTGTGCTTGCTGCACCCTTTCGATTTAAAAATATGGATCAACCTATTGATTCAACATATATCAAAAAGATAGTTGAACAAAATAATTACACTAATTTGTATTTCCATTAATTAGGTGATCATTTTGTTTAATCATCTTCAAACATTGTTTTAGAATAGTCAAAAACAAGGATTGAAAACTCAATCTTTAAACCATTTCAACTTAGCCCACAAATGAAGCCTGAAATATACCACCAAAACAAATCCAATTTGATTGATAAAATCAATCAAAAGATTCACCAAATATCCCAAACCTTGACTATCCTAGAAACACCCCAAACTGAGTCAACCTCTTCTACTAGGCAACTAGCCAATATAGAAAAGGAATCCCAAATATCTTCTCAAACTGATTCTTTTGAATCACAACTCTAAATCAACCAACAATATTGGAAACAACCCTCAAAACTATATTACCCTAGGGCAAGCCCTCCAGACATTTTGGTTGAAGAAAGAGTTAACCAAACCCTTAAGCCATTTAGCAGAGAGAACATCTATGAATGGAACATAGATGGTCAAAACGAAGCTAATATACTTTCAACGATGCAGCAGATGACAATGTTGTGTACTGTGTATCAAACTCAAAATAATTACACAGATGAACAAATTGCCAATCTTTTGGTAATCAATTTTATTGGACAATTAAAAAATTGGTAGGATCATTATCTCACTCCAGAAGATAAACAAACTATTTTTTCATCCATACAAACTGAGTATGATGGAACACCTATTCTTTATAATGGTGAAACCTATCCAGATTTTGTCCAAATGTTAATTTTTATAATTGTTAAACATTTTGTTGGTGATCCGTCTATTTGGAAAGATAGATAAGCTAAATTACTGTCAACTCTTAAGTACAGAACCTTGTCTAATTTTAGATGGTATAGGGATACTTTCCTTGCTTGAGTTCTCACAAGAGATGATGCCAAACAACCATTTTGGAAAGAAAAAATCTTGGCTGGATTAAATCTTTAGGTGATAAAGTTAGAGAAAAATTTAGAAATCAAAATGATGGCATAATCCCTTATGAGTACTTGACATACGGAGAATTAATCTCTTATTTTCAAAAAAATGCTCTTAAAATTTGTCAGGATAATAGCATCCAACATCAACTGGCCAAAGAGTAAGCCGTAAACCATAGAGAGTTAAACACTTTCTGTGAACAATTTGGCCTCGCAGTCTTCATCTTCAATCAATGTTATCTTGAAAGAACAAGACTTACTTCTTGATATCATTGACAAACTACCAAATTCTGAAAAAGGAGAATATTTATTTAAGTTTTGAGAATTGGTTAATCAACAACCATCTTCTTCAAATTCAAAACCTATTTTCTCTATAAACAAATATAATCTAACAAATATTTTAAACAAATTTTAATATTCTATTAAACCAACAACCCTCTAGGATTTACACCAAGAGGTTAAAAAACTTAAGACTGAAATACGTCAAATTAAACTCCAACAAGAAACCCGTGTGGAAGCTATATCTCAACTTCAAGATATGCAACTTACAGGTAAAACTGAAGAAAATCTAGAAATCACATTTAATGATGTTAATAAGGAAGATCAAACTTTGCTAAATCTGATTTCAAGAATTTCTATTAAAATTTTTTATATCCATGCTAAAATTATTATTCATAATGATTTTGTCTTGGAACAAACTATCTTATTTGGCACAGGGGATAATTCTAATTATTTTAATGAAGGAATAATTCTAGCCAAATACTTTGGAAAAACAATCAAAAGGCTTAATGGCCTCAATGGCTCCCGTTTAGATGTCAAATACAAAGTTTAAAAGGTTATTGTTGAAAATCAAGAGTTGAAAATTGAAACTCCATTTATATTAGTTAAAAATATGGGAACCCAGATCATTCTAGGTGCGTCTTTTGTGAGGTTATTATTCCCATATATGACTGATGAAAATGGAATTTCAAAAGAATATTTGAGCAAAACGATTCCATTTCCTTTTTACTCATAAACCCAGAATCAAGGAACTCAATCTTTTGACTTCCAAGCAACAACAGATAAACTTTGTAAATGAAGAGATTTCTTTTTAACACTTAGGAAGGCAATTGTGTCAAAAAGATGTTCAAAAGAAAATTCAAACTTTTCTTGAACAAATCCACAAAAATATTTGTTCTGATTTACCAAACGCTTTTTGGAATAGAAAACAACATGTGGTAGATTTACCATATGAAAAGGATTTTTCTAAAAAGAAAATCCCAACAAAGGCCAGGCCTATTCAGATGAGCTTGGAGTTTTTGGAAACTTGTAAAATAGAGATCCAAGATCTCTTAAACAAAAAATTAATTCGCAAGTTACAAAGCCCATGGTCTTGTGCTTCTTTTTATGTTAATAAAAATGCAGAGATTGAACATGGAGCCCCTAGGCTTGTAATTAATTATAAACCATTAAACGAAGCTTCACAATGGATCAAATATCCAATCCTAAACAAATTTGATCTACTAAAATATTTGTATTCTGCAAAAATATTTTCAAAATTTGATATGAAATATAGTTTTTGGCAAATACAAATTTCTAAAAATGATAGGTATAAAATTGCTTTTACTGTACCTTTTGGTCAGTATGAGTGGAATGTTATGCTTTTTAGCTTCAAAAATGCTCCTTTTGAATTCCAAAGAATCATGAATGAGATCTTTAATGATCATAGCCAATACATTAATTTTTACATTGATGATGTATTAGTCTATACTTATTCTATAGATCAACATTTTAAACATATCTCTAAATTTGTGAGGATTACAGAAAAAATGGATTAGTGGTATCAAAACCTAAATTTAGTTTGTTTCAAACTAAAATACAGTTTTTGGGTCATTGGATATATCAATGATCTATTACACCAATTGAAAGAGTAATTCAATTTGCTAACAAATTCCCCGATCAAATCATTGATAAAATACAACTTCAAAGATTTTTGAGATGTTTAAACTATGTTGCTGACTTTATTCCTCATTTCAGTAACTTCATTAAACCACTTCATCAGCAACTCAAGGACAACTCGCCTCCATGGACTGACCTTCATTCAAACATTATTAGGCAGATCAAATCCCAGGTTAAGAAACTTCCTTGTCTTAGCCTTCCTAATACTACTGCCTACAAAATTATCGAAATTGATGCCAATAACATATGTTACGGTGGCATTCTTAAACAACATCTTGACAAAAAAGAGAAAATTATTTCTTTTACGTCTAAACATTGGAATAGAACTCAACAAAACTATTCCACAATTAAAAAAGAAATTTTGGCAATTGTTTTGTGCATTTCCAAATTTTAATCTAATTTGTTAAACCAAAGATTTTTACTTCGTATTGATTGTAAATCAGTAAAGGATGTTTTACAAAAAGATGTTAAAAATCTTATATCAAAACAAGTTTTTTCCATATGGCAACCAATTCTAAGTGTTTTTGATTTTGAAATTTATTTTATTAAAGGCACTTCAAACTCACTCCAAGATTTTCTTACCTATGAGTTTTTATAGGGTAGATAGAAGCCTAAGAGAAAACCAAAACCAAAATGCCAAGGAAAAAGAAACCTAGAGATAAACCTGGTAAGGACCAAAAACAAAAAGGTATTCTACAGAATGCCTAAAGCCAAACAATCTCGAGTTCTGAACTTGAGGCCGTCATCCAAGTGGTGGTGAAAAAATATGGGTCCCAATCTAGAGCCCAACAAACTCAAACGGAGTCATCCACTCCATTTGGATCTACTATCCAAAACCCCTAAACAAAATCAGAATCATTCACTCCATCTGGGTCATCAACCCACCCTATCCAAATAATATCATCTTCTAAAAAGACTTTGGAATCATATGCCCAGAGTTATGTTTAAAAGATACTCCCAAAAAAACCTTTGCCCAGAAATTGGCCCTTCCTCCAATTCCTTCAAAGATATTAACAAAAAACCAATATGATTTGCTATACCAATAACCAAAAGTTTTACAAGTCAACCTTTCCCAAAAACATATAGTTTTTGCTTCTGTCTCTCAAAAAATGGACACCACAGCCTTTCCAAAACAAAATAGGGCTATGAACATTGTCTAAATAGAATCAGAATTCTATCACAAAAATCTAAACCAAGTGGCTCTAAATGTTTTCCCCAAAGGATTTCATTTTAGGCCAAAACAATAAACAAAACCAGGGAGTATTATGAATTAATATTGATTCACTGTGAGTAGGCATCAATAAAAAAGAATGCTAACAAAACAGATGAGTCTTTAATAACTCATTCTATCTTGCAGACCTTAAAAGTCCTTGCTCTATCCCAGTGGGGACAAGATTTGTATAAAATAAAAAATTTTGGGATAAACTTTGATCCTATCGGATACAATTATTGGGACTATGTTGATGTATGGAACTATGTGTTTTGAGATCAAAATAAACTTTTCAAACCTACTTGATTTATTTATTTTAAAACAAAAACCAAGTACAACTTTCCTCAATGGTTTAGACACTGGTGGAAATTCTTTGGACCTATACTAGAGATATTTCCTTCAGAGTTAGTTCAGGCTTTTGAGCTCTTTAAACATAAGTTTAACATTGAAGAAAACCCTTTTCCTATTGAACTTTACTATTTTTCAAACTTATCTGTGTCCTAGATCTTTTCTTGGAATTATAGGTTTTCAAAAATATAAGGATCACAGTTCCTACTAATACTCCAACGACTACCGTCGGTAAAATGGTGGCCCAAATTTGATCTTTTAAGAATAAATAATCAAGCTGTCGAGAGATGGTTCAAACAAAATCTGCAATATCTCTGTATGATGGAATATAATAAGTTCCTAAATCGAAAGACAAGGGTTTAAGTTGTCCTCACTTCAACAAACGATAAGGTTAGCCTTATCAATCAATTGAGTTCCATGCTCTAACTCTTACAACAACAGGAGTAAACTCCTTCAACAAGTCATACAGATTTAACACCACCTTCAAAGAAAGATAATGAAGAAGGATTTTTCATAGAATTAGATGAAGATTAATACTTTTGAGAAACTTAGTTTGATCGATAAATCTATCATAAGCTTTTTATAAACAAAATTATAGAAGTATTGGATAGTACTATTTAAACAGTGAGTCGCTGTAATGTCGGCAGTACTGTGTAAATAGTATTATGATGGGAACTGTACAAATAGTAAACAAATCCCCATCAGAATACTATTTAAACAGTAACTTCCCTTGTCTATTTAAGTCAGATTCACTTCTTTCTTTAGGTAGGTTCAGTTACCCCTCACTTACACTTAGAGAGAGATACTCCAAGTCTAGAAAGAGAGCTTCCTCCTCCTTCTCTTCTTGTATCCCTTTCATTTCTGTAAGTTTTATATTTTAAATAATTTACTTTTAGTATTCTTTTCTTTAAGTTTTCTTTTTAATTTTTCATATCCTTATCTCCTCTTATGATCTAAAATTGGCTGGTTCTACCGCCTTTTAGTTCATTCAAGAACATCCCTTCTACATGCATCTTAATTTCTATAATGCATTAACTGATCCATCTAGTATTCTACTTCCTTTTCTTTTAATTTCCTCCCCTCCCTTCGGTCTTTTAGATTCTCTCCCCAAGTTGGTATCAGAGCCAGAAGGTGAAGTAAAGATATGTTAAATAAATCTAGATCTATCTTTATGATATCAGGATAATTATTGAGCTTGTTAGTATGATACGACTATCATATATCAATAGCACTCTAGTATAGGTTAATCTTATTACACATGAGTCTATCTGTACGAAAATGGACCGTAAGACCCGATAGATTGATGCAGGTGGAACATCGTACGCAATAGTGTGTGATAACTTTAGTACATGTATCCACTATATTAGTAGTGTTGCCTAGATTTTGGCTGGTCAGATACTATCATACTAACTACCTAACAATTTTTCCAGATCCATGAAGATAGGTAAATTTTTATTCATCATACCACTACAAATCTAGAAGGTAAAGATACTAACATAAGGGAGAAAACATCAATCGTTAAGTTTTCCTTTTACTTTATTTTTAATTCTTGCTGTTATCTTCTCTTCTTTTATTATCCTTTCTACTTTGAGCTTTATTATTTTGCTTTTACTTTTTTTATTCTATTCATTTTTTGCTTTTTATGTTTTAATTATGTCTTTATTTTGTTCCTTTTCTTTCAAACGAGGATGTGGAAATTCTTACTTCACTTCTTCATCAAAGCTTCCCATAAACAATGAGGAATTAAATGAAGCAACAAACTCTTCAAACAAAAGAATTTTCAAAGAAGAAATTTCTTTCTAAAACATAAACCAAAACATTAATAATTGGTCTTTGCCTCCTATTGCCATAAATTCGCTTTATGCACAAATAAAGGATAAAAAATAGTTTTTCAAATCCGATTATATAATCAGGACTATTGAAGAATTGGTTTCTATCCAACCTAAAATTGCAGGATAATTGTTAACAAGGTTAGTTCCTTATGTGAAATTCTTAACTAATATTTATATGAAAAACCATAAAGTATAGTTGTTCTTTTTCTAATAAAAAGAATAACTTGAGTGGTTTTATCAATAACTGACAAGTATTATACATATTTTTTTTGATAAAACTATATCACAAACACAAGCATAGAAAAATAAATAACATAAGAAGAAAATGAAAACAAAAATAGAATAAGGAATGAAAAAAGAATAACATAAAACTAATTAAGAACTTAATCTTCTAAATCATCATCCTCATTACCTAAGGAAGAGTGGATGCATATGAGGCAAGATTGTATTCGATCTCATGGTGATCAAGAAAGAGGTTCAACTTGTGTTCAAAATATAGCAATAATTGTTAAGCCTCATCAGGCATCGCTCAAAGTGAGCGAGCATGGTGAGGAGTATTTGGCCGATAGGAGGAGGAGTAGTAGCAGAAGGTGATTTATGTTAGAGAGACGAGTTTAAATAGTAACATGCTCATATTGAACCATGGATATATGAAAGGTGGTAACTAGAATGTCAACTTTTACTTGAAGGTTTTATATAATAAACCGTTAAATATCCTAACAATAAATTGACAATTGTTAATAGAGAATCATCAAGTGTGTAGTTCTTTTTTTTTTGTATAATAATTTATAAACTAAGAAAGATGTTTACTTTTTCTACCAATAATCTATCACAATTAGCTATACAAGTTCAATTAAATTATATATTTTTTTTTTCAAAATAAACATCAAAAAAGAAAATGAAGCCTAGTCATGTTCTTCATCACCACGAGTGTACCTTCTACCCCTCCCTACATAAAAAGGCCTCATCATGTTCAATCTTAGATTCAACATCTTTTATAGGTTGAACATCATCATTCTTCTCCATGAAGACGTTAATGATCATGCTCATAATCTGTGCATACCTAGTAAGCCTCATCGTGGATCGATCGATTGAGACACCATTAAAAAGAGCACCCAGTTGTTAAGGAAGAGGAGTCAGAGGAAGGTAAGGGAATGGTGGCCAAACGGAATGAACTCTCTAGCATCTCATGTTAAAGCAAAGAGAGAAAAAATGATGAACCTAGCTAGTGAGGAAGATGAAAGAAAAGTAGGAAAAGATGACTTTGTTAAAAGAGTGGAAGTGACGGCTTTTAATCATTGAATCACATTGGAAGTTGGTGAATCAAACTTAAAGTTACTTGATTATTGTGCCAAGCAAAGAAGAAGAATATTGTTAGAATAGTCTACTTGATAGTTATGTTGTAGCAACTGTTAACTATTAATATACACAATAGTTCTACAAAAGAATTGTTAAATATATGATATATTTTGTTTCACAGTTGTATGTGTAAAATTGTCAATTGATATATTTTTTAATTCAAATATAAACACTATATTTAATAGTTATTGTGTCTAAATGTCAACCATTGGGCAAATATACTTGCCAATTTGTGTTATATAACCGTTAAATATAAGCTTAGGTGGATTCCACCTCAAGTTACTTGTCAGTGCTTCTCTATTGGTGTGTGGAAATGAAAACATTAATACAATTGGTTCTAAAGTGATCCGAAATCTACTAAACACCCAAACATATGCAAGATAATAGAGAATCAATTGAACCATAATAGAACATATATGAAACCTCATGTATTAAGGTCAAATTCAACATTAACAAATCTAAATCACAACTTAAGTCATCAAAGGTGTTTACAAAATATAATCAAAGGTACCAACTATAAAATACAATCCCTAAAACCTAGATAATCATAAATACATAAGTAAAACTAAAGTTTGATGTTAAACTCTCCTTTAAAACTCATGAATTCAAGCCACTATCACCATCTTCAAGAGTTAGAGCTCCTAACAACACATGTCTTGAAAAACATCACCAAGAGAATGAATCCTTCAGCCATAGTTAGTGGAAAAGGAGGAAGAATGGAGAAAATATGCAGAAATAGAGTAAAGGTGATAAATGGAGTGAATAATAGAATAGATGGAGAGAAAAAGGTGGACAAATGAATGGAACTGAAGGAATAGCTAGAAATTCAGGGTCTAGGTTTATTTTGGTCCTTGGAAACCTAAAATGACAAATTTGGTTACATTCTCAAATTGAGTGCTTTGAATTTGGCCTAAAAACCCAATTTTGCTTATGTTGATAAGCATAGTGTGCTGCGACCTAAAATAAGTGTGATGCGATGCATTTCTCTATTAGTGATTTTTTTTGCATTTTTGGTCCTTTTCTGTTTTTTCTTAACTCCTGAGCTACTTTTCTACAATTCCTTTTGTCACATCCTCAAATTTTCTATCTAGGATAAAAGAAGTTTAGTGAAGGAAAATGTTAGTATGGTTAGAAGAAGGACAAACTATAAGGAAAAAAATTCCTTTAGGGCCTAAGTAATAATGTTCAAAGGGACCAAAGTGTAAACTATAAAGGTTCTATGGATTAACGGTAATGTAGTGATAAGTTAAGGAGCATAAGTATAATTTTGAAGGAATTAAGGGACATAAGTGTCATTCTTGAAAAATTAAAGGATATAAATATAAATATGAAAGTATACTCAGAAACCCAATAAATTAGAATTTAGTAGAAGATAGAGAAGATTTTTCAAGCCATTTGATTGGCATCAGAATTTTGATTTGATACTTTGATAAATTGATATAAATTTCTAAAGAATTAAGTCTATAGTAGAAGTTTTTGGGTGATGCTAGATCATATATTTAACGCAAGATATAACCCTAGACAGGAAGTCAAAGGGGGCTTATAGGAATAGAGGACCAGGGGTAAGAATACCCTTGTGGACTGTGAAAAGAAAAAAATTCCCCTAGTGTTAGAAAAGTAAAAGAAGGGCATTTTGGTTATTTTTAAGGGTCAATAAATAAATCTTACCTAGTCCATAAATGTTAATGTTAGGAAGAACAAAAACACTAAATATATTGTCAGAAGATAAATTATGAAACATCATAAAAATTAGATTAAGGAAATAATCTGGTTTTTAGAAAATCTGACTGAGCTAGTACATGATTGGATAGAATTTTCCAAGAACTCTCAAGAAGCTTTCTTCTTCCATAAGATGGTGCCAATTGTCATTTCAAGTATGGTTAGGATTTTGAAGATTAGTTTAAGAGTTAATGACCTCTTTATCTTGATTAAGGAATTAATCAACCAATAGGAAGCAAGATTAAGGCATTGTAAATACTAAGACATGGAAAGGTATAACTGTCCTTAGAGGTCAAAAAATTGTCTATAAATACCCCCTTATCTCTCATGGCTAACAACATTTAGGAACCCTTGGGGAAACTCTTTCAAAATTTTCTCTCAACCAAAATTAAGCTTCCAACCTTCTAAACCTCAAGGATTTCAAGGTAAATTCTTACTCCAAACTTTTGGTTGTGTAATTGGAAGGATAATCTCTTTATTTAGTGGTTGACATTTCACTTTCTCCCCTATTATGCATGCTGACCAAAATATATCATGGAAAGGGGAAGAAGAAATTCAAGTTAGAAGTAGTTAAAACAAGTTGAACAAGTTAGATTTAAGTGGTCAATGCTTGTGGAATCAATAGATTCTTGGAACCTTATGTATGACATGCTTTCTGCCACTTTGGGAACTTTAAAAGGGAAGTTTAATTTATTGATTTGATGCTTCCGTTTTAAATGAAAAATTATGTAGGGATAAGTATAGAAGCAAGCATTAGAAGAATTGGAATAAAAATGTGGAATTTTTTAATTTTATGGGGGAATTAAGTAGGATTGAACCTTGGGAATTAAGTTTAGATAGATTGAACCAAAAACCCAAAAATTGAATTGAAAGGGGTACTTAGAGAACTTTAGCATTAGGTTGTGTTATGGATTGGATTATGACAAGCTATTACTATGTAATGTATAGTCTTTGATATTTGCCGTAGGAGAACTCTAACTCTAGAGGAAAGGAACAAGGATACTTCAAGAGGTAGCAAGAATATAACACTTTAGAATTTACTTTGATGATTGTTTAATTGTATTGTGTTTTATGATGATTGGTTAAGCTTGATATGAATTCATGTTATGAGCTATGATAAGTTGTTACATCTCCTTGCATTAAACATCATGACAATATGCATGTTAGAGTATATTTATAGCTAAGTTATGTTGCTCTCATATCATATAACATGTGATTAGTTGATTTAACTTAGTTAATGATAAAGTGCTTATCTCTTATTATTGAGATTTCTTTGAAATCTCATTCATTCCATGATTTTCCCACTATTATAGGGACTAATACATTCAAGGGAAAGGGCCTAATTATGGACAATTAAGCATGCTATGTTATGTAAATATGATGACATACTTTGTATAAAATATATTAGACAATGACATGTATCCCTAAATGACGCAGTGACTTTGTGACTAAACTTTGAGCCTTTTACTAGATGAATTCAAACAAGATATTTTTCATGTATATACCTAAGACAATTATGTTTAAATGGACACCAAGATAACCTAATTTGGTTAAGTATACAATTTAATATGATTTGTCAAATTTCAAGCCTAGAATATGGAAAATTTGAAGTTGACCAAATGTATTATGATCTTTAATGAAAAATTGGGATTGGCTTAGAGCTAATCAATTATATTTGATATGTTCCACTTAAATATGAATTAAAGAGCTTTCAATAGGACTTGAAACAACCTCATTTTAATATTTCTATAATTAGTTATGAATTTTTAAAATAGAGTCAGAAATATGGATTTACCATATGAATAGTACCCTGAGAAGAAATTTTTGAAAATTCACGTTCCTAACTTTAAGAGGTCATAAAGTGGTTCCAAAGGCATCCAAATGAGCATATATTCATAGTAAAATGAGGATGTTGTTGGAAAATATGTTTTGATTATGCCAAATAGCAAAAAACTTGTTAGTGATGCTAAGAATGTTTTAAAAATATTAAAAATATTTTCGTTTGATGTTGACAAGATCGTATATACTAAAGTTTGATTAATAATATGTTTTGACAAATACTAATTTTGAAAAACAGTTTATCAGATTTCTTTCTACGCTTAAACATTGACAAAAAGTAATTTAAAAGTGTTTCTATGGTTAAATGGTGTTAAAAGAAGTTAGTTAAATTAATAGATTAGTTATTCAACTAATGACTAAACATTAATCTATTAAGTGTTTAATTAATGTCGAGAGCTTGCATTCTGGAATTGAATTTATAAGCTAATTAATTGATTATTTAATTTATATTAATCTGTTAACTATTCGATTATTCAGTGAAATATCAATTTCATGAAATTCAAAAATAAACCTATTAACTGATTGGTTAATAGATTAATTTACATTAACAGATTAACTATTTGATTAATCTTAGTTGAAATATTTTCTGATTCAATTCTTCCAAACACATTTTGACTAGGCATTTGATTAACTTATATTACTCGATTAGTTAATCAATCAACGTTAGAAATTTCAAAATATTCTTCTATGTTTTCACTTAAACTAATATTATCTCTCTTTGGTTTATATGTGATTGATACAAGTTTAATTATGCCTATGTTTCTCATCATCCTTCTTGATCAATCTTTTGAGAAACTTTCCTTACTAAAATTACATTATTTGCTTGAATAATCTGGTTAGTGTGATGCTCTATTTTTTATATCCCACACACTACCTAAACATTTATCAATTGAGTAATAGATTAATATAGCATATCTTTTGTGAAAAATCATCTGAACTTGATTATGAACTTAGTCTTTGATAACTTATTGTTTATTAGTAGTTCACATATTCAATTAATGTTTCAATGGTTAATAGATCTCTTTGATTGAGTTTTTTCAAAAAAAGCTACGAATTTGAAATGATGAAAGTTACACGGAATGAAAGACTTTTTACTTCTAGCAACACATTAAATGTTTACCTACGTGATAGTGACCAACCATGCCTTCACTCCAACATTTACAAATCTAAGTCTAAACATTTACGAATGGAGTAAAAGCTATTTAAAGACTCGCGTTGATGAAGAAACAAACTAACTAACTAAATCAACTTCTAAATTTATTACATTCTCAATTTTCTTCATTCTCTGTGTAACCTGACATTTATTGAACATCAGTGTGTATCAACATATATACTCTTGAGAGAGATTGAGAATATTTTTCCTTTATTTATTCTATTTGCTTAAGAGATTAGTTCTCTTAAGCTGGAATTATTACCTTACGGGGAAGTAAGAGGGAGTAATTGACTGAGTCAATTAATGTACTGAAGGTGCAAAGAGCTTGTTGAAATGTTAGAGATAGTGAAAATCTCGGAAGGCCTCTAAGAACTAGATGTTTGACAAGAGTTTGGTCTAAACTAGTATAAATTGATTTGTGTTTACTCGGTGAAATCTGTCTGAAATCTTTTCTATTTTATCAATTATATTCTTGCTATATGTTGATTTTAAATTTATGTTAAAATTTTTAAAACACCCAATTCACCCCTTTCTTGGGTGTGTTTACCTATAGCTAACATTTGGTACTAGAGCAAGTCTCTTGGAAAATATCTAACAAGAGAGATCCTGAATCTATGACAGGATTTGGAGACAACATATTACTAGAGGGAAGCTCTACAACAAAATTTTCGGGCTTTAACGTAGAGAATTTTACATTGTAGAAAATAAGGATGAAGACCTTTATCAAAACCTTTGAGTATGGGCTATGGGATATGATAGAAGATGGGAACTACATTCTAACCAAAATTATTGATGGAGTTAAAATTCCAAAGCACTGAAGTGAATTAAATGACGATGCCAAAAAGATGATACTACTCAAAGGCAAGGCAATCAATATTATAATATGTGTCTTAAATCATAAGGAGTACTTCTTAGTATCTAGTTTGGAAATGGACAAGGAGATGTGGGAAGCATGAGAAGTAGCCCACGAAGGAATCTTCAGTGTAAAAGAGAGAAGAATCAATACGCTCAAAATAGAATTTGAGCCCTTCAAAATGGCTAATGGAGAAAGTGTTTGAGATATGAAAGTAAGGTTTCAACATCTAGTCAATCATGTGACAACTTTTAGGCAATCATATAGTCCAAGAGATCAAGTTTGTAAGATTCTTGACAGTTTTATGAAAGAGTGGGAACCAAAGGTCACTACAATTGAGGAAGCTAAAGGACAATATATAAAGTCTATCACTAGTTTGGAAGTCTACCTGAATATGAGAGTAAATAGAAGTATAATAGAGAAAAAGAATTGCTCTTAAAACTGAAGACAATGATATTGATGAAGAATTGGAAGATGATGAGATGGGTCTTGTAATATGGAGATTAAAAAAATTCTACAAAAATAAGCAACGAGAAGATCTCAACCAAAAGGGGCTTCTAACAAAGAGATCATATCATTTGCTTCTAGTATAAAAAGTCGAGTTACTTGAAGGCTAAATGCCCTTAACATTCTAGGAGAGACAAAAAAAGAAGAAAGAAAAGTTTCAAAAGAGGAAAGTATGCGTCTTGTCAATTTGGGGAGAAAGTTCATCATAAATGAAGACAGTGACAATGAAGAAAAAGCAAATATTTGTTTGGTTGCTCAAGAAGAACACGTGTCATATCCTAATTTTTCCCTATCTGTATAATACTGATAGAGGAAAGAGGTTTGGAAAGGATTATGATAATGATCAGAATAAATAATAGAGGTTAAATGAGTTTTGGAGGAAGAAATGGACCTAAACGAAAATTAGAAAATGTTGAAGGCCAAAAATAAAAGTAGAAACAAAAGTTGGGCTAAAAGTGATAATTTCTAAAAGTTAAGGGACTTGAATGGAATTAAGTACAAAGTTCAAGGGCAAAATTGTAATTATAGAAAGATAAGCTCAAAAGGGTTATAAATGCTCGAAAGTATTTCAGTCTCATATTCCATCAGTAAATAGAGGAAGTTGTATTAGTTAATCTAGCATGATATAGAAATTTTATTAGGGCTTTAGATAGCATATATTTATCGGATAGTCTGAAAGTTATCTAAAATTTTATAAGATTTCATGGACTTTAGATATAAGTGGGAGAATTACAGGAAAGTGTGCCCTACAGTGTCAGATGTCCTGGATATGACAGAACCCCAGAAGAAGTTATATATAAAAAGTTATTCACATATTGGTGAATTTTGACGGGAGTTTGATAATATCCGTGATCCGATAATGGAACTTATTGATATGTAAGCCTAGATAGAATGAGATCAGATGACCTCATATATAGGCCCATGATGACACCAAGGAGAGCCCAAAACCAAGGGTACTAGTTTATCAGTAGAAGGGGCTAGTGTCCAGAAAAAGTGCAAAATTATGAAAATGCCCCTGGATGCCCAGATTGTACCAGAGATGGATGGAGGACATTTTGGTCATCCGGGATAAGCTAAAATCATGGGATATAGTCTAAGTATGATTATTTAGAGCCAGTATAGGCCCTGAGGCAGTACAAAGAAGGGTGAAAAGATGATTTTACCCTTAAGGTCAATATAGTGCAAGAAAGGACACCAATAGTATTTTGGTCATTTCCCAAGGAATCTGTAATCAAGTTATGGCCTAGTACAAGAATTTCAATGGTAGGTAGCATCCGGATACTAGATTTAAGGTCAAAAGGCATACTATTAAATCTCAGAAAAATTAGATTTATAAAACAGTCCGGTTTTTGGGGAAACCGGACCGAGCCAGTACCAAATTGGACTAAAATTTTTCCAGAAGGTTCTCCCTCTAAAAATGGTGCCACATAACCCCATGATGTGTCCCTTGTGATGTCATGGATGATGTCCCAATTAGCTTTTTGAAAAAAGTTAAATCTAAGATTAAATGTGGGCCTTTATATCAAATAGTGTATAAAGTAATCTTGGCTATTGATTTTCCATGAATGTTTTAATAAATACCCCCTCAAATATGGTCTAAACTGTGATCTTGTGATACCTTGGGGAAATTCTTGCAAAATGGAAACTTAAGCCAAGACAAAGAAGATTCAAGGTTCTAAAATTCAAGCAAACTAGAGATTAAAGGTAAGCAATATATCCTAACTTATTTTCCTTTGATTTGGGAGCTTGAACTTAGGGTTTTTATGGAATAAATTTGAGTTATATTTAAGGTGTTTTTCTGTCCAAAAACCTTAGATGAAAGGGGAAAGAAGAAATTAAAGTTAGAAGTATATAATTGAAGCTTAAACAAGCTAGTTAAGTGATTGGTTGTTGAATCAAATTGATATTCTTGACTTTGTCATAAATGAACTTGTTTGGTCTGCACTTTTCATGAGGGAAGGAAATGGAATTTCAATGATCTAATGCTTCCATTGAAATTATATGATGATTTTGTGTAGGATTGAAAAGGTTTTGAACCTTGGAAGCATTGAAATTCCAAGATTGTAGTTTTTGGAATTCTTCATAGTTACTATTCACTCGCATTAATAGTGATTAGAATTTCATGATTTTGATGCTTCCAATTGTTTTAAAATGAAAAGTTGTGTGGGCTAAAGTGGAGAAACAAGTATGGGAAGCATTAGAATTAAAATGAGAATTTTTGAAAGAATTGTATGCATATGTTCAGTTCTATACAGGAGGCCATGAAGGAGCTAGAATTTCATTATTCTAAGCTCATAGATGGATTCAAAAGATGAAATTGTGTAGGATAAAATCAAGACATCAATTGATTCAAAGGCAAAGTCCATTAGTTAAGATTAAGGAAAATAAGTGAGCTTAATGTTCAAGAGGAAGTTATGTTAGTTAAAGTGAGTTTAATGCTCAAGGAAATTAGATGATGATGGATGCATGGTTATGTGATGTTAGGGATTGATTAATATGCTCCAAAAGAGGTGGCCACATATCCAACAAAAGTGAGAAGAAAGAAACAAGATAAAGTGAATGAAATCAAGTATATAAGGTAGTAAACTTATCCTAAACTTGTATGTATTGAATGTTAGGCTTGAATATACTATGGCTTTGTTGAATTATGTTGCATATGTTCTTATGTATGAAGCTCTGTTGCTATTATTACTTTGGCCAATTGTATTTCATATGTTACATGGAAGCATGCATATACACAATGTTAACACTTTCACAAGCAAGCACAAGTATCTACATTAATGTATAAATTGTTTAGTAATGTTTGCTACTAAGATTTCCCCAAAAATCTCATTCCTTTTCATATAAACCCAATCTCACAGGTTTATGAATAATGAAAGAGGATGATGAAGTATGAAAAAAAGCTAGGGATTGGATGGTATATATGTTATGTAAATATGTAATGTTGCTGTATGACTACTGTAAGTAGTGATGGTCATGATGTAAAGAAAAATAGTAAATGATGGAATAAATGTATGAAATTTTATAGACATTTAGATGACATGCCAAGCTTCGTTTTGACACTAAGAATACCTTATTTTGATATCGTTACAAAGAGAACGAATTTTCCAAAGTAAGGGACCAGAATTTGTTTCCAGAATTTTTGACCAAATAAATAGTAATCTTTGGTGAATAAACTGTATTAATTGATAAGTCATTTGGTCTGGAAATTATTTTTCCCTTAACGTTTAAGATGTTATATTCACATATATTTTTGAAACACTTCATTTTGATTTTTCTATAATTAATTATGATTTTTTGAAGTTTGTTGCGTAATCTGGAATACCATATGAACAGTAACCTGAGAAAGAGTAAAATTTTAGATTTGGCTAATGAACTTCCAAGATCTTGTAAGTAGTTCCAAATGCTACTGAATGGTCCCTAAGACATATAAAAGTAAGGATGTTATAACACCAGTCAAAGACAGAGCAGGTAATAAACGCTGAATCAACCTATGATGAATTACTCTTTCAATACAATGAATTATACTCTAAATTCATTAAGTTAGCAAAAGAGTTAGTAAACTCTAAAAAGAAAGTTTGGAATTTAGAAAAGATAAATACAACACCTGAGGTTATATCAAAATGTACTAACTGTGAAGGATTTGAAAAGAAAAACAAAGAGTTAACCAAGACTCTCTAAAAATTCACTAAAAGTAGCGAAATTCCAAATATCTTACTTGGGAATCAGAGATGTGTATCTGACAAATCTAGAATAGGATATGATCCTAACTTGATTAAACAAAGAGAAAAAATTATTAAACATATCATATCTACATTATTTTAGACACACTGTGCATACTTTAAATATATTTTCTCAATGCTTATATTGCAACCATAAGGGTCACTTTACTGCCTATTGTGATCACAAGAAGAATGGACCTTACGACATATTGAAATGGGTACCTAAAGGTACGTATATACCTAAGGTAATCTAAACTAACCTAAAAGGACCCAAGAAAGTTTAGGTACCTAAAGTTAAATGATTTTGTTTCAGGTTTGTCTTAAAGTAACCAAGAACAACAAATTGTACATTGATAGTAGAGACTGCAAACATATGACTGGAGAATCAGAGAAATTCCTTAAACTTTATCATAAGGAAGAGGCAAAGTAAGCTTTAGAGGAAATCAATCTGAAAAGATTGGTTGAATTGGAGAATTGGGAAGCAAATAAATGGTGAAAGTGGAAGATATGTACTATGTGGAAGGACTATGCTACAACCTCTTCGGTGTGAGTCAAACTGCGGATAAAGACAATTGGATCATTTTTGACTCAGAAGATTGCTTGATAGTAAGCAAGAAGGACATCCAAATTAACAAAGAAAGCTTGAAAACAAAATTATGTGCTCCAAAAGACAGTAACTATTATACTATTTCTATTAATTATAATTCACTTGAAAATTATTTTCTTAGTAAATCAAAAGAAAGTTGGTTATGGCATAAGAAACTAGCTTATGTGAACATGCATTAGGTTTCAAACTTAGTTAAGAAATATTTAGTAATTGGTTTACCTAAAGTCAAATCTTAAATTGATATTGTTTGTGATGCTTGTCAAAAGGGGAAACAAGTAAAGTCCTCTTTTAAATCAAAGAAAGAAATCTCAACTAAAAGACCACTCCAATTATCTCATATGGATTTGGTTAGTCCATCAAGAGTCAAAATTTTGGAGGAAACTTATATACTCTAGTGATAGTTGATGACTATTCAAGATTTACTTAGACTTTATACCTTTCTTTTAAAGAAAAACTTTTAATATATTTGTTGTGTTTGCCAAAAAGGTGCAAAATGAGAAAGGTATATCTATTGTATCTATCAGGACTAATCATAGAGAGGAATTTTAGAACACTATTTTGCTAAATTCTGTGGCAACTATGGGATTGGTCACAACTTCTCTGCACCAAGAACACCATAAAAAAATAACATTGTTGAAAGGAATAATATAGTTCTCATAGAGATGGCTAGAGCGTGCTTAATGACAAAGGGGTCTCAAAAGTATTTTGGGCAGAGGCTATGAACATCAACAAGACACCATATAAGCTTTATAAAGGACATAAACCTAATCTCACTCATATGAAGATATTCAGGAGCAAATGCTTCATTCATAATAACAACAAAGAAAACTTAGGTAAATTCGATCTTAAAACTGATGAGAGTATTTTTCTTGCCTATTCTAATCATAGTAAAATATATAGACTTTTTAACAAAAGAATATTTACAATTGAAAAATCTATGTATGTAGTATTTTCTAAAACAAAACAAATTTTAAAGCCTCTAAATGATGAAGCTGAGATAGTATAAGGTCTTGGAACACTAAAATTAAACCAAGAACAAATTGTTGATAAGCCTAGTAGTCATCCTAATAAGTTTGAAAAAGATTAGCCTAAAGCCTGAAAACATAATAGAAATCACCCTTAGACCAGGTTATTGGTGAAGTTGATGAAAGAGTAAGAACCCAGAGACAAGTGTTCAATGAAGTATATTTCTCTACATTTATTTGTATTATTGAACCCACCAACATAGATGAAGCACTATCAGATCATTTATGGATAGTTGCAATATAGGAAGAATTAAATAAATTTGAATGAAATCAAGTTTGGGGACTTGGTACCTAAACCCAATTATCATTCAGTCATCGGGACTAAATGGGTATTCAAGAATAAGCTTGATGAATCTACTATAATTATTATGAATAAGGATAGATTAGTAATTAAAGGCTATAATCAAGAAGAGGATATCTATTATGAGGAAACCTTTGCACTAGTAGCCAGATTAGAAGCTATATGAGTACTCTTAGCCTTTGCTTGCATTAAAGATTTTAAAGTCTATCAAATGATATCAAAAGTGCTTTTCTTAATGGTTTTATAATGGAAGAGGTGTACGTAGGACAACCTCCTATATTTGAAGATCATCATTTTCTAAATCATATATATAAACTTAAGAAAACATTATATAGGTTAAAACAAGCTCTTAGAGCTTGCTATGATAGTCTCAGCAAGTTCCTGATAGAAAAAAACTTTGAAAAAGGAAAAGTAGATAATACGTTGTTTATCAAAATAAACAAATGTGATCTTTTAGTAGTTCAAATTTATGTTGGTGATATTATCTTCAGTGATACTAATGAAGATCTTTTTCAAGAATTTGCCAAGATAATGCAAGAAGAATTTGAGATGTCCATGATAGGAGAATTGAATTTTTTTCTCAGACTTCAAATCAAACAACGAAAGAACGGCATCTTCATCTCATAAACAAAGTACTTGAAGGAGCTACTGAAGAAGTTTGAATAAGATCAAGCTAAAAGTGTATCAACCCCGATGAGCATAAATACCATGGTAGATAAAGATCATAAAAGGCAATACTTCAACATTATGAAATATCGAAGAATGATTGGATCTCTTCTATATCTCACTATAAGCAGACCAGACATATAATTTAGTGTGGGAATTGGTAAGATGCAAATTATATATGGCTTCTTTGAAAAATTTCAGTGTTTTATTAGAGTTTACCATTCATTTTATACCTGTAATTGAGCTTTTATGGTAATACATGATTGTGTATGATAATGTGCTGATTAAAGAGTTAAATGGTAAATTAACTATTCCAAACAGCAATTATGTTATTATTTAATTAGTTGGGATTTTACAATAAGCTTTGATTTTAAATTGTAGGTGCTTTGGGGAATAATCAAGGACCTAATATGAAACAGAAAAGGAATCACTAGACAAAGAGGACATGAAACATGAATGTTAGCTTGAGTGATATTTAGTCGCGACCTAAAATTCCACTGGTCGTGACCTATTTTCTCATGGGATATTCTCTGTGTTCTCAGGTACGACCAAAATTAGGATATGGTCACGACTAGAATAGCCTGTTAGTGAACCTGTGTGTTTTCATTTAGGTTAATCTGCAATTAAGGCAATGGGAGAGCAGTAGACGAGAGGAGGCTAGATTTTTGCCAGATTTGGCTACAAAGTAGCTACTCATTCTCTCTTAACATTCTCCTTTTAACTTCCATTCACCCTTCCATTTTTATTGATCTTTCCATAGATTTTCATATTTCTGCACCGATTAATCCACTTCTACCATTTTCTCTTGACCTTTCCATTACCTTTTTCTGCATTCTTCATGGCATCATTTCTAGGCAGCAATGGTAGTACAGTAGGAGTTATGAGAGGCTAGAACTTTAGTCTCTTGGTGATGGACAACATATCTTAAGCTCATAGAATACACTGGAGAGTTTTCTATCTTAATATGCACCTATTTCATGTTTTGACATTTCTAGATTTAGGGATTTCATTATATGAAGAATTAAATATCGATTCATTATTGTCATATTAGATAATCGTAATTGACATTAGATGATGATATTGTTGATTTTAATATAAACATTTTAGTTTTGATTTTTGGATAGTTGGACTATTATCAATGATTATTGATGTTTAATTCAATTGCTTGAAATCTATGGTTGTTGATTGATGATCATTTAAGGGTATTATCATCATCTGATAATACAATCTAAGAGTCTTTCTTAACATATTTCTTTCACAATCTAACTCATTTTCCTCTTAATCAAAAATACAAAAATATTTACTTTAGTGAACCCTTATTTTATAACATCAATATTCCAAAACCCATATTTTTACTCAATTTTTCAATGGTTTTGCAACGCAACTTGCTAGGATTCCAATAAAATGATCATTGAGAAGAATGATAGGTATATGCCTTATACTACATTATCAAGTACAATCATTATTTTGATGGATCGGACGATGACAGTCTGAGCTTTTTAACGGTGCCATTGCAGGAGAGCCAAGTAATTGGTTGTCAATTCCATTGTCTACTTGAGTCATTTTATTTGTTTGAACTTTAGTTTTTGTTGTTTTCACCGCGTAGCATAAAATTGTTTAGAAATAGAAGCAAATATGTTATATTCTTTTACTTTGGAATTTACATCATTGCATAGCATTCTGCATTTTTTCTAAGTTCCTGCGAATTACTCTCTATGCCTTTGAGTCAGGACCATACCTTATATGGGTTACGACCTTGTTTCTTTACTAAGGAAATTGATGGCTCTCTATGATATTCAGTCGTGACATTTGTTACTGTTTGTCTTGACTAGTTTAAAAGATTTGTTGTCTGTGAAAGTTAGTCACGAATATTTGAGTTATTAGATGCAACTTGAAATCTATTTTTAGAAGTTTTTGTTCTCTATGTTCATTAGTAGTGACTTGAATATCCTTTTGTCATGACCAAGATTGAATCTTTGGCTAAGAAACTTCTGTGTCTGATTTAGATTGCTGGCTTGGTTATTACTAATTGTTTATGTGTTACATGCATAGAAGAACTAAACTATTAGTACCTTTTGACACCGAAATTGAGAGGAAACTTAGGAAATTAGGAAAATAATTTAGAAAAGAAGGAACTAGTAAAGTTGTAGCTGAAGAAGAGGGAAAATCAACAGAATCTTGTTCATCATCTTATGTCCCTGGGTCTGAAATTGGATTTAATTTAGATATTCCATTATAAATTTATAATATGATTGAGATTAATCCTAATGGGCATAATAAACATAATAGACAGGGAGAAAATGAGATACCAATTAATGTATAAGATAATAGAAGTGTGAGGGAAATAAATCATGATCATGTGAATTATGATTATTATGGTTTTTATACTAAAGAGGCTAATTTTGAAATTAAAGGAGCTTTGATTGTAACCCTTACCTAATTTTCATAGTTTTATAGGAGAATGTCTATATCGACACTTACAAACCATGCATATAATCTGCTCTTCGATGAAGCCTCCAATGACTGCATTATATGATGTCTTAAGGAGGTGTTTCCATTTTACTATGGAAGGTAATGTTAAGGAGTGGTTATACAATCTACCAACTCTTTTCTCCACTCTTACATTAGATTAGTTGAAGTCAACATTTCTAGAACAATTTTTCCTGGCCTTTAGGACAACTCAGATGAAGAAGGAGATTACCAACATTTTGTAATAGGATGAAAAGTCATTACATGAATATTGGACAAAATTTATTAACCTGTTGGCTCGATGTCCACATCACAAAGCAAGTTCATGCAGTAGAAACCTCACAAGCCTTAGTTATAGGGTGTGAGTTGTGTGGCTCAATGATGCATGCTACAATTACATGTGATAGACACTATAAAGAAGTAGCAACAATGTATCAAGGTAGAGACAATCAATACCAGAAGAGAGATCCATACTCTAACACATATAATCTTAGTTGGAGAGTCCATCCAAATTGTAGGTAGGGGAGTGGGGAAAATAGGCCAAACCAATTCCAAGGAGGTGCTGCTTCTTCAAGTAACTACTAAAGTAATGCAAGGTCTATGGTTCCTGCTCAACCTAATACTTTAGTAGCATCAAGACTAGATGATATTTCTTAATTGTTGAAGGATATGGCTGCAAAAATGAACATATGGAAGGTAGAATGACCAATTTAGATAACAAGCTTAAAGAGAATGATAGTCAATTCACCTCCATAGCTTTAATTCTTCAAAGTATGCAAAAAGATAATGCAAATGTACATAGGAAACTTGAGGAGTTAATGTCCAAGAATTATGATATTACCAGTCATCTTACTCAAGTTTAAAATACCGTGAGTGACAACCAAATAAAAAGTAGTGGTAGTATACCTTTAAATACTGTTATTAATCCAAAGGGTCTGAATGCTATATCACTTAGAAGTGGGAGAGAAGTTTATTTTAAAGAAGATGATGCACCAAATGAGGATATGGAAGATCTTGAAGTTGAAAATACATCACCATCACATATAAAGATTGGGAAGTCAGAGAGTGTGAAAGAACAACATCTTATGATTAAGAAAGCTACTAAAGAGGTGAACTCATAAGAGGAAATATAAGAGAAGAAATAAAAGGAAGTGATACTGCCAAGTCTAGTGTATAAAGGGAAATAAATAGAGGAGAAGGCGGAGTCAAGCATGCAAGGAGCCTCTATGCCTTTAGGTAAGGAGGTAAGTATAAAGGATCTCCTTTTACCTAAGGCTTACTTTGTTGAAAAGAAAATGATTGACCCTGAATTTGCAAAAGATGCTTATACTCTTTTTAATAAACTTGAAATAAATATTCCTATAGTTGAATTTCTCAAAAGGAACCCTAAGTATACTAAAACTTTGAAAGAATTGTGTGCTGATAAAACAAAGTTTAGGTCTCTTGAGAGAATCCAGGTGAGTGTTAATGTGCCATCACTTTTTAAGGCTAAATTATCGGTTAAATGCCAAGACCTAGGATCTTACACAATCATATGCACTATAGGAAAAGTTCATATTAAGGAAGCGCTACTATATCTAGGGGCTATCATTAAGGTAATACCTTGGTAGGTATATTTAGCCTTAGGTATTAATAATCTTTGTGACACAAATATAGTGCTCCAATTGGCTGATAGATCAATTAGGTATCCTAAGGGAATTCTTGAGGATATTCTAGTGCAGGTCAAGGACTTAGTGTTCCTAGAAGATTTCTATGTTCTGGACATGTCCAATGAGCTAGTGAATGAGAGAACTTTGATCTAAGGTATACCTTTCCTACAAACTTCTAAGATAATCATTAGTATGAAGAATAGTTCTATTATAATGGAAGTTGGGGAACATGTAGTCACTTTCAATATGAATGAAGCAATGAAATATCCTTTTGAAAATTCTACTTTTGCTGGTTTGAATGCTATTGATTATGCTGTAGAAGAGGCTTGGGATGAGCATAAATTGAGTTTTCAATATGGGTATGATTATGTGTTGCATAATTCCCAAAATTTCCATGAAGTATCTCAAATTCATCTTTAAGTGCTTTATGATGATTATTTTGCATCTCTTTCTTTTGTTTATTTTTTTCTTATTCTTGTGAAAGCAATACACCATTTTTAATTGCTTAGATGTAAATAGCATGCTTTCAGTTTATCAATAATTCTCATCAAATCTTGATTGAATTTCATCATTTTCAAGTGATAATGCTTTTACGAAGGATTTATTGAGTGATTTTACAATAATACAAGACATTGTGAAAGTTGGAAGTTGAACAAATAAAGAAGGGTCAAGTTTTTGTGATATTAAGTCAAGATGTGAAGATCTTTAAGTCACTACTAGATACCATCTTATTGAAGGAAAGACTCCCTATGAAAATGTGTCATGACCAGATGATTGTTTTGTCATAACCAAAACCTCCTAAGAATGTGAGTCGTAACCATTGGATGAGTAAGTCACAGCCAGAAGATCCAGAGAAGCTCTCTATCAAAATGGGTTATGATGTGAAGTTGAAGAAAATCTTGAGTGGTCGCAACTAGGAATATCATATATAACCAGTAAAATTCAAAGTTTTTTAGTTACACATTCCAATATTACAGTTAAATGGCTAATATTTTCTAACTATACTATTCCTTATCCATTCTAAGATTATAATTCATACGTTATGCTTTCTAAATGATTTGATCTTTGATTTTGATGTAGGTATGAAGGATAAAGCATTAAAAGGTGTTGCCGCTGTAAACTAACTTAAGATTGATGTAACACCGGAAGAGATTAAAAGCAAGATAGAGAGTCCAAATGAATTGAACATGAGCAACCTCCAGGAATCTACAAAGGGGAGTAATTTTAACTTAATTTATTTATCTCATCTTATTCTTCTATTGCTCAACCCCTAAATTAGAGTTAAAATATTTATCTTCTAGCCTTAAGTATGCTTATCTTGAACCAGACTCGAAATTACTAGTAATAATTTCTAGTTCTTTAACTGTTAGTGAAAAGTCTAGGTTAAGAGTGCTTAGAAAGGTTAGAGAGGCTTTGGGTTGGCAATTAGCTGATATAAAAGGGTATATGCTACTGTATGCACTGATAGGATATGCAGGTAATAATTCCTTGATCTCTCATTGTTAGAAAGGAAATTAGTAAATTGCTGAAGGCAGGGATTATATATACTATATCAGATAGTGAATGGGTATCTTCTGTTCAAGTACTGCCTAAAAATAGTGGAATAACAATAGTGAGGAATGAGAATAATGAATTAATACCTACTAGAGTGCAAAATTCTTGGAGGATTTTTATTGATTATAGGAAGTTAAATGACTCTATTAGGAGAGATCATTTTCCCTTGCCTTTTGTTGATAAAATGATTGAGAGATTAGCAGGAAAAAGTCATTGTTATTTCCTAGATGGGTATTCGGGATATTTTTAGATTCCAATTGCACTTGAAGACTAAGAGAAAACTACATTCACATGTCCATTTGGTACTTATGCTTATAGGAGGATGTCATTTGGCTTATGCAATGCTCCTGAAACATTTCAAATAGCTATGATGTCTATATTCAATGAATTCTTGGAAAGCAACATGGAGGTATTTATGGATGATTTTACAATGTATGGTAGGGATTTTAATGAATGTTTAGAAAGTTTAAAGAAAGTCTTAGCTAGATGCATTGAGAAAAATTTTGTACTAAATTTTGAGAAATGTCATTTTATGGAAGATAAAGGCATAGTTCTAGTACATTTAATATCTAAGAATGGGATTGAGGTAGATAAAACTAAGACTGAGGTTATTTCTTCTCTTCCTTATCCCAAATATTTAAAGGAACTGAGGTTATTCCTAAGACATGCTAGATTCTATAGAAGATTCATTAAGAATTTTAGTAAGATTGTATCACCACTTTCTAAAGTTATGCAAAAAGATATAGAGTTTTGTTTTGATGAGACTTGCAAGAGATCATTTGAACTCTTAAATTTATGCTTATCACCCACTGATACTTGCTATACCTAATTGGCATTTAGATTTTTGAGCTTTTATGTGATGCATCAAATGAAGCTACAGGTGCAATGTTAGGACAAAAAGATGGTAAGCTGTTTAAAGTCATTTCGTATGCTTCTAAGACATTATATAGTGCTCAAAAGAACTAAACTGCCACTAAAAAAACTCTTTGCCATTGTGTTTGCACTGGATAAATTTATATCTTGTCTTTTGAGTGATGAAGCAATTATATACAATGACTATGCTACTGTAAAGTTCTTGTTTAAAAAGCCATAGTCTAAACCAAGACTTCTCCGATGGATGCTACTGCTTCAAGAGTTCGATATAGAGGTAAGAGATCGAGCTAGAAGGTTAACCAAGTTGCAGATCATCTGAGCAGATTACCGATAGAGACAAAGGGAGTACTTAGTTCTGATTTTGTTTGTGATTTTTTCCTTGATCAGTCTCTTTGTTTGGTTGATTTTGTGGAACCTTGGTATACTCATTTAGTTAATTTCATTAAAAGTCACCTAATTACATCTCATTTGTTTAAATTTTAGGCCCAAAAGCTCAAGAGTGTATGTAAATACTTTATTTGGGATAAACCTTTTTTATGGAAGTTGTGCTCATATCAAGTATTAAGACAATGTGTTCCTGACCAAGATCACAAATCAATTTTAGAAGCTTTCCATTCATTCATGGGTTTATGGGGGTTATTTTGGGGGAAAAGACTGCATGTAGGTCCTTGAATCTAGTTTCTATTGGCCTTCCCTTTTTAAGGATGCTTTTAAGTTTTATAGAGCTTATGTAGATGCCAAAGATTTGGGGGATTAGTAAATGGCATGAGATACTGCAACACCTTATTATGTTTTGTGAAGTTTTTGATGTATGGGGAATAGATTTCATGGGACCTTTTTCACCTTCAGTAGGATTTCATTACATTCTTTTGCATATAGACTATTTATCTAGGTGTGTTGAGGCCATTCCTACGAGACTAGATGATGCTCAAATTGTCTCTAAATTTCTAAGGTTTTACATATTTAGTAGATTTGGAGTACCAAAAGCATTAATTAGTGATCAAGACACCCATTTTTGTAATAAGTCAATCAATAACTTATTGGCAAAATATGGTGTAACTCATAAAGTATCCACTCCATACCACCCTCAAGCTAATGGTATGGCAGAGGTTTCAAATAGGGAAATAAAGTATATTTTAGAAAAGATTGTTAAGCCATCTAATAAGGATTAGAAGATACTTTATGGGATTACATAATAGCTTTTAAAACCTCTTTAGGTATGTCCCCATATAGGACAATTTTTGGGAAAGTTTATCATATGCCTATGGAAATAGAGCATAAGACATTTTTGGCAATGAAAGCTTGCAATGAAGACCTTTTGGAAGCTAGTTCAGAGAGGTTGTTGCAGATTCAAGAGCTAGAAGAGATTAGATTGGATGCATATAATAGCTCTAAAATTTATAAACTTAAGACAAAATTAATCCATGATACTCATATTCTTAGGAAAAGGTTTAAAGAGGGTTATAGAGTATTAAGATACCAAGCTAGGTTTAAGTTCAAACATGGTCAATTCAAAACTAGCTGGGATGGAACTTACATGATTATTAAAGTCCACGAAAACAAAAATGCTTTGATTAGTGCACTACTTAGGGTGATAGCTTGTGGTCAATTTTGGGTAAATTGACCTATAGGCTAATTTTTGCAGGAAGATTAAGATAGACTCTAGTGCTAACTCTGAGTCTACAGTTAAATAAGGAGAGTACCCTGATTATGTTGTCCTTGAGGAGGATCCCCTATAATGTGAATTTAATTATGCTAGTCCAGGACATTCCTCTATAGGTTATAATTTAATGGATGAGGAGTTGGAACAACTCATAAAACCTTTCTTGGGAGAAGTTTATAGGCCAAGAGACCAAAGAGATTAGCATAGACATGTCCCAGTCAGGTCAATATAGTTAAACCAAGTCAAGTATACATACAAGTACCTAGTAGGTATAATATTGTAGGACCTAGTAACGAGTTCTAGTATCCCCAGTGTACAAACTCTTCCAATTCTTCTAGTAAGGAATGAGTTCTAGACTTATGAACAGATATAAAATGGTACAGTCGGTATATTAGGAGAGACACTTAGTAAGACATGAATGTTTATCATGGTTTCCTTAACAAAGTTCACACAAGCAATGGTTGACGTTCTCCTAAACAATCCTAAGTGGACTCGTGAGATTACTCACCTAGATTATCTGTCCACCGTAGTAGTAGAGGATTAGATATGGAGCTTTGAGGGCTTTGCTATTATAACCTATCTGTGACTCTTCCATGATGCGAGGACCTGTAGCTAGTATATAGTTTAGGGACTCCAGAGGATGCACATGTAAAAAAGTTTTATTATGGTTACCTTAACAAAGTAGATATAATGTACATGATAAACTATGTTGTTTATTATAAACACAAGTTTATGAATTAATGAAATATAAGTTATGATATTTACTTCCATGTTCCCTCTCATAATTTAGATAAGTTAACATGGTAAGAACACGAAGAAACCCGCAACTTGAGGAAGTTAAGATTCCTCTGGACCCTATGCAATTGATCTTAGAATGATTATATTAATAACAGAAGATGATCAAGGATACGAGGGTGACTTAATATCGTTAAGAATGAGATAGGTATATTGCGATAGCAGCGACAGTAAGATGTTGGAAAATGTACCCTAGGGGCCAATCATTGTCTTATGAACATTATTGATTTATGAATTTATTAATTGTGTTATCATATTATTTGCATATTTATTGTGATGACCATCCTTGGATAATTCATGATCTTATCCTAAATATCCCTAGTCGGTCATCTATGTGGGAGCAGAGATGAAATAAGGCCAGTATGACTTTGAAGATGTATAGAGATATAAATCAAAGTCATAGGCACATGTAAGAGTACAAGGTGTTGGACTGACCCGCTATGAGAGAGCTGCATGGGTTATGTCATAAGCTTCTCTCGTATACAAACCATGTCACTATGCCCTTTGACCTGAGATCATCATGGATTCCTACATGACAAACACTCAGCTTTGACCTAGTCAAAAGTCACTTTTTACCGAGTGATCATAAAGACTATGTTCGGGCTTAGTGGTTTTTCATGCAGAGGAATGTGAATGGTCAAGATGGAATTTGTCCCTCACATTCATAGGGAGATATTACTGGGCCCCTCGATGAGTGAGTCTGAGAAATGTATGGCCATACTGTAATGGAAAGGTAGTTCCATTTCTATAGTTAGACTACTCAGGGATCGAGAAAGTAACGGTCAAGAATAGGAGAATTACATTATCCATGCCTCATCCATGACCAAAATATCGTGTGACAGAAGGGACATGATATGGTTGTATAAAAGGTTACATCGTTTATCGATCCTCATATGATTTGGGTAGTCGTTATGTCTTGCTAGAGACCGTTTGCGACTTGTGGGCCAGTATAGCAAATAGCCCACTACCAACTTCATATGGGCCTATAGGGTCGCACACAAAATAGCCTAACACGAGCTATGATGTCCAGAGTCATTGAATCTAAGACATGTCCAGATTCAATGAATGATCCAAGGTTGATGTATATATTTATTTATATTTATAGTCATATATATATATATAAATTCGTATATATACATTATATATAAGGGAAATAAAGGATTTAATTTATAAGGATAAATTAAATCTCTATCACGTTTGAATTTGGAATTCAAATTGATAGAATATCTCATATAAGAGATATTTACAAGATTTAATTTGAAATTCACTGAGGAACACTCCGTCGACTACTTGAGATCGAAAGGAGATCACCAGCCGCGGAGAGGAGCTGTGGAAGTCACAGAGGAACATTGAGGGTAATGCTTCTTCCCACTTGACTTAAACACATACGATAGATCCTGGCAAGGAATGGAAAAAATTTTAAGTTAATTTCCGTTGCGTGTCTTCCAATTCCTTACAGTGGTATCAAAGCCATGCCATTTTGTGTTTAAGTTAGGCTTGATTGTTGATTAATATGATATGTGTTAGTCATAGCCGATCATATAATATGTATTTTATGTATGACATATAAGGAATCCATGTTATGTATGACATAAAAGGAATCTAAAAGGGAATTGAAATCGGTGGTGCTGCGTTTTGATCTGATCAATTAACATAGATGGGGTCTAAGAAAACCGAATGCAGGTAACCGGCTAAAGGAATCCCTGACCCCGCCCGCTAACCGGCTAGCGGGACCGCCGTGGCTACCTGTTCGTAGTGCAACACAACCGTAACACATGTTATTTTGTGAATGTTTTAGTAGTGAAACATTAATTGCCCTTCAATTAGATCTGAATATTGATTCTTGAATGTTTGGGTATGGTGAACAATATGGCTCTAGATTGCAAGTGTTGTAATTTTTAAATACAGCTTGCGTGTCGTGCCTTCCTCTATATATTCTCAATGTACCCTCTCTTCTCATCTCACTCCCCTCGAATGTTAAAAGAGGTTTCTATATGTAATTTCCCTTTTCTTACTAGAGAGCTATTCTCATTGGCTTGAGGGGACTTAGGATAGGTGAGCCATATTGTATCATGTTTAAATTATGAGATACAAGTAATATGCATGTTTCTGATATAATCATAAGATGCATAAATTAAGCCATCTGAATGAAATCTTAAGTCATAATGCTGTCAATTTATGAATACTTGTCAAAACCTCGATCGCTCAATTGGGGACTACACCAAAGTGAGTGCTTTTGAGTTATCTTGGGGAGATAAGCAAGAGTAATGGTGCTACTCTCATTTGTTTATTATTGTTTGACTTAATTGAGATTGACAAAATAGTTTTGGGTCTCAAGGCATTAGATGGGATTAAAAACATGACAGATCATATGATGATAGAATCCCATGAACATCTAAGAGTTACATTTGATGTAATTGGTAAAGGTGTTACCTATCTAAATAACTTAATTTAAGCGTCCTGCCAAAGTGGACTTAAGTTTGAGCCAAATATGGATCTTAGCCCACTAACTATTGCATTGAGGGTTCTTTATTTAGTAGGAGATTGCTAATTAAATTGCATATTTTTAATTGTAGAATCATGACGACTAGTAATATTGCTACATTATCGCTGCGATCTGTCCTTGAGAAGGACAAACTTAATGGGATAAACTTTCTTGACTGGTTTAGGAACTTGAGAATTGTTTTCAAGCAGGAAAGAAAGGCGCATGTCCTAGATCAACCCGTTCCTGAGGAGCCAGCGGCCAATGCTCCTAGAGCTCAGAGAGATGCTTACACAAAGCATAAGGAAGACTCTGTCGATATGGGATGCTTGATGCTAGCCACCATAGTTCTGGAGCTCTAAAGAGATCTAGAACACATGGAGGCTTATGAGATGATTATGCATCTCAAGAAAATGTTCCAGCAACAGTCAAGGCAAGAGAGGTATGAGACCACTAAGGCCTTATATTCCTGCAAGATGGCTGAAGGTGCATTAGTCAGTACTCATGTCTTAAAGATGAAAGGGTACATTGATCACCTTGAAAGGCTTGGATTTCCCATGAGCCAGGAGTTAGCTACAAATTTGATCTTAAACTCACTCCCATAAAGTTATGACCAGTTTGTCATGAACTACAACATGAACAACATGGAGAAATCTATTTCTGAACTGCATGGGATACTTAAAACTGCTGAGTCAAGTCTTAAGAAGAAGCCCAGTGCTGTTTTGATGGTTTAGAAAGGAAAGGGTATGAAAAAGAAAGGCAAAGGCAAAGGCAAGGGGAAGGGTCATGGCTCATCAGGTAAGACCATAGAGTCAGGCAAGCCCAAAACCAAGCCTGCACCAAAGAAGGCAAAGCCTCCGAAGGAAGGAGTCTGCTTCTTCTGCAATAAACCTGGTCATTGGAAGAGGAATTGCAAACTCTACCTTGAAGATCTGAAAAAGAACAAGAAGGATGGCGGGGCTATCGCTTCAGGTATTTATGTTATAGACATTCATCTTTCTACTTCCACTTCATGGGTATTAGATACTGCCTGTGGTTCTCATATTTGTATAAATGTGCAGGGACTAAAGGACAGTAGGAAGCTGAAAAAGGGCGAGGTTGACCTACGAGTTGGAAACATAGCAAGGGTTGCTGCGTTAGCTGTAGGCACTTATGAATTAGTTCTACCCACTAGGCTTTTGTTAGTTTTGAACAATTGCTATTATGTTCCTGCTTTAAGTAGTAACATTGTTTCACTTTCTTATTTGGATAAGGAAGGTTTCACTTCCATTGCTAGGAATAGTAGATGTTCTATTTATCGTAATGATGTTTTCTATGCTCATGGTGATTTGCATGTTGATCATTATATATTAAATTTGGAATAACCCAATCATGGAAATATCTATAACATAACTGCCAAAAGGGTCAAACCGAACGATTTGAATCCGACATACCTCTGGCACTGTCGTCTGGGCCACATAAATGAGAAACGCATTTCCAAACTCCATCAAGATGGATTTCTAAACTCATTTGATTTTGAATCATATGACACTTACGAGTCTTGCTTGTTAGGAAAGATGATAAAGTCACCCTTCACTGGGCACAGTGAGAGGGCCACTGATTTATTGGGCCTCATACATACAGATGTGTGTGGACCGATGAACACAAATGCCAGAGGAGGTTATTGGTACTTCATAACATTCATAGATGATTTCAGCAGATATGGGTACATCTATCTGATGAAACATAAATCTGAATCTTTTGAAAAGTTCAAGATATTTCAAAATGAAGTATAAAACCAGCTTAGCAAAACAATTAAAGCCCTTCGATCTGATCGGGGTGGTGAATATTTGAGCCAAGAGTTCATAGATCATCTCAGGAGTTGTGAGATAGTCTCATAATTGACTCCTCCAGGGACACTACAATAGAATGGCATTTCTAAACGGAGGAATCGAACACTATTAGATATTGTTCGATTCATGATGAGTCGAATAGATCTTTCGCCCTCCTTTTGGGGCCATGCCCTAGAGACAGCTGCGTTCACACTCAATCGTGTTCCATCTAAGGCAATTAAAAAGACTACGTATAAGGTGTGGATTGGGAGGACGCCTAGTTTGGCTTTCCTCAATATTTGGGGATGCGAGGTCTATATTAAGCAACAAGCCACAGACAAATTAGCACCCAAATCCTCAAAGTGCCTTTTTGTGGGATATCCTAAGAAAACCAAGGGATATTACGTCTACAACCCTACTGATAACAAAGTGTTTGTTGTCAGAAATGGTATCTTTCTCGAACAAGAATTTATCTCTAAAAGAACCAGTGGGAGTAAGGTACACCTCGAAGAAGTTCGAGAGCCACAAGACACCATAGAACTGCAGATGGAAAATAGAGAAGACTCACAACAAGTTGTTGAGACTCCTCAAGTCACGTAAGGTCCACGAAAGTCTAATAGGACACGACTTCAGCTTTAGAGATATGAATCTATGATTTCTGACAGTCGTGATGTGTTGCTCATTGAGCATAATGAGCCGACTACCTATCGAGAAGCTATAGTGGGACCAAACTCTGAAAAGTGGCTTAATGCCATGAAGCCTAAAATGCAATCCATGTACGACAATAAGGTTTGGACCTTATTCGACCCGCCTGAAGGTGTAAAAACTGTCGGGTGCAAGTGGGTTTTTAAGGAGAAAACTGACATGGATGACAATGTAAATGTCTTCAAGGCACGACTGGTTGCAAAAGGATTTACTCAAACTCATGGTGTGGACTATGATGAGACCTTTTCCCCAGTTGCAATGGCCAAATCAATCAGAATCCTCTTTGCCATAGCAGCATATTATGACTATGAAATATGGCAGATAGACATCAAGACAGCCTTCCTTAATAGAAAGCTCCTTGAGGATGTGTACATGACACAACCTGAAGGGTTTGTGCGTTCTAAGGACTCTGGTAAAGTGTGCAAGCTTCAAAGGTCCATTTATGGACTGAAGCAAGCCTCTCGGAGTTGGAATCATTGTTTTGATAAAGTAGTCAAAGAGTTTGGATTTCTTCAAAACATTGATGAACCTTGTGTGTACAAGAAGGTTAGTGGGAGCACAGTTGTGTTTTTGGTACTATATGTCAATGACATCCTACTTATTGGGAATGACATTCCTACCTTACATATTGTCAAGTCTTGGTTAGGAAAGTCTTTCTCGATGAAAGACTTGGGTGAAGCCACCTACATCCTAGGAATCAGGATCTATAGAGATAGATCTAAAAGACTTCTAGGACTCAGTCAGAGTATATACATAGACAAAATACTGCATAGGTTCAGTATGCACGAATCAAAGAGGGGTTTCATACCTATGTCTCATGGTAGTCACCTCAGCAAAGATCTGTGTCCTAGTACATCTGATCAGCGAGGTTGCATGAGTAAAGTTCCATATGCCTCGGCCATAGGATCTATCATGTACGCCATGTTATATACTCGACCGAATGTCTCGTTTGCCTTAAGTATGACTAGCAGATATCAATAGGACCCTGGTGAGGGCCATTGGACTGCTGTAAAAAATATCCTTAAGTACTTAAGAAGGACTAAGGACTTATTCTTGGTCTATGGTGGATTGGATGACGAACTCTGTGTAACTAGTTACACAGACGCGAGTTTTCAAACTGACCAGGATGACCAAAAATCACAGTCTGGATATATATTCCTCCTCAATAATAGAGCAGTAAGCTGGAAGAGCTCTAAGTAAGGCACTATAGCAGATTCTGCAATGGAAGCTGAGTATATAGCAGCATCTGATGCAGCTAAGGAAGCCGTTTGGATTAGGAAGTTCATCACGGCACTAGGGGTGATACCTACCATCTCAGATCCAATAACTTTGCTCTATGACAATAGCGGTGCCATTGCACAGGCTAAAGAGCCTAGGTCACATCAAAGGACCAAGTATATACTCAGGCGATTTCATCTCATCAGAGAAATCAACGATAGAGGTGATATAAAAATATGCAAAGTAGCAGGATAAGACAATGTTGCCGATCCTCTAACAAAGCCGCTTGTGCAGGCAAAGCATGAGCATCATGTTAGGTCAATGGGAATTAGTCAAATTAATAATTGTACCTAGTACAAGTGGGAGGTTGTTGGAAAATGTGCCCTAGGGGCCAATCATTGTCTTATGAACATTATTGATTTATGAATTTATTAATTGTGTTATCATATTATTTGCATGCTTATTGTGATGACCATCCTTGGATAATTCATGATCTTATCCTAAATGTCCCTGGTCGGTCATCTATGTGGGAGCAGAGATGAAATAAGGCCAATATGACTTTGAAGATGTATAGAGATATAAATCAAAGTCATAGGCACATGTAAGAGTACAAGGTGTTGGACCGACCCACTATGAGAGAGCTGTATGGGTTATGTCACAAGCTTCTCTCATACACGAACCATGTCACTATGCCCTTTGACCTAAGATCATCATGGATTCCTACATGACAAACGCTCAGCTTTGACCTAGTCAAAAGTCACTTTTTACCGAGTGATCATAAAGACTATGTTCGGGCTTAGTGGTTTTTCATGCAGAGGAATGTGAATGGTCAAGATGGAATTTGTCCCTCACATTCGTAGAGAGATATTATTGGGCCCCTCGATGAGTGAGTCTGAGAAATGTATGGCCATACTGTAATGGAAAGGTAGTTCCATTTCTATAGTTAGACTACTCAAGGATCAAGAAAGTAACGGTCAGGAATAGGAGGATGACATTATCCATGCCTCATCCAGTATAACAAATGGCCCACTGCCAACTTCATATGGGCCTACAGGGTTGCACACAAAATAGCCCAACACGAGCTATGATGTCTAGATTCATTGAATCTAAGACGTGTCCAGATTCAATGAATGATCCAAGGTTGATGTATATATTTATTTATATTTATATTCGTATATATATATATATATATTCGTATATATACATTATATATAAGGGATATATAGGATTTAATTTATAAGGATAAATTAAATCTCTATCATGTTTGAATTTGAAATTCAAATTGATAGAATATCTCATATAAGAGATATTTACAAGATTTAATTTATAAGGATAAATTAAATCTCTATCACATTTGAATTTGAAATTCAAATTGACATGATATCTCAAATTTGATTTATGAGAATAAATCAAATATAGTCCAGTCTTATCTTTATTTTAAATTAAATAAATAGGTGAATTAAATATGTGGGATGGATTTAATATAAACATTATTTATTTAATTAGTTTCTTATCAAATTATACAATATATGATATTGTATTAATTTCAGAATTAATATAGATTAATTCCAAAATCCAATTCGGTTGAGAAAAACACAGAGCATCCTATATATATGATTTTAGGAGCTACGTTTTTTTGAACAACACATAACATAAAAGGCCGAAAGGAATCTGCAAAAGGTTTGCAAATAAGAAACTGCTGAAGTAGAGACAGAGAGGACGAATTGTTGGGAAAGCCTTGGAGGGACAGGAGACGCTAGCACGTCATTCATGATTGGAATGCTGTTCGTGTGGATACCAGTAGAGGAAGCCGACCTGAGGCATCGACTTCTTGCGATCAGAAAGAGAGCACGAGCCACAGAGAGAAGCTGTGGATGACTTTTTGCGATTGGAAAGAGAGCAAGAGCCGCGGAGAGGAGCTGTGGAAGTCACAGAGGAACATTGAGGGTAATGCTTCTTCCTATTTGACTTAAACACATACGTTAGATCCTGGCAAGGAATGGAAAAATTTTAAGTTAATTTCCGTTGCGTGTCTTCCAATTCCTTACATAAGCAACTTAGCACATCCGGAGCCAGTAGTAGCAGCCAACTCGAAACTTAAAGTAGTGCCACCACCTGTTAAACTGCCAAGATTGATTGAGCTGGTAGTAGACCCGAATAACATCCAATAATGATGGCATGCTTTTTTAAGCACATCTCACCTACTTTTGATAGGACATTTAAGGTCCAAGCAGTAGAGGATTAGATTAGTCAACTATATAAAATTTTTAAAGTGCTCGATTATCCATATAAGAGGAAAGCCTAGATGGTTATATACAAGCTAAAATGAGATGTTGATCGATGGTGGAAGAAAATTGAGCTTCTGCTATAGGTAAGGAATACCTTGGTTACTTGGGAGGTATTTTTAGAACAATTCTATGAGAAATACTTTCCTCACTCAGTTAGAGACAAAAGAGAGGCATAATTCCTTGTACTAAAGTAAGGAGATAGAGAACTTTTTGATGAATATTTGGCAAAGTTAATTCGTCTCTCTCACTACTCCACTGACCTTTGACAGATAGATGATGAACGGTGGATAACTGAGAACTTATCAGAGGACTAATTATCACCTTAAAGGAAAATATAACTTCTGAATAATATAGATAGTTTAACAAGGTTGTTAAGGCTTGTAGAATTATAGAGAACAACATGAATCATTACGGATGGTACAATTTGACTCCAAAAGAGAACAAAGCCTTAGAGAATGGCAGCCAAGGAAGGGGTTTCATCTCATATAGTATTTTACCATGAGGTACTTGAGTGCAGCTCAAATTGTCATCATCTGACTCATCAAAATATAATAATTGCACCCTATTAATGTAGTATAAGAAACAACCCTATCGGTCTTCTTAAGGAGCCTTTATTACTGGAACCCTAGCAGATCGGTGACAAAACCATTGTAAACCTGAGTGAAAGTAAAATGGGTTTTGAGTTTGATTGATTTTTTATGGAATAAAGTACGGTGCAGTAAAGTAAATATTTTTGTATCTTTAATTAAGATGGAAAATGAGTGGATTCTGAAAGAAATATATTGAGAAAGACTCTTGATGATGGAAACCTATCTATCCTTACTCTTAATATGATATGGGAATTTTAAAATCACTGATTCTTAAATAAAATCTTAATCAATCAATTGAGTCTAGATCACTAACATTCCTTAAACTCCTTTGATCAAAGCTAGTTCAAAGACCATTAATAAGCTATTAAAAACCACTTAGCGTGTAATTAAATCAGATGATAAAAATGCCCTCAAATGATCATCGATCGATAACCATAGATTTCAAGCAATTGAATCAGTTAGCAACTATTATTGATAAAAGCCCAATTATCCAGAAATCAAAACTGAAATATTCATATTAAAATCAACATTTCAAATCATCCAAATTCAATTACAAAACCTAATCTCAGAATAATCACTACATATTCAATCCTTACTCATACAATGAAAATCCTAGATCTAGGAGTTCTAAAACATGAAAAAAGGTGAGATGAAAATAGAAAACTCCCCAGTGCAGTGCAGTCCATGAGCTGAAGATATGGATTCATCACTAAGAGACTAAAGATTTAGCCTATCATAACTCCTATTGTATTGCAATCACTACTCAGATGTAATACCATTAAGAAAGCAGAAAAATGGTGATGGAAAGATGAATGATGGAAGATATGTGGTAGGTTGTGGAGAGAGCATTGAGAGAATGATGGAGTACTACTTCTTAGCCATACCAAGTAAAAATTAGCCTCTCCTTGCATTTGCAGCTTCCCTCTCCTTTTAAAGCCATAATGGCCTAATAAAAAATGTGTAACTTCACTAATTCTCTTCATTAGTTGCGACCATATCCTATTTTTGGTTATGACTTGTGAACGCAAGAAAACTTTCCAGAAGAAATGAGGTCAGGACCTGTGGACACTTTGGTGGGGCCTAAAGAGCACATAAGTTGCCTTTCTTGATTTGATTCTCTTTGTGTTGTGTTTTCTTTTCTACTCACATTAATCCTTCATTCTCCTCCAAAATACCTACAATTTAACATCAAAGCTCATTGTAAAAGTCTAACCAGTTAGTAAAGAACGACATATATGCAGTTTGGAGGAGTTAATTTACCATTTTATCCTTAAATCATCATATTGCCAAGCATAATCATGTATTACCATAAAAGCACAATTGCAAGCATAAAATAAATGGTAAAGTTGTCACAAAACTCTTAAAATATCACATAAACCATACACAATTTGTGTCTTATCAATTCCCCTACACTTGAACCTTTGTACTCCTAGACAAAGAAATGAAGTACACCTAAGCCTACATTATTAAATCTGAGGTAACAACATAATCCACAGTGAAATCTTAAAACAATTAATGCACCATCTTTTGGGAATGCAAAAGTGATAATATGAGTAATGCCAAGTAATCAAGTACTAAATGAAATCAACCTTAACTATATGAGTATAATAGATTCTCTCTAAGGATATAAGTGTTTAACTTTCTATATCCTTTTATTGTTAGGGTTCTTTCACTCATATTCAAATTGGGAAACATCCTACTATATGCTTGTAATGGCTCTAAATCTCATCAACTATACAACACTTATGCAAAGAATCAAGAGGTTTTTAAAGGGTGAAATGATGGAGACTATCATATCCTTATTTTCCCTCTCAATTATCCTTAACTAGAAGTAACTTGAATCAATTAAACACCTCTTTGCTTTAGAAACATGAACTTTTTAAAAACATGCTTCTTGGGTACTGTTCACTGGTATTTTTCATTTGGTAATATAGAATACATACCTAACTTTGAAAATTCATAATTATATCTAGAAAAATAAAAATAAAGTGGTTCCAATCTCTAATGAAAGCTCTTGTATTGAAATTTAAAAGAAAAATATAAAAATTAGGTTTCATTGCATGAATGAAATTGGTTTATTTGTTGAAAAATACTGTTTATTTGGTAAATCTGGAAGTTCCAATTTCTTTGTCTTATCTTCAAAAAATTCATTTCTCCTTTCTTACTCATCCAAATGAAATATATTACCTATGGATTTAAAGCTCAAGATGTGCTCTTTAATTTGATAAAATTTTGTAGAAAAATTCATTCATTTACCAAGTGAAATTTGTGCTTCAATCTTACTGCCTCTAGATGCTCATTTTATCCCGTTCCAGATTTTATCTTCAAGTTTGAAAAATCATAATAAATTGAAAACTTAACCAATTGACACATTCTTAGTGTACAATTAAATCTCTATATCTTAGCTACGTACATTCCAAATTTCATGTCTAAACTCATTGGTTAAGTCATCGTAATTACCATCATAAGGTTACTTTCTCATTCTACAAACACACTATAATGTACTATGCATCCCACCATATCATCCCATATCGTCAAGTAGTTAGCATAACTTTCTATACAAGTTCAAACATCTACATTTACCCTTTTTCCTTAGGAGGTTATAGCACCTATAACATGGTTATGCATATGGAAAGAATGAGATTTCATAGAAATCCCAATAGCAAGTAATACAAACTATAATATCATGTATGATTGATTAAATGCCTAACATGTTATCATGAGATGGGAGCTACTTCATAATCATACATAAGCAAACTCTAACATGTATGTTGCCATGACATTAGTTGCAAGGAGTTGAAATCATTCATACTTCATCATCATCATTATAGCATCATCTTAAGCTCAACTAAACATCATAACTAACAAGCAAGCATGGAATCAAACAAACATAAAATTATAGTTAGGTATTCTTGTTACCTCTTGGGTTTTCCTTGACAAACTCTTCTTGAGATGTTCTCCTTTCCACACAAAGTTCAAAACCTAGCCATTACAAAGTAACATCAAGTTACAACTCAACTTCACAACAATTTGAAGACTAGGTTCTTACTAACTTCCATTCTTTTTCCATTTTGTCTTATACTTCTATCTTTCTAAAATAAATTCTCATGGTTCATTTCCACAAAATTTTTCATGTAGAATTCAAATATAAAATCAAAATTTCTAAAATCAAATTACTTCCTTGACTACTGTATAAAACCGAAATGCTTCCTCTTGTTTCCAAAAAATTCATTTTGATTCCAATGCTTCCACTGAAACATTCTACTTTTACCACCTCAGAGTACATATTCAGAAGTATATTTTATTAGAGGAAGCATTACATTAGCCTAAAAATTAAAATTTTAAAACTTACTTATCAGGTACTGTTCACTTGGTAATTTCTAGATTTACAGTCCAACTTTAAAAATTCGTAAGTAATTGTAGAAAAATCATATGGAGGTGATCCAAATTTATAATTGAATCTCTTTCATATATCTTTAAGGAAAAAAAATATAAAAATGGACATTCAACTTGCCAATTGCTACAGTTAAATCGTTACTTTTACTGTTCATATGGCAAATTCTGGAAATTTCAGATTCTATCTCTTAATTTTGGAAATTTGTTTCTCTTGATATACACATCCAAATGAGACGTATTACCTATGAAGTTAAAGATCTAGATGTGTAATACATGATCATTAAATTTTGTGGATTAATTAATTCATTTGCTAGGTCAAACTGAAGCCACAACAAAAATGCTTTAGGACCAACGTTTTTACCATTTCAGTTTACTTTCTTTTATTTTCAATAATTGTTCAAGCATGAATAAACCATCTCTTTTGCCTTTCATGCCTTCATATACATCATGGGGTTATGCCATAATTATTTCATACATTTTCATCACATAAATAGAAACCTTACATGGCATTACATACATGGATAGTTCATAGCCTATACTAGGATCCCAATTACTTCACTTCCTTTCTTCCATTCTTTAACTCTTCTCCATGCATACATTTTCCTTCTTGCTTGAACTAAATTGGTTGGTTATAGGAGGGTGAGATTCTAAGGAATCTCAGTAGCAAACATTACCACTTAAATATGCATAATGGATGCTAATGCATGACATGTAATTTCATTAAACTTTCTTTGATTAGTGACATGTCATCATGCTATATACTTTTGCATAAAAGTGCATGGCCATGGAAAACATGTCATTCACAATACATTCAACATCATCTATCATGTCACAATATTATTCAAATATCATATGCATGCCAACACATAAGCATACCACATCAAGCACATAAAGAGGTAGGTCCACTACCTTACACTTAAGCTTTTCTCTTGATCTTTTGCACTTGCTCCCTAGCTTTCCAACCATGAAGGCTTTCGGTCAATCACTTCCTAACATCTTCCTTGATGCTTCAAGGTCTTAAACATATTCATATTCATCACATAATTCAATAGGACCAAGAACTCCAACAATGTTCAAGGCTATCCTTGATAAATTCTTAACTCTTTACTAACATAACTTTCTCTAGTCTTCACTAATCAACTTGGCCTTTGAACCAATTGAGGTCTTGACTTTACCCTACACAATTTCATCTTTTGAATCCATTTATGAGCTTAGAATCATGAAATTACATCTCCTTCATGGCCTACTGTACAGAACTGAACATAAGCATACAATTCTTTCAAAAATTCTCATTTTGATTCTAATGCTTCCCATAATTGTTTCTCCACTTTACCCCACACAACTTTTCATTTTAAAATCATTGAAAGCATCAAAATCATAAAATTCCAATGACTGTTCATGCGAGTGAACAGTAACATTGAAGGATTTCAAAAATTACAACTTAGAATTCCATTGCTTCCAAGGTTTAAAACCTATCCAATCCTACACAAAATCATCATACAAATTCAATGGAAGCCTTAAATCAATGAAATTCCATTTCCTTCCATCATGAACAGTGAAAACCAAAATGGTTCAACCATGGCAAAGTCAAGAATATCAACTTGATTCAACAATCAATTACTTATCTAGCTTGTTTAAGCTTCAATCACCTATCTCTAACTTTAATTTTTTCTTTTTCCTTTAATCTATGATTTGTGGACAGCACAACACCTTAGAGAAAACACAATTTTTCTCCATAAAAACCCTAAGTTTAAGCTCCCAAATCAAAGGAAAATAAGCTAGGATAGATATCTTACCTTTAATCACTAGCTTGCTTGAACTTTAGTACCTTAAATCTTCTTTGTCTTGGCTTGAGTTTTCATTTTGCAAGAGTTTCCCCAAGGTTGACATGCCACAATTTTGCTTAAGATTTGAGGGGGTATCTATAGAAAAATCTCATGGAAAATCAATGGCCAAGATTAGTTTGTGCACTATTTGATCTAATGGCTCACATTTAATCTTGGATTTAACTTTTTCAAAAAGAGAATTATAACATCATCCATGAAATCACCAAGGGACAACTCATAGGCCTAGGTGGTGAAATTCCAATGGGGGAAGCTTCTAGAAAAATTTTAGACCAATCCGGTACTGGCTCAGTCCGATTCCCAAAAAATTAGACTATTTTCTAAATCTAATTTTTCTGAGATTTCATAATATGCTTTCTGACCTTAAATCTAGTATTCAAATTCTTCCTACCATTGATATTCTTGTACTAGGTCAATACTTAATTACATATCCCTTAGAAAATGACAGAAATGCCCTAGGTTCACTGTCTTACACTATATTAATCCTAAGGGCATAATTGTCATTTCACACCTCTTTATACTATATCAGGGTATTTAATGGCTCTAACTAATCATATTTATACTAACTTGGACATTTTTGGCATGTCCATAATGGCCAAAATACCTTCTATCCATCATTGGTACAATCTGGCTACATAGGGGCATTTTCGTAATTTCATACTTTTCTTGGGTTGCTCTGGACTCTGGCCTACTTAACTGTCTCACCACCATATTTGGCCTCTTTAGATGCCATTTGGGACTTAATATTAGTCCATTGGTTTTATGGCACAAATTCCAAGGAACCTCTCCCGATCGTATTTATCAATATTTTATTCCATTGTAAATTCCTGTAAGAATTCTACAGGATTCCTTTTCTGACTCTGTCAATTTTATAAATTCTTATATTAATTATGGAAATTTACTATAAAGTTTCATCTAATTCTGAGGTCCGAAAAATACTACAATAATTTTTTCTAAATTTAGGAATTTATATCAATTAATCGGGACATCAAATCAAAATTCTGTGTTGCGTTAAACTTATCAAAATAATTTTTTCTATTTACTAGTAAAATTTGGGACTAATTTGATTCTGGGCATTTTTGGGCCTTTTCCGGTTTAACTTTCTTATAATTACATTTAGGTCCCTAAACTTTTGGCTAATTGCATTTAGGTCCCTACACTTTTGGTTAATTACATTTAGGTCCCTCCTTTTATTTCTACTTTTAATTTTGGCCTCCAACATTTTCTAATTTTCATTTAGGTCCTTAAACTTTTGAAAATTATACTTTAGGCCCTTAACTTTTCATAATTACACTTAATGGCCTAAAGTTTATTTTTACTTTCATTTTTCACCATAGAACTTTTGAACTTTCCATTTTAGTCCCTCTCTTCCTTCAAGACTCATCTAACCTTTCTTATTCCTTCTGATCATCGTCACAATCCTTTCTAGATCTCTTTCCTTTATCAGCATTATACAGATAGGAAAAAGTTAGGATATGACATCTACTACTTGTTTCTCTACCTTATCCCCACACAATTTTTCATTTTAAACCCATTGGAAGTGTCATATCCCAATTTTTAGGCATAGAAACTCAGTTTGTAGCCTAAAAAAGGTAGGCTACAAGACCCTATTATGCAGGAGTCCCAAAAGCATACAAATGATGTTTAGGGACTAAACTGCAAGAAAGTGAAAATTTAAGGAAAATAGTGAAAGTCCCTGTGGGCATAATGGAAAAGTAAGAGGTGTTTCTTGGAAATTGAGCTACCAGAGTACTTGGGCTTGGTTAGAAACCCAAGATAGCAATCCAACAGCTAAAAAACATAGGCCCAAGGATTATGGAGTTTAAGATGTATTAAAATAATATTTTAGTGTTTTTCCATAAAGTAAAGTTACCCAGTTAAGGATAGAATTGGGAAAAGTGATCAGATATGACTTTAGACCATGAGGTGGCATGAAAGGTGTCCTCATGGGACCCATAAGGTGCCATATGGCATTATTATAGGAAAAGAAGAAAAGTTAATGACACATGTCATAAGATTAAAAAAGGGAGAAAAAGTAAAAAGGACACGTGGCATAATCTCGGCCGCACATTCTAGAAAAAAGCTCTGGAATTCTCTAGAGAGGCTCAATCAGCTGGTAAGGTATCCCAAGGGCCCCACCAATTGTGCCACATATACCCTGAGGTGTCCTTGGATGATGTCATATTGGTGAGTCATCAAGGAGGATGATGTCATCATGATGATGCAGGCGAAGCTTCTTGAGGAAGCTAAGCAACCTAGGCCATTCATCACGATTCAATCTGAGCCATTCATTCCACCTCTACTCACCTATAAATAGGCCACCCCTCCCTTAAGGAATACATGTCCAAGAGCCAAGAAATAAGAGAAAGAAGAGAGAAAGAGAAAAAGAAAGGAAGGAAGAGAGAGAAAGGAAAGAGTTCTGGCGGAGCCAGGAGTAGTCCAAGGAGCTTAGGGACTGGGTAGAGCTTAGGAATAAGGTAAGTAAGTTATCTGGTCCCTGCTCTAATAAAGTAGAGGATTGCTCTTAATAGTTAGAATAGAGAAATATCTCTATTGATAAAGGTAGCCATAGATAGAAAGAAAGCCAGGGGAATATCAGATAAAGGATATTACCCCTAGTTAAGCATAAGGTAAGTAGAGCTATACTGGATAATAATAAGGATATTATTATGCTATGTATAGGCTCTAACTTATGAGAAGAAGGGACCTTAGAGACAAGGCTAAGAGCTGGAAGGAAAGACTGTACGCCAGGTAGTAAACTTACCTACTTGTATGCTTATACTGCTTGGATGTTTTATGTGATGTTTTCTTACCTTGACGATGTGAAGCATGTATGATTAAGTAATGCTCTGTTTCTTTTTATACTATGGCCATATGTTATAATTAAGTAACATGGAAGCATGTAACTTATTATGATGCAAGCATGATCATTAAGTACACACATAGTAACATCAAGCATATAGTTGCATATATTGTATGGTTTCCGTTTGCTACTGAGATTTCCTTAGAAATCTCATCCCCTTCCATGTAATCCCAATCCCACAGGTATGTTAGAAAAGGATTGAATAAGCATGAAGAGAAGCTGGGGATTGAATAGTGTAAATGTTGGGACGAAAATGCTGGAATCAGGGAAAAATACAGGATAAACAGTAAACTTTGGACATTGACTGACATTGACCTGGTTAAGGCACGGTTAACGAGTCATTGTTTCCTGAAAGAGAATTAAGTTAGCTTAATGTAGCAATTTGAACCACTTAATTTCAATTTTTCTAGAATTAATTATGATTTTTTGAAGTCATATCACTCCTCTGGAATTTACACAGTGAATAGTACTCGCTAAGAGTAAAATTCCAGATTGAGTAATTTGACTTCAATAGCCTTAAAAGTGGTTCCAGATGTTACCATTTGGTCCCTAAGATGTATGAAAATGAGGATGTTACATTTTGGTATCATTTTCTCCTCCCCTTAAAATAAATTTCGTCCTCAAAATTTGAGGGTCAAACCTCTATTCATTCTTTTATGAATATTTTCTCTAAGGAGAACATCCCTTTCATTTCATAACATTTTCTTAACTTTCTTAGCTCTTCTCAACCTCTCTTACTATCTTTCACAACTTTGTGTATCTATGCCAAACTTTTATGGCATTTATACCTTTTTCATATAACTGCGTTCTATTCTTACTTTATCTTAGACTCTTTTCTCTGGGTCTCGCTAGCCTTTTAATCTCTTGATCCTTATTTGAAGGATCTATCTACTCATACTTTTCCATTCTCAAAACATATGGGGCTCTCGTCTCTATTTCTCAGGCATACTTCTACAAAACTTTTTGAATATCAATACTCAGACTTGAACTTAGACTCCATCTTCGTTTAAGGAAAACTAAGTTTAATATGTATATAATATAGGCTATTTGAGGAAAATTATTATAAATAAGTTTTCTAGATGAGTTAATCAACTCGTGAAGCTTTCTTACCTTAACTTCATTTCTTCATGGCTCCTTAATTTCCTTAGGCTAGGTCTAACTGTGACCTCGGGATCTAACTGCGATCAACTGTAAGCCTTTAACTGTGACTCTGAAGCTATTAGGATCTAACTGTGACCCTTGAGCCATGCTAGGATCTAACTGCAATCCTCCAGAATCCTCTGTGATTTTGTTGTACTGTATCATCATCTCTAAAAGATCTTATCCAACAGACTACGTTATAAGGTTAGCTACTTCCACTTATTGATAACTTAAAATAAAAATTTTAAAATGCATTCCATAGCCCATATTATTTACCCAGACTTTACTTATTTCCCTTCTTACTCAGGAGTTCCTTCTCATCTTTCTTACTCTGTTATGGCTTACCAATCATGGTCTAACCACCTGCCATTGCATTCGATTGCTATGGCCTTCTCATTTAAATATGTGCTCTAACTGCGAGCCATTTAAACTATACTCTAACTGCGAGCAATCTACATCAGATCTAACTCTTATCTGAAGAGTAATCTAAGCTCATCTGAATCTAGCTCTATCTAAGAGCCATCTATTTCATATCCAACTCTTATCTGAAGAGTGATATGAAAACAATCTCTTTACTTCTATCTATTACTCTTTCTGTATACTATTTCTTTTGATAGAGTTATAACACTACCACCTTCTTGGTACTTGCTATAACCCTAACATAAGAAATGGCCCTGAGTACTGTATTCATAATTATGTAGAAATACCTGAGTAACCCCAATCATATTGTAACAACTGTCCCACTTACTGAGAATGTCTATCATCCTGGTACATTCTTATTGCATGTCGTATGGTATGGGAGCAACATAACGTTCTCATTATAAACTCTACCCTGCATGTACTGCATGAGGGGAGTATTTATAGCATACTCTAACATGCGTGTCATCATATGACAACTGCAAGGAGATGTAACTATTCATCATAACTCATGGCAACATAAGCTATATCACCACATAAATTTGCTCAACCATCCATCATACGTATACTGCAATTGAACATTCTTTCCTCTATCGCATCATCTGCCAAATTCCAAACATTCATTTAAGAACTTAAAATAATTACTCATTTAACTAAGGCTGCCACATTAACCTTTCTTACATAGGGAACAGGGGAGTCACTTTATCTTTGAAACTGTGGCTACCTTTCTCTTCTTTAAACATTATAAACTTCTTTCTTTGTAACACAAAATTCAATCCGTGAGCTAACTTCTTAGTCATTCAACTCTCAACTATCTCTTAACTCTTTCTTTCTATCAGTCTCAGTCTACTCTGACTAGACTGTAGTTTATCTGTCTTGGGAATATCAACTATCTATCTATTAATAATCTCATCTTTAACTATTGATTCTTTTGTTTAGGAAACACTAGCTGAAGAAATTCTTTCGTAATGTAGATCTACTCACATTGAGGATATACTTCTAAACATGGTCTAATCTTTCATATCTCCTTACTTTATACTATCTGGCTTGATTATTCTTTGTACCAATCCTCCAGTTGATTAACTTCAACCAGGTTGGTACCTTTATTATCATCACCACTGTAACATCTGGTAGCTTCCCTTGACCTGGGACTGGTCAGCTTATGTTTTTATCCATAGAGGAAACTACTCCCCAGACGTTATCTTGCTTAGTCCAGCCATATTGTGCTAAGAAACACGAGACCTTAGTAGTAAAGGCTGACTAAGACTAACTACTTCCTTAAAGATTACCATGTACCACTGTAAAGTATGTGGTACTGTCTTATCTATCTAGGTGTCACTGTCTCTTAGTAGGGGGAGAACCTCTTAGTTCAAATCTCTAACTATACCAGAGCATCACTGAGCCATAACCTTCTATTTTGTGCCAGAATCTTATGCTCTATGCCAGAACCCTTTGCTCTGTACTAGAACCCTCTCAATTCTGTATCAGAACCTTATGTTCTGAGCCAGAATCCTCTGCTCTAATACCAAAATGTAAAATCCTCATTTTCATACATCTTAGGGACCAAATGGTAGCATCTGGAACCACTTTTAAGGCTTTTGAAGTCAAATTACTCAATTTGAAATTTATACAGTGAATAGTATTCGCTAAGAGTAAAATTCAACTATACTTAAAAGGCCTAAACTTTTTCTTATCAGCACATAACTCTTTCAAAAATTTAGCATACTTAGGGTTTCTTTTGAGGAATTCAACTATAGGAATATTTTCTAAATTATTGAAGAGATTGAAAGCATCTTTTGTAAATTTAGAATCAATCTTTTTCTTTCTTGTAAAATAAGTTTTAGGAAAAATAATATCCTTTATACTTACCTTTTTACCTGTATGCATAGAGGCTCCTTGCTTTCTCGATTATGCTTTCTCCTCAGCTTGTTTCCCCTTGTATGCTAGACTTGGTATTATCACTTCCTCTTCTTGCTTCTCTTGTATATCCCTTTGCGCTTGCGAGTTCTTTTCTTGGGTTGCTTTCTTAATCATAACTATTGTTCTTTCCCACTTTCTGATTTCCTAATCTTCATTTGTGACAATGATGTATTTTTAGCTTCAAGGTCTTTTATATCCTCCTTTGGTGTATCATCTTCCTTGAAGTGAACTTTTCTCCCACTTTTGGTGATATGGCATTCAAGCCCCTCGGATTAATAATAGTATTTGAAATTATACTGCCACTACTCTTTATTTGGATGTTACTCACTGTATTAAAAACTTGAGTTAAATGACTTGTAATATCAACATTCTTAGAACTTAACTACTTAAGCTTCCTATGTATATCTATATTATCCTTCTGCATACTTTGAAGAATTGAAGCTATGGAGGTGAATTGATTGTCATTCTCTTTGAGCTTGTTTTTTTATATTGGTCATTCTACTGTCTATGTTATTTATTTGTGCAGCCACACTCTTTAACATTTGAGAAGTCTTATATGGTCTTGATATTGCTAAGGCATTAGGTTGAGCAAGAACCATAGACATTGCATTACTTTGGTAATTGCTTGAGGAAGCACCACCTTCTTGGAATTAGTTTGGCTTATTTTCCCCACTCCCTTACCTAAAATTTGGGTGGTCTCTCTAACCAGGGTTGTATGTGTTAGAGTATGAGTTTCTCTTCTGGTATTGATTGTCTCTCCCTTGATATATTGCTACCACCTCTTTATACTATTTGTCACATGTACTTGTAGTATGTATCATTGAATCGCATGATTCACATCCTGTACTTAGTGCTTGTGAGGTCCCTATTGCATGAACTTGCTTTGTGGAATACAACTAATTTTCAATTAAATTCACTCTTTTCCATTTAATTTCCCAAAGCTTCTATTTCTACTAATATCTCTTTTGAATTGCCCGAAGATGATGAGGTCATGCTCCTTGGATCCTTAGTCTGATGGTCTTCATTAGCCATTTTCTAGAATAATTTTCAACTTGCTTATAGAGTCTTATATCTCAAAGATCCATTTGCTGCTGCATTTAAGGACACCTGATTGTGAGGAAGTAGACTATCAAAGAAAATGTCTACTAGATAAGCCTTTATCATGTTTTGATGTAGACATCGAGCCAACAAGTTGATAAATCTTGTCCAATATTCATGTAATGACTCTCTATCTTGTTGCAGAATATTTATAATCTCCTTCTTTATTCGAGTTGTCTTAAAGCCAGAAAGAATTGTTCTAAATATGTTGACTTCAACTGATCCCATGTAAGAGTGGAGAAATGAGTTGACAGATTGTATAACCACTCCTTAGCCTTCCCTTCTATAGTGAAATGGAAACACCTCCTTAAGACATAATCTAATGCATTCATTAGAGGATTCATTGAAGAGCATATCATATGCATGGTTTGTAAGTGCCGATATGGACATTCTCCTGTAAAACTATGAAATTTAGGTAAGGCTGCAATCAAAGCTCCTTTAATTTCAAAATTAGCCTCTTCAATGTAAAAACCATAAGGATCATAATTCACATGCGAATGATTTATTTCCTTCACACTTCTATTATATTCTACATTCATTGATATTTCATTTTCTCCTTTTCTACCATTATGCCCATTAGGATTAATCTCAGCCATATTAGAAATTTCTAATGGGGTCTCTAAATTGAGTTCAATTTTAGATCCCAGAACACTAGAGGATGAGTTAGATTCTATTGATCTTGCCTCTTCTCTAAATTATATCCTTAGTTTTCTAACTTGTCTCTCAATTTAGGTTCAAAAGGCACTAATAGTTCATTTCTTTTACACATGCAGCATAGGATCAATCAAGAATAACCAGGCAAGCAATCATAATTAGACACAGAAGTTTCATAGCAGAAAAGCTCAACCAGTCATGACACAAGGGTATTCAGGTCGTGACCCAAATACATAGAGTAAAAGTTCTAAAAATTAAATTTTATGTCACGACTAAAATGTGGTTTTGTTGCAACCAACAATCAAAGAGAGTAAAATTTTCAAAACAGTTATGACCAGAGGTAGTGACTGTCGCGACTAGAGTTTATAGAGAGTAATCAAGCACTATAGAAAAGCAATATGGTCATGAAACAATTGTGAGTGGTCTTGACTCAAAGGTGCAGAGAGCAAATTCATAGAAAATTTAAAAAGAAAGGCAGAGTGTCATGCAATGAAAATAACAAAAACTAAAATTCAAACAAAAAAATAACTCAGGTAAATAATAAAATTGACAACCAATTGCTAATAAACGAATTACTTGGCTCCCTGGCAACGACTCCATTGATGTGCAGCTTAGATTTTCATCATCTAACTCATCAAAATAAAATAATTGCACCCTATTAATGTAGTATAAGGCATAACCCTATCATTCTTCTTAAGGAGCCCTTTTTATTGGAAGCCTAGCAAATTGGTGACAAAACCATTGAAAACCTGAGTAAAAGTAAAATAGGTTTTGGGTTTGATTGATTTTTGATGGAATAAAGTAAGGTGCAGTAAAGTAAATATTTTTGTATCTTTAATTAAGATGGAAAATGAGTGGATTCTGAAAGAAATATATTGAGAAAGACTCTTGATGATGGAAACCTATCTATTCTTGCTCTTAACATGATCTGGGAATTTTAAAATCACTAAGTTTTAAATAAAACCTTAACCGATCGATTGAGTCTAGATCACTAGCATTCCTTAAACTCCTTTGATCAAAACTAGTTTAAATACCATTAATGCACTGTTAAAAACCATTTATCCTATAATTAAATCAGATGATGAAAATGCCCTCAAATGATCATCAATCGATAACCATAGATTTCAAGCAATTAAATCAGTTAGCAACGATCGTTGATAAAAGCCCAATTATCCAAAAATTAAAATTGAAATATTCATATTAAAATAACATTCAAATCATCCAAATTCAATTACAAAACATAATCTCAAAATAAATGATCGATATTCAATCCTTACTCATACAATGAAAGCCCTAGATCTAAGAATTCTAAAACATGAAAAAAGGTAAGATGAAAACAGGAAACTCCCTAGTGCAGTACAGTCCATGAGTTTAAGATATAAAATCTATCACCAAGAGACTAAAGATTTAGCCTCTCATGACTCCTGCTATGCTACAATCACTACTCATATGTGATGCCATTAAGAAAGTAGAAAAATAGTGATAGAAAGATGAATGATGGAAGATATGTGGGTAGGTTGTGGAGAGAGCATTGAGAGAATGATGGAGTACTACTTCTTAGCCATATTAAGTAAAAATCAGCCTTCCCTTGTCCGCAACTTCCCTCTCCTTTTAAAGCCATAATGACCTAATAAAAAATGTATAGCTTCACTAATTCTTTTCTTTGGTCATGATCAGATCCTATTTTTGGTTGCGACTTGTGAACGTAGGAAAACTTCCTAGAAGAAATGAGGTCGTGACCTGTGAACACTTTGGTCGCAACTAAAGAACACAGAAGCTGCCTTCCTTGATTTGATTCTCTTTGTCTTGTGATTTCTTTTCTGCTCACATTAATCCTTAGTTCTCCAAAATACCTATAATTCAACATCAAAACTCACTATAAAAGTCTAACTAGTTACTAAAGAATGACATATATACAATTTAGAGGAGTTAATTTACCATTTTACCCTTAAAATGTATTTTACCAAGCATAATCAAGTATTACCACAAAAGCATAATTGTAGGCATAAAATGAATGGTAAAGTTATCACAAAACTCTTAAAATGTCACTAAAACTATACACAATTTGTGTCTTATCAGTACTTTAGTATTGTTTTTAAACAAAAGGATGATAGTCTAAGATTATGCATAAACTACAAAGAGTTGAATAAGATTATAGTAAGGAATAAGGACCCTCTCCCTAGAATTAATGACCTATTAAATTAGTTGGCTGGAGCAAGTATATTCTCTAAGATTGGCTTGGGGTCAGGCTACCACTAACTCAGGATTAAGTCAAATGACATCCCTAAAACTGTATTCATAACTCATTATGGTTACTTTGAATTTTTAGTAATGATGTTTAGATTAACGAATGCTCTTGTTATTTTTATGGACTACATGAATATAATCTTCAGGCCCTACCTAGATCAGTTTGTTTTAGTCTTTATATATGATATTATAGTGTACTCTAAATCTAAAGAGGAGCATGAGAGGCATTTGAGAATTTTCTTCAATACCCTTAAAGATAAATAGATATATGCCCATATTAGTAAGACAAGTGTTGGCTTTAAGAAGTCAAATTTCTCGATCATGTCATATCCCTTGGTGGGGTAACTGTTGATCCTAGAAAATTTAAAGCAGTGTTAAGCTGGGAGTAGCAAAAGATAATGACAAAGATTATAAGTTTTTGGGTCTTGGCTAGGTATTACAGAACATTCATAAAGGACTTTTCTTGAATTGCCCTACCATTAACAAAGCATACCAGAAACAATTAGCAATTTAAGTTGAACGATAAGTGTGAGGCCAGTTTTCAAGAGTTAAAATAGAAGTTAACCTTTACTCCCATACTAATCTTTCCTGATCCAACCTAGGCCTATGTGGTCTATTCAGATGCTACCAAGTAGTGGCTGGGATGTGTATTAATGTAATAAGTTAAATCCATATGAAGAAAATAATCCCACTTATGACCTGGTACTAGTAACGGTAGTTTATGCCCTTAAAATATGGAGACATTATTTATACAGAGTTACTATAGAGTTGTTATGTGACCACAAAAGCTTGAAGTACTTACAAGATAAAAAAGATCTAAATATGCAACAATAAAGATGGATGAAACTATTAAAGGAATATGATTTCCAAATCAAGTACCATATAGGGAAAGCTAATGTAGTAACTAATGTCTTGAGTAGGAAGGTACTTCAAGTAGCAACTTTAATGATCAAAGAACTGAAGTTAGTAAAAGATGTCAGGAATTGGAGTCCCTTGTACCAGTGTAGATGACAAGGGATTCATTTAGAAGAATGAAGGTTAAGACTTTAATCAAAAATGAGATAAGAGAAGCTTATGAGTATGATAAGTTAGCAGAAATCTTTACGAATAAGCTATGAAGAGGATATACTAAGAATTTTGAAATATCAACAGATAGATTGTTACAGTTCAAGGAAGGTCATATATTCCTAAAGCAGTAGGATTAAGAGAGGGAATTCTAGATGAAGCTTACAAGAGTAAATATATGATACATCCAGGCATGCCCAAAATGTATCATGATGTTAAGAGTCTATTTTGGTGGCCTAGATTGAAGAAAGATATTGTGACATATTTGTCAAGATGCCTTGTGTGTTAGAAGGTGAAGGTTAAACATAAAAAACCAGCAGCAAAGTTACAACCCCTAGATATCCCTGAGTGGAAATAGGATAGTATTGCCATGGATTTTGCTAAAGGATTACCTATAACTTTAGCTAAGAATGATACTATATGGGTAGTGATTGATCAATTGATGAAGTGAGCTCTTTTTCTGGAAATTAGTTTAAGGGACTTTCTCAAGAAGTTAGCAAAGCTATACATAAAGGAGATTGTTAAGCTGCATGGTGTCCTAAGTAGTATTATTTTTTACAGTGACCCTAGTTTTACATCAAATTTCTAGAAGGCTTCACATAAAGAAATGGACATTACTCTCAGGTTTAGTATAATCTACCACCCACAAACTGACAGACAGCCAGAAAGGACGATCAAGGCACTATAAGATATGCTTAAAGCTTATGTCTTGGATTTCAAAGAAAATTAAGATACCCATCTACCACTTATAGAATTTGCCTATAATAATAGTTATTAGTCTAGCATATACATAGCCCTATTTAAAGCACTTTATGGATGAAAGTGTATATCTCCTTTATGCTAGGTAGAGTTGAGCAAGAGGAGGATGTGTAGTCCTGATATAGTGGATCAAATTGCAGCACATATTGACTTGATCAAGAAAGACTATTGACGGCTTAAAGCAGGAAGAAAATTTATGCATTTGTTAGAAGAAAGCTGTTGGAGTTTAAAGAAGGAGAACATATGTTCCTTAAGATAACTCCAACCATAGGAGCTAGTCAGTCTATTAAAGTTATAAAGCTGCATCCAAGATATATAGGACCATTTTAGATCCTCACCAAAGTATGATATATAGCCTATAGATTAGCCCTTTACCCAAATATCAGTCATATTCATGATGTGTTTCACATTTTTGAGTTGAAGAAGTATGTTATAAACCCATCGCATGTAATAAAGCAAGATGACATTGCGCTATAAGATAGCTTATCATACAAAGTTGGACCAGCACGGATCATTGATTGGAAGATCAAGCAGATGAGAAACAAATAAATTCCTCTGGTCAAGGTGGTCTGGAAGGGTTTAATAGAGAATGAAACCACCTGGGAAGTTGAATAGAGGATAAAGAAAAAACATCTAGAGCTATTTACTTAAGGTATGTTCTAAATTTTGAGGATAAAATTTATTTTAAGGGGAGAAGAAATGTCACACCCTCAAATTTCCTATCTAGGATAAAACAAGTTTAGTGAAGGAAAATGTTAGAGTATAGCTAGAGGAAGGACTAAACTATAAGGGAAAAAGCCCTTTAGAGCCTAAGTAAGAATGTTCAAAGGGACTAAAATGTAAACTGTAAAGGTCCTATGGATTAAAGTTAATATAGTGATAAGTTAAGGGAACATAATTATAATTTTGAAATAATTAAGGGACATAAGTATCATTCTTAAAAAAGTCAAGGATACAAATGTAAATATGAAAGTATATTAGGAATCCATTAAACCATAATTCAATAGAAGGTAGAGGGGATTTTTCTTTGCTATTTGACTAGCGTCAGGATTTTGATTTTAGACATTGACAAATTGATATGAATTTTTGAAGAATTAAATTGATAACAAAGGATATAAACTTGGACAGGAAATTAGAGGGTGTTATAGGAATAGAGGACCAGGGCTAAGAAATACCCTGGTGGAATATGAAAAGACAAAAATTCCCCTAGTGTTATAAAAATAAACATTTTCATAATTTTTAATGCTTAACTAATAAAATAATTATGTAATCCATAAATGTTAAAGTTAGGAAGAACACAGACACTGCATCTAATATAATAAGATAAATTATGAAATCTCATAAAAATTAGATTAAGGAAACATGCAGGTTTTGAGAAAATTTGACTAAACTAGTACAAGATTGGACATGATTTTCTAGGAACTCTCAAGACTTTTTCTTCTTCCATAAGATGGTGCTACTTGTCATCACAAGTATGGTGAGGAATTTGAAGACTAGTTTAAGAGTTAATGACCCCTTAATATTGATTAAGAATTAATCAACCAATAGGAAGCAAGATTAAGGCATTGTAAATACTAAGACATGGAAAGGTATAATGGTCCCTAGATGTCAAAAATTTATCTATAAATACCCCCTTAGCTCTTATGGCTAACAACATTAAGCGCCTTTGGAGAAATTCTTATAAAATGTTCTCTCAACCAAAATCAACCTTCCAAACTTCAAGGATTTCAAGGTAAATTCTTACTCCAAGCTTTAGGTTATGTAATTGGAAGGTTAATCTCTTTATTTAGTGGTTGAAATTTTAATTTCTCCCCCATTATGCATGATGTTCAAAATATATCATGGAAAGGGGAATAAGAATTTGAAGTTAAAAGTAGTTAAAATAAGATGAAACAAGTTAGATGTAAATAGTTTAAGCTTATGGAATCAATAGATTCTTGGAACCCTATGTATGGCATGCTTTCTGCCACTTTGGGAACTTTAAGAGGAAATTTTAATTTATTGATTTTGATGCTTACAATGGGTTTAAAATAAAAAATTGTATAGTGTTAAGTAGAGAAGCAAGCATTAGAAGCATTGGAATCAAAATATAATTTTTTTTTAAACTTTAAGGGGACACCTTAGTTATGTACAATTTGTATAAAGGAGTTGGAATTTCAAAATTCTAACTTCATAATTGAATTCTACATGAAAAATTATGTAGGATTGAATCTTAGAATATTGTGTTTTATGATAATTGGTTGAGTTTGCTATGAATTGATGTTATGAGCTATGATAAGTTGTTGCATCTCCTTGCATTAAACTTCATGACAATATGCATGTTAGAGTATATTTGAAGCTAAGTTATGTTGCTCCCATATCATATAACACGTGATTAGATAATTTAACTTAGTTAATGATAGTGCATAACTCTTGCTATTGAGTTTCTTTGAAATCTCATTCCTTCCATGATTTTGCCACTGTTATATGGGCTGAGACATTCAAAGGAAAGGGCCTAATTATGGACAATTAAGCATGCTATATTATGTATTGAAGTATATTAGACAATGGCATGTATCCCTAAATGAGGCAGTGACCTTATGACTAAACGTTGAGCCTTTTAATGGATGAATTCAAACAAGATATTTTTTGCGCATATACCTAAGACAATTATCTTTTAAATAGACATTAAGATAACCTAATTTGGTTAATTATACAATTTAATATGATTTTTCAAAGTTCAAGCCCATCATCTGGAAAACTTGAAGTTGACCAAATAAAGAGTTATTTTAACGAAACAATAGTAATGACTCATAGCTAATAAATTTTGTTTGATATTTTCCTCTTAAATATGCATAAGATGTCAACAAAACTTTGAACCACCTCATTTTGAGTTTTTTAGAATTAGTTATAAATTTTCAAAGTTAGGCTAAGAATATAGATTTACCATATGAACAATCCCGAAGAATAAATTTTTGAAAATTCACTTTCCCAACTTCATAGTAAAAGTGGTTCCAAAGGTTTCCAAATGAGAATATATTCATAGTATAATGAGGACGTAACACCTTTGGTTTTTTTTCTTCCAATGGTATTGGGACTTAAGTGCCATTGCCAAATTCGCCCAAAATTCTCCCATAGTACCTACAATAAAAATCAAAGTAATATAGCATCAATTATCCTATAAGTCAATGAATTACAATTAATATTTAATTATGAAAATTTTCCCATATTAACACTAATTCAAAACAAGTATAATAAGTCCAACTAATGTATAAAGAATGCAATTTAGGGCCATAAAACACATTTAAACCCTAAAATGTGACATGGGCATACATGGTAAAATATGTATTTATCAGTTGTTGTGAAATAATCACATTGCCCATATATTTTTTTATTATGAAAAACTCCCTTCACCATTGACTACTAGAGCTCTGACACTAGCAGTCAAAGAATTTTTGGAAGTCAGGTGATCATAAGATAAATTACTACTTTACTTATAAGTGATAACAAGAGCTTCAATAGTAACAGCTGATATTTTGAAAAAGTTAGTTTGGATTTTAAATGTTCATGGTAATCTAGAGATCAATAATTACTTCACTTTAAGAATAACAACTTTATATGAAATGTCAAAAAAGCCTTTATACTAAGTAACACTTAAAACTTAGACTCAACTTTTCAACATACTAGTTATGACCCCTAAAGTTTTTATGGTTATTAATATAAGGGTTAAGGTGCAAAAATACCTATGAACTTGTCTCAAATATGTAGCAAAACCTTAGGTGCAAAAATACATGAGATGATTTGAAAATAGCCTAAAATGTTATTGCCGTTGAATTTAAGTAACACCGTTAAGTTGAAGATGTGGAGCCTACTGTTAAATGATTATTTAACACATTAGCCAATCATAATGCACCAATTCAGAATAATTTTATCCCTCTCTTTCATTTATCATTTCAAATGATTCTCCATTAGAAAAAACTCCTTACTCTCTATCTCTCTTCCCCAACTTCCCTAAAAACATATTTCTCTCTCTCCACCCCACCTCTTCAACCTTGACGCTCCTCCTTCCACCTTAATGAAACATTTTTGAATCATCCCCAAAGGTAAAGAAAAAAAATTTGAGCCCTCTTCAACATATATAAACAACTCGAGAATGGACAAATTCAAAATAAGAATTAACAAGACAAAATGTGGAGCCAACTTTAATGCACTTTGCTGAGCAAGTTTCAAACTAAAGTGGGTTTTTCTCATCTATTATGTGCAATTTGATTAACATCTTGCTCAACTTCCTTAACAACAAGGATTTTTAATATTCCAAGGATAGATTGATGAACCTGGTTTGAGTTCCTCTCTCTATAATTTCAAAACTCAGAACTCCTTTGAAATATTGATCTCGTTAGGGTTTTTGTTCTCTCTATTAAAGGTTGGGTCCTTGATGGTGAAGTTTTAGGTGGAGGTAGATATAAGAAGCAGAAGCTATTTGTGTAGATAGAGAAGAGGGAGACGATAGGGTAGAGAGAGAAAGAGGGGATTTTCAAGAGAAGTTAGGGGAAGAAAGGGAGTGTTTTTGGAGTTTTTTCAATGAATAATCATTTAAAATTATCAATAAAAAGATAAGGATAAAATTATTCTCAATTGGTGCATTGATTGGCTAACATATTAAATAATCATTTTATAGTGGACCCTGTATATTCAACTTAATGGTGTTAGTTGAATTTAACAACATTAGAATTGATGCCCCTCTTGAAATCATCTTAAATATTTTTGCACCAAAGGTTTTACTATGGTGGTAGGTGTAATATCCCAATTCTAGGCCCAGAAGCCCAGAAAGTAGCCAGAAATAAGCATGCTACTAGACTCATTTGAGCAAAACTCCCAAAAATATATAGAGGATTTTTAAAGACTAAATTGCAAATAATTAGAGGAAGGAATTACTAAATTGTAAGAAAAAAAGTCGTTTAAGGCCTAAATAAAATAGTTAAAGGGACTAAATTGTAAAGAAAGAAAGTCATTTATGGCCTAAGTATAAAGTTTTAAAGGGACAAAAGTAAAAAATATAAAAGTCCTAATGCCTAAATTAAATGTAGAAACAAGTTATGGGCCTTAAGCCTAATTATCAAGAATAAAGGGACATATATGTCATTTTTAAAAAGGCAAAGGATATAAAGGTAATTATAAATAAATAAGGGATATGGATGGCATTATTGATAAATTTAAGGACCTAATGTAATTATAGAAAAAGACTAGAAACCCAATGATATGAAATCAGGGAACAAAAGAGGGGATTTTTCTTATCATTATAGTATGAATCAGAATTTTGATTTGAGGCCCAATTAATTGATATGATTTTTCTAAAATAATTAAAATTTTAGTAGGCCTTTTAAGGTAAGGTTGGATCAAATGTCCAATAAAGGGTATAAATATGTACAAGAAATCAGGCAGGTCTTAAAATAGGGGCCAATGCCAAGAAATAACTTGAAAAATATGAACACAAAAATTCCCCTAATGTTATAAGAATAAATAAAGGTGAATAAAGGGAATTTTAGTCCTTTAATCTAGGACAAAAAGTCAAAGAGCCTTACAGGAATATAGGACCATGGTTAGAAAATACCCTGATGAAGTATAAAAAGATAATAATGGTTATGAAATTAAATAGAATGAACTAGGGGCATTTTGGTAATTTTAAAGGCTAAGTAATTAAATTCATACCCACTCTAAGAATGTCAGAGGTAGAAAAAATCTAGACACTTAATTTAATATTACAAAAATATTATAGAATCTCAGATAAATTAGCTTAAGAAACAGTATGGTTTTTCGAAAATATGACCAGGCTGGTACTGGATTGGACTAGATCTTCTAATTATCCTCTTATTCCTTTGGATTGCACCACCTAGCATGATGATGCCACATGCATGATGTACGTCATGGAAGAGAGTTGATTATATAAGACAGCTAAGTGGTTAAATCTTGGCAATTGATTTTTAAGATGCAATCTTGGCTATCGTTGCAAGATTAGATCTTGGCCATTGATCTAATCCAATATTTTTCTATATATACCCCCTTGGAAGCAGCTTGGTAATCACTTAGTAACCATTTGGAAACTTTTATAAGAAGCTTTCGCAAGCCAAGAGCAATAATCCATGGGCTATTCAATCAAGCTTGTAAGATATCTCTTCCTAAGTCTTCGATCTTGTAGTTGGGAGGCTTAATTGCTAGATTAAGTGGTTAGAAATTATGTTATATATCCTCCCATATATTCTTCTAGGTGTGATATGAATGTAAAGGAAAAGGAAGAGTTAGATGATGGAAATAGGTAAAACAAGTTAGAATAGATAGGATTTAAGTGGTTATAGCTTGTAATTGGTTTAATTGCATGATTTGTGTGCTAGATGGATGCCATTCCCTGACCTAGAATTATATATTAGGATGTTATTTTGATTATTATAAGGCTTCCAATATATTTAGAATGTAAATTATGTGGAACTAGGTTGAAGAAGTGAAGTTAGAAGTATTGGAATTAAAAGTGGCATTTTAGCACAAGAATGCATGCTATTTGGCCAATTCTAGTTCATGGGGAAGGAGTTTGATTTTCATAAATATAAGCTCATATTTGGATTTCTCATAAAAAATTGTGTAGGATAGGCCTATGAAAATAATTGTTACAAAGCTAGAACACTAATTCTAAAATTGTGAGAAAGAAGTTAAGAGAACTAGTCTTCCACTTGGTGTAAGATTATGGTCCTAACAATTATATGATCAATGTGGATGTGTTTAGGATATTGAGACATTCAATAGGATGTTGGGATGATGTTAATCAAAAGTCACATGGTTAGGAAGCCTAGGGAGAAAGGCAAGAGCAAAGGAGAAAAACTTAAGTATAAGGTTGTAGACTTACCTCTTTATGTACTTGATGTGGAATGCTTATATGTTGAGATGTTTGAGTTGATTAAATTATGTTGTGACATGATAAATGTTGTTGAAAATGCTTCCTATAACATGCTTTATATGGCTATGCATTTTTATACAAAGTATGAAGCATGATGGCATGTCACTAACTAAAGTAAGTTAAAGTAAAATGACATATCATCCATTAGCATCCATCTTGCATAACCAACCATAATAGTTCAATTATGATGGAAGACATATGCTTGAAGGAGAGCTAAAGAATGGATAAGGGAAACTAGAGAAATTGAATGCTCTAGCATGTGATGTATGATTTATCCTTTTATGTAAATGATGTATAGTATGCTAAATTATGTGATGGATATGTATAGAATAATTATGGCATGTTCCCATTATGTAAATTAATGTATGAGAATCCAAGATAATGATTTATATATGCTAGAATACTTAATGATAATTAATGAAAGAAAGTAGTGTGCTAAAAACATATGTCCTGGAGTAGTGAATTTCCAGCTCCAATTTGACCAAATAACTGAATGAATTAAATTATGAAATTTGGTGAGCCTGTAGTAAACATCCTAAGATTTAAATTCATAAGTATCATGTCTTAATTAGATATATACATAAAGAGAAATGAATTTTCAAAGTTAAGGGTCATAATTTGGAAGCTCCAGAATTAACCAAATAAATAGTAAATTTCAACGAATTAACTATATTGAATGGTCAAGCAAATATCTAGATTTATATTTCTTCCTTATATATAAATGAAAAATCTTTAAGTAGAAATTTGGATCACCTTCACATAATTTGTTTAGAATTAATTATAATTTTTTAAAATTAGATTGCCAATTTGAAAAATGAATATTAAGCAGTAGCCGATAACCAAATTGTAAATTTTTAAATTTTGATGCAAAGTAATACTTTCACTAATAAAATACATTTCTAAATGTGTATTCTGAGGGGATAAAAGTAGGATGTTTTACGAGGAACACATTTAATGTTGATTCTGGTTATATCACCTAAGACTAGGTGAATTGAATGATTTTTAAAATTTTGAAAAATTCTAAGAAATTAAATAAACTTAAAGAGTAGAGTTTAGAAGGATGTCACCTAAGAAAGAAGCTGATAAAGAAATATTACATAGTTTGATCTTCTTTGAGCCTACAAATGATCTTGAAACATGCTTTAGAGAAGATATACAATCAGTATAAGCTATAGCAATTGTTTCTAAATGATTTATATTTAAAGATTAAAATATGTCAAAGTTTGGTTTAAAAATCTTTTAACAAATTAGCTTGATTTATTGAAGTATTTTTTGAAAAGGTTCCTTATCGAAAAGGTCTTCAATAAATTACCGATGAATTGTATTGAAACAGTTTTAAATCTTATCAAACAACGCTTCAATAACTACCCTTACCAAAAAAGATTTCGATAAATCTTCAATCAATTTCATTCAAACAGATCTTGAATTTATTGAATAGTTCTTTGATAAACATCCTTCTCGAGAAATATTATCTTCAAAATAAATACTTTCAGACTTATCGATATATTTCATAATACTTTATTTATTGAAGTGTTCTTTGAAAAATGGACTTATTGAATAGCTTATTAATAAATACTGAAGAACATTCTTTTGAACATTGTTTGATCCTTTCTTAAATCATGCAATATACTAAGATCAAATCTCAAGATCATCATTTTACCATATCAGAACAAATTATAAGCTCAACAAAATTATTCACATAAAATTGATTAAATCTTCAGATATTAAATTTAAATTAAGGGTAGAAAGATCTTATTGAATAATTATTCAATAAGTAGTCTGATCAAATAGATTATCAATTAGAGTATAAGGAATCAGACTTTAAATCTTTCAAGATTAATATTATCTTTATAATTTCAAAATTTTTCAAACCATAGATGATTCAAAGAGATCAATACCATTATAAGCAATAAATCATCATCAATATCAGTTATCAAGATTAAAGCTTCAGTGATTTGAATTTAAAACTAGCTTTTTCTTTCTTAAATATTGATCTTATATAATTTTGGGAATCAAGATTTTTTAGGTCAATTTGAGAAGTAGACAAATCAAATAAAACACTGTCAAAATCATTTTCCAAATCAAAGATCCAGTGATATGAATTAACATGAAAAATATTGATGATCAGACTTTTAAATATTTATCACTTTCTTTTCTCTAATCATAAATTTTCTTTGAGAAGAAATATTTTTGTAAAGGCGCGATAACATTCTTTATAAAAGCAAGTTGGGTGAAAAATCATTTAGTTCATTTCTTTTGATAAAACAAAAATGTTCTCTATTTATCAAAGTGTTCTCTGATAAGTCCCCTTATCAAATAGCCTTCAATAAATGAGTCTTTGAAATTAGTAGGTCTTCTTTTAAAATAAAGTTTATTGATCGAAGTCTTTATCAATAAATGCCTTAATCTATCAATACTTCAATAAAGCCTTTTATAAAATTCTTTTCATAAACTGAGTCTTTATAAAACTTATCGAAGGCTTATTCGATAAATCCTTTATCGAATAAGGCTTCAAATAATTCCAATTCTAGAACAATGACTTAGACTTTTTATAAGCTAAATTTATGTTGATTTATCAAATTTTTCATTGATAAAAAACATTATTAAATAGATCCTCAATAAATAATTTTCAAAATCAGATTTTCCTTCAAAAGTTCATTCTCATTTATTGAAGAACTTATCGAATAACCTCCTTATCAATAAGTTTATTGATACATGCTTTTTATCAGTTAGTTTCTTTTTGAAAAACCTTTCTCAATTAATTTTCATATCAAAAGATTGGAGTATAACATTTCTTCCCCTTTTGATGATGTCAAAACTTAATTGAGAGATGGTATGTTTGAGAGATGTAATGTGAAACGTCCTAATTTTTTTACGTCTTAGGGACCAAACGGTAGCATCTGGAACCACCTTTAAGGTCATTGAATCAAATTATACAATATGGAATTTTACTCTACTGAGTACTATTCACCGTGTAAAGTCTAGAGGAGTGACCTGACTTCAAAAATCATAATTAAATCTAAAAAAATCGAAATGAAGTGGTTCAAATTGATTCACAAAGCTAAATTAATGCTCTTTCATGGAAAAATAACTCATTGGTCATGCCTTGACACAGTTAATGTCAGTCAATGCTCAAATTTTATTGTTCATCTAACGTCCTTCCCCTGATTCCAGCATTTTGGTTCCAAATTTACATAACATTTATACTATCCAATCCCTAGCTTCTCTTCATCATTTTTCAATCCTCTTTTAATAAACATGTGGGATTAGGATTACATGGAATGGGATGAGATTTCTGGGAAAATCTCAGTATCAAATGGTACTAAACAATGTATGCATTAATGTAAATACTGGTGCTTGCTTGTGAAAGTGTTAACATTGTGTAATGTGCATGCTTCCATGTTACATATAAAATACAATTGGCCAAAGTAATAATAGAAATAGAGCTTCAAACATAAGCACATATGCAACACAATTCAACAAAGCCATAGCACAAACAAGCATAACATGTAAGGAATTGGAAGACACGCAGCAGAAAATTAACTTAAAATTTTTTCCATTCCCTGCCAGGATCTACCGTATGTGTTTAAGTCAAGTGGAAAGAAGTATTACCCTCAGTATTCAGTCACGACTTTCTCAGCTTCTGGTTACGACGTCCACAGCTTCTCTTTGCGGCTCGTGATCTCTTTTCGGTCGCAAGAAGTCGATGACTCAGGTCGGCTTCCTCTACTAGTATCCACACGAACAGCGTTCTAACCACGAATGATGTGCTAGCGCCTCCTGTCCCTCCAGGGCTTACTCAAGAATTTATCCTCACCGTCTTTATTTTGGCAGTTTCTTATCTGCAAACCTTTTGTGGATTCCTGTTCATATTTTTTTCATGTCCCAATCGTAGTTCCTAAATATCAAATATATAGGATGCTATGCGTGTTACCACAGACTTGGATTTTTGGAATTAATCTTATATTAATTCTGAAATTAATACAATATCATATATTGTATAATTTGATAAGAAACTAATTAAATAAACAGTGCTTGTATTAAATCCGTCCCACAGATTTAATTCACCCATTTATTTAATTTAAAATAAAGATAAGACAGAATTATATTTGTTTTATTCTCATAAATCAAATTTGAGATATCATATCAATTTGAATTTCAAATTCAAACGTGATAGAGATTTAATTTATCCTTATAAATTAAATCTTGTAAATATCTCTTATATATAATATATTTATACGAATTTATATATATATGAATATAAATATAAATAAATATATACATATACCCTGGATCATTCATTGAATTTGGACATGTCTTAGATTCAATGAATCTGGACATCATAACTCGTGTTGGGCTATTTTGTGTGCGACCCTGTAGGCCCATATGAAGTTGGCAGTAGGGCATTTACTATACTGACTCATAAGTCACAAGCGGTCTCTAGCAAGACATCACGACTACCCAAATCATATGAGGATCGATGAACGATGTAACCTTTTATACAACCATATCATGTCCCTTTTGTCACACGATATTTTAGTCATGGATGAGGCATGGATAATGTCATCCTCCTATTCCTAACCGTTACTTTCTTGATCCCTGAGTAGTCTGACTATAGAAATGGAACTACCTTTCCATTACAGTATGGCCATACATTTCTCAATCTCACTCATCGAGGGGCCTAGTAATATCTCTCTACGAATGTGAGGGACAAATTCCATCTTGACCATTCACATTTCTCTGCACGGAAAACCATTAAGCCCGAACATAGTCTTTATGATCACTCGGTCAAAAGTGACTTTTGTCTAGGTCAAAGCTGAGTGTTTATCATGTAGGAATCCATGATGATCTCAGGTCAAAGGGCATAGTGACATGGTTTGTATATAGAGAAGCTTATGACTTAACCAAAGCAGCTCTCTCATAGCGGGTCGGTCCAACACCTTGTACTCTTACATGTGCCTATGACTTTGATTTATATCTCTATACATTTTCAAAGTCATACTGGTCTTATTTCATCTCTGCTCCAACATAGATGACTGACCAGGGATATTTAGGATAAGATCATGAGTTATCCAAGGATGGTCATCACAGTAAACATACAAATAATATGATAACACAATTAATAAATTCATAAATCAACAATATTCATAAGACAATGATTGGCCCCTAGGGCACAATTTCCAACAACCTCCCACTTGCACTAGGTACAATCATTAATTTGACTAATTCCCAATAACCTAACATGATGCTTATGCTTTGCCTGCACAAGCAACTTTGTTAGAGGATCAGCAACATTATCTTCTCTTGCTACTTTGCATATTTTTATATCACCTCTATCATTGATTTCTCTGATGAGATGAAATCGCCTGAGTATATGCTTGGTCCTTTGATATGACGTAGGCTCTTTAGCCTATGCAATGGAACTGCTATTGTTACAGAGCAAAGTTATTGGATCTAAGATGGTAGGTATCACCCCTAGTTCTGTGATGAACTTCCTGATCCAAACGGCTTCCTTAACTACATCAGATGCTGCTATATACTTAGCTTCCATTGCAGAATCTGCTACAGTGCCCTGCTTAGAGCTCTTCCAGCTTACTGCTCTATTATTGAGGAGGAATATATATCTAGACTGTGATTTTTGATCATCCTGATCAGTTTGAAAACTTGCATCTGTGTAACCAGTTACACAGAGTTCATCATCCAATCCACCATAGACCAAAAATAAGTCCTTAGTCCTTCTTAAGTACTTAAGGATATTCTTTACAGCAGTCCAATGGCCCTCACCAGGGTCCTGTTGATATCTGCTAGTCATACTTAAGGCAAATGAAACATCTGGTCGAGAACATAACATGGCGTACATGATAGATCCTATGGCCGAGGCATATGGAACTTTACTCATGCGACCTCGCTGATCAGATGTACTAGGACACAGATTTTTGCTGAGGTGAATACCATGAGACATGGGTATGAAACCCCTCTTTGATTCGTGCATACTGAACCTATGCAGTATTTTGTCTATGTATGTACTCTAACTGAGTCCTAGAAGTCTTTTAGATCTATCTCTATAGATCCTGATTCCTAGGATGTAGGTGGCTTCACCCAAGTCTTTCATGGAGAAAGACTTTTCTAACCAAGACTTGATAATCTGCAAGGTAGGAATGTCATTTCCAATAAGTAGGATGTCATCGACATAGAGTACCAAAAACACAACTGTGCTCCCACTAACCTTCTTGTACACACAAGGTCTATTAATGTTTTGAAGAAATCCAAACTCTTTGACTACTTCATCAAAACGATGATTCCAACTCTGAGAGGCTTGCTTCAGTCCATAAATGGACCTTTGAAGCTTGCACACTTTACCAGAGTCCTCAGAACGCACAAACCCTTCAGGTTGTGTCATGTACACATCCTCAAGGAGCTTTCCATTAAGAAAGGTTGTCTTGACGTCCATCTGCCATATTTCATAGTCATAATATGCTACTATGGCAAAGAGGATTCTGATTGATTTGGCCATTGTAACTGGGGAAAAGGTCTCATCATAGTCCACACCATGAGTTTAAGTAAATCCTTTTGCAACCAGTCATGCATTGAAGACATTTACATTGCCATCCATGTCAGTTTTCTCCTTAAAACCCCACTTGCACCTGACAGTGTTTACACCTTTAGGTGGGTCGACTAAGGTCCAAACCTAATTGTCACACATGGATTGCATCTTAGACTTTATGGCATTAAGCCATTTTTTAGAGTTTGGTCCCACTATAGCTTCTCGATAGGTAGTCGGCTCATTATGCTCAATGAGCAACACATCACGACTGTCAGAAATTAGAAATCCATATCTCTGAGGCTGAAGTCGTGTCCTATTAGATTTTTGTGGACCTTGCGTGACTTGAGGAGTCTCAATAACTTGTTGTGAGTCTTCTTTATTTTCCATCTACAGTTTTATGGTGTCTTGTGGCTCTCAAACTTCTTCGAGGTGTATCTTTCTCCCACTGGTTCTTTTAGAGATAAATTCTCGTTTGAAAAAGATACCATTTCTGACAACAAACACTTTCTTATCAGCAGGGTTGGAGACATAGTATCCCTTGGTTTCCTTAGGATATCCCACAAAAAGGTACTTTGAGGATTTGGGAGCTAATTTGTCTGAGGTTATTTCTTAATATAAACCTCGCATCCCCAAATCTTGAGGAAAGACAAACTAGGTGTCCTCCCAGTCCATATCTCATATGGAGTCTTTTCAATTGCCTTAGATGGAACACGATTGAGAGTGAACGCAGCTGTCTCTAAGGCATGGCCCTAAAAGGAGGGTGGAAGATCTGTTTGACTCATCATAGATTGAACCATGTCTAATAGTGTTTGATTCCTCCATTCAAAAATGCCATTCCATTGTGGTGTCCTTGGAGGAGTCAATTGTGAGACTATCCCATAACTCCTAAGATGATCAATGAATTGTTGGCTCAAATATTCACCACCCCGACCAGATTGAAGGGCTTTAATTGTTTTCCCAAGCTGGTTTTGTACTTCATTTTGAAATATTTTGAACATTCAAAAGATTCGGATTTATGCTTTATCAGATAGATGCACCCATATCTGCTAAAATTATCTATGAATGTTATGAAGTACGAATAACCTCCTCTAGCATTTGTGTTCATCGGTCAACACATATCTGTATGTATGAGGCCCAATAAATCAGTGACCCTCTCATTGTTCCTAGTGAAAGGTGACTTTGTTATCTTTCCTAACAAGCAAGACTCGCAAGTGTCATATGATTCAAAATCAAATGATTTGAGAAATCCATCTTGATGGAGTTTGGAAATGTGTTTCTCATTTATGTGGCCCAGACGACAGTGCCAGAGGTATATCGGATTCAAATCATTTAGTTTGACCCTTTTGGCGGTTATGTTATAGATATTTCCATGATTGGGTTGTTCCAAATTTAATATGTAATGATGATCAACATACAAATCACCATGAGCATAGAAAACATCATTACGATAAATAGAACATCTACTATTCCCAACAATGGAAGTGAAACCTTCCTTATCCAAATAAGAAAGTGAAACTATGTTACTACTTAAAGCAAGAACATAATAGCAATTGTTCAAAACTAACAAAAGCCTAGTGGGCAGAACTAATTTATAAGTTCCTACAGCTAACGCAGCAACCCTTGCTTTATTTCTAACTCGTAGGTTAACTTCACCCTTTTTTAGCTTCCTACTGTCCTTTAGTCCCTGCACATTTGTACAAATGTGAGAACCACATGCAGTATCTAATACCCATATGGTGGAAGTAGAAAGATGAATATCTATAACATAAATACCTGAAGCGATAGCCCCGCTATCCTTCTTGTTCTTTTTCAGATCTTCGAGGTAGAGTTTGCAATTCCTCTTCCAATGACCAGGTTCATTGCAGAAGAAGCAGACTCCTTCCTTCGGAGGCTTTGCCTTCTTTGGTGCAGGCTTAGTTTTGAGCTTGCCTAACTCTTTGGTCTTACCTGATGAGCCATGACCCTTCCCCTTACCTTTGCCTTTCTTTTTCATACCCTTTCCTTTCTAAACCATCAAAACAGTACTGGGCTTCTCCTTAAGACTCAGCTCAGCAGTTTTAAACATCCTATACAACTCAGAAATAGATTTCTCCATGTTGTTCATGTTGTAGTTCATGACAAACTGGTCATAACTTTCTGAGAGTGAGTTCAAGACTAAATCCGTAGCTAACTCCTGGCTCATGGGAAATCCAAGACTCTCAAGGTGATCAATGTACCCTTTCATCTTTAAGACATGAGTACTGACTGATGCACCTTCAGCCATCTTGCAGGAATATAAGGCCTTAGTGGTCTCACACCTCTCTTGCCTTGCCTGTTGCTGGAATATTTCCTTGAGATGCATACTCATCTCATAAGCCTCCATGTGTTCTAGATCTCTTTGGAGCTCCAGAACCATGGTGGTTAGCATCAAGCATCCCACATCGACAGAGTCTTCCTTATGCTTCGTATAAGCATCTCTCTGAGCTCTAGGAGCATTGGCTACTGGCTCCTCAAGAATGGGTTGATCTAGGACATGTACCTTTCTTTCCTGCTTGAGAACAATTCTCAAGTTCCTAAACCAGTCAAGAAAGTTTGTCCCATTAAGTTTGTCCTTCTCAAGGATAGATCGTAGCGATAATGTAGCAGTATTACTAGTCGTCATGATTCTACAATTAAAATATGCAATTGAATTAGCAATCTCCCACTAAATAAACAACCCTCAATGCAATAGTTAGTGGGCTAAGATCCATATTTGGCTCAAACTTAACTCCGCTTTGGCAGGATGCTTAAATTAAGTTATTTAGGTAGGTAACACCTTTACCAATTACATCAAATGTAACTCTTAGATGTTTATGGGATCCTATCATCATATGATCTGGCATGTTTTTAATCCCATCTAATGCCTTAAGACCCAAAACTATTTTGTTAATCTCAATTAAGTCAAACAATAATAAACATGTGAGAGTAGCACCATTACTCTTGGTTAACTCCCCAAGATAACTTAAATGCACCCACTTTGGCAGAGTCCACAATTGAGCGATCGAGGTTTTGACAAGTGTTCATAAATTGACGGCATCATAACTTAAGATTTCATTTAGAGGGCATAATTTAACTATCCAGTTTATAGGAATGCATGTTTCTCAGTTTGTATCTTATACAAGTAGTATGCATGTGCTGATATAATCATAAGATGCATAATTTAAACGTGATATAATATGGCTCACATATCCTAAGTCCACTCAAGCCAATGAGAGGAGCTCTCTAGTAAGAAAAGGGAAATTACATATAGAAACCTCTTTTAACATTCGAGGGGAGTGAGATGAGAAGAGAAGGTACATTCAGAGTATATAGAGGAAGGCACGACACGCAGGCCGTATTTAAAAATTACAGCACTTGCAATCTAGAGCCATATTGTTCACCATACCCAAACATTCAAGAATCAATATTCAGATTTAATTGAAGGGCGATTAATGTTTCAAAACTAAAACATTCACAAAATAGTATATGTTACGGTTATGTTGCGCTACCAATAGGTAGCCACGGTGGTCCCGCTAGCCGATTAGCGGGCGGGATCTGGGGCTATTAATGTTCATATGATCAGCTACGATTAACACATATCATATGAATCAACAATCAAACCTAACTTTAACACAAAATGGCATGGCTCTGATACCACTGTAAGGAATTGGAAGACACGCAGCAGAAATTAACTTAAAATTTTTTCCATTCCCTGCCAGGATCTACTGTATGTGTTTAAGTCAAGTGGAAATAAGTGTTACCCTCAGTATTCAATTGCGACTTTCTCAGCTTCTGGTTATGACATCCACAGCTTCTCTCTGTGGCTCGTGATCTCTTTTCGATTGCAAGACATCGACGACTTAGGTCAGCTTCCTCTACTGGTATCTACACGAACAGCATTCCAACCACGATTGACATGCTAACTCCTCCTATCCCTCCAGGGTTACTCAAGAATTCGTCCTCTCCATCTCTATTTTGGCAATTTTTTATCTGCAAACCTTTTACAGATTCCCGTTCACATTTATTTCCTGTCCCAACCGTTGCTCCTAAATATCAGATATATAGGATGCTATGCGTGTTACCATAGGCTTGGATTTTTAGAATTAATCTTATATTAATTCTAAAATTAATACAATATCATGTATTATATAATTTGATAAGAAACTAATTAAATAAATAGTGTTTGTATTAAATCTGTCCCACAGATTTAATTCACCCATTTATTTAATTTAAAACAAAGATAAGATGGAATTACATTTGATTTATTCTCATAAATCAAATCTGAGATATCATATCAATTTGAATTTCAAATTCAAACGTGATAGAGATTTAATTTTATCCTTATAAATTAAATCTTGTAAATATCTCTTATATCAGATATCATATCAATTTGAATTTTAAATTCAAACGTGATAGAGATTTAATTTATCCTTATAAATGAAATCTTGTAAATATCTCTTATATATAATATATATATACGAATATAAATATAAATAAATATATACATCCACCCTGGATCATTCATTGAATCTGAACATGTCTTAGATTCAATGAATCTGGACATCATAGCTCGTGTTGGGCTATTTTGTGTGTGACCCTGTAGGCCCATATGAAGTTGGCAGTGGGCCATTTACTATACTGACTCACAAGTCATAAGCGGTCTCTAGCAAGACATCACGACTACCCAAATCATATGAGGATCGATGAACGATGTAACCTTTTATACAACCATATCATGTCCCTTTTGTAACACGATATTTTGGTCATGGATGAGGCATGGAGAATGTCATCCTCCTATTCCTGACCGTTACTTTCTTGATCCCTGAGTAGTCTGACTATAGAAATGGAACTACCTTTCCATTACAGTATGGCCATACATTTCTCAATCTCACTCATCGAGGGGCCCAGTAATATCTCTCTACGAATGTGAGGGACAAATTCCATCTTGACCATTCACATTCCTCCGCACGGAAAACCATTAAGCCCGAACATAGTCTTTATGATCACTCGGTCAAAAGTGACTTTTGACTAGGTCAAAGTTGAGCGTTTATCATGTAAGAATCCATGATGATCTCAGGTCAAAGGGCATAGTGACATGGTTTGTATATGAGAGAAACTTATGACTTAACCCATGCAGCTCTTTCATAGCGGGTCGGTCTAACACCTTGTACTCTTACATGTGCCTATGACTTTGATTTATATCTCTATACATTTTCAAAGTCATATTGGTCTTATTTTATCTCTGCTCCCGCACAGATGACCGACCAGGGACATTTAGGATAAGATTATGAGTTATCCAAGGATGGTTATCACAGTAAACATGCAAATAATATGATAACACAATTAATAAATTCATAAATCAACAATGTTCATGAGACAATGATTGGCCTCTAGGGCACAATTTCCAACATAACATTTAATGCATACAAGTTTAGGATAAATTTACTACCTGGCGTGTAGCTTTTTTCCTCTAGTCCTTAACCTTTGCTTTGAGGTTCCTTCATTACATAGGTCAGAGCCTATACATAGCATAATAATATCTTTATTATTAATCTATCCAGTATAGCTCTACTAAACTCATGATTAACTTGAGGTAATACCCTTAATCTGACAATCCCCTAACTCTCTTTCTATCCACGGCTAACCTTATAAAGAGAGATATTTCTCTATTCAAACTATTAGAGTAAGGATTAGAATAAATTTCTTGCCTTATTCCTAAACTGCTTGGATTGCTCCTAGCTCTATCAGAACTCCTTTTTCCTTCATTTCTTTCTTTCTCTCTTCTTTTCTCTTCTTTTTCTTGCTCCTTGCTGTGAATGGAATGGAAGGAGAGGTGGGGTATTTATAGGTGGAGGGACATGAAATTGATGGTCCAGATCGAATCATGATGAATGGCTTAGATCGCTTAGCTTTCTCAAGAAGCCTTGCTTGCATCATCACGATGACATCATCATCCTCAATGACTCATAAAAATGACATCATCCATGGACACCTCACATGCTTAGGTGGCCCAATGATAGGGCCCTTTAGATACCTCACCAGCTGACTCAATATTTCTAGAGAATTCTAGAGTCATATTCTAGAATAAACGGCTGAGATCGTGCCATGTGTCCTTAGCTTTTTCTTCTTTCCCTAGACTTATGCCATATGGCACCTTGTGGGTCTTATGAGGACACCTTTCATGCCACCTCATGGTATTGGATGAGTCTAAAACTCTATCTGATCACTTCCCATATTCTATCTCTAACTGGGTAACTTTACTTTGTGGAAAAGTACTTAAATATTATTTTAATGTCACTTAAACCACCATAATCATTGGGCCACGTTTTTGGACCCTTGGAATGCTATCTTGGCATATAATCAAGCTCAACACTCTGGTGGCTCAATTCCCAAGAAATATTGCTTAGCAAATTGCCAAAATGCCCTTGGTTACTCTTTTTTCCTTAAATAATTCTAGGGGCATTATTGTCTCTTCATACTTTACCAAAGTTTTTCTGACCCTGGTCAACTATCCAAATAACCTTCCTTGACTATCTAACCTTAACCAAATGACTAAAATACCCTTCACTCATTATTTAATTATTTTACAACATAGGGGTATTTTTGTCATTTTGCACTTTTCCTAGACACTGACCCCTTTGACCGATGAACTAATATCATAGGTTTAGGCCTCACTTGGCATCATCATAGGCCTCTCTGTGACATCATCTAATCTTATTCAGTCATAACTTGCTTACTGCTAAATTTCATAATCAGATATCGGGTGTTCACAAACTCCCATTAAAATTCACTAAAACATGAATAACTTTTCACATAGAACTCCTTTCGGTGTTCTTTCAGATCCATGACATTTGGCGTCATAGGGCACACCTTCCTATAACTTTTTACTTATATCTGAGGTCCATAAGATCTAATAAAAATTTTCAGATTATCAGATAAATATCAACTATCTGGAACTCAAATAAAATTTATGTATCATGTTAGATTAACTAGCATAACTTTCTCTATCTATTGATGAATTTTAGGACTGAAATACTTCCGGGCAATTCTAAGCCTTTTTTGGCTGAACTTTCTATATTTACAATTTTGCCCCTGGAGACTTTCCATTTTTTCAATTAAGTCCCTTAATTTTTCATAATTATACATGATGTCCAAAACTTTATGTCTACTTCCTTTTGGCACCATTAAACCTTTTAGACTTTTCAGTTTAGTTCCTCTCTTTCTTTAAAATGACCATTATACCCCCAGGGAATTTCACTATTTATAATTTAGTCCATGATCTTTCACTTTCTTGCAGTTTAATCTCTGAACATCATATGTATACTTATGGGACTTCTGCTTCACAGGGCCTGGTAACCTACCTCTTTCAGGCTACATATTGGGCTATTAGGCCTAAAAATCAAGATATGACATGATGCGCTCATTAGAAGTGTCATATCTCTGGACTACCTGATAAACTCATATTTGTATTGATTTTTGAGTGCTTAAAGAGAGTATTATTATTGATTTTTATCCCTATTTACCAATATGATGGGCAATTAATTAATAATATAAAATTAGAACAGTTGGGAATTAATTGATGAGATTTTAGTGATTAATTAGATAAATAATCTGTTTCTTTTAATTTCCTATTTTAAGAAAATGTTCATTAAAACACCAATTCAACCTGCTGATATAACATAATCAGAAAGAGAATTAGTTAAATGGGTTTTTGATAGCTGGACAGAACAAGAATAGAGAAGCTAATAACAAATTAAGCACATGGCTAATAGGAACAAGTAGGCTATAGTTGGTTGAATGCACATGCTGACAGCTGGAAGGAGAGCAAGTGGGCTAACAGATTGTTGGACTCGTGTGCTGGCACAGAAGAGGAGCTTTTCTCTTTTTCACATGCAACTTTCCTCTATTATAGGCAATATAACTAGAGGAAAGTTTAGTTTTCATCTTCATCTTTTCCTTCTACATTTCCCATGACTGCTGCTGTTGAAGTCTTGACAGGAATAGAAGGCTATAAGTTACTATGCTCTCTTGGAGATGATGCTAAACCAAAATCCTTGAACTAAATAAGGATTTCATTGTGTCTTTAATTCATAATTGATTGTATCGAGTTGATGTAGTTAATTATAGCATTATTGATTCAATTAGATTTAGTAGATAATTAATGATTAGGGAATTGTGTTGGATTTCCTACATCTATATAATTGATTGCTTTAATTGATTCTCATCCTTAGATTGAGTTGGATATGGTTATGGTTAATTATAGTAATTCTTTAACATAGTACATTTTTATATGTTTAATTCATCTTCTTCTATCTCTTTAGTTGAATGATTATTATTTCTTTATTCAATGTTTGCGAGTTGTAGCTTGGATTAAGATTTTAGCTGTGAGTTATTAGCTAACATATTCTAATTTAACTTATTAACTCAAAATATTCTGTGGATCATGAAGGTAAGGTATCTCCAAGGGATCACACTTGCCATTGATATATTTCATCATACAAACACCTAAAACCATAAAACAATAGCATATGATTTATATTCAAAATTTAGTCTACATCTCATATCTCATATCATCTTATTAATTTATTAACTTGTGGCTACATCCATTTAGGCTCCTTATAAATTGACCTAGGTTAGCTTCACTTTACTATTAGTTAGCTTAGTTTTATTTGATAATTAAAATGACAGTTATCAAAATAGTACTATCGCCAAGAAACCTTACTTGTTAAGGTTTTCTAAGTAATCAGCTGGGCCTTAAAAATATAAAAAAGTATATAGGTGTTTTAGTTTCTTTAAACAAATTTAGTATTTTATCTTGTTGAGTCATGACCATTTGCCTTTCTAGTCATTACCAAAGTGCTTAAAATGATCTAAAAGAGTCTCTGTGAATTTTAGTTATGACCAAACACATCTTTGGTCGCAACCTAAAAGTTTTTAACTTAGATTTGCTCTCTGTACCTTTTAGTCGCGACAGGAGTGCTCTTTCGTCGCAACCAAAAATATTTTTCATCAAGTTTTCTTCTCTGTGATTTTTAGTCGTGACTAGAGTGACATTTGGTTGCCACCAAAAACTCCTGATTTTAAGAAATAGCTTGTTGGAAAATATGCCCTAGGGGCCAATCATTATCTTATGAACATTATTGATTTATGAGTTTATCAATTGTGTTATCATATTATTTGCATGTTTACTATGATGACCATCCTTGGATAATTCATGATCTTATCCTAAATGTCCCTGGTCGGTCATCTGTGCGAGAGCAGAGATGAAATAAGACCAGTATGACTTTGAAGATGTATAGAGATATAAATCAAAGTCATAAGCACATGTAAGAGTACAAGGTGTTAGACTGACCCGCTATGAGAGAGTTGCACGGGTTACGTCATAAGCTTCTCTCATATACAAACCATGTCACTATGCCCTTTGACCTGAGATCATCATGGATTTCTATATGACAAATGCTCAGCTTTGACCTAGTCAAAAGTCACTTTTGACCGAGTGATCATAAAGACTATGTTCGGGCTTAGTGGTTTTTCATGGGGAGAAATGTGAATGGTCAAGATGGAATTTGTCCCTCACATTCATAGAGAGATATTACTGGGCCCCTCGATGAGTGAGTCTGAGAAATGTATGGCCATACTGTAATAGAAAGGTAGTTCCATTTCTATAGTCAGACTACTCAGGGATCGAGAAAGTAACGGACAGGAATAGGAGGATGACATTATCCATGCCTCATCCATGACCAAAATATCGCATGACAGAAGGGACATGATATGGTTGTATAAAAGGTTACATCGTTTATCGATCCTCATATGATTTGGGTAGTCATTATGTCTTGCTAGAGACCGCTTACGACTTGTGGGCCAGTATAGCAAATAGCCCACTGCCAACTTCATATGGGCCTACAGGGTCGCACACAAAATAGCCCAACACGAGCTATAATGTCCATATTCATTGAATCTAAGACGTGTCTATATTCAATGAATGATCCAGGGTTGATGTATATATTTATTTATATTTATATTCGTATATATATAAATTCGTATATATATTATATATAAGGGATATATAGGATTTAATTTATAAGGATAAATTAAATCTCTATCACGTTTGAATTTGAAATTCAAATTGATAGGATATCTCATATAAGAGATGTTTATAAGATTTAATTTATAAGGATAAATTAAATTTGTATCACGTTTGAATTTGAAATTCAAATTGATAGGATATCTCAAATTTGATTTATGAGAATAAATCAAATATAGTCCAGTCTTATCTTTATTTAAATTAAATAAATAGGTGAATTAAATCTGTGGGACGGATTTAATATAAATATTATTTATTTAATTAGTTTCTTATCAAATTATACAATATGTGATATTGTATTAATTTCATAATTAATATAGATTAATTCCAAAATCCAATTTGGTTGAAGAAAACACAGATCATCCTATATATCTGATTTTAGGAGCTACGTTTTCAACAGACAACACATAACACAAAAAAAACGAAGGCCGAACGGAATCTGCAAAAGGTTTGCAGATAAGAAACTGCTGAAGTAGAGACGGAGAGGACGAATTCTTAAGAAAGCCTTGGAGGGACAGGAGACGCTAGCACGTCGTTCATGGTTGGAACGCTGTTCATGTGGATACCAGTAGAGGAAGCCAACCTGAGGTGTTAACTTCTTATGATCAGAAAGAGAGCACGAGCTGCGGAGAGAAGCTGTGGACGTCTTTTTGCGATCGGAAGAGATCACCAGCTGCGGAGAGAAGCAGTGGAAGTTACTGAGAAATGCTGAGGGTAATGCTTCTTCCCACTTGACTTAAACACATACGGTAGACCCTAGCAAGGAATGGAAAAATTTTTAAATTAATTTTCGCTGCGTGTCTTCCAATTCCTTATAGTGGTATCAGAGCCATGCCATTTTATGTTTAAGCTAGGCTTGATTGTTGATTCATATGATATGTGTTAGTCGTAGCCGATCATATAATATGCATTTTATGTATGACATATAAGGAATCCGTGTTATGATGATATAAAAGGAATCTAAAAGGGAATTGAAATCGGTGGTGATACATTTTGATTTGATCAATTAACATAGATGGGGTATAAGAAAACCGAATGCAGATTCGTGATTATTTATTTTATTTAGTGAATGTTTTAGATATGAAACATTAATTGCCCTTGAATTAAATTTGAATATTGATTCTTGAATGTTTGGGTATGGTGAACAATATGGCTCTAGATTGCAAGTGTTGTAATTTTTAAATACGACCTGCGTGTCGTGCCTTCCTCTATATACTATCAATGTACCTTCTCTTCTCATCTCACTCCCCTCGAATGTTACAAGAGGTTTCTATATGTAATTTCCCTTCTCTTACTAGAAGATCTCCTCTCATTGGCTTGAGGGGACTTAGGATAGGTGAGCCATATTGTATCACGTTTAGATTATGCGTATTATGATTATATCAGAAATATGCATATACTTGTATGAGATACAAACTGAGAAACATGCATTCTTATAAACTAGATAGTTAAATTAAGCCCTCTAAATGAAATCTTAAGTCATAATGCTGTCAATTTATGAACACTTGTCAAAACCTCGATCGCTCAATTGTGGACTCTACCAAAGTGGGTGCTTTTGAGTTATCTTAGGGAGATAAGCAAGAGTAATAGTGCTACTCTCACATGTTTATTATTGTTTGACTTAATTGAGATTAACAAAACGGTTTTGAGTCTCAAGGCATTAGATGGGATTAAAAATATACCAGATCATATAATGATAGAATCCCATGAACATCTAAGAGTTACATTTGATGTAATTGGTAAAGGTGTTACCTACCTAAATAACTTAATTTAAGCATCCTGCCAAAGTGAACTTAAGTTTGAGCCAAATATGGATCTTAACCCACTAACTATTACATTGAGGGTTGTTTATTTAGTGGAGATTGCTAATTCAATTGCATATTTTTAATTGTAGAATCATGACGACTAGTAATACTGCAACATTATCGCTGCGATCTGTCCTTGAGAAGCACAAACTTAATGGGACAAACTTTCTTGACTGGTTTAGGAACTTGAGAATTATTCTCAAGCAAGAAAGAAAGGTGCATGTCCTAGATCAACCCATTCCTAAGGAGCCAGTGGCCAATGCTCCTAGAGCTCAGAGAGATGCTTACACGAAGTATAAGGAAGACTCTGTCGATGTGGGGTACTTGATGCTAGCCACCATGGTTTTGGAGCTCCAAAGAGATCTGGAACACATGGAGACTTATGAGATGATTGTGCATCTCAAGGAAATGTTCCAGCAACAGGCAAGGCAAGAGAGGTATGAGACCACTAAGGCCTTATATTCCTGCAAGATGGCTGAAGGTGCATCAGTCAGTACTCATGTCTTAAAGATGAAAGGGCACATTGATCACCTTGAGAGGCTTGGATTTCCCATGAGCCAGGAGTTAGCTACGGATTTAGTCTTGAACTCACTCTTAGAAAGTTATGACCAGTTTGTCATGAACTACAACATGAACAACATGGAGAAATCTATTTCTGAGTTGTATGGGATGCTTAAAACTGCTGAGCCGAGTCTTAAGGAGAAGCCCAGTACTGTTTTGATGGTTCAGAAAGGAAAGGGTATGAAAAAGAAAGGCAAAGGTAAGGGGAAGGGTCATGGCTTATCAGGTAAGACCAAAGAGTTAGGCAAGCTCAAAACTAAGCCTGCACCAAAGAAGGCAAAGCCTCCGAAGGAAGGAGTCTGCTTCTTCTCCAATGAACCTAGTCATTGGAAGAGGAATTTCAAACTCTACCTCGAAGATCTGAAAAAGAACAAGAAGGATAGCGGGGCTATCGCTTCAGGTATTTATGTTATAGATATTCATCTTTCTACTTCCACCATATGGGTATTAGATACTGTGTTACATCCTTACTTTTAACCTCAATTATACTCCATTAGAAGTGATTGGAACCAATTACATGATCATTTGCTTTGAAAATATCCATTTCCAAAAGATTTGCTTTCGGGTACTGTTCACTGTTACTGTTCATTTGGTAATTCCAGAACATGTACCCTACTTTGAAAATTCATAACTAATTGTAGAAAAATCAAAATAATGTGGTTCCAATTTCTAATGAAATATATTTCATAAATATTTGAGGGAAAAATATGAAATTGAGGTTATCTTGTTCACATGAAATCAGTTTATTGGTTAAAAATCACTGTTCATTTGGTAAAATCTGGAAGTTCCAGTTTCTTTGCCTTAACTTTAAAAATTCGTTTCTCTTTGGTTACTTGTCCAAATGAACTGTGTTACATATGGAATTAAAGATCTAGACGTCCTCTTTAATATCACCAAATTTCATAGAAGAATTCGTTCATTTGATATATGAAATCATTGTGTGAACGTCACTGCCTCTCAGCACTCGTTTTATCTCAATTCCAGATCTTACTTCCAACTTTGGAAAATCATAACAATTCGGATACTTATCCAATTAAGGCGTTCTTGGTGTCCATTTAAAGGTCTGTATCTTAACTTTAATCATGCCAAGTTTCAGACTAAAACACGTTGATTTGGGCATCATAAACATCGTCACATCACCATAGTCTCAAAACGGAATTACAGAACCATACACCATTCAACCATACATACTATCATATGCTTCCATAAGGTTAAGTAATTCATGTGACTTATTATACAAACTCATTCATCTATGTTTACCCTTTTTCCATGTGAAGTTCCAGCACCTATAACAAGATTATGCATATGGAAGGAATGAGATTTCATGGAAATCCCAATAGCAAGTTACACAAACCATAATATCATGCATGAATAATTGAATGCTTAACATGTTATCATGTGATGGGAGCTACTTCATAATAGCACATAAGCAAACTCTAACATGCATATTGTCATGACATAACTTGCAAGGAGTTGCAATCATTCATACTTCATCATAACATGATGACATAAACTCAAGCTCAACCAAACACCATAATCAACAAGCAAGCAAAACAATTAAACAAACATGAGTTATAGTTAGGTATCCTTGCTACCTCTTAGCTATCTTGGTCAAGACCTTCTTGAAGTGCTTTCCTTCCTTCACAAATGTCAAAACCTAGCCATTACAACATAATATCAAGTTACAACTCAACTTGAAACCAAATCCAAGACTAGGTTTTCACTAGCTCCCTTTCTTTCTCTAATTTATGTTTCCTACTTCCACCTTTCCAAAATAAATTCTTATGGTTCATTTCCACATAATTTTTCATGTAGAATCCAAATATGAAATCAGAATTTCCAAAATCAAAACATACCAATTGCTACAGTACCAAACCGAAATGCATGCTCTTGTTTTCCAAAAATTCTCATTTTGATTCCAATGCTTCCAATACTTGTTCTCCTACTTTATCCCCACACAATTTTCCATTTTAAACTCATTGGAAGCATCAAAATCATGAAATTCCATCATATGAACAGTACCACGTACAGTACCAGCAAGAACACAAAACCCTAAATCCAAACATACTTGAATTCCCAAGCTTATACCACTTGATTCTAGCTTGTTTAAGCTTGTCTAAACTATCCATAACATAAAACTCATATTTTAACCATATATGAGCATCACTTCCAGCAGCAACCATAAGGGAAATAGAACATGAAAACCCCTTAAAACCATGAGCTAACCTACTAGAACAAAGCTCAAGATCAAGGGAGATGATTACCTTGCTTGTTACTTCACTTTGGTTGCTTCTTTCTTGGTTGAATGGAAATTTTGCAAGAGTTTCCCTATGGTTCTCAAATCTGCCGCACATGGTCTGAAATGAGGGGGTATTTATAGAGAAATTTGGGTTGAAATGGATGGCCAAGATTGATTTGGTTACTATTTGATCTAAAGGCTCACATTTAATCTTGGATTTAACTTTTTCATAAAATAATAATTATTACATCATGTGGGACAGCTCATGGGACACCTAAGAGGGTTAGGTGGCGTGCTGCACATGTGAAGAAGGTTCTGGAGAAATTCCAGTCCAACCCGGTACCGATCGGAGCAGTTTCCCAACAACCGGACTGTTTTCTGTTCTGAATTTTTTTATAATATACCAGGATATGTATTATGTCCTGGAAATCAATATCTAGGCTTCTCATACCATTGAAATGATATATTAAATATTTATCTGCCATCCATCCCTTGGGAAATGACCAAAATACCCTTAGTGTCCTTTCCTGCACTGTACTAACCCTAAGGGCAAAATCGTCATTTCACACCTCTTTACACTGCCTCAGGGCATATATTGATTCTATATAATCATATTTATACTATGTCCCACGTTTTTGGCCTGTCCATAATGATCAAAATGACCTCCATTCACTACTGGTACAGTATGGGCATCCAGGGGCATTTTCGTAATTTCACACTTTTCCTGGACTGCTCTGGTCTCTGGTCCTCATAACTGTCCAATCACCTTAATGGGCTTATGATGGCGCTATTTGGGCCTCAGTATGGGCTTATTGCCTGTATTGCCTTTATGGCCCAATTCACAATATAGCTCCCCCGATCCTATTTATCGGGTATTTTATTTCACTGTAAAATTCCGTATGGCTTCTACAGGATTCCTTTTCTGACTCTGTCAGTTTTATAAATTCATATATTAAATATATGAATTTTCTATAAGGTCTTATCTGATTCTGAGATCTGAAAAATACTGTAATAATTCCTTCTGACTTCAGGAATTTATATCAATTAATCGGGACCTCAAATCAAAATTCTGTGTTGCGTTAAACTGACCGGAATATTTTTGTCTATCTACTGGTAAAATTTGGGTCTGATCTGATTCCGGGCATTTTTGGCCTGTTTTGGCTCAGCTTTTCCATATTTACATTTAGGTCCCTTAACTTTTGAATAATTGAACTTTAGTCCCTGAACTTTTCATTAATTGCATTTAGGTCCCTCCTTTTATTTCTACTTCAACTTTTTGTCTTCAAACTTTTCAATTTTCGTTTAGGTCCCTATTATTTCCTTAGTTATGAATCCTTCCCTTTCATTTCTCAATCTGATACAATCTATTCCAAGAAACTCATATCCATTTCAGATAAACTGTACAGCTACATCAGGTCAGAAAATTGGGGATATGACATTTCTCTCCCCCTTAAAATAAATTTCGTCCTCGAAATTTACATTACATATATATTAAGGAAATAGTTCAGGGTATACTTCTCTCATCCTTTCCTCTGCTTCCCAGGTAGCTTCACTCTCTGTTAATCCCTTCCAGACCACCTTAACTAGAGGGATCTGCTTATTTCGTAACTGCTTGACTTTTCTATCTACAATCTGTGCTGGTCCAACTTCATAAGTCAGGTCATCTCGCAGTGCAATGTCATCTTGTTCAATCACATGCGATGGATCTGGAACATACTTCTTTAACTGGGAAACATGGAAAACATCATGAATTTTGCTGAGATGTGGAGGAAGAGCTAACTTGTAAGCCACTGATCCTACTCTTGAGAGGATCTGAAATGGCCCAATGTATCTAGGATGCAGCTTCTTCACTTTGATTGATCGTCCAGCTCCTGTCGTCGGAGTCAACTTAAGGAATACATGCTCTCCTTCTTCAAACTCCAACGGCTTCCTTCTGACATCAGCATAACTTTTCTGTCTGCTTTGAGCCGTCAGCAATCTCTTTCTAATCTTATCGATCTGTGCTGCTGTCTGGTCTACTATATCAGGACCAAACATCCTCCTTTCGCTCAACTCCACCCAGCATAAGGGAGATCTACACTTCCGTCCATACAATGCTTCAAATGGAGCCATCTGAATGCTAGCCTGATAACTATTGTTGTAGGCAAATTCTATCAACGGCAGATGGGTATCCCAACTCCCTTTGAAATCCAAGACACAAGCTCTCAACATATCCTCGAGCGTCTGGATCGTTCTCTCAGATTGACCATCTGTCTGAGGATGGTAGGCTGTACTAAATCTGAGAGTAGTGTTCATTTCTTTATGTAAAGCACGCCAAAAGTTTGATGTAAACCGAGGATCTCTGTCAGAAATGATACTACTGGGAATACCATGTAGTCTAATAATCTCTTTTACATAAAGTTTCGCCAGCTTCTCCAGAGAATCCTTTTTATTGATTGCCAGGAAATGAGCCGACTTCGTTAATCGGTCAATTACCACCCATATAGCATCATGTTTAGTAGGAGTCATGGGCAGTCCTTCAACAAAATCCATGGCAATGCTATCCCATTTCCACTCAGGTATCTCTAGCGGTTGTAATTTCCCTGCTGGCTTCTGATGCTCAACTTTCACCTTTTGACATGTCAAACATTTGGAAACATAATTTACAACATCTTTCTTCAATCCAGGCCACCAAAATAAGCTCTTAACATCATGATACATCTTGGTCATACCTGGATGTACTGTATACTTGCTTTTATGTGCCTCCTCTAGTATCTTTTCTCTCAATCCCATTGCATTGGGAATATATGGTCGTCCCCTAAATCGTAATAATCCATTTTGGGACACATCAAAGTTTTTAGTTTCCCCTCTTTCCAGCTTACCTTTGAAAATCTCAGCGAGTTTATCTTGCTCCTGAGCCTCTTTAATTTCATTCTCAATGAATGCTTTAATCTGCGTTCCTCCATAAGAACTTTCTGATGTCTGCATTTGATACAGAGGACTCCAATCTCGTACATCTTCTATCAGTTCTAGCTCTTTGATCATGAGACTAGCAACCTGCACCACCTTTCTGCTCAAGGCATCGGCCACTACATTAGCTTTTCCTGGATGGTATTTGATCTGGAAATCATAATCCTTCAGAAATTCCATCCATCTCCGCTGCCTCATGTTTAATTCTTTCTGATCTTGCAGGTACTTCAGGCTTTTATGATCACAGTACAGTTCTATGGTAGCTCCATACAAGTAGTGCCTCCATATCTTAAGAGCATAAACTACCGCTGCAAGCTCCAAATCGTGAGTGGGATAATTCTCTTCATGTGGCTTTAACTGTCGAGAAGCATAGGCTACCACTCGTCCCTGCTGCATCAACACACATCCCAACCCCTGCTTGCTAGCATCAGTGTAGACTACATAAGTCTGAGTTGGGTCTGGAATAATCAGCACAGGAGTCGTGGTTAATCTCTGCTTTAGTTCATGAAAACTAGCCTCACACTTCTCATCCCACTTGAACTGCTGATTCTTTCTAGTCAGCTTGGTTAACGGTAGAGCAATTCGAGAAAAGTCCTTAATAAATCTCCTGTAATACCCTGCTAAGCCCAGAAAACTTCTGATCTCTGTCACTGTCCCTGGCTGTTCCCAGCTTAGCACTGCTTCAACTTTGCTAGGATCTACAGCTACCCCTTCGTGGGATATGACATGACCGAGAAATTTGACTTCTTGCAGCCAAAACTCACATTTACTAAGCTTAGCATAGAGTCGTTTCTCTTTAAGAGTACTAAGAACAATCCTCAAATGCTCTTCATGCTCTACAGCCGATTTGGAGTACACTAAGATATCATCAATGAAGACTACCACAAACTGATCTAGATAAGGCCTGAAGATTCTATTCATGTAATCCATAAAAATTGCAGGCGCATTCGTTAGACCAAAGGGCATCACTAAGAATTCGAAATGTCCATAGCGAGTCCTAAACGCAGTCTTTGAAATATCATCTGCTTTGATTCTGAGTTGGTGGTAACCTGATCTCAGATCAATCTTAGAGAATAAGCTTGATCCAACCAACTGGTCTAGCAAATCATCAATTCGGGGAAGAGGGTACTTATTCTTAACAGTAATCTTATTCAACTCCCGATAATCAATACACAATCTGAGACTGCCATCCTTCTTCTTGACAAATAACACTGGAGCACCCCACGGAGAAACACTGGGTCGGATGAAACCCTTCTCTAATAGCTCCTCTATCTGCTTCTTAAGTTCAATCATCTCATTGGGAGCCATACGATATGGGGCTTTAGATACTGGTCCAGCTCCAGGTACGATGTCAATTGGAAACTCCACTTCTCGTTCTGGAGGCAATCCCTGAATCTCCTTTGGAAAGACTTCAGGAAATTCTCTGACCACTGGAATCGCTTCAATTCCTTCTTCCACTTCTGCTTGAACAGAAAAGAAGACCATATATCCCTGACATCCTTTTCGTAAACATCTATCCGTTTGAGCCTCCGTCAGGAAATTCAGTTTCACTTCTGGATTCATATTTGGGGCTTGTGGACAAAGAACTAGAGTTTTGTTCTTACAATCCAGCATTACATTATTGGCAGACAACCAATTTAATCCAATTATGACATCAATCTCATGGAATGGCATGCATATTAGGTCAAGAGTAGTGCAACAACATTCATATCGAATGACACTATTTAGGCAGACATCTGATGTAACTACTTTAGCATTTGTAGGGGTTGTGACACATATGGCATAATGCATCTTGCTAATTGTAAGGCCCAAACGTTTAGCACATTCATAAGAAACAAAGGAATGACTTGCACCCGAATCAAACATAGCAATCACAGCATGATTATTGAGATAGATGATACCTTGGATCATCTCGGGTGATCTCTGCGCTTCTTCCCTTGTCATTGCAAACACTCGCCCTTGAGTGCGCGGCCTTTGATCATTAGCTGCTTGAGGACAACTCCTAGAGAAATGTCCAGGCTTCCCACATGTGTAACAGACATTCTGCCCCATCAAGCATGGTCTGTCTCCATGGTTCTTCCCGCATTTGTCACATACTCTAGACCTCTGATCTCTATTATTTGTGTTTCCCCTGTAATTCCCTCTGCTAGGTTTTCGGTTCTGCTGCCACTGCCTTTTCCTTTTCTTGTTATAGCCACTGCCACTGGCTGCATTTCTATTCTGGTTAGGTCTCTCAGGAACAGCAGTCTCTCTGCTCAACGGTCTCATCAGCATCCTGTGATTCAAGCTGTTCTCAATAATTCTGCAGGCCTCTACTGCTTTATTGAACTGATGATATTGTTGGGGGGTCATCTTATCCTTCAGAGTAGTATTCAATCCCCTGATCATCCTTTCCGTCATCCACCGCTCATCATCCACCTGTCGCAGGTAAGTGGAATACTGGGAAAAACGGATGAACTTTGCCAAGTATTCGTCAAATGATTCTTTTTCTCCTTGTCTCAGCACAAGGAATTCTGCTTCTCGTTCATCTCGTACTGACTGGGGAAAATACTTCTCATAAAACTGTTCAAGGAACACTTCCCACGTGATAGGAATGTGCCTGGCCTGCAATACTAGCTCTGTGTTCTTCCACCATCTGTCAGCATCCCTTTCTAGCTGGTAGATTGCCATCTGTGCTTTACTCTCAGACGGACAACCCAATACCTTGAAGATCTTCTCCAGTCTGCTGATCCAATCCTCCGCTTTCTGTACATCGAATGTTCCCTCGAATGTCGGAGGACTATGCTTACAAAACTTAGCCATCCACTGTTGAATACCAGCAGGATCTACTGTCTGTCCTGTTTGTCTTGGCAGTTCTGTTGTCTGTTGAACCATCTCAGGTTCTGTATTAGCTGTACCTGCAGACTCTGGGTGTCTGAGGTTCTCCACTGCTTCAGCTACAGCTGTTGCTATAGCAGTATCCCTTTCCTGCTCACTCCTTGCTTGAGCAGCTTTTACTTCCTCTATCAGCTTCTGCTGCTGTTCCAGCCGTTCTAGAATCAACTGATTAATATCTCCGGCATTTTGGGGTTCACCCGAAGCACTAGCTCTTCTGGTTCTTACCATTTTGTTTTACTATCGTAATAGAAAATAGGAAAGGAATATTATAATTAACATATTTTATATTTCATTCAAAACATAGCATACAGCAAGTTTAACATCATTACATAAACTCTTCATAACAGACACACATACATGTATTATGTCATTACTAGTCAAAAGTACATAGATTACAGCAACATTCATACATACAACTATTACACTATGTTTTCTCATAATGGATCCTAATAAATTCCCCTACCATGTAGATCCAATCATGGATATCCTCAAAGGGTTCCTCTTCAAAGTACTGATCTAACACTTCTCTCCATGTTGCTGTAAGAGGTAAAATATCATCCATGATATCAACCCAAGCTTCTAAGGTAAGAGTATCTGGATCATATGCTTGATAGGCCTCTCTTACCCTTGCTATGAAGTCTTTATAAACTCTATAGTCTTGATCAACACCTCTAACCAACATTCTTCCTATCTCATATAGCTGCTTCGTGAGTTCCACAGCTTTCCTGAAATGTTCTTCATCCATATCTTCCCCAGGGGTTAACTCAATTATCTGATGGTTACCCAGATATATCTGTACCATTAACTTCTTGGTTCCACTTGGACCTGGAATATCTGTAGGGTCTGGTCTCTGACTAGGTCCAGGTATATCAGCTACATGACTAGGTTCAGGTATATTAGCTACATGACTAGGTTCAGGTATATTAGCTGTATGGCTGGGTCCAGGTACATCAACTGGTTTAGGTACCTGACTCGGTCCAGGAACATCTACCTCATCCGCCTGCCTAGGCACAGGGTCTGTACCACCCCCAACATAAGAGTAACCCACATCAGATTGTTCCTCTTGAGGGTCTATCATCTCTCTATCATCTATCTGACCTGCATCTCTTTCTAGTACAATATTCATAGGTGGGGCTGGGTTAGGTTCCTCAAGTTCATCCTCTTCCGATGGTATATCCTCATCTGATATTTCCTCTTCTTCATCATCATCCTCATCCATTTCATTTGATCCCACAGAAGAATTATCTAACCTGCCCAATTCTGATTCACTATTGGAATCCCGGATATTGATCACTGGGGGAAGACCAAACTCCGGATCATGTATAAAAGCATCTATCTCTTCTGAGTTCCACCCTGATCTATCAGAACTATAGACTGTGGGTCTAGGGTCCCCCTGGTTCACTGTAGTCTCTGATGTTCTAGACTCAGTCATTAGTATCCTGCAATAATTAACTTAAGGTCAATTATGCAGATGTTCACTTATGTAACAGCCTATAAATAATCTAATCAGAGCATTTCCTAAGCCAGAATCCTTTGCTCTGATACCAAAATGTTACATCCTTACTTTTAACCTCAATTATACTCCATTAGAAGTGATTGGAACCAATTACATGATCATTTGCTTTGAAAATATCCATTTCCAAAAGATTTGCTTTCGGGTACTGTTCACTGTTACTGTTCATTTGGTAATTCCAGAACATGTACCCTACTTTGAAAATTCATAACTAATTGTAGAAAAATCAAAATAATGTGGTTCCAATTTCTAATGAAATATATTTCATAAATATTTGAGGGAAAAATATGAAATTGAGGTTATCTTGTTCACATGAAATCAGTTTATTGGTTAAAAATCACTGTTCATTTGGTAAAATCTGGAAGTTCCAGTTTCTTTGCCTTAACTTTAAAAATTCGTTTCTCTTTGGTTACTTGTCCAAATGAACTGTGTTACATATGGAATTAAAGATCTAGACGTCCTCTTTAATATCACCAAATTTCATAGAAGAATTCGTTCATTTGATATATGAAATCATTGTGTGAACGTCACTGCCTCTCAGCACTCGTTTTATCTCAATTCCAGATCTTACTTCCAACTTTGGAAAATCATAACAATTCGGATACTTATCCAATTAAGGCGTTCTTGGTGTCCATTTAAAGGTCTGTATCTTAACTTTAATCATGCCAAGTTTCAGACTAAAACACGTTGATTTGGGCATCATAAACATCGTCACATCACCATAGTCTCAAAACGGAATTACAGAACCATACACCATTCAACCATACATACTATCATATGCTTCCATAAGGTTAAGTAATTCATGTGACTTATTATACAAACTCATTCATCTATGTTTACCCTTTTTCCATGTGAAGTTCCAGCACCTATAACAAGATTATGCATATGGAAGGAATGAGATTTCATGGAAATCCCAATAGCAAGTTACACAAACCATAATATCATGCATGAATAATTGAATGCTTAACATGTTATCATGTGATGGGAGCTACTTCATAATAGCACATAAGCAAACTCTAACATGCATATTGTCATGACATAACTTGCAAGGAGTTGCAATCATTCATACTTCATCATAACATGATGACATAAACTCAAGCTCAACCAAACACCATAATCAACAAGCAAGCAAAACAATTAAACAAACATGAGTTATAGTTAGGTATCCTTGCTACCTCTTAGCTATCTTGGTCAAGACCTTCTTGAAGTGCTTTCCTTCCTTCACAAATGTCAAAACCTAGCCATTACAACATAATATCAAGTTACAACTCAACTTGAAACCAAATCCAAGACTAGGTTTTCACTAGCTCCCTTTCTTTCTCTAATTTATGTTTCCTACTTCCACCTTTCCAAAATAAATTCTTATGGTTCATTTCCACATAATTTTTCATGTAGAATCCAAATATGAAATCAGAATTTCCAAAATCAAAACATACCAATTGCTACAGTACCAAACCGAAATGCATGCTCTTGTTTTCCAAAAATTCTCATTTTGATTCCAATGCTTCCAATACTTGTTCTCCTACTTTATCCCCACACAATTTTCCATTTTAAACTCATTGGAAGCATCAAAATCATGAAATTCCATCATATGAACAGTACCACGTACAGTACCAGCAAGAACACAAAACCCTAAATCCAAACATACTTGAATTCCCAAGCTTATACCACTTGATTCTAGCTTGTTTAAGCTTGTCTAAACTATCCATAACATAAAACTCATATTTTAACCATATATGAGCATCACTTCCAGCAGCAACCATAAGGGAAATAGAACATGAAAACCCCTTAAAACCATGAGCTAACCTACTAGAACAAAGCTCAAGATCAAGGGAGATGATTACCTTGCTTGTTACTTCACTTTGGTTGCTTCTTTCTTGGTTGAATGGAAATTTTGCAAGAGTTTCCCTATGGTTCTCAAATCTGCCGCACATGGTCTGAAATGAGGGGGTATTTATAGAGAAATTTGGGTTGAAATGGATGGCCAAGATTGATTTGGTTACTATTTGATCTAAAGGCTCACATTTAATCTTGGATTTAACTTTTTCATAAAATAATAATTATTACATCATGTGGGACAGCTCATGGGACACCTAAGAGGGTTAGGTGGCGTGCTGCACATGTGAAGAAGGTTCTGGAGAAATTCCAGTCCAACCCGGTACCGATCGGAGCAGTTTCCCAACAACCGGACTGTTTTCTGTTCTGAATTTTTTTATAATATACCAGGATATGTATTATGTCCTGGAAATCAATATCTAGGCTTCTCATACCATTGAAATGATATATTAAATATTTATCTGCCATCCATCCCTTGGGAAATGACCAAAATACCCTTAGTGTCCTTTCCTGCACTGTACTAACCCTAAGGGCAAAATCGTCATTTCACACCTCTTTACACTGCCTCAGGGCATATATTGATTCTATATAATCATATTTATACTATGTCCCACGTTTTTGGCCTGTCCATAATGATCAAAATGACCTCCATTCACTACTGGTACAGTATGGGCATCCAGGGGCATTTTCGTAATTTCACACTTTTCCTGGACTGCTCTGGTCTCTGGTCCTCATAACTGTCCAATCACCTTAATGGGCTTATGATGGCGCTATTTGGGCCTCAGTATGGGCTTATTGCCTGTATTGCCTTTATGGCCCAATTCACAATATAGCTCCCCCGATCCTATTTATCGGGTATTTTATTTCACTGTAAAATTCCGTATGGCTTCTACAGGATTCCTTTTCTGACTCTGTCAGTTTTATAAATTCATATATTAAATATATGAATTTTCTATAAGGTCTTATCTGATTCTGAGATCTGAAAAATACTGTAATAATTCCTTCTGACTTCAGGAATTTATATCAATTAATCGGGACCTCAAATCAAAATTCTGTGTTGCGTTAAACTGACCGGAATATTTTTGTCTATCTACTGGTAAAATTTGGGTCTGATCTGATTCCGGGCATTTTTGGCCTGTTTTGGCTCAGCTTTTCCATATTTACATTTAGGTCCCTTAACTTTTGAATAATTGAACTTTAGTCCCTGAACTTTTCATTAATTGCATTTAGGTCCCTCCTTTTATTTCTACTTCAACTTTTTGTCTTCAAACTTTTCAATTTTCGTTTAGGTCCCTATTATTTCCTTAGTTATGAATCCTTCCCTTTCATTTCTCAATCTGATACAATCTATTCCAAGAAACTCATATCCATTTCAGATAAACTGTACAGCTACATCAGGTCAGAAAATTGGGGATATGACATACTGCATGTGGTTCTCACATTTGTACAAATGTGCAGGGACTAAAGGACAGTAGGAAGCTCAAAAAGGGCGAAGTTAACCTACGAGTTAGAAATAAAGCAAGGGTTGCTGCGTTAGCTGTAGGAACTTATAAATTAGTTCTGCCCACTAGGCTTTTGTTAGTTTTGAACAATTGCTATTATGTTCCTGCTTTAAGTAGTAACATAGTTTCACTTTCTTATTTGGATAAGGAAGGTTTCACTTCCATTGCTGGGAATAGTAGATGTTCTATTTATCGTAATGATGTTTTCTATGCTCATGGTGATTTGCATGTTGATCATTACATATTAAATTTGGAACAACCCAGTCATGGAAATATCTATAACATAACCGCCAAAAGGGTCAAACCGAATGATTTGACTCCGACATACCTCTGGCACTATCGTCTGGGCCATATAAATGAGAAACACATTTCCAAACTCTATCAAGATGGATTTCTAAACTCATTTGATTTTGAATCATATGACACTTGCGAGTCTTGCTTGTTAGGAAAGATGACAAAGTCACCCTTCACTGGGCACAGTGAGAGGGCCACTGATTTATTGGGCCTCAAACATACAGATGTGTATGGACCGATGAACACAAATGCTAGAGGAGGTTATTCGTACTTCATAACATTTATAGATGATTTCAGTAGATATGGGTACATCTATCTGATGAAACATAAATCTGAATCTTTTAAAAAGTTTAAAATATTTCAAAATGAAGTACAAAACTAGCTTGGCAAAACAATTAAAGCCCTTCGATCTGATTGGGGTGGTGAATATTTGAGCCAAGAGTTCTTAGATCATCTCAGGAGTTATGGGATAGTCTTGCAATTGACTCCTCCAAGGACACCACAATGGAATAGCATTTCTGAATGGAGGAATCGAACACTATTAGATATGGTTCGATCCATGATGAGTCGAACAGATCTTCCGCCCTCTTTTTGGGGCCATGCCCTAGAGACAGCTGCATTTACACTCTATCGTGTTCCATCTAAGGCAATTGAAAAGACTCTGTATGAGATATGGACTGGGAGGACGCCTAGTTTGTCTTTCCTCAAGATTTAGGGATGCGAGGTCTATGTTAAGCAACAATCCTTAGACAAATTAGCGTCCAAATCCTCAAAGTGCCTTTTTGTGGGATATCCTAAGGAAACCAAGGGATATTATGTCTACAACCCAGCTGATAACAAAGTGTTTGTTGTTAGAAATAGTATCTTTCTCAAACAAGAATTTATCTCTAAAAGAACCAGTGGGAGTAAGATACACCTCGAAGAAGTTCGAGAGCCACAAGACACCACAGAACTGCAGATGGAAAATAGAGAAGACTCACAACAAGTTGATGAGACTCCTCAAGTCACGCAAGGTCCATGGAAGTCTAATAGGACATGACTTCAGCCTCAGAGATATGGATTTCTAATTTCTGACAGTCGTGATGTGTTGCTCATTGAGCATAATGAGCCAACTACCTATCAAGAAGCTATAGTGGGACCAAACTCTAAAAAGTGGCTTAATGCCATGAAGTCTAAGATGCAATCCATGTACGACAATGAGGTTTGGACCTTAGTTGAACCGCCTAAAGGTGTAAAAACTGTCGGATGCAAGTGGGTTTTTAAGGAGAAAACTGACATGGATGGCAATGTAAATGTCTTCAAGGCACAATTGGTTGCAAAAGGATTTACTCAAACTCATGGTATGGACTATGATGAGACCTTTTCCCCAGTTGCAATGGCCAAATCAATCAGAATCCTCTTTGCCATAGCAACATATTATGACTATGAAATATGGCAGATGGATGTCAAGACAGCCTTCCTTAATGGAAAGCTCCTTGAGGATGTGTACATGACACAACCTGAAGGGTTTGTGCGCTCCGAATACTCTGGCAAAGTGTGCAAGCTTCAGAGGTCTATTTATGAAGTGAAGCAAACATCTCGGAGTTGGAATCATCGTTTTGATGAAGTAGTCAAAGAGTTTGGATTTCTTCAAAATATTGATGAACCTTGTGTGTACAAGAAGGTTAGTGGGAGCACATTTGTGTTTTTGGTACTCTATGTCGATGACATCCTACTTATTGGGAATGATATTCCTACCTTCCAGATTGTCAAGTCTTGGTTAGGAAAGTCTTTCTCGATGAAAGACTTAGGTGAAGCCACCTATATCCTAGGAATCAGAATCTATAGAGATAGATCTAAAAGACTTCTAGGACTCAGTCAGAGTACATACATAGACAAAATACTGCATAGGTTCAGTATGCACGAATCAAAGAGGGGTTTCATACCCATGTCTCATGGTAGTCACCTCAGCAAAGATCTGTGTCCTAGTACATCTGATTAGTGAGGTCGCATGAGTAAAGTTCCGTATGCCTCAGCCATAGGATCTATCATGTATGCCATGTTATGTACTCGACCGGATGTCTCGTTTGCCTTAAGTATGACTAGCAGATATCAATAGGACCCTGGTGAGGCCCATTGGACTGCTGTCAAGAATATCCTTAAGTACTTAAAAAGGACTAATGACTTATTCTTGGTCTATGGTGGATTGGATGACGAACTCTGTGTAACTGGTTACACAGATACGAGTTTCCAAACTGACCAGGATGACCAAAAATCGCAGTCTGGATATATATTCCTCCTCAATAATAGAGCAGTAAGCTGGAAGATCTATAAGCAGGGCACTGTAGCAGATTCTGCTACGGAAGCTGAGTATATAGTAGCATCTAATGCAGCTAAGGAAGCCGTTTGGATCAGGAAGTTCATCACGGAACTAGGGGTGATACCTACCATCTCAGATCCAATAACTTTGCTCTGTGACAATAGCGGTGCCATTGCACAAGACAAAGAGCCTAGGTCACATCAAAGAACCAAGCACATACTCAGGCGATTTCATCTCATCAGAGAAATCAACGATAGGGGTGATATTAAAATATGCAAGGTAGCAGGAGAAGACAATGTTGCTAATCCTCTAACAAAGCCGCTTGTGCAGGCAAAGCATGAGCGTCATATTAGGTCAATGGGAATTAGTCAAATTAATGATTGTACCTAGTGCAAGTGGGAGGTTGTTGGAAAATGTGCCCTAGGGGCCAATCATTGTCTTATGAACATTATTGATTTATGAGTTTATCAATTGTCTTATCATATTATTTGCATGTTTACTGTGATGACCATCCTTGGATAATTCATGATCTTATCCTAAATATCCCTGGTCGGTCATCTGTGCGGGAGCAGAGATGAAATAAGACCAGTATGACTTTGAAGATGTATATAGATATAAATCAAAGTCATAGGCACATGTAAGAGTACAAGGTGTTGGACCGACCCGCTATGAGAGAGTTGCATGGGTTACATCATAAGCTTCTCTCATATACAAACCATGTCACTATGCCCTTTGACCTGAGATCATCATGGATTCCTACATGACAAATGCTCAGCTTTGACCTAGTCAAAAGTCACTTTTGACCGAGTGATCATAAAGACTATGTTCGGGCTTAGTGGTTTTTCATGCGGAGGAATGTGAATGGTCAAGATGGAATTTGTCCCTCACATTCGTAGAGGGATATTACTGGGCCCCTCGATGAGTGAGTCTGAGAAATGTATGGCCATACTGTAATAGAAAGGTAGTTCCATTTCTATAGTCAGACTACTTAGGGATCGAGAAAGTAACGGTCAGGAATAGGAGGATGACATTATCCATGCCTCATCCATGACCAAAATATCGTGTGACAGAAGGGACATGATATGGTTGTATAAAAGGTTATATCGTTTATCGATCCTCATATGATTTGGGTAGTCATTATGTCTTGCTAGAGACCGCTTGTGACTTGTAGGCCAGTATAGCAAATGGCCCACTGCCAACTTCATATGGGCCTACAGGGTCGCACACAAAATAGCCCAACACAAGCTATAATGTCCATATTCATTGAATCTAAGACATGTCTAGATTCAATGAATGATCCAGGGTTGATGTATATATTTATTTATATTTATATTCGTATATATATAAATTCGTATATATATTATATATAAGGGATATATAGGATTTAATTTATAAGGATAAATTAAATCTCTATCACGTTTGAATTTGAAATTCAAACTGATAGGATATCTCATATAAGAGATGTTTACAAGATTTAATTTATAAGGATAAATTAAATTTGTATCACGTTTGAATTTGAAATTCAAATTGATAGGATATCTCAAATTTGATTTATGAGAATAAATCAAATATAGTCCAGTCTTATCTTTATTTAAATTAAATAAATAGGTGAATTAAATCTGTGGGATGGATTTAATATAAATATTATTTATTTAATTAGTTTCTTATCAAATTATACAATATGTGATATTGTATTAATTTCAGAATTAATATAGATTAATTCCAAAATCCAATTTGGTTGAAGAAAACACAGATCATCCTATATATCTGATTTTAGGAGCTACGTTTTCAACAGACAACACATAACACAAAAAAAACAAAGGCCGAACGGAATCTGCAAAAGGTTTGCAGATAAGAAACTGCTGAAGTAGAGATGGAGAGGACGAATTCTTAAGAAAGCCTTGGAGGGACAGGAGACGCTAGCACGTCGTTCATGGTTGGAACGTTGTTCGTGTGGATACCAGTAGAGGAAGCCAACCTGAGGCGTCGACTTCTTGTGATTAGAAAAAGAGCACAAGCTGCGGAGAAAAGCTGTGGACTTCTTCTTGCGATTGGAAGAGATCACCAGCTGCGGAGAGAAGCAGTGGAAGTCACTGAGAAACGCTGAGGGTAATGCTTCTTCCCACTTGACTTAAACACATACGGTAGACCCTGGCAAGGAATGGAAAAATTTTTAAATTAATTTCCGCTGCGTGTCTCCCAATTCCTTACATAGCTCTATATGATTTTTAGTCACAACCAAAGTGACACTTGGTTACGACCAAAGATCCTGATTAAAAATTTTGCTCTCTGTGACTAACTATCGTAATGTGAAGTTTATTTTTGCCGCAAATTATGTTCTCTGTGATTGTTAGTCATGACCTAAGCATTTTAAACTACGATTACTTGATCTAAATTTCTAAAATTGCTACATCTGAGATATACTTGATATCCTACATAATTGTTGAAGTTTGATTTTCATGATCAGAAGCTCTAAATTATTTCCTTTGGGCAAAAAAATCAATAGAACACTTAGAAAAATTAAGAAAAATAAAATCTTAAATCAAGCTAGTGTTGCATCTATTGTTGAACTTAGTTATTCTGGTGAATCTATTACAGCTGAAATTAAATTTGTATTAGGTAATGGCTTCGATAATCATTTTGTCCTGGAGCAAGTTAATGAGGGAAAAGCTCATAATCATAATCAGAATAATCAAAATGAGCAACAGGGAGAGAATAACATGAATAATAGAAGAGCATGTAGGAGCATAAGAGAACTCACTTCTTCTAATGTAAACTTTGATCCTTTTCACACTTGTCCTACTTTAGATGTTAATTTTAAGTTGAAAGGTCATTTGTTAAGTAACTTACTAAAGTTTTATGGATTGGCAGGTGAAGACCCTTTCAAGTATTTGAAGACTATGCAATGGGTTTGTTCATTCATGAAACCTATAGGTGCTAATGTGGATGCTATGTAGAGACAAGTATTCCATTTTACACTTGAAGGAAAGGCAAAGGAATGATTTTATATGTTGCCACACCATACACCTTAAGCCTTGGACTCTTGGAATAACTTAATGACTACTTTCTTAAAGAGATATTTCCTTACTTCCAAAACTACTATATTGAAAAAAGAGATTTTTGCTACAAAACAGTATGATCAAGATGTAAGGAATTGGAAGACACGCAGCGGAAATAAACTTTAAAAATTTTCCATTCCTTGCCAGGATCTGCCGTATGTGTTTAAGTCAAGTGGAAAGAATCATTACCCTTAGTGTTGCTCAGCGAATTTCACAGCTTCTCTACGTGGGTGGTGATCTCTTTCTGATCGCAAGAAATCGACGGAGTGTTCCTCAGCGACCTTCACAGATTCTCTCCGCGGACGGTGGTCTCTTTCCGATCATAAGAAGTCGACGCCTCAGGTCGGCTTCCTCTACTGGTATCCACACGAACAGCGTTCCAACCACGAACGACGTGCTAGCGTCTCCTGTCCCTCCAAGGCTTTCACAAGTCTCCGTCTCTATTTCGGCAGTTTCTTGTCTGCAAACCTTTTGCAGATTCCGTTCGGCCTTTTGTGTTCTGTATTATTTTCAAACGTAGCTCCTCCAATCAGATATAGAGGATGCTATGCGTTTTTCCACTTAACCTAATTGGATTTTGGAGTTAATCTTATATTAATTCCGAATTGATACAATATCATATATTGTATAATTTTATAAGAAACTAATTAAATAAAATAATATTAAATCCGTCCCACAGATTTAATTACCTATTTATTTAACTTTAAATAAAGATGAGACTGAGTTATATTTGATTTATTCCCATAAATCAAATTTGAGATATCCTATCAATTTAAATTTCAAATTTCAAACGTGATAGAGATTTAATTTATCCTTATAAATTAAATCTTATAAATATCTCTTATATGAGATATCCTATCAATTTGAATTTCGAATTTCAAACGTGATAGGGATTTAATTTATCCTTATAAATTAAATCTTATAAATATCTCTTATATGAGATATCCTATCAATTTAAATTTCGAATTCAAACGTGATAGGGATTTAATTTATCCTTATAAATTAAATCTCATATATCTCATATATATAATATATATATACGAATTTATATATATACGAATATAAATATAAATAAATATATATACATTCACCTGGATCTTTCATTGAATCTGGACATGTCTTAGATTCAATGAATCTGGACATCATAGCTCGTGTTGGGCTATTTTGTGTGCGACCCTGTAGGCTCATATGAAGTTGGCAGTGGGCCATTTGCTATACTAACCCACAAGTCGCAAGCGGTCTCTAGCAAGACATAACAACTACCCAAATCATATGAGGATCGATAAACGATGTAACCTTTTATACAACCATATCATGTCCCTTCTGTCACGCGATATTTTGGTCATGGATGAGGCATGGATAATGTCATCCTCCTATTCCCGACCGTTACTTTCTCGATCCCTGAGTAGTCTGACTATAGAAATGGAACTACCTTTCCATCACAGTATGGCCATACATTTCTCAGACTCACTCATCGAGGGGCCCAGTAATATCTCTCCACGAATGTGAGGGACAAATTCCATCTTGACCATTCACATTCCTCCGCATGAAAAACCACTAAGCCCGAACATAGTCTTTATGATCACTCGGTCAAAAGTGACTTTTGACTAGGTCAAAGCTGAGCGTTTTGTCATGTAGGAATCCATGATGATCTCAGGTCAAAGGGCATATTGACATGGTTTGTATATGAGAGAAGCTTATGACGTTACCCATGCAGTTCTCTCATAGCGGGTCAGTCCAACACCCTGTACTCTTACATGTGCTTATGACTTTGATTTATATCTCTATACATCTTCAAAGTCATACTGGTCTTATTTCATCTGTGCTCCCACATAGATGATCGACCAGGGACATTTAGGATAATATCATAAATTATCCAAGGATGGTCATCATAGTAAACATGCAAATAATATGATAACTCAATTAATAAATTCATAAATCAATAATGTTCATAAGACAATGATTGGCCCCTAGGGCACGATTTCCAACACAAGAGTCTTTCTATGAGTTTTGAGGAAGGTTTCAAGAGCTACTAGCTAGATGTCTATACCATCAGATTCCTTGAGAGCATTTGGTGCAGTATTGTTATTTAGTATTATGCTATGCATGCAAAAAGAATTTGGATGTAGCTGCTAGGGGTTCCATTAATGATTTAACTTAAGATGAAGCATGGAACTTGATTGAGAAGATTGCAATAAATGACCAGTAGTATGGGGGCAATAATACTAGGCAAGTTCATGAGGTTTCTATAAGGCCTTCTCAATATTATAATAGCTTATCTTTTCAAGTTACTGCTATGAATGCTTAGATCAACAATCTAGCTACTCAAATGAGTAATTACATGTTCAAAGCTCATAATCTCAAGCTCTTATTGCTCTTAGTTGTCAGATTTATTATTATCCTATGCACATTGAAATATCCTTACTTTCATACAACTTAGGGACTATTCAACAGCATTTAGAACCACTTACTTGACCTTGATAATCCATTAGCTAAATCTAGAATTTTATTCTTCTCGAGTTACTGTTCATATGGTATTCCAGATTTGGCAATGAACTTCAAAAAATCATAATTAATTCTAGAAAAATTGAAATGAAGTGGTTCAAAATTCTAATAGAAGATAACATCTTTAACTTTAAGAAAAAAATAATTTCTTGAACAAATACATAGCCAATTAATATACTTTAATGTCAAAGATTACTATTTTTTTGGTCAAAAATTCGAAAAACATATTCTAGTCCCCATATTTGAAAAAATCATTCTCTTTGTACAGACATTGAAATAAGGCATTCTTAGTGTCAAAATGAATCTTGAAATATTAATTAAATATCTGTAAAATTTCATACATTTATCTCATCATTTAATATTTTTCATTACATCATGACCATCATTAATTATATTTGTTATATAGAAACATTACATATAACAATTCATACATTCATCATATAACATTTACATTATCCAATCACTAACTTTACTTCATGATTCTTCATCCTCTTTCATCATTAATAAAACTTTTGGGATTGGGATTACATGGATGGGGTGAGATTTCTGGGGAAATCTCAATAGTAAACAACGCTAAACAATGCATGCATTAATGTAAATACTTGCGCTTACTTGTAAAAGTGTTAACATTGTGTAATGTGCATGATTCCATATAACATCTGAAATACCATTGGCCAAAGTAATAATATAAATAGAGCTTCAATCATATACACATGCAACACAATTTGACAAAGCCATAGCACAATCAAGCATAGCATTCAATACATACAAGCTTAGCATAAGTTTACTACCTCACATGCTTGACCTTCTTTTACTTTATCTTTGTCTTTTCCTTCTTAATTCTCCTTGATGTGTGGCTGCCTCTTTTGAGTACACCAATCAATTCCTAATATAATATTACCATCTATTCATTACAAACTAGCTCTCTTGAACCTTGAGCTTACTTAACTACCTTAACTTTCCTTAATCTTTACTAATGGATTTGGCCTTCGAATCAATTGATATCTTGACTTTACCCTATACAATTTTATCTTTTCAATCCATTTATGAGATTAGAATAATTAAATTATAGCTCCTACTTACTGTTCTAGATAGATTTGCATAATCACCCTTTTTCTTCCAAAAATTCTCATTTTCCTTCCAATACTTGGTTCTCTACTTTATCCCACACAACTTTTCATTTTAAAACAATTAGAAATATCAAAATCATAAAATTCAAATCACTGTTCACATGATTGAATAGTAATAGAGAAGAATTTCAAAAACTATAACTTAGAATTCCAATGCTTTTAAGGTTCTTAACCTATCTAATTCTACACAAAATCATCATATAAATTCAATGGAAGCATTAGATTATTGAAATTCTATCTTCTTCTATCATGAACAGTGTAAACTAAAAGATCTCAATCATGACAGAGTCAAGAATATTAACTTGATTCAATAACCAATATCTCACTAGCTTGTTCAAGCATCCATTATATAATTCTAACTTTAATTTCTTCTTTCTCCTTTCATCTAGGATTTTTGGATAGCACATATACCCTAGAGAAATCTCATATTTCTTCTATGAAAACTCCAAGTTAAAGCTCCTCAAATTAAAAGAAAATAAGTTAGAATAGATCACTTACCTTGATCCTTAGCTAGAACTTTGGCACCTTAAATATTCTGTCTTGGCTTGAGTTGGCATTTGGGCAGCACCTCCTCAAGGGTTCCAAAGCCATATTTTTGTACGAAAAATATGGGGGGTATTTATAGAAAAATTCTATGAAAAATGAATGGCTAAGATTATTTTGTGCACTATTTGATCCAATTGCTCATAATTGCTCTTACATCATACTTGCCCACCAAGACAATTTGAGATAAGATCACATGACAAAAAACTTCTCTTCCGCTTCCCTTAGGCGCCATATGTGAAGCTTTATGGGTACTACCATGTGAAAACCCTAATTCATACTTTATTCATTTTTCTTTCCTTTTTCAAAAATTCAAAAATTATTTATTATTACATTTGGGCTTTAAGAAAACTTTTGAGACTTATTGGGCTGCCATAGGATGAAATCTTGGGCCTCTCTTAGGTCCAATTGCTAATTGGCACAAATCTCAATGCATTTTCCTTATACCGATATCCTTAAATTATCCTAATATTAAAATAAATGATAGACACCTCTTTTAATAGTTCTAACATTTTTAGAAATTCATTCTAATATAAAATGAATTACTTACAAAGTCTCATAATTTTCTAATACTTAGAAGTCCTAATAAAAATTTTCTATATTTCCTCAAGACCCATTTATTAGTTTCCGATTTCACTTTAATATCTCAAAGGGCATTATCATCTTTTCACACATCATCAGAGTATTTTCTGACCTTGGTCAACTATTCTAGGAATTTTCTTTGACTGTCTAACCTTAGTCAAATGATCAAAATGCCCTTCATTTATCTCTGACTTATTGAAACAACATAGTGGCACACTTAGTGGTATTTTCATAATTTTACATTTTTGGGTCTTTGTTAGCTCTGGCCCACATACTTATCTAAAAATATTACTAGGCCTATAAGATGCCATTTTGGGCCTTCTATGTCATATCCCCAATTTTTTTGACTTGATGTACCTGTACAGTTTATCTGCAATAGATATAAGATTCTTGGAATAAACTATATCAGATTGTGAAAGGAAAGGGAAGGATTAATAACTAAGGAAATAATAGGGACCAAAATGAAAATTTAAAAGTTTGAAGGTGAAAAGTGAAAGTAGAAGAAAAAGGAGGGACCTAAATGCAATTAATGAAAAGTTCAAGGACTAAAGTGCAATTATTCAAAAGTTAAGGGACCTAAATGTAAATATGGAAAAGTTGAGCCAAAACGGGCCAAAAATGCCCAAAATTAGATCAGACCCAAATTTTACCAGTAGATAGACAAAAATATTCCGGTCAGTTTAACGCAACACGGAATTTTGATTTGAGGTCCCGATTAATTGATATAAATTTCTGAAGTCAGAAGGAATTATTACAGTATTTTTCAGATCTCATAATCAGATGAGACCTTATAGAAAATTCATATATTTAATATATGAATTTATAAAATTGAGAGAGTCAGAAAAGGAATCCTGTAGAAACCATACGGGATTTTTCAGTGAAATAAAAAACCCGATAAATAGGATCGGGAGAGTTGTAACGTGAACAGGGTCATAAAGGCAATACAGGCAATAAGCTCATAATAAGGCCCAAATGACGCCATCATGAGCCCATTAAGGTGACTGGACAGTTATGTGGGCTAGAGACCAGAGCAGTCCAGGAAAAGTATAAAATTATGAAAATACCCCTCAATGCCCATACTGTACCAGTAGTGGATAGAGGTCATTTTGGTCATTTTAGATAGGCTAAAAACATGTCATATATTATAAAGAGGATTATTTAGAGCCCATATACACCATGAGCCAGTATAAAGAGGGGTGAAATGACGATTTTGCCCTTAGGGTTAGTACAGTGCAGGAAATAACACCAAGGGTATTTTGGTCACTTTCCAAGGGATGGATGGCATATAAATACTCATTATAACATTTTTAATGATATGAGAAGCCTAGACATTAATTTCTAGGATAGAATACATATCCTGCTATATTATAAAAAAATGAGGAACAGAACACAGTCCGCTTGTTGTGAAACTGCACTGATCGGTACCGGATTGGACTGGAATTTCTCCAGAAGGTTCTTTGCATGGGAAGCATGCCACCTAACCCTCTTAGGTGTCCCATGAGCTGTCCCACATGATGTAATAATTATTCTTTTTAGAAAAAGTAAAATCCAAGATTAAATGTGAGCCTTTAGATCAAATAGTAACCAAATCAATCTTGGCCATCCATTTCAACCCAAATTTCTCTATAAATACCCCATATTCGGAACACTTCGGCATGCATGGTGAACCATAGGGAAACTCTTGCAAAATTTCCATTCAACCAAGAAAGAAGCAACCAAAGTGAAGTAACAAGCAAGGTAATCATCTCCCTTGATCTTGAGCTTTGTTCTTGCAAGTTAGCTCATGATTTTAAGGGGTTTTCATGCTATATTTCCCTTATGGTTGCTGCTGGAAGTTCTGCTCATATGTGGTTAAAATATGAGTTTTATGTTATGGATAGTTTAGACAAGCTTAAACAAGCTAGAATCAAGTGGTATAAGCTTATGAATTCAAGTATGTTTGGATTTAGGGTTTTGTGTTCTTGCTGGTACTGTACATGGTACTGTTCATATGATGGAATTTCATGATTTTGATGCTTCCAATGAGTTTAAAATGGAAAGTTGTGTGGGGATAAAGTATGAGAACAAGTATTGGAAGCATTGGAATCAAAATGAGAATTTTTGGAAAACAAGAGCGTGCATTTCGGTTTGGCACTGTAGCAATTGGTATGTTTTGATTTTGGAAATTCTGATTTCATATTTGGGTTCTACATGAAAAATTATGTGAAAATGAACCATGAGAATTTATTTTGGAAAGGTGGAAGTAGGAAACATAAATTAGAGAAAGAAAGGGAGCTAGTGAAAACCTAGTCTTGGATTTGGTTTCAAGTTGAGTTGTAACTTGATATTATGTTGTAATGGCTAGGTTTTGACATTTGTGAAGGAAGGAAAGCACTTCAAGAAGGTCTTGACCAAGATAGCTAAGAGGTAACAAGGATACCTAACTATAACTCATGTTTGTTTAATTGTTTTGCTTGCTTGTTGATTATGGTGTTTGGTTGAGCTTGAGCTTATGTCATCATGTTATGATGAAGTATGAATGATTGCAACTCCTTTCAAGTTATGTCATGACAATATGTATGTTAGAGTTTGCTTATGTACCATTATGAAGTAGCTCCCATCACATGATAACATGTTAAGCGTACAATTATTCATGCATGATATTATAGTTTGTGTAACTTGCTATTGGGATTCCATGAAATCTCATTCCTTCCACATGCATAACTATGTTTTAGGTGCTGGATCCTCTCAAGGGAAGAGAGTAATTGTTGATGATTAAGTTTGTATAACAAGTTATATGACTTACATGACAATATGGGATGATATGTTAGTGTGTATGGTGTATGTTTCTGTAACTCTGTTTTGAGGCCATAGTGATGTGACGCTGATTTTGATATGTAAACCAACGAGTTTTAGTCTGAAATTTGGTGTGAGGTTACCTAAGATACATATCTTTAAATTGACACCAAGAACGCCTTAACTGGATAAGTATCCGAATTGTTATGATTTTCCAAAATTTGAAGTAAGATCTGGAATTGAGATAAAACGAGTGCTGAGAGGCAGTGACGTTCATGCAATGATTTCATATACCAAATGAACGAATTTTTCAATGAAATTTGTTGATCTTAAAGAGGAAGTCTAGAGATTTAATTCCATATGTAACACATTTCATTTGGACAAGTAACCAAAGAGAAACAAATTTTTAAACTTCAAGCAAAGAAACTGGAACTTCCAGATTTTACCAAATGAACAGTGATTTTCAACGATTAAACTGATATCATTGGGACAAGAAAACCTCAGTTTCATATTTTTTCCTCAAAGATATGTGAAATATCTTTCATTATAAATTGGAACCATATTATTTTGATTTTTGTACAATTAATTATGAATTTTCAAAGTAGAATACATGTTCTGGAATTACCAAATGAACAGTAACAGTGAACAGTACCCGAAAGCAAATCTTTTAGAGATGGATATTTTCAAAGCAAATGATCATGTAATTGGTTCCAATCACTTCTAATGGAGTATAATTGAGGTTAAAAGTAAGGATGTGACATTTTGGTATCATAGCAAAGGATTCTGGCTTAGGAAATGCTCTGATTACATTATTTATAGACTGATACATAAGTGAACATCTGCATAATTGACCTTAAGTTAATTATTGAAAGATACCAATGACTGAGTCTAGAATATCAAAGACTACAGTGAACCAGGGGGACCCTAGACCCACAGTCTATAGTTCTAATAGATCAGGGTGGAACTCAGAAGAGTTAGATGCTTTCATACATGATTAGGAGTTTGGTCTTCCCCCAGTGATCAATATCTGGGATTCCAGTAGTGAATCAGAATTGGGCAGGTTAGATAATTCTTCTGTGGGATCAAATGAGATGGATGAGGATGATGATGAAGAAGAGGAAATATCAGATGATGAAGAAGAGGATGAACTTGAGGAACCTAACCCAACCCCACCTATGAATATTGTATTAGAAAGAGATGCAGGTCAGATAGATGATATAGAGAGGATAGACCCTCAAGAGGAACAATCTGATGTGGGTTATTCTTATATTAGGAATGCAACATACCCTGTGCCTAGGCAGGCGGATGAGGTAGATGTTCCTGGACCGAGTCAAGTACCTAAACCAGTTGATGTACCTGGACCCAGCCATACAGCTAATGTGCCTAAACCTAGTCATGTAGCTGATATACCTGGACCTAGTCAGAGACCAGACCTTATAGATATTCCAGGTCCAAGTAGAACCAAGAAGTTAATGGTACAGATATATCTGGGTAACCATAAGATAACTGAGTTAACCCCTGGGGAGGATATGGATGAAGAACATTTCAGGAAAGCTGTAGAACTCACAAAACAGCTATATGAGATAGGAAGAATGTTGATTAGAGGTGTTGATCAAGACTGTAGAGTTTATAAAGACTTCATAGCAAGGATAAGAGAGGCCTATCAAGCATATGATCCAGATACTCTTACCCTAGAAGCTTGGGTTGATATCATGGATGATATTTTGCCTCTTACAGCAACATGGAGAGAAGGGTTAGATCAGTACTTTGAAGAGGAACCCTTTGAGGATATCCATGATTGGATCTATATAGTAGGGGAATTTATTAGGATCCATTATGAGAAAACATAGTGTAATAGCTGTATGTATGAATGTTGTTGTAATCTATGTACTTTTGACTAGTAATGACATAATACATGTATGTGTGTTTGTTATGAAGAGTTTATGTAATGATGTTAAACCTGCTGTATGCTATGTTTTGAATGAAATATAAAGTATGTTAATTATAATATTCCTTTCCTATTTTCTATTATGATAGTAAAACAAAATGGTAAGAACCAGAAGAGCTAGTGCTTCGGGTGAATCCCAAAATACCGGAGATATTAATCAGATGATTCTAGAACGGCTGGAGCAGCAGCAGAAGCTGATAGAGGAAGTAAAAGCTGCTCAAGCAAGGAGTGAGCAGGGAAGGGATGCTACTATAGTAGCAGCTGTAGCTGAAGCAGTGGAGAACCTCAGACACCCAGAGTCTGCAGGTACAACTAATACAGAACTAGAGATGGTTCAACAGACAATAGAACTACCGAGACAGACAGGACAAATAGTAGATCCTACTGGTATTCAACAATGGATGACTAAATTCTATAAGCATAGTCTTCCAACGTTCGAGGGAGCGTTCGATGTACAGAAAGTGGAAGATTGGATCAGCAGACTGGAGAAGATCTTCATGGTACTGGGTTGTCCGTCTGAGAGTAAAGCACAAATGGCAATCTACCAGCTAGAAAGGGATGCAGACAGATGGTGGAAGAACACAGAGCTAGTATTACAGGCCAGACACATTCCTATCACATGGGAAGTGTTCCTTGAACAGTTTTATGAGAAGTATTTTCCCCGGTCAGTATGGAATGAACGAGAAGCATAATTCCTTGTGCTGAGACAAGGAGAAAAAGAATCCTATAATGAATACTTAGCAAAGTTCATCCGTCTTTCTCAGTATTCTACTTACCTACGACAGGTGGATGATGAGCGGTGGATGACGGAAGGATGATCAGGGGATTGAATGCTACCTTGAAAGATAAGATGACCCCTCAACAGTACCATCAGTTCAATAAAGCAGTAGAGGCTTGCAGAATTATTGAGAATAGCCTGAATCACCGGATGCTAATGAAACCGGTGAGTAGAGAGACTGCTGCTCCTGAGAGACCTAACCAGAATAGAAATATAGCTAGTGGCAGTGGCTATAACAAGAAAAGGAAAAGGCAGTGGTAGTAGAACCGAAAGCCTAGCAGAGGGAGTTACAGGGGAAACACAAAATAATAGAGATCAGAGGTTTAGAGTATATGACAAATGTGGGAAGAACCATGGAGACAGACCATGCTTGATGGGGCAGAATGTCTGTTACACATGTGGGAAGCCTGGACATTTCTCCAGGAGTTGTCCTCAAGTAGCTGATGATCAAAGGCTGCGTACTCAAGGGCGAGTGTTTGCAATGACAAGGGAAGAGGCACAGAGATCACCCAAGATGATCCAAAGTATCATCTATCTCAATAATCATGCTGTGATTGCTATGTTTGATTCGGGTGCAAGTCATTCCTTTATTTCTTATGAATGTGCTAAACGTTTGGGCCTTACAATTAGTAAGCTGCATTATGCCATATGTGTCACAACCCCTACAAATGCTAAAGTAGTTACAGTAGATGTCTTCCTAAATAGTGTCATTCGATATGAATGTTGTTGCATTACTCTTGACCTAATATGCATGCAATTCCATGAGATTGATGTCATAATTGGATTAAATTGGTTGTCTGCCAATAATGTAATACTGGATTGTAAGAACAAAACTCTAGTTCTTTATCCACAAGCCCCAAATGTGAATCCAGAAGTGAAACTGAATTTCCTGACGGAGGCTCAAGCGGATAGATGTTTACAAAAAGGATGTCAGGGATATATGGTCTTCTTTTCTGTTCAAGCAGAAGTGGAAGAAGGAATTGAAGCAATTCCAATGGTCAAAGAATATCCTGAAGTCTTTCCAAAGGAGATTCAGGGATTGCCTCCAGAACGAGAAGTGAAGTTTGCAATTGACATCGTACCTGGAGCTGGACCAGTATCTAAAGCCCCATATCGTATGGCTCCCAATGAGATGATTGAACTTAAGAAGCAGATAGAGGAGCTATTAGAGAAGGGTTTCATCCAACCCAGTGTTTCTCCGTGGGGTGCTCTAGTGTTATTTGTCAAGAAGAAGGATGGTAGTCTCAGATTGTGCATTGATTATCGGGAGTTGAATAAGATTACTGTTAAGAATAAGTATCCTCTTCCCCGAATTGATGATTTGCTAGGCCAGTTAGTTGGAGTAAACTTATTGTCTAAGATTGATCTGAGATCAGGTTATCACCAACTCAGAATCAAAGCAGATGATATTTCAAAGACTGCATTCAGGACTCGATATGGTCATTTTGAATTTCTAGTTATGCCCTTTGGTCTGACGAATGCACCTGTAATTTTCATGGATTACATGAACAGAATCTTCAGGCCTTATCTAGATCAGTTTGTGGTAGTCTTCATTGATGATATCTTAGTGTACTCTAAATCGGCTGCAGAGCATGAAGAGCATTTGAGGATTGTTCTTAGTAATCTTAAAGAGAAATGACTTTATGCTAAGCTTAGTAAATGTGAGTTTTGGCTGCAAGAAGTCAAATTTCTCGATCATGTCATATCCCATGAAGGGGTAGCTGTAGATCCTAGCAAAGTTGAAGCAGTGCTAAGCTAGGAACAACCAAGGATAGTGACTGAGATCAGAAGTTTTCTGGGCTTAGCAGGGTATTATAGAAGATTTATTAAGGACTTTTCTCGAATTGCTCTACCGTTAACCAAGCTGACAAGAAAGAATCAGTAGTTCAAGTGGGATGAGAAGTGTGAGGCCAGTTTTCATGAACTAAAGCAGAGATTAACCATGACTCCTGTGCTGATTATTCCAGACCCAACTCAGACTTATGTAGTCTACACTGATGCTAGCAAGCAGGGGTTGGGATGTGTGTTGATGCAGCAAGGACGAGTGGTAGCCTATGCTTCTCGACAGTTAAAGCCACATGAAGAGAATTATCCCACGCATGATCTGGAGCTTGCAGCGGTAGTTTATGCTCTCAAGATATGGAGGCACTACTTGTATGGAGCTACTATAGAACTGTACTGTGATCATAAAAGCCTGAGGTATTTGCAAGATCAAAAAGAATTGAACATGAGGCAACAGAGATGGATGGAATTTCTAAAGGATTATGATTTCCAGATCAAATACCATCCAGGAAAAGCTAATATAGTGGCCGATGCCTTGAGCAGAAAGGTGGTGCAGGTTGCTAGTCTCATGATCAAAGAGCTAGAACTAATAGAAGATGTTCGAGATTGGAGTCCTCTGTATCAAATGTAGACATCAGAAAGTTCTTATGGAGGAACGCAGATTAAAGCTTTTATTGAGGATGAGATAAAAGAGGTTCAGGAGCAGGATAGGCTCGCAAAAATTTTCAAAGGTAAGCTAGAAAGAGGGGAAACTAAAAACTTTGATGTGTCCCAAGATGGATTACTACTATTTAGGAGACGACCATATATTCCCAATGTAATGGGATTGAGAGAAAAGATACTAGAGGAGGCACATAAAAGCAAGTATACAGTACATCCAGGTATGACCAAAATGTATCATGATGTTAAGAGTTTATTTTGGTGGCCTGGATTGAATAAAGATGTTGTAAATTATGTGTCCAAATGTTTGACATGTCAAAAGGTGAAAGTTGAGCATCAGAAGCCAGCAGGGAAATTACAACCACTAGAGATACCCGAGTAGAAATGGGACAGCATTGCCATGGATTTTGTTGAAGGACTGCCCATGACTCCTACTAAGCATGATGTTATATGGGTGGTAATTGACTGATTAACGAAGTTGGCTCATTTCCTGGCAATCAATAAAAAGGATTCTCTAGAGAAGCTGGAGAAACTCTATGTAAAAGAGATTATTAGACTACATGGTATTCCCAGTAGTATCATTTTTGACAGAGATCCTCGGTTTACATCAAACTTTTGGCGTGCTTTACATAAAGAAATGAACACTACTCTCAGATTTAGTACAGCCTACCATCCTCAGACAGATGGTCAATCTGAGAGAACGATCCAGACTCTCGAGGATATGTTGAGAGCTTGTATCTTGGATTTCAAAGGAAGTTGGGATGTCCATCTGCCGTTGATAGAGTTTGCCTATAACAATAGTTATAAAGCTAGCATTCAGATGGCTCCATTTGAAGCGCTGTATCGACGAAAGTGTAGATCTCCCTTATGCTGGGTGGAGTTGAGTGAAAGGAGGATGTTTGGTCCTGATATAGTAGACCAGACAGTAGTACAGATTGATAAGATAAAAAAAAGGCTATTAACAGCTCAAAGCAGACAGAAGAGTTATGCGAATGTTAGAAGGAAGCCATTGGAGTTTAAAGAAGGAGAGCATGTATTCCTTAAGTTGACTCCAACGACAGGAGCTAGACGATCGATCAAAGTGAAGAAGCTGCACCCTAGATATATTGGACCATTTCAGATCCTCTTAAGAGTAGGATCAGTGGCTTACAAATTAGCTCTTCCTCCATACATTACAAATTACAAATTAGTACTATACCAGTAGTGGATAGAGGTCATTTTGGTCACTTTAGACAGGCTAAAAACATGTCATACATTATAAAGAGGATTATTTAGAGCCCATATACACCATGAGCCAGTATAAAGAGGGGTGAAATGACGATTTTGCCCTTAAGGTTAGTACAATGCAGGAAATAACACCAAGGGTATTTTGGTCATTTTTCAAGGGATGGATGGCATATAAATACTCATTATAACATTTTTAATGATATGAGAAGCCTAGACATTAATTTCTAGGATAGAATATATATCCTGGTATATTATAAAAAAATTAGGAACATAACACAGTCCGGTTGTTGTAAAACTGCACTGATCGGTACCGGATTGGACTGAAATTTCTCCAGAAGGTTCTTTGCATGGGAAGCACGCCACCTAACCCTCTTATGTGTCCCATGAGCTGTCCCACATGATGTAATAATTATTCTTTTTAGAAAAAGTAAAATCCAAGATTAAATGTGAGCCTTTAGATCAAATAGTAACCAAATCAATCTTGGCCATCCATTTGAACCCAAATTTCTCTATAAATACCCCCTATTCAGAACACTTCAGCATGCATGGTGAACCATAGGGAAACTCTTACAAAATTTCCATTCAACCAAGAAAGAAGCAACCAAAGTGAAGTAACAAGCAAGGTAATCATCTCCCTTGATCTTGAGCTTTGTTCTAGCAAGTTAGCTCATGGTTTTAAGGGGTTTTCATGCTATATTTCCCTTATGTTTTCTGCTGGAAGTGCTGCTCATATGTGGTTAAAATATGAGTTTTATGTTATGGATAGTTTAGACAAGCTTAAACAAGCTAGAATCAAGTGGTATAAGCTTGTGAATTCAAGTATGTTTGGATTTAGGGTTTTGTGTTCTTGCTGGTACTGTACGTGGTACTGTTCATATGATGGAATTTCATGATTTTGATGCTTCCAATGAGTTTAAAATGGAAAGTTGTGTGGGGATAAAGTATGAGAACAAGTATTGGAAGCATTGGAATCAAAATGAGAATTTTTGGAAAACAAGAGCGTGCATTTCGGTTTGGCACTGTAGCAATTGGAATGTTTTGGTTTTGGAAATTCTGATTTCATATTTGGATTCTACATGAAAAATTATGTGGAAATGAACCATGAGAATTTATTTTGGAAAGGTGGAATTAGGAAACATAAATTAGAGAAAGAAAGGGAGCTAGTGAAAACCTAGTCTTGGATTTGGTTTCAAGTTGAGTTGTAACTTGATATTATGTTGTAATGGCTAGGTTTTGACATTTGTGAAGGAAGGAAAGCACTTCAAGAAGGTCTTGACCAAGATAGCTAAGAGGTAGCAAGGATACCTAACTATAACTCATGTTTGTTTAATTGTTTTGCTTGCTTGTTGATTATGGTGTTTGGTTGAGCTTGAGCTTATGTCATCATGTTATGATGAAGTATGAATGATTGCAACTCCTTGCAAGTTATGTCATGATAATATGCATGTTAGAGTTTGCTTATGTACCATTATGAAGTAGCTCCCATCACATGATAACATGTTAAGCGTACAATTATTCATGCATGATATTATAGTTTGTGTAACTTGCTATTGGGATTCCATGAAATCTCATTCCTTCCACATGCATAACTATGTTTTAGGTGCTGGATCCTCTCAAGGGAAGAGAGTAATTGTTGATGATTAAGTTTGTATAACAAGTTATATGACTTACATGACAATATGGGATGATATGTTAGTGTGTATGGTGTATGTTTCTGTAACTCTGTTTTGAGGCCGTGGTGATGTGACACTGATTTTGATATGTAAACCAACGAGTTTTAGTCTGAAATTTGGTGTGAGGTTAGCTAAGATACATATCTTTAAATGGACACCAAGAACTCCTTAACTGGATAAGTATCCGAATTGTTATGATTTTCCAAAATTTGAAGTAAGATATGGAATTGAGATAAAACAAGTACTGAGAGGCAGTGACGTTCATGCAATGATTTCATATATCAAATGAATGAATTTTTCTATGAAATTTGGTGATCTTAAAGAGGACGTCTAGATATTTAATTCCATATGTAACACATTTCATTTGGACAAGTAACCAAAGAGAAACAAATTTTTAAAGTTCAAGCATAGAAACTGGAACTTCAAGATTTTACCAAATGAACAGTGATTTTCAACGATTAAACTGATTTCATTGGGACAAGAAAACCTCAGTTTCATATTTTTTCCTCAAATATATGTGAAAGAGCTTTCATTATAAATTGGAACCATATTATTTTGATTTTTTTACAATTAATTATGAATTTTCAAAGTAGAGTACATGTTCTGGAATTACCAAATGAACAGTAACAGTGAACAGTACCCGAAAGCAAATCTTTTAGAGATGGATATTTTCAGAGCAAATGATCATGTAATTAGTTCCAATCACTTCTACTGGAGTATAATTGAGGTTAAAAGTAAGGATGTGACATTCTACATGATCCACTACCTTTATGGGCTCAATTTCCGAGAAATTCCCATGAAACGTATTTATTGGTTGTTTTAATTTATACCTTTGCTTAATCATTATTTTTTCCTTTTTATTCATCCTCACAATCCTTTCTAAACCTATTTCCAATATCAATATTATACATGTAGGGAAAAATTAGGATGTGACACATACCACTGTCAATTATTCTGCACATTATGAAGATGTATCAACTATCTATCAAGGCAAATAAACCAGTAACCATAAAGCAATCTATACTCTAACATATATAATGAAGCATGGAGAGATCATCATAATCTCATATGGAGGGATGGAGGTGCAGACAGGAATTTGGGCAAAACAGATTCAACAATGATAGACAAGTAGCTGAATCTTTTAGAGCTTTAGAATTACCTATTGCTGTAAAGGATGATGGTATATGTGAGATGATCAAGAGCATTAATGTGATGAATGCAAATATAAACTCCATAAACATAAATTTTGGCTCTAACTTCAAGGACCTAAAATCTACTGTGGATAACAACTTAGCAATGATAGATTATAAGTTTGTTGCCTTGGAGAGTAAAATAGAACAATGGGAAACAAAAGCTGAAAACATGAGTGGCTATGTATCACAGCTAGCCAATTCAGTAAGTGATGTTCAAGCAAGGATTAGTGGAAATTTACCATCAAACATAGTTGTTTACCCCAAATCTATGAATAATATAAGTTTGAGAAGTGGAAAAATAGTGGGGAAAGCATATACAAAAGAGGATAAGAAGGATAATGAAGCAAATGAGCAGCATAATAGTTTTAAAACTAAAGATTTGATTGAAGAAAAACCTTCATTCATTCGAGAATAAAAAAATAGCAAAGTGAAAGGGATGTTGCAGTAGAAAAATGAGCAAATTGGATTGAAGGATGTTGCACAACCAACTATTATGCATAAAGTAGTTGCTAGTTCCAGCAGTGCAAGTCAAAAATTAGATAGAAACTAGAATAAGAAGGAGCGTGAAGATGTAGAACATAAGGATAGAGAGGTAAGTATGAAACACCTACATTTTCCTAATGCATACATGTGTCTAAAGAAGGTTTTGAAACATAAATAGGAACAAGATATTATGAATTTATTAGGGAAGTTATAAGTTAATGTTCCACTAGTAGATTTGATTAGAAGTATACCTAAGTATGGGAAATTCATGAAAGAACTCTATACTAATAAAAGAATTTACAAACCAAATGAAAGGGTTCAAGTATGATCTATTGTGTCAGCTTTACTTAAGCCAAACTTCCTATTAAATTTGATGATGAAGGTTCCTTTACAATCCCAATCACTATTGGTAAGTTTCAGTTTGCTAGTGCTCTATTAGATCTTGGTCCCGCTATTAATGTAATGTCAACTTCCATTTATACATCATTAGGCATAAGCATAGGCGTGAAGGAAACATCAATGATAGTGCAACTTATTGATCAAACCACTAGAAAACCTGAGGGATTTCTAGAGGACATATTAGTAAAGGTTAGAGACTTGATTATACCAACAAACTTTTATGTCTTGGATATGTCACATGAGTCAAATTCATAAGGACCTATTATCTTGGGTAGGTCATTCCTTAGAACAGCTAACATTGTGATAAGCATAAAAAATGGGAGCATCACAATGGAAGTGGATTATAATGTCATAATTTTTAATGTCTATGAAGAAATGAGACATTCATTTGAAGATTACTCATTGTTAGGCTTTAAGTACAATTGATGCATACATTGAAGTAGCTAAAAAGGAACATGAATTGTTGTTGCTGTAAAATTTTGATAGTGCTAAATGTGAATTGCTTGAATCTAAAATTTCTTCTTCTAAATTTTCTTTAGATAATAGTGGTGATGTGCCATGTATTAACCATATTTTAGTTGATAGCTTACTTTCCACCCTATAATCTTTTTTTCTTTATCTATTACTAACCTTTTGAATGAAGGATTTGGAGAGAAACAGCATGATAAAATTACAAGGGAAAACATAGATGCTGAAAATTGTATTGCAGGGACAGAACTAGACAACAAAGAACCTGTGAGGACATAATTGGTAAAGTCTGTTGTAGTTTTGGAAACTAAGAAGTTGGTTCTATTAATTGTCCAGCCACCTGAGTTGGAACTTAAAGCACTTCTAGTAACCTTAAATATGTAGTTTTAGCTAGAAATGATATATCACCTATTATAATTGCTAACTCACTTTCTATTTCTGAGGAAGAAAGGCTAATTTCAATTTTAAAAACACATAAGAGAGCAATAGGTTGGGCTCTAGCTGATATACCTAGTATAGATGTATTTGTATGCACATATAAAATTATATTAAATGATGGAGTCAAACTTATTAAACAGCAACAAAGAGGGCTAAACCCTTGATTTCTAATATAGTCAAGAAAGAGGTAACTAAACTGTTGAATGCTAGCATTATTTACCCAATTTTAGATAGTGAATGGGTACATCCAATTCATGTGGTGCCTAAGAAAAATGGTATAACTGTGGTAAGGAATGAAAAGAATGAACTAATCCCTACTAGAGTGCATAACTCATAGAGAGTGTGTATTGATTACAGGAAATTGAATGATGCAAATATGAATGATCATTTTCCTTTACCATTTATTGATCAAATGTTAGAAAGACTTGCTGGAAAGGCCTATTACTATTTTCTTAATGTTTTTTCAGGATATTTTTAGCTTCTAATTGTACCAGAGGACTAAGAGAAGACCATATTAATATGTCCATTTGGTACTTATGCTTATAAGAGGATTCCATTTGGCTTGTGCAATGCTCCTAGAACATTTCAAAGAGTTACGGTGTCCATATTCAGTGACTTATTGGAAAGCAATATGGAGGTATTCATGGATGATTTTACAGTGTATGGTAAGGACTTTGATTAATGTTGAGAAAGTTTAGAGAAAATCTTAGCAAGATGCATTAAGAAAAAGCTTGTGCTGAATTTTGGGAAATGTCACTTCCTGGAAGATAAAGGCATAATTCTAGAGCATTTAATATTTAAAGATGGGATTTAGGTAGATAAAGCTAAGATTAAGGTTATTTCTTCTCTTCCTTATCCCAAATCTTTAAATAAACTAAGGTCATTTCTAGAACATGCTGGATTCTATAGAAGGTTATTAAGGACTTTAGCAAGATTGCATCTCCACTTTCTAAACTCATGCAAAAAGATAGAGTTATGTTTTGGTGATACTTGCAAGAGAGCATTTGACACTATTAAAACTATGCTTATCACACCACCTATACTTGTTGCACCTACTTGGCATTTAGACTTTTAGCTTTCATGTGATGCATCAAATGAGGCTGTAGGTGCAATGTTAGGACAAAAAGATGGTAAGCTATTTAAAGTTATTTTATATGCCTCTAAGACATTAGATTATGCCCAAAAGAACTACACTACCATAGAAAAAGAACTCTTTGCCATTGTGTTTGCACTAGACAAATTTAGATCTTATCTTTTGAGTTCTAAAGTGATTATATGCACTAACCATGCTACTATCAAATTCTTATTTAAAAATCCACAGTCTAAGCCTAGACTCTTAAGGTGGATGCTGCTAATATAAGAATTTGATGTGGAGATAAGGGATAAAATTGGAGCAGAAAAAGTGGTAGCTGATCATTTAAGCAGGTTGCCTAAAAATACAAGGGGAGTATTAGATTTTGACATCACTTGTGGTACATTTAGAGATTGTTCTGTTTCTATGATTTCTGTAATTACAACTTAGTATTGTCACATATTGAATTATATTGATACTGGTCTAATTTCACCTTATTTATCTCAATTCTAGGGCCAGAAGATCAAGCATGAGATGAAATTTTACATTTTAGAACCACCCATTTTGTGAAAAATATGTAGTGATCAAGTTATAAGAAGATTTGTGACAAGTGGAAAAGTGGACAGTATTCTTATAGCTTGTCATTCTTCTGTTTGTGGAGAATATTTTAGTGCAAAGAAAACTTCAAGGAAGATCCTTGATGCTGGTTTTTATTGGCCACAACTATTATGAATTCTACAAAGGTTGTGATATGTGCTAACACTTTGGTGGACTGACCAAAAGGCATGAAATGCCTCAACAACCTATGTTGTTTTGTGAGGCATTTAAAGTATGGGGCATTGACTTCATTGGACCATTTCCACCATGTCATATCCTAAATTTTCCCTATCTGTATAATACTGATAGTGGAAAGAGGTTTAGAAAGGATTATAACGAAGATCAGAAGAAATGATAAAGGTTAAATGAGTCTTGAAGGAAGAAAGGGACCTAAACAAAAATTGGAAAAGTTTAAAGGCCAAAAGTTAAAGTAGAAACAAAAGTTGGGCCAAAAGTGGTAATTTCTAAAGGTTTGGAGACCTAAATATAAATATGCAAAAAGTTAGGGGCTTAAATGTAATTAAGTAAAAAGTTCAAGGGCAAAATTGTAATTATAGAAAGATCAGCCTGTAAAGGGTTATAATTGCTCGAAAGTTTTTCAGTCCCATATTCCATCAGTAAATAGGGGAAGTTATGCTAGTTAATCTGGCATGATACAGAAATTTTATTAGGGCTAAAACAGCAGAAAATTATCTAATAGTCTAAAAGTTATCTGAATTTTTATCAGATTCCATGGACATCAGATATAAGTGGTGGAATTACAGGGAAGTGTGCCCTACAGTGTCAGATGTTATGAATCTAACAGAACCCCAGAAGAAGTCCTATATAAAAAGTTATTCCCACAACTGTGAATTTTGACGGGAGTTTGATAATACCCGTAATCCGATAATAGAACTTATCAGTATGTGAGCCTAGATAGAATGAGATTAAATGACCTCATATATAGGCCCATGATGACGCCAAGAAGGGCCCAAAATCCAGGGTACCAGTCCATCAATAGAAGGGGCTAGTGTCCAGAAAAAGTATGAAATTATGAAAATGGCCCTAGATGCCCAGATTGTACCAGAGATGGATGAAGGGCATTTTGGTCATTTGGGATAGGCTAAAAATGTGGCACATGATATAAATATGATTAGTTGAGCCAGTATATGCTCTGAGGCAGTACAAAGAGGGGTAAAATGATAACTATGCCCTTAGGGTCAATATAGTGCAAGAAAGGACAACAAGGGTATTTTGGTCATTTCCCAAGGGATCTGTAATTAAGTTGTGGCTCAGTACAAGTATGTCAATGGTGTTAGAAGCCTAGACATTAATTTCTAGGACAGAATACATATCCTGGTATATTATAAAAAATTAGGAACAGAAAATAGTCTGATTGCTATTAAACTGCTCCAATCGGTACCGGATTAGACTAAAATTTTTCCAGAAGCTTCCTACCATGATAATTTTGCCACATAAGCCCATGATGTGTCCCTTGAGCTGTCCTTTATGATGTCATAATTACCTTTATGAAAAAGTTAAATCCAAGATTAAATGTGAGCCTTTAGATCAAATAGCAACCAAATCAAACTTGGCCATTGATTTCCACCAAGATTTTTCTATAAATACCCCCTCATTCTGCATCAAAATCGTGGCTTCATGAACCCTTGGGAAAACTCTTGCAAAATGAAAACTCAAGCCAAGACAAAGAAGATTCAAGGTACCAAAGTTCAAGCAAGCTAGAGATTAAAGGTAAGCAATCTCTCCTAGCTTATTTTCCTTTGATTTTGGAGCTTGAACTTAGGGTTTTCATGGGGAAAAAGTTGAGTTTTATCTAAGGAGAGGTGCTTCCCAAAAACCATAGATGAAAGGGGAAAGAAGAAATTAAAATTAGAAACTTATGATTGAAGCTTAAACAAGCTTGTTAAGTGATTAATTGTTGAATCAAGTTGATATTCTTGACTTTTCCATGGTGTGCCCTATTCAGTATGCACTGTTCATGAGGGAAGGAAATGGAATTTTAATGATTTAATGCTTCCATTGAGTTTATATGATGATTTTGTGTAGGATTGGAAAGGTTTTGAAGTTTGGAAACATTAAAATCTCAAGGTTGTAGTCTTTGAGATTCCTTATGGTACTGTTCACTCGCATGAACAGTGATTGGAATTTTATGATTTTGATAGTTCCAATGGTTTTAAAATGAAAAGTTGTATGGGGTAAAGTGGAGAAACAAGTCTGGGAAGCATTAGAATCAAAATGAGAATTTTTGAAAGAATTATATGCTTATGTTCAGTTCTGTACAGCAAGCCATGAAGGAGCTATAATTTCATGATTCTAAGCTCATAAATGGATTCAAAAGATGAAATTGTGTAGGGTAAAGTCAAGACATCAATTGGTTCAAGAGCCAAGTGGATTAGTGAAGATTAAAGAAAGCTATGGCCATAAAGAATGTAACAAAATTAGTCTTGAACATGGTTGGAGTTCATGAGTCCTAATGAGTTATGTGATGAATATGAATGTGTTTAGGACCATGAAGCATCCAAGAAGATGTTGGGGAGTGATGGACATAAAGGCTTCATGGTTGGAAAGCTAGGGAGCAAATGCTAAAGATCAAGAGGAAAGCTTAAGTGCAAGGTAGTGAACTTACCTCTTTATGTGCTTGATGTGGTAAGATCAAGAGGAAAGCTTAAGTGCAAGGTACTGAACTTACCTCTTTATGTACTTGATGTGGTATGCTTATGTGTTGACATGTACATGATGTTTGAATGATGTTGTGACATGATAAATGATGTTGAATGTATTGTGAATAACATGTTTTCTATGGCCGTACACTTTATGTAAGAGTATATAGCATGATGCATGTCACTAATCAAAGAAAGTTTAATGAAATTACATATCATGCATTAGCATCCATCTTGCATATTTAAGTGGTAATGTTTGCTATTGAGATTCCCTAGAATCTCACTCTCCCATAACCAACTAATTTAGGCCAAGCATGATGGAAAAGGTATGCATGGAGAAGAGCTAAAGAATGGAAGAAGGAAAGTGAAGTATTTAAGATTTTAGCATAGGCTATGAATTATCCATGTATGTAAATGCCATGTAAGGTGTGTATTTATGTGATGAAGCTATTTGAAATAATTATGCCATATGTACATGATGTATATGAATATTGAGAAGTTTATTTGATGGCTTATGTATGCTTGAATAATTATTGAAAGTGAAAGAAAAGAAACTGAAATGGTAAAAACGTAGGTCCTAAAGTAGTTTTGTTGTGGCTTCAGTTTGACCTAGCAAATGAAGGAATTAATTCATGAAATTTTATGAGCATATAACAAACATCCATAGCTTTAAGTGCATAGGTAGAACGTTTCATTTGGATGTGTATATCAAGAGAAATGAATTTCCAAAGTAAGGGACCAGAATCTGTTTCTAGAGTTTTTGACCAAATGAACAGTAAACTTCCACGAATAAACTGTACTAATTGGCTAATCATTTGGTCTGGAAATTATTTTTCCCTTAACTTTAAAGCTGTTATCTTCACTTAGCTTTTCGAATCACTTCATTTCGAGTTTTATAGAATTAATTATGATTTTTTGAAGTTCGTTGCGTAATCTGGAATACCAAGTGAACAGTAACCTGAGAAAGAGTAAAATTCCAGATTTGGCTAATGGACTTCCAAGGTCTTGTAAGTGGTTCTAAATACTACTGAATAGTCCATAAGACATATGAAAGTAAGGATATTACACACCATAATTTAGATATACATATATTCTGCTAGCTATGTATTATCTTTTAAGATGGGTGGAGGTTGTATGTCATATCCTAATTTTTCCATCTGTATAGTATTGATAGTGGAAAGAGGTTTGGAAAGGATTATGACGAAGATAAGAAGAAAAAATAAAAGTTATATGAGTCTTAAGGGAGGAGAAGGACTAAAACGCAAAACAAAAAAGGTTAAAGACAAAAAGTGAAAGTAGAAACAAAAATTGGGCCCTTAAGCGTAATTTTCAAAAAATTAAGGGACTTAAATGCAAACAGCCAAAAGTTTAGGGGCCTAAGTGCAATTATTCAAAAGTTCAGGGACCTAAATATAATTATGAGAAAATTGAGTCAAAATAGGTCAAAAATGCCCAGAATCAGGTAAGACCCAAATTTTACCAGTAGATAGACAAAAATATTCCGGTTAGTTTAATGCAACACAGAATTTTGATTTGAGGTCCGATTAATTAATATAAATTTATGAAGTCAGAAGAATTATTACAATATTTTTCATGATTTTGATGCTTCCAATGGTTTTAAAATAAAAAGTTGTGTGGGCTAAAGTGGATAAACAAGTATGGGAAGCATTAGAATCAAAATGAGAATTTTTGAAAGAATTGTTTGCATATGTTTAGTTCTGTACAGCAGGCCATGAAGGAGCTACAATTTTATGATTCTAAGCTCATATATGGATTCAAAAGATGAAATTGTGTAGGGTAGAGTCAAGATATCAATTGGTTCAAGAGCCAAGTGGATTAGTGAAGATTAGAGAAAGTTATGATAATAAAGAGTGTAACAAGGTTAGTCTTGAACATGGTTGGAGTTCATGATTTCTAATGAATTATATGATGAATATGAATGTGTTTAGAACCTTGAAACATCCAAGAATATGTTGGGAAGTGATTGACATAAAGGCTCCATGGTTGAAAAACTAGGGAGCAAGTGCAAAAGATCAAGAGGAAAGCTCAAGTGCAAGGTAGTGAACTTACCTCTTTATGTGCTTGATGTGGTATGCTTATGTGTTGACATGTATATGATATTTGAATGATGTTGTGACATGATAAATGATATTGAATGTATTGTGATTAACATGTTTTCTATGGCCATGCATTTTATGTAAAAGTATATAGCATGATAGCACGTCACTAATCAAATAAAGCTTAATGAAATTACATATCATGCATTAGCATCCATCTTGCATATTTAAGTGGTAATGTTTGCTCCTAAGATTCCCTATAATCTCACTCTCCCATAACTAACCAATTTAGGTCAAGCATGTTGGAAAATGTATGCATGGAAAAGAGCTAAAAAATGTAAGAGAGGAATGGAAGTAATTGAGATCTTAGCATATGCTATGGATTATCTATGTATGTAAATGCCATAAAAGGTGTCCATCTATGTTATAAAACTATTTGTAATACTTATGGCATATGTACATGATGTATATGAATATTGAGAAGCTTATTTGATGGCTTATGCATGCTGTAACAATTATTGAAAGTAAAAGAGAGGAAACTGAAATGGTAAAAATGTAGGTCCTAAAGCAGTTTTGTTGTGGCTTCAGTTTGACCTACTAATGAAGGAATTATTTCATAAAATTTTATAAGCGTGTAGCACACATCCAGAGCTTTAAGTGTATAGGTAGAACGTTTTATTTGGATGTGTATATCAAGTGAGATGAATTTCCAAACTAAGGGACCAGAATCTATTTCCAGAGTTTTTGACCAAATGAACAGTAAATTTTGGCGAATAAACTCTATTGATTGACACACCATTTAGTCTAAAAAATATTTTTTACTTAATTTCAAGATGTTATATTCATGTAGCTTTTTGAACCACTTCATTTCAATTTTTCTAGAATTAATTATGATTTTTTGAAGTTCATTGTGTAATCTAGAATACCATATGAACAGTAATCCAAGAAAGAGTAAAATTTCAGATTTGGCTAATAGACTCCAAGGTCTTGTAAGTGGTTCCAAATCCTCTTTCATCATTCATAAACCTGCTAGGGTTGGGATTACATAGAGGGGTTAAGATTTATGGGGAAACCACAGCAGACTAAACAATGCATGCTTTAATGTAAATACTTGTGCTTGCTTATGAAAGTGTTAACATTGTATAATGTGCATGCTTCCATGTAACATATGAAATACAATTGGCCAAAGTAATCATAGAAATAGAGCTTTAATCATAAACATATATGTAACACAATTCAACAAAGCCATAGCACAACTTAGCATAACATTCAATACATACAAGTTTAGGATAACTTTACTCCCTCATATACTTGAATTTCTTTCACTTTATCTTGCCTCTTTCTTCTCACTTCTCTTTGATGTGTGTCTCCCTCCTTGGAGTCCACCATCAAATCTTAACATCACATAATCATCCATCCATTATAATCTAACTTCCTTTGACATTAAACTTATTTTAACTAACATAACTTCCTTTGATCTTTACTAATTGACTTGGCCTTTGAACCAATTGATATCTTGATTTTATCCTACACAATTCCACCTTTTGAATCTATTTATGAGCTTAGAATTATGAAATTCTAGCTCCTTCATGGCCTACTGGACAGAACCAAAAACATGTACATAGTTCTTTCAAAAAATCTCATTTTGATTCCAATGCATCCAATACTTGTTTCTCTACTTTATCCCACACAACTTTTCATATTAAAACCATTGGAATCATCAAAATCATGAAATTCCAATCACTGTTCATATGAGTAAATAGTAACAGAGAAGAACTTCAAAAACTATAACTTGGAATTCCAATGCTTTCAAGGTTCAAAACCTATCCAATTATACACAAAATTATCATATAAATTCAGTGGAAGTATTAGATCATTGAAATTTCATCTCCTTATATTCTGAATAGTGCAAACCAAAATATTTCAACAATGGCAAAGTCAAGAATATCCACTTGATTCAACAACCAATCACCTAACTAGCTTGTTTAAGCTTCAAATCACATATCTCCAACTTTAATTTCTTCTTTCCCCTTTCATCTAAGGTTTTGGACAGCATATACACCTTCGATAAAACTCAACTTTCTTCCATGAAAACTCTAAGTTCATGCTCCCAAATCAAAGGAAACTAAGCTATGATAGATTGCTTACCTTTAATCTCTAGCTTGCTTGAACTTTGATACCTTGAATCTTTTTTATCTTGGCTTGAGTTTTCATTTTACAAGAGGTTCCCCAAGGATTCCCTATCACATCCTTACTTTTAACCTCAATTATACTCCATTATAAGTGATTGGAACCAATTACATGATCATTTGCTTTGAAAACATCCATTTCCAAAAGATTTGCTCTCGGGACTGTTTACTGTTACTGTTCATTTGGTAATTCCAGAACATGTACCCTACTTTGAAAATTCATAATTAATTTTAAAAAAATTAAAATAATATGGTTCCAATTTCTAATGAAAGATATTTCATAAATATTTGAGGGAAAAATATGAAACTGAGGTTTTCTTGTCCACACGAAATCAGTTTATTGGTTAAACATCACTGTTTATTTGGTAAAATCTGAAAGTTCTAGTTTCTTTACCTTAACTTCAAAAATTCATTTCTCTTTGGTTACTTGTCCAAATGAACTTTGTTACCTATGGAATTAAAACTCTATACGTGTCACCAAATTTTATAGAAAAATTCGTTCATTTGATATATGAAATTATTGCGTGAACGTCACTGCTTCTTAGCACTCGTTTTATCTCAATTCCAGATTTTACTGCCAACTTTGGAAAATCATAACAATTCGGATACTTATCCAAATGAAGAGTTCTTGGTGTACATTTAAATCTCTGTATTTTAAATTTAATCATACCAAGTTTCAGACTAAAACTTGTTGATTTTGGCATCATAAACATCGTCACATCACCACGGCCTCAAAACAGAATTACAGAATCATACACTATTCAACCATACATACTATCATACGCTTCCATAAAGTCAAGTATCTCATGTGACTTATTATTCAAACTCATTCATCTATGTTTACCCTTTTTCCATGTGAAGTTCCAGCACCTATAACAAGATTATTCATATAGAAGGAATGAGATTTCATGGAAATCCCAATAGCAAGTTATACAAACTATAATATCATGCATGAATAATTGAATGCTTAACATGTTATCATATGATGGGAGCTACTTCATAATAGTATATAAGCAAACTCTAACATGCATATTGTCATGACATAACTTGCAAGGAGTTGCAATCATTCATACTTCATCACAACATGATGACATAAGCTCAAGCTCAACCAAACACCATAATCAACAAGCAAGCAAAACAATTAAACAAACATGAGTTATAGTTAGGTATCATTGCTACCTCTTAGCTATCTTGGTCAAGACCTTCTTGGGATGATTTCCTTCCTTCACAAATGTCAAAACCTAGCCATTACAAAATAATATCATGTTACAACTCAACTTGAACACAAAACCAAGACTAGGTTTTCACTAGCTCCCTTTCTTTCTTTTCTTTATGTTTCCTACTTCCATCTTTCCAAAATAAATTCTCATGGTTCATTTCCACATAATTTTTCATGTAGAATATAAATATGAAATCAGAATTTTCAAAATCAAAACATACCAATTGCTACAGTACCAAACCAAAATGGATGTCCCTTTTTCCAAAAATTCATATTTTGATTCCAATGCTTCCAATACTTGTTCTCCTACTTTATCCCCACACAATTTTCCATTTTAAACTCATTGGAAGCATCAAAATCATGAAATTCCATCATATGAATAGTACCACATACAGTACCAGCAAGAACACAAAACCCTAAATCCAAACATACTTGAATTCCCAAGCTTATACCACTTGATTCTAGCTTGTTTAAGCTTGTCTAAACTATCCATAACATAAAACTCATATTTTAACATGAAAACCCCTTAAAACCATGAGCTAACTTGCTAGAACAAAGCTCAAGATCAAGGGAGATGATTACATTGCTTGTAACTTCACTTTGGTTGCTTCTTTCTTGGTTGAATGGAATTTTTGCAAGAGTTTCCCTATGGTTCACCATGCATGCCGAAGTGATCTGAATAGGGGGTATTTATAGAGAAATTTGGGTTGAAATGGATGGCCAAGATTGATTTGGTTACTATTTGATCTAAAAGCTCACATTTAATATTGGATTTAACTTTTTCATAAAAGAATAATTATGACATCATGTGAGACAGCTCATGGGACACCTAAGAGGGTTATGTGGCGTGCTCATAGTGTAAGGAAGCTTTTGGAAAAATTTCAGCCCAATCCGGTACCAATCGGAGTAGTTTCACAACAACCGGACTGTTTTCTGTTCCAATTTTTTTATAATATACCAGGATATGTATTATATCCTAGAAATCAATATCTAGGCTTCTCATACCATTGAAAATGATATACTAAATATTTATCTTCCATCCATCCCTTGGGAAATAACCAAAATACCCTTGGTGTCTTTTCCTGCACTATACTAACCCTAAGGGCAAAATCGTCATTTCATGCCTCTTTATACTATCTTAGGGTGTATATGGTCTCTAAATAATCCTCTTTATACTATATGACATGTTTTTAGCCTGTCTAGAATGACCAAAATGACCTCCATCCACTACTGGTACAGTATGGGCATCTAGGGGCATTTTCATAATTTTGTACTTTTTCTAGACTGCTTTGGTCTCTGGACCACATAACTGTCCAGTCACCTTAATGGGCTCATGATGGTGCCATTTGGGCCTTATTATGGGCTTATTTCCTGTATTGCCTTTACGGCCCAATTCACTTTACAAATCTCCCGATTCTATTTATCGGGTATTTTATTTCACTAAAAATCCGGTATGGCTTCTACAGGATTCCTTTTCTGATTATGTCAATTTTATAAATTCATATATTAAATATATGAATTTACTATAAAGTCTCATATGATTTTAAGATATGAAAAATACTGTAACAATTCCTTCCGACTTCAGGAATTTATATCAATTAATCGGGACCTCAAATCAACATTTTGTGTTGCGTTAAACTGACCGGAATATTTTTGTCTGTCTACTGGTAAAATTTGGGTCTGATATGATTCTGGATATTTTTGGCCCGTTTTGGCTCAACTTTTCCATATTTACATTTAGGTCCCTTAACTTTTGAATAATGGCACTTTAGTCCCTGAACTTTTCATTAATTGCATTTAAGTCCCTCCTTTTATTTTTACTTCAACTTTTTGTCTTCAAACTTTTCAATTTGCATTTTGGTCCCTATTCTTTCCTTAGTTATTAATCCTTCCCTTTCCTTTCTCAATCTGATATAGTTTATTCCAAGAATCTTATATCTATTGCAAATAAACTGTACAGCTACATCAGTTTAGAAAATTGGGGATATGATATTCCCTGACCTTGGTCAACTATTCTAGAAAATTTTTTTGACCATCTAACCTTAGTCAAATGACCAAAATGCCCTTCGTCTAACTCTAACTCTGACTCAATGACACAACACAGTGGCATACTCAGTGGCATTTTCATAACTTTATATTTTTCTCAGTTTTTATTAGCCCTGGCCTACATACTTATCTAAAAATATTATTACGCCTATAAGATGCCATTTTAGGCTCTCTACATGGTTTACTACCTTCATAGGCTAAATTCCTAAGAAATTTCCCTGAAACATATTTATCGGGTGTTTTAATACACTGTAAATTCTATAATAAATTTTACAGAACCCCTTTTTGAGCTCTATTAGTTTCATAAATTCTTATATTAATTATAGGAATTTATTGCCAAATTTTATCTAATTATGAGGTCCATAGGATACTATATTAATTTTCTATTTTTTAGAAATTAATATAAATTCCATATCAAAATTCTGTGTTATGTCAAACTGATCAAAATTCTGTGCTCTCTTGGAGATGATGCTGAACCATAATCCTTAAGCTAAATAGGGAGTTCATTGTATCTTTAATTTATAATTGATTGTATCAAGTTGATGTAGTTAATTCTAGTATTATTAATTCAATTAGAGTTAGTAGATGATTAATGATTAAGGAACTGAGTTAGATTTCCTACTTTTACATAATTGGTTGCTTTAATTGATTTTGATCCTTAGACTGAGTTGGACATGGTTGTGGTTAATTACAACAATTCTATAACATAGTATAGTTGTATCTGTTTAATTCATCTTCTTTTATCCCTTGAGTTGAATAATTCTTATTTCTCTATTTAATGTCTATGAGTTGTAGCTTGGATTAAGATTTTAGGTGACGAGTTCTTAGCTAACATATTCTAATTCAACTGATTAACTCAAAATATTCTGTGGATAATGAAGGTAAGGTAGTCTCCAAGGAAACACACTTGTCATTGATACATTTCATAATCACAAACACCTAAAATCATAAAAGCAGCTTAGGTTTTATATTCAGAATTTTGTCAAGTGTTAAAGGAATCTATCTTGAGCACTGTAATCATGTGTCTATAGGTATGCCTCTAATATCTCTCTAATTATATTTACTAAGAACATTATATCAACTTCTCTACTTTAGCTCTTTATTCAACTAGTTGTTGTTTCTCTTATGAAATTTTATGCTGTTCTTAAACTCAATTTTATTCCTTAGGGATTAACTAGAGCTAATTATCTTGTTTATCTCTTTCTCTATTGTTATATGTTCCACTCTTGTTCTCTCAAGGTAATCATTTCCATTCAAATACAACATATCAGGTCTCGTGTATCATAGAATGTATCTACCATATATTATAGTTTAAATATGAATTATAATTGTTCTTATGCCAATTAAAAGAGAGCATCAATATTAATTCAATTCATACCTTGGTTTAGCTTATGTGACTTTATGGTCTCTTCTCTATCCAAGGTAAACATCATTCCCTAGTATTGAGATCTTTCACCATAGCATTTTGTGGGCACTCCTTGGCATAATGTCTTGGCTGACCACATCTATAACAAACTCCTTGACCCGCTAAATCGCTTCTTACTACTGTTATATCCAAAATTTTCCCTATCTCTATAAGACTGATAAAGGAAAGAGATTTGAAAAAGATTGTGATGATAAATAGGAAAGATGATGATTAGATAGATGTAGAGAAGAGTGACTACGCTAAAAAGTCTAAAATTTCTATGGTGTAAAATATAAAGTAGAAATAAACTGTGCACCATGAAGTGTAATTATGAAAAGTTGAGGGGCTTAAAATATAATTTTCAAAAGTTCTGGCGTAAAATGGTAATTATGGAAAGTTGAGCCAAAAAAGACCAAAAATACCCAAAATCATATTAGTACCAAATTTTTCTAGTAAATAGATAAAATTATTCTGATCAGTCTGATGCAACACAGAATTTTAATTCGAGGTCCCAAAAAATTTATATAAATTTCTGAAGAAAGAAAAATTAATACAGTATCCTTTGGATCTCAGAGTTAGATGAAATTTGGCAGTAAATTCTTATAATTAATATAAGAATTTATGAAACTAACAGAGCTCAAAAAGGAGTTATGTAGAATTTATTATGGAATTTAAAGTTGATTAAAACACCCGATAAATATGTTTCGGGGGAATATTTTGGGAGTTAAGCTCATGAAGGTAGTGGATCATGTAGAGGGCCCAAAATGGTACCTTATAGGCCTAATAATATTTTTAGATAAGTGTGTGGGTTAGGTCTAATAAAGATCCAGAAAAATATAAAATTACAAAAATGTCACTAAGTGTGCTACTGTGTTGTGTCAATGAGCCAGAGATAGACGAAGGGAATTTTGGTCATTTGACTATGGTTAGATGATCAAGAAGGGTTTCTAGAATAGTTGACAAAGGTCAAGGAATACTCGAATCATATGTGAAAAGACGATAATGTCCTTGAGATATTAAAGTGAAATTGAACACCAATAAAGGGTTTTGAGGAAACGTAGGGAATTTCTATTAGGAGTTATGGGTCTCATAAAATTATGACACTTTGCAAGTAATTTATTTTATATTAAAATGAATTTATAAAAATTTTATAACCATTAAAAGAGGTGTCTAGCATTTATTTCAAGATCAAGGTAATTTAAAGACATCAGTATAAGGAAAGTGCCTTGGGATTTGTGACAATTAGCTATTGGACCTAAGGAAGGCTCAAGATTTTGTCCTAGGGCAGCCCAATAGGTCCCAAAAGTTTTCTTGGATCCCAAGTTCAATAATGAATAATTTATAAATTTTTGAAAAAAAGAGAAAAAGAAGAATTAGGGTTTTACACATGGTGGGTCCCATAAGCATTACACATGGCACCAAGAAGAGGAAAGGAAGATTATCCTATGTGTCAAAATGTAATAAAATAATATAAGAATTTACCTAATGATGATTAAAATTAATTAATTCTAAAAATCAACCAATCAAATTAAAGATTAAATCATTGTAATAATTAGAAAAAGTGACGACATTATGAACCCAAGGTGCCCAAGTTTTGGCTATAAATACCCCCCATTCATGCTCAAAACCATGGCCTAAGTGTACCTTTGGAGAAACTCTTGTCATTTGAAAACTCAACCAAGATAAAGGCAATTCAAGGCATTTTGAAATCAAGGTAGTCAAGGCATAAGGTATGTGATCCTTCCTAATTTACTTAGCTGTGTTTTAGAAGGGTAAAACCTAGGTTTTAGTGGTTGGAAATTCCATTAAATCTAGAGTATGCTTGCTGATAACTATCATTTTAATTATCAAATAAAACTAAGCTAACCAATAGTAAAGTGGAATAGGTCAGTTCACAAGGAACCTAAGTGGATGTAGAAGTTCCTAATTAATTTCATGAGCCACAAATTAACAAGTTAAAGAGATAGTGTTTGATGAGTTTTAATCTAACTACTGAAAGTAAAACCTATGCTATTATTTATGCTTTTAAGTATGTATGGTGATGAGACGAATGAATGACAAGTGTTTTCCCTTGGAGATTACCTTACCTTCATTATCCACAGAATATAAGAAGTTAATCAACTTAATTAGAATATATATGTTAGCTAACAACTCACTGGCTAAATCTCAATCAAAGCTATAACTCACAGACATTAAAAGAGATTATGAATCATTCAACTTAGAGATAGAAGAATATAAATTAAATAGATACAACTATACTCTGTTTTACAATCACTTCAATTAACCACAACTATGTTCAACTTGATCAAAGATGAGAATCAAGCAAAGGTCAGTTATGTAGAAATAAGAAATCCAACTCAGTTCCCTACTTCTTTGTCATCTACTACTCTAATTGCATCAGTAATTATAAAATTAACTATATCAACTCAAGACATTTAACTCTAAATTAAAAACACAATGAACTCCCTGCTCAGCTTGAGGATTTTGGTTTAGCACTATCTTCAAGAGAGCACAATAGCTTAGACTTGCATTGCAATCTGAACTTCAGCAGCAACAGAAAATATAGCAGCAGTGATAGTGAAAAAGATAGAAGAAGATAAAGATGAACTGTAGAACTTTCCTCTAGTTCTATTGACTATAACAAAGGAAAGTTGTAGAATAGAAATGGAGAATAGAGAGAGAGTGAGAGTGAGAATGGTTCTGCATATGGAGAATGGATAGTGAAGATTTGTGTGAAGGTGTGAGCTGAATGGAATGGAATGTGAATTGGAATAAGTGTAGTGATGATTGTTGGAAATTGTGCCCTAGGGGCCAATCATTTTCTTATAAACATTGTTGATTTATGAATTTATTAATTGTGTTATCATATTATTTGCATATTTATTGTAATGACTATCCTTGGATAATTCATGATCTTATCCTAAATGTCCCTGGTCGATCATCTATGCAGGAGCAGAAATGAAATAAGACCAGTATGACTTTGAAGATGTATAGAGATATAAATCAAAGTCATAGGCACATGTAAGAGTACAAGGTGTTGGATTAACCCGCTATGAGAGAGCTGTATGGCTTAAGTCATCAGCTTCTCTCATATACAAACCATGTCACTATGCCCTTTGACCTTAGATCATCATGGATTACTACATGACAAACGATCAGCTTTGACCTAGTCAAAAGTCACTTTTTGACCGAGTAATCATAAAGGCTATGTTCGGGCTTAGTGGTTTTCCGTGCGGAGGAAAGTGAATGGTCAAGATGGAATTTGTCCCTCCCATTCGTAGAGAGATATTACTGGGCCCCTCGATGAGTGAGTCTGAGAAATATATGGCCATACTGTAATGGAAAGGTAGTTCTATTTCTATAGTCAGACTACTTAGGGATCGAGAAAATAACGGTCAGGAATAGGAGGATGACATTCTCCATGCCTCATCCATAACCAAAATATCGTGTGACAAAAGGGACATGATATGGTTGTAAAAAAGGTTACATCGTTCATCGATCCTCACATGATTCAGGTAGGCGTGATGTCTTGCTAGAGACCGCTTGCGACTTGTGAGTCAGTATAGGAAATGGCCTACTGCCAACTCCATATGGACCTACAGGGTCGCACACAAAATAGCCTAACACGAGCTATGATGTCCAGATTCATTGAATATAAGACATGTCCAGATTCAATGGATGATCCAGGGTGGATGTATATATTTATTTATATCTATATTCATATATATATAAATTCATATATATATTATATATAAGAGATATTTACAAGATTTAATTTATAAGGATAAATTAAATCTCTATCACGTTTGAATTTGAAATTCAAATTGATATGATATCTCAGATTTGATTTATGAGAATAAATCAAATGTAATTCCGTCTTATCTTTATTTTAAATTAAATAAATGGGTGAATTAAATATGTGGGACGGATTTAATATAAATATTATTTATTTAATTAGTTTCTTATCAAATGATACAATATATGATATTGTATTAATTTCAGAATTAATATAAGATTAATTCCAAAAATCCAAGTCTGTGGTAACACGCATAGCATATGATATATATGATATTTATGAGATACGGTTGGGACAGAAAAAAAGGGTGAACGGGGAATCCGTAAAAAGGTTTACAGATAAGGACTGCCAAAATGTAGACGGAGAGGACAAATTCTTGAGTAAGCCCTGGAAGGACAGGAGGTGCTAGCACGTCGTTCGTGGTTGGAACGCTGTTCGTGTGGATACCAGTAGAGGAAGCCGACCTGAGTTATCAACTTCTTGAGATCGAAAAGAGATCATGAGCCGCGGAGAGAAGCTGTGGACGTCACAACCAGAAGCTGAGAAAGTCGCGACTGAATACTGAGGGTAATACTTCTTTCCACTTGACTTAAAGACATACGGTAGATCCTGGCAGGGAATGGAAAAAATTTTAAGTTAATTTCTGCTGTGTGTCTTCTAATTCCTTACAATGATTCCTCCTCAATGGGTGTGATCTGCATAGAATATATAGGAGGGGTGTGTGAATTGTATGACTGTCAGTTGATTAGATTGAATGATGTGTGGAGTGCATGAGCTATTGTTGAAATGAGTGATTCTATTTAGATTATATGTGTGTGCATGAACTATAAGGAATTGGAAGACACGCAGTAGAAATTAATTTAAAAAATTTTTCCATTCCTTGCCAGGATCTACCGTATGTGTTTAAGTCAAGTAGGAAGAAGCATTACCCTCAGTATTTCTCAGCGACTTCCACAGCTGCTCTCCGCGGCTCGTGCTTTCTTTTTGATTGCAAGAAGTCGACTCCTCAGGTCATCTTCCTCTTCTGGTATCCACACGAACAGCGTTCCAACCACGAACGACGTGCTAGCGTCTCCTGTCCCTCCAAGGATTTCTCAAGAGTTCGTCCTCTCTATCTCTACTTCAGCAGTTTCTTATCTGCAAACCTTTTGCAAATTCCGTTCGGCCCCTTTTGTGTTATGTGTTGTGTTCAAAACATAGCTCCTAAAATCCGATATATAGGACGCTCTGCGTTTTCTCAACCGAATTGGATTTTGGAATTAATCTATATTAATTCCGAATACAATATCACATATTGTATAATTTGATAAGAAACTAATTAAATAAATAATATTTATATTAAATTTGTCCCACAGATTTAATTCACCTATTTATTTAATTTAAATAAAGATAAGATTGGACTGTATTTGATTTATTCTCATAAATTAAATTTGAGATATCCTATCAATTTGAATTTCAAATTCAAACGTGATAGAGATTTAATTTATCCTTATAAATTAAATCTTGTAAATATCTCTTATATGAGATATCCTATCAATTTGAATTTCAAATTCAAACGTGATAGAGATTTAATTTATCCTTATAAATTAAATCTTGTAAATATCTCTTATATGAGATATCCTATCAATTTGAATTTCAAATTCAAACGTGATAGAGATTTAATTTATCCTTATAAATTAAATCCTATATATCCCTTATATATAATATATATACGAATTTATATATATACGAATATAAATATAAATAAATATATACATCAACCCTGGATCATTCATTGAATCTAGACACGTCTTAGATTCAATGAATCTGGACATCATAGCTCGTGTTGGGCTATTTTGTGTGCGACCCTGTAGGCCCATATGAAGTTGGTAGTGGGCCATTTGCTATACTGGCCCACAAGTCGCAAGCGGTCTCTAGCAAGACATAACGACTACCCAAATCATATGAGAATCGATAAACGATGTAACCTTTTATACAACCATATCATGTCCCTTCTGTCACGCGATATTTTGGTCATGGATGAGGCATGGATAATGTCATCCTCCTATTCCTGACCGTTACTTTCTCGATCCCTGAGTAGTCTGACTATAGAAATGGAACTACCTTTCCATTACAATATGGCCATACATTTCTCAGACTCACTCATCGAGGGCCCAGTAATATCTCTCTACGAATGTGAGGGACAAATTCCATCTTGACCATTCGCATTCCTCCGCATGAAAAACCACTAAGCCCGAACATAGTCTTTATGATCACTCGGTCAAAAGTGACTTTTGACTAGGCCAAAGCTGAGCATTTGTCATGTAGGAATCCATGATGATCTCAGGTCAAAGGGCATAGTGACATGGTTTGTATATGAGAGAAGATTATGATGTAACCCATGCAACTCTCTCATAGAGGATCGGTCCAACACCTTGTACTCTTACATGTGCATATGACTTTGATTTATATCTCTATACATCTTCAAAGTCATACTGGTCTTGTTTCATCTCTGCTCCCGCACAGATGACCGACCAGGGACATTTAGGATAAGATCATGAATTATCCAAGGATGGTCATCACAGTAAACATGCAAATAATATGATAACACAATTAATAAATTCATAAATCAATAATGTTCATAAGACAATGATTGGCCCCTAGGGCACATTTTCCAACAACCTCCCACTTGCACTAGGTACAATCATTAATTTGAGTAATTCCCATTGACCTAACATGACGCTCATGCTTTGCCTACAAGCAGCTTTGTTAGAGGATCAGCAACATTGTCTTCTCCTGCTACTTTGCATATCTTTATATCACCTCTATTGTTGATTTCTCTGATGAGATGAAATTGCCTGAGTATATACTTGGTCCTTTGATGTGACCTAGGCTCTTTGGCCTGTGCAATGGCACCGCTATTGTCACAGAGCAAAGTTATTGGATCTGAGATGGTAGGTATCACCCCTAGTTCCGTGATGAACTTCCTGATCCAGACGGCTTCCTTAGCTGCATCAGATGCTGCTATATACTCAGCTTCCGTTGCAGAATCTGCTACAGTGCCCTGCCTAGAGCTCTTCCAGCTTACTGCTCCATTATTAAGGAGGAATATATACCCAGACTGCGATTTTTGGTCATCCTGGTCAGTTTGGAAACTCGCGTCTGTGTAACCAGTTACACAGAGTTCGTCATCCAATCCACCATAGACCAAGAATAAGTCCTTAGTCCTTCTCAAGTACTTAAGGATATTCTTGACAGCAGTCTAATGGCCCTCACCAGGGTCCTGTTGATATCTGCTAGTCATACTTAAGGCAAATGAGACATCCGGTAGAGTACATAACGTGGCATACATGATAGATCCTATAGTCGAGGCATATGGAACTTTACTCATACGACCTCACTGATCAGGTGTACTAGGACACAGATCTTTGCTGAGGTGAACGTAGCTGTCTCTAGGGCATGGCCCCAAAAGGAGGGCGGAAGATCTGTTCGACTCATCATGGATCGAACCATATCTAATAGTGTTCGATTCTTACGTTCAGAAACGCCATTTCATTGTGGTGTCCCTGGAGGAGTCAATTGTGAGACTATCCCACAACTCCTAAGATGATCTATGAACTCTTGGCTCAAATATTCACTACCCCGATCAGATCGAAGGGCTTTAATTGTTTTGCCAAGCTAGTTTTGTACTTTATTTTGAAATATCTTGAACTTTTCAAAAAACTCAGATTTATGTTTCATCAGATAGATGTACCCATATCTGCTGAAATCATCTATGAATATTATGAAGTACGAATAACCTCCTCTGGCATTTGTGTTCATCGGTCCACACACATCTGTATGTATGAGGCCCAATAAATCAGTGGCCCTCTCACTGTGCCTAGTGAAGGGTGACTTTGTCATCTTTCCTAACAAGTAAGACTCGCAAGTGTCATATGATTCAAAATCAAATGAGTTTAGAAATCTATCTTGATGGAGTTTGGAAATGCGTTTCTCATTTATGTGGCCTAGACGACAGTGCCAGAGGTATGTCAAATTCAAATCGTTCGGTTTGACCCTTTTGGCGGTTATGTTATAAATATTTCCATGATTGGGTTGTTCCAAATTTAATATGTAATGATCAACATGCAAATCACCATGAGCATAGAAAACATCATTACGATAAATAGAACATCTACTATTCCCAGCAATGGAAGTGAAACCTTCCTTATCCAAATAAGAAAGTGAAACAATGTTACTACTTAAAGCAGGAACATAATAGCAATTATTCAAAACTAACAAAAGCCCAGTGGGCAGAACTAATTCATAAGTGCCTACAGCTAACGCAGCAACCCTTGCTCTATTTCCAACTCGTAGGTCAACCTCACCCTTTTTCAGCTTCCTACTGTCCTTTAGTCCCTGCACATTTGTACAAATGTGAGACCCACATGCAGTATCTAATACCCATGAAGTGGAAGTAGAAAGATGAATGTCTATAACATAAATACCTGAAGCAATAGCCCCGCTATCCTTCTTGTTCTTTTTCAGATCTTCGAGGTAGAGTTTGCAATTCCTCTTCCAATGACCAGGTTCATTGCAGAAGAAGCAGACTCCTTCCTTAGGAGGCTTTGCCTTCTTTGGTGCAGGTTTGGTTTTGGGCTTGCCTGACTCTTTGGTCTTACCTGATGAGCCATGACCCTTCCCCTTGCCTTTGCCTTTCTTTTTCATATCCTTTCCTTTCTGAACCATCAAAACAGCACTGGGCTTCTTCTTAAGACTCGGCTCAGCAGTTTTAAGCATCCTATGCAGTTCAGAAATAGATGTCTCCATGTTATTCATGTTGTAGTTCATGACAAACTGGTCATAACTTTCTGGGAGTGAGTTCAAGATCAAATCCGTAGCTAACTCCTGGCTCATGGGAAATCCAAGCCTTTTAAGGTGATCAATGTACCCTTTCATCTTTAAGACATGAGTACTGACTGATGCACCTTCAGCCATCTTGCAGGAATATAAGGCCTTAATGGTCTCATACCTCTCTTGCCTTGCCTGTTGTTGGAACATTTCCTTGAGATGCACAATCATCTCATAAGCCTCCATGTGTTCGAGATCTCTTTGGAGCTCTGGAACCATGGTGGCTAGCATCAAGCATCCCACATCGACAGAGTCTTCCTTATGCTTCGTGTAAGCATCTCTCTGAGCTCTAGGAGCATTGGCCGCTGGCTCCTCAATAATGGGTTGATCTAGGACATGCGCCTTTCTTTCCTGCTTGAGAACAATTCTCAAGTTCCTAAACCAGTCAAGAAAGTTTGTCAAATTAAGTTTGTCCTTCTCAAGGACAGATCGCAGCGATAATGTAGTAGTATTACTAGTCATCATGATTCTATAATTAAAAATATACAATTCAATTAGCAATCTCCCACTAAATAAATAACCCTCAATGCATTAGTTAGTGGTCTAAGATCCATATTTGGCTTAAACTTAAGTCCACTTTGGCAGGACGCTTAAATTAAGTTATTTAGGTAGGTAACACCTTTACCAATTACATCAAATGTAACTCTTAGATATTTATGGGATTCTATAATCATATGATCTGGCATGTTTTTAATCCCATCTAATGCCTTGAGACCCAAAACCGTTTTGTTAATCTCAATTAAGTCAAACAATAATAAACATGTGAGAGTAGCACTATTACTCTTACTTATCTCCCCAAGATAACTCAAAAGCACCCACTTTGGTGGAGTCGACAATTGAGCGATCGAGGTTTTGATAAGTGTTCATAAATTGACGGCATCATGACTTAAGATTTCATTTAGAGGGCCTAATTTAACTATCTGGTTTATAAAAAACACATGTTTCTCAGTTTGTATCTCATACAAGTAATATGCATGTGCTGATATAATCATAATACGCATAATCTAAACGTGATACAATATGGCTCACCTATCCTAACTCCCCTCAAGCCAATGAGAGGAGCTCTCTAGTAAGAAAAGGGAAATTACATAAAGAAACCTCTTTTAACATTCGAGGGGAGTGAGATGAGAAGAGAAGGTACATTAAGAGTATATAGAGGAAGGCACGACACGTAGGCCGTATTTAAAAATTACAACACTTGCAATCTAGAGCCATATTGTTTACCATACCCAAACATTCAAGAATCAATATTCAGATTTAATTCAAGGGTAATTAATGTTTCATATCTAAAACATTCACCAAATAACATATGTTACGGATATGTTGCGCTACAAACAGGTAGCCACGGCGGTCCCGCTAGCCGGTTAGTGGGCAGTGGTCCCGCGAGCTGGTTAGCGGGCGGGGTCTGGGGGCAGCACCCCGAGAAGAAAAATTTTGTTTCATGAATAATCACGAATCTGCATTCGATTTTCTTAGACCCCATCTATGTTAATTGATCAAATCAAAGCGCATCACCACCGATTTCAATTTCCTTTTAGATTCCTTTTATGTCATACATAACACGGATTCCTTATATGTCATACATAGAACGCATATTATATGATCGGCTATGACTAACACATATCATATGAATCAACAATCAAGCCTAACTTAAACACAAAACGGCATGGCTTTGATACCACTGTAAGGAATTGGAAGACATGCAGCAGAAATTAATTTAAAAAATTTTTCCATCAGTAAATTAGTCCCACATTCCATCAGTAAATAGAGGAAGTTATGCTGGTTAATCTAGCATGATACAGAAATTTTATTAGGGCTCCAGGGTAGATGTATATATTTATTTATATTTATATTCGTATATATATAAATTCGTATATATATATTATATATAAGAGATATATGAGATTTAATTTATAAGGATAAATTAAATCTCTATCACGTTTGAATTTAAAATTCAAATTGATAGGATATCTCGTATAAGAGATATTTATAAGGATAAATTAAATCCCTATCACGTTTGAATTTGAAATTCAAATTGATATGATATCTCAAATTTGATTTATGAGAATAAATCAAATATAGTTCAGTCTTATCTTTATTTAAAGTTAAATAAATAGATAAATAAATCTATGGGACGGATTTAATATTATTTATTTAATTAGTTTCTTATAAAATTATACAATATATGATATTGTATTAATTTCAGAATTAATATAAGATTAACTCCAAATCCAATTCGGTAAAGAGAGAGAAAAATGCATAGCATCCTATATATATGATTTTAGGAGCTGCATTTTAGAGATACACATAGAACACAAAAAGCCCGAAGGGGAATCTGCAAAAGGTTTACAGATAAGAAACTGACGAAATAGAGACGGAGATGATGAATTCTTGAGAAAGCCCTGGAGGGACAAGAGACACTAGCACGTCGTTCGTGGTTGGAACGCTGTTCGTGTGGATACCAGTAGAGGAAGCCAACCTGAGTCGTTGACTTCTTGCAATCAGAAAGGGAGCATGAGCCGCGGAGAGAAGCTGTGAACGTTGTGAGCAAAAGCTGTGGAAGTAGCTGAGGAACACTGAGGGTAATTCTTCTTCCCACTTGACTTAAACACATATGGTAGATCCTGGCAAGGAATGGAAAAAATTTTAAATTAATTTTCACTGCGTGTCTTCCAATTACTTTCAGTTATGTATAAATAGTTATTCCCATATAAGTGAATTTTGACGGGAGTTTGAGAACACCTGTATCCGATTATGGAACTTATCAGTATATAAGTCTAGATAGACTGAGATTAGATGACCTCATATATAGGCCCATGATGACGCCATGGAGGGCCCAAAACCCAGGGTACCAGTTCATTAGTAGAAGGGGCTAGTGTCTAGAAAAAGTGTGAAATTACGAAAATGCCCCTATATAGCCAGAGTGTACTAGAGATGGATAGAGGGCATTTTAGTCATCTGGGAAAGGAAAAAAATGTGTAGTGTAGTATAAAGATGATTAGTTAGAGCCAGTATACACCCTGAGGCAATATAAAGAGGTGTGAAATGATAATAATGCCCTTAGGGTTAATATAGTGCAAGACAGTGAACCAAGGGTATTTCAGTCATTTTTCAAGGGATCTGTAATTAAATTGTGGCCCAGTACACAAATGTCAATGGTATGAGAAATCTACACATTGATTTCTAGGACAGAACACATATCTTAGTATATTATAAAAATTAGGAATAGAAAATAGTCCACTTTTTGGGGAATCGGACCGAGCCGATACCGGATTGGATTGGAATATCTCCATAAGATTCCTCCCTATGAGAATTGCATCACATACCCCCATGAGGTGTCTCTTGAGTTGTCCCTTGTGATGTCATGGATGATGTCATAAATCTCCTTTTTGAAAAAGTTAAATCCAAGATTAAATGTGAGCCTTTAGATCAAATAGTGCACAAAGTAATCTTGGCCATTGATTTTCCATGAAATTTTCTATAAATACCCTATCAAATCTGGCTCAAAACTGTGGCCTCATGAACCTTGGGGAAACTCGTGCAAAATGGAAACTCAAGCCAAGATAAAGAGGATTCAAGGTACCAAAGTTCAAGCAAGCTAGAGATTAAAGGTAAGCAATCTCTCCTAGCTTATTTTCCTTTGATTTGGGAGCTTGAACTTAGGGTTTTCATGGCGCTTAGATGAAAGGGAAAAGAAGAAATTAAAGTTAGAAGTATATGATTGAAGCTTAAACGAGCTAGTTAAGTGATTGTTTGTTGAATCAAATTGATATTCTTGACTTTACCATGGTTGAACCTATTTGGTATGCACTGTTTGTGAGGGAAAGAAATGGAATTTCAATGATTTAATGCTTCCATTGAATTTATATGATGATTTTGTGTAGGATTGGAAAGGTTTTGAACATTGGAAACATTAAAATCTCAAGATTGTAGTTTTTAAAATTCGTCTCTATTAATGTTCACTCACATTAACAGTTATCAGAATTTCATGATTTTGATGCCTCCAATAGTTTTAAAATAAAAAGTTGTGTGGGATCAAGTGGAGAATCAAGTATGGCAAGCATTAGAATCAAAATGAGAATTTTTGAAAGAATTGTGTGCAAGTGTTCAGTTCTGTACAGCAGGCCATGAAGGAGCTGGAATTTCATGACTCTAAGCTCATAAATGAATTCAAAAGATGAAATTGTCTAGGGTAAAGTCAAGGCATCAATTGGTTCAAGACCCAAGTAGACTAATGAAGATTAGAGAAAGTTATGATAATAAATAGTATAACAAGGTTAGTCTTGAACATGATTGGAGTTCATGAGTCCTAATGAATTATGTGATGAATATGAATGTGTTTAGGACCTTGAAACATCCAAGAAGATGTTAGGATGTGATTGACATAAAGGCTCCCTGGTTCGAAAGCTAGGGAGCAAGTGCAAAAGATCAAGAGGAAAGTTTAAGTGCAAGGTAGTGAACTTATCTCTTTATGTGCTTGATGTGGTATGCTTATGTGTTGACATGTATATGATATTTGAATGATGTGGTGACATGATAAATGATATTGAATGTATTGTGAAGAACATGTTTTCCATTGCCATGCATTTTATGTAAAAGTATATAGCATGATGGCATGTCACTAATCAAAGAAAGTTTAATAAAATTACATATCATGCATTAGCATCCATCTTGCATATTTAAGTGGTAATGTTTGCTAGTGAGATTCCCTAAAATCTCACTCTCCCATAACCAACCAATCTAGGTCAAGCATGATGGAAAAGGTATACATGGAGAAGAGCTAAAGAATGGAAGAAAGGAATGGAAGCAATTGAGATCTTATTATATGCTATGAATTATCTATATATGTAAATGCCATGTAAGGTGTCCATTTATATGACGAAACTAATTGTAATAATTATAGCATATGTACATGATGTATATGAATATTGAAAAGCTTATTTGATGGCTTATACATGTTGGAACAATTATTGAAAGTGAAAGAAAAGAAACTGAAATGGTAAAAACGTAGGTCCTAAAGTAGTTTTGTTGTGGCTTCAGTTTGACCTACCAAATGAAGAAATTATTTCACAAAATTTTATGAGCATGTAGAAAACATCTAGAGCTTTGAATTCATAGGTAGAACGTTTCATTTGGATGTGTATAACAAGAGAAATGAATTTCCAAAGTAAGGGACCAGAATCTGTCTTTAGAATTTTTGACCAAATGAACAGTAAATTGGATGAATAAATTGTATTAATTGGTTAATCATTTGGTCTGGAAATTATTTTTTCCTTAACTTTCAAGATGTTGTCTTCATGTATCTTTTTAAACCACTTCATTTTGATTTTTCTAGAATTAATTATGATTTTTTGAAATTCATTGCGTAGTCTGGAATACCATATGAACAGTAACCTGAGAAAGAGAAAAATTCTAGATTTATGTAATGGACTTCCAAAGACATGTAAGTGGTTCTAAATGCTATTGATTGGTCCCTAAATGTATAAAAGTAAGGATGTTTCATCAATAACTAATGAAATATTGCACATAATCTTATTTCTTGAATCTAATTCAATATTTTTTCATCATCTGAACTTGCAACTGCAGAAAGTATCACAAATCACCAAATATTTTCCTTTCATTCAAGTTGAATATTACTTTTTTTCTAGTCTATCTCTTCTTTCTTTCTTTCTTTTTCTCTTTTCTATACTTTTTCTTTTTGCTTTTCTTTTCTTTTACTATTGAAACATATAACAGATATATTGAAGTTCAAATATCCAACAAGTGATGCAATTTTCACATTTACTACAGTAGAAAATATCATGTACAATATTCATTAATCAAGGATGGAATTTTTAAAAGAAAATGAAGGTCCAAAATTGGTTAAGCAAAGGATTTAATTTTTTTATGTTGCTACTATTTGGGCAAAAGAGGTGTGAAAGAAATGCCCTTCATATTCACAATTCCAAGAAGCTAATGTGTTTTGAATAAAGGATTCAAACAAGTTCTGTAATGTTACTAAACTAGATGGTGTCACACAATGTAAATGAGTATATGTTGGAGGCTCAAATTCCTTCCATCTAGCTTACTCACCCTAATCAACTCACTATGACAAGATTGCATGAATATTAAGCAAAATACATGAGATCAATCATTCAAGCCGCACAATTTTCAGTAGTAAATCAATGAAATAAGCAACTCATACTTCATCAAGCTTGCCAATGTTCAAAAGTATGTGTTCAAAATTCAATTTTAAATCCATGACAGTAAGTTCGATTAAACCAAGTAACAATAAGATGAAATAGAAGAATTTTTCAATAGAAGATCAAGTCTAGTCGCGACAAAAGATAAGCACAAATCACAACTACACATCACAGAGAGGTAAACATAGGAAAATATGAAATTCTAGTCATGACAAAGATATGCAAAGGTCACGACTAATTTTCACAGAGAAGAAACTTGACATATATGCACACATTAGACGCAACAAGAATAGCACAAGGTCGCGACTAGAATATATAATCTCAACAGTTATTTGATTTTTATTTACCCATTTTTCACACTAAAGTTCATACTCCCCCACACTTAAATTCTACACTATCCTCAATGTGAAGAAGTAATGAAACACATGCAAAGGCTGAAGTGATAAAGACAAAGCAAAACCATAATCCAAGATGAACTTATTAATTTTATCTACCCCTACTGACTTAGTCTCCTCCCCCATACTTAATCAACAAATATCAGCTAGAGTATATAAGTAAAATAGTGTAAAATAGACTATGGTAAGTGGGGAAACAAGGAATGAGACAACATGAGTATCAAGGGGGTTTAAAGTTCTCCTTGTATAGCTTGAATAATTGGCCATTAATCTAGAATGCTATACCATCTGCTTCATCCTTTCTTGTTGATATAGCCTTTATCCATCTTAAGAGATAATCCACAGCTTGCACAATATATTCATATCCAAAAGATAGTAGAGTTGGTCTTGTTGATATAATTGCTGCATTTCTAGTTTTATCCATTCTATGAAATGCTGTTGATGATGGATAATATTCTTCAATTGTTACAGTCCTAAAATGTCTAAAAAATCCAAGTTAAACTTCTCATGAATAGGGTTAGAATGTAAGATATAATTATTGAATTGAAAACTCCGTAGCTCAGAGGTTCTAGCTCCTTGTCTCTCAAAGTATGCTGTAATATCCTTGCCTTGCAATTCTGTTAAATCTGTTACAAACCTTTCTAGAAATTGTTCATTGTCACATCCTTATTTTCAACCTTGATTATACTCATTCATAAGTCATTGGAACCAATTACATAGCCTTTTGCTTTAGAAACCTTCATTTGCAAAAGATAACTCTCGGGTAATGTTCACTTTCACTATTCATTTAGTAATTCCAAAACATATACCCTACTTTGACAATTCATAATTAAATGTAGAAAAATTGAAATGAGTTGGTTCCAATTTATAATGAAATCTATTTCATTGGTCTTTGAGGGAAAAATATGAAAATGAGGTTTTCTTGTCCAAATGAAATCAGTTTAATCGTTGAAGATCACTGTTTATTTGGTAAAATCTGGAAGTTCCAGTTTCTTTGCCTTAACTTCAAAAATTCATTTCTCTTTGGTTACTTATCCAAATGAACCGTGTTACCCATGGATTTGAAACTCTGGATTGTTTTCTTTAAGATCATAAAATTTCATAGAAAAATTCATTCATTTGATATATAAAATCATTGCGTGAACGTCATTGCCTCTAATCACTCACTTTCTCTCAATTCCAGATTTTAGTTCCAACTTTGAAAAATCATAACAATTCGGATACTTATCCAATTAAGTCGTTCTTGGTGTCCATTTAAATATCTATATCTTAGATAGTATTGTGCCAAATTTCAGACTAAAAATCGTTGATTTAAGCATCAGAATCATTGTCACATCACCACAGCCTCAGAACATAGTTACAGAAACATACACCATGCATACTAGGATATCATCCTATAGTGTCATGTAAGTCATGTAACTTATTATACAAACTTAATCATCAACATCTACTCTCTTCCCTTGAGAGGATCCAGTACCTAAAACATAGTTATGCATGTGGAAGGAATGAGATTTCATGGAAATTCCAATAGCAAGTTACACAAACTATAATATCATGCATGAATAATTGGATGCTTAACATGTTATCATGAGATGGGAGCTACTTCATAATGGTACATAAGAAAACTCTAACATGTATATTGTCATGACATAACTTGCAAGGAGTTGCAATCACTGATACTTCATCATCAACATGATGACACATTCTCATGCTCAACCAAACATCATAATCAATAACCAAGCAAACAATTAAACAAACATGAGTTATAGTTAGGTATTCTTGCTACCTCTTAGCTATTCTTGTCAAGGTCTTCTTTTGGTGCTTTCCTTCCTTCAAAAACATCAAAACCTAGCCATTAAAAAGTAATATCAAGTTACAACTCAACTTGAAACCAAATCCAAGACTAGGTTTTCACTAACTCCCTTTCTTTCTCTACTTTATGTTTCATACTTCCATCTTTCCAAAATAAATTCTCATGGTTTATTTCCACATCATTTTTCATGTAGAATCCAAATATGAAATCAGAATTTCCAAAATCAAAACATTCCAATTGCTACAGTACTAAACCGAAGTAAGCCCTCCTTTTTCCAAAAATTCACATTTTGATTTCAATACTTCCAATGCTTGTTCTCCTACTTTATCCCCACACAATTTTCCATTTTAAACTCATTAGAAGCATCAAAATCATGAAATTCTATCATATAAAGAGTGCCACATACAGTACCAGCAAGAACAAAAACCCTAAATTCAAACATACTTGAATTCCCAAGCTTATACCACTTGATTCTAGCTTGTTCAGGCTTATCTAAACTATCCATAACATAAAACTCATGTTTTAACCATATATGAGCAGCACTTATAGTAGGAACCATAAGGGAAATATAGCATGAAAACCCCTTAAAACCATGAGCTATCTTACTAGAACAAAGCTCAAGATCAAGGGAGATGATTACCTTGATTGTTGCTTCACTTTGTGTGCTTCTTTCTTGGTTGAATGGAAATTTTACAAGAGTTTCCCTATGGTTCACCATGCATACTGAAGCCATCTGAATATGGGGTATTTATAGAGAAATTTGGGTTGAAATGGATGGCCAAGATTGATTTATGCACTATTTGATCTAAGTGCTCACATTTAATCTTGAATTTAACTTTTTCCAAAAGAATAATTATGACATCATGAGGGACAGCTCGAGGGACACCTAATGGGGGTATGTGGTGGCATTTTCATGCAAGGAATCTTTTGGAAAAATTTTAGTCCAATTCAGTACCGATTGGAGCAGTTTCACAACAACCAGACTGTTTTCTGTTCCTAATTTTTTTTATAATATACCAGGATATGTATTCTATCCTGGACATCAATGTCTAGGCTTATCATACCATTAAAAATGATATACTGAATATTTATCTGCTATCCATCCCTTGGAAAATGACCAAAATACCCTTAGTGTCCTTTCTTGCACTGTACTAACCCTAAGGGCATAATTATCATTTTACCCCTCTTTACACTACCTCAGGGCATATATTTACTCTAAATAATCATATTTATACTATGTCCTACATTTTTAGCCTATCCAGAATGACCATAATGACCTCCATTCTTCACTGGTATAGTATGGCCATCTAAGGACATTTTCGTAATTTCGCACTTTTCCTAAACTGCTTGGCCTATGGCCCACTTAACTGTCTAGTCATCTTAATGGGCTCATGATGGCGCCATTTGGGCCTTGGTATGGGCTTATTGCCTTTATGCCCTTTATGGCACAAATCCCAAGACAACTCTCCTGACCCTATTTATTGGGTATTTTATCTTACTGTAAAATCTCGTAAGAATTCTACAAGAATCCTTTTTTGACTCTATCAATTTTATAAATTATTATATTAAATATATGAATTTTCTGTAAATTTTTATCTAATTCTGAAGTCTAAAAAATACTGCAATAATTCCTTCTGACTTCAGGAATTTATATCAATTAATCGGGACCTCAAATCAAAATTCTGTGATTCCTTAAATATACCAGAATAACTTCATCTATCTACTGGTAAAATTTGGATCTAATCTAATTCTGGGCATTTTTGAGCATTTTCCAGTTCAACTTTTCCATAATTACATTTAGATCCCTAACTTTTTGCATATTTACATTTAGGTCCTAAACTTTTAGAAATTACCACATTTGGCCCAACTTTTGTTTATACTTTAACTTTTAGCCTTTAAACTTTTCCACTTTGCGTTTAGGTCCCTATATTTCCCTTAGTTCATAATTCTTTAGTTCATAATTCTTTTCTCAATCTGATACAACTTACTCCAAGAATTTCATATCTATTACAGATAAACTGTACAACTACATCAGGTGAGAAAATTAGGGATATGACATTCATCACTTGAAATAGTGGGGTTAGTTCCAATAAAAAGAAATAGTAGACGAAGATGAAGAAAAATCACCCATAGTGGTAAGCCAACAATCAACTTTAGAATTGATGCATAACATATCACTATTAGATGAAGAAACAGTAGAGAAATTAGTGGAGGAGTAAGAAATAGAAGGTCCTTCAACTTCATCATCATTATCAAGATCATGAATATTATCACATTCATTTTCAAGTGATGCATTAATCATGTTAAGTCTTAGGAGAGAATGATCCTGATGTGGGTGTCTGTACATGTTAAACTAAATTATGTGCTCACCAAATTCTATTTTAATAATTCCATCTTTCATGCAAATTATGGTGTTAGCTATTTTCAGGAATAACTTGTTGGAAATCGTGCCCTAGGAGCTAATCATTGTCTTATGAACATTATTGATTTATGAATTTATTAATTGTGTTATCATATTATTTGCATGTTTACTGTGATGACCATCCATGGATAATTCATGATCTTATCCTAAATGTCCCTGGTCGGTCATCTATGCGGGAGTAGAGATGAAATAAGACCAGTATGACTTTGAAGATGTATAGAGATATAAATGAAAGTCATAGGCACATGTAAGAGTACATGGTGTTAGATTGACCTGCTATGAGAGATCTGCATGGGTTACGTCATAAGCTTCTCTCATATACAAACCATGTCACTATGCCCTTTGACCTGAGATCATCATGGATTCCTATATGACAAACGATCAGCTTTGACCTAGTCAAAAGTCACTTTTGACCGAGTGATCATAAAGACTATGTTTGGGTTTAGTGAATTTTCATGCGGAGGAATGTGAATGGTCAAGAAGGAATTTGTCCCTCACATTCGTAGAGAGATATTACTGGGCCCCTCGATAAGTGAGTCTAAGAAATGTATGGCCATACTATAATGGAAAGGTAGTTGCATTTCTATAGTCAGACTACTCAGGGATCGAGAAAGTAACGGTCAGGAATAGGAGGATGACATTATCCATGCCTCATCCATGACCAAAATATCGCGTGACAGAAGGGACATGATATGGTTATATAAAAGGTTACATCGTTTAACGATCCTCATATGATTTGGATAGTCGTTATGTCTTGCTAGAGACCGCTTGTAACTTGTGAGCCAGTATAGCAAATGGCCCACTGCTAACTTCATATGGGCCTATAGGGTCACACACAAAATAGCCCAACATGAGCTATGATGTCCAGATTCAATAAATCTAAGACATGTCCAGATTCAATGAATGATCCAGGGTGGATGTATATATTTATTTATATTTATATTCGTATATATATAAATTCGTATATATACATTATATATAAGAGATATATGAGATTTAATTTATACGGATAAATTAAATCTCTATCACGTTTGAATTTGAAATTCAAATTGATAGGATATCTCATATAAGAGATATTTAGAAGATTTAATTTATAAGGATAAATTAAATCTTTATCACATTTGAATTTAAAATTCAAATTGATAGGATATCTCATATAAGAGAAATTTATAAGATTTAATTTATAAGGATAAATTAAATCTCTATCACGTTTGAATTTGAAATTCAAATTGATAGGATATCTCATATAAGAGGTATTTATAAGATTTAATTTATAAGGATAAATTGAATCTCTATCACGTTTGAATTTGAAATTCAAATTGATATGATATCTCAAATTTGATTTATGACAATAAATCAAATATAGTTCAGTCTTATCTTTATTTTAAGTTAAATAAATAGGTGAATTAAATTTGTGGGACGGATTTAATATAAATATTATTTATTTAATTAGTTTCTTATCAAATTATACAATATATGATATTGTATTAATTTTAGAATTAATATAAGATTAACTCCAAAAATCCAATTCGGTAGAGAAAAATTCATAGCATCCTATATATCTGATGTTAGGAGCTACATTTTGAAACATATAGAACACAGAAAGGCCGAAGGGAATTCAGCATCCTATCGTTCTTTGCAGCAGAAGGTACTTCTATATCTCTAGAAGATTCAGCCATTTGCTTATCATTGTTGAATCTATTCTACTTAAAATTCCTATCTCTACCTCTATCCCTCCATATAAAATTAGGATGATCTCTCCATCCTTCATTCTATATGTTGGAGTATAGATTTCTTTGTGGATACTGATTCTGTTTGCCTTGATAGATAGATGATACATCTTCACAGTGTGTAGGATAATTGACAGTGGTGTGCATAGGAGAATAACAAAGTTGACAACTAAGAGCAATAAGAGCTTGAGAGTATGGGCTTTAAATATGTTAATTGTCCAATTGATCAGCTAGGTTGTTGATCTGAGCATTAATGGCAACAACTTGGGAGGATAATTATTATAATCTTGAGATGGCCTTGTAGAAACCTCATAGGCTTGCTTAGCATCATACCCCTCATACTGTTAGTCATTGCTTGTTATTTTCTCAATCAGGTTCCATGCTTCATCTAGAGTTAAATCCTCAATGGAGCCTCTAACAGCTACATCCAAATTCTTTATACTTGCATAGTGCAATCCTGAATGGAAATATTGCACGAAATGCTCACTTAGAATATGGTAGTATGGACATCTAGCTAGCAGCTCTTGAAATCTTCCCTAAAATTCATGGAAAGATTCTTGATCATACTATTTTGAAGCAAACATCTCCTTCCTCAATGTAGTTGTCTTCAAAGTAAGGAAGTGTCTCTCTAGGAAAATAGTCCTCAAGTTATTCCAGGAATCCAATGCTTGAGGTGTATGATGTGGCATCATATAAAACCATTCCTTTGCCTTTCTTTCAAGTATAAAGTGGAATACTTGTCTTTGCATAGTATCCATGTCAGTACCTATAGGTTTCATGGATGAGCAAACCACTGTATAGTCTTCAAGTGCTTGAAAGGATCTTCACCTGCTAATCCATAAAATTTTGGTAAGTTACTTAACAAAGGACCTTTCAACTCAAAATTAACATCCAAAAGTAGGACAAGTGTAGAAAGGATCAAAGTTTGCATTATAAGAAGTCAATTCTCTTATGCTCCTACGTGCTATTCTATTGTTCATGTTATTCTCTCCATGTTGCTCATTTTGAATATTTTGATTATGAGTATGAGTTTCAGCTTCATTAATATGCTCCATAACAAAATGATTATCTAATATAGCACCAGATGTAATATCAGTCTCAACTACAATAGATTTACTAGAAGAACTAGGCTCAATAAAAGATGCAACACTAGTTTAATTTAAAATCTTATCCTTCTTAATTTGCCTAAGTGTTCTATTATTTTCTCTGTCCAAAGGAAAGAATTCAGAGCTTCTGGTCATACAAATCAAACTTCAATAATGATGCAAGATATCAAATATATCAACAATGTAGCAATTTTAGCAAATGAGATCAAGTAATAGCAGTACAAAATAGTCAGGTCACGACTAAAAGGTCTTTAAGTCGCGACTAAGCATCACAGAGAATAGAGTTCACGACAACAATGAACTTTACGTCACGACTTACAATCACAGAGAGCTATATTTTTGAAATTTTAAGTTTTTTGTTACGACTGAATGTCATGCCAGCTGCGACTCACAAACACAGAGAGATATGGTCGTGACTAAGTGTCAATTTGGTTGCGATTGGAAATCACAGAGAAGAAAACTTTGATGAAAAATATTTTTTGTCGCGACTATAAGGAACTACAGTCGTGACTAGTAGTTACAGAGAGCAAAATCAAATTAAAGGTTGTGACCAAATGTGTTTCTAGTAGCGACTAGAGTTCTTAGAGACACTAAAAAAATCAATTTTAAGCTCTTTGGTCATGACTAGAAAGGCAAGTGGTCGTGACTTGACAAGACAAAATATTGAGTTTGTAAGAAAACTGAAACACCTATATACTTTTTATGATTTTTAGGCTCAGGAGATTGCTTAGGAAACCTTAACAAGTAAGGTTTCCCGGTAATGACGCCATTTTGATAATTGTCATTTTAATTATCAAACAAAACTAAGCTAACCAATAGTAAAGTGCTAGGTCGATTCACAAGAAGCCTAAGTAGATGTAGAAGTTCCTAATTAATCTAACGAGCCATAAATTAACAAGTTAAAGATATGGTGTTAGATGAGTTTTAATCTAACTACTGAAAGTAAAACTTATGCTATTGTTTATGCTTTTAAGTATTTATGATGATGAGATGAATGATGACAAGTGTGTTCCCTTAGAGATTACCTTACCTTCATTATCCAAAGAATATGAGAAGTTAATCAGCTAAATTAGAATATGTTAGCTAACAACTCACTAGCTAAATCTTAATCAAAGCTACAACTCGCACACATTAAAAGAGATTATGAATCATTCAACTTAGAGATAGCATAATATGAATTAAATAGATACAACTGTACTCTGTTATAGAATCACTTCAATTAATCACAACTATGTTCAACTCGATTAAAGATAAGAATCAATCAAAGGTCAGTTATGCAGAAATAAGAAATCCAACTCGATTCCCTACTTCTTTGTCATCTACTACTCTAATTGCATCAATAATTATAGAATTATATCAACTCGATACATTTAACTCTAAATTAAAAAAAATGAACTCCCTGTTCAGCTCAAGGATTCTGGTTTAGCATTATCTCTAAGAGAGCACAATAGCTTAGCCTTGCATTACCATCTGAACTTCAGTAGTAATAGAAAACATAGCAACAGTCATGGTGAAAATGATAGAAGAAGATAAACATGAACTATAAAACTTTCCTCTAGTTCTATTGACTAGAACTGAGAAAAGTTGTGGAATAAAAATGGAGAATAAAGAGAGAGTGTGAGAATGGATCTGCAGATGGAGAATAGATAGTGAAGATTGCGTGAAGGTGTGAGCTGAATGGAATAGAATGTGAAGTGGAATGAGTGCAGTGGTGATTCCCCCTCAATGGGTATGATCTGCATGGAATATATAGGAGGGTGTGTGAATTGTATGACTGTTACTTGATTAGAGTGAATGATGTATGGAGTGCATGAGCTATTGTTAAAATCAGTGATTATATTCAGATGATGTGTGTGTGCATGAATAGCGCCAAATATATGGAATTTTGTTTTGTTATAGCACATGCTTGATCTCCCACTTATAATTTGTTATTAGATCTGGATCCAACACATGTTCAATCTGTTACAGCACATTTTCCATGTGATTCTCTTAGCCCAACATCTTATGTTGGGAGCTCTTACATCCAACACATATCCAATATGTTCTCCTCAAACCTATTCCCACGTGACTGTTCCTTAATTCCTAGATTTAGCAATGTGCTATCACATGTCACCAACTCCTTTAGTCCAACTATCATTCTTCCTTAATCCATTATGTTAGTGTGTTGGCCTGTAATAGAAAATGAGAAGAAACATATTATTTATCCAATTAATCACTAAAATCACTTCAATTAATTTCCACTTATTCCATTTCATTTTTATTAATTAATTGCTCATTATACTGGTAAATGGGGATAAAATCAATTATAAAACTCACTTAAAATACACTAAAAATTACTACAAATATGAGTTTAGCACTTGCTGTCCAAATTGCAAGATGAAGGAGAAAGAAGGAAATAAAGGTAGAACTAGATTATTAAAGTTTAGATAAATTGGTTTTGATAATTGGTTATTGAATTAAGTTGTGCTCTTGACTTTGTCATTGATGGAGGCATTCAGCCTAGGTCTGTTTTGGACCAAGAAGAAAGAATTTCAATGATCTAATGCTTCCATTGAATTTCAATAATTTTGTGTAAGATTGGATAGGTTTGGAACTTTGGAAGCATTGGAGTAGAAAGTTGTAATTTTTAAGTCTTCTCTATTACTGTTTACATGCATGAACAATGATTGGAATTTTATTATTTTGATGCATCCAATGGTTTTAAAATAAAAAAAATTGTGTGGGATAAAGTAGAGAAACAAGTATTGGAAGCATTAGAATCAAAATGAGAAATTTTGAAAGAATTATGTACATATTTTTGGTTCTATCTCGTAGGCCATGAAGGAGCTGTAATTTCATGATTCTAAGTTCATAAATGGGTTTTAAAGATGAAATTATGTAGGATAAAGTCAAGACACAAATTAATTCAAAGGGCAAGACAATTAACCACAAATTAAGAAAGATAGGAGTTCATTGGTTAAGTTAAGTTTAATGTCCTTATATTCCAATTGAGTTGAATCATGATGAACGGATGAATATGTGATGTTTAGGATTTGATTTGTGTATTCAAGAAGACAACCTTAATTCAAGGAAAGGTGACAAGAAAGAGGATAAGGAAAACATAAAGCATTAAGGTAGTAAACTTATCCTAAACTTGTATGTATTGAATGTTATATGTACTTGTGCTATGGCTATGTTGAATTGTGTTACATATGTGTTTATGATTGAAGCTCTATTTCTATAATTACTTTGGCCAATTTTATTTTATATGTTACATGAAAGCATGCACATTAAACAATTTTAATACTTTCACAAGCAAGCACAAGTATTTACATTAATGCATGCATTGTTCAATATTGTTTGCTACAAGATTTCCCTAGAAATTTTACTTCATCCATGTAATCCCAATCCTAACAGGTTTATGAATGAAGAAAGATGATGATGAAGCATGAAGAGAAGCTAGGGATTGGATAGTATAAATATTATGTGAAGAACTGTTATATGTAATGTTGTTATATAACCAATATAAGTAGTTATGGTTATAAAGTAATGAAAAATAGTAAATGATGAAATAAATGTATGAAATTTTACAGACATTTAATTAACATGTCAAGCTTCATTTTGACACCAAGAACACCTTATTTTGATCTATGTACAAAGAGAACAAATTTTCCAAAGTAAGGGACCAAAATCTATTTTTAGAATTTTTGACCAAATAAATAGTAATCTTTGATGAATGAAAATGATGATGTATCTCAAAGAGAGCAGTGTCTCTGTAATAAAAGTAAATGCTCTCATAATAGAGACAAATTGCTCTTGGGATAGAGTTAATTTAAGGAAATGGATAGTGTAACTCATGTTAGAGTTATGTCTACCAGATAAGTTAAGAAATCTTCAGTAGTTTTGCATAGAGCCATAATAGGAAATATAAGATGTATAGTTCATAGTAATAAGTGCATGGTAGAGCCTATGTATCTCTCTGTAGTACTACACATATTGAAGGTATATTTTGAAATGAAAGATGAGAATGGTATGAGAAATTTGAGTGACAGAGAAAAAGAGTAAATTCTAACTGAAAAATATTATTTTAAAAAATTTTGGGGAAATTATCAGTTAAGTTACTTAATGAGTAGAAGTGGTTAACCTTATAACTTAGACCATTGGTTTTAGGTCTTCTAAATAATTATAACACAATACAACAAAATCGCAGTAGATTTCAGAGGATCACAGTTAGATCCTAGCATGACTCATACAACATTCTAGGGTTGTAGTTAGATCTTGAGAAGGCTTATGATAGATCGTAGTAGATCCTAAGGGTCATAGTAGACCTAGCCTTAAGAAAGAAATGAGCTATAAAGTTATGAGTACAATGTAGTATTTTTCTAGGAAGATGATTACCAAGGACAAGGTTAATGAAGGAAAGCCTCACAAATTGATTAACTCATACAGAGAGGTACCCACAACATTTATTTTTTAGATGATTTTCTTATATAGACTGAACTCAGAATCCTCTTACACAAAGAAAGAATTAAAATCAATAGAGTTAAAGTTTTTAGTTATGAGTACAAGGTATTAATAAGTCTATAGGGAGAATACCTAAGAAAGAGAAGAGTACACACATGAAATAAGAAGAGATCAAGTCTAAGCAGATAAGTTCCTAAGATGAAATTAAAGACAATAAGAGCCAGATAGACCCAAGAAATATAGTTTAAGAAGGGTATAAGACAGGGAAGTACTAAGGTAGGAGCCTGTTAAAACCAGTGCTTCAGATTTTTATTGACACTTCTCAGTTAAGCATGCTCAGGCTAGAGTAGCCTAATGATGGGTGTCTCTCTGGTAAGTGATGAAAAATTGTGAAAATGCAACACATGTTTGGCATAGATTCACAAAGTATGTAAGATGATAAGAAAAGCTAGAAAAAGTTATGAAAAGTAAGAGAGTATAATCCTTTATGCTAGATCCAAAGAGAGGATCTAAAAGGAAATATTCATATTATGATTTTGTTTCAGGAGAAAGAAAGACAAAGGAGCAATATTCTTCTAAGAGGCTAGCAAAGTTGCAAGTCAAAGAAAATGTTAGACTTATGGTATCTCAATATACACAAAGGTATACAACAGGAAACCTATAATGATACACATAATAAGAAGTATGATAAAAGACAAAACCCCCATAATTTTATTAAATTTTTGAAGGGTTATATATGAAAGAAATGGATACTACTCATAAGTTTAGTACAATGACTAAACCAAGTAGAGTAAAACAAAGATGATGTTTGGTACACCAAATCTCAATTAAGTTGATAAGGAAAAATGATTAATAGTTTAAAGTAGACTAAGAGTTTCTCTACTCCATTAATGTTAAAAGAAAGTCCCTAGACGTTGAAATAGGACAAAATAATTATGTAAAGACACCCCAGAACCTTAGTCATGACATAAAGAAGAGTATAAGAGTGATATATCTAGAATGGTTTGACTAAGGTATGAGTTAAATCTTGATGACGAAATTTATTTAAGGGGAGAAGAAATGTCACCCTTGAGTTTTTCTTATCTATAGACAACTAATTTTTTTCTATCTGTAGAATACTGATAGAGGAAAGAGGTAAGGAATGGACTATGATGATGAGCAGAAGAAATGATAATGGTTATATGAGTTTTAAGTTGAAGAAAGACATGAAAAGTATAAAGTTATAATGCTTAGGGATGTGAACGTCATTTTGATGAAAGTTTAATATAAAGAATTCAAGAGACCTAAATGGATTTTTGAGAATTGAGGGACCAAATTGGAATTTCAAATTTGGTTGAAAAGGGACTAAAATGACATTTCCAAATTTGAAGTAAGGGACCAAAGTGTAATGTCAAATAAATGGGCAAAAATGTAATTATGAGAAAGTTGAGTTGAAAAGGCCTAAGACTGCCCTGAAATGGTTTGGTCCCAAATTTTACCTATAAATAGAGAATGGTAATCAGGCCAGGCATATTTTTTATAATTTTGATTTGAGGCCCAAAACAATTGATATTAATTTTTAAAGTCTAGAGATTATTACAAAACCTTATAGACTTCTTAATTAGAAAAAATTGTGTAGGAAATTCCTATAATCAATATAAAAAATTATGAAATTGATAAAATTTCAAAAGGAGTTATGTAGAATTTATAATAGAATTTATGGTGAAATAATACACCTGATAAATACTTTTTGGGTGGATTTTCTTAGAAATTGTGTCTTAAAAGCATTGGATTCATTTAAAGGCCCAAGTTGGCATCCCATAGGACAAACAACATACCTTAATAGCTAGGTGGGCCATTATTCAGAAAAACCCTTAAAAATACAAAATTATGAAAATGCCCCTATGTAGTAATATTGAACAAGAGATGAATGGATTGTATTTTGGTCATTTGGGCATTGTCAAAATGTCAAGGGAGAGATAGAAATGATTGATCAGAGTCAAAATATGTCCTGATGAAATGTAAAGAGGAGTGAAATACAATTATACCCTTCAGGTTAATATAGTGTAAAATGATGTACCAAGGACATTTCAGTCATTTTTCAAGGGATGCTAAGCAGATAAATACCCAATCCAACAATGTCAATGGTATGAAAATTCTGAATATTAGATTTAAGGTTAGAAAACATATTATGGAATCTTAGAAAAATTAGAGTTATTAAACAGTTTGATTTTTGTGAAATTTCACCGGGTCAGTGCCAGATTGAACTGAAATTATTCCAATTAGATCTTAACCCTAAATTTTGCCAAACATAGTCTTAGATGATATAATGGATGATATTATCTTTTGGCTTGGTGGACAAGAAAAGTTTCAGAGCAAATATGGACTATTGGATCAAATAATGAAAGATTAAATCCTAGACGTCAATTTTCACCCAATATTTTCTATAAATACCCCCACCCATTTCAACAATATGCAAGGCTTGAAGACCATGGGAAAATGCTACCAAAATAAGAACTCAAAGCAAGAAGAAGAGGAAAATCAAGTAGCTAAACAAGCAAGGATCCAAGGTAACTTCTTCCTCCTACCTTTGTATTATGTTGTAGGCCCATTTTCTTTCCTTGGGAAGCTGCTGCACGAAATTGGAAGGATGAATTTTATATTGTAGATAGTTTAGATAAGTTTAGACAAGCTAGAATTAAGTAGTTTGAGCTTAGGAAATCATGTAATATTGGGAAGGAATAAAAATTAGTCATAGTTCATGCGCCTAGGAAGGAGTTTGAATTTTATGATTTTTATAATTCCAATGGTTTTAAAATGGAAAATTGTGGGATCAATTAGAGAAACAAGTATTGGAAGTATTGGAATTAAAATGAGAATTTTTGGAATTTTAGAAAGTTTTGTATGGCTATGGACAGATTTAATAGGAAGAGTTTGATTTTCATAATTCCAAGATTATATTTTAATTCCTTGTACAAAATTATATAGGATTAGTCGAAGGAAATAATTATTATAAAGCTAAAGCTGCTGCACCAAATTTATAAGTAAAAGGAAAGGATGAATTTTATATTATAGATAGTTTAGATAAGTTTAGGCAAGCTAGAAGTAAGTAGTTTGAGCTTAGAAAATCATGTAATATTGGGAAGGAGTAAAAATTAGTCATAGTTCATGCGCCTGGGAAGGAGTTTGAATTTTATGATTTTTATAATTCCAATGGTTTTAAAATAGAAAATTGTGGGATAAAGTAGAGAAACAAGTATTGGAAGCATGGGAATTAAAATGAGAATTTTTAGAATTTTAGAAAGTTTTGTACGGTTATGGACAGATTTAATAGTAAGAGTTTGATTTTCATAATTCCATGATTATATTTTAATTCCTTGGACAAAATTATATAGGATTAGTCTAAGCAAATAATTATTATAAAGCTGAAGCTGCTGCATGAAATTTATAAGTAAAAGGAAAGGATGAATTTTATATTATAGATAGTTTACATAAGCTTAGACAAGCTAGAATTATGTAGTTTGAGCTTAGGAAATCATGTAATATTGGGAAGGAGTAAAAATTAGTCACAGTTCATGCGCCTAGGAAGGAATTTGAGTTTTATGATTTTTATAATTTCAATGGTTTTAAAATGAAAAATTATGGGATAAAGTAGATAAACAAGTATTGGAAGCATTGGAATTAAAATGAGAATTTTTGGAATTTTAGAAAGTTTTGTACGGTTATGGACAGATTTAATAGGAAGAGTTTGATTTTCATAATTCCAAGATTATATTTAATTCCTTGGACAAAATTATATAGGATTAGTCGAAGGAAATAATTATTATAAAGCTAAAGCTGCTGCATGAAATTTATAAGTAAAAGGAAAGGATGAATTTTATATTATAAATAGTTTAGATATGCTTAGACAAGCTAAAATTAAGTAGTTTGAGCTTAGGAAATCATGTAATATTGGGAAGGAGTAAAAATTAGTCATAGTTCATGTGCTTGGGAAGGAGTGTGAATTTTATGATTTTTATAATTACAATGGTTTTAAAATGGAAAATTGTGGGATAAAGTAGAGAAATAAGTATTGGAAGCATGGGAATTAAAATGAGAATTTTTAGAATTTTAGAAAGTTTTGTATGGTTATGGACAGATTTAATAGTAAGAGTTTGATTTTCATAATTCCATGATTATATTTTAATTCCTTGGACAAAATTATATAGTATTAGTCTAAGCAAATAATTATTATAAAGTTGAAGCTGCTGCACAAAATTTATAAGTAAAAGGAAAGGATGAATTTTATATTATAGATAGTTTAGATAAGGTTGGACAAGCTAGAATTAAGTAGTTTGAGCATAGGAAATCATGTAATATTGGGAAGGAGTAAAAATTAGTCATAGTTCATGCTCCTGGGAAGGAGTTTGAATTTTATGATTTTTATAATTCCAATGGGTTTAAAATAGAAAATTGTAGGATAAAGTAGAGAAACAAATATTGGAAGTATTGGAATTAAAATGAGAATTTTTGGAATTTTAGAAAGTTTTGTACAGTTTGGACAGATTTAATAGGAAGAGTTTGATTTTCATAATTACAAGATTATATTTTAATTCCTTGGACAAAATTATATAGGATTAGTCTAAGGAAATAATTATTATAAAGCTAAACCACTAACTCCAAGATTTAAGTTTAAAGTCAAGGGGTTTAAGGAAGTTAGTGTGCATGTATTATGTAATGGCTCTAATAAGTTGTGTAAGCCATGTAATTATGTTTAAGATATTGAGACATCCAAGAGGATGTTGGGGAGTGGTTGACCGAAAGTATGCATGGTTGGAAGATTAGGCAACAAGTGCAAGAACAAGATAGAAAGCTTATTTTTAAGTTAATGGACTTACCTCTTTATGTGCTTGATTTGGTATGCTTATGTGTTGACATGTATATGATGATTGAATGATGTTGTAACATGATAAATTATATTGAATATGTTATGAATAACATGTTTCCCATGGCTATACATTTTTTATACAAAGCATTTAGCATGATGCCATGTTACTAATTAAAGAAAATTTAATAAAATTATATATCATGCATTAGCATACATCTTGCATATTTAAGTGTTAATATTTGCTACTGAGATTCCCTAGAATCTCACCCTCCTGCAATCAACTAATTTAGGTAAAGCATGATGGAAAATGTATGCATAGAGAAGAGTTAAAGAAGGGAAGAAAGAAAGGGGTAATTATTTGTTCTAGCATGTATTGTATAAATTTCCAAATATGTTCATGTCATATAATATACTAGTATATGTAAAGAAAAATATATGATATAATTATGGCATAACTCCATGTTGTATGAGTGTATGGGAATCCAAGTTGATGATTTATAATTGTTGGAATAATTTATGAGATTTATGAAAGAAAGTCAAATAGTAAAAATATAGGTCTTAGAGCAGTTTTGTTGTGGCTTCTGTTTGACCTAGGAAATGAAGGAATTAATTCACAATTTTATGAAAAATTAGTACACATTTAGAGCTTTAAATGCATAGGTAATATGTCACTTTTGTATGTGTAAATCAAGAGATATGAATTTTCAAATTTAAGAGATAGAATCTAGAATTTCCAGAATTTACCATGGTAATAGTAAAAAGTAACGGTTTAACTGTATTTATTGGCAAGGTAAATGTCTAGATATATATTTTTCCCTTTAAATGCTATGAAAGAGCTCTAATTATTTGAAACATCTCTATATGAGTTTTCTAGAATTAGTTATGAAATTTTAAAGTTGGATTGTCAATATAGAATTTACCAAATGAACAGTACCCAAGAGTTAAATTTAAATTTTTTTATTTTTGGGCCAAAATAATACTTTCGCTAATTAAATACACTTCCGAATATGTACTATGAGGGGTGAAAAGTATGACGTTTCACTTCTCTCTTAGTGTCCAGACTCTACCTTTGCTTCTTTGGTGTCATTTATTGTGTAACATGACTATGAGCCTACTCAAAGTGCTCGAGTTTAGTATGGGTATTTAGTGAGTCAAACAAGAATTACAGGTATGCCCAAGAAACTAATATTGGTATCAAGGCAAGGTTTAATGCTTTCGCAAGGTTATGTGATTTTTCGTTTATGTGTTAATGTAGAATTACTACTAGTTATTTTGGATTACAATATTCATTTTATGCTTAAATACATGGAGCATGCATTTAAACCATAAAATGAAAGATGCTGTCTATTAGATGCTTCTTTGTTCAAAATTGGGCCATTAGAAAAACTGCATTTTTTGGGTTTAAAATAGTCCCATTGCATACAGGACAAAAAAATGAAGAAAACGACACCAAGAACGTCAAAAATGGACGTCGAGCAAAGTAAATACAGGGGAAAAAGAGTAAGGTCCAATGGACCTGATCCATTTTCCTATCAGGTCTATGTGACCCAGCTAGAGGTCACGGTTGATCAAAATGGTGCATTTTGATCATCCCCCAATAGCATCGTTTTGAGTTAAGACGCCTACAAAAAAACTGTGCATCGGACTAGGCTACGCCCAACCCAGTCTAGAACAAAAAAGCTTTTTTTAGGCTACTAACTGGGCAAAGCCCATTCAAAAAAGATTTGGCAGTAGGGGTATGGGTTGGGTCAGATCAGTGGATCTAACCCAGATCCACAAATAGAAAAATATAATCTTTTATTTTAAGAAAAGGGAGAAAAATCTAGTGGCTAACACGGGGCAACACTAGACTTGCACGTGCATTATAGATGTTAGTGCCGATATGGAGCTTAGGACCTCTAATTGAGTTGTAGTTTAATCATAAAAATCTCTAAAATAAATATCTTTATTTTGTTATATAATTTTCCTATTTTTATAAGCAATTCTAGACCTATTTGTGAGTATTTAGTACATTTTTAGTATTTTTTAGTGTTTAAAAATTTTAAAAATTATGATAATTTATTTTTTTAATAATTAGACAAAAAGGACTTTATCTAGCACTGGATCCGTGAAATATAGTTTATATGATGATATATCATACCTGGATAATACGTTACCAATGTTTGGACCTCAAAATAATGATGAGGATTTCTTGGTAAAGAGGATCCACAGAATGATCTTATAGAAGGTCTAGATGTCAATGACCCATAGGAGAATCGTCAAGAGGACCTTGAACGGGAACCTAAAGATGATCCATAACTAAAACTTGAGGAAGACTCGGAGGAGTTAGTGGAGAAAGTACCACAAGAGGAACCTAAAGTAATATGTGCTTCTAGACCGAGGTCAAAAACTTTATTCTCCATTGACCCCCTTCTTGAGTAGTCTTTCATGGTTTCTACATACTCAAACTCCAAGTCAGTGGCTACTCATCATGATAAATCTCTAGTTAAAGGTAGAGAGGAAGTGAACTAACCTTTTATCCATGCTTCGGCTATGAGCATACCTGAAGTGATGCAGTCAAACTAACAAATATAAAAGCCATTAATGGTATGCTTGCTAAATATATTGGATTCATGACAGCCAAATATATTGGTTTCATGTCAGATAAGGAGAATATTGAATTCTATGTAAAATTCATCATGGAATATATAAGAGCAACTAGGGTTAGAGGCATGCCCAAAGAAAGTGCCATAAGGAAGACGTATTGGCTTAAAACTATAGAGTTTGTATCTAACTGTCGCAAGCCACCTCGCAAGCTTAAGAAGCTAAGAAAAGTGATGTTAGAATATTGTCATGCTCATATCAAATTATTTACATTTGTGTTTAGTTTCTTTTCTTGCTTTGCTTTGTTAATGACATGTTTTATTACTCTTTCTTTATAAAGAATTGTAATTATTGCATGCCTTATTTGTAAAATAAGCATGTTTCATTACTTCTTTTTTTATCTTAGTTATGATTCATGTATACTTTTTATAATTGGGAGCCTTTTAGATAATGAGTCTTCTAAAAGCAAATTTTGATGAGAATAATGCTTATATTAATTTTGATAGGAAGTTATGTTTATTGCTAGTGCCTATGTGATGGGAGGTATAAACACATTATCTTGATCATGGGTCTAGTGATGTTATTATTTTATGATAAAACATGATAAAAGTACATGATATTGCATACTTTACATGTGCAATATACATAAATTCACTTAAATATTATGCAGTTCAATAAATTAATATAGGATAAGTTTGTCATAGAAGCGTTATTGAACATGGCATTAAAGAACATTATTGCTAAATTAAACAAGGGGAAAAACACAACAGGGACAACTGGGATATTTGGCACTGAAAGGTCCAATATATTATAGAAGAATATGATGGGATTTAGGCATTAACAATGGCAATGGTGGAACCTGAGGCTGAAAATACAGTCCAAAACATGAGAGACCAGGAGGCATACCTGTACTAGAAGAGGAAGAATAGCATTGCAAGAATAACATGCTAAGCGCAATGGTTGATGACTTGATATGTGAGTTTTTGACACACAAAACTACAAAAGCTACATGGATATCCCTAAAGGATAAGTTTGGTAGAGTTTTCACTATTAAGATGAGAAGGTTGATGATTAAATTCGCTAGCTATAAGCTAAAGTCAAACAATCCTATGAGGTAACATCTAAGAGAAATGTCCAACATGATTTGTGAACTGAAGGAGGCTAGACATAATATATCTGCAAGTGTAAACTGTCATCAGGTTACTCCCTACCAGTTGGGAGAACATAAAAGTTAATTTGACCCACAGTGAAAAGATCATCACTTTCAATGATGTAGCTAAGCATTTGGAGCTAGAGGATGAATGTCTGGAGGCTTATAAGGCCAATGGACAAGCCTATTTGATTGAAGATGCCAATCCTTCCTATTCAAAGCCAAGATTTAAGAAGAGAAAGACATTTTAGAAGAATGGAAAGAAAGGCGGTCTTCCACCTAAGAAAAGCAAGCAACAATACAAGAAGAAAGGAAAGAAAGGTGGCAAGAAAAAGCTAGACCTGAAGAAGATCAAATGCTTTGCTTGCCACAACAAGGGGCATTTTGCACAGTACTGTTCTAAACATGCTAAGAGTAAAAAGGTAATAGTGAATTATGTGAATTCAATTGTCTCATTTGTTTGTATTATTATTTTTCTAACAGAACCGATTTCCTTTTCTTGAATTATTGACTCAAGCCCCACAGACCATGTAAGTTGAGATCAAGGATCTTTCATAGAATACGATAGGTTTCCATTTTAAAGCAAGTAACTTTTTGTTGGCAATAATGCAAGGATTGATGTTTGAGGCATTGGCACCTGGAAACTTATTTTACATGGTGGAATGACCTTGATACTGCATGATATGCTTCATGCTTCTAACATTTGATAGAATTTAATTTCTATAATTTGATTTAGAGTTTAATGTAAACTTTTGTGGTAAAGTTGTAGACATTTATAGCAAATCAATATTTTATGGTTTATCTTTCTAATTTTAAAGTTCTTTATTTTTTATCTTGTTGGTGATTTTAATGCTAAAGATTGTTTTGCTATTACTTCGAATAATCCTGATATGAATATTTGCCAAGCTAGACTAGGAATATTAATCAAAATAGAATGATTAAACTGGAAAAAGAAGGCATATTGGGGGTAATCCCTAATATGGATATGTAATGATGCGAAAGCTGTCTGGCTGTTAAGGCTACTAGAAAACCGCTAAGTAAGAGAACACGAGCCAAAAATCCATAGCAACTAATCCATTTCTATATTTGTGGTCCAATGAGTGTGAGGGCAAGACACGGAGCTTGGTATTTCATTACCTTTATTGATTATTTTTCATGATATGGTCATGTCTATTTGATCTGATCACACATAAGTCTGAGGCACTAGAGTGCTTTAAATGATACATAAATAAAGTAGAGAATCAAATGGACAATAAAATCAAGGCATTATACACTGATTGAGGTCATGAATAACTTCATATTAACAAATATGTGAAGAAAAAGGGATTATTAGGCAATTAGCTATCCCTAGCACACCTCAATAGAATGGGGTTGCCGAAAGAAGAAGTAAAACTCTTCTTGACATGGTTAGGTTTATGATGGTATAGGCAAACTTTCTAATTTCACATTGGGGTGATGCTTTGTTGATGGTAAACTTCATACTTAACTATGTTCCCTCATATTCAATTATTTTAACGCCCTACAAGTTATGGACTAAATGCTAGCCATATCTAAATATCCTTAGACCTTGGGGCTTGGCTGTATATATCCATGACAATTATCATAGACATAGGAAACTGGGTCCTAGAGGGAAAAATGTATTTTCGTAAGGTACTATGAACCCTCAAAAGGATATGTATTCATAAGTGAAATTGAAAATGTGACAATGACTGAAATAGAATCAATATATGTTGTATTTGTAACATCCTTACTTTCATATGTATTAGGGACCAATCAATAGCATTTAGAACCACTTACAAGACCTTGGAAGTTCATTAGCTAAATCTAGAATTTTACTCTTTCTCAGATTACTGTTCATATGGTATTCCAGATTACGCAATGAAATTCCAAAAATCATAACTAATTCTAGAAAACTCTAAATGAAGTGGTTCAAAAATCTAAGTGAAGATAACATCTTAAAATTTAAGGAAAAAATAATTTCCATCCCAAATGATTAGCCAATTAATACATTTTATTCGCCAAAGTTTACTGTTTATTTGGTCAAAATTCCTAAAAACAGATTCTGGTCCCTTACTTTGGAAAATCAGTTCTCTTTGTACAGACATCCAAATAAAGTATTCTTGGTGTCAAAATGAATCTTGTCATGTCATCTAAATGTTTGTAAAATTTCATACATTTATTCTATCATTTACTATTTTTCATTACATCATGACCATCACTGCTTACATTGGTCATACAGCAACCTTACACATTCACATAACATATATACTATCCAATCCCTAACTTTTCTTCATGCTTCATCATCCTTTTTCATCATTCATAAACCTGTGGGATTGGGATTACATGGAAAGGGATGAGATTTTGGGGGAAATCTCAGTAGCAAACGGTACTAAACAATTTGTGAAAGTGTTACTATTGTGTCATCTGCATGCTTCCATGTTACATATGAAATACAATTGGCCAAAGTAAACATATAAATAGAGATTCATACATAAGCACATAGGCAACACAATTCAATCAAGCCATAGCACAATCAAGCATAATATTCAATGCACACAAGTTTAGGATTAGTTTACTACCTTGAACACTTGACCTTCTTTCACCTTAACTTGCTTCCTTCTTCTCACTTTTCTTGAACATGTGGCTGCCTCTATTGGAACATACCAATCAATTCCTAACATCACATAATCATTCATTCATCACAATCTAACTTCCTTGAGCATTAAACTCACTTTAACTAACATAACTTCTTCTTGAACATTAATCTCATTAACTTTCCTTAATCTTAACCAATGGACTTGGTCTTTGAATCAATTGATGCCTTGACTTTAACCTACACAATTCCATCTTTTGAATCCATTTATGAGCTTAGAATCATGAAATTCCAGCTCCTTAATCACATGTTGTACAGAACCAAAACTGCACTTAATTCTTTCAAAAATTCTCATTTTGATTCCAATGCTTCCCATACTTGTTTCTCTACTTTATCCCATACAAATTTTCATTTTAAAACCATTGGAAGTATCTAAATCATGAAATTCCAATTACTGTTCATGAGAGTGAACAGTAATAGAGAAGGATTTCCAAAACTACAATCTTGGAATTTCAATGCTTTTAAGGTTCAAAACCTTTCCAATCCTACACAAAATCATCATTTAAATTCAATGGAAGCATTAAATCATTTAAATTCAATTTCCTTCCCTCATGAACAGTGTATACCGAACATATTCCATTAAGGCAAAGTCAAGAATATTAACTTGATTCAACAACCAATCTCTTAATTAGCTTGTTTAAGCTTTAATCATATGTTTCTAACTTTAATTTCTTCTTTCCCCTTTCATCTAAGGTTGTTGGGCAGCACAACCCCTTAGAGAAAACTCAAATTTTCTCCCATTAAAACCCTAAGTTCAAGCTCCCAAATCAAAGGAAAATAAGCTAGGATAGATTGCTTACCTTTAATCTATAGCTTGCTTGAACTTTGGAACCTTAAATCTTCTTTGTCTTGGCTTGAGTTTTCATTTTGCAAAAGTTTCCCCAAGGTATCACAAGGCTACAGTTTTAGGCAGAATGAGGGGGTATTTATAGCCAAAATCCAAGAAAAATCAATGGCTAAGATTGATTTGGTTACTATTTGATCTAAATACTCACATTGAATCTTGGATTTTACTTTTTCATAAAAGAATAATTATGACATCACGTGGGACAGCTCATGGGGCACCTAAGAGGTCTAGGTGGCGTACTCATAGTTTAAGGAAGCTTCTGGAAAAATTTCAGTCCAATCTGGTACCGATCGGAGTAGTTTCACAACAACCGGACTATTTTCTGTTCTGAATTTTTCTATAATATACCAAGATATGTATTCTATCCTAGAAATCAATGTCTAGGCTTCTCATACCCTTGACATGGTTATACTGAGTATTTATCTATCATCTATTCCTTGGAAAATGACCAAAATACCCTTGGTGTCCTTTCTTATACTATATTGACCCTAAGGGCATAATCGTCATTTTACCTCTCTTTATACTGCCTTCGGATGTATATGGACTCAAATAATCATATTTATAACATGTGCCACATTTTTAGCCTATCCCAAGTGACCAAAATACCCTTCATCCATCTCTAGTACAATTTGGGCATCTAGGGGCATTTTCGTAATTTTGCACTTTTTCTGGACGCTGGCCCCTTCTACTGATGGACTGGTACCCTGGGTTCTAGGCCCTTCTTGGCGTCATCATGGGCCTATATATAAGGTCATATGATCTCATTCTATCCAGGCTTACATACCGATAAATTCTATTATCGGATCATGGGTGTTATTAAACTCTCGTCAAAATTCATTAATATGTGAATAACTTTTTATACAGAACTTCTTCCAGAGTTCTGTCAGATCCAGGACATATGACACTGTAGGCCACATTTTCTTGTAATTTACCCACTTACATCTGAAGTCCATGAAATCTGATAAAATTTCAGATAACTTTTAGACTATCAGATAATTTTCTATTATCTGGAGTCCTAATAAAATTTCTGTATCATGTCAGATTAACCAGCGCAACTTCCTCTATTTATTGATGGAATGTGGGACTAAAAAACTTCTGGCCAGTTATAACCCTTTCCGGGCTGATCTTTCTATAATTACAATTTTGCCCTTGAACTTTTTACTTAATTAAATTAAAATCCCTTAACTTTTGGAAATTACCACTTTTAGACCAAATCTTGTTTCTACTTTCACTTTTTGCCTTTAACCTTTTCTACTTTTCATTTTAGTCATTCTCTTCCTTAAAGAATCATCTAACCTTTATTATTTCTTCTCATGTTTGTCATAATCCTTTCCAAACCTCTTTCCACTATCAGTACTATACGGATAGGGAAAAATTAGGATATGACAGTATTCATTGAGATGGAATTTCAAAATTGATTTTGATACTGTATTTCAAATCTTTTTTGAAACAACTTATTTTTTTAATAAGTTTATCGATAAGAGTGTTTATCGATAGGCATTTCGATAAATAAGAAGAAAATTATGTTAGGAAAAATTGTTTTACAAAAGGAATTTTTTTAAGAGTTGTTCGATAAGGGTACTTATCGATGAAGAATTGATGAAGGCTTTTTAACTTAGTATGTGAAACTTATGCCAAATTGTCACAAAAGGATTTATCGAAGGATTAATAGATAAAGGCATTTATCGATAAAGAATTTGATAAATACAATCAGTTAACTTAGTTTGTGAACTATAGTCTATTATCAAAGGATTTTATGAAAGCATTTATCAACAAGATGATTGATACATAAGTTCAAATTATGTTAAAACCTATTTCAAACTTCATTTATCCAAGTATTAATTGATAAGGCAGTTTATCGATAAACACTTCTATAAATAGAGAAAAAATCAGTTTTAATCAAAGTATTAAACTGTTAATTTTGATATATTGTAATGATTTGCTTCTTAAATGATTTATGAGATCTTGTTTGACAAATATTACATGGTATAAGATTAAATATCAAAGAAAGAAAGTTTGAAAGTCTATTAATTGTTCTTCAAGTATTTATCAATAAACTATTTGATAAAGAAAGTTTGAAAGTCTATTAATTCTTGGAAGATTAGTGAAATACTCAGACGAATTTTGAGAACTGAATATAGGACAAGTGGTTAGGTTGAACCAGTATAAATTAACTGTGCAATTATCTTTTATAAGATTTTGTCAATTAAATCTTTCTATACTTAATCTTTGTGATTTTATTTAAGTTTTAAATTTTTAATACCACCCAATTCACATCCACTTGTGTAAAATTACCATACTAACATTTGGTATCATAGCATGTCTCTTTAAAAGGACTTAACCGTCTCAAGAGAATATCAATGACAGGATTTGGTGATAGTGTTCTACCTAAAGGAATCTCCACAATGAACACACTACGGTCAATGGAGAAAATTTAACATTCTGGAAGAAGAGATGAAGACATTCATTAAAGCTTCAGAGTATGGATTATGGAACGTAATCCAAGAAGGGAACTATGTTCCAATGAAGATAGTATATGGTTATAAAGTTCTAAAAAATCTAAGTGATTTGATGACGATGACAAGAAGCATATTGTACTAAATGACAAAGTTTTCAACACACTCATATGTGCTCTAAGAAAGAGAACTTCAGAGTATCTAGTCAGGAACAATAAAGGAGATGTGGGAAGTACTAGATAATTCTCATGAAGAAAGATCTTGTTAGAATGGTAGTTACACCTAAGAGGGGGATGAATTGGGTGATATTCAAAAATTTAAAACTCTTAAAAAATGAAATAGATAAGATAAGAGTGATTTCACATAGAGAAGAAGTTGACAATAGAGATTTATCTTAGTTCGACCTAACCACTTAGCCTACGTCTAGTCCTCATATTCCCTCTAAGATTTTCCCACTATAATCTCCAAGATTACTCTGGCTCTTTGTGCCTTAGTATAATTACTGTGAGAATTCCCTCACTCCCCTTACAACACGTAAGTTCACACACTCTTAAGTAACTCAGAATGAAAACATAGAATTGACAAGTCTCTCTCACAGAGAAGATATAATAATCTCTAAATCACAATTAATTCTCTCTTAGAAAATTTCTTTTTTCATGATAAGTGAAAATAGAGTATAACAAAGTATAAGCACTGAACACTCAGAGAATAATAATTAATGTGAAATAAATGTTCTTTTTAGGTTGTTACACTTATTAACTCTAGCATTATATTCGCCTTGCATTTATATCTTTATCTCATAAGTTATCTGTTATACACATTACCCATTTGAGTGAACCAGAAACAAAGTTGTTAGCGGTTGGTAGCAGTATGTAGTAACATTAAATGTTTTTTTCTAATAGTTAACTTTTTAGCTGAAACCTCTTCATTTGAATCTATAATATAAACATGCTAGGAAAATGTTATGAGTGTAATAGGTAATGATAAGAAATATATATGAATGATTACAATAAGTTTAATATGATATATCAAAATCTTATTTTGAAAATCTATCAACATTTATTGGAGAGTCCATTGATAAAATGCAAATTGTATATGGTTTCTTTGACCATTTTAAGGGTTTTATAAAAGTTTACCATTCATTTTATGCTTGTAATTGTGCTTTTAGGTTAATATGTGATTGTGCATGGCAATGTGCTAATTAAAGGCTTAAATGGTAAATTAACTCTTCCAAACTACATTTATGTTGTTCATCAATTAGTTGGACTTTTATTGTGAGATTTAATTTTTAATTGTAGGTATTTTGGAGGAGAATCAAGGACAAATGTGAGCATAAAAGAAATCACAAGAAGGAAGCAGTTTCTGTGATGTTTAGTCATGACCAAAATATCCACAGGTCACGACCTTAATTCTTTTGTGAAGCTTTTTTTTTGTTTACAGCTCGGGACCAAAATATGGATCTGGTTATAACTAAAAAGGATAGTTAGTGAAGCTACAAGTTTTTTATTAGGTCATTATGGAGTTAAAGGGAGGAGGAGCAGTCAGACGAAGGGAGGCTAGATTTTTGCTATATTTGGCTAAGAATTAGTCCTCACTCTCTCTCAACAAACTCTCTACAACCTTTACAAACATCTTTTATTTTTCTTCACTTTTCTATAGATTTTCACATTTCTGCACCGATTAATCCACTTCTACCATATGTCTCTTAACCTTTCTATCACCTTTTTCTACATTCTTCATGTAAACAACTATGGGTAGTGATGGCAGCACAGTAGGAGTTATGAGAGGCTAGAACTTTGGTCTCTTGGTGATGGATAATATATCTTGAGCTCATGGACTAAACTGGGGAGTTTTCTATCTTAATCTATACCTATTTCATATTTTGACATTTCTAGATTTTGGGATTTCATTGAATGAATATGGATTGAATGTTGATTGATTATTCTTATATTAGATATTTGTAATTGACATTGGATGATGAGATTGTTGATTTTAATATAAATATTTTAGTTTTGATTTCTGGATAGTTGGACTATTGTCAATGTTATTGATGTTTAATTCAATTGTTCAAAGTCTATGGTTATCAATTGATGATCATTTGAGGGCATTATCATCATCTGATTTAATTATACACTAAGTGGTTTTCAATAGGGTATAAAGAAGTTTTTAAGCTAGCATTGGTTAAAAAAGTTTAAGAATTATTACTATACTAGACTCAATCGATTGATTGAGGTTTTACTTAAGACTTAGTGATTTTAAACCTCCCATATCAAATTAAGAGCAAGGATAGTTATGTTTTCATCATGAAGAGTCTTTCTTAACATATTTCTTCCACATTCCAAATCATTTTCATCCCAATCAAAAATACAAAAATATTTACTTTGTTACAATCCAAATATTTATTTTCATTCAAATCCAAAAACCCATGTTTGTGTCCAATGGTTTTGCTAACTTGCTAGGATTCCAATAAAAAGGCTCCTCCAGAAGAATAATAGGGTTGTGCCTTATACTAGTTTATTGGGTGCAATAATAATTTTTAATGGATCGGACAATGACAATATGAGCTTTTCAATGGCTCCATTGCCGGGAAGCTAAGTAATTGGTTACCTAGTAGTTGGTTATCAATTCCATTGTCTACCTAAATTAATTCTTTTTGTTTGAACTTTAATATTTGTTGTTCTTATTGCATAGCATAAATTTTTTTAGAAATAGAAACAAAAATGTTATTTTCTTTTACTTTGGCATTTGCATCAATGCAAACATTCTGTATTTTTTCTGAGTCACTGCAAAATTACTTTGTGACTTTGAGTCATGACCAAAATGTATATGGGTCGTGACCTTATTACTTTATTGAGGTACTTGATTGCTTTCTATAATATTCAGTCACGACATTATTGCCATTTGTCACAACCAATTTGAAAGATCTGCTCTCTGTGAAATCTTGTCGTAACAGATAAAATTAATTGTCGTGACCTCCATTATATTTTCAGATTGCTCTCTGTGTTCATTAGTCGTGACTAGAACATCCTATAGTCACGACCAAATTGATTTAAATTGCTTGCTTGGTCATTCTTGATTGTTTCTATCTTGCATGCATAAAAGAACTCAACCATTAGTGCCTTTTGACCCTAAAATTGAGAGGAAACTTAGGAAACTGAGAAGAGAATTTAGAGAAGAATGAGCTAGTAATATTTTAGTTGAAGAAGAAGAAAAATCAACAGAATCTAGTTCATCCTCTAGTGTCCCTGAATCTGAAATTGGGCTTAATTTAGAGATTCAATTAGAAATTTCTAATATGGATGACATTAATCATAATGGGCATACTGGACATAATAGATAAGGAGAAAATGAAATGCCAATTAATGTAGAAGATAATAGAAGTGTGAGGGAAATAAATCATTCTTATGTGAATTATGATCCTTATGGTTTTTACACTAAAGAGGCTAATTTTAAAATTAAAGGAGCTTTGATTGCAGCCTTACCTAAATTTCATGGTTTTATAAGAGAATGTCCACATTGACACTTATAAACCATGCATATGATATGCTCTTCAATGAAGCCTCCAATGACTGCATTGGATGATATCTTAAGGAGGTGTTTCCATTTTACTATGGAAGGGAAGGCTAAGGAGTGGTTATACAATCTGCCAACTCATTTCTCAACTCTTACATGGGATCAGTTAAAGTCAACATTTTTAGAATAGTTCTTCCCAACCTCTAAGATAACTCAGATAAATAAGGAGATTATAAATGTTTTTGCAACAGGATAGAGAGTCATTGCATGAATATTTAACAAGACTTATCAACTTGTTAGCTAGATATCCACATCACAACATGACAAAGGCTGATCTAGTAGATATTTCTTTGATGGTCTACTTCATCACAACAAGGTATCTTTGAATGCAGATCTTTGAGAGATAAAACTCTAGGGAGTTATTCTAAAAAATGGCTAATAAAGATCTTCAGAGTGAGGAACAAAGAAGAATGCTTACATCATCTTCAGGTAATTCAAAAGAGATTTTGGCAGAAATAGCAGCTTTAGGAAACTGAATGGAAAATAGAATGATTTTACTTGAAAGAGAGTTGTATTCTATAAAGCAAGTTCATGTAGTAGAAACAAGCATTAGTTGTAGGGTATGGTTATGTGGTTCAATGATGCATGCTACCAGTATATGTGATAGACAATATGAAGAAGTAGCAACAATGTACCAAGAGACAAACAATTAATACCAGAAGATAGACCCATACTCTAATACATACAATCCTGGTTGGAGAAACCACCCAAATTTTAGGTAGGGAGTGGAGAAGATAGGCCAAACCAATTCTAAGGAGGTGGTGCTTCATCAAGCAACTACCAAAGTAATGCAAGGCCTATGGTTCCTACTCAACCTAATACCTTAGTAGCATCAAGACTAGATGAGACTTCTTAATTATTGAAGAGTATGGCTGCACAAATGAACAACATTGATGGTAGAATGACCAATATAAATAACAAGCTCAAAGAGAATGATGGTCAATTCACCTCTATGGCTTCAATTCTTCAAAGTATACAGAAGGATAATGTAGATGTACATAGGAAACTTGAGGAGTTAAGTTCTAAGAATGCTGATATTACAAGTCATTTAACTCAAATTTCCAATACAGAGAGTGATATCCAAACAAAGAGCAGTGCCAGTATACATTCAAATCCATTTATTAATTCGAAGGGTTTGAATGCTATATCACTAAGAAGTGGGAGAAAAGTTCACTTGAAGGAAGATGATGCACCAAGGGAGGATATGAAAGACCTTGAAACTAAAAATACATCATTGACACAAATAGAAATTTGGAAATTAGAGAGTGATAAAGAACATCAGCTTATGATTAAGAAAACAATCCAAAAGGAGAACTCACAAGAGGAAATGCAAAAGGAGCAAGAAGAGGAAGTGATAATGTAAAATCCAGCATACAAAAGGAAACAAGCAGAGGAGAAGGCTAAGTCAAGTACGCAAGGAGCCTCGATGCCTTCAATAAGGAGGTAAGTATAAAGGATATTCCTTTTCCTAAAGCTTACTTTGCTGGAAAGAAAAGGATTGACCCTGAATTTGCAAAAGATGCTTATACTCCTTTTAATAAAATCGAAATAAATATTCCTATAATTGAATTCCTCAAAAGGAACCCTAAGGCCCTGTTTAGTATGGGTAATTTGGAAGGGAGGGGAGAGAGGGATTTTGCTCCCCTTCTATTGTTTGGCTCAATAAAACATTTTGGAGGGGAGGGATTTTTTTTTTAAATTTCCCCTCCCCTCCCTAACTTTACCTCCTTGCCAAATTTGGGGGAATTTGGAGGGGAGGTATGAAATTATTATTTTATAATATTAATATACTCATAATTTTTTAATATCCCAATATTATCCCTATATTATATTTTATTAAAATATTCTATAAAATAATATAAGGTAAATTTGTTTATATAAAAATATTTTCCCTCCCTTTCCTTCCTGAACCAAACAAGGTAATATGAAAATCCCTCCCCTCCCTTCCCTTAATGTTAATCCCTCCCTTTTCGATTGCAAGAAGTTGACGACTTAGGTCAGCTTCCTCTACTGGTATCCACACGAACAACATTCTAACCACGAACAACATGCTAGCGTCTCTTGTCCCTCCAGGGCTTTCTCAAAAATTCATCCTCTCCGTCTCTATTTTAGCAGTTTCTTATCTGCAAATCTTTTGTAGATTCCCCTTCGGCCTTTCTGTGTTCTCTGTGTGTATATCTGAAAACATAGCTCCTAAAATCAGATATATAGGATGCTATATGCCTTTTTTTCTCTACCGAATTAGATTTTTGGAGTTAATCTTATATTAATTTTCAAATTAATACAATATCATATATTGTATAATTTTATAAGAAACTAATTAAATAAATAATATTAAATTCGTCCCACAGATTTAATTACCTATTTATTTAACTTTAAATAAAGATGAGATTGAACTATATTTGATTTATTCTCATAAATCAAATTTGAGATATCCTATCAATTTGAATTTCAAATTCAAACATGATAGGGATTTAATTTATCCCTATAAATTAAATCTTATAAATATCTCTTATATGAGATATCCTATCAATTTGAATTTCAAATTCAAATGTGATAGGGATTTAATTTATCCTTATAAATTAAATCTTATAAATATCTCTTATATGAGATATCCTATCAATTTGAATTTCAAATTCAAACATGATAGAGATTTAATTTATCCTTATAAATTAAATCTTCTATATCTCTTATATAATATATATATGAATTTATATATATATACGAATATAAATATAAATAAATATATACATCCACCCTGGATCTTTCATTGAATCTGGACATCATAGCTCATATTGGGCTATTTTGTGTGCGACCCTATAGGCCCATATGAAGTTGGCAGTGGGCCATTTGCTATACTGGCCCATAAGTCGTAAGCGGTCTCTAGCAAGACATAACGACTACCCAAATTATATGAGGATCATTAAACGATATAACCTTTTATACAACCATATCATGTCCCTTTTGTCACGCGATATTTTGGTCATGGTTGAGGCATGGATAATGTCATCCTCCTATTCTTGACCGTTACTTTCTCGATCCCTGAATAGTCTGACTATAGAAATGGAACTACCTTTCCATTACAGTATGGCCATACATTTCTCAGACTCACTCATCGAGGGGCCCAATAATATCTCTCTATGAATGTGAGGGACAAATTCCATCTTGACCATTCACATTCCTCCGCATGAAAAACCACTAAACCCGAACATAGTCTTTATGATCACTCGGTCAAAAGTGACTTTTGACTAGGTCAAAGCTGATCGTCTGTCATGTAGAAATCCATGATGATCTCAGGTCAAAGGGCATATTGATATGGTTTGTATATGAGAGAAGCTTATGACGTTACCCATGCATTTCTCTCATAGCGGGTCAGTCCAACACCTTATACTCTTACATGTGCCTATGACTCTAATTTATATCTCTATATATCATCAAAGTCATACTGGTCTTATTTCATCTGTGCTCCCACATAGATGACCGACCAGGGACATTTAGGATAAGATCATGTATTATCCAAGGATGGTCATCATAGTAAACATGCAAATAATATGATAACACAATTAATAAATTCATAAATCAATAATGTTCATAAGACAATGATTGTCCCCTAGGGCACGATTTCCAACAGATAGATCAATTAGATATCATAATGGATTTCTTGAGGATATTCTAGTGCAGGTTAAGGATTTAGTGTTCTCAGCTGATTTCTATGTTTTGGATATGTCCAGTGAGCTAGTGAATGAGAGCATTTTGATCCTAGGACAACCTTTCCTCCAAACTTCTAAGACAATAATTAGTATGAAGCATAGTTCCATTATTATGGAGGTTAGAGAACATGTAGTCACTTTTAATATGAATAAAGCAATGAAATATCCTTTTGACAATTCTACTTTTGCTAGGTTAAATGCTATTGATTATGTTATTGAAGAGGTTAGGGATGAGCATGAATTGAGTTTGCATGATGGGTATGAGTCTCTACAGCATAATTCCCAAAATACCCATTAAGTATCTTATAACATGTTGATTCAAATTCATCTTTGAATGCTTATGATGATTATTTCACATCACTTTCTTCTATCTATTCTTTTTCTTGTTCTTGTGAAGGCAATGCATCATGTTTCAATTGCTTGGATGTAAATAACATGCTTTCAGTTTCTCAAGATTTCTCATTCTCATCAAATTTTGATTCAATTTCATCATTTTCAAGTGATAATGTGCTTGCACAGGATTTATTGAGTAATTTTATAGGAATACAAGAAATATGGAAGTTAGAAATGGAACAAATGAAGAAGGGTCAAGTTTATGTGATGATAAGTCATGACTTGATAATCCTCTTGCTGAGACAGAGGTTCCCTGTGAAAATATGTCGCGACAAGATGATTGTTTTGTCATGACCAAAAACTCCCAAGATTGTAAGTCATGACCTTTGGATTATCAAGTCGCTACCAAAAGATCCAGATATAGCCTCTGTCAGAATGGGTCATGGCGTGAAGTTGAAGATAAACATGAGATGTTGTGACTAGGAACGTCAGTTACAACTAGTGAACTCCAGAGTTTTTTAGTTCTATATTCAAATGCTATGGTTAAAGGGCCAATATGTTTTAACTATATTATTCCTTATTCCTATTCTAAGATTACATCCCATACCTTAAGCTTTTTGATTGATTTGATCTTTGATTCTGGTGTAGGTATGAAGGATAATAAATTCTACTATGTTGCACCTGTAGACCAACTTAAGGTTGATGCAACACCTGAGGAGATTGAAAGCAAGATGGAGAGTCTAAATGAATCAAAGGAGAGTGATCCTAAGTATGTTGTACTGGTATACCAACCTTAACGGGATATAACACTGGAGGAAGTAGAATATACAAAGGATATAAAGGGAACACCATCCAAGTTTGTTGTTAATATATACCAACCACAGTTGGGTAAGTTCAATTTTAAATAGGAAAAATTCAAGACAACCTTGGATGGACTTCGTAATATAGTCAAAGTGCATATTTTGGGATGCTAGTGTGGAGAGAGAAGGAAATGGAGAAGATTTTTCAATCAAGCAACCATCTCTCAAAATTCTATGACTTCCTACCATCTCCGTGAGGCCAAGTCATCCTTTTCCTTTGTCCTACTTTTCATATGCTATAATAATTTATTAATATCTTGTTTCATATGATAGTTTGATGAGTTTTGAAAGGTATAGACTAGTAGAAGTAGTAGTAATTTCTTTGCTTATTGTTTCTTTAGTTTATGAATAATAAAAAATCTCTTCAGTTATATACTTGTTGTCTATTGTTCTCTTTTCATCTACACATTCAATTGGTTGATATAGTTTACCCATCTTGTTATCTTTGTTTTCCTTGAATTATGAGGTATGGTTTGAATGTGACTGTGTGCTTCACTACTGAATTTGCATTTAGTTGTGTTAGTTTGTTTTGGGAGAGATTTAGGATATTACTTCATTATTGTGATTGTGTTTGTATAGCTATGTTGACAGTGAAGACACTGTCAAGTTTAAGTGTGGGGGAGATGTTTATGCTTTTGCGCTAAGAATGTAAAATTTTTCAAAAATCCAATATTTTATCACAAAATATTTTTGCATTGATCTTAATATGTGATGAATTGCTACAAATTGGACCCCCATTTTAAACTATTTTGTTGTTTGGTAAAGATGGTTTAGTGTAAACATTGTTTTAGGCTTTGAAAATATCATTTGGTAGCCTCTATGGAATTTAGTCATGACAGATGTGATTTATAGTCGCGACCTAAGATGGAATTTTGAACTTTTTGGGCTCTCTGTGACAAGGAGTTGCGACTTCTATGTAGTGTGGTCACGACTAAATATGTAAGTTCATATAAGTACTCAATGTGATATGTGATCACGACCTGCATTGTTTTTAGTCGCAACCAGAATATGACAATGTCCATTTACCTTCTCTTTTCCTTGTGAAATATTGTATAGAAGGATTCTTTTTGAGCTACTTAGATATTGTATAAGTGATTCATTGCCCTACTATTTCTAACCTTTTTAAATGAATTGTTCTATAGAAAAAATGGTCACACTTAAATTTTTGAAAATCGTAGAAATTGAATTGGAAACACTTAAGTTTTTATTGTTAAACTTGGGATTATTACATGATTTTACTATTAAAATATTAGAAAATTTTGAAAATTTTAGAAATTGAATTGAAAACACTTAATTTTTTACTGTTAAACTTGGGATTATTACATGATTTGGAGTGATTACTTTTGAACTTTTAAATCATCATTTAAGGATATTTCAATTGTGATGAGTGTTGTAATGCCTGGTGAATAATGACTAGTATTTGAAACTTTAGTGTATGAACAATTTAGTTGAAAAACTTAGTTGGAAGGATTCCCAGCCTTAATTTCTATATTGAGGGATTAACCAATTAGTTTATATCATCTAGAACTTGTTTTGGCTCTGAGTTGAAAATTTCTTGTGTATTTATGTTATTGAATATGATAGAGCCATTTATTTCTAAACCTTTTGCCCTAAACACAAACCATAAATTTTGATCCATTGTTTACCCATTAAACCTTCATTGCTATTCCATTGTTAACCATTTTTACTTTGTCTAAATTGCACTATAATCAAGTCAAGTTCATCTTTTTACTTGAACTCATATAACCTTCAAGGAGCTTGTGGAAGTATTGCATATAAGCTGGTTGATGGTTAAACAAGAAAAGAAAAAGAAAAAATTGGTGTTGCATTGTCAAGAAGCTAAAACAAAAAAATAAAAGGGAAATAAGCATTCATCTATAATAGAAGGATATGGTTTACGGTATTTAGATAAACTTTGACTTACATCATCCTTAATTAAGACATTCAATTTTATTCCTTCCCCTTTTTCTTGATATCTCCATCATTTCACCCTTAAAAGACCTCTAGATTCTTTGCATAAGTGTTGTATAGTTGAGGAGATTTAGAGCCATTACAAGCATATGGTAGGGTGTTTGCCAATTTGAATATGAGTGAAAGAACCCTAATGATGAGAGGATATAGAGAGCTATACACTTACATCCTTATAAAGAATCTTTTACTCTCATACAGTTAAGGCTAATTTCAATTTAGTAGTTAATTACTTGGATTTGCTCATATTATTTTTTTTGCATTCCCAAAAGATGGTGAATTAGTTGTTTTAAGGTTTCACTGTGTATTATGTTGTTATCTCAGATTTAATAGCATTAGCTTAGGTGAAATTCACTTCTTTGTCTAGGAGTACAAAGGTTCAAGTGTGGGGAAATTGATAGAATGCAAATTGTATATGGTTTTTTTTACAATTTTAAGGGTATTATAGGAAATTTACCATTCATTTTATGCATGTAATTGTGTTTTTGTATTAATACGTGATTATGCATGGCAATGTGCTAATTAAAGGGTTCAATGGTAAATTAACTCTTCCAAACTGTATTTACGTTGTTCTTTAATTTGTTGGACTTTTACTGTGAGATTTGATTTTGAATTACAGGTATTTTGGAGGGGAATCAAGGACTAATGTGAGCAAAAAGGAAATTACAAGAAGTAGTTTATGTGATGTTTAGTCATGACCAAAGTAACCACAGGTCGCAACCTTAATTTTCTGGGAAGCTTTTATGTGTTTATAGGTCACGACCAAAATATAGATCTGGTCACGACTAAAAGGGACAGTTAGTGAAGCTACGCGTTTTTTATTAGGTCATTCTGAAATTAAAGGGAGGAGGACTAGTTGGACAAAGGGTGGCTGGATTTTTGCTAGATTTGGCTAAGAAGCAAAGCTCCCTCTCTCTCAACATACCCTCTACAACCTTTACACACATCTTTCATTTTTCCTATCTCATTTTTCCTAGGAGAAAATATTAGATATGTAGATGTCAGATTCTCCTATCTCATGAACCACTTGATTGCACTTTGCATGAGATATAGCCAATAGGATCAAGTTAAGAAAATTCTTGATGGATTCACTAAAGAGTGGGAGCTAAAGGTGATAATATCGAGAAATCTAAGGAAGAATCAATACAATCAGTTGCTACACTCTTTAGAAGTCTCTTAGAGTATGAAAGAAAAAAATATAAGGAGCTAAAAGAGAATAATCATAAAGGAATTGCTCTCAAAGCTCAAGAGAGCGATAAAGAAGATGATGAGCTAGAAGAGTACAAAATGGGTCTTATAATCAAAAGATTATGGAAATTCTACAAAAAAGAGTTAGAAGAAAATTTCAATCAAAACAAAATTTTCCTTCAACCTCATAAGCAAGGTATCAAATCATTTGCTTTAAATGTAAAAAGCCTGATCACATGAAAGTTTATTGTTTGCAACTATCAAAGAAGGACAAGGAAAAGAAGAAGGACAAATATCAAAAGAGAGGCTTTAGTTACATCCATGTAGGAAGATAGTTTATCATCAGACGATGAAGATAGCAATAAGGAGGAAGTGGCCAACATCTGTCTTATAGCCCAAGAACAAGAAGAATATAAAGCTAATGAGTTAATCAATCTCGAACATACTTTTGATGAACTATTGTTTGAGTATAATGATTTACGATATTAATTTCTTAGAATAGTAAAGGAGTTGGTAAGCTCCAAGAAGAAAGTAAAAATGTTAGAAAAAGAAATTGAGAACAATGCTCAACCTATTCAATCCATATAGTATAAGCAAGTACAAAATGCGAAGAAATAGAGAAGAAAAGTCAAGAGTAAACTAAAACTCTTAAAAGATTCACTAAAGGAAGCAAAATGCTTAAGGTGATTCTAGGGAGTCAGAGATGTATCTCTAATAAATTTAGAATTGGATATGATCCAACTCTAGATAAAAGAAAAAGGAAGAAGAATGGAGAAAAATCATATTTAACTTATTTTAGAAGTTCTGTTGAATCTTTTAATCCTTTCGCTAAATGTATGTATTGCCACTGTAACTTCTTCCTGTATCACAAGAGGAAAGGAACTTATGAAACATTAAGATGGGTACCCAAGGGTACTTATGAATCTAAAGTTATTTGGACTAACTAATTAGTACTCAAGAAGAAATGGTATCTAAAACTAGATGATATTTTTATAGGTATGTCTCAAGGCATTCAAGACTATAAATGATACATTGATAGTGGATGCTCAACATACATGACTGGAGATATTGGCATGTTTTTCAATCTCACACCTAAAGATTGAGAAAATTTTAGCTTTAAAGGAAATCAATCCAAACGATTGCTAGAATTGGTGAAATTATAAGGAAAGAAGGGATGAGGAATGAAGATATGTACTACATGGATGTATTATGCCATAACTTGATTAGTGTTAGTCAAAGTGAGGACAACTAGGTGATCTTTAATACAGAAGAATGCATTATCATCAACAAGAAAGACTTGCCACTCAACAAAGATTAACCAAAATCAAAACTCAGAGCAGTAAGGGAAGGTAACTACTGTATTATTTCTATTGATTCAAATCCTTCTTAAAATTGGTTTGTGGGTAAATTTGATGAAAGTTAGCTTTGGTATTAAAGATTAGCTCATGTTAATATGAGCTAAGTTTTAAAATTGATTAAAAAAATTAATAGTTGGTTTTGCCAAAATTATTTTGAAAATGATACTGTTTGAGACATTTGTCAAAAGGGGAAACAAACAAAATCTTCTTTCAAATCAAAGATAGTCTCAACTGAAAACCACTTCAAATGCTTCATATGGATTTTGTTGTTCCAGTAGGAGTCAAAAGTTTCCTCCAAAACTTTTTTCTTTCTTTTAAAGATAAAACATTTGAATCATTTATTATATTTGCCATGAGTTTGCTATTAAGACTAATCATAGAGGAGAATTCGACAACCATGAATTAGCTAACTTCTGTGAGAAGCATGGAATCAATGACAACTTCTCAGCTCCACACATACATCAACAAAATAGAGTTATAGATATAAAGAATAGAGTCCTCACTGATATGGCCAAAGGTATGCTCAATGAGAAAGGGATATATCATGTTTTCTCAACTGATAGAGTCCTCACTGATATGGGCAAAGGCAATGAGAAAGGGATATATCATGTTTTCTCAGGTGAGGTAATGAGCACAACTTGCTATATATCCAAAAGAGCCTACATTATAAGCTTGCTTGAGAAAACTCATTACGAGCTGTGCAAAGTAAGAAAGCCAAATATAGCTCATATGAGGATCTTTGGAAGCAAATGTTTCATCTACAACACCAACAAAAAAACTTAGGTAAATTCTATCCTAAATATGATAAAGGTTTATTTCTAGGATAGTATAATTGAAACATCCTACTTTTACCACCTTAGAGTACATATTTGAAAGCATATTTGGTTAGCGGAAGCATTAATTAGCCCAAAAATTAAAATTTTAAAACTTACTTCTCAGGTACTGTTTATTTGGTAATTTCCAGATTTACAGTCCAATTTTAAAAATTCATAACTAATTGTAAAAAAATTGTATGGAGGTGATCCAAATTTTTAATTGAAGCTTTTTAATATCTCTATAAGGGAAAAATATAAATCTGGACTTTTACCTTGCCAATTGATACAGTTAAATTGTTACTTTTTACTGTTCATATGGCAAATTCTGGAAATTCCAGATTATGCCACTTAAATTTGGAAATTCATTTCTCTTGATATACACATCCAAATGAGGCGTACTATCTATGAATTTAAATATCTGGATGTGTGATACATGCTCATAAAAGTTTGTGGATTAATTCCTTCATTTGATAGGTCAAACTGAAGCCACAACAAAACTGCTCTAGGACCTACGTTTTTACCATTTCAGTTTCCTTTCTTTTGTTTTCAATAATTGTTCTAGCATGCACAAACCATTTCTTTTGCCTTTCATACCTTCATATATATCATGGGGTTATGCCATAATTCTTTCATACATATTCTTTACATCTAATGGCATATTACACAACATTACATACAAGACTAGTACACATGCATGCCATCACTTGTCTACTCTTCCTCTTCCATTCCTTAGCTCATGTTCCAAACATGATTCTTCCATCTTGAATAACCTATTATGGTTGGTTATGGGAGGTGAGGTTATAGGTAATCTCAGTAGCAAACATTACCACTTAAATATGCAAGATGGATGCTAATGTATTATATGTAATTTCATTAAACTTTCGTTGATTAGTGACATGCCATCATGCTACATACTTTTGCATAAAAGTGCATATCCATGGAAAACATGTTATTCACAATACATTCAACATCATATAACATGTCACAACATCATTCAAATATCATATACATGTCAACACATAAGCATACCACATCAAGCACATAAAGAGGTAAGTCCACTACCTTGCACTTAAGCTTTTCTCTTGATCTTTTGCACTTCTCCCTAGCTTTCCAATCATGAAACCTTTATGTCAATCACTTCCCAACATCTTCTTGAATGTTTCAAGGTCCTAACACGTTCATATTCATCACTTAATTTATTAGGACCTATAAACTCCAACAATGTTCAAGACTAACCTTGTTACACTCTTTATTATCATAACTTTCTCTAATCTTCACTAACCAACTTGGCTCTTGAACCAATTGATGTCTTTACTTTACCTTACACATTTCATCTTTTAAATCTATTTATGAGTTTAGAATCATGAAATTCCAGCTCCTTCGTGGCCTGCTGTACAGAACTGAAACATATACACAATTCTTTCAAAAAAATTCATTTTGATTCTAATGCTTCCCATACTTGTTTCTCCACTTTATCCCATACAACTTTTCATTTTAAAACTATTGGAAGCATCAAAATCATAAAATTTTAATCACTGTTCATGAGAGTGAACAGTAATAGAGAAGGATTTCAAAAACTACAATCTTGGAATTTCAACACTTTCAAGGTTTAAAACCTTTCCAATCCTACATAAAATCATCATATAAATTCAATGGAAGCATTAGATCATTGAAATTCCATTTCCTTCCATCATAAATAGTTCAGATTGAGCAGATTCAACCATGGAAAAGTCAAGAATATCAACTCGATTCAACAACCAATCACTTAACTAGCTTGTTTAAGCTTCAATCATATGTCTCTAACATTAATTTCTTCTTTTCCCTTTCATCTAAGGTTTTTAGGCAGCACAATATCTTAGAGAAAGCTCAACTTTTCTCCCATGAAAACCCTAAGTTCAAGCTCCCAAATCCAAGGAAAATAAGCTAGAACATATTGCTTACCTTAAATCTCTAGCTTGCTTGAACTTTGGTACCTTGAATCTTCTTTGGCTTGGCTTGAGTTTTCATTTTGCAAGAGTTTCCCCAAGGGTTCTTGCGCTCATAGTTTTGAATCAGATTTGAGGGGTATTTATAGCCAAAATCTATGGAAAATTAATAGCTAAGATTAATTTGTGCACTATTTGATCTAATGGCTCACATTTAATCTTGAATTTGACTTTTTCAAAAACAAGAATTATGAGATCATCCATGACATCACCAAGGGACAACTCAAGGGGCTAGGTGACAAAATTCCAATAGGGGAAAGGTTCTGGAAAAATTCCAGTCTAATCTGATACCAATTCAACCCGATTCCCCAAAATCGAACTGTTTTATAAATATAATTTTTCTAAAATTTTATAATATATTGTCTAACCTTAAATCTACTATCCAAATTCTTCCTACCATTGACATTCTTGGACTATGTCAAAACTTAATTATAGATCCCTTGGGAAATGACAGAAATGCCCTTGGTTCACTGTCTTGCACTATATTAACCCTAAAGGCATAATTGTCATTTTACACATCTACTTCTTATCAGGGAATATACTGACACTGACTAATTACTCCTGTACATGCCTGGATGTTTTTGGCTTATCAAATGACCAAAATGTCCTTTGCCCAACTCTGACTTAATGACACAACATAGTGGCATACCTTCAGTAGCATTTTTGTAATTTTGCAAATATTTTGGTCTTTATTATCCCTGGCCCACATACTTTTTTGAAAATATCATTGGTCCTATAAGGCACCATTCTGGGCCCTCTGCATGATCCATTGCCTACATGGGGTCAATTCCTGAGAAATTCCCCTGAAACATATTTATTGGGTGTTTTAATCCACTATAAATTCTATAATAAATTCTACAGAACTTCTTTTTAAACTCTATTAGTTTTAAAAAAAAATTATATTAATTATAGGAATTTACTGCCAAATTTTATCTGATTTTGAGGTCCAGACGATACTATATTAATTTTCCTTTCTTCAGAAATTAATATAAATTTTTTAGGACCTTATATCAAAATTTCGTGTTGCGTTAAATTGATAAGAATAATTTTCTCTATTTACTAGAAAGATTTGGGACTAATATGATTCTGGGTATTTTTCGGTCTTCAAATTTTTCTATTTTCATTTTAGTCCCTTTCTTCCTTCAAGACTCATCTAACCTTTATCATTTCTTATGATCATCATCATAATCCTTTCTAAACCTCTTTCTACTATCAGTATTATACATATAGGAAAAAAATTAGGATATGACAATAATCATAGTAAGGCATATAGAGTTTTCAACAAAAGAACTTTTACTACAAAAAGTTAGTACATATTGTTTTTGTTTAAACAGACTCAATTTTAAAACCTTGAGATTATTCAACCTAAAGCCTAGAACCACATTAAGGATCATCTCTTAGACCAGGACATTATGAAGTGAATGAAAGGATAAAAAGCCTAGAGACAAGGGTTTGGGTTTAATGAAGTTTAGTTTTCAGCATGCATTTTAAATATTGAACCCATCCACCAATGTTGATAAAGCTTTATAAAATGCATTCTAGATAGAAGCTATGTAGGAAGAGTTGGTATCCAAGCCTAATAACCATCCAATTATAGGAACTAAAAGGGTATTCAAGAATAGGCTTGATGAATCTTCAATCATTGTATAAACAATGTTAGGCTTATTGTAAAAGGCTATGACTAGGAAGAAGGAATTGATTATTAGGAAACGTCTGCTCTAGTGGCGAGATTGGAAGCTATACAAGTACGCTTAGCTTGCATACATATAAGATTTCAAACTTTATCAAATGGGTATTAAAAGTGCTTTTCTAAATAGATATATTATGGAAGAAGTTTATGTAGAGCAACCTACTGGTTTTGAAAGTTTTAAATATCTTGATCACATTTATAAATTGAGAAAGGCTTTATGTGGTTTAAAGCAAGCTGCAAAAGCTTGGTATGAATGACTCAGTAATTTTCTTTTAAAGAAAAGTTTTGAACGAGCAAAAGTAGATACAACACTTTTTCATAAAATGAATAAAAAAGATTTATTAATAGTTCAAATTTATGTTAATGATATAATTTTTGGTGTTGCTAATGAAGATCTTTGCCAAGAGTTTGCCAAGATGATGTAAGGAGAATTTGAGATATCAATTATGGGTGAACTCAATTTCTTTCACATGTTGCAAATCAAATAGAAGAAAAATAGAAAATTCATCTTGTTAGACTCTGATATTTTGATGATGACAATTGAGAAAATATTTTTAAAAAGTATTTTAAGACTGATAAAGAATATTTATCAATAAGCTTATCGATAAGACACCTATTCTATAGGCCATTTGATAAATGGAAAAGAAATTTGTGAAAAAGACTGATTTCTTAAGGATATTTATTGAAGACCTATTCGATAAGTTTATTTATTGATAAGACCTTCGATAAATAGACAATGAAGAAAATTGAGCCTTTGTTTTTAATGTTCCCTCTTCAAAAACTTATCGGATAAAGTCATTTATTGATAAAGCCTTCATTAAATTTGGGAATTTCTCTAAATTTGTGAAGGCAATTATCCAAGCATTTATGACTAAGAATAAATTTTGTGAAAAGGTTTTCAGAGAACTTACCGAAGTCCTATTTGATAAATATGCTTATTAATAAGATATTTGATAAGTAATGTATTTTAAATAAAGAAGAGCGTATTCATTTATCGATAAGCTCTTTGATAAATTCAAAGTCTGTAATATTTTCAAAGACTTAGTTTATCAAATAATTATACAATAAGGCCACTTATCGAATATCTCTTTGATAAAAATGAGAAAATTTCACTAACAGACTCACTATACTCAAACTTGTTTCAAAATGTTATTTGAGTTATTCGATAAGATATTTCTTCAAACAAATATTCAATAAATTAGATTCAAAAAATTTAAATTTAGTCTGATTCTGTATGACATTTATCAATAAGCTATTAAAGAAAATCATTTATCGATAAGAGGCTCAACTATTTTATAAAGGATTTCATTCAAGTTTTATCGAAGTCATGTTCGATATATAATTTTATCAATAAACTCTCCAATGAATACTAATAGTTTTTCAAATGATTTTAACAATTAGATTTTGATACAACGGTTTAAACATAGTATAATCAATCCTATATATTTTCTATCATTGTATACCATACTCACAACATTGCCTACATGGTTTTGTTACAAGATTCAAAATGAAGAGGTTACGACTAAACGGCTAACTATCATAAAACCTCATTAAATGCTACCACCTATTGCTGATAACTGCCAACAACTTTGTCTCTGCTTCACTCAATGCTTAATTTCTATAATAGATATAGCTAGAGCTAAAGCTATAAATGCAAGGCAAATTGAATGATGAAGTTAAGACACTAAATAGCCTATGAAAAGCAATTACAAAGCATTCATTCTTATTCTCTATGTACTCAGTGTTCATACTCTATTATACTATGTCTTTACTTGTGTGAACAGAGAAATTTTGTGAGAGAGAATTGATTATACTTTAGTGCTTAGCATATCTTCCCTGTGTGAGATTTATTAATTCTCTATTCGTATTCTGAGTTTCTCAAGAGTGTGGAACTCTTGAATGGTTTATATCCTTTCAAGTTGTAAGGGGAATGAGAGAGGATTCTCACATTGAATATACTAAGGCACCAAGAGCCCATGGAATCTTGGAAGATATAGTTGAAAATCTCATAGGGTATTTGAGTTCTGGACGTAGGCTAAGTGGTTAGGCTGAACTAGGATAAATCTTCTATGTTGATTTCCTTTACTACACTCAGAGATATCATTATTATGTTATATGTTTTTATTTCCAATAATTTTTAAATTTTATAACATCACCCAATTCACCCCTTCTTGGGTATTACTGCTAATTCTCCACCTCCTTTAGGAAACCATATGCCAAGGTTGATGGTTATAGAAAGATATATGAATATCTTTTTTAAAGCTTCAGTATGAGATTCTTTGGGTGAAACTTGGTATCTTGCACACATGCCTACACTATACTGAATGTATGGTATACTTGCTATCAAATATAGCATAGACCTAATCATTCCTCGATACTTTTTAATATCCAAATATTTTCCTTTTTCATCAATATCCAATTGAATGGTTGAACTCATTGGTATAGCTATGCTTTTAGCTTGATCCATCTCAAATTTCTTCAAGAGTTCTTTAAGATACTTTGTCTGTGGGATGTGTTAATTTTGAGTATTATTGGATTTAAGAGAATGAAATCCCTAGGCTAAAGCTCTTCATGAAATTCAAATGATAATAGGAATAAGGAATTGATTTTAGAAGCATGTTTAATGGTTAGAAAAGAGCATGAATCAAGTGGTTTTATATGAAGCTTAAATGAATTTCATTAATTGGCACCTTGAAGGGGTGTTGGATTGAGGCTAAAATTTTTTTCTAGAGATGAAATTTCATAATTTTGATGCTTGCAATGAGTTTAAAGATGAGAAATTGTGTAAGAACAAGATGAAAAAGTATTTTTGGAAGCATTAGTAATCAAATACAATTTTAAGGTAAAATACCTTATATATCTTGGTCAAGAGGAAATCATGGGGTAGAAATTTAATTTTGTTAAATATAAGCTCAAATATGGATTACTCATAAAAAATTAAGTAGGAAATGGCATAGATAGTAATTTTAGAAGTCAAGGAATAGAAAGTGAAATTTAAAGTTAAAGAGAAGTAAGCTTGAGAAGTTAAGAGTTCTAGCATGAACAGTGGCTCTAATAAATGAAATAAATTATGTATATTATGTTGTTATGCCAATATGATATCAATAAGGGTAAATTGGAAGCTTGTACATTGAATCTCTAAGTATAGAAAATAAAGGAAGTAAGAAGGAAAGCTTAAGGATAAAGGTAGTGAACTTATGTAACTTGTATGCTTGATACTTATGCTTGTGTGTGTTGATGTGTTGATTACTTTGCTTGATTACTTGAAGCATCTATGAGCATTTGAAGCTCTATTTCTATGAATGCAATGTCCACATGTATAATGCATGAAACATTGAATATAAGAACATGTTATTAGTTGAGTATGAGTTAAGTAAGTATGCGTACATGGACAAGAATTTATCTTCCATGCATTAGTGGTAATATTTGCTACTGAGATTTTCATAAATTTCAACCTCCCTTACCCAATCATAATAGGTAATGTGAATATGGAAGAAGCATGCATGAAGAAAAGCAAAGGAAATGAAGAAGAAAAAGTGAAGAATAACTTATGTAAGCATGTTACCTAGTTATTCTTTTTCATTTAAATGATGAATAAACATGCCTATTTATGTAAAATAATTATGTATGACATGTTTGGAATGCTAAATTATATTCACTCATGGAGAGAGTAAGTCATGTATGCTAGAATGATTAGTTAAATAAAAGCAAAGTATAATTATTAAGGATAAAACATAGGTCCTAGAGCAGTTTTGTTGTAGCTTTAGTTTGACAAATCAAAAGGATGAATGCATCCATAACATTTGGAAGACATAAAGTAGACATCCCAATCTTTAAAATCATAGGTAATATGCCTCAATTGGATGTGTACATAAGGAGATATTAATTTCCAAAGTTGAGGTAGAAAAACTGGAGAGTACAATTTTTACCAAATGAACAATTAACTTATATGCATAAATTGTATTATTGGCAAGGATTAACTACAATTTTATATTTCCCTTTAGAGCATTAAATAGATACTTGAATCACCTTCATACATTTTTTCTAGAATTAATTATACTTTTTCAAAGCTAGGCTACTAACCTGGAAATCCTAAGTTAACATTAACACAAGAACTAAAAGAACAAATTAATTCGGGCTTAATTAACATTTTAATTACTCTATTTTGCTTTCGGATGCTTACTCTAAGGAGCTAAATTTAAGGTGTGACATAATACACTGTTACTATATCTCTAACTAAAGTTGAGTATGTAGATATCATAATAAAGTTTATTCTAACTCATCTACAGCCAGCTGGCATCTTTACAAAGTTGCTAGCAAAGGAGCAATTCAATTATATCACAAGAGAATTAAGAATGGTAAATCTTAATAAGTTGTGAAAAAAGATTCAAAACTTAAGTCTTTTTGTTTAAATTCATATTTCATGTTTTGATAATTAACTAACTTAAGCATTGGAGTATCTAGAATTTTGGTTTGCAAGAAAGTTATTGATAATTGATTAAGTAATACTTTGATAAATGGAAGAACACTTCGATAAGAGGATTGATAGAAGAAGCCTTAGATAAATAGAAGTATAGTGTTGAAAGAAGTCAAATATTTATCAAAGAAGCTAACGATAAGATCTTTGAAAAATGAAGTAACTTTTCAATGAGATCAATGTTAAGATTTATCGGACTATTTGTCGATAAAGGATTTGATAAATGAAAGGTAAAATGTAGTCAATGATCTTTCTTTGTTCTTCGATAAATATAAGGCTTGTTTGTATAGGTTTTTAGATAATGACTTATAGAAAAAAAGAGCTTTTGGATAGCTTTTAGAAAAGGGTTTTTTTGGAGAAGAGTTTATGGAAAAAAGTGGTTTTGAATAAATGAGTGTTTGAATAGTTATTAATATAAGAACTTTTGTAATTAGTAAATTATCAGAAAGGATATGAGATGAAATGATAATTACATAAAGTGAAAATTTTAATTTTTTTTGTGTGATCTTAAAATAGTAAATAATTGATATTATTTATTGTTGGAAATCGTGCCCTAGGGGCTAATCATTGTCTTATGAACATTCTTGATTTATGAATTTATTAATTATGTTATCATATTATTTGCATGTTTACTATGATGACCATCCTTGGATAATTCATGATATTATCCTAAATGTCCCTGGTCGATCATCTATGCGGGAGCACAGATGAAATAAGACCAGTATGACTTTGAAGATGTATAGAGATATAAATCAAAGTCATAAGCACATGTAAGAGTACAAGGTGCTGGACCGACCCGCTATGAGAGAACTGCATGGGTAACGTCATAAGCTTCTCTTATATACATACCATGTCAATACGCCCTTTGACCTGAGATCATCATAGATTCCTACATGACAAAACGCTCAGCTTTGACCTAGTCAAAAGTCACTTTTGACCGAGTGATCATAAAGACTATGTTCGGGCTTAGTGGTTTTTCATGCGGAGAAATGTGAATGGTCAAGATGGAATTTGTCCCTCACATTCGTAGAGAGATATTACTGGACCCCTCGATGAGTGAGTCTGAGAAATGTATGGCCATACTGTAATGGAAAGGTAGTTCCATTTCTATAGTCAGACTACTCAGGGATCGAGAAAGTAACGGTCAGGAATAGGATGATGACATTATCCATGCCTCATCCATGACCAAAATATCGCGTGACAGAAGGGACATGATATGGTTGTATAAAAGGTTACATCGTTTATCGATCCTCATATAATTTGGGTAGTCGTTATGTCTTGCTAGAGACCGCTTGCGACTTGTGGGCTAGTATAGCAAATGACCTACTGCCAACTTCATATGGGCCTACAGGGTCGCACACAAAATAGCCCAACACGAGCTATGATGTCCAGATTCAATGAATGATCCAGGGTGGATGTATATATTTATTTATATTTATATACGTATATATATATATAAATTCATATATATAAATTATATATAAGAGATATTTATAAGATTTAATTTATAAGGATAAATTAAATCTCTATCACGTTTGAATTTGAAATTCAAATTGATAGGATATCTCATATAAGAGATATTTATAAGATTTAATTTATAAGGATAAATTAAATCTCTATCATGTTTGAATTTGAAATTCAAATTGATAGGATATCTCAAATTTGATTTATAAGAATAAATCAAATATAGTTCAGTCTTATCTTTATTTTAAGTTAAATAAATAGGTGAATTAAATCTGTGAGACGGATTTAATATAAATATTATTTATTTAATTAGTTTCTTATCAAATTATACAATATATAATATTGTATTTATTTCAGAATTAATATAAGATTAACTCTAAAATCTAATTCGGTAGAGAAAAACGTATAGCATCCTATATATCCAATTTTAGGAGCTATGTTTTGAAAGATATAGAACACAGAAAGGCCAAGAGGGAATATGCAACAGGTTTGCAGATAAAAAACTGTCGAAATAGAGACAGAGAGGACAAATTCTTGAGAAAGCCCTGGAGGGACAAGAGCCGCTAGCACGTCGTTCGTGGTTGGAACGCTGTTCGTGTGGATATTAGTAGAGGAAGCTGACCTGAGTCGTCGACTTCTTACAATCGAAAAGGGAGCACGAGCTGCGGAGAGAAGCTGTGAACATCGTGACCAGAAGCTGTGGAAGTCGCTGAGGAACACTGAGGGTAATGCTTCTTCCCACTTGACTTAAACACATACGGTAGATCCTGGCAAGGAATGGAAAAATTTTTAAATTAATTTCCGCTGCGTGTCTTCCAATTCCTTTCATTTATTAGGTAAGTAAGAAAAAGTAATAAAATAAGTAATTTAATTTATATATTATTAATTATTAATCGGTAATTATTTAATATATGGGGAGTGAAAATTTAAGCTTGTATTATATATACGTATATTTATATTAAAAAGATGAGAGAGACAGATAAGCTTGTTGGAAGAGTAAAATAGAGTAATGGCCTTCGATGGGGGATGGGATAGAACGGACATGGAGATAGAGGAGAGAGTAAAGAAAAGTAGGGATAAATTGGTATTGTGATGTCCATAAGCTATTTTTCTGTTCCAGAAGTTATTCTTACTAGCTTATATGAAACCGTGGTTTTAAATCATAGTTTGGTCCATAAGCCCTTTTATACAAATATGATTATTTGTTTAAAAATTTTCCCAAACTAAGATTTGGGTTAGAAGTCTTTTTAAAACCAAGGTTATAATTCCATCCAAACAGACACATAGATATTTATCAAAAAGCTCTTTGATAAGAACATTTATCGAAAAGCCCTTCAATAAATGAACTAAATTAGTAAAGATATTTGTGAAATGTCAAGTACTGACACTTATAGAAAACTCTCTTTGATTAGGGCACTTATTGAAAAGTCCTTCAATAAATGCACTTATTTGGTAAAGTTGTTTTAGGTTGTTTTATTGATATCTATCAATAAACACTTCGGAAAGGGGTCTTATCAAAGTTCTTATCGATAAATTGGAAGTTGTAAAAGCAAAATGTGATCGTTAGTGTTAGTTTATTAAAACCTTCTTCAAAAAAATTTCCACTTTTATGTAATTGAAACTTCCATAACTGCCTTCCAATCTTCAATTCACTTTTCAAAACCTCCCAACCCAACTTCTCAAATCTATCTATCTCTATAAATTTATCATTTCTTTACCATCTCAGTTCTTGACACTACATAATCTGACAATAAGAGGGTGAAAAAAATAACTTGAATGTTGAGACTGACAACGACAAAGGAAAGTATCCTATAACTTCTTCTAAGTCAAAGTATAGGCCTAAAGTCAAGAAGGATAAGATTACTTCACCATAGGAGATGGCCACCCTGAAAGCTGACAGAAGACAAGGTAGAGTGCTCAGCAACTTTAAAAGAGGAAGAGACATATCTTGCTTATGGTGTCTAAGGAGTCTAAGTATGAAGATACCTACTCAAATTTTAACCTTAATCAAGCAACATCACTGTCATTAACGTGGGTCTCTCTGCTCAATCCACTTCATCTGCTCATGCTACTTTTGGTTAGAGGAGGAAGCAACCTACTAGGAAAGGAAAATATTATTCCTCTCAAGGTACTTCTGCACATATTTCTACTCCTACTTGTGCTTCTATTCCTACCTCTACTATTTTACTCTTTGGGAATTTAGATAAAGGTGTTATAAGGGCAAGTGTAAGGTAGAGTTTTCTGATAGGTAGCTTTGCCTTGTAGTTTATGTGGATCTAAACTACTTAAAATACAATGACAGAACCAAACTAGACCTCTCTAATCCAATGAAATACTATGAGAATTGGTTAGGTATCAATCTCTCTTACGGCCCTAAAGTGGTGAGAAGGTTTTACTACAACATGAGGATGTATGATGAAGCAAAAGAGGAAGGTAAGTTGATTAAGAGCTATCTGACAATTGAGCTAAGGGATAGAGAGATCAAGCTATATGGTGATGCAATTAACTCTCTATTTAGGACAAACAATCATGAGAAAGAACCTACCCTTTCACTAAAAAACATCTATCAAATTCTCAAGCTAAGTGACAACTTCACCTGGGACTTGAAGTTTATACTTAAGGATATGTGTGATTATCATAGGATAATCCACAATATATATTCTAGAAGTATGGTGAACAAGTCTGGAAGCTTTACCTACCTCACTCAAGATGATTAATTATTATTGGCCAATATTATAATAGGAGTAAAGATTAACATAGGGGCCTTGATATATAGTGAAATTAGGATTTTTTACTTTCACAAATCCAAGGTCAGACCTATTCCCTATCCTCAACTAGTTGCCTTACTGCTTTATTGTAACAACATTGACTATTTGGAGAAAGAAGAAAAGAAACCAAGGTTTGGGGCTGAGCGAATCCACAAAATAAGGATCACTTTACCCTTGCCATCTATAGGCAAGCAAGCTTAAAAGGGTAATCAACCTATGTCAACTTCAAGGAAGTAGGATGGTGCTCAATATTTAGCATGCCCAGCTCAACCATCTACTCCTTCCATTGCCCAAGCTGCTATTCAACATGTGGTACAAAAAGAAATTGTTGACTAGGCTTCAAGAGTGCAGATAAGCCTCTTTTCAAGGCTTTTTTTACTTACTCAATGGGTTTGGACACTCTTTGAGGAACAAGATCATCTCTACAGTTACTAAAGGAAATAGAGTCATAAAGAATCAAGTGGCAATTCTCATGTATATCATTGATTTACACTATCAAGCACTTAAGAATTTAGGACAACAAGTGGTTGACTTGGGAATAAAATTGACAATTTCGGAAACATTTCCTTCGTGGAAGAGCTCTTGGCCTTACCAAACCTCCTTATACTCTAAGACCTCCTGCGCCAATTCCTCTTTCTTATGCTCCTTCAACTTCCCAACCTTCTGCCTCTACTAATGCTTAATTGGTTATTCTTTTTAATTATGTCAAAAGTGGGGAGAGGAACTAACATTTCATTTTGGTCATATTTTGAATATTTTTCTCTTGTACTAAAATTTTAAGTTTAATGGAATTATTTACTGATGTGCTTATGGTAATCTGATCTTGTTTACTGATAAAATGTTGATTTTAATTTACTCTAACGCATACTTTATAGTTCAAATAAATCTTCCTCTTTTTTATTGTGTTTTGCCATCATAAAAAAGAACAGAAATGTTAGACTCCACGTTCTAATGATGACAAATGATTTTGATAATGTATTTCAAAACTATTTGTAAAAGCTTTTTTTCTGATAAGCTTATCAATAAGAGTATTTATCAATAGGCCCTTTAATAAATAAGAAAGAAATTTTGTTAGAGAAAACTCTTTTTACAAAAGGAATTTTTAAAGACTTGTTCAATAAGAGGAATTATCGATAAAGACTTCGATAAACTCTTTTTAAATTTAGTTTACGAAACTTATGCAAAGTTTTTTCACAAAGATATTTATCGAAGGATTGATCGATAAAGGCATTTATCGATAAGACAACGATAAATACAACCAATTAACTTAGTTTATGAACTTTAGTCTATTTTCAAAGGATTTTATCAAAGCATTTATTGATAAGGTGGTTTATTGGTAAGATGATCCATAAATAAGGTAAAATTATGTCAAAACCTATTTCAACCTTCATTTATTGAAAGTATTAATCTATAAGGTAGTTTTTCAATAAACACTTCAATATATATAAAAAAATTTAGTTTTAATCAAAGCGCTGAACTGATATTTTGCATATTGTGATAATTTGCTTCTTAAATGATTTATGTGATCGTGTTTGACATATATTACATATGAGATAAGATTAAACGTTAAAGAAAGAAAATTTGAAAGTCTGTTCATTGTTCTTCAGGTATTTCTCGATAAACAATTTGATAAGTCTATTTATTGAAGAACACTTCAATAAATTGGTTATCCTAGAATGCTTTAAAATGCATCATGTATTTTTGAAAAATTTGAAAGACTATGCCATCAAAGGATTATTTTTGAAAGACATTTCAATAAGGTTACTTATAGAAGTACTATTGATAATAACTAAAATTGTTTTAATGCAATATGTATGATATTTATCAAAGTCCTTTTCGATAAACACTTTGGTAATTCAACTGATTTTGAAAATAACTTCAAACGAGACTTTGACAAAAATTGATGTTTCAATCTAAAACATTATAAATCAATTAATAAATGCTTAAACTCTTTATATGTCTTTTGTGAAACATATTTTCAGATCATTTTCAGGTAGAAAGAAGATCAAATGAATAGTTTCGTCAAAAAAGTAAAAATATGTCATAATGCATTAAATGATTCAAGCAAAAATACTGTAGCATTAATTGTTGCATTCATATCCTCTATTTTATCCTATTTTTCATTATTTGAATAGAGGATTTTTCTTTGAAAGAGATACTTATATATTATGTTCTTCAGTGCTTATTACAATCACTCTAGTTAAGAGAGAGCTATAAATTTTCATTTATTATCTGAGTTACTCAAGAGTGAGACTCTTGGGTGGAATTGTAACCTTATGGGAAGTAAAGAGAGTGAGAGATACTCTTGATTGATGTATTGAGGTACCAAGAGTTCAAAAAATCTTCAAAGATTAGTGAGATATTCAGAGGAATTATAAGAACTGGACATAAGCAAAGTATTTGGACTGACCAGTATAAACTAACAGTGCAGTTAGCTTATATCAGCTTCTCTCGATGAAATCTTTATATACTTAATCTTTGTGATTTTGTTTAAGATTTTAATTTTTAATATCTCCCAATCCACCCCCTTTTTGGGTAAAACTACCACACTAACATAGGTAATATATTATACCAAAATATTTAAATTTAAGAAAATTAAGTAATTACCCTTCCAATGATGTAAGGGGCCAGGAAAAAATTGTCCTTCTTCTTTTATGCCCTTTCAATGAAGTCATCTAAAAAATTCTTTGATTATTTGTCAATGCATAATTTAACTATGTCACCATCCTCGTGGGAAATGTCATGGGGGCTTATCAACTTAAACATATGTTAGAGTGTTTTTAGGGAGTATATACTAATTGTACATATACCTTATATAGAAGTCATATTTCTTTCATACACCATATCATTGTTAATGACCTTGTCACATACTTTTAGCTTGATCATGTCCTTGGTGGGTTGTTCGAAGATCTCTAGCTCAAAACAAACCTCTAAAACATATAGATCAGGAACTTTATCACCAAGCATGTGTATATGGTCCCTAAGGAGATCCCTATCAGTTGGTGAAGACTCTGTTTCAAGCTTTACAGGCTTCTTTTATGAATCATGTGTTGAAATTGTTCCCTAGGGGCCAATCACTGTCTTATAAACATTGTTGATTTATGAATTTATTAATTGTGTTATCATATTATTTGCATATTTACTGTGATGACCATCCTTAGATAACTCATGATCTTATACTAAATGTTCCTGGTCGGTCATCTATGCGGGAGCAGAGATGAAATAAGACCAGTATGACTTTGAAGATGTATAGAGATATAAATCAAAGTCATAGGCACATGTAAGAGTACAAGGTGTTGGACCGACCCGCTATGAGAGAGCTGCATGGGTTAACTCATAAGCTTCTCTCATATACAAACCATGTCACTATGCCCTTTGACCTGAGATCATCATGGATTCCTACATGACAAACGCTCAGCTTTGACCTAGTCAAAAGTCACTTTTGACCGAGTGATCATAAAGACTATGTTCGGGCTATGTTCGGGCTTAGTGGTTTTTCGTGCGGAGGAATGTGAATGATCAAGATGGAATTTGTCCCTCACATTCGTAGAGAGATATTATTGGGCCCCTCGATGAGTGAGTCTGAGAAATATATGGCCATACTATAATGGAAAGGTAGTTCTATTTCTATAGTTAGACTACTCAGAGATCGAGAAAGTAATGGTCAGAAAATATCGCGTGATAGAAGGGATGACATATAAGAGATATTTACAAGATTTAATTTATAAGGATAAAATTAAATCTCTATCATGTTTGAATTTGAAATTCAAATTGATATGATATCTCACATTTGATTTATGAGAATAAATCAAATGTAATTCCGTCTTATCTTTATTTTAAATTAAATAAATGGGTGAATTAAATCTGTGGGACGGATTTAATACAAACAATATTTATTTAATTAGTTTTTTATCAAATTATACAATATATGATATTGTATTAATTTCAGAATTAATATAAGATTAATTCTAAAAATCCAAGTCTGTGGTAACACGCATAACATCTGATATATCTGATATTTAGGAGCTATGGTTGGGACAAAAAAAAGGGTGAACGGGAATCCGTAAAAAGGTTTTCAGATAAGAAACTACCAAAATATAGACGGAGAGGACAAATTCTTGAGTAAGCCTTACAGGGACAGGAGGCACTAGCACGTTGTTCGTAGTTAGAACGCTGTTTGTGTGGATACCAGTAGAGGAAGCTGACCTAAGTCGTCTACTTCTTGCGATCGAAAAGAGATCACGAGCCACGGATAGAATGTCACATCCTTATATTTATACATCTTAGGGACCATTCAGTAGCACTTAAACCACTTTCAGGGTCATTGAAGTCTAAACACTTAATCTGGAATTTTATTCATATCGAGTACTGTTCACTATGGCAAATTCCAGATGAGTGACCTGATTTTGAAAATTTATAACTAATTCTATAAAAATCGAAATGAAGTGGTTCAAATTGCTACATGAAGCTAACTCAAATATATTTCAGGGAAAAATCATTGGTTGACCAATCCTTGACAAATCTCACGTGGGTCAACATTTCAATCTTACTGTTCATCCAATGACTTTCTCCTGAATCCAGCATTCTGGTCCCAACTTTAACAATTTATATCTTTTTGTGTATACATCCAAATTAGACATTCTATATATCAAATTAAATCTTAGTATGTCTACTTTTTACCCTAAAAATTTCGTACATTAATTCAATCATTTACTATTTTTAATGATTTATCAAACATGAATGGGTCTTCACGAGTTACTGTTCACTGAGCCTATTTTCAGCATTTAGTCTTTACATACTCAAGCATACAGCCAACACATATCAGTCATACAGGCCAGATAACAATTAATATCAAATAATCAACTGTTATAAATTAGTGCATGATTAACTCCCTCATATTTTATTACATCCTTTTCTGTCAAACAACCGGCAGCATAACTGCTACAATTCTTCTTTAGAAAGTAACCGATGTTGTACCGATTCGGTAATTCCCTTATGCGAACTACCATTCTACGTAGTACCCAGGAAAGACTGGATGAACCTGCTGGGTCCACTCACTTCCAGCCTCCTTAGATAGCACTACATACACAGTACGTATCAGTTCCTTTCTTTGTTCTGTCTTCGTTGTTGGAATTTCGGCAGCCTACCGGCGTCTCTTAAGATTTCCAAATTTTATTTTGACAGAACCTCCCCTGTAATGTTATGTTTGGGAATGAGATTCAAAAGAATCCCAGTAACAACAATCATAACAAAATATGTAATGCAAAGTGACGGTGCTTGCTTGTGACTGTGTATAGATAAGTATGCTGCATGCTTCCATATTCAATAACATATGATCATAGCATTGGAATAGAGCTTCAAGCATAACATATAGGACAACAATCAACCAAACAAAACAACACATCACAAAGACATTACATAAGAGCTAGGATTAGTTGCTACCTCAAAAGCAGAGCTTTAGAACTTCCTTACTACTTCTAACTCCACCAGAACTTCCTTTCTTTCTTTCTTTCTCCTTCTCTCTCTTCTTTCTCTCTCTTTTCTTGCCAAAAACGTGGGATGCATAAAATGGGAGGGGAAGGGGGTATTTATAGCTTTAATGGATGGCATTCTTGTAATTTTGAAGCCATCTGAACATGTGGTCCTGGTTTTTCCTGGAATTTCCTATTTTCTTTAATTCTTTTTACTGCATCACCCTGGACACCTCATGGGACACCTCATAGGACACCTCAGCACCCATATTCTTCATGTGACGAAATTTGGAGGTTCTGGAAGCTTTTCGGTCCAATCTGGTACCGGCCGGGTCCATCGCCTTGAAAAACGTGCCGTTTTCAGAATCTGATGTTTCTGAAGATCCTTTTTATGTCTACTGACCTCACATTTAGTATCTAGACCCTTTATATCATTAACTTTTTAATACTGGGTCCAGACTCAATTACAGATCCCCTGCGAAATGACCAAAATGCCCTTGGTGCCCTATCTTGTCCTATTTTAATCCCCAAGGGCAAAATCGTCATTTCACACCTTTCTGGACCCGGTCAAAGCTTATACTGGCTCTAGTCAACCTTATTTAGACATTTCTTGACCTCTGGGTCTGTCCAAAATGACCAGAATACCCTATATTCATCTGCTGCCCTTTTTGTACAACATAGGGGCATTTTCGTAATTTCGCACTTTTCTGGGGTTCTGCTGGACACTGGCCCACCTATCAGTCCAAGAGTCTTATTGGGCCTCTAATGGCGCCATTTTCGGGCTTCCTGGTTCCATTACCTGTATGGCACGCATTACGAGGAATCTTCCTTTAACACCATTCATTGAATATTTTAACTATTATTTACCGAGTATATACCTTTTCCGGACACCGGCTCTTTTTCCCAGATATAGTGTCCTACTGTGTTTAGGCATCCTTGGGGGTTATAACAGTCATCTGACCGAAGTCATCCGATCGCATTCAGCCTCTTTAAAAATACCGATAAATCTCCTACCCGGATCCCCGGAGGCCTCACACTCCGTCTGGATTTTTTTATTTTGTGAATAACTTTTCCTACAGACCTCCTATCGGTATCCTGTCAGTTTCCCGACATCCGCCCATAAAGGCGCATCATCCTGTATTTTCCCACTTATATCTGAAATCTAGGGTATCCAGTATAAATTTTTATAACTTTTGGACGATCAGTCCATTTCTGGCTATCTGGAGTCTTCAAAAATTCCGGTATTAGGCTTGGTTACCCGGCGTCACCTGCCCTACCTTCTGGTAGAATCTGGGACTGAAATGCTGTCAGGCGGTGCAAATCACTTCTGGCCTATTTTCTTTAATTATACTTTAGCCCCAGGGAACTTTTCCTTCTTTATAATTAAGTCCCTTAATTTGGCTAAAATTACACTTTAAGACCCCATATTTTTGTCTTCCTTTCATTCCTAACTTTAAACTTTCCATAATTGCATTTAGGTCCCTTAATTTCCTTTCTTTTGCAATTTAATCCTTTTCTTTACATAAAGGTACACATGTTTTTCCTGAAACCGAGCTCATATATTCCGTTTAATCTGTACATAGAAACCAGTACAGAAAATTAAGGATATTACATTTCTCTCCCCCTAAAAATAAATTTCGTCCCCGAAATTTACATTACATCTATCCTATACCAATAATTCAGGGTACTTTTCTCTCATCTTTTCTTCTGTTTCCCATGTAGCCTCTTGTTCAGTCAAACCTTTCCAGATCACTTTAACTAAAGGAATCTGCTTATTCCGCAACTGCTTGACTTTTCTATCAGCAATTCGCACCGGTCCAACCTCATAGGTCAAGTCATCTCGCAGTGTAACCTCATCTTGCTCTATCACATGAGATGGATCTGGAATATACTTCTTTAATTGGGAAACATGGAACACATCATGTATCTGGCTGAGATTCGGAGGAAGAGCTAACTTGTAGGCTACTGCTCCTATCTTTGAGAGAATCTGGAATGGCCCAATGTATCTAGGATGCAGCTTCTTCACTTTAATCGATCGTCCGGCTCCTGTCGTCGGAGTCAACTTAAGGAATACATGCTCTCCTTCTCCAAACTCCAACGGCTTCCTTCTGACATCAGCATAACTTTTCTGTTTGCTTTGAGTCGTCAGCAATCTCTTTCTAATCTTATCGATCTGTGCTGCTGTCTGGTCTACTATATTAGGACCAAACATCCTCCTTTCGCTCAACTCCACCTAGCATAAGGGAGATATACACTTCCGTCCATAAAGTGCTTCAAACGGAGCCATCTGAATGCTGGCCTGATGGACATCCCAACTCCCTTTGAAATCCAAGACACAAGCTCTCAACATATCCTCGAGCGTCTGGATCGTTCTCTCAGATTGACCATCTATCTGAGGATGGTAGGCTGTACTAAATCTGAGAGTAGTGTCCATTTCTTTCATGTCAAACTCCCTCGAATATTGCTATATTCTGGAGCTTCTACTAACTATTTATCATATTTCTTAGTGCAATCACTTATTGCTCATTTGAGTATTTAGCGGAATTCTCTGAATATCCGCTAACTTTAACTCTCATTCTCATCATCATACATTCTTATCATCTTTAAAAACTCATCATAGTAAAGAGAGAGGATTTATATCATGATTCTTTCTTTCATTGCTCTACTGCTAAACCGGAGCACATAGGAGTATATAGGAGCACATACTCTAACATGCATAATGCCTGGCCAACATATTGCAGGACTGCATACCTGCCTATGAATGCAAAGCTCTAACACTAGGAGCTCAAGCATTCTTTCTCTTAACATGCACAGCTCTAACACTAGGAGGTTGCACAGCTCTAACACTCAGAGCTTGTACTGCTCTAACATTCGGAGCTTTAGCATATTCAGTAAATATCACATAATGTAATGTAACATAAGGCCTGGCATTCTATGCAAGGAGTGAAAGCTCTCATTTGCTCTTTCACCTGTAACTTATCATTCAAACATCTTATCCCTTACAAAAAGGGAGCCTCTCTATCTGTTTATAAGGTTAGCTATAAAGCCATTTTATATCGTACTTCTCATTACATATTCTCATAACATATCTCCTTACATACTTTTCATAGCATATCTCATTTCATATTTTTCATGCCGTAACATGGTATATCTGGCCAAATCTAGCTATATCATAGTCCATCCTTCAAATCCATTTCATTTGGACTTGACATAAAGGTTATAGTCTCTTACTGTTCATAACCCTTTCTAGCTTTTCATAGCTTTTTCCATCATTTTACATAGCTTTATGCATATATGCCAATTTCTTGTGGCATTCATATTTTTTTTTCATCACTTCCCAGGGGGTCACCCATCATTGAATTACCCTTGCCTGAGCACGCTTAACTGAAAAGTGAAGATAAGAATCTAAAGCACTGGTGCTTACAGGCTCTAACCCTAGTACTTTACTATCTTAGACCCATCTTATACTATCTCTTTTGGGTCTATCTGGCCGTCTAATCTCTTTATCCTCATCTGGAGGATCTACTTGTCTCTTATTTTCTATAATCTCATCATAAGGATCTTTTCTCATATGTTACGTAATATTCCCATAAATCCTTAGGACTCAAGATTAACAATTTTAACTTTGATCACTGAGTTCCTGTTATGTGTAAGAAGATTTTGAGTTCAGTCCCTAATAGTAATAAGGCTATCTAAAACTAGCATCATGGGTACTCTCTCTGTTATGAGTTAATCAACTTGTGAAGCTTCTATACCTTAACTTTTCCTTGGTATTTGTCCTTCCAAAGAAATACTGTACTTATGGCTCATTACTTTCTTGCTCTAGGCTTAGTCTACTGCGACCCTCGGGATCTACTGCGATAAACCGTAAGCCTTTCAGGATCTAACTGTGACCCCGTGAGCCATACTAGGATCTAACTGCAATCCTCCGGAATCTACTGGATTCCGTTATACTATATTCTCATCTTTGGAAGACCTAAACCAACGGACAAAGTTACAAGGTTAGTCACTTCCACATAGTTATTAACTCCACAGATAATTCCCCAAAAATGATCACAAAAGCCAATATTATCTATTAGGACTTGACTCATTTCCTCTATCACTCAGGAACTTCATATACCATTATCATCTTTATAACTTTATTATATTTAACATTGTAGGGAGCTACACAAGCTCTACCATGCAAATATCTGTCATCATCTATTTATCTCATCAGAGGGACCTTACTCTATTGCAAGAGCAATCTAGCTCTATTGCAAAAACATTAACTTGTATTACTTAAAAACTGCTCTTTCTAAGGGACATATCATTTTTGTTAACTGCGTCTCATTTCCTTTCATCTATCTTATCCCTACTAAATGGATATGTCCTGAGTATCATAATCATTTATCTGTAGACTCACTACTAATCTTCATCTTTAATCTCATTCTCTATCCCATTGAATATCATAGTCTGATCATAAATTCTCTTTCTATCTTCTGAGAATCAAGCAGCTAACTTTCTAGTTTAGCACTTTGCTATTGCTTCATTCTTGCTAAGTTGAATTATTTAATTGCATGTCATAGGGCATAGGAGCAACATAACTTTCTCATCTGGTATACTCTACCCAATACGTACTGCATAAGGGGACTATTCATTTATCATAGCATACTCAACATGCATAATATGCAAGTAGATGCAATCAATTAAGCATTCTTTAGTATGTGTGTCATCACATGACAACTGCAATAAGATGCAATTTCTTATTATAACTTATGGCAACATAAGCCATGCATCATTACATAGTTTGCTCAACCATCCCTCATACTCACATTGCAATTAAACAATTAACCAAGTAGACTTTAAGGTATTCTGTTCCTTTATTACCTTAACCACTAGGTCCTGATCATCTATTCAGGTACCCGAGTCATTTACTTGTTTCATTTAGGTTGCCACTTTACCCTCTTATTAGGGTAAAGACTCAACCCTTCTTTACTCTTTCTTACTAGGAATAGGGGAGTCACTTTATCTTTGAATCTATGGCTACCTTACTAGGCCATATTTATTCTGTCATATCATCCCTTATTGCCTGTAAGATTTCTATGTCTCTAGCCTGAAGGATTTATGTGTCCTTGGCCTCACAACAATCCATAACTGAGTCAGCTATTCTCTTTCAGCTAACTGAGGAAGGTTTGGCTCCTATCTTTATGCCATCTGTACTTTTACGTTTCTCCCTAATCCTCCTGGATTACTAACAGGCAAGAAAGTATCTCTTATTAAGCCTCAAGGTTCATATGAATGAACTCGATTAAGTATCCATCAAAAGAGTTCTCTTTCCTTAGCTCTAACCCTTAACTTCATGCTCACCTTTCTCTAATTGAGAGGAATGCTTCTTTTAAACTTTTTGAGAAAAACTTCTCAAGTGAGCGGATAATTCTCCATCTCGTATGGAGTAACTTTTATGCCTCTCTGTATCTCTTAACTCTTTTTGTCTATCAATCTCAGTCTACTTTAGACTAGATTGTTATTCTTTTCTGGTCTTCCTCTATATCCTGACCAATTCAGGTCTCTTGGATCTCATTCATCACTTAATATTACTATTTATGTTCTCTAGGTCAGAGCGTTAGGTTACTATCTCTTCGTGATAGAATCCCTTTGCTTTGGGAACATTAACTTTCTATCTATTAACCAACACGTCTTTAACCTTAGGCTGTGTATTAAATCATTCTTAGGCAAGTCTCATTCTAACTTCTCATTATTCTTTTCCGTAAAGACTAGCTATACAAAGTCTTTCGTACTATAGATCAACTCCTGATGATCATATGGAGGATCTACTGTTGAACATCTTCTTAAACTGATCTTTTTTAGTGCTTCATACTATTTAACTTGCCTATACTCTGTGCTAAATCTCTGATAGACTTCAGTGATGTTGGCATCTTTAGTCTCATGACACTTGACTTACTATCATCTCATACTAATCCTCAAAAGTATATTAGGTTAATGCCCTCTACTGGATGTCTGTTTATCATTCCTGCTACGGCATTGAGGAACTGCAGATAACTAACTGTTATTAATCTATACTTTTGTCCATCCCTTGACCTAGACTAAGTAATTCACTTTTCACAGCTTTCTTCAGACCAATATGGTCAACACTATCTTTCTTTAATGAAGAAAGCTGGGGTTGACTAGGACTAGGAATATCCCACTGATCTTTCTCTATAAAGTCACATATTCTTGGACTTTGGGAATGGACAAGAACTATCATAGGCTCTGACTGGATGTTTGAATTAGGGGACTGTTGTATCTTAATTATCTTAAATCTATCCTCAAACTCTAGTAGAGGAGGAATAATATATGGTCTACCCATAATCCAGTACCAATACTCAGCTTCCTCAGCCGTAATCTATCATCTCGTAAGAGGGATAAAGCTTATATCAAGGTTAGAGGGCATTCCAACAAACTTATACCGTATAGAGTCACTAGACTCAACATCAACTGGTGCATATTAGGCTTTAGGCTGAATCTCTACATCACCTCTAGACTGCAGGTTTAAGTCTACAGAAACATCTATAGGATAATCTACTATAGACTTTCCTGACCGATTCCCCATACTCTCCTCTAAACTTTCTTCACTATCTGAGGGATGATCTTCCTATATCATTACTGGTCTGAAGTCTCCTTTATCAACTGAAGCCTCTAACTTAATCTTATGGAATATCATATCTATTTTTGCAGTCTTTGCTTAATTAAGCAATGCTAACTATCCCATAACATACCATAACTTAACCAAATATTCACTGTTTAGGGTTTGGGTCTAGGAATAATCTCATATTAGTCCATAAATAATCTATTCAGAGCATTTCTTATGCCAGAATCCTATGCTCTGATACCAAATTGCACATCCTTATATTTATACATCTTAGGGACCATTCAGTAGCACTTAAACCACTTTCAGGGTCATTGAAGTCTAAACACTTAATCTGGAATTTTATTCATATCGAGTACTGTTCACTATGGCAAATTCCAGATGTGTGACCTGATTTTGAAAATTTATAACTAATTCTATAAAAATCGAAATGAAGTGGTTCAAATTGCTACATGAAGCTAACTCAAATATATTTCAGGGAAAAATCATTGGTTGACCAATCCTTGACAAATCTCACGTGGGTCAACATTTCAATCTTACTGTTCATCCAATGACTTTCTCCTGAATCCAGCATTCTGGTCCCAACTTTAACAATTTATATCTTTTTGTGTATACATCCAAATTAGACATTCTATATATCAAATTAAATCTTAGTATGTCTACTTTTTACCCTAAAAATTTCGTACATTAATTCAATCATTTACTATTTTTAATGATTTATCAAACATGAATGGGTCTTCACGAGTTACTGTTCACTGAGCCTATTTTCAGCATTTAGTCTTTACATACTCAAGCATACAGCCAACACATATCAGTCATACAGGCCAGATAACAATTAATATCAAATAATCAACTGTTATAAATTAGTGCATGATTAACTCCCTCATATTTTATTACATCCTTTTCTGTCTAACAACCGGCAGCATAACTGCTACAATTCTTCTTTAGAAAGTAACCGATGTTGTACCGATTCGGTAATTCCCTTATGCGAACTACCATTCTACGTAGTACCCAGGAAAGACTGGATGAACCTGCTGGGTCCACTCACTTCCAGCCTCCTTAGATAGCACTACATACACAGTACGTATCAGTTCCTTTCTTTGTTCTGTCTTCGTTGTCGGAATTTCGGCAGCCTACCGGCGTCTCTTAAGATTTCCAAATTTTATTTTGACAGAACCTCCCCTGTAATGTTATGTTTGGGAATGAGATTCAAAAGAATCCCAGTAACAACAATCATAACAAAATATGTAATGCAAAGTGACGGTGCTTGCTTGTGACTGTGTATAGATAAGTATGCTGCATGCTTCCATATTCAATAACATATGATCATAGCATTGGAATAGAGCTTCAAGCATAACATATAGGACAACAATCAACCAAACAAAACAACACATCACAAAGACATTACATAAGAGCTAGGATTAGTTGCTACCTCAAAAGCAGAGCTTTAGAACTTCCTTACTACTTCTAACTCCACCAGAACTTCCTTTCTTTCTTTCTCCTTCTCTCTCTTCTTTCTCTCTCTTTTCTTGCCAAAAACGTGGGATGCATAAAATGGGAGGGGAAGGGGGTATTTATAGCTTTAATGGATGGCATTCTTGTAATTTTGAAGCCATCTGAACATGTGGTCCTGGTTTTTCCTGGAATTTCCTATTTTCTTTAATTCTTTTTACTGCATCACCCTGGATACCTCATGGGACACCTCATAGGACACCTCACCACCCATATTCTTCATGTGACGAAATTTGGAGGTTCTGGAAGCTTTCCGGTCCAATCTGGTACCGGCTCGGTCTATCGCCTCGAAAAACGTGCCGTTTTCAGAATCTGATATTTCTGAAGATCCTTTTTATGTCTACTGACCTCACATTTAGTATCTAGACCCTTTATATCATTAACTTTTTAATACTGGGTCCAGACTCAATTACAGATCCCCTGCGAAATGACCAAAATGCCCTTGGTGCCCTATCTTGTCCTATTTTAATCCCTAAGGGCAAAATCGTCATTTCACACCTTTCTGGACCCGGTCAAAGCTTATACTGGCTCTAGTCAACCTTATTTAGACATGTCTTGACCTCTGGGTCTGTCCAAAATGACCAGAATACCCTATATTCATCTTCTGCCCTTTTTGTACAATATAGGGGCATTTTCGTAATTTCGCACTTTTCCGGGGTTCTGCTGGACACTGGCCCACCTATCAGTCCAAGAGTCTTATTGGGCCTCTAATGGCGCCATTTTCGGGCTTCCTGGTTCCATTACCTGTATGGCACGCATTACGAGGAATCTTCCTTTAACACCATTCATTGAATATTTTAACTATTATTTACCGAGTATATACCTTTTCCGGACACCGGCTCTTTTTCCCAGATATAGTGTCCTACTGTGTTCAGGCATCCTTGGGGGTTATAACGGTCATCTGACTGAAGTCATCCGATCGCATTCAGCCTCTTTAAAAATACTGATAAATCTCCTACCCGGATCCCCGGAGGCCTCACACTCCGTCTGGATTTTTTTATTTTGTGAATAACTTTTCCTACAGACCTCCTATCGGTATCCTGTCAGTTTCCCGACATCCGCCCATAAAGGCGCATCATCCTGTATTTTCCCACTTATATCTGAAATCTAGGGTATCCGGTATAAATTTTTATAACTTTTGGACGATCAGTCCATTTCTGGCTATCTGGAGTCTTCAAAAATTCCGGTATTAGGCTTGGTTACCCGGCGTCACCTGCCCTACCTTCTGGTAGAATCTGGGACTGAAATGCTGTCAGGCGGTGCAAATCACTTCTGGCCTATTTTCTTTAATTATACTTTAGCCCCAGGGAACTTTTCCTTCTTTATAATTAAGTCCCTTAATTTGGCTAAAATTACACTTTAAGACCCCATATTTTTGTCTTCCTTTCATTCCTAACTTTAAACTTTCCATAATTGCATTTAGGTCCCTTAATTTCCTTTCTTTTGCAATTTAATCCTTTTCTTTACATAAAGGTACACATGTTTTTCCTGAAACCGAGCTCATATATTCCGTTTAATCTGTACATAGAAACCAGTACAGAAAATTAAGGATATTACATAGAAGCTATGGACATTGCAACTAGAAGTTGAGAAAGTCGCGACTGAATACTTAGGGTAATACTTCTTTCCACTTGACTTAAACACATACGGTAGATCCTGGCAGGGAATGGAAAATTTTTTAAGTTAATTTCTGCTGCATGTCTTCCAATTCCTTACAGTGGTATCAGAGCCATGTCATTTTTTGTTTAAGTTAGCTTGATTGTTGATTCATATGATATGTGTTAGTCGTAGCCGATCATATGATAACATGCGTTTTGTGTGTGACATATAAGGAATCCATTTTATGTATGACATATAAGGAATCTTAAAGGGAATTGAAATCGGTGGTGCATGCGTTTTGATTTGATCAATTAATATTGATGGGGTCTAAGAAAAAGGAATTCAGATTCGTGATTATTTATGAAATAAAAAAAATTCTCGGGCCGCTGCCCCAGACCCCGCCCCCTAACCGGCTAGCGGGACCATCGTGGCTACCTGTTTGTAGTGTAACATAACCGTAACATATACTGTTTTGTGAATGTTTTAGTTTTGAAACATTAATTGCCCTTCAATTAAACCTGAATATTGATTCTTGAATGTTTAGGTATGGTGAACAATATGGCTCTAGATTACAAGTGTTTTAATTTTTAAATACGGCCTGCGTGTCGTGCCTTCCTCTATATACTCTTAATGTACCTTCTCTTCTCATCTCACTCCCCTCAAATATTAAAAGAGTTTTCTATATGTAATTTCCCTTTTCTTACTAGAGAGCTCCTCTCATTGGCTTGAGTGGACTTAGTATAGGTGAGACATATTGTATCACGTTTAAATTATGCATCTTATGATTATATTAGCACATGCATATTACTTGTATGAGATACAAACTGAGAAACATGCATTCTTATAAACCAGATAGTTAAATTAAGCCCTATAAATGAAATCTTAAGTCATAATGCCATCAATTTATGAACACTTGTCAAAACCTCGATCGCTCAATTGTGGACTCCGCCAAAGTGGGTGCATTTGAGTTATCTTGGGGAGATAACCAAGAGTAATGTTGCTACTCTCACATGTTTATTATTGTTTGACTTAATTGAGATTAACAAAATGGTTTTGGGTCTCAAGGCATTAGATGGGATTAAAAACATGACAGATCATATGATGATAGGATCCCATGAATATCTAAGAGTTACATTTGATGTAATTGGTAAAGGTGTTACCTACCTAAATAACTTAATTTAAGCGTCCTGCCAAAGCGGACTTAAGTTTGAGCCAAATATGGATCTTAGCCCACTAACTATTGCATTGAGGGTTGTTTATTTAGTGGGAGATTGCTAATTAAATTGTATATTTTAATTGTAGAATCATGATGACTAGTAATACTGCTACATTATCACTGCGATCTCTCCTTGAGAAGGACAAACTCAATGGGACAAACTTTCTTGACTGGTTTAGGAACTTGAGAATTGTTCTCAAGCAGGAAAGAAAGGCACATGTCCTAGATCAACCCATTCCTGAGGAGCTAGCAGCCAATGCTCCTAGAGCTCAGAGAGATGCTTACACGAAGCATAAAGAAGACTCTGTCGATGTGGGATACTTGATGCTAGCCACCATGGTTTTGGAGCTCCAAAGAGATCTAGAACACATGGAGGCTTATGAGATGATGTGCATCTCATGGAAATATTCCAGCAATAGGCAAGGCAAGAGAGCTATGAGACCACTAAGGCCTTACATTCATGCAAGATGGCTGAAGGTGCATCAGTCAGTACTCATGTCTTAAAGATGAAAGGGTACATTGATCACCTTGAGAGGCTTGGATTTCCCATGAGCCAGGAGTTAGCTACGGATTTGGTCTTGAACTCACTCCTGGAAAGTTATGACCAGTTTGTCATGAACTACAACATGAACAACATGGAGAAATCTATTTCTAAACTTCATGGGATGCTTAAAACTGCTGAGTCTTAAGAAGAAGCCCAGTACTATTTTGATGGTTCAGAAAGGAAAGAGTATGAAAAAGAAAGGCAAAGGCAAGGGGAAGGGTCATGGCTCATCAGGTAAGACCGAAGAGTCAGGCAAGCCTGAAACAATTCCTACACCAAAGAAGGCAAAGCCTCTGAAGGAAGGAGTCTGCTTCTTCTACAATGAACCTAGTCATTGGAAGAGGAATTGCAAACTCTACCTCGAAGATCTGAAAAAGAACAAGAAGGATGCGGGGCTATCACTTTAGGTATTTATGTTATAGACATTCATCTTTCTAGTTCCACCACATGAGTATTAGATACTGCATGTGGTTCTCACATTTGTACAAATGTGCAGGGACTAAAGGACAGTAGGAAGCTGAAAAAGGGCGAAGCTGACCTACGAGTTGGAAACAGAGCAAGGGTTGCTGCATTAGCTGTAGGTACTTATGAATTAGTTCTGCCCACTAGGCTTTCGTTAGTTTTGAACAATTTCTATTATGTTTCTGCTTTAAGTAGTAACATAGTTTCACTTTCTTATTTGGATAAGGAATGTTTCACTTTCATTGCTGGGAATAGTAGATGTTCTATTTATCGTAATGATGTTTTCTATGCTCATGGTGATTTACATGTTGATCATTACATATTAAATTTGGAACAACCCAATCATGGAAATATCTATAACATAATCGCTAAAAGGGTCAAACTAAACATTTTGAATATGACATACCTCTGGCACTGTCGTCTAGGCCACATAAATGAGAAACGCATGTCCAAACTCCATCAAGATGGATTTCTCAACTCATTTGATTTTGAATCATATGACACTTGTGAGTCTTGTTTGTTAGGAAAGATGACAAAGTCACCTTTCACTAGGCAAAATGAGAAGGCCACTGATTTATTGGGCCTCATACATACAGATGTGTGTGGACCGATGAACACAAATGCCAGAGGAGGTTATTCGTACTTCATAACATTCATAGATGATTTTAGCATATATGGGTACATCTATCTGATAAAGCATAAATCTGAATATTTTGAAATGTTCAAAATATTACAAAATGAAGTACAAAACCAGCTTGGCAAAACAATTAAAGCCCTTCGATCTGATCGGGGTGGTGAATATTTGAGCCAACAGTTCATTGATCTTCTTAGGAGTTGTGGGATAGTCTCATAATTGACTCCTCTAGAGACACCACAATGGAATGGCATTTTTGAACGGAGGAATCAAACACTATTAGATATGGTTCGATCTATGATGAGTCAAACAGATCTTCCACTCTCTTTTTAGGGCCATGCCCTAGAAATAGTTGCGTTCACACTCAATCGTGTTCTATCTAAGGTAATTGAAAAGACTCCATCTGAGATATGGACTGGGAGGACACCTAGTTTGTCTTTCCTCAAAATTTTAGGATGCGAGGTCTATGTTAAGCAACAAGCCTAAGACAAATTAGCGCCCAAATCCTCAAAGTACCTTTTTGTGGGATATCCTAAGAAAACTAAGGGATACTATGTCTACAACCCTGCTAATAACAAAGTGTTTATTGTCAGAAATGGTATCTTTCTCGAATGAGAATTTATCTCTAAAAGAACCAGTGGGAGTAAGGTATGCCTCGAAGAAGTTCAAGAGCCACAAGACACCACAGAACTACAGATGGAAAATAGAGAAGACTCACAACAAGTTGTTGAGACTCCTCAAGTCACACAAGGTCCACGGAAATCTAATAGGACACGACTTCAGCCTCAGAGATATGGATTTCTGATTTCTGATAGTTGTGATATGTTACTCATTGAGCGTAATGAGCAGACTACTTATCGAGAAGCTATAGTGGGATCAAACTCTAAAAAATGGCTTAATGCCATGAAGTCTGAGATGCAATCCATTACGATAATAAGTTTTGCACCTTAGTCGACCCACCTGAAGGTGTAAAAACTATCGGGTGCAAGTGGGTTTTTAAGGAGAAAACTGACATGGATAGCAATGTAAATGTCTTTAAGGCACTACTGGTTGCAAAAGGAATTACTTAAGCTCATCGTGTGGACTATGATGAGACCTTTTCCCCAGTTGCAATGGCTAAATCAATTAGAATCCTCTTTGCCATAGGAGCATATTATGACTATGAAATATGGCAGATGGATGTCAAGACAACCTTCCTTAATGGAAAGCTCCTTGAGGATGTGTACATGACACAACTTGGGTTTGTGCGTTTTGAGGACTCTGGTAAAGTGTGCAAGCTTCAAAGGTCCATTTATGGACTGAAGCAAGCCTCTCAGAGTTAGAATCATCGTTTTGATGAAGTAGTCAAAGAGTTTGAATTTCTTCAAAATATTGATGAACCTTGTGTGTACAAGAAGGTTAGTGGGAGCACAGTTGTGTTTTTGGTACTCTATATCGATGACATCATACTTATTGGAAATGACATTCCTACCTTGCAGATTGTCAAGTCTTGGTTAGGAAAGTCTTTCTCGATGAAAGACTTGGGTGAAGCCACCTACATCCTAGGAATTAGGATCTATAGAGATAGATCTAAAAGACTTCTAGGACTCAGTCAGAGTACATACATAGACAAAATACTGCACAGGTTCAGTATGCACGAATCAAAGAGGGGTTCGATACCCATGTCTCATGGTATTCACCTCAATAAAGATGTGTCCTAGTACATCTGATCAGTGAGGTCATATGAGTAAAGTTCCATATGCCTTGGCCATAGGATCTATCATGTACGCCATGTTATGTACTCGACCGGATGTCTCGTTTGCCTTAAGTATGACTAGCAGATATCAACCAGACCCTAGTGAGGGCCATTAGACTGCTGTCAAGAATATCCTTAAGTATTTAAGAAGGACTAAGGACTTATTTTTGGTCTATGGTGGATTGGATAACGAACTCCGTGTAACTAGTTACACAGATACGAGTTTCCAAACTGACCAGGACGACAAAAAATCATAGTCTGGATATATATTCCTCCTCAATAATGGAGCAGTAACCTGGAAGAGCTCTAAGCAGTAGACTATAGCAGATTCTGCAATGGAAGCTGAGTATATAGCAGCATCTGATGCAGCTAAGGAAGCCATTTAGATCAGGAAGTTCATCACAGAACTAGGGGTGATACCTACCATCTCAGATCCAATAACTTTGCTCTGTGAGAATAGCGGTGCCATTGCACAGGACAAAGGGCATAGGTCACATCAAAGGACCAAGCATATACTTAGGCAATTTCATCTTATCAGAGAAATCAATGATTGAGGTGATATAAAAATATGCAAAGTAGCAGGAGAAGATAATGTTGCTGATCCTCTAACAAAGACACTTGTGCAAGCAAATTAATCAAATTAGTCAAATTAATGATTGTACCTAGTGCAAGTGGGAGGTTGTTAGAAATTGTGCCCTAGGGGCCAATCATTGTCTTATGAACATTGTTGATTTATGAATTTATTAATTGTGTTATCATATTATTTGCATGTTTACTGTGATGACCATCCTTAGATAACTCATGATCTTATCCTAAATGTCCCTGGTCAGTCATCTATACGGGAGCAGAGATAAAATAAGACCAGTATGACTTTGAAGATGTATAGAGATATAAATCAAAGTCATAGGCATATGTAAGAGTATAAGGTGTTGGACCAACCCACTATGAGAGAGCTGCATGGGTTAAGTCATAAGCTTCTCTCATATACAAACCATGTCACTATGCCCTTTGACCTGAGATCATCATGGATTCCTACATGACAAACGCTCAGCTTTAACCTAGTCAAAAATCACTTTTGACCGAGTGATCATAAAGACTATGTTTGGGCTTAGTGGTTTTTCATGCGGAGGAATGTGAATGGTCAAGATGGAATTTGTCCCTCACATTTGTAGAGAGATATTACTGGGCCCCTCGATGAGTGAGTCTAAGAAATATATGGCCATACTGTAATAGAAAGGTAGTTTCATTTCTATAGTCAGACTACTTAGGGATTGAGAAAGTAATGGTTAGGAATAGGAGGATGACATTCTCCATGCCTCATCCATGATAAAAATATCGCGTGATAGAAGGGACATGATATGGTTGTATAAAAGGTTACATCGTTCATCGATCCTCATATGATTTGGGTAGTCGTTATGTCTTGCTAGAGACCACTTGCGACTTGTGAGTCAGTATAGTAAATGGCCCACTGTCAACTTCATATGGGCCTATAGGGTCGCACACAAAATAGCCCAACACGAGCTATGATGTCTAGATTCATTGAATCTAAGACATGTCCAGATTAAATGAATGATCCAGGGTAGATGTATATATTTATTTATATTTATATTCATATATATATAAATTCGTATATATATATTTTATATAAGAGATATTTATAGGATTTATTTTATAAGGATAAATTAAATCTCTATTACATTTGAATTTAAAATTCAAATTGATATGATATCTCATATAAGAGATATTTACAAGATTTAATTTATAAGGATAAAATTAAATCTCTATTACATTTGAATTTGAAATTCAAATTGATATGATATCAAAAATTTGATTTATAAGAATAAATAAAATGTAATTCTGTCTTATCTTTATTTTAAATTAAATAAATGGGTGAATTAAATCTCTGGGACGGATTTAATACAAACACTATTTATTTAATTAGTTTTTTATCAAATTATACAATACATGATATTGTATTAATTTCACAATTAATATAAGATTAATTCCAAAAATCTAAGTCTGTGGTAACACGCATAGCATCCGATATATCTGATATTTAGGAGCTATGGTTGGGATAAAAAAAAAGGGTGAACGAGAATCTGTAAAAAGGTTTGCAGATAAGAAACTGCCGAAATAGAGACGGAGAGGACGAATTCTTGAGTAAGCCCTGGAGGGACAGGAGGCTCTAGTACGTCATTCGTAGTTGGAACGCTATTCGTGTGGATACCAGTACAGGAAGCCGAACTGAGTCGTCGACTTCTTGTGATCGAAAAGAGATCTTGAGCCGCGGAGAGAAGCTGTGGACGTCGCAACCAGAAGCTGAGAAAGTCACGACTGAATACTGAGGGTAATACTTCTTTCCACTTTACTTAAACACATACGATAGATCCTGGCAGGGAATGGAAAAATTTTTAAGTTAATTTCTGCTGTGTATCTTCTAATTCCTTACATCATGGTCTACTATGCTAGGATGTACATGCAAATCATTGCAACCATATGGCATTTAGGGCTATCTACCACACAAACAATGTCAACCTCATCCTAAACAAACAAAGGATATGTAATATTATGTAACATGATGCCAAAATAACTATACAAAATATATATATCAACAATATTACCTCAAGTAGATAGGGGAATGTACATTTGCAACTATCTCTCTAATTCAGCAGCATTACTATAAAAAAAAGGCTTATAATGACGGTTAAAAGTGGCATTTCAAGGCAGTTTTGGGTGTGCCGTGAATTTCACCATCATTGTAAGTGTAAATCACTATTAAAGGTAACCTTTCATGGCAGTTTTTAAACAGCGACCATTAATTACTTGAACTTTTTTACTTTCCTCGACCTAAACCCGCTATTAGCAATATTAGTCACACTCGTCAAAAGTAACAAACCAGATCTAGAGACAAAAAATCAAAGATCTGGTGAAAAATCTAACAAGGTCTATCTTCTGACACCCATTGTTAGCCACTACAGTCAGCCTTACTAAAAATTTGAAGATATGGAGAAAAAGTTATAGATATGGAGAAAAGGTTAAAGATCTATAAAGCTTTTGCTATTGATAAGATACAAAATATATATGGTTTCTTTGGCATTTTCTAGGGTTTTGTAACACTTTAATTTTATGCAAGCAACTGTACTTTTGTGACAATATTCAGTTTTACATGGTAATGCGCTTATTGAAAGGTAAAATGATCAATTATTCCTTCTAAACTATAGATACTTTGCTCTTTCATTAGGTTGACCTTTACAAGGGATTTTGGTTTTGATCTGTAGGCATTTGGAAGAAACTCAAAGACCCAAAGTAGAGCTGAGAAGAAACCATAGAACAAAGAGGGCATAGCTTCTGTGATTATTAGTCATAACCTAGGTGTCCAATGGTCACAATCTACTTTTTTTCTAGGAGAGTCTCTTCGTTCATAGGTCATGACCAACAATAGTACTTTAACATGGCAAGAATAGACAGTTAGTGAAGCTGTGCATTTTTGCTTAGGTAACTCTATAATTAAGGCAAGGGAAGTAGCAACCACGAATGAGAGGACGTTATTATAGCTAGATTTGGTCAATATCAAGCTCACATCATCCCTCAACTTCTCACATCAACCTTCAACCCAATTTTCTATTTTTAATATATTTCCATCATTTTTTCTACACATCTCATGGCATCAACTGCATACTACGATTGTAGCATGATTGGAGCTATGATATGTTAGTTCTCTTTGTCTCTTGGTAATGGATAACATAGTTTGACTCATGGACTATAATAGGGGGTTTTCTGTCTTAATTTGAACTTATTCAAATTTGGGAAATTCTAGATTTATGGATTTCATGATATGTATAAGAATTGAATATCGATTGATTATTATGAGATTAGATACTTGTAATTGATTTGGATGATGTGATTATTGATTTGCATATATATATATATTTCAATTTGATTTTTAGTTAGTTGGTTGATTATTGGTGATTGTTAGTAATTAATTCAATTGATTAGAGTCTTTAGCTATCGATTGATAGTTAATGAGGGTTCTTGCATCATCTAACTCAATCTACACACTATGTGGTTTTTAACAGTGTATTAAGGGGGTTTTAATTCATCTTTGATCAAAGGGAGTTGGAACTCATTAATATACTAGACTCGATTGATCGATTGAGGTTTTATTTAAGAATTAATGATTTCATAATTCCTATTTCAATCAATAGCGAGGATAGCTATCTTTTCATCAAGAGTCTTTTCTATCGCATTTTCCTCACAATCCAACCCAGTTTCACATTAATCAAGGAAATAACAAAAAAATTTACTTTCACTGCACCCTTATTTTTATTGAATCAATGTTTGATCAAAACTAGAACCATGTTTTTACTTAGGTTTTCAATGTCTTCGTTCACCAATTGTTAAGATTCCACATTAAAGGCTCATTGAGAAGAACAATAGGGTTATGCCTTATACTACATTATTGAGTGCAATCTTTATTTTGAAAGTCCAGATGGCGACTGATACATCCTACTTTTAACTCCTTACAATACATATTTGAAAGTGTGTTTAGCTAGCGGAAGCATTACTTTGGCCCAAAATTTAAAATTTTTAAATATAACTCAGGTACTATTTATTTGGTAAATTCTAGATTGATAGTCCAAAATTAAAAATTCATAACTAATTATAGAAAAATAATATGTAGATGGTTCAAAGCTCTAATGAAATCTCTTTTATTGATCTTTAAGGAAAAAATATGAAATTAAACATTTATTGTCTCACTTAGTCCAGTTAAATTGCCAAAGTTTACTATTTATATGGTAAATTCTGGAAGTTTCAAATTCCGTCTCTTAAATTTTAGAAATTCATTTCTCTTGATATACATATCAAAATAGGGCATGATACCTATGAATTTAAAGCTCTGGATATGTACTAATTGCTCATAACATTTGATGAATTAATTCCTTCATTTAATAGGTCAAACTGGAGTCACAACAAGACAACTCTAGGACCTGCGTTTTTAACATTTTACTTTCTTCTTTTAATTCTTATAAATTATTCTAACATAAAGAAATCATCAACTTGATTTTGAATACATTCATATGCATCAGGAGGTCATACCATAATTATTTCATACATCTTCTATTACAAATTATGGCATATTACATAACATAAGCATAGTTGGAAAAATATACTACTCATGCTAGAGTTTACATTTTCTCCACTTTTCTTCTTGCAATATCTAGTTCTTCTTCAAGAATACAATTTCCATCATTGTTGACTTATATTGGTTGGTATGGGAGGGTGATATTTTGGGAAATCTTAGTAGCAAACATTACCATTTAGATATGCAAGATGGATGCGAATGCATTATATGTAATTTCATTAAACTTTTTTAGTTAGTGACAAGCTATCATGCTTTATACTTTGAATAAAAACGTATGTCCATAGGAAACATGTTATACTTCAATATTATTTATCATGTCACAACATCATTCAATTATCATATGCATGTCAACACATAACATTAAGCACATAAAGAGGTAAGTTCATTACCTTAAAATTTTGTTCTTTTCTCTTTGTTCCATTTGTCTCCAACTAAACAGTGGTTGCTTGCTCATCTTTAACTCATTTTCTTTGATATATTATGGCCCTAAACACAATTATATTGTGTACACAACTCATTAGAGTCATTACTAAACATAGTACATCAAGTTCCTTAAAACCCTAACTCTTAACTTAATTCTTTGAGTTAGTGATTTAGCTTTATAATCATTATTTCCTTAGATAAATCCTACACAATTTTGTTCAAGGAATCCAAATATAAACTTTGAATTATGAAAAGAAAACTCCTTATATCATTACTGTACATAATCGTGAAGCACCCTCCAATTTTTCAAAAATTCTTATTTTTATTCCAATTCTTTCAATACTTATTTCTCTACTTTATCCCACATAATTTTTTATTTTAAACATATTGGAAGCATTAAAATATGAAATTTTAACTCCTGTCTAGGTGCATGAACAGTGATAGAGAGGGTTCCACAATTAGAATCAAGAATACATGATTTCCTAAGCTCAAACTACTTGATTATTACTAGTTTAAGGTTATATAAACTATGTATAACATTAAATTCAGATTCTTCCCTAATCTGTATAGCTCTCCAGCAGCTTCTCAAGGAAATAAAGTGCCATTTATACCACTTAAACCCAAGAACAATCTTCCTATTACATAGTCTAAGAATTAAAGGAAGTAATTACCTTAAATCCTTGCTTATTTGTCCAATGAATTTCCTCTTCTTCTTGCTTGGAATTCATTTTGGCAGCACCTCCCCAAGGGTAATTGATTATGGCGTGAAATAGAGGAGATAAAGGGAGTATATATAGCCAAAAACCTAAGGAAATGAATGACTAAGATTTAATAAACATTATCTAATCTAATGGCTTAAATTTGCTCTTAATCTAACTCTCCAAGGAAATTAAGAGATAAGGTCACATGCTAAAATCCTTCTTTCCACATTGTATATGGTGCCATTTGGATATAAGGAGGGTCCCACAATGACACGTCACATGTTCTTGAATTTTCTTCCTTTCTTATCTCTTTTTTTAAAATAAAATAACATAAAAATCATTTTGACCACACAACCAATTTCCATAGTTTGGACCTCATACTTGACGCCACTTTGAGCCTTCATTGGATCCAAACTAATAATTGGAATACATTACAAGGCATTTAATTTACCAGAATTCTAACATACCTTAATTTTTGGAATAAATTCTATAAATATCTTTTAAGGTTTTTGACATTTTTAAAATTTCATTCTAATATTAAATGAATTTTCTAAAATTTTTCATAATTTCTAATACCTATAATTCCTTTTAAAAATTCCATATGTTTCATTAAATCATTTTATTGGTGTCTAATTTTACCTTAAATTCTATAATAAATTCTACATTACTCCTTTTTGAGTTCTATCAGCTTCATAAATTATAAAAATTGCTTACCAGATTTTACCTAATTCTGAGGTTTATAAGATACTATACAAGTTTCTTAACTTTACATATTAATATTAATTTTTCGCCACCTCGAATTAAAATGCTGAAAAATATGTCTAGCCCAATTCATATTCTCTATTTACTGGTAAAATTTGGGACTATAACTTTTTTAAGTTGTTTTGGCCATTTTCAGATCAACTTCTCATAATTATGTTTTTGCCACTTGAATTTAACAAATTAAATTTTAGTCCCTTAATTTGCCAAATTCCATAGTAGTCCCTTACTACACTTTTTGTAATATCATTTTAGTCCCTTTCTGAACATTTTAAAATTCTAATTTAACTTCTAAATTCATAAAACTCCATTTAGGTCCCTTGAATTATTTATTTTAAACTTTCATAACAATGACAGTCACATTCCTAAGTTTTTTAACTTTATACTTTTCATTTCTTTCTTCAACTTAAAACTCATCTAATCATTATAATTTTTTTATCATCATCACAATTCTTTCCTCACCTCTTTCATCTTTCCTTTATCAGTCATCTACAGATAGGGAAAAATTAGTCATATACAGATAGGGAAAAATTAGGATGTAACATTTTTCCCTTTTAAATAAATTTTGTTCTCAAAATTTAACTCATACCTTAGTCAAACCATTCTGGATATATCCCTCTTATATCTTTCTCTATTTTATTACTAAGGTTTGCGGGTATTTTTACGAAATTGCATCTCTTGTCTTAGCTTCTGACATAATTTTCTTATTATCCGTAGAGCTTTACATCCTTCTCGTTCTATCACACTCTTTTTCTTAGTCAACTCAATTAGAGTTAAAGTATAATTTTTCTATTATTTTCTTATCTATCATACATTCATATATTCATGGATGAATCACCGTACTGGTCCTATGAGTAATGTCAATTTCTTTCATAGTTACCCTTAAAAAATTTAATGAAATTCTAGGGTTTCTGTCTTTCATCATAATTCTTATCTCATTACATGTTTCTCTTTATATATCTTGAAACGTCATAAGTCTAATACTTTTCTTGACATACAGTTTTGATGATCTCTTAAGAGAATCCTACTTTCGTGTTTTTCAATTTTTCTCTTGAAACAAAGCCATAATCTGAATTGTTCATTAAAAATCTTCTTTAATTGAATATGCCATAAAGGTTTTGATCCCTTACTTTCATAACTTTTCTTGACTTTTCTTAACTTTTGTCATCTCCTTGCACAACTTTGTGCATTTTTGCCAACTCTTTTTGGCATTTGCTCCTTCTCTTATCACTTCCTAGGGGTCACCCATAATTGGGCTACTTTGGCCTAAGCAAGCTTAACTGAAAAAAAACTAATAAAAATCTGAAGCACTGGTGCAAATAGGCTTCTACCTTACTACTTCTAAAACATCCTTACTTTCGTACATCTTATAGACAATACAGTAGCATTTAGAACTGCTTACAAGCCTTGGAAGTCCATTAGCTAAATCTAGAATTTTACTCTTCTCGTGTTACTTTTCATATGGTATTTCAGATTCGGTGACAAAAATAAAAAAATCATAATGAATTATAGAAAAGTCAAAATGAAGTGGTTCAAAATGCTATGTAAAGATAACATCTTGAAATTTAAGGAAAAAATAATTTCCATACCAAATGATTAGTCAATTAATACAGTTTATTTGTCAAATATTACTATTCATTTGGTCAAAAATTCAGAAAATAGATTCTAATCCCTTACTTTGAAAAATTCATTCTCTTTATACATATATCAAAATAAGGTGTTCTTGGTGTCAAAATGAAGCTTGACATGTTAACTAAATGTCTATAAAATTTTATACATTTACTCTATCATTTACTATAACATTATTACACATAAGACTTTTCATATAACATTTTCACTATCCAATTCATAACTTATCTTCATGCTTCTTCATCCTCTTTCATCATTCATGAACCTTTTAGGATTTGGATTATATGGAGGGGTGATATTTCTAGGAAAATCTCAGTAGCAAACGGTACTAAATAATGCATGCATTAATGTAAATATTTGTGCTTGCTTGTGAAAGTGTTAACATTGTGTAATGTGCATGCTTCCATGTAACATATGAAATACAATTAGCCAAAGTAATCATAGAAATAGAGCTTCAGTCATATACACAAGTAACACAATTCAACATAGCCATAGCACAACCAACCATAACATTCAATACATACAAGTTTAGGATAAGTTTACTACCTCATATACTTGACTTTCTTCTAACTTTAACTTTGCTTTGCCATTTTCTTCTTACTTCTCTTGGATGTGTGGCTACCTCTTTGGAGTCCACAATTCAAATCTTAACATAATATAATCATCCATCCATTACAATCTAACTTTCTCTTGAACATTGAGCTCATTTAACTACATTAACTTTCCTTAATCTTAACTAATGGACTTGGCCTTTGAATCAATTGATGTCTTGACTTTACCTTACACAATTTTATCTTTTGAATCTATTTATGAGCTTAGAATCATGAAATTTTAGTTCCTATCCACTATTCTGGATAGATTCAAAAAACATATAAATTCTTTCAAAAATTCTCATTTTGCTTCCAAAGCTTGTTTCGCTATTTTATCCCACACAACTTTTCATTTTAAAATCATTGGAAGCATCAAAATCATGAAATTCCAATCTCTATTTATGTGAGTGTAGTAACATAGAAGAATTACAACTTTCAATTCCAATGCTTCCAAGGTTCAAAACCTATCCAATCCTACACAAAATCATCATATAAATTCAATGGAAGCATTATATCATTGAAATTCTATCTCCTTCTATCATGAACAGTATAGACCAAAATATATCTTCAATGGCCAAGTCAAGAATATCAACTTGATTCAACAACCAATAACCTAACTAGATTGTGTAAGCTTCAATCACATAACTCTTAGAGAAAACTCAACTTTCTTCCATGAAAACCTTAAGTTAATGCTCCCAAATCAAAGAAGAATAAGTTATGATAGATTGCTTACCTTTAATCTCTAGCTTGCTTCAACTTTGGACTTTAGATTCTTCTTTGTTTTGGCTTGAGTTTTCATTTTGCCATAGTTTCCCCAAGGTTCTTGCTTCATAATTTTGAGCAGAAATAATGGGGCTATTTATAGAAAATCTCATGAAAAATGAATGGCCAATATTACTTTATGCACTATTTGATCTAATGGCTCATAATTACTTTTACATCAAACTTGCCCACCAAGCTAATTTGAGATAAGATCACATGAAAAAAATCATCTCTTCCTCTTGCCTTGTACGCCATGTGTAAAGACTTTGTGGGTTCCACCATGTGTAAACCCTAATTCTCACTTTATTCCTTTTTCTTTTCTTTTTAAAAAATTTATAAATTATTCATTATTGGACTTGGGCTTCAAGATAACTTTTGGGACTTATTGGGCGCCCTATGCCTTCCTTGGGTCCAATTGCTAATTGGCACAAATCCCAAGACACTTTCCTTATACCGATATCCTTAAATTATCTTAGTTTTGAAATAAATACTTGACTCCTCTTTTAATGGTTCTAACATTTTTAGAAATTCATTCTAATATAAAATAAATCCCCTGCAAAGTCTCATAATTTTTTGAGACTCATAAGTCTTGATAAAAAATTCCTATATTTCTTCAAGACCCTTTACAGAGCCCGATTTCACTTTAATTTCTCAAGGGGCATATTGTCTTTTCATACATCATCAAAGTATTCCCTGACCTTGGTCAACTATTATGGAAACTATTATTGACTATCTAACCTTAGTCAAATGACCAAAATACCCTTCATTTATATTTGGCTCATTGACACGACACAGTGGCACACGTAGTGGCATTTTTGTAATTTTATATTTTTCACAGTCTTTATTAGCCCTATCCCACCTACTTACATAAAACTATTATTGGGCCTATAAGGTTCCATTTTGGGCCCTCTATATGATCTACTACCTTCATTAGCTCAACTCCTGAGAAATTTCACGAAACGTATTTATCAGGTGTTTTAATCTATTGTAAATTCCATAATAAATTCTACATAACTTCTTTTTGAGCTATGTCAGTTTTATAAATTATCATATTAATTATAAGAATTTAGTGCCAAACTTCATCTGATTATGAGGTCCAGATGATACTGTATGAATTTCCCTTTCTTCAAAAATTAATATAAATTTTTTGAGATCTCAAATCAAAATTATGTGTTGGATCAAATTGATAAAAAAAAATTCTCTATTTATTAGAAAAATTTGGTACTAATATGATTTTGGCATTTTTGGATATTTTTCCGCTTAACTTTCAATAATTATACTTTGCACCAAAGAACTTTTAAACTTTTCATTTTAGTCCCCCATCTTTATACCTTTTGTCCAATCATTGTTTTTACTTTCTATCCATCACCACGACCTGTATTATACAGATAGAAAAAAATAGGATATGACAACTTCACTATCTTAGACCCTTCTTATATCATCTCTCTTGGGTCTATTTAGCTCTTATTTTCTTTCTTCAAAGTATTATGTACATATTTATGAATATCTTGTACTCATAACTAAAAAGTTTAACTCTGTTATCTTCAATTCCTTCTCCATGAATGAGGATCCTAAGTTCACTCTATATAATAAAATCATCTGGAAAAATATTGTTTGTACTCTCTATATAAGTTAACCAACTTGTGAGGCTTTCTTACTTTAACTTTGTCCTTGATAATCATCTTTCTAAAGAAATACTACACTATAATCATGACTTCTATAACATCCTTACTTTCATACATCTTAGGGACCATTCAGTAGCATTTAGAACCACTTACAAGACCTTGGAAGTCCATTAGCCAAATCTGGAATTTTACTCTTTTTCGGGTTACTGTTCATATGGTATTCCAGATTACACAGTGAAATTCAAAAAATCATAATTAATTTTAGAAAAATTTAAATAAAGTGGTTCAAAAAGATAATTGAATCTAATATCTTTAACTTTAAGGAAAAAATAATTTCCAGACCAAATGATTAGCCAATTAATACAGTTTATTCATTGAAGTTTACTGTTCATTTGGTCAAAAACTCTGGAAACAGATTCTGGTCCCTTACTTTGGAAATTCATTTCTCTTGATATACACATACAAATGAAACATTTTACCTATGCACTTAAATCTTTGGACGTGTGCTACACGCTTGTAAAATTTCATGAAATAATTCCTTCATTTGCTAGGTCAAACTGAAGCCACAATAAAACTGCTTTAGGACTTACATTTTTACCATTTCATTTTCCTTTCTTTTACTTTTAATAATGGTTCCAGCATGCATAAGCCATCAAATAAGCTTCTCAATATTCCTATACATCATGTACATATGGAATAAGTATTACAAATAGTTTCATCACATAGATGGACACCTTATACGGCATTTACATACATAGATAATCCATAGCATATGCTAGGATATCAGTTACTTCCATTCCTTTCTTCCGTTATTTAGCTCTTCTCCATGTATACTTTTTCCATCATGCTTGACCTAGATTGGTTGGTTATAGGAGGGTGAGATTCTAAGAAATCTCAGTAGCAAACACTACCACTTAAACATGCAAGATGGATACTAATGCATGATATGTAATTTCATTAACTTTCTTTGATTAGTGACATACCATCATGCTATATACCTTTACATAAAATGCATGGCCATGAAAAATATGTTATTCACAATACATTCAACATCATTTATCATGTCACAACATCATTCAAATATCATATACATGTCAACACCTAAGCATACCACATCAAGCATATAAAGAGATAAGTTCACTACCTTGCACTTAAGCTTTCCTCTTGATCTTTTGCACTTGCTCCCTAGCTTTCCAACCATGAAGCCTTTATGTCAATCACTTCCCCACATCTTCTTGGATGTTTCAAGGTCCTAAACACATTCATATTCATCACATAATTCATTAGGACTCATGAACTCCAACCATATTCAAGACTAACCTTGTTACACTCTTTATTATCATAACTTTCTCTAATCTTCACTAATTCACTTGGCTCTTGAACCAATTGATATCTTGACTTTACCCTACACAATTTCATCTTTTGAATTCATTTATGAGCTTAGAATCATGAAATTCTAGCTCCTTCATGGCCTTCTATATAGAACCAAACACATGCACACAATTCTTTCAAAAATTATCATTTTGATTCTAATGCTTCCCATACTTGTTTCTCCACTTTACCCCACACAACTTTTCATTTTAAAACCATTGGAAGCATCAAAATCATGAAATTCCAATCACTGTTCATGCGATTGAACAGTAACCGTGAAGGATTTCAAAAGCTACAACCTTGAGATTTTAATGTTTCCAAGGTTTAAAACCTTTCCAATCCTACACAAAACCATCATATAAATTCAATGGAAGCACTAAATCATTGAAATTCCATTTATTTCCCTCATGAACAGTACATACTGAACAGGGTACACCATGGCAAAGTCAAGAATATCAACTTGATTCAACAACCAATCACTTAACTAGCTTGTTGAAGCTTCAATCATATGTTTCTAACTTTAATTTCTTCTTTCCCCTTTCATCTAAGGTTTTTGGGCAGAACCTCCCCTTAGAGAAAACTCCACTTTTTCCCCATGAAAACCCTAAGTTCAAGCTCCCAAATCAAAGGAAAATAAGCTAGGAGAGATTGCTTACCTTTAATCTTTAGCTTGCTTGAACTTTAGAACCTTGAATCTTCTTTGTCTTGGCTTGAGTTTTCATTTTGGAAGAGTTTCCCCAAGGTTCATGAGGCCACGGTGTGGATGCAGAATTGATGGGGTATTTATAGAAAATTTCATGAAAAATCAATGGCCAAGATTGATTTGGTTACTATTTGATCCAAGGGCTCACATTTAATCTTGGATTTAACTTTTTCTAAAAAGAATAATTATGACATCATGTAGAACAACTCATGGGATACCTAATAGGGGTATGTGGCATGATTTCCATGTAAGGAAGCTTCTGGAAAATCCCATAAGAATTCTACAGGATTATTTTTCTGACTCTATCAGTTTTATAAATTCATATATTAAATATAAGAATTTACGGTAAAGTTTCATCTGATTCTGAGATATGAAAAATACTGCTATAATTCTTTCTGACTTCAGGAATTTATCTAAATTAATCAGGACCTCAAATCGAAATTATGTGAGTCCTTAAACTAACCGGAATAACTTTGTCTATCTACTGGTAAAATTTGAGTCTAATCTTATTTCGAGCATTTCTGAGCTTTTTTTCAGTTCAACTTTCTCATAATTACATTTATGTCCCTGACTTTCTGCTTATTTATATTTAGGTCCCTAAACTTTTGAAAATTACCACTTTTGGCCCAACTTTTGTTTTTACTTTAACTTTTGGCCTTTAAACTTTTCCAATTTTTGTTTAGGTCATTTTCTTCCTTCAAGACTCATTTAACCTCTATTATTTCTTCTGATCTTCTTCATAATCCTTTCCAAACCTTTTTTCACTAGCAGTATTATACAGATAGGAAAAAATTAGGATATGACAACTTCATGGCTCATTTCTTTCCTTAGGTTAGGTTTATTATAACACTCAGGATCTTTTGCGATCTACTGCAAGCCTCTTCAGGATCTAACTGTGACCTTAGAACTTCATATGAGTCATGCTAGGATCTAAGTGTAATCCTACAAAATTTACTACAATTACGTTGTACTGTGTCATAATTCATTGAAGACCTAATTTCCACTTAGTTGGTAACTCAATTGATAATTTCACTATTTTTTTAAAACAATATTTTCTAATAAGACTTTACTTACTTCCTTTTTCCCTCAGGAATTTCTCATATCATTCTCATATTTTATTTCAAAACATTACTTTGATATGTGTAGTACTACAGAGACCTACATAGACTCTACCATGCATATTGCTATTATACACTGTTCATCTCATCTTTATTATTATGTTTATGTGTAAAAATGCTAGAATTTCTTAGCTCATCTGGTGGATATTGTTCTAACATGAGCTACACTTTTCATTTATTTGAACTGGTTCTATCTTAAGTGTTGAAAATTGTGCCCTAGGGGCCAATCATTGTCTTATGAACATTATTGATTTATGAATTTATTAATTGTGTTATCATATTATTTGCATGTTTATTGTGATGACCATCCTTGGATAATTCATGATCTTATCCTAAATGTCCCTGGTCAGTCATATATGTGGGAGCACAGATGAAATAAGACCAGTATGACTTTGAAGATGTATAGAGATATAAATCAAAGTCATAGGCACATGTAAGAGTACAAGGTGTTGGACTGACCCGCTATGAGAGAACTGCATGGGTAACATCATAAGCTTCTCTCATATACAAATCATGTCAATATGCCCTTTGACCTGAGATCATCATGGATTCCTACATGACAAACGCTCAGCTTTGACCTAGTTAAAAGTCACTTTTGACCGAGTGATCATAAAGACTATGTTCAGGCTTAGTGGTTTTTCATGCAGAGGAATATGAATGGTCAAGATGGAATTTGTCCCTCACATTCATAGAGAGATATTACTAGGCCCCTCGATTAGTGAGTCTGAGAAATGTATGGCCATACTGTAATGGAAAGGTAGTTCCATTTCTATAGTCAGACTACTCAGGGTCAAGAAAGTAACGGTCAAGAATAGGAAGATGACATTATACATGTCTCAACCATGACCAAAATATCGCATGACAGAAGGGACATGATATGGTTGTATAAAATGTTACATCGTTTAACGATCCTCATATAATTTAGGTAGTCCACACAAGCCCAACACGAGCTATGATATCCAGATTCATTGAATCTAAGACATGTCCATATTCAATGAATGATCCAGGATAGATGTATATATATTTATTTATATTTATATTCATATATATATAAATTCGTATATATACATTATATATAAGAGATATATGAGATTTAATTTATAAGGATAAATTAAATCTCTATCACATTTGAATTTGAAATTCAAATTGATATGATATCTCATATAAGAGATATTTATAAGATTTAATTTATAAGGATAAATTAAATATCTATCACAATTGAATTTGAAATTCAAATTGATAGGATATCTCATATAAGAGATATTTATAAGATTTAATTTATAAGGATAAATTAAATCTCTATCACATTTGAATTTGAAATTCAAATTGATATGATATCTCAAATTTGATTTATGAGAATAAATCAAATACAGTTCAGTCTTAGCTTTATTTTAAGTTAAATAAATAGGTGAATTAAATCTGTGGGACGGATTTAATATTATTTTTTTAATTAGTTTCTTATCAAATTATACAATATATGATATTATATTAATTTCGGAATTAATATAAGATTAACTCCTAAAATCCAATTCGGTAGAAGAAAACACAGAGCATCCTATATATCTTACATTAGGAGCTACGTTTTGCATAGAGATATACATAGAATACAGAAAGGCCAAAGGGGACTGAGCAAAGGGTTTGTAGATAAGAAACTGTCGAAATAGAGACGGAGAGGACGAACTCTTGAGAAAGCTCCAGAGGGACAAGAGACGCTAGCATGTCGTTCGTGGTTGGAACGCTATTTGTGTGGATACCAGTAGAGGAAGCTGACCTGAGTCGTCGACTTCTTGCAATCGGAAAGGGAGCACGAGCTGCGGAAAGAAGTTGTGAACATCATGACCAAAAGCTGTGGAAGTCGCTGAGGCACACTAAGGGTAATGGTTCTTCCCACTTGACTTAAACACATACAGTAGATCCTGGCAAGGAATGGAAAAATTTTTAAATTAATTTCTGCTGCGTGTCTTCCAATTCCTTTCATTAAGTCCACTCAGGCTTTATCGCAAGAGTAATCTAGCTTTATTGCAGGAGCATTAACCATTATTACATAGATGTTGTTCTCTCAGAGCTACAACATCATTTTCATAACCATATCTCATTTCATTTCATATCATCTATGTCATGTTCATAGCTCATAATTCATACATCTCATCTCTATTAAACGACACGTATTGAGCACTATAATTATATGTCCAAAGGCATGCCAATAACATTTATCTATATAAACATATTGAGCATATTCTATCATCTTCTTTATTCTAACTTCCTAACTACTAACTATCATCGTCTTATCTCTAATTCTCATTATAATCCTGACTTTAATCTTTGTGGATTAATTGGAACTAATATCTCATCTATCTCTAATATGTAAATGCAAACATATCAGGTCTATTGTAACTCAATAGTGCGCATGTCGGACATTACTATTTAAACATAAATAGGATGTTACTACCCTTAAACCAATAGGAATAGGAATATATTCATCATATGGTAGTGTACCATTAGGAAGACCAGTTGCCCTATACAACCATTGTTATAAATGAATGACCAGTGCTCGAGTCACATATGGCATCTATTTAGCAATCGTTAATCTAGACCATCTCTTGGATCATCTTAGGTAACTTCCTTAACTGTTATCTAATAAAGGCAAAAACTTTTTCATTTATTTAGGGTCTCTCACATGTATTCTATAGACCTTCCCTAGAAAAATGTCCTAGCTTGCCATATCTATAGCAACTTCCTTGACATGTTAAAAAAATCTTATTTCTATGGTCTCTACATATATCTTGTATTCCTTAGGTTATAATTATATGTTTGTACTACTTAATTTATTACCTCTTTTCAACCTTTAGTCTTTTCTGGCATTGCAAGCTTCTTTCTATAATCTTGTATACCCCTACCGTTCCATTAAACTTTTGTGATTGCTTGGAAAGAATTCTTTCTTGCAACACATAATTTAGTCCATAAATTAACTTTTGAATCATTTTCCTCTCATTGTTTATAGAATTTAAATATGTGGAACAATGAGAGAGGTAGTGAACTTGGCTAAGTATACATCAAAGTGTTTCTTCTCTTACTCTGTCATATCACTTAAACTTAGCATCGTGCTAATCTTTATCTGACTGAGATAAATGCTTTTCTTAAAAGCTGCTTAAGTTAAACTTCTCAGTTGAGCAAGTTACACTTTGTCTGTAGGGTAGCTTCTACGTTCTTTACTATCTCCTAACATCTTTCACTAATTCATAAATGTCTAGCTAGGTTTCTCACTCTGAAGGATATTTCAATAATTTAGAGATCTTGAATGTTTCCTCAAACATAGGCAATTCATACTTACATAACTAGATATTATCTTATTCCTTAGTAGACTCTGATTATCTACCAGTCTTAGTCTGCTCTTGACCATACTATGGCTTTTTCCTGATCATTTTCTCATGACATCACAAGCTAGCAACAACTATTGCTTCTATCATTACGATAGTAGTATCTCTCTCTTATTCCTGGCAAGCCTTAGGAATTCTAGCCAACAATCTATCTATCATTTTAGGTTTAGCTTAGGCCTCACACTATACTTCAATCAATTTATAATAGGAGTCTTGGGGGTTTTTCTCCCCCACCAGTTGCTCTTATCATTTTTAACAATTATAAATTGTACAGAGAAAGGACTTATACAACTACTATTTTCTTTACTTTACTGCTAAGTAGGAGCACATACTCTAACATACATAATACCTGACCAACATGCTTAGGACTATATACCTACTCATGAATGTATAGCTCTAACACTCGAAGCTTACACAGCTCTATTACTTAGAGCTTGTACTACTCTAACATTCAAAGCTTTAGCATATTTTTTATAAACATAACATAAGGCCTGACATTTAATGCAAGGAGTAAAAGCTTTTACTTGCTATTTCATTTGTGGCGTAATATTGAAACATCTTAATCCTACAAAAGGAAGCCTCTCAACTGTTTACAAAGTTAGCTGTAAAATCATCTTCTTGCCTATCAAATTAGTGGGAGAAGACTTATATCAGTCTATTCTATCTTACTTGCTTAGTACTTTGTTAAGCTCAATCCCTAAGCTTTATCCTTGGTCAATTACACTTTTATTGGGGCAAATTCAACTCCAATTGCCTTATAGCGACTGTATTATCTTTCTTCTTAATAAAGAACATATTCTTATGTCAAAGCAACATCAACTCCATATTAATTGCATCTAATTTCTACAAAGATAGGGTACCTTGCTCTATTTGGACTAATATCAACTGACTCAGAGGACTAGTTCCTAATCTTAAGAAAAATTATGTGGCCATAACTTTTATACATTATATCCCTTACTCATGAGCCTTTCAACCTAACCTCAAAATTGAGTAGCTATTACCATCATTGGGAACATACTTTCCCTTTGCTATATGTCTCATTATCTATCTCTTTCTACTAATCCCTGAGAAATCACTGAGGCTATTTCTCTTTAGCTTACTATTTCTAAGATCACATTCATCAATTCAAGAATATAAGATAGTTATTCTGTCAAGTCATCTTACCTTAACTAGGCTACATTAATTTATCTAGCTTCAATTGCTACTTTACCTTCCTGTTATATTACAGGGTATAGACTCAACCCTTAACTACCTTATCTGACTCTTAGGCATTACGCTTTCTTAGATAGGGAAGTCTTATAATATGTGGTTACCTTTCCCTTAATTAACTTCTACTTAAAATATTTAGTTTTATTTCCCACCACCTACAAGACTTCTATATCCCTAGCCTGAAGGACTTCTGTGTCCTTGGCCTCATTGTAATCCATAACTAAGTAGTTACTTCCTTTCAACTAATTAAGGAAGGGTCTAGCTCACATCTTTAGGTCATTCATACTTTTAAATTTTTCTTATCCTCAAGGATAACTAACAGACGGGAAGTTATTTCTTACTTTCCATTAAATCTCAACTCTCCTTTAAACTTATCTAACTGAGGTTTAAACTTTATCTCAATTAACAGAGAATTTACTTGTATCTCTTATTAAACCTCAATGTTCAATTTTTCAAGAACATTCATCTCTAATCCATAATCTTAGTTGGACTATGAACAGGAAACATATCACTACCATCAATCTCAATTAGGCCTTAGCTAATACACTATGTACTTTGTATCATGATCAGAGAAATCTTATCTTGCACTAGAACCTCTGTCCTATGCCAAAACTTTATTCTGTTCCTATGCTAGAATATTTTGCTATGATACCAAAATCATACATCATACTTTTAACCCCTTAGAGCATGTATTCATAACCATATTTAACTAGTGGACGTATTATTGTGGCCCAAAAATTAAAATTTTTAAATTTTAGTGTCAGAGTAATGTTCATTTGGTAAATTTTAGATTGACAGCCTAAATTTAAAAATTCATAACTAATTCTAAAAAATCATATGTAGGTGGTTCAAAGCTTTAATGAAATATCTTTCATTGATAATTAAGGGAAAAATATGAAATTAAACATTTATTGTCCCATTTAGTCTACTTAAATCCCAAAGTTTACTGTTCATATGGTAAATTCTGAAAGTTCAAGATTCTATCTCTTAATTTTGGAAGTTCATTTATCTTTATATACATATCCAAATAGGGCATGATACCTATTATTTAGAGCTCTATATGTGTACTAATTGCTCATAAAATTTCATGAATTAATTCCTTCATTTATAAGTCAAACTGGAGTCACAACGAGACTACTCTAGGACCTACATTTTTACCATTTCACTTTTTTCTTTTAATTCTGATAAATTATTCTAACATAAATAAATCGTCAAATTGATTTCCAATACATTCATATTCATCATAATCTACATATAGGGAAAAATTAGTCATCTACATATAGGGAAAATTAGGATGTGACAGTCACAATCCAAAGGTATTTCAATGGTGCTATTGTCAGAGAGCCAGTTTAATAGTTCCCTAGCAATTGGTTATTGATTGCATTGTCAGCCTACGTCATTTCTTTTTATTCGAGCCTTAGTTTTTATTATTTTCATTAAATGGCATAAAAAATTTCATAATTAGAAACAAAATTATGATTTTATTTCACTTTTGCATTTGCATCATTGCATATCATTATGCATTTTTCATTCTTTAGAGTTTAGTCTGGTTGATCTACCATACTCTATTTGGTTGTACAAACTAAATTTTTTAAGGCCGTAAATTTTGAATTGAATCCTTATTAACTTGCATGAACGTTTAGAAATTGCTCATAAGTTCTAAGTACATTTGACTTAGTTAAATGGTTAAATGTTTTCAAGTTTCTGCATATTTCTTGCTCTGTTTTGGTGTCACAACCTGATACCTGTTTTATAACAATATTACTACATTTTTTGTCTCTATCACTATTAGTCATGACCTCAAGATTTGTTTACTAAGACTAAACAAATTTCTTTCACGATTTTTAGTCTCTGTGATAATTAGTCATGACCATTTTTATTCCTTGTCGTGGCCACTTCTCTCTGTGAATACTAGTTGCAACTTAGAAACCTTTTTATTATGACTAGATTATTTTTCTACTGTGAAATTTGTGTATGATCCTTATTGTCTACATAATTTGTCCTTATTACTTCTGTGTTGCATGCATAGAAGAACTGAACCCTTAGTGCCATTTAGTCCTAAAATTAAGAGGTCACTTAGGAAATTTAGAAGAGAATTTAGAGAATAAGGACCTAGTGAAGTTGTAGCTGAAGATGTTACAACTACAAAATCTAGCTCATCCTATAGTGTCTTGAGATATGAAATTATACTTTATTTACAAATTCCATTAGATATACCTAATATGGCATAGATAATCCTAATGGGTATAATGGGAATAATGGACAAGGAGAGAATGAAATATCTCATAATATAAAAAATAATAGGAGCATTAAGGAAATAAATTATTCTAATAAGAGTTATGATCCCTATAGTTTCTATACTGATAAAGTTAATTTTGATATTAAAGGAGCCTTGATTGTAGCCTTACCTAAATTTTATGGTTTTATAGGAGAATGTCTGCATTGACACCTTTAAACCATGCACATGGTATGTTCTTCTATGAAAACTCTAATGAATACATTAGATGATATCTTGAGGAGATATTTCCACTTCACTGTGAAAGCGAAGTCAAATTAGTGGCTCTATAATTTACCAAATCACTTTACTACTATTACTTAGCACTAGTTAAAGACAACATTCTTAGAACAATTTTTCCCAGCTACCAAGACTACAAGAATGAAGAAAGAGATAACTAATTTTTGTAATAGGATGGAGAATAGCTACATTAATACTAGATAAGGTTCATTAATTTGTTGGCTAGGTGTCCAAATAATAACATCACAAAAGCTAACTTAGTAGACATATTCTTCAATGGTATATTGCCTCACAACAAGGTGTCCTTAAATGTAGCTACAAATAATTCCTTAAGATAAAACCACACAAGCAAGTTGAGATTTATTTAGAAAATAGCTAATGATGATCACCAATCTAAGTATCCAAGGAGAATGCCCACGTATTCTTCAGGCAACTCTAAGGAGATCTTATTAGAGATAACAACTTTGGGTAATCGGATGGAGAAAAGAATAAATTATATTGAACGAGAGATACATTATATAAAGCAAGTACATATTGTGGGTATATCTCAAGCACTAGTTATAGGATGTAAGTCATATGGTTCAATAATGATGCTAAAGTACATATGACAAACAATTTGAAAAAGTTGCAGCAATGTATCAAGGGAGAGACAATCAATTCCAGAAGAGAGACCCTTATTCAAATACATATAACCTTGGTTAGAGAGACCATCCAAATTTTAGGTGGGGGAGTGATGACAATAGGCTAAGTCAATTTCAAAACGGTGGTGCTTCCTCGAGTAACTATCAAAGTAATTCAAGGCTTATTGTACAAGTCCAACCTCATACCTTAGCAACATCAAGACCATATAAGACTTCCTAAAACATCCTACTTTTACCACCTCAGAGTATGTATTTGGAAGTGTATTTGATTAGTGGAAGCATTACATTAGCCCAAAAATTAAAATTTTAAAACTTACTTACTAGGTACTGTTCACTTGGTGATTTCCACATTTACAGTCCAACTTTAAAAAGTAATAACTAAATGTACAAAAATCGTATGGAGGTGATCAAATATTATAATTGAAGATATTTTATATATTTTAAAGAAAAAATATAAATATGGACATTTACCTTTTAAATTGATACAGTTAAATCATTACTTTTTACTATTCATATGGCAAATTCTAGAAATTCTAGATTTTGCCTCTTAACTTTGGAAATTCATTTCTCTTGATATACAAATCCAAATGAAGCAAATTACCTATTAATTTAAATATGTGACTGTTTAATATATGCTCATAAAATTCCGTGGATTAATTCATTCATTTGCTAGGTCAAACTGAAGCCACAATAAAACTGCTTTAGGACCTACATTTTTACCATTTTAGTTTCCTTTCTTTCACTTTTATTAATTGTTGCAGCATGCATAAACCATCACTTTTGCCTTTCATGCATTCATGTACATCATGTACATATGCCATAATTATTTCATACAATTTCATCACATAATTAGACACCTTACATGTCATTTACATACACAGAAAATGCATAGCATATGCTAGAATCTTAAATACTTCACTTTCCTTCTTCCATGCTTTAGCTCTTCTCCATGCATACATTTTCCTTCATGCTTGACCTAAATGGGTTGGTTATGGGAGGGTGAGATTATAGGGAATCTCAGTAGCAAACATTACCACTTAAATATGAAAGATGGATGCTAATGCATGATATGTAATTTCATTAAACTTTCTTTGATTAGTTACATGCTATCATGCTATATACTTTTGCATAAAAGTGCATGGCCATGGAAAATATGTTATTCACAATACATTCAACATTATTTATCATGTCACAACATCATTCAAATATCATATACATTTCAACACATAAGCATACCATATCAAGCACATAAACAGGTCAGTCCACTATCTTGCACTCAAGGTTTTCTCTTGATCTTTTGCACTTGCTCCCTAGCTTTCCAACCATGAAGTCTTTCGGTCAATCATCTTCCCAACATCTTCTTGGATGTTTCAAGGTCCTAAATACATTCATATTCATTACATAATTCATTAGGACTAAGAATTTCAACATTGTTCCAAACTATCCTTAACAAATTATTAACTCTTTACTAACATAACTTTCTCTAGTCTTCACTAATTAACTTGGCCTTTGAATCAATTGATGTCTTGACTTTAACCTAAACCATTTCATCTTTTGAATCCATGTATGAGCTTAGAATAATGAAATTCCTGCTCCTATGCAATGTTATGTACAGAATTACACAACACCTTCTTTTCTTTTAAAAATTCGCATTTTGATTCTAATGCTTCCCATACTTGTTTCTCCACTTTATCCCACACAACTTTTCATTTAAAACCATTGGAAGCATCAAAATCATGAAATTCCAATCACTGTTCATGTGAGTGAACAGTAACATAAAAGAATCTCAAGAATTACAACTTGGAATTTCAATGCTTGCAAGGTTCAAAACCTATCCAATCCTACACAAAATGATCATATAAATTCAATGGAAGCCATAAATCATTAAAATTCCATTTCCTTCCATCATGAACAGTGAAAAACGTATTGGTTCAAGCATGGCAAAGTCAAGAATATCAATTTGATTCAACAACCAATCACTTATCTAACTTGTTTAAGCTTCAATCATAAATCTCTAACTTTAATTTGTTGTTTTCCCTTTCATATAAGATTTTTGGACAGCACAACACCTTAGAGAAAACCTAACTTTCTTCCATGAAAACCCTAAGTTCAAGCTCCCAAATCCAAGGAAAATAAGCTAGGATAGATTGCTTACCTTTAATCTCTAGCTTGCTTGAACTTTGGTACCTTGAAACTTCTTTGTCTTGGCTTGAGTTTTCATTTTGCAAGAGTTTGCCCAAGGGTTCTTGTACTCACGGTTTTGGTTCAGATTTGAGGGGTATTTATAGAAAACTCTTGGTGGAAATCAATGGCCAAGATTAGTTTGTGCACTATTTGATCTAATGGCTCACATTTAATCTTGGATTTAACTTTTTCAAAAAGGAGAATTATGACATCATCCATGACATCATGAAGGGACACTTCATAGGGCTAGGTGGTGAAATTCCAATGGGGGAAGGTTTTGGAAAAATTTCAGTCCAATCTAGTACTGGCTCAGTCCGATCCCTAAAAAATTATACTATTTTCTCAATCTAATTTTTTTGAGATTCTATAATATGCTGTATAACCTTAAATCCAGTATCTGGATTGTTCTTACCATTGAAATTATTGGACTGGGTCAAAACTTAATTATAGATCCCTTGGAAAATGACATAAATGCCATTGGTGCATTGTATTGCACTATATTAATCCTAAGGGCATAATTGTCATTCACACCTCTTTATACTATATTAAGGTATATACTGGCTCTAACTAATCATCTTTATATTAGCTTGCACATTTTTGGCTTGTCTAGAATGACCAAAATGCCTTTCGTCTAACTCTAACCTAATGACACAACACAGTGGCATACCTTCAATGGCATTTTCATAATTTTATATTTTTCCTAGTCATTATTAGCCCTGGCCCACATACTTATCTAAAAATATCATTAGGCCTATAAGGCGCCATACTGGGCCCTCTGTATGACCCACTACCTTCATGGGCTCAATTCCCGAGAAATTCCCCTGAAACATATTTATCAGGTGTTTTAATCTACTGTAAATTCTATAATAAATTCTACAGAACTCCTTTTTGAGCTCTGTTAGTTTTAGAAATTCTTATATTAATTATAGAAATTTAATACCAAATTTCATCTGATTTTGAGATCTGAAAAATGCTACAATAATTTTTCCTGACATCAGGAATTTATATCAATTAATCGGGACCTTAAATCAAAATTATGTGTGTGTTAAACTGATCAGAATAATTTTGTCTATCTACTGGTAAAACTTGGGACTAATATGATTCTGGACATTTTTAGGCCTTTTTCGGTTTAACTTTCTCATAATTGCTTTAGGTCCTAAAATTTTTGGCTAATTGCATTTAGGTCCTTATACTTTTGGTTAATTGCATTTATGTCCCTCCTTTTGTTTCTACTTTCACTTTTGGCCTCCAATCTTTTCTAATTTTCGTTTGGGTCCCTCTCTTCCTTCAAGACTCATTTAACCTTTATTATTTCTTCTGATCATAGTCATAATTCTTTCCAAACCTCTTTCCTCTATCAGCATTATACAGATAGGGAAAAGTTAGGATATGATATTTCTACGCCTTTAAAATAAATTTCATCCTCAAAATTTACTTGTTACCTTAGTCAACAATCTTGGATAGGTATTCTTTTCTCACTTTATGGCTAAGGATTGGGGTATCTATCTCTTATCTTCTATCTTGACATCTTAGTAGAGTACCTTTCATGCCCGCAGATCTTCATATCTTTACTATTATTACTTTTCTTTTGTTCTGAATCAACTCAATCAGAGTTGAACGCTACCTCATTATGTTACTTGCTTACTTGCTTTGCATCTATTTGCATATGGAGCTTCTGTCAACTTCTCTTCATACTTCTTAGTGTAATTACTTATTACTTCATCTAAGTATCTAGCAGAATTCTCTGAACATCCGCAAAACTTCATCTCTCAATTTCATATAATCGTACTTCTTCTCTTCTTATCATCTTTAATACTTCATCATAATACTGAGAGAGGACTTATATCACTATTCTTTCTTTCTTTACTTTATTGCTAGATAGGAGCACATAGGAGTACATACTCTAACATGCATAATGCCTGACCAACATATTGCAGGATTACATACCTGCTCATGAATGCAAAGCTCTAATATCGGAGCTCAAGCATTCCTTTTCTTAATATGCACAACTCTAACACTCGGAGATTGCACAACTCTATCACATAGAGTTTGCACTGCTCTAACATTTGGAGCTTTAGCATATTTTATAAATATAACATAATGCCTGACATTTGATGCAAGGAGTGAAAGCACTCACTTGCTATTTCATCTGTAACATAACACTTAAACATCTTATCCCTTTCAAAATAGGAGCTTCTCTATCTGTTTACAAAACTAGCTATAAAGTCACTTCATATTGTACTTCTTGATACATATTGCTCATTATGTATCACATTACATATCTCTCATAACGTACCTCATTATGTATCTTTCATAGCATATCTCATTACGTATCTTTCATGCCGTATCATGGCATATCTGCCCAAATCTGGCTATATCATGGTCCATCTTGCCTTATCATAACGTATTCTGAGATACCACAAGTTAAACATTCCCTTTAACTTATAACTTTGCTAGCTTTTAAGAAATCTCTTCTAAATATTTCCTTTCAAATTTATTTCATTTGGACTTGACATAAGGGTTCTAGTCTCTTAGTGTTTATAACCCCTTTTATAACTTTTCATAACTCTTTCTATCATTTTACATAACTCTATGCATATATGCCAAACTTCTATGGCATTTATATCCTTTCCATCACTTCCCAGGGGGTCACGCATCATTGGGCTACTATTGCCTGACCACGCTTAACTGAAAAGTGCAGATAAAATTTGAAGCACTGGTGCTAACAGGCTCCAATCCTGGTACTTTACTATTTTAGATCATTCTTATACTATCTCTCTTGGGTCTATCTGTACTTCTATTCTCTTTATCCTCATCTTGGAGGATCTATTCATCTCTTATTCTTATTCTTTGTAATCTCATCATAGGGATCTCTTTATTTTTATTTGACCCTTCTCATATCTTATGAAATATTCTCTAAATCTTTGGTACTCATGGTTAATAACTTTAACTTTGATCACTTACTTCCTGTTGTAAGTACGAAGATTCTGAGTTCAGTCCCTAATAGTAATAAGGCTATTTGAAATTAATATCATGGGTACTCTCTCTGTTATGAGTTAACCAACTTGTGAAGCTTCTATACCTTAACCTTTTCCTTGGTATTCATCCTTCCAAAGAAATATTGTACTTACGGCTCATTACTTTCTTTCTCTAGGCTTGGTCTACTGCGACCCTCAGGATCTACTGCAATCAACCGTAAACCTTTTCAGGATCTAACTGTGACTCTGGAATTTTGTTCACTGTGAGCCATGCTAGGATCTACTGCAATCCTCTGGAATCTACTGTGATTCCGTTGTACTGTATTCTCATCTCTAGAAGACCTAAACCAACGGATAAAGTTACAAAGGTTAGTCACCTCCACATAGTTGTTAACTCAATAGATAATTCCCCAAAAATGATAACAAAAGCCAATATAATCTATTAGGACTTTACTCATTTCCTCTACCACTCAGGAACTTCATATATCATTTCCATCTTTCATAACTTGACTATGCCCATTACTGCAGAGAGCTATATAGGCTCTACCATGCACATATCCATCATAATATGTTTATTCCTTTGGCTCTATCTTCAAGAGCAATCTTACTCTATTGCTAGAGCACTCTAACTCTATTGCAAAAATGTTAACTTCTATTGCATAGACGCTGCTCCTTCTCAGAGCTACATCATCTTTTATAAATGCATCTCATTTCATTTCATGTTTATAGCATATCATTCATATATCTTATCCCTACGAAAAGGATATGTCTTGAGTACCATGACCATTTGTCTAAAGATTCATTATTAACCTTCATCTCTAATCTTGTCTATGGCTTTATCATTACCAAGTTGAATTATCTACTTACATGTCGTATGACATGGGAGAAATAACTTTTTTATCATATATACTCTATCCTTAATAAAATGTGGAAAGGGGTATCCATTCATCATAGCATACTCCAACTACATAATATGCAAGGAGATGCAACTTCTCATCATAACTCATGGCAACATAAACCATATCATCATTACATAATTTACTCAGCCATCCTCTGTATGCATACTGCAATTAAATACTTAACTTAATAATCTTTAAAGCATTCTTTCTTCTACCATATTATCTATCATATTATATGTTCAGATCATTGTCAGATCCTAAAGTAACTATTTATCTAACTTGGGCTGCCACATTACCCTCTTTCTAGGGTATAGACTCAACACTTCATTACTCTTTGTTACATAGGAAATAGGGGAGTCACTTTATCTTATATGGAGTAACATGTATCTCTCTACTATCTCTAAATTCTTTCTGTCAATCAGTCTCAGTCTGCTCTAGACTAGGCTGTGGTTCCTTCCTGGTCAGTCTCTGGATCCTAACTAACTTATGTCCCTTGGATATCATTCATCATCTATTACCATTACTTCTGTTCTCTAAGGTGCTCTACCCATGTTTGCTAAGTTACTGTCTCTTTGTGATGGTATCCCTCTATTATGGGAACATAAAATTTTTATCTATTATCCATCATATCTTTAACCTTAAGCCACATGCTAAGCTCATTTCTAGGCAAGTCTTAATATGACTTTAATTCTTTCGTAATGTAGATCTATTCCTGATGATCACATAGAGGGTCTATTTCCAAACATCTTCTTAAACTGATCTTCTATATCTCAGTACCTTATACTGTTTGGCTTGCCTATATCATCTGCTAAATCTCCAACTGATAAAATTCAGTGAGGTCATCATCTTCATTCTTGTCATCAAGTCTCTGTGCAATCTAGTCGCATTGGCTATTCATGACTCATACTCTTTATGAACTTTAGTCACGGCCATCTCCAATTGCTCGTCATGACTTAACAGCTCTGTGTTCCTCAGTCATGACCAAGGTCATGTTCTATCATGACCTAATCTGCTTATACCTTAGTCGCGTCCTAAGGCTTAGACTCATTGTGACGTGTTAGCTCTGGAGCTTCCTGTCACGACCAATGGTCTTTACTTGTCACAACCAAAAGCTTATATGAATACTTGTCGTGACATATGGCTTAACTCATAGTGACTTATCTTCTCTAGAACTTCTAGTCATGACCTAAACTGATTCACATTGCAACCTGGCCATAACTTTTTCTAAATATTCACTTTTAATGTTCTTCAGTTTGATAAATTTGAGTCAATTGAAACTCATTCATATCTATATATCATAATCACATTAAATTGGGAACATATTCACATAGATGTTTAACTAATTATCATCTTATTATATCACATCAGAACTCATATTTCAGATCACCTTAACATTTGCACATACATTACATACATGTCACTTTCATATCTGGGTACAAGGTAACTATCATACATCTGAGTCATTACTTTACTCTATTTACATTACCCCTCATCTCTTTTACATTATTTTCTAGGGAATAGTGGATTGTAAATACTTCTGCATATAGAAGTGCCATATATGTATATCAGTTGGCAGATAATTTACTAAAACTCACTTATCTCTATGTGCCATATAGGGGTATATGGCAATATCTGACTTACTACCATCTCATTCTAGCCTGCTAGGGTGTAAACCTGATTTAGGTTAATACCCTCTATTGTATATCTATCTATCATCCCTACTACGACATTGAGGAATTGCAGATAAATTGTCTGTTTCTTTTTTCATCTCTACTTCTGTCCATCCCTTGACCTAGACTAAATAAGTCACTCTCTATAGCTTTCTTGAGACTGATATGATCAACATTATCTGTCTTTAACAAAGAATGCTGGGGTAGGACTAGGAACATCACACTGATCTTTATCTATAAAGTCACATATTCCTGGATTTTGAGAATGTATAGGGACTATCATAAACACTGACTAGATCTCTGGATTAAGGGAATGTTGTTTATTACTTATCTCAAATCTATCCTCAAACTCTAGTAGAGGAGGAATAATATCTGGTCTACCTATAATCCAGTACTAGTACTCAACTTCCTTAGCTGTAATATGTCCTCTCATTGGATGAGTAAAACTTATATTAGGGTTAGAGGGCATTCCCAATGACTCATGTTATATCTATTTCATCTCTTTCTACTAATCCTCACTGAGGCTATTGATCTTTAGCTTACATCTCCAAAATCCTATTTACTCATTTAGGAATATGAGGTAGCTTATCATATTATGCTTTTTTTACCTTAACTAGGCTATATTCATTCTATCATAGCATCTCTTATCGCCTGTAAGATTATGTATCCCTAGCCTGAAGGACTTATATGTCATTGGCCTTACTATAATCTATAACTAAGTTAGCTATTTTCTTTCAGCTAACTGAGGAAAGGGCTGGCTCACATCCCTATGACATTCATACTTTTAAGTTTTCCTTTATCCTCTTGTATCACTAACAGGAGAGAAGGTATCTCTTATTAAGCCTCAATATTCCATTTCCCTAGAGCATTCATCACCAATCCATAATCTTAGTTGGACTGTGAACAAGTAACCCATTACTAACCTCATCCTCAACCTCAATTAGGCCTTAGGTAACTGCTACATACTCTGTTCCCCAATTAGAGCAAGTTTACCTTGCATCAAAACCCTTTTCTGTGCTAAAACTTTATTATGTACCAATGCCACAACCTTTTACTCTGATACTAAAATGAAACATCCTACTTTTACCTCCTTAGAGTACGTATTCTAAGGCATATTTGATTAGTGGAAGCATAACATTAGCCAAAAAATTAAAATTTTAAAACTTACTTATCGAGTACTGTTCACTTAATGATTTCCAGATTTATAGTCTAATTTTAAAAATTCATAACTAAATGTACAAAAATCGTATGGAGGTGATCAAATATTATAATTGAAGATATTTTATATATTTTTAAGGAAAAAATATAAATATGGACATTTACCTTTCAAATTGATACAGTTAAATTATTACTTTTTACTGTTCATATGGCAAATTCTGGAAATTCCAGATTCTGCCTCTTAACTTTGGAAATTTATTTCTCTTGATATACATATCAAAATGAGGCATATTACCTATTAATTTAAAGATATAAATGTGTAATATATGCTCATAAACTTTCATGGATTAATTCATTCATTTACTAGGTCAAACTAAAGCCACAACAAAACTGCTTTAGGACCTACGTTTTTACCATTTCAGTTTCCTTTCTTTCACTTTTATTAATTGTTCCAGTAAGCATAAACCATCTCTTTTGCCTTTAATGCATTCATATACATCATGTACATATGCCATAATTATTTCATACAATTTCATCACATAATTAGACACCTTACATGGCATTTACATACACAGAAAATGCATATCATATGCTAGAATCTTAAATACTTCACTTTCCTTCTTCCATGCTTTAGCTCTTCTCCATGGATACATTTTTTTCATGCTTGACCTAAATTGGTTGGTTATGGGAGGGTGATATTATAGGGAATCTCAGTAGTAAACATTCCACTTAAATATGCAAGATGAATGCTAATGCATGATATGTAATTTCATTAAACTTTCTTTGATTAGTGACATGCCATCATGCTATATACTTTTGCATAAAAGTGCATGGCCATGGAAAATATGTTATTCACAATACATTCAACATCATTTATCATGTCACAAAATTATTCAAATATCATATACATTTCAACACATAAGTATACCACATCAAGCACATAAAGAGGTAAGTCCACTACCATGCACTTAAGATTTTCTCTTGATCTTTTGCACTTGCTCCCTAACTTTCCAACCATGAAGTCTTTTAGTCAATCATCTTCCCAACATCTTCTTGGATATTTCAAGGTCCTAAACACATTCATATTCATCACATAATTTATTAGGACTAAGAATTCCAACATTGTTCAAGACTATCCTTAACAAATTCTTAACTGTTTACTAACATAACTTTCTCTAGTCTTCCCTAATTAACTTGGCCTTTGAACCAATTGATGTATTGACTTTATCCTTCAAAATTTCATCTTTTGAATCCATTTATGAGCTTAGAATCATGAAATTCCTGCTCCTATGCACTATTCTGTACAGAATTACATAACACCTTATTTTCTTTCAAAAATTCTCATTTTTATTCTAATGCTTCCTATACTTATTTCTTCACTTTATCCCACACAACTTTTCATTTTAAAACCATTGGAAGTATCAAAATTATGAAATTCTAATCACCGTTCATGTGAGTGAATAGTACATAAAGAAGAATATCAAGAATTACAACTTGGAACTTCAATGCTTGCAAGGTTCAAAACCTATCCAATCCTACACAAAATGATCATATAAATTCAATGGAAGCCATAAATCATTAAAATTCCATTTCCTTCCATCATGAACAGTGAAAAACGTATTGGTTCAAGCATGGCAAAGTCAAGAATATCAATTTGATTCAACAACCAATCACTTATCTAGCTTGTTTAAGCTTCAATCATAAATCTCTAACTTTAATTTGTTGTTTTCCCTTTCATATAAGATTTTTGGACAGCACAACACCTTAGAGAAAACCTAACTTTCTTCCATGAAAACCCTAAGTTCAAGCTCCCAAATCCAAGGAAAATAAGCTAGGATAGATTGCTTACCTTTAATCTCTAGCTTGCTTGAACTTTGGTACCTTGAAACTTCTTTGTCTTGGCTTGAGTTTTCATTTTGCAAGAGTTTGCCCAAGGGTTCTTGTACTCACGGTTTTGGTTCAGATTTGAGGGGTATTTATAGAAAACTCTTGGTGGAAATCAATGGCCAAGATTAGTTTGTGCACTATTTGATCTAATGGCTCACATTTAATCTTGGATTTAACTTTTTCAAAAAGGAGAATTATGACATCATCCATGACATCATGAAGGGACACTTCATAGGGCTAGGTGGTGAAATTCCAATGGGGGAAGGTTTTGGAAAAATTTCAGTCCAATCTAGTACTGGCTCAGTCCGATCCCTAAAAAATTATACTATTTTCTCAATCTAATTTTTTTGAGATTCTATAATATGCTGTATAACCTTAAATCCAGTATCTGGATTGTTCTTACCATTGAAATTATTGGACTGGGTCAAAACTTAATTATAGATCCCTTGGAAAATGACATAAATGCCATTGGTGCATTGTATTGCACTATATTAATCCTAAGGGCATAATTGTCATTCACACCTCTTTATGCTATATTAGGGTATATACTAGCTCTAACTAATCATATTTATATTAGCTTGCACATTGTTGGCTTGTCCAGAATAACCAAAATGCATTTCATCTAACTTTGACCCAATGACATAACAGAGTGGCATACCTTCAGTGGTATTTTTGTAATTTTATATTTTTCCCGGTCTTTATTAGCCCTGACCCACATACTTATCTAAAAATATCACTGGGCCTATAAGGCGCCATACTGGGCCCTCTGTGTGACCCACTGCCTTCATGGGCTCAATTCCCGAGAAATTCCACCGAAATATATTTATTAGGTGTTTTAATCCACTCTAAATTCTATAATAAATTCTACAAAATTCCTTTGAGTTCTGTAAATTTTAGAAATTCTTATATTAATTATGAGAATTTACTACCAAATTTCATCTGATTTTGAGATCTAACAAATACTACAATAATTTTTTTCTAACTTCAAGAATTTATATCAATTAATCGGGACCTCAAATCAATATGATTCTGAGTATTTTTGGGCCTTTTTCAGTTCAACTTTCTCATAATTGCATTTAGATCCCTAAACTTTTGGCTAATTGCATTTAGGTCACTATACTTTTGGTTAATTACATTTAGGTCCCTCCTTTTGTTTCTACTTTCACTTTTGGCCTCCAACCTTTTCTAATTTTCATTTAGGTCCCTCTCTTCCTTTAAGACTTATTTAACCTTTATTATTTCTTCTTATCATCGTCATAATCTTTTCCAAACATCTTTCCTTTATCAGTATTATACAGATAGAAAAAAGTTAGGATATATGGCTACATAAATGAACAATATGGATGGTAGAATGACCCATATTGGCAATAATTTGTAAGATAATGATGGTCAATTTACCTCTATAGCTATAATTCTTCAAAGTATTCAAAAAGGTAATGCTGATGTAGAAAAAAAAACTTGAAGAGTTGAGTTCTAATAATGCAGATATCACTAGTCATCTAACTCAAGTCTCCAATACTATGAGCAATATTCAAGCTAAAAATAATAGAAGTATGCCTTCAACATTGTCATTAACCTGAAGGCTCTGAATGCTATTTCACTGAGTGGAAGAAAGGTTCAATTTAAAGGTGACGAAGTATCTAATAAGGAAGCATAAGACTTTGAAATAGAGAGTCCACTACTGTTACCAATGAAACTCAGGAAATCTAAGAGTGCCAAGGAGGAGGAGCTCATGACTAACAGAGCAACCCTAGAGGAGAATTCACAAGTATAAGGAGAAAGGTAATTGATTCAAGAAGAGGAAAAGATAGTGCAAAGTTCAGCTTATAAGGGAAAACAAACTAAAGAGAGAGCGAAGTCAAGCAAGCAAGGAACCTCTATGCCTATAGGTAAGGAGGTTAGTACTAAAGCTTTCCCCTTTCCCAAAGCTTATTTTGCTGGAAAGAAAAAAAATTGATCATGAATTTGTAAAAGATGCATATACTTTGTTTAATCAACTTGAAATAAACATTCCCATGGTTGAATTTCTTAAGAGGAATGTCATATCCTAAATTTTCCCTATCTATATAATACTGATAGTGGAAAGAGGTTTGGAAAGGATTATGACGAAGATCAGAAGAAATGATAAAGGTTAAATGAGTCTTCAAGAAAGAAAGGGACCTAAACGAAAATTAGAAAAGTTTAAAGGCCAAAAGTTAAAGTAGAAACAAAAGTTGGGCCAAAAGTGATAATTTCCAAAAGTTTAGAGACCCAAATATAAATAAGCAGAAAGTCAGGGACCTAAATGTAATTATGAGAAAGTTAAACCGAAAAAGGCTAAAAAATACTCAGAATCATATTAGACTCAAATTTTACTAGTAGATAGACAAAGTTATTCTGGTCAGTTTAAGGAGTCATAGAGTTTCGATTTGAGGTCTTGATTAATTGATATAAATTCCAGAAGTCAGAATGAATTATTGTAGTATTTTTTAGATCTCAGAATCAGATGAAACTTTACCATAATTTCTTATATTTAATATATGAATTTATAAAATTGACAGAGTTAGAAAATGAATCCTGTAGAATTCTTACGTGATTTTAAGGTAAAATAGAATACCCAATAAATAAGATCAGGAGAGGTGTCTTGGGATTTATGCCATAAAGGGCATAAAGGCAATGAGCCTAAACTAAGACCCAAATGGCGCCATAGTCAGCCCAACATGATGACTAGATAGTTAAGTGGGCTAGGGTCTAGAGCAGTCTAGGAAAAGTACAAAATTATGAAAATGCCCCTAGATGCCCATATTGTACTAGTGATGGATAGAGATCATTTTGGTCATTCTGGACAGGCCAAAAATGTAGGACATAGTATCAATAGATCAGTTAGATCCAATATATGCCTTGAGGAAGTGTAAAGAGGGGTGAAATGACAATTATGCCCTTAGGGTCAATATAGTGCAAGAAAGGATACCAAGGGTATTTTGGTCATTTTCCAAGGGATCTATAATTAAGTTGTGGCCCAGTACAAGTATGCCAATGGTATGAGATGCCTAGATATTGATTTCTAGAGCATAATACATATCCTGGTATATTATTAAAAAATTAGGAACAGAACACAGTCTGGTTGTTGTGAAACTGCTCCGATTGTATTATGCTCATAATTGTTCTTTTTATAAAAAGTTAAATCCAAGATTAAGTGTGAGCTCTTGGATCAAATACTAACCAAATCAATCAATTTTTCATAAAATTTTCTATAAATACCCCCTCAATTCTACATCCAAACTATGGCCTCATGAACCTTGGGGAAACTCTTGCAAAATGAAAACTCAAGCCAAGATAAAGAAGATTCGAGGTACCAAAGTTCAAGCAAGTTAGAGATTAAAGGTAAGCAATCTCTCCTAGCTTATTTTCCTTTGATTTGGGAGCTTGAACTTAGGGTTTTCTTGAGTTTTCTCTAAGGGGAGGTGCTGCCCAAAAACCTTAGATGAAAGGGGAAAGAAGAAATTAAAGTTAGAAACTTATGATTGAAGCTTAAACAAGCTAGTTAAGTGATTGGTGGTTGAATCAAGTTGGTATTCTTGACTTTACCATGTTGTGCTCTATTCAGTCTGTACTATCGTGAGGGAAAGGTTTTGAACCTTGGAAACATTAAAATCTCAAGATTGTAGTTCTTGAAATTCTTCACAGTTACTGTTCACTCACATGAACAGTGATTAGAATTTCATGATTTTGATGCTTCCAATGGTTTTAAAATGAAAAGTTGTGTGGGATAAAGTGGAGAAACAAGTATGGGAAGCATCAAAATCAAAATGAGAATTTTTGAAAGAATTGTATGCATAAGTTTAGTTCTGTACAGAAGGCCATTAAGAAGCTGGAATTTCATAATTCTAAACTCATAGATGGATTCAAAAGATGAAATTGTATGGGGTAAAATCAAGATATCAATTGGTTCAAGAGCCAATTGGATTAGTTAAGATTAGAGAAAGTTATGATAATAAAGAGTGTAACAAGGTTAGTCTTGAACATGGCCAGAGTTCATGAGTCCTAATGGATTATGTGATGAATATGAATGTGTTTAGGACCTTGAAACTTCCAAGAAGATGTTGGGAAGTGATTGATATAAAGGCTTCATGGTTGGAAAGCTAGGGAGCAAGTGCAAAAGATCAAGAGGAAAGCTTAAGTGCAAGGTAGTGAACTTACCTCTTTATGTACTTGATGTGATATGCTTATGTGTTGACATGTATATGATATTTGAATGATGTTGTGACATGATAAATGATGTTGAATGTATTGTGAATAACATGTTTTCCATGGCCATGCACTTTATGTAAAAGTATATAGCATGATGGCATGTCACTAATCAAAGAAAGTTAATGAAATTACATATCATGCATTAGCATCCATCTTGCATATTTAAGTGGTAATGTTTGCTACTAAGATTCCCTAGAATCTCACTCTCCCATAACCAACCAATTTAGGTCAAGCATGATGGAAAAGGTATACATGGAGAAGAGCTAAAGAATGGAGGAAAGGATAGCATATGCTATGAATAACCCATATATGTAAATGCCATGTAAAGTATCTATTTATATGATAAAACTATTTATAATACTTATGGCATATGTACATGATGTATATGAATATTGAGAAGCTTATTTAATGGCTTATGCATGCTGGAACAATTATGGAAAATGAAAGAAAGGAAACTGAAATGGTAAAAATGTAGGTCCTTAAGCAGTTTTTTTGTGGCTTCAGTTTGACCTAGCAAATAAAGGAATTATTTCATGAAATTTTTCAAGTGTGTAGCACACATCCATAGATTTAAGTGCATAGGTAGAATGTTTCATTTAGATGTGTATATCAAGAGAAATGAATTTCCAAAGTAAGGGACCAGAATCTATTTCTAGATTTTTTGACCAAATGAACAGTAAACTTTAACAAATAAATTATATTAATTAGCTTATCATTTGGTCTGGAAATTATTTTTCCCTTAAATTTCAAGATGTTATCTTTATATATTTTTTTGAACAACTTCATTTCGAGTTTTCTAGAATTAATTATGATTTTTTGAAGTTTGTTGTGTAATTTGGAATACCATATGAACAATAACCCGAGAAAGAGTAAAATTCTAGATTTGGCTAATGGACTTCCATGGTCTTGTAAGTGGTTCCAAATGCTACTGAATGATCCCTAAGAAGTATAAAATTAAGGATGTTACACGGAATCCTAAGTATGCCAAATTTTTGAAATAATTGTGCACTGGTAAAAAAAATGTAGGCATCTTGAGAGAATTCAGGTGAGTGCTAATGTGTCATCTTTTTTTAAAGCTGAATTACTGATTAATTGTCAAGATCTAGGATCCTACACCATCCCTTGCATAATAGAAAAAGTCTATATTAAGGGAGCATTGTGCTTCAGTTAACTAGTAGATCATGGTACAGGTCAAGGACTTAGTGTTCCCAGCTAATATTTATATCCTACATATATCTAGTGAGCTAGTTAATGAGAATACTTTAATCCTAGGCAGACTTTTCCTCCAGCTCCAACACAATCATTAGTATGAAGCATAGTTCTATTACAATGGAAGTTGGAGAACATGTTGTTACTTTTAATATGAATAAAGCCATAAAATATCCTTTTGACAATTTTACTTTTGTTGGGTTAATGCTATTGAAGAAACTTGAGATGAGCATGAAATGAGTTTGTATGATGAGTATAATTCTGTGTTGCATAATTTCCATAACACCCATGAAGCATCTGATGAGCATGTTGATTCAAATTTATCTTTGAATGCCTATGATGATTATTTTGTATCTCTCTCTTCTATTTATTCTTTCTCTTATTCTTGTGGAAGCAATGCACCATGTTTTAATTGCTTAGACATTAATAACACGCTTTCTATTTCCCAGGATTTCACATTCTCATCGAATTTAGATTCTATTTCAATATTCGCGAGTGACATTGCCTTTGGAAAGGATTTGTTGAGTAATTTTGCAAGTTTACAACATTTCATAGATGTTGAAAGTGGAATAAATTCTAAAAGTAGAGCCTCTATGATACCAAGTCATGACTAATTAACCTCACATCATGACTGAAGATCAAATTCCTATGGACAAGAGTCTCTGTGTTGGGGAGTCGCGACTATACGATTGTTTGTTCATCACTGATGAGTAGAATGACCAAAAAAGAAGACTATGTGAATCCTTGTTATGACTATAAACTGTTGGAAATCGTGCCCTAGGGGCCAATCATTGTCTTATGAACATTATTGATTTATGAATTTATTAATTGTGTTATTATATTATTTGCATGTTTACTATGATGACCATCCTTGGATAATTCATGATCTTATCCTAAATGTCCCTGGTCAATCATCTCTGCGGGAGCACAGATGAAATAAGACTAGTATGACTTTGAAAATATATAGAGATATAAATTAGAGTCATAAGCACATGTAAGAGTACAAGGTGTTGGAGTGACCCGCTATGAGAGAACTGCATGGGTAACGTCATAAGCTTCTGTCATATACAAACCATGTCAATATACCCTTTGACCTGAGATCATCATGGATTCCTACATGACAAACGCTCAGCTTTGACCTAGTCAAAAGTCACTTTTGACCGAGTGATCATAAAGACTATGTTCGGGTTTAGTGGTTTTTCATGCGGAGGAATGTGAATGGTCAAGATGGAATTTGTCCCACACATTCGTAGAGAGATATTACTAGGCCCCTCAATGAGTGAGTATGAGAAATGTATGGCAATACTGTAATGGAAAGGTAGTTCCATTTCTATAGTCAGACTACTCAGGGATCGACAAAGTAACGGTCAAGAATAGGAGGATGACATTATCCATGCCTCAACCATGACCAAAATATCGTGTGACAAAAGGGACATGATATGGTTGTATAAAAGGTTACACCATTTAACGATCCTTATATAATTTGGGTAGTCATTATGTCTTGCTAGAGACCGCTTATGACTTATGGGCCAGTATAGCAAATGACCCACTGCCAACTTCATATGGGCCTACAGGGTCACACACAAAATAGCCCAACACGAGCTATGATGTCCAGATTCATTGAATTTAAGACATGTCTAGATTCAATGAAAGATCCAGGGTGGATGTATATATTTATTTATATTTATATTCGTATATATATATATAAATTTGTATATATATATTATATAAGAGATATATAAGATTTAATTTATAAGGATAAATTAAATCTCTATCACGTTTGAATTTGAAATTTAAATTGATAGGATATCTCATATAAGAGATATTTATAAGATTTAATTTATAAGGATAAATTAAATCCCTATCACGTTTGAATTTGAATTTCAAATTGATAGGATATCTCATATAAGAGATATTTATAAGATTTAATTTATAGGGATAAATTAAATCCCTATCATGTTTGAATTTGAAATTCAAATTGATAGGATATCTCAAATTTGATTTATGAGAATAAATCAAATATAGTTCAATCTCATCTTTATTTAAAGTTAAATAAATAGGTAATTAAATCTGTGGGACAAATTTAATATTATTTATTTAATTAGTTTCTTATAAAATTATACAATATATGATATTGTATTAATTTGAAAATTAATATAAGATTAACTCCAAAAATCTAATTCGGTAGAGAAAAAAAAGGCATATAGCATCCTATATATCTGATTTTAGGAGCTATGTTTTCAGATATACACACAGAGAACACAGAAAGGCCGAAGGGGAATCTACAAAAGATTTACAGATAAGAAACTGCTAAAATAGAGACGGAGAGGATGAATTTTTGAGAAAGCCCTGGAGGGACAAGAGACGCTAGCACGTCATTCGTGGTTGGAACGCTGTTCATGTGGATACCAGTAGCGGAAGTCGACCTGAGTCGTCGACTTCTTGTGATCGGAAAGGGAGCACGAGCCGCGGAGAGAAGCCGTGAACGTCGTGACTAGAAGCTGCGGAAGTAGCTGAGGAACACTGAGGGTAATACTTCTTCCCACTTGACTTAAACACATACGGTAGATCCTGGCAAGGAATGGAAAAAATTTTAAATTAATTTCCACTGCGTGTCTTCCAATTCCTTACACAAACTCCGTAGGTGATCTTGTGAATCCACATAACGATGAGAAGTTGACGATATGATAATTAGGTCATGACTAGGAAACCCAAATGCAACAATTGATTTTCAATCTTTTTCAGTTCCAAATAAGGAGCGCAAAAAGGGGAAATAGAGTAGTAAAGGTTGACTTGAAAGAAGATTAGATTCCTGAGGAGGCAACCAAGGGTAACTTTGACCTCCATGAGCATGTTATAGCTATATCTGATTAACTTGTGAGGTTACTACACAAATACAAGAGCAGAGAGCTATCATTATGAATCAGAAATTTAGAAAGCAATAATTCTTAGATCTTTTGATTATGCATAAAGCTAAATCCTTCCATATAGCCCTTCCCCAAGGATTTGAAGAGGCTTTCTTTAAGAGTAATATTCTTGCCTCTGCTTTCTTCCAAGAGGGACCAGGTGAAACATTAGGAATAAGAGCTACAGATGCTAAGGCTAGTACTGGACTAAATGAGGAAAGAGATGGTGCTAATAAAGCAGCAGAGCAGGGGAACAACCAGTCTTGAACCTTCATTTTTATCTCCTTGTTTTGTTATTTTTGTTTGTGATTTTGGAAAAGGTTGTACTTAAACATGGATATTGATTGTTGTTTGTTATTTGGGCAATGCGTACTTATTAAAATCTATTAATCTATATACCCTTGTTTTTATTGCTTATAATTTGAGCTATTGTTCCTATATGTCTGCTAATGATTACAATGTCTTGTATTTTTCTCCATTGATAGTGAGGACACTCTCAAGTTTAAGTGTGGGGGAGAGGTTTTTGTTTCTGTTCCACAACCAAAATGCCATCATTTTTCAAATAATCCAATCTTTCATCACAAAATTTTGGTTCTTTATTTTATTGTGTGATGAATTACTGAATATTGGATTCCAACTTTAACTGTTTTTATGTGATTACTGGTCACAACCAAAGTGTTGTATGGTCGTGACTTTAAATGGATTTTTGATCTTATTTGACTCAGGATGTTATTCATTCTTGACAAGATGTACCTTTAGTAGCAACTAAATCTTTTGAAGTGTGATTATGTGCTTGCTGTGATGATTAGTCATGACAAGATGAGATTTAGGTCGCGACTAAATTCTCTAATATCCATATGTTTGATCACAGTGAAAGTTCGTCACTACCTAAACTGTTTTTAGTCAACTATATTGCAAATTTAAAAATATCCATCTTCCTTCTCTTTGCTTTATGCAATGATGTATAGAAGGACCTTTTGAATCATGCTGCTTTTATAAGTGAAATTATTGCTCTATTTTTTTAACCTTTTGCATAAACAGTTTTCCAAAAACCATTTCCACTCTTGAGTTTTTAAAAATATTGGAAATTGAAATGGAATCACTTAAGTTTTCACTAGTAATCTTGGGATTCATACATGATCTTAGTGATGTTTTGGTACCTTTAATTATCATTTTAAATGTTTTTCAATTATGATAAGTGTTTTAATGCCTAATGAATAATCATCGTTGTTTGAGACTTTTGTGTATAAGCAATTTAGATGCAAAACCTTGTTGGAAGGATTCTCGGCCTTAATTCCTATATTGAGGGATTATTCATTTGGTTTGCATTCTCTAGAACTTGTCTTAGCTCTGAGTGAAAAAATATTTGTACATTTATGCTATTGCATATGATAGAGGCATCTATTTCTACACCCTTTAGCCAACACACAAGCCATAACCATGAATCCATTGTTTACCCAATTGGGCTTTCACTTTTTTCATTTCACCCATTGTTCATTCATTTTTTGTTCAAGTGTCTAAACTACATTATCAAGTAAGTCAATTTCAGTCTTTTATTTGAGACCATATAATCTTCAAGGAATTTGTGTGAAGTATTATATATTTACTCAAATTGTGAAAAAAAGAGAAAAGAAAGAAACACAAAAAAAATGAATAAAGTTGTAGCAATATCAAGGAGTTATAGTAAAAGAATAAAGCTGAAAAAAGTACTTTGTGGAATATAAGGTTATGATTTGATTTTATTTAGATGAATTTTGACTTGCACTATCTTTAATTAAGGCACTCAATTACATTCAAACTCCATTTCACTTGATATTTCTATCATTTCAATCCTAAAAGTCCTCTTGATTCTTTGCATGATGTTTTATCATATAAGAGATTTAAAGCTACTACAAGCTTATGGTAAGGTGTTTGCCACTTGAATTAGAGTGAAAGGACCCTGACCATGAGAGTTTAGAGAGCTAAACACTTATATACCCACAAAGAACCTATTATGCTCATGCATTTAAGGTTGATTTCACCATGTAGTTAATTACTTAGTATTTTTCATGTTATAATTTTTGTATTCCCAAAAAATGATTGATTAATTGTTTTAAAAGTTCATTGTTGATTATGTTGCTCTCTTCAGTTTTGCCAGCATTTGCTTTGGCGTGATCCACTTCTTTGCTTAAGTATTTGCTCAGGCGTGATCCATTTTCTATGGTTTTGTAACACTTTTACCTTTATTTTATGCTAGCCACTATACTTTTGTGACAATATTCTATTTTGCATGGCAATATTCTTATTGAAGGGTAAAATGGTTAATTATTCCTTCCAAACTACAAATACTTTGCTCTTTTATTAGTTTAATTTTACAAGGGATTTTGGTTTTGATCTGCAGGCATTTAGAAGAAACTCAAAGACCCAAAGTGGAGCTAAGAAGAAAACACAAGACAGAGAAAGCCAAAGTCAAGAGAGATAGCTTATGTGATTATTAGTCGCGATCTAGGCATCCAATGGTTGTGACCTACTTTCTTCTGGGAGATTCTCTATGTTCACAGGTCGTGACCAACAATGTGTACCTGGTTACAACTAGAATAGATGTCATATACCTAGTTTTCTTATCTGATATGTATGTAAAGTTTGTATGTAATATGTAGGAAATTCTATAAGGAAAATGTTACAATTTAAGGAAGGAAATGGATTAAATTCCAAATAATGGAAAATTCAAGGAGTTAAGTAAAATTTAGAAAATTTCTAGGGATAAAATAAAATGTAAAGATAAATTTTGGGCCATAAAGTTTAAGGGACCAAAATGCAATTTGTCACAGTTAAAGGGTAAAATTGTAATTATGAGGAAGTTGTGCCAGAAACTGGCCAAAAATGTTACAATCCTAAATTTTACCTGTAAATAGAGAAAACTATTCTAATCAGTTTAATGCAACGCGAAATTTTAATTTGAGGTCCCCATAACATGATATTAATATCTAAATTCCGTAGATTATTATAGGACCTTCTAGATTTCCTAATCAAATAAAATTTGGCAAGAAAATCCCATAATTAATATAAAAATTTAAAAACTGATAGAATTTAAAAATGAGTTATGTAGAATTTATAATAGAGTTTATAGTACAATAATATACCTAATAAATATTTTTGGGTAAGTTTTCTTGGGAATTGAGCCATAAAGGTATTGGACCCATGTAAAGGCCTAGGTTGGCATCTCATAGGCCAGTAAAATATCTGAACATTCCTATGGGACAATGTCCAGAGAAACCTTAAAATATGAAATTATGAAAATGCCCTTAGTTGTAATACTGAGTAAGAGATGAATTGAGAGCATTTTTGTCATTTGGACAAGGTCAAAATTCCAAGGAAGATACATGAATGATTAATCAAAGTCAGTATATGCCCTGATAAGGTGTAAAGAGGTATGAAATGACAATTATGCCTTTAAGGTTAATATAGTGAACCAAGGGCATTTCAATCATTTTTCAAGGGATGATAAGTAAATAAATACTCAGTCTAACAATGTAAGTGATAGAAAAAATCTAAACATTAGTTATCATGATAGAATACATATTAATATTATAAAAGTTAGAAATATAAAACAGTCTAATTTTTATGAAACTGGCTAGATCAATACCATATTGTATTAGAATTTTTCATATCAGTATTTTTCTATGTCTTGTGCTAAACAAATCCTTATTTGATCTCATGGATGATGTCACTTTTTGGCTTCTAGGTCAAGCATGGGAGAAGAAACAATATGAACCCTTAGATCAAATAGTGTTTAGATTAATCTTGGCCTTTCATTTCCACCCAACTTTTTCTATAAATACTCCCCTTCATAGCCCATTTTGGCATCCTCAAGAACCATATGGGAAACTCTGCCAAAATTAATTTTGAGCAAGGAAGAAGCATACAACTTGGAGCAAAATAAAAGGTAATTAGTTCCTTTGATCTTGGACTTTATTCTAGGAAGTTTGCTCTTGGTTTTAAGTGGTTTTTATGGCATTTTCCCTTTGATATTGCTGTTGGACATGTTGCTCATATGTGGTTGGAATATTAGTTTTATGTTATAGATAGTTTAGACGAGTTTTAACAAGCTAGAATCAAGTAGTATAAGCTTAGAAATTCTAAGGTTTATGTAATTAGGGTTTTGTGTTCTTGGCTACCACTATACGAATCATTGTTCATATGTGAAAATTTTATAATTTTGATGATTCCAATGGGTTTATAATGGAAAATTGTGTGGGAGTAAGGTAGAGAAACAAGTAATAGAAGCATTGGAATCAAAATAAGAATTTTTATAAAACAAGAGGAAGTGTTTTGGTTCTGTACAGTAGCCAAGTAAGGAGTTTGATTTTAGAAATTCTGATTTCATATTTAGATTCTACATGAAAAATTATATGGAAATAAACCATGAGAATTTATTTTCAAAAAGATGAAAGTATAAGACATAGCATGGACAAAGAATGAAACTTAGTGAAAACTTAGTCTTGGAATTGTTTTGAAGTCGAGTTATAACTTGCTATTGCTTTGTAATGGATATATTTTAACATTTGTTTGAAAACAAGACAATTTCAAGGAGAGCTTAACAAGGATAGCATAAGAGTTAGCAAGAATACTTAACTATAATCTTATAGTTGTTTGACTTTATGCTTACTTGTTAGTTATGATCTTTGGTTATCTTAAGATGATGCTATGATGATGATGATGATGTATGAATAGATGCAACTCTTTGCAACTAATATCATGACAATATGTATTTTAGAGTTTGCTTATGCATGATCATGAAGTAGCTCCCATACATGATAACATGTTAGGCATTTAACCAAGCATGCATGATATTATAGTTTGTATGACTTGCTATTGAAATTTCCATGAAATCTCATTTTTCCCATATGCATAACCATATTATAGGTGCTAGAACCTCAAAAGGAAAAAGGTTAAATGTGGATTATAAGTTAACTAATTGACATCATGGGATGCAATAGTATATTATGGTGTGTATGTATTAAAAGGCAATGACCTTATTATGGTATTTTCCATGAAAACCAATGAGTTATGATGTGAAATTTGGCATGAAAATAGCTAAGATACTGAGCTTTAAATAGACACCAAGAATACCTCAATTGGTTAATTTTTCAATTTAATATGATTTTTCCAATTTAGAGATTAAATTTGGAATGAGATAAAATGAAGAGGCAGTGAGGTTCATATGCCAATTTCAAATAGCAAATGAATGAATTTTTCCCCTAAATTTTATGGGCTTAAAGAACACATTTCTAGCTTTAATTTATCGATAACACGTTTCATTTGGATAAATGAGCAAGGAGAAATGAATTTTTTAAGCTAAGGCAAGAAAACTGAAATTTCCATATTTACCAAATGAACAGTATTTCTTCAACGAAAAAACTATATTTATTTAGCCAATGAAACCTCAGTTTTATATTTTTCTACCATAATTTAACAAAATAGATTTCATTAAAAATTTGAACCACTCCATTTTAATTTTTCTAAATTTAATTATAAATTTTTAAATTTGAGTCTGTAATCTAGATTATCAAATGAACAGTAATCAATATTTTTTTAAAAAATCATTTTTCTAAGTAAAAGAGGTATTAAATTGGTTCAAACTACTGCCAATTGAGCATAATTGAGGGTGAAAATAAGGACATGACAATAGACAGTTAGTGAAGCTATATGTTTTCAATTAAGGCAAGAGAAGCAGCAGGCATGAAAAGGAGGATGTGATTATTACCAGATTTGGTCAAGAGCAGTCTCACCTCATCCTCTCAATTTCTCTCATCAACCTTAAACCCAATCATCTATTTTTATTCATCCTTTTAGAAATTTCTCTATTTCTACACCGATTAAATCATTTCTACCACCATTCTCTTCATCTTACCATTATTTTTTCCACAAATCTCATGGCATCAACTTAAGACTGCGATTGCGGCACAGTCGGTGCTATGAGAGGCTAGTTCTCTTAGTCTCTTAGTGATGGACTATACAACTTGAGCTCATGGACTATAATGGGGAGTTTTTTTGTCTTAATAAGAACTTATTCATATTTGGGAAGTTCTAGATTTAGGGAATTCATGATATGTATGAGAATTGAATATCGATTGATTGTTCTAAGATTAGCTACTTGTAATTGATTTGGATGATATGATTATTGATTTGTATATATATATTTTATTTCTAGCTAGTTAGTTGATTATTGGCGATTGTTAGCAATTAATTCAATTGATGGGAGTCTTTAGCTATCGATGACTCATGACTATCATGATGAACAAATGAAGAACTTAAACAACCGAAAAAGTAAGAAAAATGAACAAATGAACAAGTTAAAAAGTGACTATAATTTTCATGATGGAGAATGATGATGGAGATGACAGATAACAACATTAACAACTGAGATGGACATAGAAACTACGGGGCAAAAGCCAAAAAATGACCTTTGTCAAAGTCTGTGATGATGGGAACCTGATGACTTTTAACAGTAGTTTTTATAAAAACCGCAGTTAAAATACCTACCAGATAACTTAACCGTGGCTTTTATAAAAACTCCATTAAAGTTTTTAAAAATGAACTTATTTAAGAGAATTCAATATTTTTTTCATTGCAGTTTTTCTTATAACTGCCGTAAAGTAGCACCTTGATAAGTGATTTTTCTAGGAGTGTAGGTGTCAAGGCCCTCCCCATACGCTCTACTTGTAGTTGTTGATTCAGATGTTCGATTAGTTGTATATAATGCTTCACTGTTTGATACATTTGTGTTTATCCAAGCTTTGAGGTCGGGTGATTGGATAGACCTTTAAGGAGTTTGGCTTCGCCCAAAGTAGCTTTGCTTGGTTACTCCATATCCAACTCCCTTAAGAAGACAAAGATGGTCAAGAGTACCCAACGCCTCAGCTAATAGATCATCATCCGCAGGATGCTACCCCAATATGACTTCCTTGGACATGCTTTCCTGTGAAGTAAGAGTGTTAATATTTCTATAGCTAAGTAAAGAAATTAATCAAGGACATTAATACCTATGAATCTGTCGACAACCTCCCTCATACGAGGATTATCAACAACGCTTTACTTATTTCTCCAGGCTAATGTCGGGACAAACTGACATCTGATTCCTTTTTCTTCTCCACATTTTTCTTTACGCCTACATACCCTAAGCGCCCTACCTTGTACAACTATTCATTCTTTTTCACCAACCCTTTGTTTTTCTTGCGTAACTCCTATGTAAACAAAAAACGAGATGATCAAAGAGTTACATTCAAAACAAGCAACTTATTAACTACAAATAAATATTACCTTGAATGTTTTCTGCATCGTGACATTACAAAAGCAACCCATTCCACCTTTTTCACAGCCTGTTGTAAAAGTTCAAGAACTTGGAACTCATCGACAGAATCAACATCCTTCAAGTATATCTTTTTAATATGATTATGGAAAGAGCGTAGTGTCCTCCTTGCCTTGAAGAGAACAAAGTATTTCTAGTGCTCTTTGACCTTAAATATTGACTGCAAAACACACAATTGAATTTGTTAGGGTGAGGTATCCTGCTTAAATAAATATCAATTATGAAGCATATATATCTTACCTATACAATTTTCCAGATGGTTTTGCATACTAAATCAACCACCTTCTTCCAGTCATTATTAGTGATGGGCACATTGATCCTTGCCATTATCCCTAGTAGCTGATGAACTTATCAGAATCAACTAATTTCCCATCACTGTTCCATTCTACGTGTAATTTTTCCTATCAACCCTTGCTTTATTAACGTCATTCATGGCACACATCCCCCTCTTGATTTGTCGTTCAACTGATTGAACTCTACTATTTCCATTTGATTCATTGGTGTCATGATTGGGGCTGTCAGTACCAGAGCTATAATCATACACCATTTAAGTACTAATTGGAAATCAAAACAACAAGGAACTAAGAAATAAACTTCCCATTAAGCTATTGAAATTAAGCCATTTGGTTTCTCATCCTCAAGAGTTGAAATCCTCAACTACACATGGAATTCGGTGTTATCACCACCAAGCTCAAAAATTTAGTAGCCATGGGGGATGGAAGAGATGAAAAGATGGAAGATGGAGTGATGGAAATAGATGGAGAAGAGAGAAAAATGAGTGAATGGAGTCTAGGAATGAATGGTGGCTAAATAGGGTTTGAAATCTAGGTTATAGTGACAAGTTGGGTCAATTTTTTGTTAGAAAATGGGTCAAAAGCAGGTTTGGAACCAAAAATCGCGTTGCTGCAGAATTTGTGCAACTTGCCGTAGTGAGTGATCAAAATGCCCTTTTTAGCACAAAATCACAAGGATCTAAGACTCAATATAATCAAATAATTTGCAATATAAGCCCAAATAACCTATTAAATGACCCTAAACTGATATGAAATACATGTATATAATTTAGTCTCATAAGGGATCTTGATGTATTAAAACATGTGACCATTGGAGGTGAAGCAACTAGGGAGTTTAGTTTTTGAATTGATGACGGATGGTAAGAATTTTTACAAACCTTAAAAATAATCTCAAATCCAAAATAGACAATACTGATCTATGGTACATCACTTTGCAAGACTGGCAACCATTTTCAGTGAACATTGCATGGTTATGTGCTTATGGAGCGCGCATGCTCTCGATGTTCAGCTTTTGAAGAAAGAGAAAACTTCATCATTACTTTGTAGTGGACTAAAATGGATAGAATTTTTGGTAACAAAATACACATTCTAACAATCAAATTTTCAAACTGCAATTTTCAGCATTTTGTAACGTAATTAGAGAATATGTGATTTCAGGTTTACTTGGCTTATGAGCTATGGAAATCACATAGGAATACACTTTGACTACAAAGCTCTAGAAATTGCTCTCTTCAAAAGTAACATAAAGTGCCAATGGATTAGTTCAAACATATGAGAAGATGATAGCACTTCGTTCTCATTTACAAATGATAGAGCATGATACTTTCTCAATATAAACATAGAAAGTTATTTTTGTATAATGCGAGGATATTGTATTTTGTTAATATATTGAACAGTATCTTCATATTGGACATCATATGTTTAGATAAACTTCTTTTAGTACAACAATTGTTCAATATTTAATAGATAAACAATGTTCTTCTAAACCACTGCTCCATGCATTGCACAAGATATACCATATATTTAATAGATAAAATTAGTGCCTGTGACATTTCGTGAGTAATTAGTACACATCACAAGCTTTAAAATGAGTCATATTTTACCTTTATTCGATTTATATTCTATAAGTTATAAATTTTCAATGTTGGGGTAATAAATCTAGAAATTTTGTTTGTAACATGCTCCAGTAAGTCGTATAATTAACTGCTAAATAACAATTAATAATACTACTATGTAGAAAAGGAAGAAACTCATTTTAAAGTTTACTATAGTTGAAAATGTTAACCATGGTAGAAATAGTTCAGTTAATAATCAAAGTCATTGCCAAGGTTAAAAGAAATGAACCAACCATCAAAAACCTTAATCATAATAGAAAAAACACAAATTTAACTTACACTTGGGGACGCTGTAATGGTTAAAAAAGAATGAAATCATGAAAAAGGGCTAATCATGCTAGAAAATGAACACAATACAACAAGGTTATCATAGTTAATAAAGGATTTAACCTCATAACATTTCATAAAAGTCTTTACAAACTTCACAAGTTAATGCTAACCATGATAAAAAAGAAGGAACACCCAATAAGTGCTATCATGGTTAGAAAGGGTAAAACACCATCAACATTTAAAATAACAATTATATCCAAAAAGGAAAACAAATCTTTTCAATAGTAACATTCGAATGGAAGTGAGCAACACAAATTCCAGTTGAAACCAAAAATCATATTTCCCTCCAAAATTGTCAAGCATTATTCCCATCCCCTATTCATGATTGGCATAAGAAAGGTAAACAAAAAAAAACTTCCCTAATCAAGCTCACAATTGCATTGTTTGTGAGGAAAACAATTTTTTAGCATTTCTAGAAAACACTAATCCCCATTTCTCAAATGAGACTGAGTGTGATTGACCCAACACAACTTGTATCATACATATCAAATACAATATTAGCCTAGTTTAATTTGCATTTTTTTCAAACAATTACACATTTATTCCTAGCATAAATCCCTATAAGAAAACTCGGCTCATGCAAAATAATGTTAACTAATCTCCTTCAAGTTGAGGTAAAGGGGAGTGTGAAAGATTATTCATGCAAAATGAGAGAAACAAAAAATCTAGAGGCTAAAGGTTTTTTCTTTCTTTCCTATTAACATCTAAAAGAGAATATAGAAAAATTAGCAGAAATGGAAACACAAAAACAGTAATGAGAAGTATGGAGCAAGCACTACTAGAAAAAAAAACTTATAACGGCGATACTTCAAGGTGGTTAAAAGTAAAAATGCTGTAAAAAAAAAGATTGTGGTATATTCGTAAATAAGTCTGCATTCTAGAAACTTTTTATAGCGTTTTGTCATACAACCACCATTAAAATAACTTATAACGGCAATTTTTAGGACAACCACCATTATAAGTTATTCTTGCCATCGCGCCCTATTTACATAAATAAAGTGTACGTCTCTTGCCTCTTCATTTTCCAACGTCTCTATCCCTCATGAGAGAAGGCCAATAGATAACTCTTATGAACCATCTTCTTCTCAATCTTTATGTTTAACCATTCATATAGTACTAACTCCTTTCTCTATTAACAATAGTCACTTCTATCGGAGATGTCTAAAAGAAGCAAAAGGAGACACATATTGCTTCATGTGTCCTCAACGTGTCCAAGAGGTAGGCACCTATAGGATGCTATGACCCTCATCAGGAAGAAGATATATTTTGCACCTTATATTAAAGGGTAAGTATACTCTTATAGTTGACACACTTATACATATTACTCTACATTCATACATAATGTTATTCATATTTTGTAGTAGCATTTGACTCTGTTGATCATAGCACCTAAAGCTAATGTGGTGTACTAATTTGATTCTTTCACGTCCTGAAATTTGAACAGTGACCAGCACAGAATGTGAATAAATTCATATTTCTTAAGCCTAAAAGCTTAAATCAATTGTTTGAAACAAAAATCTTAATGTATTACAATTTTAAATCAAAAGGCAAGTCCTCTGTAGGAATTTTAACAAAATTGTCATTTTATAACTGATCTCCCGATAATCCTACAACAGACTGTAAACGTTCAAATCTTCCGTAACATTTTTCTAAAATAACTAGAATCTTTTCTAAGAACTATGTAGAGCATTTACCCTTATATCAAAATAATACAAGTACTTTATAATTGATAATTACATCAAAAGTAATCTTGTCAAAAACAACGCTTCAGATTGGCAACAAGGCACTTCACTGCTCAACAGGAGGATTAGGGTCAACTCCACTATCTGAAGCCAAATAATCTACTCGTGAATAGCGTCCCAAAAATATGATTAAAACATGGAAATAAACAATTTCAATATGTTAAATTCATAACATTTTGTAATTTGATTCAAACATTTCCGTAAATATTTTTAGTTCATGAAAGCAATTTGAAATAGTCATTTCAAATCAATCGTTTCAAAGCAATCTTTTTCAAAACCATCATTTTTCCGTAGGATTTCAACATAACATAACCAAGCATAGACACACAATCCATGAGGGTAAATAACCAATCTAGCGCGGCTAGAAGCCACAAAAATAGACATGGACACACAATGTATGAGGGTAAATAACCAATCAAGCACTGCCCAAAGCCATAAATATAGGCGTAGTTATGAAACTTATGAATAACAGGTGCATGTATGAAACCTATGAATAACAGGCGCGATAATAAATCCCATGAATAATTGTCGTGAGTACGAAACTCACAGATCTATCAAGCTTGGGTAACCATGGTGCACCAAGGACTAACAGTACTACTGTTAGCAACTAACGTTCTATATTCCGTCATTTCCAAAACCTTTCCAACATGTGTGGGGTCCCCATTTCACATGTAATGATTACAACCGTTTCTAATGCAATAATCTTTGGTACGAATACTTTGAATTTCAAAAACCCCAGCATGAATATTTAAAATCAAATATCAAGATACTATGGAAACATATGAAATTCACACAGAAATATTTCATGAATAAAATCAATTCGATATAACATTTGCCAAATTCTTTTTCTAAAACTTCTTCCTCTATTTCATACTTAATCATAATCCTTTTGTAAACCAATTGAAAGAAAACCATTTCTAATAATTAAAATTATGAATTCATAAAACTTACTTTTCATAAATCATATTTAAAATTTAACACTTTAATCAAATAACAATTTAAAAATACTATTTTAAGGGACGTTATTCACTCACCTGTCACGCTCCTAAACCTTTATTCTTTTCAGCCAATCAACTTCTGATTATTTTCACTTCTCAATTCTCTGGTATTTTGAAACAACACATTTTGTAAGCTAACATTCTAGAACCCTCATTTTAAAAATTCAATCTTTGTAACAACTATAGTACTTCACTAAAAGCTTTATCTTTATTAATACTTAGAGTTATTTAAAGAGAATCCTTAACCGCTCATTGACTAAAATTTCAACTTCAAAATACACTTTGCTACCTTCAAAGAACTATAATAATTTAAAGCATAGTTTTAAATACATTCATCAATCATTCCAGTTCTCTTTACAGTATTTTTTCCATGCTAAATATATTGTTTCAGCACTTACTATTTCTCTAAACCTTCCAAGACACTTCTTTTGCATCAATATTACTTCCAAACTTCCGAATCATAAGCTTCAAATCAGTCATCAATATTTTAGGAGCTCACAGTATCCATATATCCTTCAAATCATCAAGCTTTATTTTCACAAATCTTGGATCACGTAAATCAACACATAAAGCCTATTTAATACATCAATTTAATCACTCTTAATAGCTATTATTAAGCATCCAAGACCACCAAATTCAACACAGAAGAACCACAGTTTTGAAATCAATCATTATTATCCATCAAGTTCCTAACTTTTTGCAATCTCACACACAATACACATACATACATTATGCCTCTGTTTCCTCTTTCTTTCCTACAGCATTGCCACCGTACAACTCCTACATCTATATATATACTTATATGCTTTCAAACTCATAGAAGCACAACAAGCACATACATACACAACGCTCAGCCCACAGAAATAGAGTCACAATCATGTGCATCGCTCATATCAATCGACAACAAATAGAGGGAATCCGTAAGCCAAATATCACTTTCATATTTTCTCTTACACCCAACACAACTGACCAATCATACACATAGATTCAATCCTCACTATTACTAAACAGGGTTCAACCAAGTAGAAGAGCAATGGAAATCAATTACACAACTAATAATCAAGAACAGAGGAGTTGGACAACCATAAACATATTCATACATGCATATATATACACCTATCTATTTCAACTTCAAGCTCACCACAGAAGCCTTCACGGCACAACGTAGACCACAAAAAATAGAATAGAGAGCTATCGGAGAAGCTTACCTCCTTAATTCAAACCGCGACGCTTAGCAATGGCAATCAAGAAGATCTTCGAAGGTTACAGAACAAGGAAGTGGATGACAGCAATTGACTGCACAAGAATGGTGACAACAACAAGACAATGGGAGGAGATGAAATTAGGATGGAATTCGCGACACTCCTCTTCCTCTCTCGCTGTCAGCTCCTCTGGAAAGATATAGCACAATAGAGGAGTATGCAATCAGCGATGATAGAACAAGATAGCATAGACACTAGCAGAAGCAAGCTTGGGTACATGGCACCGGTGGCATGAAACTCCTCTCTGTGCTCCCACTGCTCTCTGTCTACATCATCGCTGATTTTAGAGAAAAATGAAAATGGCATACGGTTTCTACAGAAAAGGGAAGAGGGGCATTTCTATAATTTCACGTGCTAGAGAAAAAAAATAAGGGAAAAAGACAAGAAAAGCCCATGTGAATTTCAAAATGACAATTTGGGCATTTAAATATTTAAAAAGACAGATTGGGCAGGAAGCCCAATCAGTCTTTTGTAATTTTAGATAAAATTACCAAATTATCCTAAACTAAATGAATAGTATATTACACCATGAATATGAGGAAGGAATTGTTCTTCTTTTACTCTTTTCTTTGTCGGACCCATTTGGATGCAGAGCCACCAAATCTCAGCAGCACTGGTAGGCATTTTCCCAGAAATTATAATAACTAATTTTCCAAGAAAATTTTTGCTGCCTTTTTTTCTAAAAAAAGTCTTAGTCTCCTCTATTAACCCCACCGATACCCAACCCCTCTACCCACAAGCTTGCAGTTCATTTTGTTCCTCTACGTTATCAAACACTATAAAAGGCATTCATTTTCCTACACATTCATTCATTTTATCCCTTCTTCAAGGTACATTCTCTCACTATTTCTGTAAATGACTACTTTATTGTTATATTTGGTTCTTTAATCTATTTTTTTCTTTTCTTACATGTTAGGTTATTCCTCCTCTTTTTGTTCACTAGCATTCATTTTGTAATCTAGCCATTGTTACTGAGAATTATTGAAGGGAATATACTGAGGTTTTTATGGCTATGTTGAGCAAGAGGTTGTAGACAAGAGGTTGAGTTACAAAGAATGAGGGGCCCTAATTTGATCTTTAGACCCCAGTGATTTCATTCCGTTGCTTTTCATATTCATCTGTATAGCTAGTGAAAGTTTTTTTGGCATATTGAGAAGTTTAGTAGATTGAAGATTAAAATTTGTTTTTGTTCATAGAAAACATAAAACCTAGCCATTTTTGTATTTTATTGTATTCCCTCGGTTAAGGGATATAGATATTGCTTTAATGACTCTTGCATTAGCTTCAGAAAGAAATGGGGGTTAGATAGAACCAATTTGGATTGTGGGTCAAATATATATGTCCTTGATTTCTTTATGGGAATTTTAAGTATGTTGGTCACTGAACAACAAAGGTGATTCCAACAATTTGTCTTCTTTCTTTGTTTTTTTACATGTGCAAGCCATTTATTGTACTTTGATGAATAATCCGAATGAAAATATAGGGTTAGCCTTGTTGGAGTTTCGAGGTAGAATAATGTTTGATCCTTATGGAGCTTTGATGAATTGGAATCCAAACGATGGTAGCCCTTGCAACTAGTTAGGTGTTCATTGTATTGAAAGTAAAATTCAAGTTCTGTAAGTTTCTCTTTAGTTTTCCTCAGACAAAATCCACCATAGCATAATTGCTACTTTACTGAAAGACAAATATTTGTAGTTATACTTGTTCTTAATGTTGTGTGAAAATTGCTTTTGACACTTATCCTGTCTAATACAATTCATCTTTTAAGAGTAATATAGCACTCATTAATGCTTACCCGATATATGTTCTGATATTTTTTGTAGTGACTTAAACTCCTTATCTTTGGAAGGGACATTGGGCACAGACCTTAGGAAACTTGGTCACTTAAAGTCTTTGTAAATATTATTCAACATGTTTCTATTTATGTGTTCTTCAACAAAATACATGTTGAATGGAAGTTAGTTAAGTTTTATCTGCCTTACCTTGCATCAAGGATGCAAACATCAAATCAATCACTTGCAGTAGTTTAACATTATTCTTTTTTTTTTACTTCTTTATCTTTCTAATCATGGGGACTAGTAATGATGTTTATTGTGAAGAATGAAAAATGAGAGCAAGAATCCTTAGTACACCCTCCCACATACATGCTAGAACCTGATTTGGATGATGTTTAAATTGTTGTAACGTCTAACTTTTGTAATGTTTTATTTTTGAAAAGTTCATGGATTATGATGTATAGTGCATGGAATATGATGTATAGTGTTAATGTTTGCTTGTCATTCGTTCATATGCAATATAAATGCTGTCATGGGTAGGATTTTGTTGTAAGCGTCATAAGTTTAAGTGGTCAATGTAATCAATAAAATTGTACAGTATGTTATGGCTATAAGTTATAAATACCATAGCAAGAGTTGCAAACTCATCAAAATAGTGGCAAACAAACTGCATTAGTTACAGGCATCATAAAATGAGTTACAAATCCTATTATGGAAGTTGCAAATACCATTATCGGAGTTGCAAATACCATTAGGAAAGTTGCAAATCATATTATGGCAGATACAAATCTCATTATCAGAGTTAGAAATTAGGAGAAAGACTGTAGCTAACACTGTAGCTTCGACTAGGTGAAGTTACAAATCCCATTATTTTGTGCCTTAATAATTTGATAGCTCTACAATGAGAAGAATGATGGCTATGTTAGGATACATAATCAACCAAATATTTACCTAATTTTTTCTTTCTTTCTCTATGAAAAGTTGAAACCCCAAATTAGTATATGTCATTTGATGACTTCTATAAAACTTTATTGTTTTTATTATAACTAGCTCTGTAACTTTGTGATTTCTTACTCTTATAGGCATATCCATATTCAATAACATAATTGCTCTAACTCAACTCCCCCTGCTTATAAGAGAGATGAAGACTTTCCTATTATTTGGGGTAAGATGATGACTCTGACAACAGTAATGTGCCGGAGGCTCATTGCTCAAAAAATTCAAACAACCATATGGATCAAAGATGATAACTCCTCATGCCTCTAGCAAAATGCAGGACAAAAGCTTATAAGAGTATAAGCCAACACCTTTGTAATATTTTTTGACAAGGGTTATGCTATACAACTGATTCTTTTGGTATATAATGTTTAAGGTATATGTTACAAATGTTTAATGCTAATAATATAGTATCTAGTGTTATTTATAAGAAAACATGAAGCACATATGGAATCTTAATCTTCGCTTGTCATTTAATTATATGTAATGAATTGCTATCATGGGCAGGATTGTTTTTTGTAAATGCCATAAGTGACTTATGTCATTGAATGAAATTGTACATTATGACTATTTATGATTTACAATTTCAGAGTTACAAATGTCTGATGGGAAGTTATAAATCTCATTGTTAAAGTTGTAAATATCATTAGATGAGTTACAAATTTAATTGCAGGAGTTGCAAATCTCTTTAGTAATAATTTGCGATTTCAATTGTAAATGTGGAGGGAGTTTCAAATCTCATTAGATGAGTTATAAATCACATTGGAGGAGTTACAAATCCTATTGATAAAGTTGCAAATACTATTGGACTTGTAAATCCCATTGCAGGAATTGCAAATCCTATTATTAAAGTTGCAAATCCCGATGTTGAAGTTACAACTCCCATTGTTGAAATTGTAAATCCCATAGTTGAAGTTGCAAATGCCATTGCAGGAGTTACAAATCCCATTAGCAATAGGTTGCAATTTCAGTTGTAAGTATCATTACAGGAGTTGTAAATCCCATTAGATAAGTTGTAAATGTCATTATAGGAATTAGAAATCCCATTGGCAATAGGTTACAATTTCAGTTGTAAATGTCATTATAGGATTTACAAATCCCATTAGATGAGTTGCAAATACCATTACCAGAGTTACAAATCTCATTAGCAATAGGTTACAATTTTAGTTATAAATATCATTGCAAGAGTTACAAATTCTATTGTTTAAGTTGCAATTCCTATTAGACGAGTTGTAAATGTCATTATAGAAGTTGCAAATCATATTAGCAATAGATTACAATTTTAGTTGTAAATGTCATTGCAGAAGTTACAAATTCTATTAGATGAGTTGTAGATACCATTATAGGAGTTGTAAACCCCACTAGTAATATGTTACAATTTTAGTTATAAATGTCATTGCAGGAGTTGCAAATCTCATTGTTGAAGTTACAAATTTCATTTGCAAAACATTGTTTTAGTCAAGTATTTTTGTGAATATTCTTCTTGAATTAACCTTATATCAAATGAAAGACCTACAGAATATACTACCTATAATATTTACTTATCAACAAGCAACTGCTGAAGTTTTAACATAATTGTTGAGCATTCATCTTGAACTCATAAACATACCAATCATATAACTATCATAGAAACTTACCAGAATTCAGAAATATACTTTCAATCCTAATATAACATATCTTTATTAACATATATATAATAAGATCTCTGTACAATACAAATGACATAAACCTCAAAAGGCCTTCTTCTGCTTGTACCATGTGGCACATACTAGGCAAATTAACAAATTTAAGAGACTAATTCCAGCAATAAGACAGAAAAAGTAATGGAGATGACCCTCATTCAAGTTATCGAGAATCCATCCAGGTTGTCCTCCTTGTGTTGTTAAGTAAGATATCATTGTAATAATGAAAGAGCTCAGGTAATTTCCCAAGGAAGTAGTCAGTAAAGATAGGGCATTGCACAAACTCTGAATCATATCTGGAGATTGATAGTAGAAAAACTCGAGCTGCCCTATAAATGTGAATACCTTTGCTGCACCAAACAAGAAGTACAAAGGGATTTGCCAATGTCTTAGGGAAAGTTGCAAATCCTATCATCAAAGTTACAAATGTCTTAAGAAAAGTTGTCAATCCTATTAGAGGACTTGCAAACATCATTATCTGAGTTGAACAACGAAATACCATTGCAAATCTCATTGTTTAAGGGAAAAGCATGAATTGCAAATATATGTCTAAGGGAAAATTTATACATAGTCATTGCAAAATGTGGCCATAAGTCCTTACAAAGTTGAACATTATAAAAGTTGAATACTTAAAAGTGATTATTTAAGTCAGAATATTAGTATGTCAATGGTTAAAATTTACAAAAATTGAACTCTGAATCTAACACCTAGAAATTCAATATAAATATGTAAGTCAAACTACATAATTATTAGAGAATAAAATTGATAGGGATACAAATACACTGCACAATCAGAGGGTAAAAAGTATTAATAGACCCAAACTGATCCAATTCTATAGCACAAATACTTAGCATAATCTTCACATAGGCTGCATTCTATCTCTCTAAATGTCTTAGGGAAAATTGTAAATAACATTTTTGAAGTTGTCAATCCTATTAGAGAAGTTGTAAACTTGAAAGTTAATTCTTAAGCCTTAATGGTGCAATATTAATTCCTGTTAGGTTAGAGGGTGCTTTCCCACCGTAAGTTACCCCAGTTCTTGGCCTAATGAAGGCCCTAAAAGCATAGTCCTCAAGAATGGAATTCAATGAGCATCCTGATAACCCAGAAGAAGAAGATAACTGAGCATTTAGAAATTGAAGAGAAAGAAGACATGTCAATAAAAGCAGTAGAAAGAAACTGGTTCTGACGACCCTTATCAAGATCTCATTCATACCTTCAAAAAATTCAATGAAACCCATTAATAAAAAGAGTAAGATGCTAAACCCTTAATTTTTTTTATTCCCATTGTACTTTTCCCCCTTAAAATCAATTAATTATAAAAAAATCAGCTTCAAGCAATCAATTCTTCTAATACATTAACAGCAAATCTTGGAATTCTCATATATATGAGTTTAAGTGTTTCGAGATTCAAACAAGTTAGGAACAGGAAAATCTTGATTCGAGAAGAAAACTGAAAAACAAAGTAAATATGGCTACGATAAACAGATTCATCAGAGAGACCCAAATTTTCGATACTCTTTGACGGTAATAAGGTGACTGCAGCTTCAGAGAGGTGTAAATCATGCTTAAACTTTGGGAAAGAGATGCTATGTGTTCTTAAGTGTAATTCTTCATCTTTTTCTTCAAAAACTTTTGGGGGTAATTTGGTCTTTTTACCTAAATTTGTAAAAGACAGATTGTACCTCCTGCTCAATCTATCTTTTTAGATATTCATATGCCTAAATTGTCTTTTCTAAATTCATATAGTTGTTTATTGTCTTTTCCCCAAAAAATAAAAACCCCTTTCCTGCTACTTCCAGGCTTCAAACATGGGACCTTTGGTGCAAACCCCCCGTCACTTGGCCATTCATCTACTGACTCCACACTGACATTTTCTGCATTAAATATATATATTCCTTTGTTAAATTAATTTTATCTATTAAATTTTTTAGGGCCATAACAGATTCGTAGTTTGGATGGCCAAATACCAAGATTTCATCTATCATCAACACATGAGTTTTTGTTCATAGATTTATTAACATAAAAATTTAGTAAGTTATATTATATATTCTTTTTTTCAATTGGGAATAGGGTTGTGCAAGGCTTTCACTCGATAAGTGGCCATTTTGGTTGTCGTGTCCTTATTTTACCCTAAGTTATGCTCACATGGAAGTAGTTTGAACCACTTTTAGATCTCTTTAGCTTGAAAGAGTGGATTTTCAAAAATTTAAATTTGTGGTTATTGTTATCTAGTAATTCTATATTACAGATCAAATTTTGAAAATTTATAATTAAATCTAGAAAAAATAAAATGAAGCGGTTCAAATTTATATTGAAATCTATTTCATTAAAAATTGAGGTAAAAACATAAAAATAAGGTTTCATTGTCGAAAAAATACTGTTCATTTGGTAAATCTAGAAATTCTAGTTTTCTTGCCTTAATTCAAAAATTCATTTCTCCTTGATCCCTTATTCAAATGAGGCATATTATATATATATATATATATATATATATATTTAAAGCTCAAGATGTGTTCTTTAACCTTGTAAAAAATCATGACAAAATTCTTTAATTTTCTATTTCAAAACATCATTTAAACTTCACTGCCTCATAACTTGCAAAGTTATCCCTTCCCAAATTTTATCTCTAATTTTCAAAAATCATAGTAAATCAAAAACTGAACCAATTGAGACGTTATTGATGTCCATTTACATCTCTGTATCTTAGTTAATTCATGCCAAGTTTCATGTCATAACTCATACATTAAGTCACTAAAAACCCCGTCATAAGGTCACTGCCTTCCATTACATACAAGACATAATGTACTAGGCATTCATAAAGTCTTATAACCATATTATATCATAATACAAGTTCATTCATGCACATTCAACCCTTTTCCCTTTGATGATCTAGTACCTAAAACATAGTTATTCATATGAAAAGAATTAGATTTCTTTGAAATCCCAATAGCAAGTCATACAAACTATAATATTATGCATGGTTGATTAAATACCTAACATGTTATCATGATATAGCAGCTACTTCATGATCATATATGAGAAATCTCTAACATGAATATTTTCATGACATATATGGCAAGGAGTTGCATCCATTCATCCATAATCATAATCATCATAACATAATATAAAGCTAAACCAAAAATCACAATGAACAAGCAAGCACATAATCAAACAAGTACAACATTATAGTTACGTATTCTTGCTACCTCTTATGCTATATTTGACAAGCTCCTCTTGAAGTGGTCTTCCTTTCAAACAAATATTAAATCCTATCCATTACAAAGCATTACAAGTCACAACTTGATTCCAATATAAATCCACATAATTTTTCATTTAGAATTCAAATATGAAGTTAGAATTTCAATATTCAAATTTCTCCTTAGCCTACTATATAGAATTGAATGCACCCTTTATGTTTTCCAAAAATTTTCATTTTGATTCCAATGCTTCCAATACTTATTTTTCTACTTTACCCCATACAATTTTTCATTTTAAATCCATTCGAAGCAAAAAATCATGAAATTCTTACATGTAAATGGTAAATCATACAGTGGCAGCAATGAACTTAAAACCCTAATCGCATGCATATTTGAATTCTCAAGCTAATTTCACTTGACTTTAACTTGCTTAAGCTCATCCAACTTATACATAACATAAAATTCATAATCTTCCTATAATATGGAAGCACATCCAGCAGCAATTATGGGAGAGATATTGCCATTAAGCCACTTAAAACCTAGAGCAATCTTTCCATACCAAAGTCAAAGATTCAAAGAAGCAATTACCTTGTTGTTGTTCCAAGTTTTCTTGCTTCTCTTTAGCTTCAAATAAAATTTTGGCAGCACCTCCCCAAGTGTCTCATGTATGGCGCCATTTTAAGAGAAGGGAGGGGAATTATAGTCAAATTTTGAGGTTATAAGGACTAATCTATTCCTCAAACTTCTAATTATTACAACCCTTTAAACTTTGTTCTCATGGGTTTATCTCCAAATTAATTAAATTTAATCATTGTTAATCTAATCTTTATATTATTTTATACAACATATCACATGCAACAATTCTTCTCCCTCATATGGCTTACATGTGGTGCGAGGAGGGACCCAAGAAGACACCTCACCATGTCACCTTATACTTCTTGAAATTTCTTCTTGCTTTTCTTTTTTAATAAAATAACATAAAATTCATTTTGTTCACATGACAATTCCTTGGCAATTGGGCTTCCTTCTCGATGCCATGTTGGGCTTGTCTAGGTCCAAACCATTGTTTTGGCATATATTCAAAGATACTTTATTTATTGGGTCTCCTAATATACCTTAAATCTAGGAATAAATTACATAGAGTTGTTTTAAATATTATGACATTTTTAAAAATTTATTATACTATTAAATAATTTTTTTTCAAACTTTTATAATTTTCTAAAATCTCTTAGAAGTCCTGATAAAAATTATATATGTTTCATTAAATCTTTTATCATTGTTTGATTTCACCTTAAATTCTATAAAAAATTCTACAAAACTCATTTTTTATTTCTATCAATTTTATAAATTCTTATATTAATTATAAGAATTTTCTATAAAATTTCATGTGATTCTGAGGTCCAAAAGATTCTATAATAACTTTTAGATTTTAATGATTAATATCAATTATTTGGGACCTCAAATCAAATTTCTGAAAAATACATCTAACCCAATTACCATTATATATTTATTGATAAATTTAGGATTGTAATATTTCTGGATAATTTTGGCCCTTTTCTAGTTCAATTCTTTTATTTACATTTTTACCCCTTTAAATTTGACAAATTACACTTTGTTTATGAATTTATCAAATTTCATTTTGGTCCTTGACTTCAAATTTTAAAACTCAAATTTAGTTCCCAAAGCCTTTTTCTTTGTATTTATTCCTTTCTTTAATATTTTCTTAAAATTTCATAATATCAATTTGGTCCCTTGAGGCAACTTTCACATAAGCTTTTTAACTTTCTTATTTTTACAAACTAGTCCCTTTCTTCTATTACATTACAATATTTTCCTTTATTAACATTCGTGTATGCTGAATACATACATATATATATTGAATACAAAAAATTAGGGATATAACACCAGGTAATCCTAATCCTTTATGGTTTATGCTCAAGTAAGTACTTTTTAAATAATCAAGTTTCAATTTTTCAGTTTCAGTCACTAATGTGATGTGTCTTTTCATATTTTTAGTACCACCGTCAACCTAGTAGTGTTGAGTGCAGATATTATATAATCCGATATATGCACGAGATCATTGAGATAGGGATCATAGATAGCTTACATGAGGTATGAAGTGATCAATATTTAGATTTTTTTTCAATTTATCATATTTAGTATATATTTATCTATTATTTCTAACTTGCAGTTATATGAGCATAACAAAAAGAGCTTTGAAGATGATCAAATACACTCAATGATGGAAAATAAAACCTTTACATGAGGTATCAAATATTTAGATAGAAAAATTAAAGGCAAATGTAAAAACAATTAAACCTTTAATGGCATTTTTTTAAACATCGTTGTTACAAGTATAAACTATAACGGTGGTTAAAATAAAACCTGTCATTATCTGGTTAAATTATAAAGCCGGTTGTACTGGAAATTGCTGTAAAATTCTAAATATATAACGGCAGTTTTATAAAAATGACTATTAAAGTATTACATAAAAAGCTAGACATATAATGGCGGTAAAATTTACGGCAGTCAAAAAATTACTATAGAAATTCACTTTTAACCGCTGTTACGTGACTTTTTTTCTAGTAGTGAAGAAAAACAATACCAAAATATAAGGGGAAAAGAGAGAGTAAGGAGAGCTACAAAATGAAAGAGCATGAGAGAATATATACAGAGAAAGAATGTGGGTTAAGGGCCTCATAATCACACTCTTCAAATATTACTTAGCTAGTTAAGAGTTATTATAATTATTCCAGTTTCACATTTTGATTGTCATGCATGCATGCAGTAAGTTAAAATTTTCAAAATAGTATTAAAGCTAAGCATTTTAAAATTATATAAAAAGAAAAAGAGTGAAAACTGACATTATTATGGATATTAAAAATTGTACATAACAACATATAACATATGGGCCAAGCCCAACACCACATTTTGATTTATGACATAATTAGAGAACAAAGGCTTAAAGCCTAACACTTGTGCAAATAATTCGATAAATTTACCTAGTGATTAAGTGATTGAACAAACAATTCGATAAATTAAAGAAATAACAGTAAAATAATCAAAACTAAATAAATTATTGGACAGAAAAGCAAGAAATTTAATAATAAAAAAGATAAATATAGTTATTTAATTTTAAAAATAGAGGGTAAAGGTAAAAAATTATTATATATATATTGCATCAATTTAAGCGAACAAATTAATAATACGACAGTATAATAAGTCCATTATAATTTTTTGATTCATGGATCTAATTTCCTATAATTGTTCAACTTTCAACAACTCATTGGTCAAACGTTGGGAAAAAACAATCCAAATCAGAATACAAATATATTCTATTGAACCGTCCAAAACAAATGTATGAAACCTAACGGTCACGTAAAGCCAAAGCATGAAAGATAATTTGGAAGTTTTAAAGGAACCGATCAACACAACAATGTTTTGTTTGAATGCAAAAATGTTTGAACCGTAAAATACAATACAATCCTCAATTCTGTCCTTAATATACTTCATATTTAGACTATATATATATATAAAAAGCTAAATCATTCTTTGTTACTGTAATACGGCATGACCATATATCATTTGGGAGATATGGCCAAGAAAATTTTCTTAACTGTGCTTTCAATATTTGTTGTATGTATTATTTCAGAAGTACAAGGAAGAAAATATCTTTACTCATTGAATGGTAAAGATGAAGTGATTCCTTCGTTTTTCCGAAGCGATGGTGATGGTATATGCAAATCCATGGTGGAGACTCAAGGCTACAAATGTGAAGAACATAAGGTATGTCATTAGTATTCCCATTATTAGCTGTTTGGTTATTCATGCGTGAGAAGAATTTAAAAATGAAAAGAAAAATCAATCTGAGTCCCTTATAGCTTACCTCAGTTTTAAATTAGGTTACTATAATCTATTTTGTTTAAAATATGACCTTATAATTTGATTCATTATGAGTATCCGTGTAAAACCATTTAATTTTAATTTATAGGGTTTCATTGGCTTTATGGAACCTCCTTCGTTTCATTTTGCACCATTTTAACCATTTTAACACTCGTGCATTTCTATAAATAAAATTTTATAAAATATATCAATAAAAATTAACGCATCAAACTAGTAATTGCTCAATTTAAACAAAATAAACTATATAAACCTAAACCTGATTCAAAATTGAGTTAAACTATAAAAATTTATTGATTAATTTTATGGTGTCAGGTGCACATTCGTGAAAAATTTGTTGGTATATTTGCACATTAACCTTATTCTTAATAATTAAATATCTAAGTATACAAAAGTTTCACATAAATTTTCTTCTTTTTACAAAATCTATCTCATGTCTAATTAAAGAGGATATTACAAAAATGCCACTTCATTTTTTAACTCCACTTAGCCAAACAAGCGACATTAATTGGCTGGGACGCTAAATCCCTTTATTGTAGCAGTGAATAATTCTCTTAGAACACAAAATATTGCAGGAAGGGACCATAGTTATCACCCCTAACTTCGATCTTAAATATAAGAGTTAGATAACTAATTTAAAAATATTAAAAAAATTAATTATATTAGTTATTTTGTAACAAATATGTGTTAGTTTTCTTAAAATACCCATTTTAATATATGAAATTAATAGGGGTAATTTAAAAAAATTTATAAATTTGGGAAGACAAAAGTAGATTGAAATCTTATATTTATGATCAAAGTAAATCCCTCTACTAGCTAGCTCCTACAATTGGTACTAGAGAGAGAGAATATTGTTTATGTATGAAGCTAATAACTTTGCTGATATGTGAATATGAATTGGGGATTCAGGTTATAACGAAGGATGGTTTCATTTTAAGCCTTCAGAGAATGCCAGCTAGCCGATCTGGTAAAACAGCAGATAAGCCTCCTGTTCTATTGCAACATGGTATCTTAAGTGTAAGTTGTTTCAAAACAAAATCTCATGCTTTAATTCTCTTTTAATTCATGGGGTACTACTTAATTCATCATCACACTTTATTACATGTAAATAATTTTCTTTTCAATATAACTTATATGATATTTGTTACCATCAATTAATTAAGATTTGAGTATTATTGGTCTCAATAAGAGTAGCTCTCTCACATGGCCTTTTCATCTGTATATAAAGCTCAAACCATCACCTTGCTTTGATAATATATCAAGTATGTTATAATTAACCAAACTACTGCTTGTGAAGGAAATAAGAGTACTTTAAAAGTATGCCCACACGAAATAGAATCACTGTTCAGACAAGTTTGTTCATGTTACATAGCAAATGTCACAGGTAGAGTAGAGGAAAAAAGAAATTGTTATGTTTTCGCCGTGCATGTATTTATGATATAAAATAAAATGTCATGGAACTTCCTTTATCGATGTGTAATCCTTTCCTTTCAAATAACGGGTAAATTACACATCTTACCCATATCGCTCTTTATTTGTGCCCCACTTGTAACAAGCTGCCCTTATATACATCAAGTATGAACCAATAGACTTGTTTTCAACATTTAGTACAAGTAATACTTTTTTTGATTATGATTTATAAGTTGTGTTTTGTGGTTTTCAGGATGCTGTAATATGGCTGTTCAATTCTCCGGCAGAATCCTTGGGATTTATATTAGCCGACAATGGGTATGATGTGTGGCTTGCTAATACTCGTGGCACTAAATATAGTAGTGGCCATAAGTCTCTCACTCCTAATGATAAGGTAATTTTTATTTAAATTTTAGTATCATATTAAATTCAAAAGAAATATATATATACATAATTATATCATGATCATATATCCTTGATGCTTCTATTCATTCTTATTTTTTATTCTAAGAATTTTAGGCTTATTAGGAGTGGTCATGGGATGAATTAGTCTCTTATGATCTTCATGCCTTTGTCGAATATGTGCACAACCATACCGGCCAAAAGCTGCACTATGCAGGCCATTCATTGGTGAGTATCTCAACTTTGAGTTTATTGAAACTAATTAATAAGACGTAAAAATTGATCAAATTGCATTATTTACAAGGAGTCTAGTTTTGGTACTCGTTGCAACGTGGCAATGAGATTTAAATAATTAAAATTAGATTTAGATGGTACAAATTCAAAGCTTTTAATTATAATTTCTTGTAAAATATTAAATTCATTCGTGATAGAGTGGCATTTAAAAAAGGACCATACTTACACATTAAGTTTCTTATATCCATTTTATCAAGTTCTTCAATCACATTTTGCTATGTTTACTATTTTTTCATGTGAATTTAAGTTAAAAAGATATTAAAAAAATAGAATACATGACAAAGTAAAATTGGAGAACTTGATAAAATGGATGTAAAAAAAATTATTTAAGTTTTCTCTATTAAAAAATTATCTCTATTTTGTTTTTTTCATATGGAAATAAAAAATGTAAAAATTAAGTATTCAATTTTTTAATCTGGCATGAAATTTAATTTTAATCTATTCAGAAGTTATAAATAATGTGGCTTATTTACTAATTACTAGATATATTGAATATAAATGGAAAATTCAGGGAACTTTAATAGTATTAGCTGCATTCTCTAAAGGCGAGCTGGTGAATATGATCAGATCTGCTGCTTTACTTAGTCCAATTGCTCATCTCAATCAGATTCCTTCACCCGCTGTCAAACTTGCAGCTGATATTTTTCTAGCTGATGTAAAGCACTTCATTCCCATATTATTATTTTATTGTTTTTTGGACTATCATGAGAATATATATATATATATATATACTCCTTATTTAATATAGAATATATTTAACTAATTTGATTAGATTAAAAAAATTAGTTAATATAACATATATTTTTTAAAATATCATAATCATCTTTTTTAACTCTTTCACTCCCTCTCTTACTCGATTATTGTTGAGAGAATATCAATAGGGATAATTTAAAAATAAATTAATTAATATAATAAATATGTCTTATATTTAAAATAAAAAATAACTCTTAAATTATATCATATATTAATGACCGAAAGAGTATATATATAATGCAAATTAGCACTTGACTCAAACGTTTTCCCATTCTCTGTATTGCAGGTTCTGTACTGGTTAGGCCTTCGGGACTTTGTTCCAAAAGGGTAAAGGAGTTTTTTTTTTTTTTTTTAAGAAAAAAAGTTGTTTAAATTCATCAATAAATCATTTGCGTATCTCATTTACAAACAAATGGGGTTGAGTAGTGTAATGAACTATATAAATCGAGATTTGCACTGATTTTTTTTTTATTTTTTTGAGCTGACACTAGGCATTGATTGCCGAAAAAGAAAATGTTATAACACCTAAATTCGTGACCCCACTAAGTTTTATTCCATCGCTTTCTCTAAACATGATCAGAAGGCCTATCTATAAACTTAGGCATGCATGAATGAGGAATAAGTAATTACCAACACATTAGGCACAAGGGATTACTTATATTATTGAGATTTTTAGAGGAGTTATATAAATGAGTTATTCCTTTCAATATTAAATATAAGAGATAAATAATTAATTTATATATTAAGTAAACTAGTTAAATTAGTTATTTATAAAGGGTTAAGATGTAAATCTAATCATGAAATATTTTCCTATAGGCACCTGACACCATAAAATTTCTTTAGGTGCAAAAATACACATGAAGCTCTGAAAATAGTGTAAAAATACCCAAAAATTCCACGCCTATTAAGTAAACTAATATTGATCATATAGCAAATACATCAGTCAATAATGTATTGTAAAAATATACATAAAATTTTTAAAATTGTGCAAAAATGTCACGGCTAGTAAATCAACTAGTGTTGACCATTTAACAAATAATCCCCACATGTGTTACATAGTGTTTTCGCTCCGGTGGGTTATCTGCCACTGTGGAATTTTCTGCAAGACGCACATTTACATTCATATCTTTCTATATGATATAGATGTACATCATTATGTTTGAACTTCTAACATCATCAATATATTTTCTTTTTGACGAACAGACAAGATGCTACGGAGCTTTTAGAAAAGATCTGCAAAATTCCAGATATCAATTGCTCCAACCTAATGACAGTTTTCACAGGTAACATAATATTCTCTTCCAATTCTTAATATATGACTTATTTAACTAATTTAATTAGATTAAAGAAATTAGTTAAATTAGTTAAAATAAGGTATTTTTTAAAAAAAATATTAATCATCTTCCTTAACTCTCTCGCGCTCTACTAGATTATTGTTGATAGAGTATTAGTTGGGATTAGAAAAAAAGTTGATAAATATAGAAAAAAATATCTTATATTTATAACTAAGATTAACTCTTTAATTATGTCACATATTAAAGACCGAAGGAGTAATAAGTTATTCCTATTGTGAATGTTCTTTTCTTTTTGCCTCCTTTTTGGACCAACTAGCTATTAGTATCATGTTAATTATTAATAACATATAGATTATTAAAGTGTCGCTTGAGGTTGTTTTGTAATTCTATATTACTCTTCAGGCCCAAACTGTTGTATTAATTCTACGATGATAGATGTTTATCTTGATCATGAGCCTCAGCCAACATCCACCAAGAACTTGATCCACCTTGCTCAAAGTAAGCTTATTCATTTTATAAATTGATATTCACTCCATATTATCAAGATTGAATTACAATGGGTTACTATTAATCTGGTCTTTCTTATAAGTCACTTCTAAAAATAATCTTTGATCTTAAATATACACATTCAATAGCATTAAATTCTTCTTTTTCACAAATGTCATTATTAATTGTATTGTAGAGAGAGATTATATAAGAATGAAATTAAATGTAATTAAGATAAGTGTTGGAACTAGTCCAAATTAAATCTATTAAATTGGTCAAAAAGGAGAACCAAATGAATTAGTCATATAATTATAAAAAATAATAGAAAATCGCTTGGGTTACTGGTTCAATAAGTTAAATTCAATTTTTTTGATTGTTTGTGCAAAATAGCATCATAATTGGGATAATCTTTTCTTTCTATAATTTAATATTGTATAGGCACTATTCTTGCTCATAACTAATCCTAACTATAGATTTACTCAATGAATACCCTCATGAAGGGTTATTAATTAGTTGAATGAATATTTTGAGTTCAATTGGTGATTATAATGAATCTTAACTTATTTAAATTTCAATATTAAGTAATAAAATTTATTATTATTAGCTTTTTAAGTTTTCTATATAATATTTTAATATATAAAATTAAAAATATATTATTACTTAATAAAAAAAATACTTTTCTTAAAAGAATGGTTTTTTTGTGTGTGGGCAAGTTGCAAAATATTTTTCTCTAGCCAAAACAAGAAGATCTAATATTATTTTAAAATTTTAGAATAATTCGTTATTGATTGTATTTGCTATCAGAATGTCATAAAGTAGAATTAGAAAGCATTAATTTTCTTATAACTTGTTACTTTTACTTTTTACCTTTTTGTAAAATTCATATGTTCTATATGTGCGTTGGGATTTTGTGCAGTGGTTAGAAAAGGGACCATAGCAATGTTTGACTATGGGGATCAAGCACAAAACATGCAACACTATGGACAAGCAAATCCTCCTGTATACGACATGACCAGTATTCCAAACGACATTCCTCTTTTCCTCAGCAATGGAGGGAATGATACTTTGTCAGATGTAAACGACGTTGACGTTTTGCTTGACAATCTCAAAGATCATGACAAGGACAAGGTTACGGTGCTTTTCATACAAGAGTATGCTCATGTTGATTTTGTCATGGCTGTTAATGCCAATCAAATTGTTTATAAGCCCATGATGGACTTTTTCAAGCAATATAATTAATTAGCCTCCCGTTTCTGTAGTTTTTTTCATGTTTGTTTCCGTTGTATAAAAAAATGCACACACCAACTCAAGTTTGTTTTTAACTGGTGTATAAAATACTTTTTATATTAGTTAATGTAGAAAGTTATGCATTCAACACTGGTTGTATTTAACAATTGATGTAGAAAGTGAAAATTTTATTATTTCAATTTTTCTTAGCCTTTTTCTACACCATTTAAATGCAATTGGTGTAGAATAGACATCACATCTAGAATCGGTTAGAAAGTTATGCACCATTGTGAAAAAGTTCTTTTTACACTAATGTTAAGCAAATAGTTGGTGGTTTAATTTCTAACTTTTTAGATGGGATGAATCTAGTTAAAAAAAAGATCTACCATTTGCTATATATATATATGTATATATAGAAAAAAAGATTAGTCTCTATTTTTTATAGAGAATGTATAAGTTAAGAAATAATGTAAAACTAATTAATTTTTCATTAATTGAACATAGTGTGGGACTAATTTATCATAGCATCCTAAAACGATTCGGGATTTTTTACCCATTAGTCTTTGCAATGTCATTTACAAGATCTTAACCAAGATTATTTCTAATTGGTTGAAAAGGGTGATGCCAATGGTGTTATCCCACGATCAGTGTAGTTTTGTGGCAGGTAGACAAAGACTAAATATCATTGTTGCGCAGGAGATCTTTCATTCCATGAGAGCCAGCAAGGGGAAGAAGGGGTTTGGCCATAAGATAGACCTTGAGAAATCTTATTATAGGGTTCGATGGTCTTTCCTTTCTAATTGATTAAGAGAGTTGAAGATACTCTAAAACGTTATCAACGTTGTTGAGAGTTGTATTAGCTTTTTGCTACTGTGGAATGGTAAGCAGTGTGTATCTTTTCATCCGTCTAGAGAGCTTTAGCAAAGGGACCCTATGTCACCCTACTTGTTCGTCGTTGAGATGGAAAAATTAGTAGACTTTATTCAAAGTTAAGTGAATGGGGGCCATTGGAAGCCTTTCAAAATCAAGAAAAATTGTATATACGTGTCTCATTTATTTTTCGCTGATGATTTAATCCTTTTTGCAAAACCATCCCTTGAACAAACAGGTTTTATTAAGGCGTGCCTGAATAATTTATGCTTAGCCCCAGGAGAGAAGGTGAATAATGCTAAGTCACACACTTTCTTTTCAAAGAATGTCAACCATACTCGTGTGCATGAGTTAAGTAATTTTCTGGGTTTCACTCCTATGATGGATTTTGGAAAGTAGTTACACTACAAAAATGGTGATTTGGTATCGGTTCCCTTGTATGGTGCCAAAAAACCTATACAAAATATGGATTAGTTGTGGTTATGAGAGAAATCGCTAAAGATTTGTAGAGTGTTGGATGGCGCCATTTAGCTATCGTCAAAAAACTAGAATGTCCATTATTGTAACAGCTTTGTATTAAATGACAAAACTACTAGAAAATATAGTTTTCATGATGCTATTTTACGGCGATTAAATGAGAAAACGTAATGAAATAAAAGGTGGCGGTACCAACATGAGTTGGTCCGAATGATAAGCAGCTCAGTATCGTTTAAGTAAGGTCTTGAGTTCGAGCCTTGACGTATGCAGAAAATTCCTGTTGGGAGACTCACCCACTATAGCCAGGTACGCGATGTGGGTCAGATCTGAATGTAGTCGGGGCAAAACTCTGGTGAATTGGGTGGGCAACAAAAAAAAAGGTGATGGTATTTTTAAATTATGTTATTAAAAATTTATTTTTAATGGCAGTTTTACACACAAAAAAACACCGTAAAAAGTTCTTTTAATAGTAATATTTAAAGAAGCACCATTAAAAGTTCTTTTTACAACTGCTTTTTCTTTTTTATAAAACTGCCGTTCAAAGTAAACTTTTTATGATTTGTTGTAAAATTGTAGGATTTTTTTTTAAAAAATTTATAACTTTAGTGCGACGAACAATTTCATAGTTTCATAGTCAATCAACCTTACCCTACTCCATACCTCAAAGACAACCAAAGATCGATAATTTTCTCTAGTTTTTGGTGTCACCACCACTCCATCGTTGTTGTACTTGCCATTGCCATTTGTAAATTTTCCTTTCTCTTCATCATCTTTCTCTTCACTCATTCAATCTTGCACTCCTTGAAATCTTTTAACCATTTTGTTAGGAGGAGCTCGAAGAGTTTTAATGGAAGAAGCTTCTAGATCTTGAACTTCTCCACTAGATCTTTGACTTCTTCTCTAGATCTACTATGATACTCTTAACAAGGGTGGCCATGGTAGCTGACTGTGGGTGCGTACGAACCTTAGTGAAAGGAGCTAGAAGAGTTTCAATGGCAGAAACTTTTGGATCTTTAACTTCTTCTTCAGATTTTTGACTTCTTCTCCAAATTTTGTATCATGCTTTCGATGATAGTGTCCATGGTGGTTGGCCTAGTGATTTTTCACAACGGCTAAAAGTATAGTTGCCATCAAAAGTCACTTTCCAAGGAGGTTAAAAAACTGCCATGAAATCCTTAAACTTATAATAGTGATAGTATTCATGCCGCCTATAAAACTTTCGTTAAAGGCCACTTTTAATTGCCATAAAAAAACCTTTTTTCCAGTAGTGAAACATTGAGTTTGACTTGTACCTAATGTTTTCTTGTCATTTACAACACAATACATATTTCATTCACTGTACATTACTTATTACTTAGAACCCTTCTTCAAAAAAAAAACTATAAAGGGTTCAAACTAATTAAAAAAATCATCATGATGCATTTACAACCAATTTCAAGATAGGTCTGGATTTTGGCTTGTCCTTCTAGTATGACCATCTGGATGGCACCTTTATAGTAGTATATATTTTTGTTCTGGAATTATGATTCACATCTTTTTGTTCTTAGCCTTTGAGTGGTCAATTTATCCTAGGTCGTGGGAGTATCTTCTACAAATCCCTTTAACTTTGAGCTAGTTACACATCACCTCCCTAACCTTTAAAAGTTTAAATTAAAGACCCTAATATTTCATGTTTGGATGGATTATCAAGCCCTTGTCATTAAAAATCTTGTTAAAGTTAATAGTTTTTGTTATGTCATAATTTTTATATTTTTTATTATATACCCAGTCATTTAAAAAATTATAACACTTGCAATTTACTTGCAATTTTAAGTAGTTTATATTTTTGTTTAAAAAATATATGTTCAAATAAATATTTTAAATGAAGAAGGCATGATATATTTTTTTTACATAAGTGCCAAGTGTTATTTAAGTATTTTATATTTTTAAGTATTTAAAAAACTTAAAATAATGTCCAATGCTATTATGTGTTATTTTTTAAATGACTATATATAATACAAAAATATAAAAATTATAACATAGCAAAAACCGTTAACTTTAATGTCAATTTTAACAGCAGAGGGTTGATGGTCAAAACATGAAACATTAAGGCCCTTAATTTAAACTTTTAAAGGTCAGGGAGGTAATGTACAATTGACTTAAAGTTTAGGGGAGTTTTGTGTATTTTAGCCCTTATTTTTAATACACAAAACATGTTGGAAATCGTGCCCTAGGGGCCAATCATTGTCTTATGAATATTATTGATTTATGAATTTATTAATTGAGTTATCATATTATTTGCATGTTTACTATGATGACCATCCTTGGATAATTCATGATATTATCCTAAATGTCCCTGGTCGATCATCTATGTGGGAGCACAGATGAAATAAGACCAGTATAACTTTGAAGATGTATAGAGATATAAATCAAAGTCATAAGCACATGTAAGAGTACAGGGTGTTGGACCGACCCGCTATGAGAGAACTACATGGGTAACGTCATAAGCTTCTCTCATATATAAACCATGTCAATATGCCCTTTGACCTGAGATCATCATGGATTCCTACATGACAAAACGCTCAGCTTTGATCTAGTCAAAAGTCACTTTTGACCGAGTGATCATAAAGACTATGTTCGGGCTTAGTGGTTTTTCATGCGGAGGAATGTGAATGGTCAAGATGGAATTTGTCCCTCACATTCGTGGAGAGATATTACTGGGCCCCTCGATGAGTGAGTCTGAGAAATGTATGGCCATACTGTAATGGAAAGGTAGTTCCATTTCTATAGTCAGACTACTCAGGGATCGAGAAAGTAACAGTCAGGAATAGGAGGATGACATTATCCATGCCTCATCCATGACCAAAATATCGCGTGACAGAAGGGACATGATATGGTTGTATAAAAGGTTACATCGTTTATCAATCCTCATATGATTTGGGTAGTCGTTATGTCTTGCTAGAGACCGCTTGCGACTTGTGGGCTAGTATAGCAAATGGCCCACTGCCAACTTCATATGGGCCTACAGGGTCGCACACAAAATAGCCCAACACGAGCTATGATGTCCAGATTCATTGAATCTAAGACATGTCCAGATTCAATGAAAGATCCAGGTGAATGTATATATATTTATTTATATTTATATTCGTATATATATAAATTCGTATATATATATATTATATATATGAGATATATGAGATTTAATTTATAAGGATAAATTAAATCCCTATCACGTTTGAATTCGAAATTCAAATTGATAGGATATCTCATATAGGAGATATTTATAAGATTTAATTTATAAGGATAAATTAAATCTCTATCACGTTTGAAATTCGAAATTCAAATTGATAGGATATCTCATATAAGAGATATTTATAAGATTTAATTTATAAGGATAAATTAAATCTCTATCACGTTTGAAATTCGAAATTCAAATTGATAGGATATCTCATATAAGAGATATTTATAAGATTTAATTTATAAGGATAAATTAAATCTCTATCACGTTTGAAATTCGAAATTCAAATTGATAGGATATCTGAAATTTGATTTATGAGAATAAATCAAAAATAGTTTAGTCTCATCTTTATTTAAAATTAAATAAATGGGTAATTAAATCTGTGGGACGGATTTGATATTATTTTATTTAATTAGTTTCTTATAAAATCATACAATATATGATATTGTATTATTTTGGAATTAATATAAGATTAACTCCAAAATCCAATTCGGTTGACAGAAAAAAACGCATAGCATCCTATATATCTGATTTTAGGAGCTGCGTTTTAAAGAGAGAAACACACATAGAACACAAAAAAAAGCCGAAGGGGACTCTACAAAAGGTTTGCAGATAAGAAACTGCCGAAATAGAGACGGAGAGGACGAACTCTTGAGAAAGCCCTGGAGGGACAAGAGACGCTAGCACGTCGTTCGTGGTTGAAAAGCTGTTCGTGTGGATACCAGTAGAGGAAGTCGACCTGAGTCGTCGACTTCTTGTGATCAGAAAGGGAGCACGAGCCACAGAGCGAAGCTGTGAACGTCGTGACCGAAAGCTGTGGAAGTCGCTGAGGCACACTAAGGGTAATACTTCTTCCCACTTGACTTAAACACATACGGTAGATCCTGGCAAGGAATGGAAAAATTTTTAAATTAATTTCCGCTGCGTGTCTTCCAATTCCTTACAGTGGTATCAGAGCCATGCCGTTTTGTGTTTAAGTTAGGCTTAATTGTTGATTTATATGATATATGTTAGTAATAGCCGATCATATAATAAGCGTTGTATGTGTGACATATATGGAATCCGTGTTGTGTATGACATAAAAGGAATCTAAAAGGAAATTGAAATCGGTGGTGACATATAATAGTGGGACCGCCGTAGCTACCTGTTCGTAGCGCAACATAACCGTAACATATGTTACTTTGTGAATGTTTTAGATTTGAAACATTAATTTCCCTTCGATTAGATCTGAATATTGATTCTTGAATGTTTGGGTATGGTGAACAATATAGCTCTAGATTGCAAGTGTTGTAATTTTTAAATACGGCCTGCGTGTCGTGCCTTCCTCTATATACTCTCAATGTACCTTCTCCTCTCATCTCACTCCCCTCGAATGTTAAAAGAGGTTTCTATATGTAATTTCTCTTTTCTTACTAGAGAGCTCCTCTCATTGGCTTGAGGGGACTTAGGATAGGTGAGCCATATTGTATCACGTTTAGATTATGCATATTATGATTATATCAGCGCATGCATATTACTTGTATGAGATACGAACTGAGAAACATGCGTTTTATAAACCAGATAGTTAAATTAGGCCCTCTAAAAGAAATCTTAAGTCATAATGCTGTCAATTTATGAACACTTGTCAAAACCTTGATCGCTCAATTGTGGACTCCACCAAAGTGGGTGCTTTTGAGTTATCTTGGGGAGATAAGCAAAGAGTAATGGTGCTACTCTCATAGGTTCATTATTGTTTGACTTAATTGAGATTAACAAAACGGTTTTGGATCTCAAGGCATTAGATGGGATTAGAACATGCCATATCATATGATGATAGGATCCCATGAATATCTAAGAGTTACATTTGATGTAATTGGTAAAGGTGTTACCTACCTAAATAACTTAATTTAAGCGTCCTGCCAAAGCGGACTTAAGTTTGAGCCAAATATGGATCTTAGCCCACTAACTATTACATTGAGGGTTGTTTATTTAGTGGGAGATTACTAATTACATTGCATATTTTAATTGTAGAATCATGACGACTAGTAATACTGCTACATTATCGCTGCGATCTGTCCTTGAGAAGGACAAACTCAATGGGACAAACTTTCTTGACTGGTTTAGGAACTTGAGAATTGTTCTCAAGCAGGAAAGAAAGGCGCATGTCCTAGATCAACCCATTCCTGAGGAGCCAGTCACCAATGCTCCTAGAGCTCAGAGAGATGCTTACACGAAGCATAAGGAAGACTCTGTCGATGTGGGATGCTTAATGCTAGCCACCATGGTTCCAGAGCTCCAAAGAGATCTCGAACACATGGAGGCTTATGAGATGATTGTGCATCTCAAGGAAATGTTCCAGCAACAGGCAAGGCAAGAGAGGTGTGAGACCACTAAGGCCTTACATTCTTGCAAGATGGTTGAAGGTGCATCAGTCAGTACTCATGTCTTAAAGATGAAGGGGTACATTGATCACCTTGAGAGGCTTGGATTTCCCATGAGCTAGGAGTTAGCTACGGATTTGATCTTGAACTCACTCCCGGAAAGTTATGACCAGTTTGTCATGAACTACAACATGAACAACATGGAGAAATCTATTTCTGAACTGCATGGGATGCTTAAAACTGCTGAGCCGAGTCTTAAGAAGAAACCCAGTAGTGCTTTGATGGTTCAGAAAGGAAAGGGTACGAAAAAGAAAGGCAAAGGCAAGGGGAAGGGTCATGGCTCATCAGGTAAGACCAAAGAGTCAGGCAAGCCCGAAACCAAGCCTGCACCAAAGAAGGCAAAGCCTCCGAAGGAAGGAGTCTGCTTCTTCTGCAATGAACCGGGTCATTGGAAGAGGAATTGCAAACTCTACCTCGAAGATCTGAAAAAGAACAAGAAGGATAGCGGGGCTATCGCTTCAGGTATTTATGTTATAGACATTCATCTTTCTACTTCCACCTCATGGGTATTAGATACTGCATGTGGTTCTCACATTTGTACAAATGTGCAGGGACTAAAGGACAGTAGAAAGCTGAAAAAGGGCGAGGTTGACCTACGAGTTGGAAACAGAGCAAGGGTTGCTGCGTTAGCTGTAGGCACTTATGAATTAGTTCTGCCCACTGGGCTTTTGTTAGTTTTAAACAATTGCTATTATGTTCCTGCTTTAAGTAGTAACATTATTTCACTTTCTTATTTGGATAAGGAAGGTTTCACTTCCATTGCTGGGAATAGTAGATGTTCTATTTATCGTAATGATGTTTTATATGCTCATGGTGATTTGCATATTGATCATTACATATTAAATTTGGAACAACTCAATCATGGAAATATCTATAACATAACCGCCAAAAGGGTCAAACCAAACGATTTGAATCCCACATACCTCTGGCACTGTCGTCTGGGCCACATAAATGAGAAACGCATTTCCAAACTCCATCAAGATGGATTTCTAAACTCATTTGATTTTGAATCATATGACACTTGCGAGTCTTGCTTGTTAGGAAAGATAACAAAGTCACCTTTCACTGGGCACAGTGAGAAGGCCACTGATTTATTGGGCCTCATACATACAGATGTGTGTGGACCGATGAACACAAATACCAGAGGAGGTTATTCGTACTTCATAACATTTATAGATGATTTCAGCAGATATGGGTACATCTATCTGATGAAATATAAATCTGAATCTTTTGAAAAGTTCAAAATATTTCAAAATGAAGTACAAAACCAGCTTGGCAAAACAATTAAAGCCCTTCGATCTGATCGGGGTGGTGAATATTTGAGCCAAGAGTTCATAGATCATCTTAGGAATTGTGGGACACTCTCACAATTGACTCCTCCAGGGACACCACAATGGAATGACGTTTCTGAACGGAGGAATCGAACACTATTAGATATGGTTCGATCCATGATGAGTCAAACAGATCTTCCGACCTCCTTTTGGGGCCATGCCCTAGAGACAGCTGGGTTCACACTCAATCGTGTTCCATCAAAGGCAATTGAAAAGACTCCGTATGAGATATGGACTGGGAGGACGCCTAGTTTTTCTTTCCTCAAGATTTGGGGATGTGAGGTCTATGTTAAGCAACAAGCCTCAGACAAATTAGCGCCCAAATCCTCAAAATACCTTTTTGTGGGATATCCTAAGGAAACCAAGGGATATTACGTCTACAACCCTGCTGATAACAAAGTGTTTGTTGTCAGAAATGGTATATTTCTTGAAAGAGAATTTATCTCTAAAAGAACCAGTGGGAGTAAGGTACAACTCGAAGAAGTTCGAGAGCTACAAGACACCACAGAACTGCAAATGGAAAATAGAGAAGACTCACAACAAGTTGTTGAGACTCCTCAAGTCACGCAAGGTCCACGTAAATCTAATAGGATACGACTTCAGCCTCAGAGATATGGATTTCTGATTTCTGATAGTCGTGATGTGTTGCTCATTGAGCATAATGAGCCAACTACCTATCGAGAAGCTATAGTGGGACCAAACTCTGAAAAATGGCTTAGTGCCATGAAGTATGAGATGCAATCCATGTACGACAATCAGGTTTGGACCTTAGTCGACCCGCCTGAAGGTGTAAAAACCGTCGGGTGCAAGTGGGTTTTCAAAGAGAAAACTGACATGGATGGCAATGTAAATGTCTTCAAGGCACGACTGGTTGCAAAAGGTTTTACTCAAACTCATGGTGTGGACTATGATGAGACCTTTTCCCCAGTAGCAATGGCCAAATCAATCAGAATCCTCTTTGCTATTGCAGCATATTATGACTATGAAATATGGCAGATGGACGTCAAGACAGCCTTCCTTAATGGAAAGCTCCTTGAGGATGTGTACATGACACAACCTGAAGGGTTTGTGCGTTCCGAGGACTCTGGTAAAGTGTGCAAACTTCAAAAGTCCATTTATGGACTAAAGCAAGCCTCTCGGAGTTGGAATCATCGTTTTGATGAAGTAATCAAAGAGTTTGGATTTCTTCAAAATATTGATGAACCTTGTGTGTACAAGAAGGTTAGTGGGAGCACAGTTGTGTTTTTGGTACTCTATGTCGATGACATCCTACTTATTAGGAATGCCATTCCTACCTTGCAGATTGTCAAGTCTTGGTTAGGAAAGTCTTTTTTGATGAAAGACTTGGGTGAAGCCACTTACATCCTAGGAATCAGGATCTATAGGGATAGATCTAAAAGACTTCTAGGACTCAGTCAGAGTACATACATAGACAAAATATTGCATAGGTTCAGTATGCACGAATCAAAGAGGGGTTTCATACCCATGTCTCATGGTACTCACCTCAGCAAAGATCTGTGTCCTAGTACATCTGATCAGCGAGGTCGCATAAGTAAGGTTCCATATGCCTCGGCCATAGGATCTATCATGTACGCCATGTTATGTACTCGACCGGATGTCTCGTTTGCCTTAAGTATGACTAGCAGATACCAACAGGACCCTGGTGAGGGCAATTGGACTACTGTCAAGAATATCCTTAAGTACTTAAGAAGGACTAAGGACTTATTCTTGGTCTATGGTGGATTGGATGATGAGCTCTGTGTAACTGGTTACACAGATGCGAGTTTCCAAACTGACCAGGACGACCAAAAATCGCAGTCTGGATACATATTCCTCCTCAATAATGGAGCAGTAAGCTGGAAGAGCTCTAAGCAGGGCACTGTAGCAGATTCTGCAACGGAAGCTGAGTATATAGCAGCATCTGATGCAGCTAAGGAAGCCGTTTGGATCAGGAAGTTCATCACAGAACTAGGGGTGATACCTACCATCTCAGATCCAATAACTTTGCTCTGTGACAATAGCAGTGCTATTGCACAGGCCAAAGAGCCTAGGTCACATCAAAGGACCAAGCATATACTCAGGCGATTTCATCTCATCAGAGAAATCAACGATAGAGGTGATATAAAAATATGTAAAGTAGCAGGAGAAGATAATGTTGCTGATCCTTTAACAAATGTATGGCCATACTGTAATGGAAAGGTAGTTCCATTTCTATAGTCAGACTACTCAGGGATCGAGAAAGTAACGGTCAGGAATAGGAGGATGACATTATCCATGCCTCATCCATGACCAAAATATCGCGTGACAGAAGGGACATGATATGGTTGTATAAAAGGTTACATCGTTTATCGATCCTCATATGATTTGGGTAGTCGTTATGTCTTGCTAGAGACCGCTTGCGACTTGTGGGCTAGTATAGCAAATGGCCCACTGCCAACTTCATATGGGCCTACAGGGTCACACACAAAATAGCCCAACACAAGCTATGATGTCCAGATTTATTGAATCTAAGACATGTCCAGATTCAATGAAAGATCCAGGTGAATGTATATATATTTATTTATATTTATATTTGTATATATATAAATTCATATATATATATTATATATATGAGATATATGAGATTTAATTTATAAGGATAAATTAAATCCCTATCACGTTTGAATTTGAAATTCAAATTGATAGGATATCTCATATAAGAGATATTTATAAGATTTAATTTATAAGGATAAATTAAATCTCTATCACGTTTGAAATTTGAAATTCAAATTGATAGGATATCTCATATAAGAGATATTTATAAGATTTAATTTATAAGGATAAATTAAATCTCTATCACGTTTGAAATTCGAAATTCAAATTGATAGGATATCTCATATAAGAGATATTTATAAGATTTAATTTATAAGGATAAATTAAATCTCTATCACGTTTGAAATTCGAAATTCAAATTGATAGGATATCTCAAATTTGATTTATGAGAATAAATCAAAAATAGTTCAGTCTCATCTTTATTTAAAATTAAATAAATGGGTAATTAAATCTGTGGGACGGATTTGATATTATTTTATTTAATTAGTTTCTTATAAAATAATACAATATATGATATTGTATTATTTTGGAATTAATATAAGATTAACTCCAAAATCCAATTCGGTTGACAGAAAAAACACATAGCATCCTATATATCTGATTTTAGGAGCTGCGTTTTAAAGAGAGAAACACACATAGAACACAAAAAAGGCCGAAGGGGACTCTGCAAAAGGTTTGCAGATAAGAAACTGCTGAAATAGAGACGGAGAGGACGAACTCTTGAGAAAGCCCTGGAGGGACAAGAGACGCTAGCACGTCGTTCGTGGTTGAAAAGCTGTTCGTGTGGATACCAGTAGAGGAAGCCGACCTGAGTCGTCGACTTCTTGTAATCAGAAAGGGAGCACGAGCCGCAGAGCGAAGCTGTGAACGTCGTGACCGAAAGCTGTGGAAGTCGCTGAGGCACACTAAGGGTAATACTTCTTCCCACTTGACTTAAACACATACGGTAGATCCTGGCAAGGAATGGAAAAATTTTTAAATTAATTTCCGCTGCGTGTCTTCCAATTCCTTACATAACACTCCCTTAATATGAACCTTGCCTATAGTGCATGGTATTGTGTAAGATCCTAGGTCTTAGTACTTAATCAATAATTCAGCCTTAAAAAGTGATGATACATTAGCACTCACCTAAATTCTATCAAGATGTCTAAACTTTTTCTTATTAGAACACAACTCTTTTAAAAATTTAGTATATTTAGGATTTCTCTTAAAGAATTCAACCATAGGGATGTTTATTTCTAATTTATTGAAGAGATTGAAAGCATCTTTTGCAAATTTAGAATCAATATTTTTCTTTACAATAAAATAAGCTTTTGGAAAAGGGAGATCCTTTATACTTCCTCCTTACCTGTATCCATAGAGGCTCCTTACTTGCTAGACTCTGCCTTCTCCTCAGTTTGTTTTCCCTTGTATGCTAAACTTGGCTTTATCACTTCCTCTTCTTGCTTTTCATGTATTTCCTATTATGAGTATGAGTTCTCCTCTTGAGTTACCTTCTTGATCATAAGTTGTTGTTCTTTAATATCTTTGATTTCCCAATCTTTATTTGTGACATTGCTAAATTTTTAACTTCAGAATCTCCCATATCCTCCCTTGCTATTTCATCTTCCTTAAATCAAATTCTCTCCCACTTTTGAGTGATATGGGATTCAAACCCTTCAGATTAATGACACTATTCGAAGGTATGTTGCCACTGCTCTTCGTTTGGATGTCACTCACTGTATTGGCAACTTGAGTTAAATGAATTGTAATATATGCTTTCTTAGAACTTAACTTCTCAAGTTTCCTATACATATCAGCATTATCCTTCTGCATGCTTTGAAGGATTGAAGCTGTGGAGGTGAATTGACCATCATTCTCTTTGAGCTTGTAGTTTATGTTAGTCATTCTGTCATCCATGTTTGTCATCTGTGCAGCCATACTTTTTAACAACTGAGAAGTCTTATTTGGTTTTGATGCCACTAAAGTATTAGGGTGAGTTAGAACCATAGACCTTGCAATATTTTGGTAGTTTCTTGAGGAAGCACCACCTCCTTGAAATTGGTTTGGCCTATTTTCCCCACTCCCCCACCTAAAATTTAGATGGTATCTCCAACAAGGGTTGTATGTGTTAGAGTATGGGTATCTCTTATGGTATTGATTGTCTCTCCCTTGATACATTGCTATTACCTCTTCATACTATTTGTCACATGTACTTGTGGCATGCACATTGAACCGTATGACTCACATCCTGTAACTAGTACTTGTGAGGTTCCCATTGGATAAACTTGCTTTGTGGAATGTAACTCTCTTTCAATTAAATTCATCCTCTTTTCCATTTGGTTTTCCAAAGCTACTATTTCTACTAAGATCTCATTTGAATTACCTGAAGATGATGAAACCATTCTCCTTAGATCCTCAGTCTGATGGTCTTCATTAGCCATTTTTTGGAATAAATCCCAACTTGCTTGTAGAGTTTTATCTCTCAAAGATCCATTTGCTACTATATTCAAGGATACCTGATTGCAAAGGAATATATCATAAAAGAAAATGCCTACTAGATTAGCCTTTATCATGTTATGGTGCGGGCATCTAGCCAACAAGTTGATAAATCTTGTCTAATATTCATGTAATGACTCTCCATCCTGTTGCAGAATATTTGTAATTTCCTTCTTCATGCAAGTTGTCTTAGAGGATGAGAAGAACTGTTCTAAATATGTTGACTTCAACTTATCCCATGTAAGAGTGGAGAAATGAGTTGGTAGATTGTATAACCACTCCTTAGCTTTCCCTTCCAAGGTGAAATGGAAACACCTCCTGAAGACATCATCCAATGTAGTCATTGGAGGCTTCATTGAGGAGCATATCATATGCATGGTTTGTAAGTACTGATGTGGACATTCTCTAGTAAAACTATGAAATTTAGATAAGGCTGCAATCAACGCTCTTTTAGTTTCAAAATTGGCCTCTTTAGTGTAAAAACTATAAGGATCATAATTTACATGCAAATGATTTATTTCCCTCATATTTCTATCATCTTTTACATTCATTGGTATTTCATTTTCTCCTTGTCTATTATGCCCATGCCCATTAGGATTAATCTCAACCATGTTAAAAATTTCTAATGGAATCTTTAAATTGGGTTTAATTTCATATCCCAAAGCATTAGAGGATAAACTATATTTTGTTGATCTTGCCTCTTCTCTAAATTCTATCCATAGTTTCCTAAATTGTCTCTCAATTTTAGGTTCAAAAGGCACAAATGGTTTAGTTATTCTACGCATGCAACATAAAAACAATCAAGAATAACCATGCAAACAATCAGAATCGGACAGAAGTTTCATAGCAGAAAAAATCAATTGGTCATGAACAAGGGTCTTTAGGTCGCAACCTAATTGGCCAGAGAGTAGAGGTTCTTAAAAATGGACTTCAAGTCATGACTAAAATATAGGTTGGTCAGGACTGAGTTTCACAGAGAGTAAATTCGTGAAAACTTGAAAGAAAAGGAAAATGCAGAATGTTGTGCAATGAAAACAATAAAAACTAAAATTCAAACAAAAAATGACTCAGGTAAATAATGAAATTGACAACCAATTTCTAATGAACCAATTACTTGGCTCCCTAGTAATGGCGCCATTGATTTACGTGGATTGTCGTCGTCCAATTTATCAAAATAAAAGTTATTTCCCCTATTAATGTAGTATAAGGCACAACCCTATCGTTCTTCTCAAATAGTCCTTTTTATTAGAACCCTAGCAGATCGATGATAAAATCATTGAAAACCTAAGTCAAATTAAAATGGGTTTTAGGTTTGATTGATTTTTGATGCAATAAAATAAGGGTGCAGTAAAGTAAATATTTTTGTATTTTTGATTAAGATGGAAAATTATTAGATTATGAAAGAAATATGTTGAAAAAGACTTTTGATGATAGAAACCTATATATCCTTGCTCTTAATATGATATGGGAATTTTAAAACCACTAAGTCTTAAATTAAACCTCAATCGATCGATTGAGTTCAGAACATTAAAATTTCCTTAAACTCCTTTGATCAAAGCTAGTTCAAAGACCACTAATGCGCTGTTAAGAACCTCTTAGCATGTTATTAAATCAGATAATGAAAATGTTCTCAAATGATCATCGATTGATAACCATAGATTTCAAGCAATCGAATCAGTTAGCAATGATCATTGATAAAAACTCAATTATCCAATAATCAAAACTGAAATATTCATATTAAAATCAACATTCAAATCATCCAAATTCAATTACAAAACCTAATCTCAGAATAATCGATCGATATTCAATCCCTACTCATACAATGAAAACCCTAGATCTAGGAATTCCAAAACATGAAAAAGGTGAGATCAAAACAAAAACTCCCCAATGTAGTGCAATCCATGAGCTCAAGATATACGATCCATCACCAAGAAACTAAGGATTTAGCCTCTCATGACTCCTGCTGTGCTACAATCTGCACAGATATGATGCCATGAAGAAAGTAGAAAAAGGGTGATGGAAAGATGAATTATGAAAGATATGTGGGTAGGTTATGGAGAGAAAGTTGAGAGAATGTTCAAGTCTACTTCTTGACCGTATCAGGTAAAAAACTAGCCTCTTCCACTCCTGTTGCTTCCCTATCCTTTTAAAGCTTGGATAACCTAATCAAAAATACGTAGTTTTACTGATTTTCTCCTTTGGTCTCAACTATATCCTATTTTTAGTCGTGACCTGTGAACGTAAGAAAACTTCCTAGAAGAAGTGAGGTCGTCACTTTGGTCGCGACTGAAGTACATAGCGGCTATCATCCTTGATTTGTTTCTCTATGTCTTGTGATCTATTTTCTACTCACATTAATGCTTGGTTCTCCTTTAAAATACATGCAATTCAACATTAAAACTCACTGTAAAAATTCAACTAGTTATTAAAGAACAACATATATGTAGTTTGAAGGAATTAATTTACCATTTTACCTTTAAATTAGCATATTGCAAAGCACAATCATGTATTACCATAAAAGCACAATGTAGGCACAAAATAAATAGTAAAGTTGTCACAAAACCCTCAAAATGTTATAGAAATCATACACAATTTGTGTTCTATCAGTGATCCCATGAAGAAGGTTATAGAGCCAAGTGCAAATAGTTTGTTAAGTTTGCTATAACTAAAATATATCATTGGTCCTTTCCTATGGTACTAGGAGGTTTAGTTACGATGTATTTTTTAGAGGGTTAAGCAAAAAGCTCTTAATGATTTCATAATCCTACATGATAGTGTATTTGTTATAGATACATTTCATGAAATCACCTATATGAATGAGGAGTAAGGCCACTCATAAGATCATAGTAAAATCTCTAGAGAATTTATTAAATACTAGGACACGCGCATACATGGTCATCTAACATACAAAACTTCCTATTAACAATAGAAATGGGGGATATAATCTTACCCTTGATACCTCTGGTATATGCCTAAGAGGTACTAGTTCATAGTTTATAGGACTATTGGCATCTTCGTGTACCAAGTATTACTGGTCTAGGCTTAGTTCATAATCTATAGTACCACTGGATATAATAGTTATATTCATATGTGTAACTTAGCTTACGATGTTTATTTTGACACATGTGGTGGGGATTGTTGAAAATATTATAAATATTAGGTAAGGGTAAAGAAGGATATTTCTAACATGATTCTTGGGTCTTAGGGACATAAGCCTATTTTTAGTCTCAAACATAGCATATTGCTTTGGGAGCCATACGATATGGGCCTTTGGATACAAACATAGCAATCACAACATGATTATTGAGATATATGATACCTTGGATCATCTTGGGTGACCTTTGCGCTTCTTCCCTTGTCATTGCAAACACTCGCCCTTGAGTGCGCGGCCTGTGTTCATTAGCTACCTGAGGACAATTCCTATAGAAATATCCAGGCTTCCAACATGTGTAATAGACATTATGCCCCATCAAGCATGGTCTGTCTCTATGGTTCTTCCCGTATTTGTCACATACTCTAGACTTCTGGTCTCTATTATTTATGTTGCCCATGTAATTCCCTTTATTAGGCTTTCGATTCTGCTGCCACTGCTTTCTCCTTTTCTTGTTATAGCCAATGCCACTGGCTATATTTCTATTCTGGTTAGGTCTTTCAGGAGCAGCAGTCTCTCTGCTCACCGGTCTCATCAACATCCTGTGATTCAGACTATTCTCAATAATTCTATAGTCCTCTACTGCTTTATTAAACTGATGGTACTATTGGGGGGTCATCTTTGTAAGGAATTGGAAGACACGCAGCGGAAATAAACTTTAAAAATTTTCCATTCCTTGCCAGGATCTGCCGTATGTGTTTAAGTCAAGTGGAAAGAATCATTACCCTTAGTGTTGCTCAGCGAATTTCACAGCTTCTCTACGTGGGTGGTGATCTCTTTCTGATCGCAAGAAATCGACGGAGTGTTCCTCAGCGACCTTCACAGATTCTCTCCGCGGACGGTGGTCTCTTTCTGATCACAAGAAGTCGACGCCTCAGGTCGGCTTCCTCTACTGGTATCCACACGAACAGCGTTCCAACCACGAACGACGTGCTAGCGTCTCCTGTCCCTCCAAGGCTTTCACAAGTCTCCGTCTCTATTTCGGCAGTTTCTTGTCTGCAAACCTTTTGCAGATTCCGTTCGGCCTTTTGTGTTCTGTGTTATTTTCAAACGTAGCTCCTCCAATCAGATATAGAGGATGCTATGCGTTTTTACACTTGACCTAATTGGATTTTTGGAGTTAATCTTATATTAATTCCGAATTGATACAATATCATATATTGTATAATTTTATAAGAAACTAATTAAATAAAATAATATTAAATCCGTCCCACAGATTTAATTACTTATTTATTTAACTTTAAATAAAGATGAGACTGAGTTATATTTGATTTATTCCCATAAATCAAATTTGAGATATCCTATCAATTTAAATTTCGAATTTCAAACGTGATAGAGATTTAATTTATCCTTATAAATTAAATCTTATAAATATCTCTTATATGAGATATCCTATCAATTTGAATTTCGAATTTCAAACGTGATAGAGATTTAATTTATCCTTATAAATTAAATCTTATAAATATCTCTTATATGAGATATCCTATCAATTTGAATTTCGAATTTCAAACGTGATAGAGATTTAATTTATCCTTATAAATTAAATCTTATAAATATCTCTTATATGAGATATCCTATCAATTTGAATTTCGAATTCAAACGTGATAGGGATTTAATTTATCCTTATAAATTAAATCTCATATATCTCATATATATAATATATATATATACGAATTTATATATATACGAATATAAATATAAATAAATATATATACATTCACCTGGATCTTTCATTGAATCTGGACATGTCTTAGATTCAATGAATCTGGACATCATAGCTCGTGTTGGGCTATTTTGTGTGCGACCCTGTAGGCCCATATGAAGTTGGCAGTGGGCCATTTGCTATACTAGCCCACAAGTCGCAAGCGGTCTCTAGCAAGACATAACAACTACCCAAATCATATGAGGATCGATAAACGATGTAACCTTTTATACAACCATATCATGTCCCTTCTGTCACGCGATATTTTGGTCATGGATGAGGCATGGATAATGTCATCCTCCTATTCCCGACCGTTACTTTCTCGATCCCTGAGTAGTCTGACTATAGAAATGGAACTACCTTTCCATTACAGTATGGCCATACATTTCTCAGACTCACTCATCGAGGGGCCCAGTAATATCTCTCCACGAATGTGAGGGACAAATTCCATCTTGACCATTCACATTCCTCCGCATGAAAAACCACTAAGCCCGAACATAGTCTTTATGATCACTCGGTCAAAAGTGACTTTTGACTAGGTCAAAGCTGAGCGTTTTGTCATGTAGGAATCCATGATGATCTCAGGTCAAAGGGCATATTGACATGGTTTGTATATGAGAGAAGCTTATGACGTTACCCATGCAGTTCTCTCATAGCGGGTCGATCCAACACCCTGTACTCTTACATGTGCTTATGACTTTGATTTATATCTCTGTACATCTTCAAAGTCATACTGGTCTTATTTCATCTGTGCTCCCACATAGATGATCGACCAGGGACATTTAGGATAATATCATGAATTATCCAAGGATGGTCATCATAGTAAACATGCAAATAATATGATAACTTAATTAATAAATTCATAAATCAATAATGTTCATAAGACAATGATTGGCCCCTAGGGCACGATTTCCAACAACCTCCCACTTGCACTAGGTACAATCATTAATTTGACTAATTCCCATTGACCTAACATGACGCTCATGCTTTGCCTGCACAAGCGGCTTTGTTAGAGGATCAGCAACATTATCTTCTCCTGCTACTTTGCATATTTTTATATCACCTCTATCGTTGATTTCTCTGATGAGATGAAATCGCCTGAGTATATGCTTGGTCCTTTGATGTGACCTAGGCTCTTTGGCCTGTGCAATAGCACCGCTATTGTCACAGAGCAAAGTTATTGGATCTGAGATGGTAGGTATCACCCCTAGTTCTGTGATGAACTTCCTGATCCAAACGGCTTCCTTAGCTGCATCAGATGCTGCTATATACTCAGCTTCCGTTGCAGAATCTGCTACAGTGCCCTGCTTAGAGCTCTTCCAGCTTACTGCTCCATTATTGAGGAGGAATATGTATCCAGACTGCGATTTTTGGTCGTCCTGGTCAGTTTGGAAACTCGCATCTGTGTAACCAGTTACACAGAGCTCATCATCCAATCCACCATAGACCAAGAATAAGTCCTTAGTCCTTCTTAAGTACTTAAGGATATTCTTGACAGCAGTCCAATGGCCCTCACCAGGGTCCTGTTGGTATCTGCTAGTCATACTTAAGGCAAACGAGACATCCGGTCGAGTACATAACATGGCGTACATGATAGATCCTATGGCCGAGGCATATGGAACCTTACTCATGCGACCTCGCTGATCAGATGTACTAGGACACAGATCTTTGCTGAGGTGAGTACCATGAGACATGGGTATGAAACCCCTCTTTGATTCGTGCATACTGAACCTATGCAGTATTTTGTCTATGTATGTACTCTGACTGAGTCCTAGAAGTCTTTTAGATCTATCTCTATAGATCCTGATTCCTAGGATGTAGGTGGCTTCACCCAAGTCTTTCATCAAGAAAGACTTTCCTAACCAAGACTTGACAATCTGCAAGGTAGGAATGTCATTCCCAATAAGTAGGATGTCATCGACATAGAGTACCAAAAACACAACTGTGCTCCCACTAACCTTCTTGTACACACAAGGTTCATCAATGTTTTGAAGAAATCCAAACTCTTTGATTACTTCATCAAAACGATGATTCCAACTCCGAGAGGCTTGCTTTAGTCCATAAATGGACTTTTGAAGCTTGCACACTTTACCAGAGTCCTCGGAACGCACAAACCCTTCAGGTTGTGTCATGTACACATCCTCAAGGAGCTTTCCATTAAGGAAGGCTGTCTTGACGTCCATCTGCCATATTTCATAGTCATAATATGCTGCAATAGCAAAGAGGATTCTGATTGATTTGGCCATTGCTACTGGGGAAAAGGTCTCATCATAGTCCACACCATGAGTTTGAGTAAAACCTTTTGCAACCAGTCGTGCCTTGAAGACATTTACATTGCCATCCATGTCAGTTTTCTCTTTGAAAACCCACTTGCACCCGACGGTTTTTACACCTTCAGGCGGGTCGACTAAGGTCCAAACCTTATTGTCGTACATGGATTGCATCTCAGACTTCATGGCACTAAGCCATTTTTCGGAGTTTGGTCCCACTATAGCTTCTCGATAGGTAGTCGGCTCATTATGCTCAATGAGCAACACATCACGACTATCAGAAATCAGAAATCCATATCTCTGAGGCTGAAGTCGTGTCCTATTAGACTTTCGTGGACCTTGCGTGACTTGAGGAGTCTCAACAACTTGTTGTGAGTCTTCTCTATTTTCCATCTGCAGTTCTGTGGTGTCTTGTAGCTCTCGAACTTCTTCGAGTTGTACCTTACTCCCACTGGTTCTTTTAGAGATAAATTCTCGTTCAAGAAAGATACCATTTCTGACAACAAACACTTTGTTATCAGCAGGGTTGTAGACGTAATATCCCTTGGTTTCCTTAGGATATCCCACAAAAAGGCATTTTGAGGATTTGGGCGCTAATTTGTCTGAGGCTTGTTGCTTAACATAGACCTCGCATCCCCAAATCTTGAGGAAAGACAAACTAGGCGTCCTCCCAGTCCATATCTCATACGGAGTCTTTTCGATTGCCTTAGATGGAACACGATTGAGTGTGAATGCAGCTGTCTCTAGGGCATAGCCCCAAAAGGAGGGCGGAAGATCTGTTCGACTCATCATGGATCGAACCATATCTAATAGTGTTCGATTTCTCCGTTCAGAAACGCCATTCCATTGTGGTGTCCCTGGAGGAGTCAATTGTGAGAGTGTCCCACAATTCCTAAGATGATCTATGAACTCTTGGCTCAAATATTCACCACCCCGATCAGATCGAAGGGCTTTAATTGTTTTGCCAAGCTGGTTTTGTACTTCATTTTGAAATATCTTGAACTTTTCAAAAGATTCAGATTTATGTTTCATTAGATAGATGTACCCATATCTGCTGAAATCATCTATGAATGTTATAAAGTACGAATAACCTCCTCTGGCATTTGTGTTCATCGGTCCACACACATCTGTATGTATGAGGCCCAATAAATCAGTGGCCCTCTCACTGTGCCCAGTGAAAGGTGACTTTGTCATCTTTCCTAACAAGCAAGACTCGCAAGTGTCATATGATTCAAAATCAAATGAGTTTAGAAATCCATCTTGATGGAGTTTGGAAATGCGTTTCTCATTTATGTGGCCCAGACGACAGTGCCAGAGGTATGTGGGATTCAAATCGTTTGGTTTGACCCTTTTGGCGGTTACGTTATAGATATTTCCATGATTGGGTTGTTCCAAATTTAATATGTAATGATCAACATGCAAATCACCATGAGCATATAAAACATCATTACGATAAATAGAACATCTACTATTCCCAGCAATGGAAGTGAAACCTTCCTTATCCAAATAAGAAAGTGAAACAATGTTACTACTTAAAGCAGGAACATAATAGCAATTGTTCAAAACTAACAAAAGCCCAGTGGGCAGAACTAATTCATAAGTGCCTACAGCTAACGCAGCAACCCTTGCTCTGTTTCCAACTCGTAGGTCAACTTCACCCCTTTTCAGCTTCCTACTGTCCTTTAGTCCCTGCACATTCGTACAAATGTGAGAACCACATGCAGTATCTAATACCCATGAGGTGGAAGTAGAAAGATGAATGTCTATAACATAAATACCTGAAGTGATAGCCCCGCTATCCTTCTTGTTCTTTTTCAGATCTTCGAGGTAGAGTTTGCAATTCCTCTTCCAATGACCCGGTTCATTGCAGAAGAAGCAGACTCCTTCCTTCGGAGGCTTTGCCTTCTTTGGTGCAGGCTTGGTTTCGGGCTTGCCTGACTCTTTGGTCTTACCTGATGAGCCATGACCCTTCCCCTTGCCTTTGCCTTTCTTTTTCGTACCCTTTCCCTTCTGAACCATCAAAACACTACTGGGTTTCTTCTTAAGACTCGGCTCAGCAGTTTTAAGCATCCCATGCAGTTCAGAAATAGATTTCTCCATGTTGTTCATGTTGTAGTTCATAACAAACTGGTCATAACTTTCCGGGAGTGAGTTTAAGATCAAATCTGTAGCTAACTCCTGGCTCATGGGAAATCCAAGCCGTTCAAGGTGATCAATGTACCCTTTCATCTTTAAGACATGAGCACTGACTGATGCACCTTCAGCCATCTTGCAGGAATGTAAGGCCTTAGTGGTCTCATACCTCTCTTGCCTTGCCTGTTGCTGGAACATTTCCTTGAGATGCACAATCATCTCATAAGCCTCCATGTGTTCCAGATCTCTTTGGAGCTCCGGAACCATGGTGGCTAGCATCAAGCATCCCACATCGACAGAGTCTTCCTTATGCTTCATATAAGCATCTCTCTGAGCTCTGGGAGCATTGGCGGCTGGCTCCTCAGGAATGGGTTGATCTAGGACATGCGCCTTTCTTTCCTGCTTGAGAACAATTCTCAAGTTCCTAAACCAGTCAAGAAAGTTTGTCCCATTAAGTTTGTCCTTCTCAAGGACAGATCGCAGCGATAATGTAGCAGTATTACTAGTCGTCATGATTCTACAATTAAAATATGCAATGTAATTAGTAATCTCCCACTAAATAAACAACCCTCAATGCAATAGTTAGTGGGCTAAGATCCATATTTGGCTCAAACTTAAGTCCGCTTTGGCAGGACACTTAAATTAAGTTATTTAGGTAGGTAACACCTTTACCAATTACATCAAATGTAACTCTTAGATATTCATGGGATCCTATCATCATATGATCTGGCATGTTCTAATCCCATCTAATGCCTTGAGATCCAAAACCGTTTTGTTAATCTCAATTAAGTCAAACAATAATGAACCTATGAGAGTAGCACCATTACTCTTTGCTTATCTCCCCAAGATAACTCAAAAGCACCCACTTTGGTGGAGTCCACAATTGAGCGATCGAGGTTTTGACAAGTGTTCATAAATTGACGGCATTAGAACTTAAGATTTCTTTTAGAGGGCCTAATTTAACTATCTGGTTTATAAAACGCATGTTTCTCAGTTCGTATCTCATACAAGTAATATGCATGTGCTGATCTAATCATAAGATGCATAATTCAAACGTGATACAATATGGCTCACCTATCCTAAGTCCCCTCAAGCCAATGAGAGGAGCTCTCTAGTAAGAAAAGAGAAATTACATATAGAAACCTCTTTTAACATTCGAGGGGAGTGAGATGAGAGGAGAAGGTACATTGAGAGTATATAGAGGAAGGCACGACACGCAGGCCGTATTTTTAAAATTACAACACTTGCAATCTAGAGCCATATTGTTCACCATACCCAAACATTCAAGAATCAATATTCAGATCTAATCGAAGGGCAAAAAAAACATTTACAAAGTAACATATGTTACGGTTATGTTGCGCTACGAACAGGTAGCCCCGGAAGAAATTTTTTTTTTTGTTTTGTTTCATAAATAATCACGAATCTGAATTCGGTTTTCACAAATAATCACAAATTCGAATTCGGTTTTCTTAGACCCCATCTATGCGGATTGATCAAATCAAAAGGCATCACCACCGATTTCAATTTCCTTTTAGATTCCTTTTATGTCATACACAACAAGGATTCCATATATGTCACACATACAACGCTTATTATATGATCGGCTACTACTAACATATATCATATAAATCACAAATCAAGCCTAACTTAAACACAAAACGGCATGGCTCTGATACCACTGTAAGGAATTGGAAGACACGCAGCGGAAATAAACTTTAAAAATTTTCCATTCCTTGCCAGGATCTGCCGTATGTGTTTAAGTCAAGTGGAAAGAATCATTACCCTTAGTGTTGCTCAGCGAATTTCACAGCTTCTCTACGTGGGTGGTGATCTCTTTCTGATCGCAAGAAATCGACGGAGTGTTCCTCAGCGACCTTCACAGATTCTCTCCGCGGACGGTGGTCTCTTTCTGATCACAAGAAGTCGACGCCTCAGGTCGGCTTCCTCTACTGGTATCCACACGAACAGCGTTCCAACCACGAACGACGTGCTAGCGTCTCCTGTCCCTCCAAGGCTTTCACAAGTCTCCGTCTCTATTTCGGCAGTTTCTTGTCTGCAAACCTTTTGCAGATTCCGTTCGGCCTTTTGTGTTCTGTGTTATTTTCAAACGTAGCTCCTCCAATCAGATATAGAGGATGCTATGCGTTTTTACACTTGACCTAATTGGATTTTTGGAGTTAATCTTATATTAATTCCGAATTGATACAATATCATATATTGTATAATTTTATAAGAAACTAATTAAATAAAATAATATTAAATCCGTCCCACAGATTTAATTACTTATTTATTTAACTTTAAATAAAGATGAGACTGAGTTATATTTGATTTATTCCCATAAATCAAATTTGAGATATCCTATCAATTTAAATTTCGAATTTCAAACGTGATAGAGATTTAATTTATCCTTATAAATTAAATCTTATAAATATCTCTTATATGAGATATCCTATCAATTTGAATTTCGAATTTCAAACGTGATAGAGATTTAATTTATCCTTATAAATTAAATCTTATAAATATCTCTTATATGAGATATCCTATCAATTTGAATTTCGAATTTCAAACGTGATAGAGATTTAATTTATCCTTATAAATTAAATCTTATAAATATCTCTTATATGAGATATCCTATCAATTTGAATTTCGAATTCAAACGTGATAGGGATTTAATTTATCCTTATAAATTAAATCTCATATATCTCATATATATAATATATATATATACGAATTTATATATATACGAATATAAATATAAATAAATATATATACATTCACCTGGATCTTTCATTGAATCTGGACATGTCTTAGATTCAATGAATCTGGACATCATAGCTCGTGTTGGGCTATTTTGTGTGCGACCCTGTAGGCCCATATGAAGTTGGCAGTGGGCCATTTGCTATACTAGCCCACAAGTCGCAAGCGGTCTCTAGCAAGACATAACAACTACCCAAATCATATGAGGATCGATAAACGATGTAACCTTTTATACAACCATATCATGTCCCTTCTGTCACGCGATATTTTGGTCATGGATGAGGCATGGATAATGTCATCCTCCTATTCCCGACCGTTACTTTCTCGATCCCTGAGTAGTCTGACTATAGAAATGGAACTACCTTTCCATTACAGTATGGCCATACATTTCTCAGACTCACTCATCGAGGGGCCCAGTAATATCTCTCCACGAATGTGAGGGACAAATTCCATCTTGACCATTCACATTCCTCCGCATGAAAAACCACTAAGCCCGAACATAGTCTTTATGATCACTCGGTCAAAAGTGACTTTTGACTAGGTCAAAGCTGAGCGTTTTGTCATGTAGGAATCCATGATGATCTCAGGTCAAAGGGCATATTGACATGGTTTGTATATGAGAGAAGCTTATGACGTTACCCATGCAGTTCTCTCATAGCGGGTCGATCCAACACCCTGTACTCTTACATGTGCTTATGACTTTGATTTATATCTCTGTACATCTTCAAAGTCATACTGGTCTTATTTCATCTGTGCTCCCACATAGATGATCGACCAGGGACATTTAGGATAATATCATGAATTATCCAAGGATGGTCATCATAGTAAACATGCAAATAATATGATAACTTAATTAATAAATTCATAAATCAATAATGTTCATAAGACAATGATTGGCCCCTAGGGCACGATTTCCAACAATCTTATCCTTCATAGTAGTATTTAATCCCCTGATTATCCTTTCTGTCATCCAACATTAATCATCCTCCTGTCACAGGTAGGTGGAATACTGGGAAAGATGGATGAACTTTGCCAAGTATTCATCAAATGATTCTTTTTCTCCTTGTCTCAGCACAAGGAATTCTGCTTCTCGTTCATTCCGCACTGACTGGGGAAAATACTTCTCATTAAACTGTTCAATGAACACTTTCCACATGATAGGAATGTGTCTGGCCTGCAATACTAGCTCTGTGTTCTTCCACCATCTGTCAGTATCCCTTTCTAGATGGTAGATTGCCATATGTGCTTTACTCTTAAATGGATAACCCAGTACCTTAAAGATCTTCTCTAATCTATTGATCCAATCCTCCACTTTCTGTACATCAAACGTCAGAGGACTATGCTTACAGAACTTAGCCATCCACTGTTGACTACCAGCAGGATCTACTGTCTGTCCTGTCTATCTCAGCTATTTTGTTGCTTGTTGAACCATCTCTGATTCCGTATTAGTTATACCTGCATACTCTAGGTGTTTGAGGTTCTCTACTACTTCAGCTATAGCTACTTCTATAACAGCATCCCTTTCCTGTTCACTCATTGCTTGAGCAACTCTTACTTCCTCTATCAGCTTTTGCTACTATTCCAGCCATTCTAGAATCAACTGATTAATGTCTCCAGTATTTTGGCGTTCACCCGAAGAACTAGCTCTTCTTGTTCTTACCATTTTGTTTTACTATCATAATAGGAAATAGGAAATGAATATTATAATTAACATACTTTATATTTCATTCAAAACATATCACACAATAAGTTTAACATTATCACATAAACTTTTCTTAACATACACACATACGTGTGCTATGCCATTACTAGTCATGAGTACATAGATTACAGCAACATTCGTACATACATCTATTACATTATGTTTCCTCATAGTGGATCCTAATGAACTCTCCTATCATATAGATCCAATCATAGATATGCTCAAAGGGTTCCTCTTTAAAGTACTGATCTAGCCCTTCTCTCATGTTGCTGTAAGAGATAAAATATCATCCATGATGTTAACCCAAGCTTCTAGGGTCAATTATGATGGAATTTCATGATTTTGATACTTCCAATGAGTTTAAAATGGAAAATTGTCTGGGGATAAAGTAGGAGAACAAGTATTGGAAGCATTAGAATCAAAATGTGAATTTTTGGAAAAAGGGACATCCATTTCGGTTTGGTACTGTAGCAATTGGTATGTTTTGATTTTGGAAATTCTGATTTTATATTTGGATTCTACATGAAAAATTATGTGGGAATGAACCATGAGAATTTATTTTGGAAAGATGGAAGTAGGAAACATAAAGTAGAGAAAGAAAGGGAGCTAGTGAAAACCTAGTCTTGGTTTTATGTTCAAGTTGAGTTGTAACTTGATATTATTTTGTAATGGCTAGGTTTTGACATTTGTGAAGGAAGGAAATCATCCCAAGTAGGTCTTGACCAAGATAGCTAAGAGGTAGCAAGGAAACCTAACTATAACTCATGTTTGTTTAATTGTTTTGCTTGCTTGTTGATTATGATGTTTGGTTGAGCTTGAGCTTATGTCATCATGTTATAATGAAGTATGAATGATTGCAACTCCTTAAAAGTTATGTCATGACAATATGCATGTTAGAGTTTGCTTATGTACCATTATGAAGTAGCTCCCATCACATGATAACATGTTAAGCATACAATTATTCATGCATGATATTATAGTTTGTGTAACTTGCTATTAGGATTTTCATGAAATCTCATTCCTTCCATGTGCATAACTATGTTTTAGGTGCTGGATCCTCTCAAGGGAAGAGAGTAAATGTTGATGATTAAGTTTGTATAATAAGTTATATGACTCACATGACACTATGGGATGATATGCTAGCATGCATGGTGTATGTTTCTGTAACTCTGTTGTGAGGCTGCAATGATGTGATGATGATTTTGAGGTGTAAATCAACGAGTTTTAGTATAAACTTTCGTGTGAGGGTAGCTAAGATACAGATATTTAAATGGACACCAAGAACACCTTAATTGGATAAGTAACTGAATTGTTATGATTTTCGAAAGTTGGAACTAAAATCTGGAATTGAGATAAAGTAAACGATTAGAGTCAGTGACGTTCACGCGATGATTTTATATATTAAATGAACGAATTTTTCTATGAAATTTGGTTAAATTATAAAGGACATCTAGATATTTAATTCCATAGGTAACACGGTTCATTTGGAAAAGTAACCAAAGAGAAATAAACTTTTAAAGTTAAGGCAAAAAAACAGGAACTTCTAGATTTTACCAAATGAACAGTGATTGTTAACCAATAAACTGATTTCGTGTGAACAACAGAACCTCACTTTCATATTTTTCTGTCAAATATTTATGAAAGAGCTTTCATTAGAATTTTGAACCACATTATTTCAATTTTTCTACAATTAATTATGAATTTTCAAAGTAGGGTACATGTTCTAGGATTACCAAATAAACAGTAAAAGTAAACAGTGTCCGAGAGCAAATCTTTTGGAAATGGATATTTTCAAAGCAAATGATCATGTAATTGGTTCCAATCACTTCTAATGGAGTATAATTGAGGTTAAAAGTAAGGATGTAACAATTCTCTACTGCTTCATTGCTCATTTTCTCACCTATCTCATCTTTAAAATACCTCCTTATTCTCATATTATAAAAACAAATCTTCTTTCTTTCTTGGAGAGTGGTTAGTATTAACTTCAAAAATTATCCGTGAAATTATACTATGATAATTCATCATCAAAACATATAGAATGTTTAAGTAAATAAAGTTAGATGAGTAAAAGAGATTGGGCTTGTCAATTATAAACAGATTTATAACTATATATAAAACTCTTATTTTCTTTTAAAATATCTTGATATAATGTTTTTTTTAAAAAAAAATATGCATTTTAAATGTTATTTTGCCAAAAATATTTTCTGAAGAATTGATTTCTAAACATATTTAAGAATCAAATGAATGGTGAAAAGTATTAAGAACAAATTGGATACCATGTTTGGAAATTTAAAATTTCCCTTCAAATATATTAATCTCCAGCATTGATGTCTTCAAAAGCATTTGTATGCTATCAGAAAAATTCAAAATTTTGATATAGAAGTTTGGAATTTTTTCTTGGAAATATGGATATGCATTTTTGTAAATCAATTGGTAAATTATGTTTGAAAAACATGCAATCCATTTAGCAAAGTAAATTAAAACAAAACTCTCAATGAATTATTGCTAATGGAAGTTAAAAGGAACAAGTATTTATTCCTCAACTATAAATTTATTTAATAAATACAAAGGTAGGAATAAATTTCCCTATTATTTCAAAATCATGGAAGTCAGTTTGGATTTCTCCTTCAAAGCTCTCTACTTTCATTTATTCATCATCAGTAGATGTATCATTTTTCAGATTCTGATAAATTGTCACCACTATCTATTTGATTATGAGAGGAATAAATAAAATCAATAGTGTTGAAAATATATTTGACATTAGAGCAATGCTTGGTTTTCAAATAATCTTTTTCAGATAAAAAGCATTATTAAGAGAAAATAGTTTCTTGTCATTTTCACTCCAATTCTTTCTTGGTTTAAAAATAAATTCATTTGATAGGATATTCCTCATATCAAAATCAAGATTTTTTAAGAATATGGTCATCCGACCTTACCAATACAAAAACTCATAATTTTCTAAAATAGTTGGAAAAGTAAAATCAAAAACCTCAAAAATCATTTCACCGACAGATCTAGCCATGATCTTTACACTTGAGATTGTTAAATCCTTTAAACAAGTGACTTGCTCTAATACCAAATGTTAGATTTAGATAGATAGGCTGGATCACCCAAGAGAAAGGTGAATTAGATGAACGACGACTTCTCAACCATTTTTCAACTCTTTTAAAATATTATAAGTAAAACAATATAAAATGAAAAGTTTTGATTGAAAATAAGTTACTAGAAATCAGAGAGTTAAGGAAGAGGAATTTGCACAAAGAATTTATCTTGGTTAAATCTTTCCTTGGCCTACGTCCAGTCCCAAGCGTCCTACTGAGATTTTCTAGTCCACTATACATCAATATTATAATGGGCTCTTGGTAGCCTTTACAACCTCAATTTTAACGATTAATTAAGAACTACCTTAAACCTGAGGTTATACCACACTTTGTAGCAACACTCCCCTTTAAACAGATACGAGCAACTCCCAACCTTAAATCCCCTGATTTCAAGATTTTGCACTCAGATTGATGAAAGAAGAAGAGTGAATCTAACTCTCAAAAAGAGTGGATAGATAGATATTATAGCTCTAATATTTTATCTCTCAAAATAAAATGATACATAGTGAACAGAGAGTTTAATGCTTTATGGGTAGAAATATTTCTAGTATGATTATTGCTATTTTTGTCATCATTGTTTCTTCATCGTCAACCTCATAACTTTGAATGATCTTCTATTTATAGTTGATGCTTATGATCCTTGAGCAATCTTTCAGTTGAGTTTTTTCTTCCGTTGGAAATATAACCATTGCACTAGCTATTGTAGCTGTTGAGGCTTCTGACACAAAGTGTCTTTTTGTCATTGAAAATTCGTTTGCTTTGATCTCAGTCTTTTCTCATATTTAGCTTTGAACTTAATAGAATATGAACTCTTGACATTAATCCTATAAACACTTCAAGATCTAATCATTAGTATATAAATATGTGAAGTGAGGATTGATGAATTTAAACTCAAATTCAATCAATCATAACAAGAATGATATGAGAATAATGTATACTCAATCATATAAATTAATAGTTGATAGACCAATCATTTTTTTGAGACAAATATAAATATTTACATAATTCTTATATAAACGAGGAGTATTTTGTTCAAAACAAAATTTTAAAAATCAAACTTAATAATCAATTAACTCTTTGAGTATATAGAAATGAATCTCAAATATATAAAAAAAAGCTTCTACAACATATATTTTAATTTTAAGAAATTTTTTTATATCTTTTTTTAAATGGAGGAGATGTTTCTATAATTTGAATAAAATTAGAGAATAATTAGAGTATTTTAATTTTATATTTATATTTTTTATTTTAAAATCTATACAGTATTCCCAATATAAAGATTACTTACCTCCCTAACAAAATATTTTTCATGGATTCACCTACCATATGATTACTACATCTATCATTATTTTTAAACCAAAACAAAAGGCGGAATGGAAGACCACATACCAAGACGCAGATCTCAATCAATAATCTTTTCATTGAATGTCAAATCAATAATCTTTTCATCTTCTGCCAGATATTTCTTCAAAATCTTCATGGGCAGAAGCAGGTGCCGTGACAACACTTCCTTCGCAATAGAATCGAGGCAGACCCTTAAGTTGCTCCTGCGCCAGCACCTGTGACGCCACCGAACGAGAGGCTACTCCTAAAATTCTCTTCAAAACTGGTCTCCACATTCGTTGGTTTACTTTTCAGATCAGAAATCATGCACCAAGTTTCACATCTCTAGTGAAAATTATAGGTTTAATCACTCGAATATAATGTGACTAATGATAGTGAACGTGGGAGATTAAAGTTTATATAAAATTACCTTTGATATTAAATAAAATGGATAAAATTGTTATTCAATTATTAAATAATTGATGAATTCTTTACTAAAAAAAGACTTATAACAACGGTTAAAAGTGACATTTCACAGTAGTTTTAAAAATGTCGTGAATTTCACTGCTGTTACAAGTGTACATTTTAACGCCCATTTTATAACCACGATTAAAGGTAACCTTTCACAGCAATTTAAAAAATATTGCTGTTAACTGTTTGATTTTTTTTATTTTCCTCAACTTAAACCCACCATCAGCCACATTAGTCGCACTCATCAAGCATTAGACCATATCTAGAGAGAAGAAATCAAATATTTGGTGAAGAAACTGAAGATCTATAAACTTCTTTTATTAAAGCTCTTCGAGCTCCTTCCATTAAAGCTCTTTGAGCTCATTTCAACAATGTCCATATGTCAACACCTACTATTAGCTATCACAGTCAGCCTCATTAAAAAGTTAAAAATTTGGCGAAAAAGTTAAAGATCTAGAGAAAAAGTTATAGATCTGGCAAAAAAGTTAAAAATCTAGAAAGATTTTGCTATTAAAGCTCTTCATGTTCTTGATGTATTACAATTTATACTGACAAATAAAGAAGGATTACAGTCAGCTTTTGTTATATGATGTATTACAGTTTATATATAACAAATAAGCAAAAAAGTAAAAAAAAATGAGAAAATGAAGAAGTTAAACGGTCACTTTGACTTTCACGATGGAGAACAACAATGAAGACAATGGAGAATGACATTAATGAATGATATAGGCACTGAAACTAAGGGAAAACACAAGAAAAAGACCTTTGTCAAAGTCTGTGGTGATAGAGAAAAGAAACGAGACCACAAACTGCTGTGAAAAATAAAACTAAAACTGAAATTCGGTTCAGAGTTTTTAAAATTTTAAAGAGACTTTTTACTGTGTCTTTTAAAAAATCGCAAATAAAAGTCTTCAGGTGGGACTTTTTTAAAAGTCCCACCTGATGACTTTTAACCGTAGCTTTTATAAAAACCTGTGTAAAAAGTCCCACCTAAAGACTTTTAACCATGGTTTTTATAAAACCGTTGTTAAAAGTTTTTAAAATTGAACTTATTTATGAAAATTCCTTTGCTTTTTTCATGGTCATTATTTTTTTAATTGCCGTGAAGTAGCATCGTGATAAGTGATTTTTCTAGTAGTGATTTCATCATAGATATCAATTAATAGGACTTTGGTCCAGATGATTATATAAATTTACCAAATTCAAACTTTTAAAATTAACACAACCAATTAATGGAGATTTTTTGTTCATTGCTATTTTTTTATCTTCATAACTTAAATTTAGGCAAAAAAACCTATAACAAATCCAATTATTTCTCCTGCAATATTGTTACCTGTTGGAATAATTTTAAATGAAGAGATACTGTTTTTGGAGGACTCTTCTTTGAAGAGTACAAGAAGAAGAGAATAAGAAGAAAGTTGTGCACAGCGTCTTCAAGGAGTGAGCAACACTTTTATTTAGGCTTAATTACGTCAATGCCAATGGTTTCTTTGAAGGTGTTGACTACCCAATCTTGTAAAGTAGGAAAGATTCGAAGGACGCAACTTTTTGAGATGGCACCAGATTTGCTTGCTATAAACTCCTAGAACCTTGCAAAGGAATTTTATTCATTTGGTCAATGGCAAAGGAAAGAGATAAGTTTCAATTTGCCTTTCTTTATTGAATATGATTTACAAATTCAAGAGGCTTATTTATGATCTAGTATAATGCTATTTTGCCTTAAATTATGTGGTTTATTGCTTGTAGAATCATGAAATTTTAATCCATATTAGAAAGTGATAAGGAGCATAATAGATTTTGAATTTTTTAGATTGATAATTATCATGAGATGTATGGTTAATTAGATGAGTTGATAATCATCATGTGTTCTAATTTAACTAGAATGATTGGTGAAAATTTTAATTATGGAATGATGCATGATGTGAATAGTTTCAAGTAATGACATGGGTTAGAATTAAATATTTTGATGATGACAATTAATTAATAAATAATTTTAAAATATTTTAAAAAGTATCTTTAAAATAATAAAGAACATTTATCGATAATAAAGTTATTTGATAAATGAGAAAATTCTTTTAAAAAAATATTTTTTTCTAAAAGGCATTTACCGATGACATATTCGATGAGGTCTCTTATCAATAAAATGTTCGTTAAATCAATCTGATTTTAGTTTAGAAAATTTCTAAGTAATTGTTCTGAAACTAAAATTATTCAAAGACATATTTGATAAAAAGATTTATCAAAGAAGCATTAAATAAGTTTTGAAAATACTCATCTTGTGAAAAGTTACAAAATAAAATGTATGAAAAGTCTTATCAAAGAATTGATCGAACAATGTATTTATCAATAAGATATTCGACCAATCAACTCTAATTTTTAAAAGAAGATATTATGTTTTCAAAGATTCATTTATCAAATGACTATTCAGTAAAAGGATTTATTGAATAATTTTGATAAATAAAAAAAAGTTTTTTAAGTACTGATAAATGATTTCTCATATATTTCACCATTTGCTTTTGACATTATGTTTTATAAAAGCTTATGATCAAAGAATGGAAAAGTTCAAAAGTTTAAAATCTAATCATTCAATTATTTTTCAATTTGATTCAAGACACTACTTCTTTGATTTTTAGAAATGCTTTTGACAGTGTTTATCTTAATTACTTTCTTCTCATATTGATCTTTGAAATCTAGAGTCACAAATTTATATAAGATCAAATGAAAGAAATATAAGATAAAGACATTTCAAATTCAAATCATTGAAGTCTTAACTTGATAACAATTATGTTGGTGATTTGATTGTTTGAAATATTTTGATGATGATTCATTGTTAAAACTATATTTGATTAATTTGTTTGAATCATCTATCTATAACTAAGAAAAAATATTTATAAATGTTTCAAAGTGTGATTCATTATACTCTTACCAATAAATCTCAATTGTATTATATTGATATATTTGATTGATTGATAGTTATGAAATATCTTTGCTAAGCTCATGAATTGTCTTTGATTCGATTGAATGAATTATCTTTATAAGTTTAATTGTATTTGCTGAAAGGTCTTTCTAAGCTCATCGTCCATGTAACTGAATAATTTATCTTCACTCGAGCTAATGATCTTTGCTCTGATATGTGCTAAAAGATGATATGATTTTGACTCCAATTGATAAATAATCTATATGGATTTATAGCCTGAACTTATGTGTTGAATGATCATAAACTTATACCTTGTTCTGATATGTTTTAATCATGAAGTATTATGAACTTGTTCTGATATGCTGACATGCTTAATTTCTAATTATATAATTTAAACTCATGATCTTGCAATTTGATCTAAAGTGATTTAATTTCAAAATATAATACATGCTGATTTGAGGAAAGATCTAAGGGTTTTAAAGTCAAAAAATAACGTTCTTCAGAATTTATCAATAAATTGTTCAAATAACTCATTTATCGAATAACACTTTGATAAATGATATATTATAAAATATATTGATAAGTTTGGAAGTACATGTTTTGAAAGAATATTTTTCAAAGAGCTTATCGATAAGGACATTTATCAAAAGAACTATTGATAAATCATGAACAATATCTTTACAATTTATTGAAGATTTATCAATTTTTTTATAAGATTGATTATCAAAGAATTGCTCTATAAGATTTTAATTGTTTCAAACACAATTCTTCAGCAATTTATGGAAAGCCTTTTTGATAAGATATTCTTTAGTAAGCTCTTTGATAAGTCAAGTCATTTTGTGAAAGGAGTTTAAACTAAGACTTTATCATATTTTGATTTTTTTATTCTAAATAATTTGGAAAGGCTATATGCTTATATTGATTATATATCTTCACTAAAGTATATTTCAAAATTATTTACATGACAAATTAAGATTAATAAAGAGATCAACTAAAGAGACAAATGTTCATGTCAGCAATGACGGCTATATTTTATAATGGCTTCTTCAATGCTTCAAGATTTATGAAGAATGAAGTACAAAAGAAGAAGCCCAAGTGAGAAAGCTGAAGAAATTGGGAGACTTAACAAGCGACACTCACATTGAATTATGAAACATCCTACTTTTACCACCTCAGAGTACATATTTGGAAGCATATTTGATTAGAAGAGGCATTACATTAGCATGACAATTAAAATTTTAAAACTTACTTATCGGGTACTATTCATTTGGTGATTTTTAAATTTATAGTCCAACTTTAAAAATTCATAACTAATTGTAGAAAAATCGTATGGATGTTATCCAAATTTCTAATTGAAGATATTTCATATCTCTTTAAGGAAAAAACATAATTCTGGATATTTACTTTGCCAATTGATATAGTTAAATCATTAATTTTTACTGTTCATATGGCAAATTCTAGAAATTCCAAATTTTGTCTCTTAACTTTGGAAATTCATTTTTCTTGATATACACATCCAAATGAGGCATGTTACCTATGAATTTAAAGATCTAGATGTGTACTACAAGATTATAAAATTTTGTGAAATAATCCTTTCATATGGTAGGTCAAACTGAAGTCCCGACAAAACTATTTTAGGACCTATGTTTTTACCATTTCATCTTCTTTCTTAAATGTTCATAAACTAATCTAGCATTCCTAAACCATCAAATAAGCTTCTCATATATTCATATACATCATGTACATATTCTATAATTATTTCATACATTTTTATCACATAATTGTCTAGGATTTCTATAATTATTTCCATGTATGCTTATATTTTTTTCATATTCTATACATCATGTACCATCAAATAACCTTACATGGTATTTACATACATGGAAAATTCATAACATGCTAGGACCTCAACTACTTCACTTTCTTTCTTCCATTCTTTAGCTCTTCTTCATCCATACATTTTCTTTCATGCTTGACCTAAATTGGTTGGTTGTGGGAGAGTAAGATTCTAAAAAATCTCAATAGCAAACATTACCACTTAAATATGCAATATGGATGCTAATACATGATATATAATTTTATTAAACTTTCTTTAATTAATGACATGCCATCATGCTATATACTTTGTATAAAAATGCATAGCCATGGAAACCATGTTATTCATAACACATTCAACATCATTTATCATGTCACAACATAATTCAAATATCATATACATGTCAACATATAATCATACCACATCAAGCACATAAAAAGGTAAGTCCACTACCTTGCACTTAAGCTTTTCTCTTGTTCTTTTGCATTTGCTTCCTAAGCTTTCCAACCATTAATCCTTTCGGTCAATCACTTCCCAATATCTTCTTAGATGTTTCAAGGTCCTAAATATATTCATATTCATCACATAATTCATTAGGACCATGAACTCTAACAATATTCAAGACTATCATTGATAAACTCTTTACTAATATAACTTTCTCTAGTCTTCACTAATTAACTTGGCCTTTGAACCAATTGACGTCTTGACTTTACCCTACACAATTTCATCTTGTGAAACCATTTATGAGTTTAGAATAATGAAATTCTAGCTCCTACGCACTATTCTATATACAATTGCATAACATCATCTTTTCTTTCAAAAATTCTCATTTTGATTCTAATACTTCCCATACTTGTTTCTCCACATTATCTATTGAAAGGAATTGGAAGACACGCAGCAAAAATTAATTTAAAAATTTTTCCATTCCTTGCCAGGATCTACCGTATGTGTTTAAGTCAAGTGGGAAGAAGCATTACCCTAAGTGTTCCTCAGCGACTTCCACAGCTTCTGGTCACGACGTTCACAGCTTCTCTCCACGGCTCGTGCTCCCTTTCTGATCGCAAGAAGTGGATGACTCAAGTCGGCTTCCTCTACTGTTATCCACACGAACAGCGTTCCAACCACGAACAACGTGCTAGTGTCTCTTGTCCCTCCAAGGCTTTCTCAAGAATTCATCCTCTCCGTCTCTATTTTGGCAGTTTCTTATCTGCAAACCTTTTGCAGATTCTCCTTCGGCCTTTTTGTGTTCTCTGTGTGTATCACTGAAAACGCAGCTCCTTATCATATATATAGGATGCTATATACGTTTTTTTTTTCTCTCTACTGAATTGGATTTTGGAGTTAATCTTATATTAATTCTGAAATTAATACAATATCATATATTGTATAATTTTATAAAAAACTAATTAAATAAATAATATCAAATCTGTCCCACAGATTTAATTACCTATTTATTTAACTTTAAATAAAGATGAAACTGAACTATATTTGATTTATTCTCATAAATCAAATTTGAGATATCCTATCAATTTGAATTTCAAATTCAAACGTGATAGGGATTTAATTTATCCCTATAAATTAAATCTTATAAATATCTCTTATATGAGATATCCTATCAATTTGAATTTCAAATTCAAATGTGATAGGGATTTAATTTATCCTTATAAATTAAATCTTATAAATTATCTCTTATATGAGATATCCTATCAATTTAAATTTTAAATTCAAACGTGATAGAGATTTAATTTATCCTTATAAATTAAATCTTATATATCTCTTATATAATATATATATACGAATATAAATATAAATAAATATATATCTACCCTGGATCTTTCATTGAATCTGGACATGTCTTAGATTCAATGAATATGGATATCATAGCTCGTGTTGGGCTATTTTGTGTGTGACCCTGTAGGCTCATATGAAGTTGGCAGTGGGCCATTTGCTATACTGACCCACAAGTCGTAAGCGGTCTCTAGCAAGACATAACGACTACCCAAATTATATGAGGATCGTTAAACGATGTAACATTTTATACAACCATATCATGTCCCTTTTGTCACGCGATATTTTGGTCATGGTTGAGGCATGAATAATGTCATCCTCCTATTCCTGACCGTTACTTTCTCGATCCAAGAGTAGTATGACTGTAGAAATGGAACTACCTTTCCATTAGAGTATGGCCATACATTTCTCAGACTCACTCATCGAGGGGCCCAGTTATATCTCTCTACGAGTGTGAGGGACAAATTCTATCTTGACCATTCACATTCCTCCACATGAAAAACCACTAAACTCAAATATAGTCTTTATGATCACTCGGTCAAAAGTGACTTTTGACTAGGTCAAAGCTGAGCGTTTGTCATGTAGAAATCCATGATGATCTCAGGTCAAAGGGCATATTGACATGGTTTGTATATAAGAGAAGCTTATGACGTTACCCATGCAGTTCTCTCATAGCAGGTCGGTCTAACACCTTATACTCTTACATGTGCCTATGACTCTGATTTATATCTCTATATATCATCAAAGTCATACTGGTCTTATTTCATCTGTGCTCCTGCAGAGATGACCGACCAGGGACATTTAGGATTAGATCATGTATTATCCAAGGATGGTCATCATAGTAAACATGCAAATAATATGATAACACAATTAATAAATTCATAAATAAAAAATGTTCATAAGACAATGATTGGCCCCTAGGGCACGATCTCCAACACCTATCATATCCTTACTTTCAACCTCAATTATACTCATTCATAAGTCATTAGAACCAATTACATAACCTTTTGCTTTAGAAATCTTCATTTTCCAAAGAATTGCTCCCGGGGGGGTACTGTTCACTTTCACTGTTCATTTGATAATTCCAGAACATGTACCCAACTTTGATAATTCATAATTAAATGTAGAAAAATCAAAATGAGTTGGTTCTAATTTCTAATGAAAGCTATTTCATTGATATTTGAGGGAAAAATATAAAATTGAGGTTCCATTGTCCCAATGACATCAGTTTATTCGTTCAAAAATACTGTCTATTTGGTAAAATCTGGAAGTTCCAGTTTCTTTGCCTTAACTTTTAAAATTCATTTCTCTTTCATTACTTGTCCAAATGAACCGTGTTACCTATGGATTTAAAGTTATAGATGTCTTATTTAATCTCACAAAATTTCATGGAAAAACTCGTTCAGTTGCTATACGAAATTAACGTCACAATGTTACTGCCTCCAATTGCTTACTTTATCTCTATCTCAGATTTTAACTCCAACTTTGGAAAATCATAACAATTCGAATACTTAACCAATTGAGGCATTATTCACTTAAATCTCTATGTATTAGCTATTATTATGCCAAATTTCATATTTAAACTTGCGGAATAAGGCATCATAATAATCGTCACAAGGTTGCAAACTCATAACACTACTATATGATCATACCCCATGCATACTAGCATATCATTCCATAGGGTCATGTAAATGCTATAACTTATTATACAAACTCATCCATCTATGTTTACCTTTTTCCCTTGTGAATATACAGCACCTATAACATGGTTATGCATATGGAAAGAATGAGATTTCATGGAAATCCCAATAGCAAGGCATAGAAACTATAATATCATGCATGATTAATTAAATGCTTAACATGTAATCATGAGATTGGAGCTACTTCATAATGGTACATAAGTAAACTCTAACATGCATATTGTCATGACATAACTTGCAAGGAGTTTCAATCATTCATACTTCATCATCAACATGATGACACATTCTCATGCTCAACCAAACACCATAATCAACAAGCAAGCAAGCAATCAAACAAACATGAAACTATAATTAGGTATTCTTGCTACCTCTTAGCTATCCTTGTCAAGGTCTTCTTGAGATGCTTTCCTTCCTTCACAAATGTCAAAACCTAGCCATTACAAAGCAATATCAAGTTACAACTCAACTTGAACACAAATCCAAGACTAGGTTTTCACTAGTTTCCATTCTTTCTCTATTTTATGTTTCCTATTTCCATCTTTCCAAAATAAATTCTCACGGTTCATTTCCACATAATTTTTCATGTAGAATATAAATATGAAACTAGAATTTTCAAAATCAAAACACCTCAAAAAGTGATGTGCCAAACCGAAGTGAATGCTCTTATTTTCCAAGAATTCACATTTTCATTCTAATGCTTCTAATACTTGTTCTCCTACTTTATCCCCACACAATTTTCCATTTTAAACTTATTGGAAGCATCAAAATCATGAAATTCTAACATATGAGTAGTGTCACACACAGTGACATAAAGAACACAAAGCCCTAATTCCAAACATACTTGAATTCCCAAGCTTATACCACTTGATTCTAGCTTGTTTAAGCTTGTCTAAACTATACATAACATAAAACTCATATTCTAACCATATTTGGGTAGCACTTCTAGCAGCAACTGTAAGATAAATATAGAACAAAAATCCCTTAAAACCATGTGCTAACTTGCTAGAATAAAGCTCAAGATTAAGGGAGATGATTACCTTGATTGTTGCTTCACTTTGTGTGCTTCTTTCTTGGTTGAATGGAAATTTTGCAAGAGGTTCCCTATGGTTGTCAAGGCATGCTGAACCAAGCTGAATAAGGGGTATTTATAGTTGAGCTTGAGTTGAAATGGATTGCCAAGATTGATTTAGTTACTATTTGATCTAATGGTTTATATTCATTCTTGCACAAGCTTGCCCTATAAGCCTCCCCTTTTGACACCATGCATGACATCATTTAGGGGAATTTTTGGCTGGAAAAAGTGAAATATACGTATAGGAAAAATTCTAGTCCAGTCTGGTACCGATCGGAGCAGTTTCACAAAAACCAGAATGTATTTTATTCCTAATTTTTATAATATTCCAGGATATGTATTATGTCCTAGAAATCAATGTCTAGGTTCCTCATACCATTGATATTGTTAAACTGAGTATTTATCTGCCATCCATCCCTTGAAAAATGACCAAAATACCCTTGGTGTCCTTTCTTGCACTATATTAACCCTAAGGGCATAATTGGCATTTTAATCCTCTTTGTACTACCTCAGGGCATATATGTAAGGAATTGGAAGACACGCAGCAGAAATTAATTTAAAAATTTTTCCATTCCCTGCCAGGATCTACCGTATGTATGTAAGTCAAGTGGAAAGAAGTATTACCCTCAGTATTCAGTCGCGACTTTCTCAGCTTCTGGTTGTGACATCCACAGCTTCTCTCTGCGGCTCGTGATCTCTTTTTAATCGCAAGAAGTCAACGACTCAGGTCGGCTTCCTCTACTGGTATCCACACGAACAGCGTTCTAACCACGAACGACGTGCTGCGCCTCCTGTCCCTCCAGGGCTTACTCAAGAATTTGTCCTCTTCATCTCTATTTTGGCAATTTCTTATCTGCAAACCTTTTTGTGGATTCCTGTTCACCCTCTCTTTTTTTCTGTCCCAATCGTAGCTCCTAAATATCAGATATATCGGATACTATGCGTGTTACCACAGACTTAGATTTTGGAATTAATCTTATATTAATTCTGAAATTAATACAATATCATATATTGTATAATTTGATAAGAAACTAATTAAATAAATAGTGTTTGTATTAAATCTGTCCCACAGATTTAATTCACCCATTTATTTAATTTAAAATAAAGATAAGACGGAATTATATTTGATTTATTCTCATAAATCAAATTTGAGATATCATATCAATTTGAATTTCAAATTCAAACGTGATAGAGATTTAATTTTATCCTTATAAATTAAATCTTGTAAATATCTCTTATATGAGATATCATATCAATTTGAATTTCAAAGTCAAACGTGATAGAGATTTAATTTATCCTTATAAATTAAATTTTATAAATATCTCTTATATATAATATATATACGAATATAAATATAAATAAATATATACATCCACCCTAGATCATTCATTGAATCTGGACATACCTTAGATTCAATGAATATGGACATCATAGCTCGTGTTGGGCTATTTTGTGTGCGACCTGTAGGCTCATATGAAGTTGACAGTGGGCCATTTACTATACTGACTCACAAGTCGCAAGCGGTCTCTAGCAAAACATCACGACTACCCAAATCATATGAGGATCGATGAATAATGTAACATTTTATACAACCATATCATGTCCCTTTTATCACACGATATTTTGGTCATGGATGAGGCATGGAGAATGTCATCCTCCTATTCCTGACTGTTACTTTCTCGATCCCTGAGTAATCTGACTATAGAAATAGAACCACCTTTCCATTACAATATGGCCATACATTTCTCAACCTCACTCATCGAGGGGCCCAGTAATATCTCTCTATGAATGTGAGGGACAAATTTCATCTTGACCATTCACATTCCTTCGCACGGAAAAACACTAAACTCGAACATAGTCTTTATGATCACTCGGTCAAAAGTGACTTTTGACTAGGTTAAAGCTGAGCGTTTGTCATGTAGGAATCCATGATGATCTCAGGTCAAAGGGCATAGTGACATGGTTTGTATGTGAGAGAAGCTTATGACTTAACCCATGCAACTCTTTCATAGCGGGTTAGTCCAACACCTTGTACTCTTACATGTGCCTATGACTTTGATTTATATCTCTGTACATCTTTAAAGTCATACTAGTCTTATTTCATCTCTTCTCCCACATAAATGATCGACCAGGGACATTTAGGATAAGATCATGAGTTATCCAAGGATGATCATCACAGTAAATATGCAAATAATATGATAACACAATTAATAAATTCATAAATCAACAATATTCATAAGACAATGATTGACCCCTAGGGCACAATTTTCAACAATATACTGGCTCTAACTAATCATATGTATACCATACTACATATTTTTGACCTATCCAAAATGACTAAAATGTCCTCCATCCATTACTGGTACAATATGGGCATCTAGGGGCATTTTCATAATTTCGCACCTTTCTTGTGGGCCCTTCTTCTGATGAACTGGTATCATGGGTTTTTGACCCTCCTTGGTGTCATCATAGGCCCATATATGAGGTCATCTAAGCTCATTCCATCCAGGCTTACTTACTGCTAAATTCCATAATCGAATCACGGGTATTCTCAAACTCCCGTAAAAATTCACTAATATGGGGATAACTTTTTATACAGAGCTCTTTTTGGGATTCTGTCAGATTCATGACATCTGATGTCATGGGGCACACCTTCTTGTAACCTTTCCATTTATACTTGAGATCCATGAGATCTGATAAAATTTTAGATAACTTTCAGAATATCAAATGAATATCTACTATCTGGAACTCTATTAAAATTTCTGTACTATGCTAGATTAACTAGCATAACTTTCTCTATTTTCTGATGAAATATGGGACTGGAATACTTCCAGGCAGTTCTAAGCCTTTTTTGGCTGAACTTTTCCATAATTATATTTAGATCCTTGTTTTTTTCTTAATTATATTTATATCCCTAAACTTTTAATTATTTATATTTAGGTCCCTTCTTTTTTTCTACCTTAACTTTTAGCCTTTAACCTTTTATACTTTGTGTCATATCCCAATTTTTAGGCTTAGAAGCCCAGTCTATAGCCTAAAAAAGGGATACTACTAGACCCTATTGAGTGGAGTTCTCAGTAAATAGAGAAAATTATGTTGATCAGTTTGACGCAACACAGAGTTTTAATATGAGGTCCCGAAAGATTTATATTAATTTATGAAGAGAAAGAAAATTAATACAGTATTCTCTGGACCTCAGAATCAGATGAAATATGGCAGTAAATTCCTATAATTAATATAAGAATTTCTAAAACTGACAGAGCTCAAAAAGGAGTCCTGTAGAATTTATTACAGAATTTATAGTGGATTAAAAGACCCGATAAATAGGTTTCGGGGGAATTTCTCGGGAATTGAGCCCATGAAGATAGGGGATAATACACAGGGTCCATATTGGCACCTTATAGGCCCAATGATATTTTTAGATAAGCATGTGGGCCAGGGCTGATAAAGACAAAAAATGAAGAATTACAAAACTGCCACTGAAGGTATGCCACTGTGTTGTGTCATTGAGTCAGAGACAGATGAAGGGCCTTATGATCATTTGACTAAGGTTAGACAGTCAAGAAAGGGCATCTAGATAGTTGACCAGGGTCAAGAGATACTCTGGTAAGGTATGAAAAGATAATAGTGCCCCTAGAAGTACTAAAGAGGTATTATGGGCATTTTGGTAATTTACTAAGGATGTTTCTTGGGAACTAAGCCACCAGAGTGCTTGGGCTTGGTTAGAAACCTAAGATGACAATCCAAGGCTCAAAAACGTAGCCCAAGAGTAATGTGGGTTTTAGTGCTTTTTCAATAAAGTAAAGTGACCCGCTCTAAGATAGAACTGGGTAAAGTGATCTGGAATCATGAAGGGACATAAATGGGGCCCACAAGGAGCCACATGGCATGATTACAATAAAAGAAGAAAAGCAAAGGACATATGGCATGATTAGAGAAAAAGCAAGAGGACACGTGGCACGATCTCGGCCATCCATTCAGGGAAAAGACACTGGAACTCTCTGGAGAGGCTGAGTCAGCTGGTGAGGTATCCTAAGGGCCCCACTATTATGCCACATATACCCTTGAGGTGTCTTGGATGATGTCATTAGTGGTGAGTCATCAAGGAGGGTGATGTCATCGTGATGATGCAGCCAAAGCTTCTTGAGGAAGCAAGCAATCTGAGCCATTCATCGCGAATCAATCTAGACCATTCATTCCACCTCCACTCACCTATAAGTAGACCACTCCCCTCCTATTTCAAGGCACACCACGGATTTAGCAAGAAAAGGAAGAGAAAAAGAGAGAAAGAGAGAAGGAAAGAAAGAAAGGAAAGAAAGGAAGGAGTTCTGGTGGAGCCAGGAGCAGTCTAAGGAGCTGAGGGACTGGGCAAAGCTTAGGAATGAGGTAAGTAAGTTATCTAGTCCCTGCTCTAATAAAGTAGAGGATTGCTCTTAGTAGTTAGAATAGAGAAATATCTCTCTTAATAAAGTTAGCTATAGGTAGAGAGAAAGCCAGGGGAATGTCAGAGTAAGAATATTACCCCTAGCTATGTATGAGTTAAATAGAGCTATACTGATAGAGTAATAATTAAGATATTATTATGCTATCTATAGTCTCTGACCTATGGAAAGAATGAACCTTAGAGACAAGGCTAGGAGCTGGAAGGAAAGGCTACACGACAGGTAGTAGACCTACCTACTTGTATGCTTATACTGCTTGGATATTTTATGTGATGTTTCCTTACCTTGATGATATGAGGCATGTATGATTAAGTAATGCTCTGTTTATTTTTATACTATGGCCATATGTTATAATTAAGTAACATGAAAGCATGTATGTTATCATGATGCAAGTATGATCATTAAGTACACACATATAACATCAAGCATATAGTTGCATACATTGTATGGTTACCGTTTGCTACTGAGATTTCCCCAAAAATCTCATCCCCTTCCATGTAATCCCAATACCACAGGTATGTTTAAATAGGACCAAAGAATCATAGAGAGGAGCTAGGGATTGGATAGTGCAGAGGTTATGCAAAGATGGGACCAAAGTGCTGGAATCAGGGAAAAATGCAGGATGAACAGTAAACTTTAGACATTGGCTGACATGGAGTTGGTCAATGCATGGTCAACAAGTTATTTTTTCCTGAAAGAGGATTATGTTAGCTTCTCATAGCAATTTGAACCACTTCGTTACAAGTTTTCTAGAATTAGTTATGATTTTTTAAAGTCAGGTCACTCCGCTAAAATTTACACAGTGAACAGTGTTTGCTAGGAGTAAAATTTTAGATTGTATGATTTGACTTCAATGGCCCTAGAAGTAGTTCTAAATGCTACTAAATAGTCCCTAAAATGTAAGAAAAGGAGGATGTTTCATTTTGGTATTAGAGCAGAGGATTCTGGCTTAGAGTAGAAGGTTATGGTACAGAATCAAGAGGGTTATAGTACAGAACAAAGGGTTCTGGCACAGAGCATAAAATTCTAGCACAGAACAGAAGGTTCTGGCTCAGTGATGCTGTGGTATAGTTAGAGATTTGAACTAAGAGGTTGTACCCTAATAGAATATATGGGGATAGTGTTCATTACTTAGAGACAGTGACACCCAGATAGATAAAATGATACCCCATACCTTATAGTGGTATAGAGGAATCTTCAAGGAAGTGGCTAGTCTTAGTTAGCCGTTATCCCCGAGGTCTCGAATTTCCTAGCATGATGTGGCTGGACTAAGCAGGATAACGTCTGGGGAGCAGTTTCCTCTATAGATAGAGACAGAAGCTGACCAGTTCCAGGTCAAAGGAAACAGTTAGACGTTGCAGTAACAATAATAGTAAAGGTACCAACCTGGTTGAAGTTAATCAACTAGAGGATTGGTACAACGCATAATCAAGCCATATAGTATAAAGTAATGAGGTATGAAAGATTAAGACGATGTTCAGAAGTAGATCCTTTGTGTGAGTAGATCTACATTTTGAAAGAATTTGTTCAGCTAGTGTTTCCTAAACAAAATAATTCATAGTTAGAAATGAGATGATTGATAGATAGGAGAGCTGATGTTTCCAAGATAGAGAAACCACAGTCTAGTCTAGAGCAGACTAAGTTGATAGAGAGAAAGGTAGCCACAATCTCAAAGATAAAGAGACTCCCCAATTTAAGAAAAAGTAAGAAGGGTTGAGTCTATACCCTAGTAAGAGGGTAATGTGGCAACCTAAGTTAAATGAGTGGATATTTTAGATTGATAAATGAATGTTTGGAATCTGGCAGATAATGGGTTAGAGGAAAGAATGTTTTAAAGTTTATTTAGTTGATTGTTCAATTGCAGTGTACGTATATTAGATGGTTGAGCAAATTTATGTGATGATGATATGGCTTATGTTGCCATAAGTTATGAGGAATAGTTGCATCTCCTTGCAGTTGTCATATAATAACACGCAAGTTAGAGTATGCTATGAATACTCTCCTCATGCAGTACATGCATGGTAGAGTTTATCATAAAATGAGAAAGTTATGTTGCTCCCATACCATACAACATGCAATAAGAATGTACCCAGAATGAGAGACAGTCTCAATAAGTGAGACAATTGTTATAGTATGATTGGGGTTACTCAGATATTTCTACAGACTTATGAATATAGTACTCAGGGCCATTTCTTATGTTAGGGTTACAGCAAGTACCAAGAAGGTGGTAGTGTTATAACTCTATCAAAAGAAATTGTATATAGAAAGAGCAAAAGATAATAGTAAAGATATTGTTTTCATATCACTCTTAAGATAAGAGTTGGATATGAAACAGATGGCTCTCAGATGAGCTAGATCCAGATGAGTTCAGATCACTTTTCATATAAGAGTTAGATCTAATACAGATTGCTCGCAGTAAGAGCATAGTTCAAATAGCTCACAGTTAGAGCACAGATGCAAATTAGAAGTTATGATGAGGCCATAGCAACATAATGTAGTGGCAGGTGGTTAGACCATAATTGGTAAGACACAACAGAGTAAGAAAGATGAGAAGGAACTCTTAAGTAAGAGGGAAATAAGTAAAGTCTGGGTAAATATATGGGCTACTGAATGTATTTTAAATTTTTTATTGAGTTATCAACAAGTGGAAGCAGTTAACCTTATAACTTAGTCTATTGGATGAGATCTTTCAGAGATGATACAGTACAACAGAATCATAAAGGATTCTAGAGGATCGCAGTTAGATCCTACCATAGCTTAAGGGTCACAATTAGATCCTAATAGCTTCAGAGTCGCAGTTAGATTTTGAAGAGGCTTACGGTTGATCACAGTTAGATCCTGAGGTCGCAGTTAGACCTGGCCTAAGGAAAGTAAGAAGCCATGAAGAAATGAGAACAGTACAGTATCTCTCTGGAAAGATGAGTACCAAAGACGAAGTTAAGGGAAGGAGCTTCACGAGTTGATTAACTTATCTAGAAAACTTATTTATAGCCTATATTATATACAGACTGAACTTAGTTTCCTTAAACAAAGATGGAGTCCAAGTTCAAGTCTGAGTGCTTATATTCAAAAAGTTTTGTAGAAGTGTGCCTGAGGAATAGAGAAGAGAACCCCATATATTTTGAGAATAGAAAAGTATAAGTAGATGGATCCTTTAGATAAGGATCAAGAGATGAAGAGGCTAGTAAAGACCCAAAGAAGAGGGTATAAGATAGAGTAAAGATAGAATGCAGTTATATGAAAAAAGTGTAAATGCCACAAAAGTTTGGAATACATACACAAAGTTATGAAAGATAGTAAGAGAAGCTAAGAAGAGCTAAATAGTTAAGAAAATGTTATGAAATGAAAGCAATATTCTCCTCAGAAGAAACTATTCATTAAGGAATGAATAGAGGTTTGACCCTCAAATTTTGAGGACGAAATCTATTTTAAGGGGAGGAGAAATGTCATATCCCAATTTTTTGGCCTAGAAGCCCAGTATATAGCCTGAAAAAGGTATACTACTAGACCATGTTGAGTGGAGGTCTCAGTAAATAGAGAAAATTATGCTGATCAGTTTGATGCAACACAGAGTTTTGATATGAGGTCCCAAAAGATTTATATTAATTTCTAAAGAAAAGGAAAATTAATACAGTATTCTCTAGACCTCAGAATTAGATAAAATATGGCAGTAAAATATTATAATTAATATAAGAATTTCTGAAACTGATAGAACCCAAAAAGGAGTTATGTAGAATTTACTACAGAATTTACAGTGGATTAAAAGACCCAATAAATAGGTTTCGGGGGAATTTCTCAGGAATTGAGCCCATAAAGATAGTGGATCATACAGAGGGTCCAGAATGGCACCTTATAGGCCTAATGATATTTTCAAATAAGCATGTAGGCCAGGGCTAATAAAGATCGAGAAAAATGAAGAATTACGAAAATGCCACTGAAGGTATGCCACTGTGTTGTGTCATTGAGTCAGAGACACACGAAGGGCGTTATGATCATTTGACTAAGGTTAGACAGTCAAGAAAGGGTATCTGGATAGTTGAATAGGGTCAAGAGATACTCTGGTAAGGTATAAAAAGACAATAGTGCCCCTAGAAGTACTAAAGAGGTAGTAAGGGCATTTTGGTAATTTACTAAGGATGTTTCTTGGGAATCGAGCCACCAGAGTGTTTGGGCTTGGTTAGAAACCCAAGATGACAATCCAAGGCCCAAAAACGTAACCCAAGAGTAATGTGGGCCCAAGAGGCGTTAAAATATTATTTTAGTGCTTTTTCAATAAAGTAAAGTGACCCAGTCCAAGATAGAACTGGGTAAAGTGATCTGGAATCATGAGGGGACATAAATGGGGCCTACAAGGAGCCACATGGCATGATTACAATAAAAGAAGAAAAGCAAAGGATACATGGCATGAGTAGAGAGAATACAAGAGGACACGTGGCACGATCTCGGCCGTCATTCAGGGAAAAGACTCTAAAACTCTCTGGAGAGGCTGAGTCAGCTGGTGAGGTGTCCCAAGGGCCCCACCATTGTGCCACATATACCCCTGAGGTGTCCTAGATGATGTCATTAGTGGTGAGTCAGCAAGGAGGGTGATGTCATCTTCTTGAGGAAGCAAGCAATCTGAGCCATTCATCGCGAATCAATCTGGACCATTCATTCCATCTCCTCTCACCTATAAGTAGGCCACTCCCCTCCCATTTCAAGGCACACCACGGATCTAGCAAGAAAAGGAAGAGAAAAAGAGAGAAAGAAAGAAAGGAAAGAAAGGAAGGAGTTCTGGTGAAGCCAGGATCAGTCTAAGGAGCTGAGGGACTGGGCAAAGCTTAGGAATGAGGTAAGTAAGTTATCTAGTCCCTGCTCTAATAAAGTAGAGGATTGCTCTTAGTAGTTAGAATAGAGAAATATCTCTATTAATAAAGTTAGCTATAGGTAGAGAGAAAGCCAGGGGAATGTCAGAGTAAGAATATTACCCCTAGCTGTGCATGAGTTAAATAGAGCTATACTGATAGAGTAATAATGAAGATATTATTATGCTATGTATAGGATCTAACCTATCGAAAGAATGAACCTTAGAGACAAGGCTAGGAACTAGAAGGAAAGGCTACACGCCAGGTAGTAGACCTACCTACTTGTATGCTTATACTAATTGGATGTTTTATGTGATGTTTTCTTACCTTGATGATGTGAGGCATGTATGATTAAGTAATGCTCTGTTTCTTTTTATACTATGTCCATATGTTATAATTAAGTAACATGAAAGCATGTATGTTATCATGATGCAACCATGATCATTAAGTACACATATAGTAACATCAAGCATATAGTTGCATACATTGTATGTTTACCGTTTGCTACTGAGATTTCCCTAGAAATCTCATCCCCTTCCATGTAATCCCAATCCCACAGGTATGTTTAAAGAGGACCAAAGAATCATAGAGAGGAGCTAGGGATTGAATAGTGCAGAGGTTATGCAAAGATGGGACCAAAGTGCTGGAATCAGGAAAAAATTCAAGATGAACAGTAAAATTCAGATGTTGACTGACGTGGACCTGGTCAAGGTGTGGTCAATGAGTTATTTTTTTGCTGAAAGAGTATGACGTTAGCTTTGTGTAGCAATTTGAACCACTTCATTTCAATTTTTCTAGAATTAGTTATAATTTTTCAAAGTCAGGTCACTCCGCTGGAATTTACACAGTGAACAGTGTTCGCTAGGAGTAAAATTTTAGATTGTATGATTTGACTTCAATGGCCCTAGAAGTGGTTCTAAATTCTACTGAATGGTCCCTAAAATATAAGAAAAGGAGGATGTTTAATGTAAAGTCTTTATGGGTCCCACCATATGCAACCCTAATTCTTACTTTATTTCATTTTCTTTTATTTTTCAAAAATTCATAAATGATTCATTATTGAACCTAGGCTTCAAGATAACTTTTGGGACTTATTGGGCTACCCTAGGATGAAATATTGGTTGTCCTAGGCCTTCCTTGGGTCCAATAGCTAATTAACAGAAATCCCAAGGCACTTTCCTTATATCGATATCCTTAAATTATCCTAGGTTTGAAATAAATGCTAGACACCTCTTTTAATAGTTATAAGATTTTTAGAAATTCATTCTAATATAAAATAAATTCTCTGCAAAATCTTATAGTTTTCTGAGACCCAGAGATCCTGATAAAAATTTTCTATATTTCCTTAAGACTCTTTATCGGTGTCTTATTTCACTTTAATTTCTCAAAGGGCATTATCATCTTTTCACAGTGGCATACTAAGTGGCATTTTCATAATTTTATATTTTTCTCAGTCTTTATTAGCCCTGGCCCACGTACTTATCTAAAAATATTATTGGGTCTATAAGGCACCATTTTGGGCCCTCTACATGATCCACTATCTTCTGGGCTAAATTCCGGAGAAATTCCCCTGAAACGTATTTATCGGGTGTTTTAATCTACTGTAAATTCCATAAAAATTCTACATAACTCTTTTTTTAGCTCTTTAAATTTCATAAATTCTTATATTAATTATAAGAATTTGGTGCCAAATTTTATCTAATTCTCATGTCCAAAAGATATTGTATTAATTTTCCTTTCTTCAGAAATTAATATAAATTTTTCGCGCCCTCAAATAAAAATTATGTATTGCGCCAAACTGATCAGAATAATTTTCGCTTTTTACTAGAATATTTTGGGACTAATATGATTCTAGGCATTTTTTGGCCTTTTCTGACTCAACTTTCAACAATTACCATTTTACCCTTGAACTTTTGAAAATTATACTTTAGGCCCTCAAGTTTTCATAATTACACTTAATGGCCCAAAGTTTATTTCTACACTTATTTTTGCACCATATAACTTTTAGACTTTTCAATTTAGTCCCTCATCTTTATATATTTGTCTAATCATTATTTTTCCTTTCTATTCATCATCACAATCCTTTCCAAACATCTTTCCACTATCAGTAATATACAGATAGAAAAAAATAGGATATGACACATTACGATCATGTATAGTTATAGTCTCTATTTTACTCTATTTCCTCGCCTTTGATTCAGAGCAATTTATATTCCTAAGAGAGAAACTTATGATGGAATGAGCTTAAATGTTTATTTAATCTACTTTACTGAGAGAGTCTTATTTGTATCAAACACTGTATAAATTGTTTAAGTGGTTTCTTGAGTGAATTGTAACCTTATGGGTTGTAAGGGGGAGTAAGAAGTATTTTCACTGATTGTATACCTTACGGGTTATAAGGAGGAGTGAGAGGTATTTCTCATGTTAATGCACTGAGGCGCCAAGAACCCAACTAATCTTAAAAGATAATGGAATACTCAAAGGAGCTCTTTGGAAACTGGACATAGGCTAAGAATATTGGGTTGAACTAGTATAAATTCTTCTATGCAAACTTCTTTATCAACTTCTTCTTGATATGTATCTAAGCTCAACTCTTTAAACTTCTTCAAATATATTTAGGATTTTCCAAAAATTTTAAACATAGCCAATTTATCCCTTCTTAGGTGATACAACCAATCTAACATTTGGTATCATAGTGGGTCACTTGGCTAAAGAATCTAATAATTTCAAATGTAAAGATCTTGGCTATATTTGATTGTAAAAGGTTTTCTGAAGATTTTGACATCACTATTCTTCCTATTTTAGAAAATTTTGAGTTTTTATATTGGAAAAGTTGGATGGCCATATTTTAGAAAATTCTCGATTACGATGAGGGAAATCCTTTCAAATCCTTTTGATTTTAAACCCTGAAAGGATTGGAATAAAAATAAAAATAAATTATTTTATTTAAACCTTAAATAATGAAAAATTTGTACAATATTTTTCCAAAAATGATTATTTGAAAATTAAATTTTGCTATAATATTAGAGACATTTTTAAAACTATTATTCATATATTCCTCTACCAATTATAATGAAGTTGTTAGTTTTGATAGTTAATCTATACTTAAAAGTCGCAAATCCACTGGTGATGAAAGAAAAAGGAGATGATACTAAAATGAAAGAAGTCTAAGAACATCTCCATGAAATGGACAACACAAGGAAACAAGGGGAAGAGGAGAATCAAGAAGAAGAGCTATATGCATGTAAATATGATAAAACAATATTCATAGCTCGAAGTACGTCAATGGTAAATGATTTCAATCCCTCTCATAAATTTGAAAAAAATAATTTCAAAAGTGTTCACAATATGATTTTTCAACCAATCATTGATTCTATTTTGAAAAGTAAAAATATTTTACACTTTAAGTCTAATAATGTCATAAATAGGAAGAAAACATTTGCACAATGAATATATTTTGCTTCCACTAGACCAACACAATACATGCATATATACTACAAAAGTATATCATTATGTTGTCTGTAACTATTATGAAAAAATAGGTCATATTTCTCACTCATGTTTTATTAAAAGAAATTCTAATGTGAGAAATAAATTTGTTTGGGTTCCTAAAGGATAATCAAGGTCCAAAACTGACGCTCAAGGACCCAAAGTAAAATGGGTACCAAAATGTCCTCCTAATGATTTAAATATGCAGGTTAATATTCAAAGGAATGGACACAATACAAGGAGAAAAGGGCATCCAGAAGTTTTTCATGCATCAAAGAAAGCTACATCATTTTTGAGAACTCAAGGAGTATCCGTTGCTACACTTTCAAAGTTAGTCTATAAGAAGCAGTGGAGAAAAACTCATGAAATATGTTCTACCTCCATAATGGATTATCATACTATACCAATCAATTTTCTTAAGGAAAATAGAACAAGAATGATCCCTCAAGCCTAAGAGTTTACATCTATTAAGAAACCATTGCAAGCATTTATTAGAAGAAATCCAAAGATGAAATTGGTATGCAAAGGCAATCCTTCTTCCACAAAAGGTGAAGGTGGGTATGGTAAACCTCCTACACTATTATGTTTAATAATTGTTTAAAGTTTATGTTCTTGCATCCTTAGGAATGAGCATTGCAACTGAATTCTAAATTTTTTTACTCCTAAGAAAATTCAACTGATAAATATTTTTAAAGGAGTAAAAGGCAAATTCAGTTCTTTATGAATACATGTTTCTGAAAATAAATATATCTTCTATTTGCCGAAAAAGTAAACAGGATCAATAATGCTTGAATTTTGATGATGAGGAAAAGCTCAATATCAATTCATCAAAGTAAAGCAAGCTATCCAAAGAATAAGAGGAAATATGGTAAAATCTAATCCATATCTCTCTGTTGTGTTTCATTGAATTATGGATTAAGAATAATAAGTACTTAATCTTTTATTAACTTTCCTTTAGCACTTCACACTTCAATTCTTTAAATATGTCTTCAGATTGCTAAATGGATTATAAAATAAATTGTTCATAAGATGTTTTCAAACATTGTTTTATGAATCTCAATACATGAATTGATTTGTAAATATGCATGTTCATGATTTGAAAAGTAAATTTCAAGATTCCCCATCAAACATCTTGATTTCACAAAAATGAATACAAGTTAATTGAAAATATGTTTTAAATATATTTAAGAATTAGTCTTGGAGATCAATACGAGGTATGGAAACTTCAAAATTAGTCCAATTCTATTTGCTAGAGTCATCATCGACTATGTACTATCTATCATGTACTTGAAATTCGTATCTTTAAATAAATTTTTTCTGTTAAAATCATCTATATGAAGGTCAAGCTTTTCTATTCTGGAAGGTAAATATTTTAGTACATTAAAGCCTTATGTTTAATGTGTTTATTCACTTGAAGACACTAGCTACTCTAGTCATTTGGACTAAAGAGTAATGGGCTTCATTGTTTAACTATTATTTGAAAATAAATGGGAAAAATCCTTGAACCATTAATTATGCTAATACCCTATCCAACTTTTTCTTATATAGATATTCCCAGACATATTAACATTTTTGTTGGACATGTAATTTTACCGTGACTATTTTTCTCCAATCTGATGAAAATTTTTCAAAGATCCATATTTTGAAAAATCATATTAAAATTGCATACCTTCAAAAAGGAAGCATTGTTCTTCAAGATAGCATATTTTAAAGCTCAATTCTTTAACATACTCATCTACACTCACTAAGAATTGATATATTTTGATGATGAATTATCTTTGTATGATCTTGCATATATATGAAAGTTATTGTCTATATTATGATATTAACTATTCTCCAAGGAAGAAAGAAAATTTTTCATTTATAATAGTAGAATAAAGAAAATGTCTCAAAGAACTTCATTGATATATCAAGATTGAGATAGCAAATAAAGGAGCATTGGAGTTATAGAGATTAATTAGAAAGGGATCATTATAACTGCCAATATAAAGGGTGCTCAAATACAGCAAAGAGAGAAAGGCAGCAGAATTTGACTCATCAATTCATTCATCATATTCCCTAAACTGAATAAACATTTCCTAACCCTATCTCTTTATATTGAAAATACCTTTGAGCTATTTCAACAATGCTTCTATGCTATGTGTGTATGTGCTTTTGAGTTTCTTGTGATACTTCATTTTTTAAATAAAAGTTCATGTGTTCCATAACTTATCATACAATTGTTTTAAATCATGAATTTATTAGAGATGTTATCGATAAAGGATATAAAGGATATTATCGATAAAAGCTTTGTAAACTTGAGACAAAATATATGCTTTAATGAATTGAATATTTTTGAAGAAGTCATTTATCGAATATGTGTTCGATAAGAATGAATTGTTTTGAAAATTCTGCAAAGTATTCTATGGTATTTCTCATCGACAAATTCTTCAAAAAGAATACTTATCCAAATGTTATTCAATAAAATTTGTGAAAGAAATTTGACAATTATTGAACAACTTATAGATAGGCTACTTATCGAGAAGCTATTCGATAGATAAAGCATTTTTAGAGTAATAACTAAATTTTTAATCAAATAACAATTTGCTAAAGATACTCTTTGAAGGTCTCTTTGATAAATTTTGTGTGATTATGTGAAAAAAGTAGATATTTATCGAACACTTTATCGATAACGAGGCTTATCGCAGAACTATTCGATGAATTTATTATCATTATATGAATATTTATCGATAAACACTTCGAATAAAGAACTTATCAAAGCACTTATTGAAAATTGTAGGATATTTAGTTAAAAAATGACCGTTACTATTTCAGTTCATTGAAACCCTTTTTGAAAAATCCTTCTGATTCTCTCTACCCAAATCTCATAATCGTTTTCATAACTCTCACTTAGCAATTAAAACTATTTGAATCCATTTTCCTAATGTTCTAAAGCATACTTCTCATCCAAATCCTCAATTTACTCCTTAGATGATGCTAAAACTTTCACTATTCATCACCATATCAGTCAATCAATGGCACTGTAATGATCCTAGAATGCATAGATATGGTACCATTTTAATAAAGTATATATATTATTTCTTGCAGTGATATCACAAGAGGAATTTGATGGTTGAGTGGTTAGATGCAATGGAGTTAAGTGAGAGGTCTAAGGTTCAAATTCTAGCTACAGCTAAAGTGACATTTTTTTTCTAGATAACATGTGTAATGACCATACTGCCCTTCTGCTATTTTGACAGTAACTCCTTCTTTCTAATTTTCTTCTGTCGATAGAAGTAAGAGCAAGGCACAGTGAAGCTTTGAGACCTTATACCCCCTTTCTGTTATGACTTCATCTCCTCTACTCTTTTTGTTGGTGTTACTAGTGACCCTCGTTGTCGTTGTGCTCTTTTCCACTATTAAAATCTTGGACGTGGGAGGATCTGGGTGTTTACACAGTGTCACCTTATCTTGTCAGCTTTCACCGTCTGAGCTGCCACTACTAGTTCCATTGACGTACACATTGTTGTTACTGTCACAAGCTGCCATCATGCTGTCACACATCCACCATGGCTACCATCACCTTAAATGACTGGTACTGTGGCAATTACAAATCTTCACCTTCCTTCTCTGCCTTGGTGTAGCTGCTATAAGAAAATTATAAGCTGTACATCCTTTCTCTCATTTATCGATGTTGGTTTTGGTAGGAGAGTTGTTTGATGCATTCTGGTTGCTGAAGGACTCTGATGATATGAGGGTGAAAGAATGACTTAGTGTGTTGGTGGACTTTAAGCAGTAGAAATGACAAAAGCTTTGAGGTTGAATGTATCTCCTTTGTTTTGGTTTGCTGCTGTCTGAATGTTTCTTTGGTTTGGGATTTCTTAGTCAAAAATAGAGACCCATGTTTTTGTTGAAATTAGCTAAGATAGGCAAAGATTGAAGCTTGTAGATATGGGATTTAGAATAAAGCTTATGACTTTATGGTTGCTGTGCTTGCTCTGCTGTGAGTTTATTTTCTAAAATAGGGGATGTCATTTTCGTTATATAGCTTTAAAACTCCAAAAATCAAGTATAAAGGAATTAAATGAAACAAACTAATAGGAACATAAAAGCTTGACATAGTGTGGGTTTAAGTTAAAAAAAATGCTATCAAGGGTTGTATATTGGTTTCTTTGAGGGATATATTTCGTACAAACAATATGGTAACCATATATGTGAATTGCATGACCAAAATATCATTACATTGATAGAATATATGCATATATATATGGAAGTTTGCTGTTGTGTGAAAGTGTAGCCTCTATTATAGGAAGTTTGTTTTTAAATTGTGCAGTGGGCTCGATTTGAGTTTTGGAGGGAGAATAGTTAAACCAAAAGATATGGAAGTTAATTGTTGGAATTAAAGGGTATAGAGAAATTCTTGGAGGTTATAAATGGCGAATGCATATTTCATGTTTAGAAGAAAAGAAGATTAGATAGATGAATGTTCTATTTTCATAAATGCATATTGCATAGACGCTACTTCCTCTTAGAGCTACATCATCTTTCATAATTATATCCCATTTCATTTCATGTTCATAGAACATCATTCATGTATCTTATCCCTACTAAAGGGATATGTCCTGAGTACTGTATCATTTGTCTATATATTTGCCATTAGCATTCATCTTTAATCTCATTTATTGCTTCTCTATTGCTTTATCATTACCAAGTTGAATTATCTAGTTGCAAGTCGTATGGCATGAGAGCAATATACTTTATCTAGTTTCATGCCACCTCATGGTTTTAGATGAGTCTAAAGCTCTATCTGATCACTTTTCCCAGTTCTATCTCTAACCGGGTAACTATACTTTATTAAAAATTACTAAAATATTATTTTAATGCCAATTGGACCCCTATAACTCTTGGGCCACGTTTATGGACATCTTGGAATGCCATCTTGGGTCTCTAATCAAGCTCAAGAACTCTGGTGGCTCAGTTCCCAAGAAATATCCCTTAACAAATTACCAAAATGCCCTTAGTTCGTCTTTAATAATTCTAGGGGCGTTATTGTCTTTTCACACCTTTCCAGAGTATTTTCTAAGCCTGGTAAGTAATCAAAATATCCTTCCTTGACTGTTTAACCTTAATCAAATGACCAAAATACCCTTTAATCAAATGACCTTTCACTTCCTTACAATTTAGTCCTTGAACATCGTCTGTATACTTCTGAAACTTTTGCTCAAGAGGGCCTAGTAGCCTACCTCTTTTAGGCTACATATTGGGCTTTTAGACCTAAAAATTAGGATATGACACTAGGAGTACTTGTGTAGCTTTCAATCTAGCCCCTAGAGTAAAGGTTTCCTCATATATACCTTCTTAATTGTATGTCTGGTCTAATCACAGTGAGGTATAGAAGATACCCAATCATTCCTCAATATTTTGTAATGTTGAAGTCTTGTGCCTTCTCATCTTTATCCAGCAAAGTATTGTGATCATCAGAGTTAATACACTTTTGGCTTCATCTATTTCAAACTCTAGTAATTCCTTAAGATACTTTGTCTGTGAAATGAAGATGCAATTCACTCGTTGTCTCATTTCAAGTCCCAGAAAGATATTGATTTCTCCCATTGTGGGCAAATCAAATTTTCCTGCATTATCTTGGTAAATTCTTGACAAAAATCCTTATTAGTAGCAATGAAGTTAATATAATCAACAAAAATTTGAACTACTAAAATATCATATTTGTTTCTGTTGATAAAGAACGTATTATCTACTATTTCTCTTTTATAGCCTTTTTCTATCAAGAACTTATTTAGATGCTTACCAAGCTCTAGGAGCTTGTTTTAACCCTTATAATGCTTTCTTAAGTTTATACCCATGATTTGGAAACTGATGATCTTCAAATCCAGGAGATTTTTCTATATACATCTCTTCCTTTATAAAACCATTAAGAAAATTACCTTTGATGTCCATTTCATAAAGCGTAAAATCTTTAATATATGCAAAGGGTGAGAGTACTTGTATAGCTTCAAATCTGGCCTCTAGAGCATAGGTTTCCTCATATATACCTTTTTAATTGTATGTCTGGTCTGTTCACATTGAAGTTTAGAAGAGACCTAATCCTTCCTGAATATTTTGTAATATTGACGTCTTGCCTCATCTCGTCTTTATCTAGTATAGTTTTATGCTCACCGGAGTTGATACACTTTTAACTTGATCCATTTGAAACTTCAGTTACTCCTAAGATACTTTGTATGTGAATTGAAGATGCCTTTCACTTGTTGTCTAATTTGAAGTCCCAAAAAGATATTCGATTCTCCTATCATCAACAGATAAAATTCTCCCTGCATTATCTTGGCAAATTCTTGACAAAAGTCCTTATTTGTAGCCCCGAAGATAATATCATCAACATAAATTTGAACTACTAAAATATCATTTTTGCTTCTTTTAATAATCAACGTATTATCTACTTTTCCTCTTACAAAGCCTCTTTCTATCAGGAACTCATTGAGACTATCATACCAAGTTCTATGAGCTTATTTTAACCCATATAATGCTTTCTTACGTTTATACACATGATTTTGAAACTGATGATCTTCAAATCTATGAGGTTGTTCTACATAAACCGCTTCTATTATAAAGCCATTAAGAAAAACAGCTTTGATGTCCTTTTGGTATAGCTTAAAATCTTTAATATATGCAAAGACAAAGAGTACTCATATAGCTTCCAATCTTGCAATTGGAGCTTAGGTTTCCTGATATATTCCTTCTTAATTGTATGTCTAGTTCACTGTAAGGCATAGAAGTGACCCAATCATTCCTCAATATTTTGTAATGTTGAAGTCTTGTCCCTTCTCATCTTTATCAAGTATAGTATTATGCTCATTGGATTTGATACACTTTTAGCTTGATCCATTCCAAACTTCAATAACTCCTTAACATACTTTGTATGTGAAATGAAGATGCCATTCACCTGTTGTCTGATTTCAAGTCCTAAAAATATATTAAGTTCTCCTATCATTGACATATCAAATTTTCCCTATATTATCTTGGCAAATTCTTGACAAAAATCCTATTAGTAGTAGCGAAGATAATATCATCAACATAAATTTGAACTACTAAAATATCATATTTGTTTCTTTTGATAAACAACTTTTTATCTACTTTTCCTCCTTCAAAGCCTTTTTCTATTAAGAACTTATTGAGAAAGCATTATAAGGGTTAAAATAAGCTCTAGGAGCTTATTTTAACCCTTATAATGCTTTCTTAAGTTTATACACATGATTTGGAAGCTGATGATGTTCAAATCTAGGAGGTTGTTCTACATACACGTCTTCTATTATAAAATAATTAAGAAAAACACTTTTGAGTTCCTTTTGGTATAGCTTATAATCTTATATATATACAAGGACAAATATTACTCGTGTAGCTTCCAATCTCGCAACTGGAGCTTAGGTTTCATCATATATACCTTCTTAATTGTATGTCTGGTCTAATCACAATGAGGTATAGAAGAGACCCAATCATTCCTCAATATTTTGTAATGTTGAAGTCTTGTGCCTTCTTATCTTTATCCAGCAAAGTATTGTGATCACTTGAGTTAATACGCTTTTCGCTTAATCCATTTCAAACTCCAGTAATTTCTTAAGATACTTTGTCTGTGAAATGAAGATACCATTCAATCATTGTCTCATTTCAAGTCCCAGAAAGATATTGATTTCTCCCATCGTGGGCATATCAAATTTTCCTGCATTATCTTGGTAAATTCTTGACAAAAATCCTTAGTAGTAGCAACGAAGATAATATCATCAACAAAAATGTGAACTACTAAAATATCATATTTGTTTCTGTTGATAAAGAATGTATTATCTACTATTTCTCTTTTAAAGCCTTTTTCTATCAAGAACTTATTTAGATGCTTACCAAGCTCTAGGAGCTTGTTTTAACCCTTATAATGCTTTCTTAAGTTTATACCCATGATTTGGAAACTGATGATCTTTAAATTGAGGAGGTTTTTCTATATACACCTCTTCCTTTATAAAACCATTAAGAAAATTACCTTTGATATCCATTTCATAAAGCGTAAAATCTTTAATATATGCAAAGGGTAAGAGTACTTGTATAGCTTCAAATTTGGCCTCTAGAGCATAGGTTTCCTCATATATATACCTTCTTAATTGTATGTCTTGTCTGATCACATTGAAGTTTAGAAGAGACCTAATCCTTCCTGAATATTTTGTAATATTGACGTCTTGCCCCTTCTCATCTTTATCCATTATAGTTTTATGCTCACTAGAGTTGATACACTTTTAACTTGATCCATTTCAAACTTCAGTAACTCCTTAAGATACTTTGTATGTGAAATGAAGATGCCTTTCACTCGTTGTCTAATTTGAAGTCCCAAAAAGATATTCAATTCTCCTGTCATCGACACATAAAATTCTCCCTGCATTATCTTGGTAAATTCTTGGCCAAAGTCCTTATTTGTAGCCCCGAAGATAATATCATCAACACAAATTTGAAATACTAAAATATCATATTTGCTTCTTTTAATAATCAAGGTATTATCTACTTTTCCTCTTACAAAGTCTATTTCTATCAGGAACTCATTGAGGCTATCATACCAAGCTCTAGGAGCTTATTTTAACCCATATAATGCTTTCTTAAGTTTATACACATGATTTTGAAACTGATGATCTTCAAATCTATGAGGTTGTTCTACATACACCGCGTTTATTATAAAACCATTAAGAAAAGCAGCTTTGATGTCCTTTTGGTATAGCTTAAAATCTTTTATATATGCAAGGACTAAGAGTACTGATATAGCTTTCGATCTTGCAATTGGAGCTTAGGTTTCCTCATATATACCTTCTTAATTGTATGTTTGGTCTAATCCCTGTAAGGTATAGAAGAGACCCAATCATTCCTCTATATTTTGTAATATTGAAGTCGTATCCCTTCTCATCTTTATCAATTATAGTATTATGCTCATTGGATTTGATACACTTTTAACTTGACCCATTCCAAACTTCAATAACTGCTTAAGATACTTTGTATGTGAAATGAAGATGCCATTCACTCATTGTCTGATTTGAAGTCCTAGAAAGATACTCAGGTCTCCCATCTTCGACATATCAAATTCTTCCTACATTATTTTAGCAAATTCTTGACAAAAAATCCTTATTCCTAGCAGCAAAGAGAATATCATCAACATAAATTTCAACTACTACATTATCATATTTTTTTCTTTCAATAAAAAACGTATTATCTACTTTTCCTCTTTCAAAGCCTTTTTCTTTCATGAACTTATTGAGATGATCATACCAAGCTCTAGGAGCTTATTTTAACCCATGTAGTGCTTATGTTTATACGCATGGTTTGGAAATTGATGATCTTGAAATCCTGGGGTTTGTTCTACATACACCTCTTATATTATAAAACCATTAAGAAAAGCACTTTTGACATGTATTTAAGAAAGCTTAAAATCTTTAATGTAAGTAAGGACTAAGAGTGCTCGTATATCTTCCAATCTGGCCACTGGAGCTTAGGTTTCCTTATATACCTTCTTAATTGTATGTTAGGTGTGATAGCAGTGAGGTATAGAAGAGATCCATTCATTCTTAGTATTTTGTAATGTTAAAGTCTTGCCCCTTCTCATATTTATCCATAATTGTATTGTGCTTACCTGAGTTGATAGGCTTTGAACTTGAACTATTTGAAACTTCATTAACTCCTTAAGATACTTTGTCTAAGAAATAATGATGCCATTCACTCGTTATATGATTTCAAGTCTGTGAAAGATATTCAATTCTCCCATTATCGACATATCAAATTCTCCCCACATTATCTTGTCAAATTGTTGATAAAAATCCTTATTAGTAACACCGAATATAATATCATCAAAATAAATTTGAACTACTAAAATATCATATTTATTTCTTTTGATAAATGATATAGTATCTACTTTTCCTATTTTAAAGCCTTTTTCTATTAGGAACATTTTGAGACGATCATACCAAGCTCTATGAGCTTGTTTTAACCCATATAATGTTTTCTTAAGTTTATACACATGATTTAGAAACCAATGTTCTTCAAATCCAGGAGGATGTTCTATACACACCTTTTTCCTTTTAAAACATTACAAAAATCACTTTTGATGTCTATTGGATAAAGCTTAAAATCTTTAATATAAATAAAGGCTAAGAGTACTCATATAGCTTCCAATCTAGCCATTAGAGCATAGGTTTCCTCATATATATTTTCTTAATTGTATGTCTAGTCTAATCCTAGTGAGGTATATAAGAGACCCAATCATTCCTCAATATTTTGTGCTCACCAGAGTTGATACACTTTTAACTTTATCTATTTCAAACATCAGTAACTTCTTGAGATACTTTTCTATGAAATAAAGATGGCATTCACTCATTGTTTGATTTAAAGTCCTATAAAGATATTTAGTCCTCCCATCATTGACATATAAATTTCTCCTTGCATTATCTTGGCAAATTCTTGACAAAAATCCTTATTAGTAGCCCCGAAGATAATATCATCAACATAAATTTGAACTACTAAAATATCATATTTGTTTGTTTTGATAAACAACTTATTATCTACTTTTCCTCTTTCAAAGCCTTTTTCTATCAAGAACTTATTTAGACTATCATACTAAGCTCTAGGATCTTGTTTTAACCCATATAATGCTTTCTTAAGTTTATACATATGATATAGAAACTGATGATCTTTAAATCAAGGAGGTTGTTCTACATACACCTCTTTTATTATAAAAATATTAAGAAAAGAACTTTTGATGTCTATTTGATAAAGCTAAAATTCTTTAATACAAGTAAAGGTTAAGAGTACTCCTATAGCTTCCAATTTGGCCATTGAATCATAGGTTTCCTCATATATACCTTATTGATTATAGCCTTTTACCACTAATCTAGCCTTATTTCTAATTATTATAGCAAATTTATCAAGTTTATTCTTAAATACCCATTGAAACCGGATAATTGGATAATTATTAGGTCTAAGTACCAATTCTCAGACTTGATTTTGTTATAATTGATTTAGTTCTTCTTGCATTGCAACAATCCATAACTTATCTGATAGTGCTTCAACTATATTTATGGATTCGATGTTAGAAATACAGAGTAATGCCTTTCATTGAACACTTGTCTCTCAGTTTTTTTCCTTTATGACTTCAACAATAACTTTATCTAAAGGATGACTTCTATTATGTTTCCAAGCTCTAGGTTGATCCTTTTAGACTCATTAGATTCACTACTCAATTAATCAACTATGGGTTCTTTGTTTAAGTTTAATGTTTCAAGACCCTGAATTATCTCAAGTTCATCATTTTGAGGCTTTCAAATTGGTTATGTTTCAAAAAATACTACATGCATAGAATCTTCTATTATAAATATTTTTTGTTAAAAAGTCTATTTGTATTACTATAAATAGAATAACCAAGAAAAATACCCTCATTAGATTTAGGATCGAATTTACACAAATTTTCTTTATTGTTGTGAATGAAGTATTTGCTCCTAAAGATCCTCAGATGAGTGAGATTAGGTTTGCTTCCTTTGTAGAGCTCATGGTGTCTTGTTGAGTATTGGTCTAGTGTAGGTTCAATTACATATATAACATGGTGCGTTCATAGCTTCTGCCTAGAACACTTGTGAGACACCTTTGTCATTAAGCATTGCTTTAGCAATGTTTATGAGAACTCTGTTCTTCCTTTCAATAATTTCATTTTGTTGTAGTGTTCTTAGTCAAAGAATTGTGATCAATTCCATAGTTATCACAAAATTAAGCAAAATTAGTGTTTCCAAATTCTCCTCCATGATCAGTCATGATAGATATAATAGACATACCTTTCTCATTTTGCACTTTCCTGGCAAACACAACAAACACATTAAAAGTTACATCTGTAGAGGATATAAAGTCCAAGAAAATATTGAATAGTTATAAACTATCACCAGAGCATATAAGTTATCCCTGAAAATCTTGACTCTTGATGGACCAACCAAATCCATATGAAGTAATTGAAGTGGTCTTTCAGTTGATACTTCCTTCTTTGATTTAAAAAATATTTTTACTTTTTCCACTTTTTAACAAGCATCACAGACAAAATCAATTTCAATTTTAACTTCAGTAAACCAATTACTCAATTCTTTTTAACCAATTTTGAAAGTTAATGCATCACATGAGCTAATCTCTTGTGCCATAACCAACTTTCTTTTGATTTTCTAAGAAAACAATTTTCAAGTGAATTAGAATTAATAGAGATAGCATAGTAGCTACCATCCCTTGGAGTACAAAGTTTTGCCTTCAAGCTTTCTTTATTTATTGGGAGGTATTTCTTACTTACTATTACTCATTCTTTTGAATAAAAAATAATCCAATTGTCTTTGTCCACAGTTTGACTCAAATTAAAGAGGTTGTGACATAATCCTTCCACGTAGTACACATATTCCACTTTTACTCCTTCTTTGCTTCCCACTTCTCCAATTCCAACAATATTTTTGGATTGGTTTCCTCCGAAGCTTACTTTTCCTCCTTCCTTATGATAAAGCTTGAGGAACTTTTTTGTATCTCTAGTCATATGTTTAGAGCACAACTATCAATATATGATTTGTTGTTCTTGGATGCTTTAAGATAGACTTGAAATAAAATTATTTAATTTTAGGTACCCAGAATTTCTTGGGTTCTCTTATGTTAGTTTGGATTAGCTTATGTAGATTAGTGCCTTTAGGTACCCATTTCATTGTGTCGTAAGGCCCATTTTTCTTGTGATAACAAGAGGCAGTAGAGTGACCCTTACAAATGCAATAGGAACATTGAGTAAATATATTTGAAGTATGCATGATTTGTCTAAAATAGTCCATATATGATTTCTTTCTTAATTTTTTTCTTTCTTTTCTGTTTATCCAATTTAGGGTTATATCCTATTCTAGATTTATCATAAACAAATCTCTAATTCCCAAGTAAGATATTAAGTATTTCACTACTTTTAGTAAATTTATCGAGAGTTTTTGTTAACTCTATGTTTTTTCAAATACTTCACAATTTGTACATTTCAATATAGCTTCAGGTGATGTATTTATCTTTTCTAAACTCTAAATTTTCTTTTTAGAGTTTACTAACTCTTTTGCTAACTTAATAAATTTAAAGTGTAATTCATCATATTCACAAAGTAATAAATCATAGGTGGGTTCAGTGTTTATTACCTCATCTGTCTCTGATTCTTATTCTTCTTGAGCGACTAGATAGATGTTTGCTTTTTCTTTATTGTCACTATCCATACTTTATGAAGAACTTTCTCCCATATTGACGATATGAATGCTTTCCTCTTTTAGAACTTTTCGTTCTTCTTCTATTTGTCTCTCCTAGAAAGTTGAGGATATTCTGCCTAGAAGTGCCCTAGCTTTTTATATTCAAAGTAGATGATATGATCTTTTTGTTCTTTTAATAACAAAGCCCTCTTTGGTTAGAATATCCTCGTTGCTTGATTCTGATAGAATTTTTTGAATCTATGTACAATGAGACCTATCTCATCATCTTCTAGTTAGACTTCTAAACAAAGCAGTGATAGACTTCATAGATTCTCCTTTAGCTTCCTCGATTACAGTAACCTTTGTTTCCCATTCTTTCATAAGACTATCGAGAATCTTGCGCACTTGATCTTATAGGCTATATGATTGCCCAATTGCTGTCAGATGATTGACTATATTGAAATGTTACTTCTATATCCCCAACGGTCTCCCTATTAGCCACTCTGAAAAGTTCAAATTCTATTTTAAGTGTATTGACTCTACTTTCTTTCACACCAGAGGTTCCTTCGTGAGCTACTTCGAGTGCTTCCCACGTCTCCTTAGCCATTTCCAGACTAGATACTTGGAAGTACTCCTTCTGACTCAAGGGGCATTTTATAATGTTGATTGCCTTGTTATTGAGTAGTATCATTTTTTTGTCATCATCATTGAATTCACTTTGATGCTTTCAGATTTTAGCTTCGTCTGTAATTTTGGTTAGAATGTAGTTTCTATCTTTTATCACATCCCAACGCCTATACTCAGAAGCTTTAATAAAGGTCTTCATCCTCATTTTCCAAAATATGAAATTCTGTCCGTTAAAACCTGGAGGTTTTATTGTAGAGCTTTCACTCTGGTAGTACGCTGTCTCACAATCCTGCCACAGATTTAGGATCTCTCTTGATATTGTTAGATCTTTTCCAAGAGACCCGCTCTACTACCAAATGTTATTTCTAGGCAAACACACCAAAGAGTGGTGAATTAGGTATTTAAAAAAACTTTTAACAGAAATTTAATATCAATCAGAAAGCAAGAGTAAAGATGAATAAAGTTAAGAAAGATTTCATCAAGAGAAAAAAATGAATCAATTTATATTCGTTCAGACCAAACTATTGTCCTATATCCAATCCTTAGAGGCCTTATAAGATTTCAACGGGCTTTTAGCTCCTTTAGTACAAAAATTGACTCCCTTAATTACTTCGCCTTACTTCCCTATAAGGTTATATTCCCAGCTTAAGAGAACCAATCTCTTAAGCAACTAGAATGAAAGAAAATCTATTCACAATCTCTCTTAAGAGCATATATATGATACACATTGAAGCTCAATAAATACCGAGTTACACAGAGAGTTAAGAAAATTGAGAATGTAATAAATCCAGAAGTTGGTTCAGTCAGTTGGTTGGTTCCTTCATTCAATAATGAATATTTAAAAAACATTTACTTTGGTTGCAGCAATTAGACTCAGATTTGTAACCATTAGAGTGAAGGCATGGGTGCTCACTAATGGGTAGGTATGCATTTAATGCGTTGCTGAAAGTAGAAAGTTTCCATTGCAAGTATAGCCTTCATCATTTCAAATTCATAGTCTTTTCTGAAAACACTCAATCAAAAAGGATTCGTTAGTCATTGTGGCATTAATTTGAGGATATGAAATGTTAATAAATAACTAGTTATCAAAATGGCTTGACTTATCGAAGAAGTTATTGAAGAAAATCCTTATTGAAAAGGCTTCAATAAATTGTTGAAGAATTATATTTGAAACAATTAAAAACTTATCGAGCAATTATTTGATAATCAGCCTTATCGAAAAGGACTTTATTAAATTTTCAATAAATTGTGAAGAGATAGTTCAAGATTTATTGAATAGGTGTTGGATAAATTTCCTTATCAAATAACACTTTCAAAAAACTATTTTTCAAACTTATCGATATATTTTACAATACATCATTTATCAAAGTATCATTTGATAAATAGATTCTTTAAATAGCTTATTGATAAATACAGAAGAACATTCTTTTTAAACAGTTTTATATTCTTTTGATCTTTAATCCTTTCACACATGAAGCATATATGGAAACATAAATTCGTGAGACCTTTTACTAACTCAGATTAAGATTATCATTTAACACAACAAATTAATATAGACATTAAAGCACAACTTGAAAGAGGTTTATCATGTCAGACAGATCATCAGCATAACTATTAAGAGAAGGTTATTCATTAATGAAGATCATTCATTTAATAAAATTCAAGTAATTCATAATCTCAACAATATCATTCACATACTATTAATCAAATATCAATTTAAGGTTGTCATAAGGATCTTATCAAAGATCATTTTGATAAATATCCGATTGAATAGTTTATTGATAAGAGCATAATGAATCACACTTTGAAACATTCATGAATAATATTTCTTAATAGACGATTCAAACAAATTAACCAAATATTATAGGAACTGGATTATCATCAAAACATTTCAA